>OX454334.1:41169566-42419566 GCA_949716465.1 Chalcosyrphus nemorum
ATTCTCTTATATTTTATATTCAAATTTATGCTTACGCTATATTTGCACAATACCGAATTTGCACCACACGTAAAAAAACTGTATTTGCAGAATAAGCGAAGTTGCACATTTGCAACTACATATAATTGTTTTTGTATGAAATGTTTAGGTAATAAATTAAGCTAAGAATTATGTTTGCTAGAATAAGCTAAATTTTTGTATAAATACGACGTAATAAAGATTGAACTGTCCTGATACACTTTGACAGCCATCGAAGACTATTGATTTTTATTTTCAAGTGAGTCTGCTTAGAGATGTTGATGGGTGAATACGGTGTGACCAAGGCGTAATCGGATAAATGTTTTGATATCGGATCTTGTTATATCTGTTGGGAATTTTGGCTCCATTTTCTTCGGGTTGATAGAGCTATAGTGGTGTTTATAGTGTACTCAATCAAGTAGTGTGTGTTTCATCAACTTAAGTCAAGTCGGGAGAAAGTGTAGGTGGAAGCTTTAAGTGCTGCGTTGGCGGCTTCGCCCGTTAGTTCATTAGCCTTTATCCCTACATGACCTGGAGTCCAAATGAGTTTGATTGTTGACTTTGCTTTTGAGAGAGTGTATCGCATTTTTGCTATGATATCCGTGTCGTTTCTTGGCTTTATAATGCCATGTAGGACTGACAGACTGTCGGAGCAAATGTCCCGTTTTCCTTTATTTATCAGGAATATTTCATAAAAATTTCTGAAACATTTAGGGCCGATTTTTCAATCGTCAGATAAGTATCAGATAAGACTTAACAGTCAGATAACACAAAAATACATTTTTCAATATGCGTATAGCACCTATTCTAGATATATATCAGTTATCTGCCGAATAAAATTATCTGGTCCTCAGTTAGCTGGATAAACTTTAACTGACTGTTTATGAACTGTCAAAAGTGAGAATTTTAAATTTAATTTAATTTTTGTAAGAAATATGGATTTTTTCGATATTTGCTATGATTTTGCTATTGAAGTGCAATGAGGGTCAATGTTTTCCATATTTTTTTTTAGCTTTCAAAATTTGTAAATACCGAAACTTTTCAAATTGAAGTGCCAGATAATGTGAAAAATAGTCTGCTAGCTCTAACATATACGATTGTCACTGTATCTATCTCTTTTTCATTCCAGTTTCGTGAAGTTAGACACAATTGAGCTTGACAAAATCGTTCAGTGACAATCTAGGAGTTATTCGATGATTGAAAAACTAAGATCTACTTATCTAGTAGATAAAGAGTGGAATACATTTATTCGTTAGACAGCAATCAGACTGTTTAACTGACGATTGAAAAATCGGCCCTTATTTGTTTCTGAAATGTTTCATGAATGTTTAATAAATGTTTCACGAAACAGTGTTTCAGAAATGTTTCACTCGGTCTGGATGCACCTTAAGAATTACTAACATTGTGAAAGTATCACAAACATATTCAAATTGTCATGTTTTCGTATTGAAGCAACCACGAAAGTCGGGACGGAGTACAGAGAATAAAAAGGCTATTTTGACTTTATGGAAACATTTTCCAAAATAACTGTTTTGTTTTAATCCGATAGATTTAGATGTGCTGCGATCAAATCTGTTGACATTCTTTTACCGTTTGGGCGTAACCAGCGCACAGAGTTTTGAAAAGGCTTTTAAGGGGGAACAAACATTTCGGAAATGGTGAGTCAAATTGTAATCCAAATATTTTTATATTATTGATAAAATGTGCTGAACTTTTTTTCAAAGACCTCGTGTACAAAATTTCATCAACTTAGTTCAAAAGTTAAGGCCCAAAAACTGATGGAGCAAGGACGGGCGGACATGGCTCCATCGACTTGGCTAGTGGTGCCTTCCTTCTAGCACAAAATTTAAGGCCTAAAAACTGGTGACAGATGGACGGACGGACATGGCTTAATCGACACGGCTATTGATACTGATCATTTATATATACTTTATGGGGTCTATCTGTACCCACCAATGAGTGCAGGAACATTTCAAATGGTTCAACTCATTTAATATCAACAAATTAATATAAATTGTTGTTGTTTTACAGAAACCTCGATACAGATAAATGTTTCAAATATATTTTGTGGTTGATAAAAGGTTTTGGATTCCAAATTGGCTTATGTGAGAACTAAATGTTTTAAATTTTGCTTGATGGTGCACCTAGCTCTGAACTTTAATGTTCCTACAAAGCTGCACTTTAAAGCTCTATAGGATGTAATAATTAGACTGTAGAGCGGTTCAGACGCAACTTTTCTGCTACAACTAATCTTGTTGGCACTTCCATTTTTCTATTTCTAGAACTCACCCAAGTTTAGTATCTTATCATCAATGAAATCAATAAAGGCCCGAAAGTGGACGTACCAGAGTAGCAGGCTCTATTAAAGAGACAAAGTTTAGTTATGCATAAACTGGTTTTGCCTATGCTTACATTCTCTACCAGGAAAGATCGAAACAAGATAAAAAATCTGCAGCACAAACTAGAATCACTGGGATAAGTTCGGCCTTACTACTTCCAAACTACTACACATAGAGCCACCCAAGCAAACCTAACTTACTTAAGTGCTACAAACCAGTCCACTCAAAAGACATGCGTACCAATAACATTTTTTAAGAATATGTACGTTCTAAATGCTTTCCAGATGATATAGTATTACTATACGTTGTTGCAATATTTAGTTCCAAAAATTCCACTATGAAAAGTTCCTTTATCCAAATAAATTAAAATTAAACTAGATACTTCTATAGGCAAAATATTAAAAACGCACACTTGGCAAAAGTGTCGAACTTACTCAGAACATATGTATTCTTATACATTAATTCTTCGAGTTTGTTTATTTTTTTAGTTGTTAAAAAGTGAGGATAAAACTAAACAATCTGCCTCCACTAAAAAATCGAGCAAATAAAAACATTGTACACAATTTAGTTCTACGTGCGAAGTCATATTATATTCTATAGTCTTTGATAAAATGCACACTCACTTTTTACAAAAATTGCTTGCATGTATGGATGCAACGAAGAACAGCTTGCAAATGCTTAAAAGTGGTCAAAAATTACCAAGCAATTGGAGAAAAACGTCAGTTGAAAAAAACAATTTAAATATCCGTTAATTTTAGCAAAAACACGA
Organism: Chalcosyrphus nemorum; assembly: GCA_949716465.1. NCBI lineage: Eukaryota > Metazoa > Arthropoda > Insecta > Diptera > Syrphidae > Chalcosyrphus > Chalcosyrphus nemorum. The sequence continues at coordinate 41,172,693 of OX454334.1, forward strand.
TGTTTCCTTTAGCATGAAAGTTTAATTTCAAAATATTCGCACTTTATTTATAGAGTACAAATTAAGCATTTGCTTTCGAAATCATAATATCCACCTACATAGGTATATTCTTTATAGTATTTAGTTTAATAATCACTTTGGATTTATGTATACACGTTTTCTTATAATATATATATATTTTTTTTAAAAGAAAACACCTATTTTGCACGAATACTTTTTTTGCTGTTCTCGTCGCACTTCAGACAATAAAACTTTGATTCTTCTTGGTAAATTTGTATAACGTGCTTTGATTGCCCTTAGGAATATAACGACCTTTTAATATATGTGTACATTTGAAAAAAACCAATCATATCGTTATCGATGTTTGGCGATAAAATAACAAAGTTGCTCTCAGGCAACACTGGGGACGAAAGGTTTAAAGAAAGACAATGGGTAAAGAAAAATTTAACATAAAACTACAAATTAGAAGTACATATCTAGCTACGGAAACCAAGACAATGCCTGAGATAAGGACTGATAACTATCGTACCCAGGCAAAGATTGGTTTCTGGAATATGAAGACGCTCCTTGACTCTCAGAGTGTAGGACCTCAGAACGCCAGATTCCTTCAACTGGAGCATGAGTTCATGCGATATAAGTTGGAAATATTGGGAGTAAGCGAGATAAGATGGTTAGGATGGTAACAGGATTTTAACGGCCAGATTGTGGACAAGAATGCATCGCGTCACTATTATACAATATCTTATTACCTCACGGATTGTTCGTCTGAGGAAGAAAACCAACGGCGACATTGTCATTTTGATGGGGACCTGATTGCTAAGGTATGCAGCGAGAACATAGGCTCAAACATGTTATGGCACGGCACAGATTAGGCAACCGCAATTACAACGGCGAAAGATTTGTTGATTTTTGCAATCGTCTTGTTTCAGCACAAGGCCTGCCATAAAATCAGTTGGGTGTCAACTGATAGGCAAGCAACCTCCAACCAAAATGACCATTTTGCCATCAGTCGCTGTTTTAGAAGTAGTCTTCTAGACGTCCGAAACAGACATGGGGTTGGTACGAGATCACCATCTTAGGATAGCTACTGTCCAATTACGCACTGCTGCCGTTCGAAGATCTAACGACACAAGAATTCCTAGGTTTTAAAATGTCAATCGGGAATTTATTTGGCGTGCCTTGCTCGGGAGAAGCATTCCTTATTCCTGTCCACATGCCACGTCTTACATAGAGGACCCCAAAGTGGGGTTCGGCAAGGCTGCGTACTTTCACCAATACTGTTTTTATTATTTTGCGAAGTGTTGAATGCGACTACGCCGATGATGTATGCCTTCTGTCTCACAGAATAATGGACCTTCACCAAATGACAGCAAATGCGGAGAGGGAAGCAGACATGGTTGGGCTGAAAATTAACTCGGCGAAAACAAAAATGACTAACCTAGGACCGAACTCATTAACTCATATATGTATTGCTGGACAAATGGTTGAAAGAGTAGAGTTTTCAATACCTTCGGATTATTGTCTCAACTGATGGCGGAACCGAACTGGATATAGCCAACCGCGTAGGCAAAGCTAAATCTGCGTTTGGGATGCTATCCCCAGTTTGGCTAAGTAATGCAAGTAACCAAGCTACAACTATTCTGGAAGGTGACCAACTTTTTTATGAAGCTCTTCCATAATATAAATTGAACAGAGTAAAGTTATAAATTTGTTCGAGTTCAATAAATAATTGATTGGAGTTAATTGGATGCGTTTTGCAGGTAGTGCACGACGGGCATTAATTACCATAAAGAAAATTTAGTGCACATTCTCGAGCGATTAAAACAATACAATTCACAAGAAAAGAAAATGCGAAAATAAGTTGACGACGAAAACTTTTACAAATAAACTGACAAGAAAGTTAATGATAACGCAGCCCTAAACTTACATAACATTTTCTTTTCTACTACCCAAGTGAATATTGAACATAAATTAATATTCTCTTGGAATAACTACCACCGTCTATGTTTTATCTTAGTGCTTGGAGAGAGAACACGAAACGACATTTCGCTGCGTAATTCACCCCCGCTTGTCTTTAGCTTGAAACGTGAAAGATTTGTTAAATTCGTATTTCTTAAACAAATATGAATAAAATGTTGCATAATGTAGGTATACTCTTTGACTGCCAAACTACAAGTGAAATACCCATGACACACAAAATTTCTTTTCCTCTCTAAAGTGATATTTTATGTGTTAGTTTCAGCCCGCTCAACAATAGATACAGATTTCACCCCGCGTCTTACTTCACCGACCTCTCCAATAAGGTCGGTTTAACCCCGGCATAATTGCGTTCCTGTGTGATGGCCCATTGCCTTCATATTGGTCAAACAAATTGCTCGGCGCAGACTCCGGCATATTTCATGAGATCAAGGTATGTATTTATATAAAGTACGCAGTACGCAAGCGTGACAATTTAACCCTTATCCTGTACCAAAAATCAGTGAAAAATGCTACAATTCGCCTGGAGCGAATCGTATGATACCCTATCCCTATCTTATTTGGTCGTGTCAGTGGGCGGTGGAAAATGTATTCACAAAATTTTCTATTTTGCCTTATAAACTAATATTTTTACTCGAAAATTAATTTTTGAAGTAAACGCCCCTAAAAAGTGGGCGTGGCCATATACAATGTATAGACGATTTGTAGATTAAGTGAATATCTACATATTTGCCCAAGTAAGTTTTTTCGAGTTTCATATGAAAATAGTGAAAAAAGTGATTTTTTTGAAAAGTGGGCGGATTTTAAAAAATTTTACACTTGTATTGCTTACTTTTCCGAAGACCTCGTATACAAAACCTAGCTCAAAATTTAAGGCCCAAAAACTGGTGACATACGGACGGACGGACATAGCTCAATCGACTCGGCTAGTGATGCTGATCATTTATATATATACTTTATTGGGTCTATCTGTAATATTTCTCTATGTTACAAACTATGTATCAAACTTAATATACCCTTAGGATAGGGTATAAAAAGAAATGGGAACATTTCTCCGGCTCTAATATCACTGTCCAGTATTTGCTCTATTTCTTTTCAACTCAACCCACCCATATTGATTACATAGAACAAAAACTAGAACAACACTAATATTGTAAAATAAAGCAATCAGTTTTGCTCTTTTCCAGATGGATAAGAAATCTATTCAAAAAATCTTTCTAAACTGGTCTCTTACTACATACTGAGTATTACCTTGATTTGTTGTGCGATTTTGGAAACAAATTATTTAGTGTAAAAATAAAGCAAGGACGAGTAAACTAAAACAAGTTAGTAGAAATATTTATGTACCTAGATGAGAACTCATGTAAAAGATAACAGTAAAATTCTAGTCATTTACAAATAATAAAGGAAATCATAAACAAAATCAGTAGAAAAATCATATTGGCAATTTTGACCCACGAATACAACAAAAAAAAAATTATCATACAATCACACATATGGATAGATATAATTAGATTTTATTAAAATTGTATTTATTAATTTCTAAAAAAAAAAAAATCCAAAAATTAGCGAAATAAGCCGTATTAAAGGTGCCTTTGCGCAATTTTGACCCATGCTAAGTCTCTTCGGCATTCGGAAAGGGAAGAAGTATAAAAAAGAACTAAATCCATTTTCCAATATTTAATCATGTGCAAATGGGTCCAAATTAAATCTTTTTTCGCCTCTAAAAAGTATTTTACTCACTAGATTATTAAACAATATAACAAAAAACAAACTAAATGACCGAATAAAGCTTTTAACAATTTTCCTATGTTGCCCTAGCGAAATCTGCAACTGGCATTTAATTGCAACGAAAATATAACCTGGGAAATGAATAAAAAAGCTTAAAGAAATTTTAGTTAAACAAATTAGCGTGCAAAAAATTCACACTTAAGTCATGGGTCAGATTATGTAATGCGGCGGTGAATTGCCTTCTTTAGACAAAAAGACAAATAAATAAAACTTTACATACTTTTCAATCTTGCTTCCAGTTTTAGAAAGAAATTTGATATCATTTGCTTGTTGTTCTGGTACTTCAGCAGTCAGTTCCTGTTGAATTTCAATGTGCAGTGTTTTTTCCAAAATCGCCCTTTTCTTCAATATATCCTTCTTCAAGAGTTCTTTATGCCGATGTAATCGCTATAAAATTATTAGATTCACGTAAGAATATGTATTTTACTATAAGTTAATCATACCAATTATTCACTCTTTATTCAATCACACAGAAAATGATAACATGAAAGTGTTTGTTACAAATACTAGAGATCTATCACTCTAACTAAATATCTAATTATTAACATTAAAATTTTCTTTTATTTACGTTGGACAAATTGTAGCGTCTACCTTAAATAATTGCGCATAATACTGCAAACTGCATTATAATGAATCGCTCTCAATGAGACCAAATCTGTACATGTAAGTTGTAGTTATAAGAAAATAATTAATTTGCTGATTTTTTCGAATTCGTTTCAAATTCCGTTTGTACCTAAACGAGGCTAAGTACCTATGAATGACAATTGATGGAAAGCTTATATGGAAATCGCATGTAAAGAAATAACGCAATGAAGTAGAAAATATATATAGAGATATGTATTGGTTACTCGGAAGATATTTCAAACTTTACATAGAAAACAAACTGCTTTTATACAAGCAAGTGCACAGTATGTCCGCAATATGGACTTATGGTATATAACTCTGTGGTTGTACCAAAATAAGTAATATAAATATTTTGCAAACTTTTGAAAACAAAGTGTCAAGAGAAACAACGATATTCATAGAGATCTCGAAATCAAAACTTTTGCTCGAAAACGCAAGAACCGTTTAGAACGTCACGTAATTAATATTGTTCTATAACTCTTAGATGAGCGACATATATTACGCCGTCTACAAAGAACTAAGCCTTTCGACCTAGCTCGATAAACTACAACCGCGTTTATTTGTCGGTACATGCAGGACCTTTCAATGGAAAATTACCTGTTCTTCAGTTGTTCTCATAAAAATATAGCAAAGCATTTCGTACAAAAACAAGAAAAGCATGGACAAATTCTAACATATACGAGACCTTTTATAATAGTGGTACACAACCGGTCGGTCATGACCCCCAGGGTGCATTGGGACTCGAACTGGGAACCTGGACACAATTTCAATTGTGAATTTTCGATGCAAAGAATATATAAATGCTGAAGGTTTCAACATTTATTACTAAAGTGGACATTCCAACCCATTAATCCAGAAATGGACCTCGTTGCTGAATATGATTTTTTTACCGAAATTAGCGTAAACTTCTAACTGCTCGATAACCCAGTTAGCGAAAAAACGGCGTAATCTATGGTCTACTTTGAGGTCCTGGGTCAGTTGAATCTTGTACGAGTGCAGGGTCAAGTCATGACACAAAATTCGCAAATTTGCAGTCTGTGAAAGGTCGAGTTCTTGTACGTACACATGAAATTGAATGTTTCATCGATTGTTGACTGAACTGTTCTACTTAAATTTACCCACCACGATGCGAATAGTCCTCTCCGAAGGATGATTATGGCGAGAAATGTTGTTCGAACAGAAGACCCACTTTCATAAAGCAATTCAATCATATGCACAAGTTGTTGAACATTATGATTCTTCATGCTAATTTGGCAAAACAGATTTAATAAAACAGACTGAATTTCATAGATTTAGCTTGAACAATAGTGCCGCAGTCATATATCAAAGTTGTTTCCCTATTGGAAAGCCCATTATTTACTTATTTTTCTGGAATGCAACAAATTGGTATTGTTTTTTATATATAAATATTTTACAAACTTTTGAAAACAAAGTGCTAAGAGGAATTGTTAATGCGCCATGGTATATCAGAAATGACAGAAATTTTGGCATTAAAACAATCGTAGATGAAATCAGAATCTACGCAAGAAAGCATAAAATTCCACTAGAAAGTCGCGTAAACATCACGGTCCTTCAAGTTTTGGATGAAAGTAACTTACTGCGCCGTCTACAAGGAACTTAACGTCTAGAATTGGCGCCTAAACTGCGAAACTAGCAGGAGCTTCTAATGGGAAGCCAACCTGCCAAATGTTCTTATTTCGTGAGAAGAAAACTACTTGATAAGTGGGACACTTAGTTGTAGTAACAACAAAAATCAACAAATACAATAGTTTGTTCAATATTCTCACTTAACACTTTATGTCCCAACTATGGTGCAGAACTTCAGCTGAAGTTCGGTTGTGAACACAGAATCAGTATTAGGTATACAACTTTGAGAAAACCAATCAATCCAAGATCTGTCAATCGGAGACAGCTGCTAATTTTTAGTTCAGTTTTTAGAGTTACTGATGCCGGTCTCTCGGACCGGCCCCGGGTCTTAAGGGCTAAAACCCATGTAACTGGCACTCCAGGTTGCCTACCACGTAAAAAAATTATAGTTATGAGAGAGACATTTGTCTCGGATAATGATAACAATCCCGCTCATTTGGCACTTAGAACTGGAACGTCCACGGACCATGATTTACGAGTATTAACTTAGAATGTACAAACTCTGTGCGCTCCGGGTGAAGCTCAGAAACTTGAATCTGGCCGCTCGCAGTAAAGGCTCATATTACTGCGATCCAATAGATACGATGGATAGCATCAGGTATGCAGAAAAGACGTAGCTGCGACATTTATTACAGCTGCCACAAAAGACTGCACATTTTAAGATGCGGATTCGTCGTGGGAAATTGGCTCAGATCAAGAGTTATTGATTTTAAGCCGATAAGTGATCGCCTGGGTGTAATCCGCATCAGGGCCACATTTCAAAACATCAGGCTAATATGTGTACATGCCCCTACCGATGGATGGCTAACGACTAACAAAGGCCTCGTAGGAGCAGCATCTCCCGTGAAAAGAGCCACTGCAGCCGAAAACCTAGCAGTCTTTTAGTAAGCCCTACTCCCACCTCTTCGTGGTGTCATCTGGGAATTTTTTTGCAAGTTGCGGACGGGAAAGGACGAATGGCGAGCCTCCTGCGCCATATAACAGGATAAGTGTTGGTTGGTCTGGGGCCCAGCGAGCCGCAACCGTAAAACTAAAATTGCTCCGAAACGGACAACAATTGGTCGGATACGGACATTTCCATGCAAGGATAACTTGATAACGACCTTCGGCTATCGAACACGGACAACGATCGGATTCTGGAACGTTAAGACCCTCCTCGACTCACGTCAGGAAGGGCCACATAACGGCAAATTCCTTCAATTAGAAGGCGAGTTCACGCGATATAAGATAGATAGCTTGGGGCTAAGTGAGATAAGATGGCTAGATTAAGGAGAATACCACTCTCCTACAAAAAGCACTGTCATGCTCTACTCTGGCAGACCTGCTGGGAGCGCGCGTGGATCCGGAGTGGGATTGATGCTTACTCTAGCAGCAAGAAGTAGCCTCAATATGCTTAAGCACGTGATGGGAGTTCACGGCCTTGGAGACCGAAATGACAATGGTGAGCGGTTTGTAGATTTTTGCAACACCGACTGCATAGTCATTGGAAGTACGCTGTTTAAGCATAATACCTGCCACAAGATCAGCAGCGAACATCCAACCAGATCGATCACATTGCGATCAGCCACCGCTTTAGAAATTGTCTTTTCGACGTCCGAAACAGACGCGGAGCTGATATCGGACAGGAACGAAATCACCATCTTATGCTCGCCCAGATACTGCATCCGTCAACAGCAACCGCTCAAATCTGCTTAAAATAACCAGGTTCAATACAGACAGGTTAAGGGATCCCCATGTGCAGAAACAATCACGCGGACGACCACTGGAAAGCTGTGAAAAATGTATTCAAAACTCGGGCAAACACCTTCATCGGTAAAATACAGAAAAGCACCGGACATGACTTTCGGCAGATAGCTGGAGACGGATCGATGAGCGTATAGTAATTAAGGCTCGTATTGCAGCGGCCTCAGCAGTAGAGAAAACCGAGCTAAAAGCCCAATATCTCGTGAAAAAGAATGAAGTGCAGCGTAGTGTGAGGTGTGATAAACGTCGGTACATCTATTCACTTGCCTCAATGGCTGAAGAAGCAGCGAACAGGTGCGACACTAGGACTATCTTTAACACCACCAAGGAGCTCTCTGGTGGTCGGAACTTCAAATAATATCCAGTGAAGAGTTTAGATGGTCAACTACTAGTATCGGATGAGGAACAGCTCGCTAGATGGAGAGAACATTTCTCTGTAGTTTCTTGATCTTAAATTCAAGTGAGTAATCCGGAGCAACAAATTCCGAAATAATTGCGGCAATAAGGTCCCTCAAGAAAAACAAGGCTGTGGGTATTGATGGCATCCCTGCCGAACTATTTCAAGCGGCACCAAATACATCGGTTGATCTGCTACACCCGCTCATACGGAGAGCATGCATTTCCACAGGAATGGAAAAGAGGGACGATAATCAAACTATCAAAAAAGGGAAACCTGATGGACTGTGGAAACTGGAGTGGTATATGTGTTCTCCCGGCCGTAGCCAAAATAGTGGCTAAGATAGTTCTAGAACGAATCAAAGAACATCTAAATTTCATGTGCATCGAGCACATAAACATCTTACGGATTATAATAGAACAATGCGTCGAGTATAGGTCTCCGCTACATCTACTATTTATCGACTTCGAGAAGGCTTTCGACAGCTTGAATAGAGATGCTATCTGGTTTATATACCGTCATTTAAATGTTATGTTAATAACAAACATAAAGCATATTAGCTAATATGGCTAATGAAGATTAAAGTACACCCTCCCATAACCAGCCGGATTGCCGTTTCGCGGCAAACTAAAATATATTTGAAACATTTGAATATATCTAGTTTTCTGAAAAAAAAACAACAACAATTTATATTAATTTGTTGATATTATATGTATTGATATAAAAAAAAAAAAATCAAGCAAAAATTTTGTTCTACGTGCGACGTCTTATTATATTATATAGTCTTTGACAGTAGGAACTCGATTCATGCAACCCCCCACAGTTGCAACTACTCAGTAAGTGCAATACATATTTCATTAGCTATCTTACATATACATATGTATGTTCATGCAACGTTCACAAAATTTTATGTTCGATTCTTGCAACACTAGAACACGGTTGTTGTTTTGGTAGGATCCTACCAAACTTGGTAGGTTTTTTCGGCTTTGGTAGGTTGGTAGGCTTTAATTCGATTTGGTAGGTTTTTTTTACAACTTTTTGCCCGTTTTCACAGTGTGAGCTTAAGTGTCGATCTTAGGATAAACTCAGAACCAACACTAATTTCGATTTCACAGTGAAGGTTTAACGATAAACTCCACTTAAGTAGAGGTTTAACTTAAGCCACCGCATGTTGTGGCTTACCGACAGATGAACAGATTTTCGGTAATTATGACTCTAGCAAGTTTTTTGAGCTAGTGCTAGCTGTGTTTACCACATTCTTTGAACTCAACTAATATACCATCTATACCATCTTCTAGAAGGTAGAGATCTGGGGACGGGGGAGGCCAGATAAGCAGGTTTAGTTTCCTAAAACCACTTTTTATTTAGGGCTTATTTGTGGAAAAGTGCATTGTCTTGTTGGAATTTGACATTTTCCATATTGGTGTCCCTAATAATGTTCGAAAAAGACAGTTGAAGCACATCTTTCAACACATTTATGCACTTTCGCGAGTCCCTCCCACCATCATTCACATGCATAACACCCACATCGCTGGCAGCGATGCTTTCATCATGCTTAAGAGTCGGTACCACGCATTCTGGGTTGTACTTTTTACCAACCCCTCGTCTCACAAAAGTCCCACCAGGGTTGCCAAATACCTTCAATTTACTTAAAAACAAATATATTTAAAAAATGCAAATTCATCTAAAGAACATTGAAATTAGTTAAAATTAAGAGGGATGGATGAATGAAACGTACGTCAATGTTAGATTCATCTGACCACAATACAGTATCAATATTCTACAGTGTAAATCACTCTAAGCGTGAATTTTGTTGTTTTTGCCGAGAGCCACAGTTCTTTTTTGCTTTGAATATTTTAAATTCAGCTTCTCTAGGTTTTCTTCTAAAAGTTAATGAAGAATTTTTGTTTTCCTCGATCGTTCGGCAGCTCAGATAACGATTTTTCACAGATGATGCTATTAAGCATATGAAAATGCTACAATCCACCTGGAGCGCATCGTGTCCTATCCTTTTTCTATACAAAAATGTATATAGCTCTTTTTTCCACCAGTATAAGTACATATTGTACTTTCTTGAAATATTTTTTTATAAAATTACTACATTTTCAAATTTTCTCCAAAAGTGGTCGTAGTAGTGAGCGGAATTAGAAATTTTTTCAACATACATATGTGCATTAAATTTTGTTCCTAAAGGTGCGTCCAGACCAAAAACAAAATTATTTTCCCAAATAAAAATGGAAAACGTGAAACATTTCATAAACATTTAATAAATGTTTCACAAAGCGTCCAGACCGAGTGAAACATTTCTGAAACATTTATTAAATGTTTATGAAATGTTTCAAGAAACAGTGTTTCAGAAATGTTTCACTCGGTCTGGACGTTTCCCTCGGCATGAAACATTTCAGAAACAAATAAATGTTTCAAAAATGTTTATGAAATATTTAATAAATGTTTCAGATATGTTTTTGCTCGGTCTGGACGCACCTTAAGAAGTGATATTATTCTAATTAAACCGCAGAAAAACATATTAGAAAAATCTAGTCTAATCTAAAGGAATATCTACATATTTGCTTAGGTAAATTTTGTGAAGGTTCATGTAAAATTACTGAAAAAAGTGTATTTTTCGAAAAGTGGGCGGAATATATTATTATATTGGTAACAATCTCAAAAAAATGGGAAGTTTTCGAAAAATTCGTTTTCTCACTGCAATCAACAAAATGAATTCATCCCATACTTTGAAAACGGTAATCTCACGTATTTGTTGATTGTTTGCGTACTTATTTTTGTTTATCTATGATTCTACTCACAAAATCGTTATATTAAAAATAATGTATAATTGATTCACAGTAAATTTGATTGATTTTGTTAAATCATACATTTTTTATTTGTGTGGGAATTTGGGCAAAAAAGGTAAATTTTCATCCATCGTGTGGTATTTTCCCTAAAAAAAAAGTCTGGCAGCACTGAGACAGACGGACGAACATGGCTCAATCGAATCGGCTGGTGATACTGATCATTTATATGTATATGTATATAAATACTTTATTAGGTCTGCCTGGAATATTTCTCTATGTTAAAAACTATGTGTCAAACTTAATATAACCTTAGGATAGGGTATAAAAATAGGTCCTCTCCAGGTGTGGAAATAAGTTGATAACCTGATTTTGCGCTGTTTTTATAGGAACCAGACTGGCTGACCAATTTAATGGCTTTTTGTACTGCAAAACGCGAACAATCCACTTCTTTTGCTATTTTAGTTTGTTTTCTGCTTTCCTCAAATAAAAGTTGTATTTTAACACGTTTCACTGGATTAAGTTCACTTGTTTTTGGTATTTTCAAAGAAAGAATAACCAATTTCGCTATAATGCACAATAGAAAGCGTCTGTGCAATTATCGCACACTGATTATATATCGGGGAAAATGTATAAACTCGTTATTGCACCATAACGGTGCATTGGTAACCTTTCTTAAACAAATAAATGTTATTCACAACATCATATAATGATGCCATTCATATAATTCAAACTTATTACATCTGACAAAGGATTTGGCAGCAAAGCAAGGAAAGGGCCAAGGCTGTATGATGGTTAAACTCAGAGATTTATAGATAATTACTCCGGGTGGCACTCGCGTGGTCTTTTCGACCTTGGTCGGGATATGGTTTCTGGAGGCCCCAACAAACATACATAATTCTCCGAGGCTCTCGGTAGAATAAGCTGGAATGAGGGAGAAAGTGGCGGATAGGTTATACCGTGTACGTCTAATCTCACTCCAGAACGGGTTACTGTTAGAGGTGATGCCCCTGGCGGTATGACTCGGAAAGCCGAGATTGCTAAGCGGGCTCCAAATGTGGTACACCCTGCGCAGACTTTGTCCAAGACAACATCTTTAACGTTTACTCAGATTAATTTGCACCATTCTAAGACAGCGACTGATATTAAATGTAGTAGACTTTTAAACGTGCGTACAAACACCCACATTGTATCTATTCAAGAGCCATGGGTGCGCAAACAAGCGCTTGAAATGTTCTAAGTGAGCGGGAAAATTTAAGTTTGGAGTAGAAGTATGACGGTGATTAAGATCTTATAATTTTGTGGATAAATATACAATTCCTAGCGTTCAAATGCTGCTGTAATGTACAGCCTAGAAAATCGGTTGAGTATGTATAGATTCGATCATACCTACATAACTGGTGAACATACATGACAACATCATTGAAAGCTACTTGAAGTTTATTAAAAGAAAGCGAGTCCAGGGTGTTATATACTACTTCAGCGTATGATATTATAGGCATGATAATTGTCTGCACAAGCCTTTTACGTGTCTCAAGCGGAGTGAAACTCGCTTAAATCTACAATTTGCGTAAGCATCCATAAATACGACCAATAACGACGTTAATATTATTGTACCGAGACAGATTTCGATTAATAACAAAGCCGAGGCTTGTTACAGTGTAAACTAGTTTAATTTTAGCGCCTGATAGAAAGATATCTGGCACCGTAGTTAGTTCGAGATATCCTTACGAGAGGTATGGCTTGTCATTTTGTTGGATTTAAGATAAGTCCATTATTTATTGCCCATTCATTAATTGCAGATAGATCTTGATTTAACTTTCAAATAAGTTCACCCATCTTATGAAGCGGTTGCGAGAAATAAATAAGAAAAAGTTGAACATCATCACCGTTGAGGTGGATAGACACATGATTGCAAATCGACGGCAAAATTGAACCCTGAGGTACACCTTGCACCAGGGGCTTAAATTCAGAGAACGCATCGCCTACACCTACCCTTTACAACCTATCAATTAGAAAACTTCCTATGAGCCTTGTTGTTTTGTCGCTAAAAGCAAAATAATGCCGCAGTTTCCAACAAAGAATGGAATGATTGACCTTGTCAAAGGCCATTGTAAAGTCCAAAAGACAAAGCCAAGTCACAAATCTTTTATCAAACTCAGTCCTTTTATATTCAATATATTAGAAGACGCGCAACTATAGCCTGTACTGAAGCCGGACTGAAGGGGGTTCAGCAAGGAATTTATAGATAGGTGATCTTGAATTTGCTCTTTCAAGAACCTTTGACGAACAGTGCAGAGTGCTGGTATTACATTAAGTTTTTTGGGGACAGGAATAATTTTTGCACGTATCCAGTCCAAAGGAAAGGTTGAAGTCATTATACCCTGCAGGTCTCCTTGGTGGAACTCAGATCAAGGACTTAGAAAGGAAACCCGAAAACTTCTGAATCGGTCATTAAAGACAGATTTAGAGAAGGACTGAAATCTTCTGAGATCAAAGGGAATATAAGAAGTTGATTCAGACATTTAAATCAAACTGGAATCACTTAGGAGGTCTGATGGTACCTTTACTGAGACAAAAGCGGATGCCGCAAAACTTTTGCTGGAGACTAATTGTTTCGGAACTCAGATAACTACAATTGGTCTTGTCACGAGCGCTAATTTTGAGTCTAGTCGGAATACGGATGAGGCTGTCAGATATGCTTTGGCATCTTCTGATGGTTTCAAAACGCCTGAAACCAATGGAATATACTCAGCCTTGGTGATACAGGGAATAGAACAGCTGCTGCCAACTTTGAAAAGTATTTTCACTGCAAGACCTGCACTGGGATATATGCCTACTTCTTGGCGTACAGTTAGAGTGCCTTTTATACCATTATTATATTCCGAGTGTCTGACAAACATTCAAGAGTATTACTGTCATGAGAAAGCTTCTCAAAACCACTCTGCCCTTCGTATACGGCATAAAACTGTAGGTCCCTTCTGTATGTGCAGAAATGTATACCACGCACAATATGTACAGTTATGTGAACCTAGGTCTGGCCATCTATGGGCTGCTTACGGCTTGATACTTATTTAATTTTTTTTTTTTTTAAACAAAAATTGGTAAGGATTACTACCCGATCGCTAAAAACTTCAGACCTATCAGTCTGGCTTCCTTCCTACTAAAAAGTATGGAAAGGCTGTTTGAGACTCACGTGTGGAGAGTTACTCTTCGAAGACATCCTCTATAGGAAATGCAACACGCCTACCAGCGAGGAAAATCTTGTAAAATTGCACTGTAAAATCTGGTCTCCAGAATTGACAGCGCTCCTGACAAGAAAAAAATTGCTGTGGGGGTTTTCTTTGACATTTTGCATGGCCAGGCGCCATGGTGTGGATAAAACATTGGTATTGAGGATATAGGCAATGCTGATGAATAGGAAATTGGTGGTGGACGCGGATTGGGACCTATATGTACTGCCTAGAGTTATTAAGGGCTGTTTTGCTCACAACTCTCAATAGTTCCGGTATCTACGCGTAAGCATATGCAGATGACGTCGTCCTGCTATCTCTTAAAACATGCCTAAGAACTGTCTGTACTGAAGTGCTAATAGCCTTGCACATGATCGATGAGTGGTGTACTAGGAATGGGTTTTCCGTCAATTCTCTCAAGACTGTCATCTCGCCATCTCGCTCTCAGATGAAGTCAAATATCTATACTCTGTCCAACATAAATTGTCAGTACAGGGAAGATAGGGATGTTTGTCTCTCATTCGCACTCGTTTGTTTTCCGTAAGGTGCTACTCTAACAAAAGCTCTTACAGGGTTGCCGCAGTATCATTTCAAACTAGGAAAAATGTGAAAGAATATTATGTAGGGTTACCATCCTATTTTTTTAGATTGAAATTTTCATTTAATTTTTTTGTTGCGTCAACAATTCCTTTTTTTTCCGGCACTTAAGTCTTTGGATGATTTGGAAGCCATTTATTACTACTGAGCACAAAATTCACGACTTAAAAATACAAATTGCACAATACTTCTTCAAAAAACAATTTGAAAACAGTTCTTAAAATACTACCCGTCTTAACACCCAGGGATCGAAAAAGAAAACTGTATCTATTTTTTGGCAACGAAATAAGAACTCAAGGACTATCCCCCCTGTATTATGTTTTTGTACGAGAGCGGAACTAAATGTCGTACATCCTGTAATAAAGCAATTAATTCTTAAGTCATACATGGAAATAAGATAAAATCCAAGAAAACCCAGTCTTGAAAAATCTCGACAATTTAAAATCACTTCCTGCAATAAAGCAATAAAAGTTATGTACATATGTACATACCCTTCTTCTGTGTTCTCTTCAGATGAGCGCAAGGATATAAGATGATCAAATTGACCTGCTTCTGTAATATTTTATTGCTTAAAATATTCTAACTATGCAATGTTGGTCAAAAATATCTTTGTCCGAGTTTACGTATATACACTGGCGGCATTATCAAAGATTTTTTTTTTTTTTGCTTCATGAGAGGCGAATCGGCAAAGGTCCAATGCAAAAATTGTCAATTAATTTTTCTATAATGGAAACAAATTATGTAGAACAATGCTGAAGAAATTTAAATTATTCACTCACTGCATTGCTTGAAAGTACAAAATAAACATCCTATTGTAGGTATTTTTCAACGTACTGAAAATTGAACCCAAAAAGAGAAAAAAATGTATGCGTACCTACAAAGTGCAAAACAGTAAAACATTTTAGAATAGAAAACATTTTACAATTTTGTAACTGCATTTTAACGTATTTTTAACACATTAAAAGAAATAATATATCAGATCAAAACATGATGGTAACACTTATCAAAAAATAACTTTTTTCAAAGCTCTAAAACCAAAAGCTCCTTAATAGAAACCCAAGGAAAAAAAACTGAACGAGTTACAAAACGGACACTGGTAACTCTGAATGCACATGAATATAAATAGGGGTTGAAATGCAGCAGCCAATCAGCGCACACCAAATGGATATTCACAGGCGGGTATACACATTTTATGCGGGGTTTCTCTTAATTTAGTATGGTACAAAAATATGACACGCTACTGATTTCTAAAAAGCTCTCCCATAAGACGTGTACTGACAATTTATGTTGGACAGAGTATAGAAAAATATCTCTCAGTTTTCTAACAATGTAAGGGTGCTTTTGGAAAGACATGGGGCTTGATAAGACCATTTATGGCTTACGCGTCGGTTGTTTGGTGGAAGGGTCTTTCTCGTAGGTACGTGGTTGCCTCTTGCGCCAAACTACAAAGAACAGTTTGTCTCGCGTGCACGGGAGCCTTTCCGAGTACTCCGGGCTCTGCTCTAGATGCACTGCTAAATCTCCCTCCTCTTGATACTTGTATCATGAGGTGCTTGCTAAAAGTTATACACAGACTTAGACATGATGGGTTTTGGTATAAAACACACTGGAGCTTTGATGATCTTACTCGACACTTATCCTATGACCCTGGTCTTATGGATATGTCGTCTGATGCTATGACTTCGAGGCTTCCGTTACGGCGCAAGTATGAGGTCGGCTTACCGCCAGCTTCGGAGCCAGGAATGGGGTGTAGCCGCATTTTCACGGATGATTCCAAAACCAATCAAAGTTCAGAGGCCGGGGTATTTGTGGACGACAATAACATAAGACTACAATATTCATTGGGTAAGCATGCCTCTTTCTTCCAGGCGGAGATTTTTGCAACCCTAATTGCTACAAATCACATCGTTAGTAATAGCAAGCTGCGCTTAAGGCCTTGCTTAACCCTTTAACCTCATCCAAACTAGTTGGTAAATACAAAAAAGCTTTGAACTGTGTCGCAAGATTCAATTTATTGACTCTCATGTGGGTGCCAGGTCACACTGGTATCGCGGGAAATGAGATTTCCGATGAGATTGCTAGGCAAGACACAGAGAAGATTTTCTTAGAACCCGAACCTGCGTTAGGTCTTCCTGCATCTACGGTCAGGGCTTCCACAGATGATTGGGTTTCTTATGAACACAATTGTGTGTGGCATGACTCTCTTGGATGTAGGCTGACTAAACGGATGCTACCAGACGTAAGTGAGAAATCCGCGGCATTCTTGCTGTCTCTTAGCAGAAAAGACAGCAGACAACTTATTGGCGTTCTTACGAGGCACTTCGCTTTTGCTCAGCATCTTAATATGATTTGCTTAAGTGAAAAATCTATCTGCGACGCTTGTAGAGTAGGTGACGACACTGCGGAACACTTCCTATGTGATTGTCCAGCTCGTATCAGGCGGCAGATTCTACGTGCGGATGTGGTGAGTGATGGCAATGTAAGTTACTGAAGCGCCTACTCGAATTCATTAAGAGGACGAGAAGTAAGAAAGAAATGCATACCACGCACAACATGTACAGTTGTGAGAAGCTCTCTAGAGCTGCTTACGGCCTAATATTTATTTTATTATACCCTATCCTAAGGGTATATTAGTTTGATACATATAGTTGTAACATAGAGAAATATTACAGATAGACCTAATAAAGTATATATATAAATGATCAGTATCACTAGCCGAGTCGAGTGAGCTATGTCTGTCCGTCCGTTCGTCTGTGTGTCACCAGTTTTTGGGCCTTAAATTGAGCTAAGTCGATGAAATTTTGTATGCGAGGTCCTTGCAAAAGTAAGCAACACAAGTGGAAAAACGTTCAAAATCCGCCCATTGACACGCCCACTTTTCAAAAAAATTAATTTTTTTCAGTATTTTCATATGAAACTCGAAAATAACTAAATAGTTAAGTAAATAGGTACATATATTTCTACTCTACAAATCTTGCATACATTATTTTCGACCACGACTACATTTTAGGGGCGTTTTTTTTTTTATCAAAGAACTGTTTTTGACGTTTTTATTCGAACAATATCACTTCTAAGGAACAAAGTACAGTATATATTGACAAAAAACTAAAATCCGCCCACTAACACACCCACTTATTGAGAAAATTCATGTTTTGGAGTAATGTGATGATATTAAAAAAAAGTTTGTATACAAGAAAGGGATAGGGTATCATACGATCCGCTCTAGACGGATTGTAGCCTTTTCATAGGTTTTTTTACTTAATTGGATAGAAATGAAACGGTGAACATTTCAAAACATTTTAAGACAAAAATTGAAGTAATTTTACAATCTCACTTGATAATATTTTTCACTAAACTTTTTCCGTACACTAGTTATATGATGATGAATGTTTTGGCTTTCTGTGCTTTTTGTAAAGAGTTAAGTAAAAGTAATGATTAACAGGAAAAAATAAATATATAAAGAACGTTTGTTACAAAGGTTACTATTGACTTACATGGTGAACTGCTAATTTCCTTTTATCATTATCGTTTTTTGTTTTAATTCCGCTTGAATTTATACTGAGGAGGGCGTTTGTCACTTCAGAATTTTCCACCGATGAACCACCAGTAGGTAAATTGAGCTTCTTTGATTTTACCGCCATATTTTCACTTTCATACACTTTATTATGCCGCTTGCGAGAGATATTGGACGCCTCCATCGATGAAATAAAATTTATATTTGGAACTGTAATCGAACTGGAATTTGGGTCTGATTTCATCTGTCGTTCTTGATATTTTTGCAAATTTATGAGTTTTTCTTCTATTTCTGGGTTAAGATTTTCCTGTTTGAGCGCGTTTTTGATAGCTAGAATAACATAAAATACAAGGAAAATTAGATCAAAAACTTTGCTGCAACATGTATAAGATGTGTACTGAAGTGGCCAAATAAAAATAAAATAAAACCCTAAGGCTCGTTTCACACTCGTTTCACCGGTTTTAGCCGTACGGAAAAAAACCGTACGGCGAAATTATTCTAGTGGCCTGAAGAAAAGCATGGCCCCTTTCACGATGACGTGTAGCAGCGGTCCACTGCCACTGCAACTAACGGCGACCATAGGGCTACCGATAACGCAGTGGTGTACATAACGCGCTTAATCAGAAACTGAGCTTGCGATGAAAAAAAGCCGTGCATAAACCGTATAGTGTGAATGGACAACAGCATTCGGATTTTTGACGTGCGGTTTTTGCCGTACCCCGCTCACTACCATGCCCACTGTTAGAGAAATTCAAGTTTTGGAATAATTTTAAAAAAAAAAAAAACACTTAGAAAAAGGATAGGGTATCACACGATCCGCACCAGACGGATTGTAGCATTTTCATATGTTTTCTTTCAGTTGTTGGTAATTGCCAGGAGAAAGTTTTTACTAAAGAAAAACGGGATTGCGGAATACCTATTTTGACAAAAATAATGTGTTTTATACACTAACAGCAAAAGTAACTAAAGTAACAATATATTTCTAACAGGTACTCGAACATGAAGTAATTAGTACATACGGATATTGATTTTGTCTCGCCTTTTACACCACTAGTAACCATTCGTAGTCGACTTATAGGAGGTAATTTCTTTGCATGGAATCCTCCCAAAGTGCAACTTTCAACAAAGAGCATACTTGAGGTAGCATTTTGAAAAATGATTCGAAATACAGATCAAAGGTTTTTTTTTCACTAACATTGAGTCTTTGCAATATATGTACATACATATGTATGTGCGTCAACCGAATACACTACTTGAACAGTAAATATGGTAAATCGGTTAAGACTGCTTTTCGCATATCATCAACCGCATGATAATTGTTGATCATTGCGTATTCTTTTGCTTGAATCCCCCATCTGCCTATTTATGGATAGTTCTACCGAAAGGTCTGAAATCATTAACATTCTGCAACTGCAGCGGTTGCCTAAGTCCTGTCTTCGCACTATATGCATGTGAAATGTTCTCCCAAGCTCTAATTTTCTTCCTCATTATAACTTGCAGGCATTTAAGGGTAATAAATCAATGCCTCATTTCTATCTCACTATAATTTTTAAGAGTAGAAGTCATATTTCTACTTCATAATAATTTTTGAGATTAAAGTATTTCAAGGTGGCAAACAAATTTTTTATGTTTTTTTAAGAACTTATGTATGTTTTTTAATTATATATTTTTTAACTCTCTATTTATTTTGCTTTCCAATAGACATACGGTAAGTATTATTAAAAAAAGTTTTTAATAAGAAACATCGTATTTTGTAAACATGTATGTATGTCTTGCAACACAAATGTATGCCATTTACAATATTAACCAGTTCTTGTTGTCGTTATGTTTTGATATAAACTAGGGTAAGCATACACGAAAAAAAAAAAAGTTAAACTAAAATAGTAATAGTAATAGTGCCTAAATTTATTCATATAGTTTCAATTTGAAATAAAACATGTTGGTATATACTTGTAAGTACCGTACGTCAACTATGACCCTTTTATGACGTATAATCAAAATTCTTACAACTGTTTTCGAGTAAACAAATTTTTGTTGAGTTGGCTATAAGAAAAGTACCCACCGCTATTTTAAGCTAAAAAATATGGTGCGCCGCTGTAAGGTAGTTGGTATTACTTTTAAAAAATTAAAAATTTGAATTAAATCGGCTATTAAGCAAATTGGCCTTAAGTGCCGTTACAGCAATGTTTAGCTAAGAAGTTGTAAACCATCTAATAGCATTTGTGTAAACTAGCTTCTGTATAAAATGTAAACAAAATCGTTGCAGTCGTTTCCAAACAAATCCGTTTTTTTACCAATTTGGCTATAAATAAAGTACCGACCGTTACTAATACCTTTGGTCAAATATGTGGTGCGTCATCTTATAGCACTTTGTCAAACTAGCCGGAATATGAAACTTAAACAAAATTGTTTTTTTTTGTCAAATTGACTTTAATACAAAACCGTTAATATTAGGGTTAAAATAAAATTTTCAATTTCGCCTCTAGCGATTACCCTACAGACCCCACATAGTTTAATCAATATCTGTTCACCCGTTAAAACTTTAGCCTCGCTTACAGACCGACACACTAACTTTTTTCGACTTCTCTATAATGCTAATATCAGAATTTATCAAAATCTCTAGATCGAAAATGTTCGCGAATCCAAAACTTGCCCTATACATACTGCGTGCAAGGAGGTGCAAGTAAAAGTAACTCAGGTGTACTCTCAAATTGATATTTTATATTTCGTCTTAGTTAACACAAGTCAACATGAATTTTGTTTTTGAAGAAAGGGTATGAAATTTATGCAGGTGAATCTATAGTCATAAAAAAATATATACATATTTGATTAAAAATTTTGGAAATCATGTAAACGGTGATTGTTATAATCGTTACAATAGCACACTTTGAAACGAATGTTGACATTATTTATTCATTTTGGTGCATAAGAATTTAAAAAATCGTAAAATGGATGTTGGGCAAGATTTTTTTCTTTTTTTGAGTTGTTTAATTACATAGTATTACTTACTTTGCTGAATGTAATCGGGCGTGATGACAAAAGTTTGGTTTTCGAGGTTCATACTGGACACAAATCTCTTCACATCTTTTACTTTGCATAACGAGTTACTTTCATTTTGTTCTCTCTGAATTATATAGTTCTCCGGTTTATGTTCATTACTTCTCCTCGTTCTTTCAGCAAAGTTTTCATTCGAATTGCTTTCATGTGAATCAGTTCGAAAGTCCTACGTAAAAAAAATAGAAAATTTTGTTATAAATACACACATGGACACATACATACACACAAACATTAAATGTTTAATAAAATGTAAATACATTTAAATAACAAAATACACATATTTAATACGTTTCAAAAAATTATACCGTATGGCACTATTTTAAAACAGTACATTTGCCATGCTATTATATAAAAATATTATCTCCGTAGAAATTATATAATATTTATAAAATATTTGCTATGAAAAAAATAAAGTGCAAGACTAGGTCGTACCGCACATTCTTGTTCATACATTTATGCTCTTGGTTGAAAATTAATTAATTTTAAGACAAAAATACATATATAAAATTTATGAAAAAATATTTCGAACCAGATTTATAACTAAGCTTAGATGCCATATTTTGGCAATCGAAATCCCAAAAAAATAGCTATATTTCGGCTGGCTAATAAACAATTTGTCGATCGTTATAGCATGCAGTTCGAGAAAGGCTAGATATATATGTCAGAGTAAAACAAGAAATAGTAACACTGAACACAGAACAAACCAGTGAAAAATGCTACAATCCGCCTGGAGCGAATCGTATGATACCCTATCCCTATCTTATTTGGTCGTGTCAGTGGGCGGTGGAAAATGTATTCACAAAATTTTCTATTTTGCCTTATAAACAAATATTTTTACTCGAAAATTAATTTTTGAAGTAAATGCCCCTAAAAAATGGGTGTGGCCATATACAATGTATAGACGATTTGTAGATTAAGTGGAGATCTACATATTTGCCCAAGTAAGTTTTTTCGAGTTTCATATGAAAATAGTGAAAAAAGTGATTTTTTTGAAAAGTGGGCGTGTCAGTGGCCGGATTTTAAACATTTTTACACTTGTATTGCTTACTTTTACAAAGACCTCGTATACAAAATTTCATCAACCTAGCAAAATTTAAGGCCCTAAAACTGGTGACATACGGACGGACGGACATGGCTCAATCGACTCGGCTACTGATGCTGATCATTTATATATACTTTATGTGGTCTATCTTCAATATTTCTCTATGTTACAAACAATATGTATCAAACTTAATATACCCTTGGGATAGGGTATAAACAAAGTAACCTGGCAGGGCTTACAACTGATTGTCTACTGGGACGTGTTAGTTTTGTTTTAATAAACAAGTTCCTCTCCTCCTTATTGTATAATATGTATAATATAGCAAGGTAAGGAAACGCACATAAAACAGCTCATTGCTCGCACACGTCCGTGTGCAATTTCCAAAAACTCATTTACGCGAGCGTGCGTATTTGGTATTTCCATTACCGCACAAAGCATTTCTAATTTTCAATGAGTTATATTATTATTTTCTCAAAAAAAGTGAAGATTTGAAAAAAAAAAAACGCAAAATAGTGAGTTTTCTTTACAAATTTAACAATGCAATATGACAGATGATATACCCTTAAAAAAAAAAATATCAGGCCATAAGCAGCCCATAAGGGCCAAGACCTAGCTTCTCACAACTGTACATGTTGTGCGTGGTATACATTTCTGCATGTACAGAAGGGACCTACAGTTTTATGCCATATCCGAAGGGCAGAGGGGTTTTGAGAAACTTTCTCATGACAGTTATACTCTTGAATGCTTGTCAGACACTCGGAAGAGATGGGGCCGTGAAAAAACTTTTGATGTATTTTTCTGGATTCGAACTTGGAACCCCTTGCGTAGTAGTCCAACGCACTAACCACTGCGCCATGGCACCCACCCCTTACTCGTGTTAAATATTTCATACTCAGACTAGCCTTACCTGTAAGGCAGAGTATCACGTGTTTGACATAAATTGTTAATAATTAGACCTTGATTATAGCCAACCTAACAAACTGATTTTTTTCTTGTAAACAGTTCCACGGATTACCTTTATATTTGATACTTAAACTACTTTTATGGAGTCCTATAAAATGTTATATATTACGTTTTTGGCTAAAATTTGTACAAATGCGGTACTTCATCTTATTTCACATCTGTACTAAAATCAGAGCGTAATTTAAATGAAATCATTTGAGCTGTTTTCGCGGATATAAGCTTTTAAAGAAATTGTTTAAGTAAAGTATTGTTGGCAACAATTTTGGTAAGAAATTTTTTTATAGTATCTGATTGGAGTTTCCCAAACTAAATCAAATGAGATTAAGTCAAAATCTTTACAGCCATTTTCGACAAAATCTGTTTTTCATAAAATTGGCCTTTAGTAAAGTACCGTTTATAAATCTAAGGTCTGTGGCATAATCCATAGAGGTGAAATATAAGCTTTTATTTTAGCACTAATATTATTATTTTATGCGGCTAAAGTATAAGGTGTAAAAAACTACAAGACAGTGGAAAAAAACTTTTGAGTTATTTTATTAAAAGAATATTTCATCGACCAGCTAGTACACCGAATTATCTTATTGCTAGAACCGGACTGATTCCTCTGGTTATAAAGACTCTGAAATTCCAAATAAACTACATCCAGAAAGTTCTAACAATGCTAACAGGCTACCTAGGAAAGTAGCTCTGCGAATAATATCCAACAGAAGCAGCTGGTACCAAGACTGGAAAATTTTAGTCCAGGAATGTGGTACACATTCACACACACCGGATCAGAAGACAAGGAACCAAGCTGTTAAAATTGCACTAACATACCGAAAAAGAATATTACAAGAAAATTTTTGAATTAAAAATATATGTAGATATTTATTTATTGGTAGCTTTTAATCTTGCTGCAGACATGTTAAATTGATTTGTTCTATGAGTTATGATAAAAAATAAAAATCAATCTATTCTAATTAATGGTGCTTTGCTAAGGCCAATTTAACAAAAAAAGAAAGAATTCTGGGAAACGGTGAAGAATAACCCTAGAAAACTGATTCTTTTTAGTCTGGCAAAGTATTGGGATCCAAACTAATAAAATGATGGACCGATTTTTTATGCTACAGAACGCTTATCTTACCAGTTCTGGTTTATGGCGCCAAATGCTGAATCATAAGTAGAAAGCATAGCAAACATAGGACACCTTCGAGCGAAAGGAAGATACAAACGCTGATCAACATCACCAATCGATCCGAATGAGCCAGGTCCGTCCGTCTGGCTATCACGAATTGCACAAAGTCAATTAGACTCATTATGTTTCCATATCACGGGAGAATTCCTTTCACCTAACAAGTGAAAAGTACATGCTATATAACAGGCGACCACAACTACATATGTAAAAAAAAACAGTGAAAAAATGCTACAATCCGCCTGGAGCGGATCGTATGATACCCTATCCCTATCTTATTTGGTCGTGTCAGTGGGCGGTGGAAAATGTATTCACAAAATTTTCTATTTTGCCCTATAAACTAATATTTTTCCTCGAAAATTAATTTTTGAAGTAATCGCCCCTAAAAAGTGGGCGTAGCTATATGCAATGTATAGACGATTTGTTAATCAAGTGTATATCTACATATTTGTTTAAGTAAGTTTTTTCGAGTTTCATATTAAAATAGTGAAAAAAGGTGATTTTTTTGAAAAGTGGGCGTGTCAGTGGGCGGATTTTAAAAATGTTTACACTTGTATTGCTTACTTTTACAAAGACCTCGTATACAAAATTTCATCAACCTAGCTCAAAATTTAAGGCCCAAAAACTGGTGAAATACGGACGGACGGACAGACGGACGGACATGGCTCAATCGACTCGGCTACTGATGCTGATCATTTATATATACTTTATGTGGCCTATCTTCAATATTTCTCTATGTTACAAACTATGTATCAAACTTAATATACCCTTGGGATAGGGTATAAAAAGAGATATGATACAACCTTTCCTAGGCGTTTTAAATTTTTATAACTCTTTTGGATAAGTAATAAAACTTTGGGATAGGTCTCGATCGTCGAAAAATTACCTAGATTATTAGATGATTGATTAGGAAATGAACGCGAACGAAGGACCATTAACCTATTTTGAACGAAACGAACTAAGGAGGCTTAGGTAACGAACCAGTAAGATGGTTATTATTATATATGTATAACCGAAAGCTGTATAATGTATTAAAGAATTCATCCCATATGTTCGGAAAAAAAAAAATAGTTCCAGACATTCGTTTCATATCAAACACTTTCATTACTATACTCATAGCTTAATGAGTAAAACATATTTGATTATCAAATAAGTAGTTCAATCATTCCTTCCAAAACATTTACATACTGCCTTATTCATTAGATCTCCTTAATTGTCTTTTGATTCATGATTAACGAACACCCTTATTACGGTTGTATTAATTGATAAACCATAAAATATATCAAATGATTGATAATTTGATATTACGATTTTAAATTGATAGTTTTCTTCTATTGTATATTCTATTGTATCCGATTTGACATTTGATTTTTTCCTTTTTTTGAAGGTTGTGTTATTTGTTTTGGTTGATGAGTTGTTTATTAGTTCCGTTTAACAAATATTTAATATTTGTTTTTGTTATTTTTTGTTCAGAAATTAGTGCAAATAGAATAACATTAATTTGTAATCAATTTATTTATTTGATATGAAAAGTTTTTTTTTTCACATAAATCTTGCAATTGTTCGTCTGCCTTCATAGAATGTTTTGTTCTCCGAATCAACAGAAACCATACATGGTTTTTGTTGTTTCTCATTTAGATATTGGTGCAAATAGAATAACTCATTAATTTGTAATAAATTCATTTACATATTAAATATGAAATGGTTTTTTTCACATAAATCTTGCAATTGAATACCTTCTCCTTTTTCTGTCATTAAATGCTTTGTTCTCATAATCCACAGAAATCAGCTCTTAATTTTCCCCGTAAACCTTCCTTTCCAAAATAGTTCTATTGTGCACTTTTCCTATTTAATGTATTTGTTTTCCAATAAAAACAGCGAAAAAAATGTGTTTATCAACGAGGTATTTGTGATTGACTGTAATATAATACCATGTTTATCAATAGAACTACTCACAATGAATCTAAAATTCACTACAAATTCACAGCTGATCAAAGATTTTGATAATTGATCACAATAATACCGAGTCTACAAGTTATTTGATAATTGTCAAATATCGTGTTGATATTTCTGACACTGTTCCCCTTATGTGAGTGTCTAGCATCAAAAGTCTCAATGTAAAAGTAGACTTTGATTAACACTTTTGCAAACACTGTTTAAAAATTGTACTTCAATAATAGCCGTGTTTTATTATCACCCATGATCTATATAGATCACACAATGAAAATAAAACAGTCCAGATCCACGAAAAGTTAAGGTTCTGAGTTACGGTAAAAGCTTCTCTTAGAATGTGACATTTGAAATTTGATACTTTCGATTTTTTTAAGAAAAGTTTTGTTCTCCGAATCAACAGAAACCATACATGTGTATGGTACAAAATACAAAAGTATTTTGCCGAATTTTAAATGGTAACTCACCACAAATGGTTACTAATCACTTACAATGTATCCGAAATTCGAAGTTATTATTAATTGTTAACTACTATTTGGTGTTTATTTGAAGATGTAAATTATTGAATAACGTTTGGTTTACAAATAGTCATGCTTATTTTGAGATTCTTTCGAATGTTTGTATTCATTAGAAGGATTTTCGTGTATTTTGAGATTCAAATGAAAAAGGTTCACTTTCGAATGATACCGCAAAATGAACTTAAATAAATTTGTTTTTAATAATTAATTGCTTTAAGATAAAATAAAATGCTGCTTTATTTTGTGGACAGCGCGTATTAATAGGACATAAAAGAAAATTTAAAATATCAGTAAAAAAAGTAAAGTTAAAGAATAATTTTGTGCATTCACTCGTCTTTCATTTGGAGTTTTTTTTTAACATAGAACTTATTTATACGAATAATTTTATTGGAATGTGACTTATACCGACAGGATCAACAATTGTTAATTAAAATTACTTTTATTTACGTGTTTGTGAATCTATGCACCAGGAAAATGTGTTCGAATGAAAAATGACATTTGTTTCAAATGAATTGAATCTCAAAATAGGCACAACCAATGAACTTTCGAAAGTTTGGATGAATTTTCTTCTATTCTTTCTATTGACATTCGAAAGTAAAAATACAGTCCATGCGAATTCGAACCACTTTCCAATGAAATCGAATGTAAAAATAAGGCTGAGTATATACAGCGCGATCTCAATACAGGCAACTAATAGAAATTCGGGCAGTTGAGTTGATTTAGGTTGTTGCAGTAACCGAGTCAAAAAAAAATTAGAGGCTAAAAGTCGAACAAAAAGTTCAAAACATACATCAGATAAAGCAAAAGTTAACCAGCTTTATTGTGAGTTTCACCCGAAAAATATTTCACGTGGAAATTGTTGTTCGCCTGGATTTTTTAGCTATTGTGAATTTCACGTTACAAAAATTTTACTTCGAATCAGCTGTGACATTTCGAACTTAGATTCTGGTGCTTTGACAGGCAAATTAGGAAACAAATGTGGATGCAAAAAGAAAATCAAACAAATTAAAAAGTAAATACAAAGGACGTCCATATAACGAATGATATAATGTTTGAAGTCGTTCGCTAAATCGAAAGTGTTCGTTATCGAGTGATTTTTTTGCATATCTCTTACAATGTTCTAAAAATGAATGCATATTTTTCGTTCGTATATGGTTCCTTTTATGTAAAAATAAGCTCAACACATGAGGAAATATACTGAGTGAAAATATAACATAAAACAAAAATATTGTAGTGAACAAAATTTGCAGTAATAAATATATTCGATATATTAGTTAGTAAATTTGCTTGTTTCCGTTTTTCGCAGAAGGCGGATACCAAAAGGGAGTTGGCAAGAATGACGAAGTTCTCAATCATTTTGTTTAACAAAATATCATTTTGTTGTTTATTTAGAGTTTACTGAAATAAAATTATGTATAATAGATTTCCACTTTATGCTTATAAATAAACAAAATTAAAATAAATTACGCTTTGTTCTTTTCTTTGAATTTTTCGAAGATGAACAATGAACAAATTTTCGCCCGGAACTCAAATGGAATTTTTGACGTGAAATGCAGTTTGGATGCAACTCACAATAAGGCTGAACAAGAATAAAGAGATGCAAACAGTGAAATAAATAATAATAAAAGACGTACAAAAGTTGCGTTTATCAAGTAACTTTTTTTTAAAGTTGCAATTACCGAGTCAATAGTATGAATTTAGATTGATGTTAGGTGTTGCTTTTATCAATGAGTTGCGGGTATTGAAGGTTGCTTTTATTCTAATCTGACAACATGGGTATTTAACTATCATGGTCAATTACACCACAGTCATGAATAAAAATGTAACCTAGAGAGAAATACAGTTGAGCCCCGATAAACCGGGGTCCAATTAACCGTCAGGCCCAACCAACCGGAATAAAAAAATCTGTTCTATTGAAATTCAATAACCCGGAAAAGACTCTATTATACATGCTAAAATCAAGTCCAAACAGAAACAAAATATAATCGTATTGCTTATTCATTCGTACAGATTCTACGCACTCAAATACCAAAATTTGTTTGTGTGCATTATTAATGTAAATTTAACTGATATTTCATGAAAAAAATATTGCTTTAACGTTGCTGAATCTGGTTAGTCTTTACACTTTACATTATTTTTTTCTGTGTTTATTAATTCGTTTATCCGGGTTTTTCGATTCTCCGTGATGAGCTCGGTCCCGACCATCTCGGTTAATGGGCGCTATTTGGATCTCGAGAAGAGATCCTGATAGAGAGCAAGATCTCGTACTGTTGTTGTAATACATAGAAATCAGTGATCCATATGGATCTTGAAAATAAATAAATAAATATAAGACCGTAATAGCTTCTCACAACTGTACATGTTATCCGTGGCATATATATCTGCATGTACAGAAAAGACCTACAGTTTTATGTCGTATCAGAAAGGCAGAGGGGTGTGAGAAACTTTATAATGACTGTTATACTCTTGAATGTATGGCATTGGCGATGAAGAATAAACGACGGTGTCGAGGCGGTGATCGACAAAAGTCGTCTGAAATGTTGAGTCGCGTCGTTTTAGTTACGCAATGTGAAATCTCAAACGCCTCGACTCGACAGACCCGCACTTGCAAATATTAGAAAGGCCACACTAGGTGAATGCCTGTTTAACGATCTAAGTGATCTTAAGAATGCCTGTACGGCTAAGATTGGTTCCTTTATACTAAGGAGTAAATGGTTCCCTGAGTAAGAGGGTGACCCACCCACTCCCATCATCGGCAGCAAAATGGACCAACTCCTGGTCTAACTGCATCCTCACTGAGGGCCGGTTTCAATCAACCAACCAACCATAGCCTTTTATATAATCATCAATATATTTTTCTCTCTCTCTCACAATACCTATGTGCAGAAAAAACAGACGCCAATACAATCTGATTGGGACTATGTATATAATGATTGGATTATCTAATGATTGATTTTTTTTTTAAATACTTACACAGAGGCAACATTGCAATTGGACAACATTAGCTGTCACAAAACATATTACATTCGTGGCTATATTCGTGAGTTACAACTCTTTTCATGTTTCTTTTATAAATAAGTTTGTTACATAGTTTGTAACATAGAGAGATATTGAAACACATAAAATATATATATAAATGATCAGCACCAGTAGCCGAGTCGATTGAGCCATGTCCGTCCGTATGTCACCAGTTTTCAGTCAAAATTCATTTCGCAAATATTACTTCGCATTTATCGGAATAAATTTTTTTTATTTCGCAATAGTTGTTTCGCGGATTTAAATTCAGCCTTTCATTTATGTATATCGCGACGTGATCATTTCGCAATAATTTTCTCGCGCTTTGATATATCCCTTATAATTATTTTGCTTCCAATATAAAACTGTTTTACAAACTTTATACTGTTTCAGTTTTTTGAAAAACATAGAAATATTATTTATTTTTATTAGTACATTTTTGTTAAATTTCTGAATTGAATTCTGCAAAAAAAATTGTTTTGAATTTAAGTATTATATGAATTTAGTATAATACTAAGCAAAATAATATAAAGTGAAATAATACAATTCAAGATAGCAAAATGTAAATAAATCACAAGTATGCGAAATGATATTTTTTCTATAACACGATATGGTGAAATAAAAAATTGCGAAATGATAAAATGCAAAAAAAAAAAAAAAATGGCGTGTAGACCCCTACCCATTAGAGTGTTAAATGGTCGGATTTATTCCCTTCTTCCAACTGAAAATTTAAATCTTAAAATAAAATACCATAGTTAACGCAAAAAAGTTTTTATTCTTCAAAGGTAAAGCTTAAACAATAAGAAAAAGATAAAGTTATTAAAGATCAAGGGTTTCAAATAATATATTAGATTTTGTTTTTCGTTTTGTTTTTAGAAGAGGGTAAATTGTTTTATTTTATTGTATTATAAACTAAAAATAATTTGAAAGGCAAGTAAATATGTTTATATCAACATTGCGTTAACTGAACTAACGAAGTATTTATAAATAATTATTATTTGTCCAATTCGAACTAAGCTATCTATTTCCGCACAATTGTGTGTGCAAATCGAGTGGTAGTTTTTACTTGCTTACTTAAGGCCAATTTAACAAAAAGATTATTATTAACGCTTTTGGCCAAAAATGTGGTACGCCATCTTATAGCTCTTTGCCAAACTAGCCGAAATATAAAATTTAAAAACAATCGTAGAAATCATTTTCCAGCAAATCTGCTTTTTGTTAAATTGGCCTTAAGTAAAGTATCGTTAATATTAACAGCTAGAACAAAAATTTCAATTTGGCCTCTAGGGATTACCCCACAGACCCTTGTTTGATCAAAATCCGTTTACTGGTTTAGGCTGTAGCCTCGCTGACAGCAGACAGAATTTTCAGACCCACTTTTTTCTACTTCTCTATAAAGGTAATATCAGAATTTATCAAAATCTCGAGATCGAAAATTTTTACGAATCCAAAATATGCCCTATACTACGTACCGGTGCACGTAAAAACGTAAATACTGTATGCTAACGTCTTTTTGCAGATAGTTGACATCCGAATTGAATTTGAGAATTGAAATCTTAATTTTCTTGTCTTGAAGAAAAATTAAAAAAACAGACACAAATTACGATTCAACTAATACAAAGAAAGGACATACATACGTATGTTTTTTTAATTTTGATTTTTCTTTTTTTGTTTACTTAGCAACAATGGAACCAACAATTCCTTCAACATTGAAGCTGAGGTACAGACCAAAATCTGA
This sequence comes from Chalcosyrphus nemorum, assembly GCA_949716465.1. NCBI lineage: Eukaryota > Metazoa > Arthropoda > Insecta > Diptera > Syrphidae > Chalcosyrphus > Chalcosyrphus nemorum. Next base: position 41,204,462 of record OX454334.1, read on the forward strand.
CACGATCAAAATAAATTTATTTTCTCAAATCGAAAGAAATTAACAATGGTCCCTGGTAGTGCGGGTGGTAGGCACACATCAAAATCACATTCACTTCTACAAGTAATTTGTGTCGTTTTCTCTTTTGGATCGGAACGAGAGAAACGTATGCGTACATGGGGTGGTGTAGATACAAATTGAGTTTAAATGTTTCCCGCTGAAAAATACTCCAGTTAGTGCTCGAAAAATAGCTTTCTTCAAGTATAATCAAGCATGTTGTTTTTGAGAACTATGAAACATGCATTTTATTTGATGTATCTTCACTCGCTCTGATAATGCAAATTTGTATGCCTCAGGAGCTTTTTGTGGGCGAAGCAAGAAGAGCATGGGTTAGCTAGTATTTCTTTTTAAATTCTTCAAAAACTTGGTACGCCATCTAATAGCAATTGTTAGATTAACTCAAATATGAAATTCTATCACAATCGTTAGACTCGTTTATAGACAGACAGACAGAAATGCGACAACTCACTTCTTTCGACTTCTCTATTAATGTATAGGTACTATAATGTCAGAATTTACCAAAATCTCGAGATCGAAAATTTTCACAAATGCTAAACTTCCCTATTGAAATATGTTTTTTTTTTTTTGGTAATATATGGGTAGTTTTTCAAAATTTTGCAATAATTTTTTTTTCAAAAAAATAAATTGGTATAAAGTATTGGATTCGTGCAAAAATTCGAACTCGAGATAACAATGAATTCTGACATTACGATGATAGAGAAGCTCGAAAAAGTGGGTCTGCCGATTCTGTCTGTCTGTCGGTCGGTCTGTCTGTCTGTCTATGAACGCTGAACTGCAGCCTAAACGGCTTAACCGATTTGCTTCAAACTTTATATCTGAGCTCTGTAGGGTCGTAATTCGAGGCGAAATCGGAATTTTTGTTCTAGCCCTGGTATTAACGGTACTTTACTTAAGGCCAATTTCACAAAAAGACGATTTTGATTAAATTTCATATATAGTTAGTCTGGGCAAATGCTATAAGATGGCGTACCACGTTTTTGGCTGAATATACGTATAACGGTACTTTTCTTATTAACTGGTTTTAGAAATATGGCTATTTCTCGGCTAAAGCTCAATGGATTTCCATCAAAATCGAAATGTGGTCAAGATTAAATGTTCAATAATATATGTCATTTAAACTTATACAAAATTAATTTTTTTTTTTTTCAAATATCTATTGTAAATTTTTACTTGCACCTATAATATAGGGCAAGTATTGGATTCGTGAAATATTTCGAACTCGAGATAACAATGAATTCTGACATTACGATGATAGAAAAGCTCGAAAAAGTGGGTCTGCCGATTCTGTCTGTCTGTGTGTATGTACGCTGGACTGCAGCCTAAACGGCTGGTTTTTTTTAAATTCATCTCCAACTACCAGCATATATGTAGGTGCAAGTACGTACGACCCAGTCGTGCACATTTTTTTTTATTTCAAAACATAACCAAATGCTGAGTACTTGCAGTAAAATTTGCTCAATAGATAGTTTGGATAATATAAGATAAAACGTAGCCAAAGCTCTTAAATTGTGTCATTAACGTCACGGACCTAAAAACTGATAAAAAAAAAAGTCGTATAAACGTTAACTTTAATTGCGTGAATCTAATTAAATGTAGAAAATATTGATGTAATATTTTACTTTTTCTCCTTTTTTGTCATTAACGTCACGGAAATCAATTTAAATAAATTTATTTTTCGAAAAAATGGTAGAAAATCTATTAGGCTTCATAATTATTTCCACATAATATATTGTGGCTACTATTGTCTTTATGGATTTCCGAAGTTACACTGGTATACAAATTTAATTTTTAAGGTAAACGCCAAAAGCTAAAGATTAAGCTTAAAATAAGTTTTTTTTTTTTTTTTAAATTAATTAGTTAATTTAAGTTTGAGTGGATTCAATTAAAATTGAATTTATTCTTATTATGGCAGCATTTTTGAACATATCTTTCATTATTTGATTTGTTCGTATTTTAATTGGCGTATTATTTTGTTTTCAGTATGCATCAAATAAAATGTAATCTTAAAAAAAGGAATATAATTTTAGTTGTATAATAGCGACTTAAAAAAATATAAAACAGCATACTAATGAGTTGGTGATCTTGTTTCATGTTAGTTTGTCGCCACTACACAGAATCGTGATCAGTAGTAAAGTTGGTCAAACAAGATTTGATAGTTCTGCCACAAAAAAATGTCTCAGCTAAAGTTTTACGCACCAAGTATTCAATTAGGCTAAGATCAGATGAAGACACCAGCATCATAAAATTAATCCCATTGATCTAAAACTGTTTTTTAACCTTTTTAATGGTATGCTCCTGATCCACGTCCTTCTGCAGACACCAGACTAATGCCTCTTTGTCTTATACATAAGGCAACATTGCTTCAAGTTTGTTATTCTTATTATGGCAGCAAAACTTACCATATGTGATGATTGTTTTTAAAATTCAGATAAGGTGTAGCACATGGCATTATAAAAACAAAAAAAGCATAGAGGTACGAGGGTCTTTAATGCTATAAAAAAATAAAAAGTCCTGCAAGAATAGCGACAAACCATGCAATGGAAACCCAAAAGGATTCCAAAACATACAATTTTTTACTGACAGCTTTTTATTTATACTAAATAAAGTTAAGCTTTTTTTTCTAGGTACGAGTAAACTAGTAAACTTTCTAGCTAAAATCCTTTTCAAGGATTTATTCATTTACTATTCCTTTAGTTTATAATAGCGCTTACCATATATAATGTATAGTACATATAGTATATATACTATTATTTTCAAAACAGCTGTACACATATTATATGTATATTCCTGAATTTTTTTCATGTCGATTATCAAACTATGTATATTTCGAACATTTTATCAAAAGAACATTGAGGTTACGATGAACTTAAGTATGTATCTGATCTAATAATAATGAAATAAATTTTCGTAGCACACGTACCTTTTTATAATATCAGTGGTTGAAATTATTCCAGGAAACCTTTGAAGAAATTTTATGAAGAGATAAGATTTATTATAATTCTCAAGCAGTTTAAAATAATAATAGTCAAAGAAATTATTCAACAAATTTAAAAATGCAAATTAAATATTTTAATGATTAGATGATGATTACGATGGATAAGCCTTTGTGTTACAATCAATTATTCGAAATTTAAGTTGTGAGATTCGTTGAATAATTTTTTTTAGTATTCAACCAATTTATGAACTGCTCGGTTAAATGTCTGAAATCGAATCTCTTCACAAAAAAAGCTTCTAAAGGGTTCCCTCATCTATGTTATCTTATAGGATAAATTTAATATATTAAGTATATTTGCAACAGGCAAGAAATGAGTTAATAAAATGAGCACTTTTTGTCAACACAAAGGCCAATTGCAAATAATCATCAAACTAATATACAATTTGAATAAGTATACAATTTATATGTATAAATTAACAAAAACAAAAAAAGTATGTTTACATATATATTTCCGTGCAGACCAACGTCTATTACATAGATAAGATAACAAAAAAAAAATTAATGTATATATTAATACATAAAAATTACGGTTTTGCAAATTTTATGGTAGTATATGATATTACTCCAGTAAAATCATATTATCTAAAATATTTGGTTTAAATTTAGTACCCATGTATGCGATTTTAATCAAAACTTTTTATCAAATTTCATTAACTTATGTAGAGATCAGACTGTAATGCCTGCATTGTATTGACGCTAGTATAAAAACAAGGAAAAATGTCGCGTTATATGTATATTTTCACACAATTTGAGTTTATCTTAAATATTCTTCAGTGTTATAAACTATATTATTTAATTTATCTTAAGATACAGAGAATAAAATCTAGTAGCATTTGGGAATTACGTATTCACATTGTGATTCTGTTCGGTATGCATACAGACGGGGATACACGGGGATGGAGATACAGTTTTCCTTTTACATGATATCAAATAGAACATTAAAACTGTTTTCTCAAAAGACTCCATTGCTGCAGTCGCGATTTAATCAAACTTCATGTTTCCTTGTGTCTTCATGTTATGCACTCGTCATCATAACTCACCAGAATTGATGAAGAGAAGGAACTTTGGGCAGAAGGTAAAAAGAAAAGGAATGGTTGAAACAAAGGGAAGCAAATACCGCAAATACTCGAACTTGGTTCGACGTAAACGCAGCTCCGCCCTCGAACATTGAAAAATATCAAAATACTTTTGATATTGCTGAAACCAAATTTTTGGTTTACTCGAACCATGAAATTGATACTCGAACAAGCCAGCGGACATCGAAAATCAACTCGAACATGTTTTACTTACCAAATTTACTCGCACCATGTTCGAGTGTCTACGGCTCGCTTTAGAGGTGTGGAAATTAGAAACTATTGCGCGTGTGGCCTGGAATTGCACCGCAAAACTAGTTGACTTTTTGTAAGGGAATGGATTCTTGGTGAAAAATGTTCGACCAACAGGTTAGGCTGAAAACACACCGGATCAGACAATATGTCATTGACTCTTATGACCGAACGCACACCAAAGAAGACAGACAAAAAAAAATTGTCCTTATCTCGATGCGCACCATGACTGGTTGGTTGTCGACAATACATGCGGTTGCATACGGCCAACTCACACTGAACGAGACGAACATGTCCATTCACAAATAAATTTTCAGTGAAATAACGTACTGAACCTCCAATTAATATACGCAAATATTAACCGTATATGCAGTGAGTTTGACCGTCCAGAATGTTAGATTTCATTAACCATTTTGGGACGCAATTCGGGTGGTGAAGTTACAGAAGTTTTTTATATTGGAATTAGTTAAGGATATTTTCAATAGTATTAATCAGAATAAAAAGATAAAAAAATTATTGATAGGCGTGGGAGGTGGGCGTTGGTACATACATATACATACCATTCGCATTACGTAACTGCGAAATTACATAGTAAACACGGGTTTTCCAGTCGACCTGCGAGTGAAAACTGCAGAAAAAACTGATTTACAGTAACAACAAATGTAAAAAAACATTTTCACAATTATGTGAGATTCTAGACATGTTTGAACATCTCAAATGTCGGCTCACGATCAGCGACTTCAGGAAATTAAATAGTCTCAATGAGAAAAATATTGAACTCTGTGCTAGACTGAATAAAATAGAGCTCCTCTGCGTAGAGTTCAAAAAAGGAAATAGAGGAACTTATGGCAGGAAACAAAACTAGAAGAAAAACCTGGTAAGAAGATTGTTACGAGTGAAAACAATAATCCTAACATTGACTATAGAACAGACGAAGAAGAATTATGTCGAGAAACCGATTGGATTCTGAAAAAAAGACCTGGCGAGAAATGCAAAACTCCAAAAAGCCCGATTGCGAGAGAAAAGTCAAACAAAGAAAACTCTCAACCAACGGCATGAAACGCAAAGAGCGATTACCGCCACTAATAAACATGATTGGAATTGTTGATTACAACAACCGCCTGTTTGTCACCAGTTTTTGGGCCTTAAATTTTGAGCTTGTTCAATGATATTTTGTATACGAGATCATTGGAAAAGGAAGCAGTACAAGTGTAAAAAAAAAAAAAAAAATCCGCCCACTGCCACGTCCACATTTTGAAAAATGTATCTTTTTTTTAGTAATTTACAAAAAACTTGATAAAACTTACTTAAATAAATATGTAGATATTCTATTACCCCACATACGCCCACTTTTAAGGGGTGAGTTTCATTAAAACATTAGCACTTCTTAGGAACAAAATACAATATTTGTTGAAAAAATTTCAAAATCCGCCTACAACCACGCCTACTTATTAAGAAAATTCGTGTTTTGGAGTAGTTTTATAAGATATTTGAAAAAAGTTGCTTAAGAAAGTACATTGGTGGAAGACGGAGCTATGTGTATAGGAAAGAGATAGGGTATCATACGATCCCCTCCAGACTGATTGTAGTATTTTCATGTTTATGCTCACGTTTGATAAATTACCTAGGAAATGGTGTTGTGTTTAATGCGCCGGCAAGCACTTATCCAAAAATTGTGGCATGTACAAGCAAACACCTACAGCACAAAAGAAACGTCACCTAACAGCAATATACAGACATACGCTCAATCCACTTAAGTATCTAAAATGCTGTAAAAATAGTAGTTCGCAAGACCCATTATCTCAGGCCTTTTCTATTATTCCTGTCAAACTCGAAGAGCAAGCTAGAACGAACAGACTTGCTTTCGAGAGATTAGTTACACTTGAAAATAATGATCGTAGCACGCAGACACCACGAAGAGTATGAAAAATATGCTCAAAATACTTAAGTGGAATGCTAATGGGCTCTTGCAAAGACTCGACGAGCTTGAAATATTTATACGCGAAGAAAATATGGATGTATGTTTAATTTCTGTCTTTCATGAAAGACAGTATCAAACATTCACCAGAACTAAATTTATAGAAATGCTACACTCCGCCTAGAGCGAATCGTATGATACCCTATCCCTTTTCTATATACAAATGTATCTAGCCATTTCCACAAAAAAATTACCTAAATTTATATATAATTTTGTTTTTATAGAATTACTCCAAAAGAATTTTATTTTAAAAAGTGGGCGGATTTTTCAAATATTTTAACATATACTTTGCTTCTAAGAATTGATATTATTTAATTGAAATCTGCGAAAAACCTTTTCTTTTGTAGAAAACCGCCCCTAAAAGTGGGCGGGGCAATATAAAATATATAGAAGATTTGTAGAGTAAGAGAATATCTACATATTTGTTTAATCCCTTTAAATGCTTCCCTGGGCAACATTTTTTCGCGCAGACTGTGGAAACATTTTGGTAAACATTCTAACGGTATTTGAAAAGAAAAATTAGTAAAAATATGTACAGTTGCGCTTACTTGTTCGAGGATTTTATTCAAGAAAGTGACTGCGCACAGAAAAGTAGTGTTCATAATAACAGGAGTGTTTTGAAAAAAATTAATTAATTTAAGTGTATTGTATCAAAAAGAGAGAAACCAACATCTTTCTTTATTAAAATATTATTTCAAGTAATTTGTTTAAAACTTTTTGTATAAAAACTGATCGTAGTGGGACGAGGAAATCATACACGTGCAGAAAAACGAGAACTTATCTGCAAAATGCGTCAAAATGGGAAATACCTACTCGGAAATCCAAAAAGCGCGTTTCAGCTTTCTGTTAGTGATGTTACGATTCGCAGAAGGCTTTTAGAAAATAAACTTTTAGGCCGAAGCCCGCGCACTCTTAACAAAAAGACATCTGCAAACACGTATCAAATTTACCAAAAGCCATACCGATTGGCCTGCGGCGAAATGGCGCAATATTTTTTGGAGTAGACGAAAGTAAAATTGTCCTATTTGGTGGAACTGGTTCCAGAATATTTACCGCAGTACACGGTAAAAACCGTAAAACATGGTGGTGCAAAGATAAACGTTTGGGGATGTTTTTCTTATTATGGAGTGGGGCCCATACATCAAATAAAGGGCATCATGGATCAACATGTATATGTTAAAATCCTTGTAGATGTTATACACACCAGTAAAACGGCTAAAAAGTGGTTTCCAGTCAAAGGTATTGGGGTCATGGATTGGCCACCACCTGAATCTGATCAAAAGCTAATTTTATTTTCTAAAAAACAAAAAGCAAAAAAAAAACTTATCACAATTTGTTTTGTTTCATTATTTGAAATACCGCTGCTATTATTTTGAGCAAATCTGTATATATACTTTATTTGGTCTATCTTCAATATTTCTCTATGTTACAAACTATGTGTCAAACTTAATATACCCTTAGGATAGGGTATACAAATTGAGCATAGTGCTATACAAGTTTCCGCTGTACGCGTACGAAATAGGCATTATTCTTTTAAATAGAATCACGTTTCAAAAAAGTGATTTCGTTAACATTTTTAAATCAGTTGCGCCGCGTTTTGTAATCGGTGATGACTTTAACGCAGAACACATCTTTTGGGGCTCGAGATGTACCTCCCAAAAAGGAGGAGGACTTTAAGATGCGGGTATGGGATGTGGTTGTAATTTTTACTCAACCGGTAAACCTACTTTTTGGCCAACAGATAGCAAAAAAAAACTGATCTGATAGATTTCTTCTCGCATTTGTGTACAAATTGAAGAGAGCTACGACTTGTCCTCTGATTTCGCCAATAATTTTAACAATGAGCGAAACCCTGATAAGTGTAATAATGTGCCAGCCAGACTAACTAGCGATAAAATCAATTGGGAATGCCTCAGAAAATATATATATTACTAGACTATTTTTTATCTATTTTTTTTTTACCGAGATTCTTATCGCATGGCACTCCGTTACACAAAAACCGAGACCCTTATCGCAAGGCACTCTGGTACACAAAAACCGAGACCCTTATCGCAAGGCACTCCGGTACATAAAAGAACCGAACAAAGTTACGAACTTTTAGGGCTTCAAGCCTATTATAATGAAACAAGCATTGTTTTCAACATCCGTATACCTATTATATCAAAAGAAAAATACCATATGTATCATGTTATTCCCCTCCCAATAAATAACACAAAAGTAATAACAATTAAACCTTATATAAATTATAACAATAAACACATACAACAGTTTCACGAACCTTGCCCCAAGATAGAAGGTACCTATTACTGAACATCAACAACTCCAAATCTTTTGGGATAAGGTGCACATTTTTCTCTAATCAAGCAGTAACATCCACACCAATATCACAACGTATGTACTAAGTCTACAAAAACTACAAGACTTCAACTTTAACACAGAAGCCAAAGTAATAAAACTATGAGCTACCACCGAAATATACAACTACCTAACAGGAGCAACAATACTCAGTCTCATCATAATAATCATCATAGTCACCACAATCACCAAGAAGCATACATATGTATATACCACACGAATACCACAGATCACACATCAACCCTGCATCCTTCACACGCTTCTGCCCTAGAGCCATCATCTCATTGACCCGCTTTAATGACGTCACTTTTGCCGTCGCTTTACTACAAACGGGGAGGAGTTACGTTGGACACTTGCCACCCCGTCGCCCCCTAATCATCCCACACTTCACCCGTCAAGTCATCGACCCAAACCTACTTTGGACATACTCCACCTAGATGACCCCAACGCAACACGCAGACTTGCAGACGCATCATTTTTAGTTTTGTCAAATGTTAATAATCGAAAATGTAACTTTAGAATAAAAGGTAATTTAAGTATCATGTACTGCACAGGTGACAGGAACTGCAGAGTAAGCGTCTGGCAAGTTTCCGTTCGAAGGTTAGATTTGTAAGCTAAATTTGTAATTGAATTATTGCATTAAACTTCTTTGAACAAAACGATTGTTCTGTATAAATACAGGATACCCCTGTATTTTCAACGAAAATCCTGTAGAAATTTGACTCCCGTGTTTTTGTGAAAAACCCTGTAATTATCCTGTAATCTTGCAGTTTTATTCCCATAGCAACTTTTCATATAACTAAAAACTAAACGACTGAATCCAACCTAAGTAGCAGTGGTGTCCTCATTTAAAAAGCATAAGTTTGGGGAGCACTGAAACTCTGAGCCTATAAATTCGCATCAGCAGTTTTTCAACTTCTTGGCAAAAAGGGGGAATCCCCTATAATCAGATAACGATACCATTAAGGAAGACTCTGGTTTAATTTAAATATTCGTTCATGGAACGGGATATAATCTAACAAGGGAGCTTAAAATCAAAGATCCTTAACAATATAGAAATTTTTGCCAGTTGTCAAGCAGTCAAGTGGAGTACATATAAAATATTGCAAGTTGGATGGACCGACCAATTTCAAGAGGGATGCCAAATTTAGGATTTATTTATTTATTGACGTTTGCTGCAAAAATTGTCACAGCCGTCAATATTTTTATTATAAAGTTTATATTTGTAGGTACACACCATGATTAAAAGACAGCACATTTTAATTTTTTTGTATTTTCATTTTATTGTTTGAACCAATTAAATTTATGAGAAAATGAACATTTTTGAACATTGGAATAGATGGTAGAGCAACTCCAAAAACGAGGCACCAACTATCGGTAAAGTATATCCCTTCGAAAACGACTTGCAATCGCTCTATACGCACCGGGATCTTCAGTAGAGTATTGCCGGTGTTTTTGGAGTGGGCAAAATAACGGTTGGCAACATTTTAAAAGAGTTCTGCGAAGAAGTGTGAATTTATTATAAATCTCAAATTTAAATGGGATTTATAGACATCAAATCGTATGGGAAATTTAGTTTTTCATTTTATGTGGGAGATACATATATATATGTATATGAATATATAAACCAAAATCTAAGTAAATATTATTACTATATTATTTTAGTAAATAAATATATTAGCAGCTCAAAGAGGGCCAATGCCCACTACTGACTGTTTAAAACATGGACTGCACTAGTAGCGCAACAATAAAGTTCGTAATGTAGTGCTTGCTTTACCTACTCGTAGTGGTCCCAGGGCAACTACGTGTACAAATCCTTAGGTCAAAATTGCAATGTGCAAGATTGTCTAGAATCTTATGCCTAGACTAGGTAACCTGGGCCAGCAATCCGCGTTACCGAAACCAGCCCGCTACGGAAACCGACCCAATGCCTCGGATAAGGACTGATAACACGTTGACGACATTTGGCTATGGTACCCGGACCAAGATTGGTTTCTGGAATGTGAAGACTCTTTGACTCTCAGCATAAGCATGGAGCATGAGTGCAAGCGATATAGGCTAGGCATATTGGGAGTAAGCGAGAAAAGATGGTTGGATGTAACAATCCCCAATGTATAACACTGTGTTACTTTACTCCGGAAGACCAACCCGAAGCTCCCGTGGATAGGGAGTTGGACTGCTGCCGATAAACCAACAGCATGCAGAGGATTCATTTTCTGACAGCCACACGGTGATAGGATTTTAACGGCCAGATTCCAGACGAGAGTGCGTCGCGTCACCATTATACAGTGTTACGCCCCCAAGGATGATTACTCTGAGGAAGAAAAGGAGACCTTCTACAACCAGTTGGGAGCTGGTTGACAACACCTAACGGCGACATATTCATTTTGATATGACGAACGAAGGGCTCAAACATGTTATGGGACGGCCTTCCATAAAATCAGTTAGGTGTCAACTGACAGGCAAGCAATCCCCAACCGTTTTAGAAGTAGTCTTCTAGACGTGCGTTCGAAGATCTAACAACACAAGAATACCTTGGTTCAACGACTCTTACATCTGAACTCAAACACCTCGACTACACCGATGATGTATGCCTCCTGTCTCACAGAATAATGGATCTTAACTAAATTACAGCAAATGCGGAGAGGGAAGCAGTCGTCGTTGGGCTGATAATTAACACGGCGAAAACAAAAATTATCAGCCTAGGACCAAACTCATTAACTCATTTGCAATGGTTGAGAGAGTAGAGAGTTTCCAATACCTTGGGTGTATTGTATCAACCGATGGCGGAACCGAACTGGATATAGCCAACCTCATAGGCAAAGCTAAATCTGCGTTTGGGGTGCTATCCACAGTTTGGCGAAGTGATGCAATTAACCAAGCTACGACTGTTCCATTCCTGGAGGGTGACCAACTTTTTTCACGAGGAATCTACAGTTTGTCAACAGGTGCCTTCGCTATATCGTAAGAATATTCTGTACAAACCATGAACCTATGGGCACAACCATACGACGACAAAAGAAGCAGTGGATTGGTCACTCTCCGAAAGGGTGATTGACAGCTAACCAAGCGATGCAATGGAGCCCGCTTACACAGGATACGCGGCGGTCCTAGGAGTACGTGGTGCAGAACAGTGGAGAAGAAAGCACGGCAACTGGGAGAGTTGGGGAGAGCAAAGGCACATTTCCATAAATCGCACACTATGGCGCGTAGGCCTTATAGAGGCCAGGACAATCACAGAAAATTACATGCGGAAATTGTAATTTCCGTAATAAAAACTGTATTGGACAAATTTAACCCTTATACTATACAGTCGACTCCGTCTAAGTCGAATTTTCACGGGAGTTTAAGTTAGAGGGATTTTTGGAAAAATTCGAGTTAGAGGGAGTGATTATTATTTTTTTAATATATATTTTATCGTCAGTATAAGGTGAAAAGAAAAAGAAACTAAATAGGGAAGCTTCTTGCTTTTATAACGCATTAATTCACTAAATTATCAACATATGTATACGTTAATTGTTTTGCACAAAATTACTTAACATAAAAACACGGTACCGACGCGGCCACCGTATATTCAGGATTTGCAATTTTATGTGTGTAAAACATTGTGTGTAACAAAAGTTGATTTTCTTTGTAACTTTTGTTGTCCAGACACACTTTTTCGAGCATCTCTATCATCGTAATGTCAGAATTCATTGTTATTTCGAGTTTGAATTTTTGTACGAATCCAATTCTTGCCCTATATGTAAAAATTGGACTTAGAGGAATTGTAATGGGTCAATAATCGAAAAAATATGTTCGAGTTAGAGGGATTTCGACTTAAAGGACGCTTTTTCTATAGAAAATTGAAGATAATACAAAACCAGTGAAAAATGCTACAATCCGCCTGGAGCGAATCGTATGATACCCTATCCCTATCTTATTTGGTCGTGTCAGTGGGCGGTGGAAAATGTATTCACAAAATTTTCTATTTTGCCCTATAAACTAATATTTTTACTCGAAAATTAATTTTTGAAGAAAACGCCCCTAAAAAGTGGGCGTGGCCATATGCAATGTATAGACGATTTGTAGATTAAGTGGATATCTACATATTTGCCCAAGTAAGTTTTTTTGAGTTTCATATAAAAATAGTGAAAAAAGTCAATTTTTGTGAAAAGTGGGCGTGTCAGTGGGCGGATTTTAAAAATTTTTACACTTGTATTGCTTACTTTTCCAAAGACCTCGTATACAAAATTTCATCAACCTAGCTCAAAATTTAAGGCCCAAAAACTGGTGACATACGGACGGACGGACGGACGGACAGACGGACGGACGGACGGACATGGCTTAATCGACTCGGCTATTGATGCTGATCATTTATATATATACTTTGTTGGGTCTATCTTTAATATTTCTCTATGTTACAAACTATGTGTCAAACTTAATATACCCTTAGGATAGGGTATAAAAAGGGTCGACAAATACGAGTTAGACGGAAATTCGAGTTAGAGGTGGTTTGACTTGGAGGGATTTGACTGTACGTCTTTCTATTAAGCACATGATAAGGGTTAAACGAATCTTCGTATTAAGACAAATCAATTATTATATACCGTTGCCCCTTATAGTTCTATTGCACTGTACTGATAATGAGCTTAGGAAACTCTGGGTAAGCGCGTTTTCCTAAACGCGAAAACAATTTGGAAGCAAGAGTCATCGCAGATTCAATTTACCATTTTTTGTTCCATATTGTAAAATTGCTCGATACTTTGCAAAATTCGAAAAAACTGAAAGTATTGTTCTATGGGGTTTTTGTATTAATTAATTATTTTTGTATAAAACGATCCAAACGATGGCAACAGTTGTAGCAAGTTGGCGTCTTTGGACAGTTAATTAATTTGCACGGTCCTTCTTTTGCGATCTGCACACAAACGTATTTGATTCGGGCAATACATTCCACAGTGTCACTATGTTCGTAGACACTAATCTCCGAATTTTGTGAATGTGAGTTTTAAAAGTAAAGTTTTTTCCTAAGCCACCGAGCCAATTGATATCAAATTTTCAGTTAAGGGAACAGGCCAATTGCCTTCAATTCAAATAATTACGGTTTTTTTGTGCTATGTCGTCCGCTTTCTGTTTTCAAATGATAAACATTTTAGATATGTTTACATTTTAATATTTCAAGACTTTCCTTTTCTGATGGATATTTCAGTTTGCAATGTTTCTTGTTGGTAAAACATTTTGATTGTCGCCATGAGTATGGAGAGGTTAAAACAAACATCTGACGTTGGTAAAAACAGTAAAAATAGTTAAACTAAATATACTGGATTTTAATTAACATTTTTACTATATATACTGGATTTCATCCAGCAAGAGTTGGTATCATTATGTATGTAAAGACCACCAAAAAACTTGATGCTGTGTATGAGCTGGTGTACGCACCGATTTTGGTGTCAAGACCACCAATACATGGTACGCATACCTACCATTGGTCCGCCCCGAAAGATCAAACCACATTATTGATTTTACTCGTACCGAACATCAACCAAACTTGTTTCTCCAGGCGTACCATATTTTAGTGTCTGTAGCTCCCTTCAGACACGGTGCGAGTGAAATCAAAATTGTAAGTAGTTTGACTTTTAGCATCGGTGTCTCGATTGGTGTGATGTGTATGTGCCGCTAAAAGTAATGTTAACAATTGTATATGGCTTGGTACATGGTATATGTATGTACATATACATGATGTCCTCACAGAAATGTAAGAATAATTTTTTTTCTCATCGTTATAAAAAGTTTTTACACTTAAATCTGGTATATTCTTATCGTTATAATTGATTACATCGTTATATTCGGCATCGTTGTAACCGGTTAAAAATATATTTGAAAATATATTGTTATATCCGGTCCATTGCTATATCAGGTATTGTTATAAGCGATTTTTGCTGTACATATTTGCTTAAGGAATTTTTATGAGGTTCATGTAAAAATAGTGAAAAATGTGTGTTTTTCGAAAAGCGGGCGTGTTAAGAATATTAACACTTGTATTAGTTATTTTTTTAAGGATCAACCTAGCCCAAAAACAGATAAACATAAACTCTAATCGACATGATTGTCAGAAGTCTTTTTTTAAATTTAATCGACCTCGAAGATTTTGCATTCGCAAAAGTTTCCTTGCAATGTTACCATCATCTAAATTTTCTTCTGTATGCGGTCTTTAATCGATGCTTCAGTATTTTTATCGATAGCATATGCACTATACAACAACTAAGCTATAATTTTAGATCTAGTCATTTTTTTTAATCGAGCTAAAAAAATATGCCCTGAGAATCTTCTCATAATATTTAATGGCCCTATGAACTAGCTCCCAGTGTACTCAGTCACCGAAACAAATTAAGTTCTATAATTTCTTGACAGTGAATGCATTGGAATACGCTTCCCCAGGTTGCCAGAATAACAGGACGCCCTAGGCAAACGTAGACCCGAACAGTTCAAGTTATTTAAGCCCAGAAAATTAACCTGTATTTTATACTGTGTGAAAACTAACTAGGAGTGAAAGGAAGTTATTTCACGCGTTGCAGCCAAATGACATTCAAAAGCAAAAGTCTATACTTTAAGTGTGGAAATGTTTACAACAAGGGTACAAATACAGGGTGTCCCAGTTAAGCGGTATAATCCTTTAAGGGGAGATTCCTGAAGTTCCGCCGAACAAAAATTGTATGGCAGGGGGGGTCTATTCTCACCCCATTTCAAGTTATAGCCCCCCCAAAGTGGGTGACCTCTAATTTGGAGGTGTAGCCACTTTAAACGCTATAACTTCTAAACTATTATAGGTACCAGAAAGGTTTCGTACATTTTGGAAAGACAATTTAGTAGCGCATACAAGTCCTAAATACTTTGGGTACATCTGTCCAGCTACAAAAAAGTTATGGCTTCTTAAACTCAAAATTATGGAAAGTTGTTGTTCCACTTTTTTACTTAAAAGGCATTTTTCTCAAAATTTTTGCTTAATAATTTTTTTTTATAAAATTTTTATCCCTGAAAAATTTCCTAAAAATTATGTTAAGCAACTTTTTTACGTAGGATTAACAGAAGTTGCAGTGAAAGCCATTTTTTGTCAGACAAAATGGTCAAAAAGCTGTGATAATTCTTTGTTACGCTCTTTTTTCGTATTCGACAATTAACAAAAAACAAAAAATGGCTTTTACTGCAACTCCTGTTGATCGTACGTAAAAAAGTTGCTTAACATAATTTTTAGGATATTTTTCAGGGATAAAAATTTCATAAAAAAAAAATATTAAGTAAAAATTTTGAGAAAAATGCATTCTAAGTAAAAAAAATGGAACAACAAATTTTCATAATTTTGAGTTTAAGCAGCCATAACTTTTTTATAGCTGCACACATGTACTCAAAGTGTTTAGGACTTGTATGCGCTACTAAATTGTATTTCCAAAATGTACAAAACCTTTTTTGTACCTATAATATTTTAGAAGTTATAGCTACATCTCCAAATTAGAGGTCACCCACTTTGGAGGGATATAACTTGAAATGGGGTGAGAATAGACCCCCCCCCTGCCATACAATTTTTTGTTCAGTGGAACTTCAGGAATCTCGCCTTAAAGGATTATACTGCTTAACTGGGACACCCTGTATACGCTATAACGTCGACAAAGAATTGTTACGAATTGTGTCGCTTAACGTTGCGTGTCTTTGCTGTAACGTCGTTTCAGCTTAACGTCGTGTTTTCCAGGAACGCGTTAACAGCGTTAACCGAGGTAGCCTGTACTATATAAAGAAAGGTTTCATGTCTTTTCGCTAATCCACGAAAGAATAGTATTTATCGTTTTCAAATGAGTACGCTTGGAATATCGTTTATTTGTGATCTTAGATGTCCAGTTTGAATAAAAACAACAAACAAAAATTAAAAGAAAAATGATTGACTAGGAAGCCTAATTTAATAATAATAACACGAGTATTCTGTGTTCAAAATTAACTTTATTTTAATTGCTAAAATAATTAGAAATCCAAAAATATTTCATGAGCTACTTACATGCTGGATTTGTTGAGTTTGCTGCGGCGGTGCTAATGGCGGAGGTTGAGATTGTGAATTTTGAATAACAGCATTAGTAGGCTGAACAGCAAGATAAATTTTAGTAGGCCCGAGAACACCTTGCTTACCACTAGATTCTTGAGCTGAAAAAAAAAATGTTTTAGTTATCAAATGTTGTAAAACACAATATTTGTACTGATAGCACACTAACAAGGTTTGTGCTGAAATATGAAACCAATCAGGTATTGTGACATCTCCATAGTAGTTTAAAAAAAATGTTGTACAGGGTCGACAAATACATGTATACACATATATGTACATATGTACATACATAAAAAAAAATAAGTTGCAAAATAGGTAAGTTTTCCTCTCCCGCTCGTAATGTTTAACCAATTTATTTACTTTTTTTTTATATGTAGATAATTACGGTACAAGAGTGATATGCTTCTTTTGTTGTGTTAAATAAAATAGGGAATAAGGAGCAACGATAAAAAAAAGTGGGGGAAAAGTTAAATTATACGTCACTTATAGACCTATAACTTAATAATGACTTATCGGACTTAAACACAGAAAAAATAAAGTGCACGACTGGGTCGTACGTACCTGCACCTTTGTGCTGTTGGTTGGAAATGAATGAACTTTAAAAAATTAAATTATATGAAAAAATATTTTTTTTTAAAATTCATCATAGAATTAAATGCCATATTTTTGTATTCATTAAATTTTGCTCACGTTTTAATTTGACCAAAATCCATTGAAAATTAACCGAGAAATGGCCATACTAATACCAGTTAATAAGTTACGTACCGTTATACGCTTTTTTAGCCAAAAACGTGGTACGCCATTTTATGGCATTTGTATAGACAAATCCTTAGAGCTGCTTTCGAATAAACCGATTTTTTGTTAAGTTGGCTATAAGTAAAGTACCGTTCTAAGCAATTTTGGCCAAAAACGTGGTACGCCATTTTATAAGACTTCACAAGGCTAGCATAAGTATAAAATTTAATCAAAATTGTTAGAGACGTTTTCGAGAAAACTGGCTAAGACCGCTTGACCCTAGGAAAAGTACCGTTATTATCATTTTTAGCCAAAAATGTGGAACGCCATCTTTTAACATTATCCCAGTTCTATACAGACTAAAAATTTGAATGAAATCGGTTGACCCGTTTTTTAACAAACCGGCTTTTAACCAAATTGGCCTTAAGTGCCGTTAGGAAAAATGTTGGCCAAAATGTTGTAAGCCATTTTATAGCATGTATCTAAGCTCGATTCAGCATAAAGTTTAAACAAAATCGGTGTAGCCGTTTTCCAGCAAATCAGTTTTTTACCAATTTGGCTATAAGTAAAGTACCGTTATTACGGCTTTTGGCCAAAAATGGAAGTATATAATTATAGAGTAAAAATATATCTGCCTATTTGCTTAAGTAAGTTTTTCCAAGTTTCATATGAAAATACGGAAAAAAGTGAATTGTTTGAAAAGTGAGCGTGTCAGAGGACAGATTTTAAAAAAAATTACACTCGTATTGCTTACTCTTGCACGGACCTCGCATACAAAATTTTATCGACCTAGCTTAAAATTTAAGACCCAAAAACTGTTTACACACAAACGAACAGACATAGCTTAATCGAATCGGCTAGTGATGCTGATCATTTATATACATATACATATATGTACTTAATTGGGTCTATATATAATATTTCTCTATGTTATAAACTATATATGCATCAAACTTAAAATACCCTTAGGATAGGGTATAAAAAAAGGTTTTTTCTATGCGTTTATATTTAAGTTCATTATTTTACAGATTTTATTGTTGTTATAAATAGAGAAGAGAAAACAAAATACTTGTTAGTTATTTATTAGTCATGTTATTTTATTTTGGAAAAACGACAGTTCAGGGTTGTCGGGAATTCCAATGAAATTTTTCGCCAGGGAATGTATATATTTTGTTTTTGTTCAATAGCATTTTTTTTTTGAAAATTCGAAAAATTTCAGGTGAAATTTTATTAACCACTAGCTGATAGCTAGCAGCTTCACTCACGCGGACTACAATTACATTATGGTTAACTCTCGAATAAATCGATGTTATACTTATTGCCCCGTTCACACAAAAGTATGAAGCTACCGTTAAGGCCGAACTATAAAAGTCGGACGCAATCGGAAGCTGATGTCGAAATTCTACGCGAATACAAAGGTTTTGTACTGTGGGACCATTAAGCTTTTCGCTTCGATTTCTAAAGTTTCCAATCCAATCGCTCTTTCTTATGAAAATTTTATAGTCAGCTGGGGAAAATTCGAAAATTATTTTGTATTTTAGTACATATTCATTTTCTCTAAACAATTGAATTACTTTTGAATAAACATCAAATCAGAACACACATGAATCCGAACACATGCTCCTATGCCAAATAAATTTAAGAAATTTTGAATTTCCGCCTTCAAAAAATGTTTTTGTAAGAGATTGAATCAAATTTGTAGTAGAGTTGAAGTAAAATAGACGTTAGACTCGAGACTTAATTAAACAGAGCTGACAATTTTTTTATGAATACTAGTTGTGTCTAAACTTTAGACCCTAGATCAGTTAGACTCGGGTTTAAAATATAACTATGAATATCGGCCAATTATTTTGTCTAGGTACGTTTTCTTTTGTTTCATTTGCACTATTTGGAATTGCAAATCAGTTCCTATATTTTAACGGAGGGACACTAGTGATGCTCAGAAAAATGCGTGGAAGTGCTATCAAACGTAGATTTAAGTTTTGCAAAATAAATGGAATAAATAAATATGTACTTTAGTTGCATTTCTAAACCATTTCATATAAAACTATTTCACAATGTACACGGTTCCAATATATATATGTACATACATATATATTTTTGGTATAGTATAAAACTAAGTCATAATATGCGTATGTTTTCCTCTACCAGCCGTTATTTTCAACCAATTTAGTTGATTTTTTTTTAAATGTAAATTATTACGGTACAAAAATGACAGGCTATATTTTGTTGCGTTAGATAAAATAAGAAATAAGGAGCAACGATAAAAGTTAATTAAATAGGGAAAAAGTTAAATTTTACTTCACTCTCTAACTTTATAATGGCTAATCAGATTTTAAAACAAACATATGAAAATACTACAATCCGTCTGGAGCGGATCGTATGATAGGCTTAGTTCCAAAACGCATGAAATGCGCAATTGATGCAAATGGAAATGGATGCGCAGGGAACACATCCAATTTTATTTGGATGCTTTCGTTTTCTTTACTAAAAGAGAAATATAAAATTAATATTTTTCAATAGTTTCTCCTTTCGGATTAGCTTAGGGTTTTGTGATGATAAAACTGCTGCACGTCTTTTTCTGCGAATTTTTAAAAACGTTTTCATCTAAGAATGAATTATTGAAGCTCAACGGTAGCTTAATATTTTTGGTGAACGGGTCAATGAGATCGAGTTATTCGAGAATTAACATTCATTTTGTAGGCAATCAGCTAATAGTTCAACAGTTTATTTTCGAAGTCGGTAAAATTAATATAAATGAAATCGGTACAGCCGTTTGCCAGCAAATCAGTTTTTCACCAATTTGGCTATAAGTAAAGTACCATTGTTAACGCTTTTGGCTAAAAATGTAAACATTTTAAAAAATTTCTATTCGAGGTCCTTGCAAAAGTAAGCAGTACAAGTGGAAAAAAATTTAAAATCCGCTTACTGACACGCCCACTTTTCGAAAAAAAATCACTTTTTCAGTATTTTTATATGAAACTCCAGAAAATTGACTTAAGCTAATTTGTATATATTCACTTTTTCGTCAAATCATCTATACAATGTATATGGTCACGCCCACTTTTAAGAAGCGGTTTTCTAAAAAACAGTTTTTGTTAGATTTCAATCAAATAATATCAATTCTTAGGAGCAGACTTAAATAAATGTTCAAATATTTTTAAAATCCGCCCACTTACTACATGCCCACTTTTTGGAAAATTAATTGTTTTGGTGTGATTTTATAAAAAAAATTAAATATACATTTATACAAGTTTTTGATAGAAGTGGAAACATACATACATAAATATGCATATCTATACATAGGAAAGGGATAGGGTATCACACGATCCGTTCCAGGCGGATTGAAGCATTTCCGTATGTTTTTTTTAGTAAATTGGCATTAACTATAGTACTGTTAATATTAGGGCTAAAACCAAAATTTCTCGTCCAGGGTTTACTCCACAGACCCTATATACGATCAAAATCCGTTTACCCGTTTAGGCTGCAGCCTCGCTGACAGACAAACAGAATTGCCACGCACTTTTTTCGATTTCTCTAGAAAGGTTATGTCTGAATTTATCAAAATCTCGAGTTCGAAAATGTTCGCGAATCCAAAACTTGCCCTATACTAGGCATCGGTGCAAGTAAAAATTATAGTTGACCCTACAATGCATGATTTTTTGTGCTTGTTGAATTTATTTCTTTTATAAATTAGTTGGTCTTCTAAGTCATAGATATGTATTTTGAAACATTTGCCCCACCCCGTTTCCCCAAGAATGGGCATTTTTGGCATGACACGTGCTTGCTACATCTACATTTAGACCATCGAATTTCACCAAAAACTCAAATTTGGTATTTTTAATGGAAAATATGTTATATTCCCCCAATACTTTTCATTCACATCGAATACCTAGCTTCATTAGTACAATAACTAGACAATAAAACATAAACATCCATAAGTAGCAAATTGCGACAGCAGTTCGGAAATTCCTATCTTCTATGATGAAAATGTTAAAATATGCGCTAATCAGACAAAAATGTACGGAAAATGTTAAAATATCATTATCGAAATAATTAAAGATAACGGAAATTAAAAATACATGAAAATGCTACAATCCGTCTAGAGCGGATCGTATGACATCCTATCCCTGTCCTATATACAAAAGTAATTTTTTGCGTATCGAATTTTCTCAACAAATGGGCGTGGTAGTGGGAGGAATTTAAAATTTTTTCAACATATATTAAATTGTATTCCTAAGTAGTGATATTAAGAAAAACGCAATGTAGGAGTGGTCGAACATAATGTATGGAAGATTTTTCGAGTAAAAATATATCTACCTATGTATTTGCTTAAGTAAGTTTTCGAGTTTCATATAAAAAAAGTGAAACGTGGGCGGATTTTAAATTTTTTTTATACCTGTATTGCTTACTTCTGCTAGGACCTTGTATACAAAATTTCATCGATCTAGCTCAAAATTTAATTTAAGGCCCAAAAACTGGTGACACACAGACGGACGGACGGACAGACATAGCTCAATAGACTGGGCTAGTGATGCTTATCATTTATACATTATTGGGTCTATCTGTAATATTTCTCTATGATACAAAATATGTATCAAACTTAATATACCCTTAGGATAAGGTATAAAAAGAAGCAAGGGGGGCATGGACACAATTTGAATTGTGAATTTTCGATGAAAAGGATTTACAAATGCTGAAGGCTTCAACATTTATTACTAAGGTGTGTGCACACATTCCAACCCATTAATCCAGAAATGCACTATGATTTTTCGGTGGAAAAGGTTGAAAACCACTGATTTAAATGTTAACCGTTTTTTTAGTGCAAGTACACCTGAACAAACACAGGTGGCACAAGTTTCTTTGGCAAATATTTATGGTGGGGGACATTTCTTTTCTGTTTATTGCCGCTTTCAAACAAAGTAGCTACGTCCAACACAAATTATCAGTACACGTCTTATGGGAGAGCTTTTTAGAAATCAGTAGCGTGCCATATCTTTTCACCATACTAAATTGAGAGAAACCGCGCATAAAATATGTATACTCAGCAATGAATTTCCATTTGTATCTGAGGTAGATACAACAGCGCACAACTGACTTTGCGCTGATTGGTTGCTGCAATTCAAGCTATTTATATTGATGTGCATTCAGAGTTACCAATATCCGTTTTGTAACTCGTTCAGTTTTTTTTGCTTTGGGTTTCTATTGAGAAGCTTTTGATTTTAGAGCTTTAAAAAAAGTTCTTAATGATAAGTGTTACCGTGGCGATTTTGTTTTGATCTGATATAGTATTTCTTTTAATGTGTGGAAAATATGTACGTAAAAATGCAGTTACAAAATTCTAAGATGTTTCTATTCTAACATCTTTTAATGTTTTGCACTTTGTACGCATACATTTTTCTCTCTCTTAGGGTTCAATTTTCAGTACGTTGAAAAATACATAAAATACAATCAAGCAATGCAGTGAGTGAGTGATTTAAAATTCTTCAGCATTGTTCTACATTATTTGTTTGATCAATGAAGTATATTGAAAGCTTTTAATATTAGTTAGCCATTATAGGAAAATTAATTGACAATTTTTACAGTTCAATTGATAAACAATTCGACCTTTATATTTTTGACCAACAATGCATAATTAGAATATTTTACGCAATAAAATACTTCCGAAGCAGGTCAATTAATGCATCTTATATCCTTACTCTCATCTCAACAGAACACAGAAGAAGGGTATGCACATATCTTTTATTGCTTTATTGCAGGAAGTGTTTTTTAAATGTCGAGATTTTTAAGAGTGGTTTTCAAATAAAAAAAAATCAACGAAAATTTCAATCTAAAAAAATAGGACGGTAAACCTACATACGGGAAACAAAAGAGTGCGAATGAGAGACAAACATCCCTATCTTCCCTATACTGACAATTTATGTTGGACAGAGAGTATAGATTTGGTTATATATATTTTTTCCGCAGAGATAATATGAAAGTGTCATTTTACCAGCAGTCCATATATTAATACGTCAATGCCATATGGATACATCTTTCATTCCTTAAACTCGTTCTCAATAATAAATAAGCTGAAAGCCACTGTATGTACTGTTTGTTGAAAATTAATTAATATAAAAATTTTAAAATTAAAAGAAAATTATGAAATACATGAAAAAATATTTTTCAAAACGGCTTATAAGTTTTGATTCCATATTTCAGCACAATATGTTAAATTTTGACATATCGATTTTGAGCTAATTCCATTGTGTATTAACCGAGAAATAAACAAATTTCTGAAAGCTGTTAATAAGGAATATACCGTTATATTTAAGTATTTTTTGTTATATTTTAGGTAGGACTGTAACAAACCATATGTATTCGTTACTTAGTATCGGGTATTTCATTTGATACCAAATAATAAAGATACTCGCATCATTTCGATACTTTCCGCCAGTCCCATCTTAAGCATATACCAAACAAAAACATACAAACACAAGCGACTTTTTTGGTTTGGTTATGCCATCTGATGGTATTTTCCTAATACTTTCTGAAGTAATATATTTACTTCTGAAAAACAGATTATAGTCTTTGAAAATACCACCGAAACGATATGCCATGCAGCGCAAAAACGAACAAACTCAAACTTTTGTTTTCGTTTTTCTCGAAATCAGTACAAGTGGACTTAGGGAGTTTTTCCAGAGGACCATATGTGATGTTTATGTGCCATTTTATGCGTTCGCACTAGTGCTGTTGCAAATACACCATATTTTATTTCATACCGTGTACTGTGCACTGTGTTTTATTATCCTGTGATCTGATTTAGTTCAGATTATGTACATAGAATAGCAACAACAACGCGTGAACCAGAAATCTATCGGGGTCAATTATTGAGATCCACTTTTTAGTTCATATTCCCACAAGTAGCTGGATATATCATTCTAGAATTCTGGTAGCACTTAACGAAGAGGACTTTTTTACATTGTGACATTTTAAAAATTAATTTTTTTTTTCTTTTAATTGTGCATATATAAATTTTGTTTATAGTGTTTTCGCCGTTTTTGGAGCTCACTCACGCCAGTGCTTTACAAAATGCGGCCATTCCTGTAACGAATCTATTCAAATATTAGCGTCAACCACAGGCGTCAATTTCAGGTAAATTTCAGAACAAAATTGACACTTCTCGTAAATTTTTTGCTGATTTTTAGTGTTCCGGGCTTAAAAGGAAAGACGGAACACTTATAGGTATGATACGGTGTCTGTTGTCCGTCTGTTCGTCAGTCTGTCACAACCCTGTAACTTTTGAACCGTTAGACATAGAGAGCTGAAACTTTCGCTATGTATACATTATGAAAAATATATAAAAAAATATATTTTTTGGCAAGGGCTCCATATACATATGTAGGAAATATTTTTTTCTGACAAAATTTGTTGGACAAAAAAGCAAAATTTTAAAAATGTTCCCCTCTAGCGGCCACACCCTAAATGGTAACAATAGAAAAAAAAAATTGCAGATACGTAGAATTTTGTGTAGATTGTGGAAAAAGTACGAAAATTTCTGTATCTTATATATTTTGTGAGTTAAATTAAAAAAATGCGGTATCTAGTTACCCCACTGTATCTCCTCAAGTTTTCATGTTATCTAAATATTTTTACAGTAGGTCATTTTGATACTAGGATTGTCTCAAATTTTAAGTTTCATTCAAATCCGCCAAGTAGTTCCCGAGTTACAGATTTTAGAAGAACGCATGGCCTTCCCTACATTCTCATCTCTTCTCCTGCTGGTACCTCATTCGATTCGATTTTTCAAAAACTAAGTCATTTGCACGAATGGATCGTATATGTTAGCTCTATGCTGCTATTGAAAACTAAATATGTAAGTTTAAAAACTATTACTATTTTTTCATTTTGCTTTTTTTTCAAAAATATTTTTTTCTTAAATTTTTGAAACTCTAAATGGTGTATTCCTTCGCATGTCAACTATTGTCAGTGTTTTACTTTACTTAAACCATTTAACAAGCAAAGTACTGTTGCATGCATTTTTATCCAAAAGCTTGGTACGCCGAAATTAAAACTGGGCTGGAATCGGCTAAGGTGATAGTTGATAGTCGACAATCAAAATCATCGCTTTACGTCCACATAAGGTGATTATCAAATCGACAATCGCTTTTTTGCTGTCATTTTATGTGATAGCTATTTAGGTGTCGCTTTCATACATTTTTGTCGTAAAAAAATAAATTAGAATAAAAAATTTTACGCCAAATTTTGAAATTCGTGAAGTTGAATGTTTTCTTCAATGTTCATTTACTTCCAAGCCCGATGTAGGAATGCATATTTATATATAGCATTAATTATCGTGCATTTTAGATTTTTTAAAAACTTTCGCTTATCAAAGAAGCGTGTGTGTCTGTTCTTGGGGGTAGTGACTATCAAAGATTAGTTGGGGCGGGCTTGGCTGCACAAATTTGTCAAAGTTGGGTGGCTGAAATTACTGCTGTAGTCATAAAAATGTAGTAAATACCGGGTAAATACCATCTGAGGGTAAATACACATACCGAGGGTATGTATGTGTGAGCTGCATACAACAGTTTGGCCGATATCGGCACAATCTAAATCGGTACAACAATCGTATCGTGTATTTTCTACTTTACATTTTTCATATTGAAAAAAAAACTTCGATTTTTATTGTATCAGCTGCTCGGAATGACAGCGTTGGCAAGGAAGTGGCGTTTAAAACTCTAAGTGCTGCCAATAAGAAATCATTTTTTATTGATCGCTTTACGCAGAGCTAAGAATAGTTGATAATCCAAAACGACAATCAAAAAAGCGACAATCAACTATCATCTTAGCCGATTCCAGCCCTGAATCATGAAATTTTATCAAAATCGTTGAAACCATTTTGGAGAAAACTACGAATTTGCGACTTGATAGAGTTGATTAGACATTGTTCATATCAAAACCAGTGTTAGGTGTACCTATGCAGGATATGGATAAATTGTCTTCTATTTAATGGTAATAAATATCAATAGTCCGGAACACTATTGCACGAGGCCCTCCTCGCACTTGCCCAATTTATTTTATTTTGCGCTTTCCAAATATGTACAAAGCTGCTGCTACATTTCTTTTTTCACTTTTGGACATACTTTTTATACGACTCTAATCGAAAAAAATATTTATTATTATTAACAAACTAAAAATATTTTATTATGAAAATATTTATGTTGGGAAATTCATTTTTTGCTAATGAAAGCAAGCATCAACCAATAGTCAATTCGATTGACATAAAAAAGCGTCAATCGTGTAAACGGTCCGATTGTATGGGTGACGGTTTACGTTTTTTTTTTTAAATTGCGTCAATCGATATTTTGGTTGACGTTGACAAAATTGACGCTTTTAGTTAATCGTGTAAATCGGGGAAAAAATTATTTACGCTTTTTTCAAAACTATATCAATCGGTCGTAAATTTATTAGCACTAGATTTACGCTTTTACGGCAATCGTGTAATCTTAGCATAAAGCTCTATAAATGCCACTTCAGAGGCAATATTTTGACTGTAATTTGGACTTATGCAACTGCTACAGACTAGTACACTCAAAAGACATGCGAGGTAATTGTTCAACTAGTACCAATAACATATCTTAATACATTCGATGCGTCCCAGATGATATACATAATATTTTCAGTACATTGTCGCAATACAGTGCTGTCTGGATAGCGTGAATTAATTATTGCACAGGCCACTCACGCAAACAAGATTGTCCACGTTATCCAATCGTGTTTTCTTACGCATAAAATACACATGGACAGTAGTTTTATTGTTGTTAATAGAGATTTAATTTCCATTCTCTTATTTAGTTCAAAAACATATCAAATCCATTTGAAGCGGATCGTATGATACCCTATCCCTTTCTTATGCACATAGCTCCTTCTTCCACCAATATACTTGCTTAAGCAACTTTTTTTCAAATATTTTATAAAACTACTCCAAAACACAAATTTTTAAACATACATATATGTATGTAGCACTGTATTTTGTTCCCGAGAAGTGCTATTATTTCGATAAAACCGTCGAAAAACAGTTTTTTTGAGAAAAACGTCCCTAAAAAGTTGGCGTCGCCATACAATGAAAATATGTAGGGAAAGGCAATATATAATTAAGTTTTATAGAGTTTCATGTAAAATTACTGAAAAAAGTGAATTGTTCGAAAAGTGGGTGCGGCAGTAGGCGGATTTTGAAAATTCTTACCCTTGTACTTCTTCCTTTTCCAAGTATCTCGTATACAAAATTTCATTGATCTAGTTCAAAATTTAAGGTCCAAAAACTGGTGACAGACAGACGGACGGACGGACATGGCTAAATCGACTCCGCTAGTGATGCTGATCATTTACATATATATTTACTTTATTGGGCCAATCTTTTATATTTCTCTCTGTTACAAACTATGTATCAAACTTAATATACCCTTAGGATAGTGTGGAAAAATTCATTAATACTAGTCTTTCACAACTACAACCAAGTTGAGAAACCAGTTTGCTTGATGTCAGACGTTCAACATTTACTGAGACCGTAGCATGTTTCTGTGTCTTTAGCCCCCTTTAAGGGGGCACGAAGCACGTTACTACTAACTCTACGGTTCTAAATGTATGCAAAAACTAACAACCCAGTAAACGAACGAATGAACATGCTCAATCGTGTACATACATTTTTGGTCACGTTATTGAGGTTTCTTTTGATCACGCTATAGAGGACTCTTTTAAAAACTGGGTGTTCACACCAGCGGAGTATTCACGAAATCAGGGGTTCACGCTACCCAGACACTACTGTATTTAATTACGAAAATGCCACTATAAGAAATTCCTTTATCGAAGTATATTAAAATTTGACTACTACTCTAGGGCAAAATATTTATGAATCACACTTGGCGTTATGTATCCTTATGCTAGGATTACACGATTCCCGCAAAAGCGTAAATCTAGCGTCAATAAATATAGTTTTGAAAGAATCGCAAATCATTTTTTTTCCCCATTTACACGATCGACTTAAAAGCGTCAATTTTGTCAACGTCAACCACAATATCGATTGACGCAATTTAAAAAAGTGTAAACCGTAAACCGCACAATTGGGCCGATTACAAGATTGACGCATTTTCCTATCAATCGAATTGACTATTGGTTAACGCTTGCTGTCATTAGTAAGAAATGAATTTTCCAACATAAATATTTTAAGAATAAAATATTTTTAGTTTGTTAATAAATATATTTTTCTATTAGAATCGTATAAAAGGTATGCCCAAAAGTTAAAATATAATATACATATATATATAATATATAATATACATACAGTCAAACTTCGATAACTCGAATACTTAATAACTCGAATGAAATTGGTTGGCAATAGCGGCAAGGCTGAATTTACATGTAATTTTTGTTTGATAACTCGAACTACTTCGAAGATCATTTTTGAGATCATTTTTGGCGTCACCCAAATTCTGTTTGCTTACAAGCTATGTGGTCGACTTTTCGCTGAAATCGACTCGTGTTACCCATTGTTTTGACTTGAAAAAAAAAAAATACACCAACAACTCAAGTGTTATTTTGGTTATAGTATAACCATATTGAGTTTTAACAAAACAAATTTATCAAACAAAAATGTGCGGACATAAGTGATATATCTTTTTTACTTGCACCTAAAATGCAGGGCTGGAATCGGCTAAGGTGATAGTTGACAATCAAAATCATCGCTTTATGTCCACGTAAGGTGATTATCAAATCGACAATCGCTTTTTTGCTGTCATTTCATTTCATGTGATAGCTATTTAGGTGTAGCTTTCATATATTTTTGTTATAAAAAATGTGCACGACTGGATCGTACGTACTTGCACCTATATACTCTTAGTTGGATGTGCACAAATTTTTAATAAAAAAAAATTTAAAAAATTTGGATAAGTTTAAATGCCACATTTTGTAAAACATTAAATATGGGCCACATTTCGATTTTTATGGAAATCCATTGAATTTTAGCCGAGAAATAGCCATATTTCTAAAACCGGTTAATAAGAAAAGTACCGTTATACGTATGTATTTTTAGCCAAAAACGTGGTACGCCATGTTATAGCATTTGCCCAGACTAACTCAAATATGAAATTTAATCAAAATCGTTAGAGCCGTTTTCGAGAAAATCATGTTTTTGTAAAATTGGCCTTAAGTAAAGTACCGTTAATAATAGGGCTAGAACTAAAATTCCAATTTCCCCTCTGGAGAATACACAACAGACCCCAGATATGAAGTTTGAAGGAAATCGGTCCACCCGTTTGGGCTGTAGTCGAGCGTACATACATACAGAGTGACGGACAGACAGACAGACAGAATCGGCAGACCCACTTTTTCGAGCATCTCTATTATCGTAATGACAGAATTCATTGTTATCGAGTTCGAATTTTTGCACGAATCCAATACTTGCCCTATATTATAGGTGCAAGTAAAAAATAAATTAGAATTAAAAATTTAACGTCAAATTTTGAAATTCGTGAAGTGCAATATTTACTTCATTGTTCATTTACTTCCAAGCCCGATGTTAGAAGGAATATTTATATATAGCATTAATTATTGTGTATTTTAGATTTTTGAAAAACTTTCTACTTTTGTGTCTGTTCTGGGACTGGTTGATTTACCAACTGAAATAAGGTCAACGCACGTTCCACCCATCCTTCAATTGGATGCAACTTTAGTTCTTAAATTTGAAATTACTGCTGTAGTCATTAAAAAAATGCATCCAATACTTAAGAAAAGAAACAAATTGTTTTTAATACACGACACAATTGTTGTACCAACCAACAGTTGGACAGATTTGCTGTTGCATACGACAATTTGTATCGTGTGTTTCCACACAACCGACCCTTGTACCGATATCATTTGGTCGCATGCTCTTGAGGGTATGACCTGTCGCATGCGACAAATTGTATGGAAATACCTATAGTATGGCTAGTGATGGACAAACACCGGGAAAATGCCATCTGAGAGTAAATACCCATACCGAGGGTATGTATATATGAGCTGCATACAACAGTTGGGCCGATATCGACGCAACCTAAATCGGTACAACAATTGTATCGCGTATGTCCTATCTCACATTTTTCAAATTGAAAAAAAAAACTTAGATTTTAATGTATTAGCAGCTAGGAATGACAGCGTCGGCAAGGAAGTGGCGTTTAAAACTCTAAGTGCTGCCAATAAAATATAATTTTTTATTGATCGCTTTACGCAGAGCAAAGAATAGTTGATAATCAAAAACGACAATCAAAAAATCGACAATCAAAAAATCGACAATCAACTATCACCTTAGCCGATTCCAGCCCAGGGCGAGTATTAGATTCGTGCAAAAATTCGAACTCGATTCTCTCTGTCCGTCACTCGGTATGTACATATGTACGCTCGATTACAGCCCAAACGGGTGGATCGATTTGCTTCAAACTTCATATCTGGGGGAAATTTGAATTTTCGTTCTAGCCCTATTATTAAGGGTACTTTACTTAGGGCCAATTATATAAAACACGATTTCCTCGAAAACGGCTCTAACGATTTTGATTTCATTTCATATTTGAGTTAGTCTAGAGAAATGCTAAAACATGACGTACCACGTTTATGGCTGAAAATGCGTATAACGGTACTTTTCTTATTAACTGGTTTTAGAAATATGGCTATTTCTAAGCTAAAACTCAATGGATTTCCATAAAAATGGCATTTAAAAGTTTTTCCAAAATTTGTTTGAAAATTTTTTCAAATTGTTTTTTTATTACAAATTTATTTTATTCATAGGTGCAAGTATGTACAATCCAGTCGTGCACTTTATTTTATCAATGTTATGAACTTAAAATTCACAAAAAAAAGTCATAAAATTCATAAAATGAAAGAAAATTGATAATTTCTAATTATGTATTAATTCTTGGCATATCATTAGGTCGACTGTTAGAAATACGGATAGCGGTCATTTGACCGCTTTTCATATTTGATTGACATAATTCTTATATCAGTTATTTTTTCAAATTTATGTTTCGTGACTTTTATTATTAATAATATGAATTATTAATTAAAAAAATAAAAGTAAAAATAAAAAATATTGTTTTTCATTACTTTTAAAATAAATTTATCGTTTTATCGTTATTAATATATCGTTTTTTTCATAGCGGTCAAAAGACCGCTCTCTTTCTAGTGTTAAACATTTGTTCATTTCCAATTAACGGTATAAACATACATAGGTGCAAGTATTCCGATCCATTATTTGTATAGTGTACAGCCAACCGATGAATGATTTAAGTTTTTTTTATCTTATCTCCCAATTGTATATGCATGGGCTAGACATTTTAAAATAATTTATATATAAGTATGTTAGTTTTTAGGGATCAGCTAATAAGCTATACACCTCACCAAACTACAGAAAACAAATTAGAAATAAAGAGCATAACTAATTCATGCATGCACCTGTATGCTGCTAGTGAAAATTAAATTAGTTTCAAAACATGTATTTATTCTTTTCAAACATTTACCTGACCTAACTCAAATATGGAATCCTTCAAAATCGCCAGAGCCGTTTTCAAAAATTGGCATTGAGTCTTGCGGACAATGACACAGATAAATAGAACCTGCAAACTTATTTTGTCTACTATCTCAGTCACCTCAATGCCAAAATTGCTCTACATTATAGATGTGAGCAAAAACCGAATGAAAAACATTTAATTTAAGAACATAACCGGTATCTAGCCCTTAACAGAAAAAACCTGTCTTATTCACATCTACTATATGAATAAGTTAGAAATATTTTTTTTGTAATCATACTATGTATGTATGTACTTATATACATGCATATGTTCATCGAAGATACGATAAAAAGAACAAATACATACCACACATTTTATAATTCCTAATACATAAATGTAATTTTTTTAAGAAAAAAAGTATACACTACCTTTTAACAATTGTTGCTTCACTTGTTGCTGTACCAATGCGAGTTGTTGCTGCGTAAAATCGTTTCCGACCAAGCCCTGTAAAACTATTCTGGGCCCATGCTCAGTTTGTATGACTTGTGCAGTGACACATTTTATTACTGTTCCGGGGGGCTGGCCTTGTAGCAAACTCTGTTCAATAGTAGTTGATGTGGTTTGGTGTTGAGATTCATCCTGTGTTGAAAAAATATGACCCTCTTGTTCAGGACCGGATAATTTTTGCTCTTTAGGCATGGGATCACTGATATGAACTTGAACTTTTGGCTGATGGGCAATTTTTTGAGTTGCTTTTACGGTATTTGTGGTTTCTTTTGGGTTCTCCGAAAAATTAGCATTAGTAACTATGTGAGCACTCCCATCGCTTTGAGTTTTGATGTGTGCAACTATTTGCGCTTGATTGTTGCCCAAAGGTTTAATGATAACTTGTTGGCCGTTAACTGTCGCTACTTGAAGTTTACCTTGCGCCAACTGCTGCGCCAAAGCTGAATTTTGAACTACAAGTTGTTGTTGAGTGGGTGGTGAAATGCATTCGGTAGGTTGTGCTTGAATTGGTTGACTTAATGTTTGAACTTGGTTCTGCACTTTTGCTTTTGGAATCGGAGCTCTAGTTTCAAGTTGTGGCTGTGCATGTATCACCATTTGTTGTTGATGTTGAGCCGGTTGTATTAATTGCTGCTGTAAAACTTGAACTTGCGACGATTGAGGAACGGATCTCTGCGTAACTATCGTTTGACCCGGACTTAGGATAATTCTCTGACCACCAACCATAATTTGTTGTTGAACGTTGCTTGTATTTACAATCTGTTGAATTACTTTCTGCGTGGGCTGCGGATTCAATAATATTTGATGTGAGGTCTGCCCTACTGTTTGTGTACTTTGTTGTGTATTTTGCTGTGTAGAAGGTGATATTAAAACCTTTTGGCCTTGAGCATTTTGTCCAACTAAAACCTTTTGCCCTGGTTGAACAACCAATTGTTGAAGGTTTGAAGACTTTGTACATGAACCCGCTTGCACAATCTGCCCACCAGTGGTTAAAATTTTATGCACAGTTTGAGAAACAGGAACTTGAGGAACGCTTCTTATTACTTGGCCTGCAGGAGCCACCGCGTTTGAAGTAGCCTATACATTTTAAAATTAATGAAAAAGTAAATAAAATAAGTATATTTTTAGTAACCTTTTGTTGAATTTCTCTATTTGAAATCTGTTTAAGACTTATCGCGCTGGAAACGGGTTTTGTCACTTGTTTGACACTTAATTGTTTAACTAATGTTGATGGAATAGCAGGATTTTGGACTGCTTTATTCACTACTGCTGTCGTCGGAGTTTTCAAAGAAGCATTTTTATTTGCACCTATTGAAAAACAATTTTTTAATAGGTATTATCAAGGTATTTTTCTCATTTCAATTTAATACCCACCTTGTGTTGTAGTTAAGACATGTAGCTTTCCATCCGGCATCTGTATTAGTTGCTGCCCAGGACTCAAGCCCCGAACACTTACTTTTCCATCAGGTCCCCGAATTATTTGAACCTTGTGTTGTGTTGGTTGCAGCGTTTGGGATGTTTCGGCTGTCGAGGTAGCATTAGGTTGCTTACTTGGCAAATTGTTGACTGATGTTGCCTTAGCAGATTGTGAAATTGATGTAGATACCGCCTGATGAATTATTCTTGTTGTACCATCTGGATTTTTTACTATAACTCTTCGGCTTGAGGTGGTTGGATTTGTCTTGACTAAAATGTATAGATTTTAATTGAGCTTATTTATTTTAATAAATACAGAAATTTTAGTAATACCAGTTGGTTGCTTTATATCTAATCCTTTTTTTTGCAGATGCGCCGCACGCTGCAGCTTAACTTGCTGTTCCATTTTTTCCTTTATTTCGTCATTTGATAATTTAGTTGATGTTTTACAAGCAAGAGTGGTGTTAGTTCCAGGAGAGTTAGATGTACTTCCACTCTCAACTTGTTTTATTTGCGAGTGTTTACCATTAATTGACATTCGCATTTTTTCTTGTTTTTCCCCGAATAGTTTTATTTCCCAAAGTTCCAGTTTGTCCTCTTCAACCCATTCTTCTGATACTTGTGGCTCAGTCTGTTGAGGAGACTCGGCACGTTTTCTTTTTCTTAAACCAGATCGTATTGAAGTTACCTCTACATAAACAATATTAAAAAAAAAAAAAAAAAAAGGTTACAACAGATTTAAACATTGTTGAATTAAACTCACCTCTAATAGTTTTTGGTAGTTCTAATGGTATGACTACTTTTCTTCTTAAGTATTGAGTTTTTTCGCTAAATTTCCCAAAATGCTTAAGTTTTAAAAGTTCTTGGGTTACTATTTCAGTATCTGTTGTAATTTGATACTTTCCGTCTAAAGAAGGCGGTTTTGCTATCATGTCATCCCATCTAAGGCAACAATATAAAATTCTCAGTTGAAGCGCTATTGCAGCTATTGTAGGGGAATTGGTTGTCCGATATAACCAGCACGTTTTAAATAATGGTCTTGAGCATGGATACGGCCAGACTAACGTATTATTTTTTGCCAAATGATGATATCCGTTTACTTGTAATTTTCCACCAGTTCTTCCTAATTTAAGAAGTTCATATTTTGGTAACACCATAAGACTCTTATGTAGATTACTTGTGTAAAAATTCGATAGTAAAGGGTATTTGGAAACAATATTTTTTACTGGAGGTTGTTTACAATTATTCAGCTCGCGAACTAAATATATCTTGCCTCGGGTGGACGACGTTGAATAAACCCTCTCTGAGCCATCTGGGCCGTATTCCGGCTCAACTTTGAAATTATCTTCTCGTTTTGTTACCCTAGGGGGATGTAAAGGAAAACGTCTATTTTGTCGTATTGGTGACTGACTTTTTTCAATGACATCAAGAGTAATTTCTTTCGAATTATTGCTCTTACTTCTGAATTTTGGTTTTTTCTTCTTCGAAATAACTATTTCACTGTCATACGGTATTGTATCCGAACTTTCGACTTCCACATTACTGCAAACATCTAAATTCTCTACATAGTTATCCGCATCAGTCTCCAAGACTTCAGGCTTTATTAAAGAACCATATTCTTCAGATCTCTTTTGAGAGATGTGTTGTTCTGATTTGATATATGTTTCTTCTCCCAAATACTGTTTCGAAAAGAAGGAAGTAACTAAATTATCTTGAAATGCGATAGAATTTTCCAAAGCATTTAAAAAATCCTGTTTTAAATCGATTGGGAGTTCCTCAAATTGTTTTTCATCAAAATCATCCAGCATAAAATTTGGTTCTTTTCTCCCTTCCATCAATTTTTGTTCTAATATTGAAGGTTTTTTTACGGCGCCCAATATAGCAGCCACGGTCTCTTTTGAACCATTGCCTGCTGTGTGAGCTTTTCTTAATAAAAGAAGTAGTTCCTTCTTCGATCTTGCTTTTTGTAAACAGAGCGGAGAATAACAAGTGTTTTGCGTTATTTGAGAGACTGCATTTGAATTCGTGTTACAATCTTTTGTGTAACAACGATATTGCTTTGCAAATTTATTTAGCTGACTAAATTGAAGTCTTACGGACTGAATTTTTTTAGCCAAAGTATTAACCAACTCCAGATTAACGGTGTTTGATTGAGAGCTTTGCTTTTGTTCTACCAAACGAAGTATTTGCTTTTCCAAACCAGATTGTTTGATAATGACGTTTGTAATATCAGAAGTTGCTATCTGTTTGGAAGTGCTCTCATGCATCTTACTCGTAGACATTGTTTGTTCTTCAGTTTCCTTTAGGAGAAGTCTTTTAGATAATAAATCGTCTAATTTACTTTTTCTTCCAACCTTAGGGAAAAGTAATCTACCGACAGCCGTAAGGGATTTTGAGACGTCAATTACATCAATTTCATCATTTCCATTAAATTCGACTATTTCAATGTGCTTGTAATCATCAATATAACCGTAATCTAAACCATTTTTCGATGACCTTTCACATTGCTTTAAAAAATTATAAGTCCGCGGATCAACCGTTATTATTTTATGATCTCCTTTATGGTTAATGTGTAAGTTTATTTTACTTGCAAGTATTTTATGATGAAAGCGACGATTGCGAACCAATTGTCTTCCATACGACATCCACATCCATCCCCATTGCCCATGAATACGATATTCCTCACCTTTTTGCTTCCAAACCTGATGCTTTAAACCAAGAGAATACTTAACGTAGTTAAATGCTAGCCTGTTTCTTTCTTCTTCATCATCGCGCTCTCTTTTTTCCCTTTTTTCAATCTTTTTTCTCTCTTCTCTCTCCGCTGAAGTAGTTCGATGAAATCGTATATGGCCTAACTGTTCATGCCACACGTTTGCAAATATGACTGATTTAAAACAGGCTTGTAGTAATAATAAAACACAGGAAAAATCAGATGGTTTAGTAGAATTCGCAACCGCAGTTATCCACATCTTCCGTATGGATCCCCAATTAGTGTTCATAAATGAAGAAGCTATACTTTGTTCAAAATGTATTAAAGTTTGTCGTAATGTATTTAAAACATTCGACGCTGTTCCGTTTGAATTTCCCATCCATTTGAATTCAGATGCTGTTGTCAATGAAAATTTATGAGAAAGATGCCTTCGTTTATCGCGTTCTTCGTTTCTCTGAGGTTTGTTCAAAGCAATGGGGTTAATAGTATACTGATTAATATAATTCTTAAATGTATTTTCCATCCCCAATTTAAAATATAGGGTTCCATTACTTATTTGATTAATTTTTTGCCTTGTAATTCTCAGCTCAGAGTTAGGATCTTCGTCCCTTTCATTATTTTGAATTTGGTGAATCCTTTCATTTTCGAAATCAATGTAAGATTTTTTATTGAATTTGTATTCATTGGTTAATTTTTCTGTAATTTTCATTTGTCTGTTTATTTCATCTCGTTTATCACTTAATTCCCTGCATAGATTTAGTTCTAAATCAAAAGCATCCAATGCAGAGAAAAGTAAATCAAATTGTGCCGTTGTAGTATAATACCAAATCTCTGTACCGTTTTGATCTTCGACAAAAATACGACGAGCAATAAACCAATATTTTCTCCCGTGTCTGTCAAGCCCTAGTATATCATGCCGAATGAGAACTCCTTGCTTTTCTTGAGGCAAAATACAATCAACAGCGCCAGTTACCTTATGAGATTGACATAAATTGCATTGCCAATCTTCAGTTGGCACATCAACCAACGGTGGATCAACGCATTCTAAGTGAAATACAGCTGGACACGTTTCACAACACAATAGGTCACCCAACCGGTGACAAACTCGACAATGATCATCATAATGTATTGGACCTTCTTGAAGCATAACATCACGAACTGCAGTGGTATTTAACAACTGGTCAGTGAGAAACTGAAGTACGGTTAATCTATCTTCAACACCGGAGTATGGATATTCCCTTGACTGCAAAATATCATGAACTTTTCGATCAAATATAGAATCACTCTCCACGTAGCAACGAAGAACTTCCGGCCATGTGATATTATCGATTAAAAATAGACTTATATTCACGCTGTCTTTTTGATCCAAGGGCCCGAAATGGGTAGCCTGCATATCCTCTTCACGAAGAATCGCTTTCAATAACATTATGTGCATTTCAATAAACAAAGCACTCTGTTCTTCACATATTAAAGAAGCACAGAAATCTTCTATACGAAATGGAGAGAGCCGAATTAAATGTCTAAATCTCCTTAAAACTTCGTATATTGTAACCGCTCGTAGAGTAAGTTCGTTTGAAATAAGCAAGTCTTCGGAAGATTTAGGAAGAGTTAAAGTAGCAAATTCACGGCCTTGTAACCATATCGGGTCAGGACTTGGCGGGCGACTCGGTCTACTTAAACCACTTTGACTAAAGCTGGATTCTGAAAACTCACTTTGGCTTTCATTATCTCCATCTACACTTTCTTCCTCCGTTGGTGACATGAGTAATGGATCATCGTCAGCATCACTTTTATCAGTTGAATCTCCGAAGTCCGAACCATAGTGGTACTCAGATTCATAACCTAAAAAAAAAAAAATGCTTGTAGTAATGGCAAATATATGTATAATAAGCATTTTTTTTAATTGTAAATTTACAATATAATAATATATATCTGGTGATACCTAAAGCGCACACCGAATAAGATAGTAAGAAACAAAATCCGATTTTGTTATAGTAAACTATAGATTCAGACATGTAGTCAAAGCGGCAAAAACGTTCCCAGGTACAGATGTGGAGTCTGTTCACAACCCTATCACAAAGCATTTTTCTTTGTTAGTTCAGAGCACAGCCTGAGTTGTGAAAAAAAAAAACGTAAAGTTTAGCTCAGACACATCAGAGCTCTGAATTCATTTCTTTTTTCGTTCAGAGCGTGCTCAGAGGTCTGTTTTGAATTAAAAATGAAAAACGTCTATAGCTAGAATAAAAAAAAACATTGTATTTGAAAAAAACTAAATTTGAACTTATTAAAAAACCAGTTGAAAAAATGCTAAAATCCGCCTGGAGCGGATCGTATGATACCCTATCCCTATCTTATTTCGCCGTGTCAGTGGGCGGTGGAAATTGTATTCACAAAATTTTCTATTTTGCCCTATAAACTAATATTTTTACTCGAAAATTAATTTTTGAAGTAAACGCCCCTAAAAAGTGGACGTGGTCATATACAATGTATAGACGATTTGTAGATTGAGTGCCTGGGGTCGTTGCCAGGCAGATAAAGCCAGGAAAGCGGTATATTCCACTGTGCACAAGGTACCATTACATTTTCAAGGACATCTTTGTACAAGAACCTTTCCATAATTCCACCAATTTTTTGAAATGCACCTAGACCTGGAGCAGCCCAACACCATTATATTACCGCCCCAGTGTTTAATAGCCCCCTCACAACAAAGGGATGCAATCTTTTACTTTTGGGTCTGCGTACTCTCTCCAATCTATCTGAATCTTCGCGATTGAATTTATGTAGATTGGTTGGAAAAGAGAGTAGTGCTGCAATTTTGTAGTGACTAATTAAGATGATTTGTAAAAATTTAATACGGGTTTTCGGTCTTTTTTGCGATACTAATGACTTTAATACACCAATCCACTTTTCCAATAAGAGATTTTTTACTCACATTCCTCGGCTAATAAAAACATTATTATTTGCTTGAGACTTTTTTAAGGGTTTTTTATTTCAAATTTCATTTAAAATTACTCCAAAACCTTAGTTTTCTCAAAAAGTGTACTAGGCGGATTTTGGAAATTTTTCAACATTTATTTAATTTTGTTCCTAAGAAGTGATATTATTCTAATGAAAACGTCGAGACACAGTTTTTTTTAAAAACTGCACCTAAAAAGTGGGCGTTGTCATATACACATGCTTATTTTGAGATTTGAATGAATAGTCAATTCTTTCGAAAGTCTCTATTCATTCGAAAGATTTTTGTGTATTTTGAGATTCGAATGAAAAAGGTTCATTTTCGAATGATAACGTAAAATGTACTAAAATAAATTCAACTCTCAAAGTCAGCTGTTTGACATTTCTTTTAATACAGGTTGACCATAACTTGTTTTATTTGCGTTAGAACTCTTCTCTTTCTTATTGAAATATTTTTAATAGTTATATTTTGACGCGTTTAAAGACGAAATTTAAGTTATACATTTTATGAAACATGTTTTGTATACCCTCAATAATATCGAGCACGACATCGAGCACGACATTACAAGTCTCTCCCACCATATACTTGGCACGAATCTGGTCACTCTACCTTTATTTTGAGTGCTGTCAGTAGTAAAATAAACATTTGCTTGGTTATTTGTTTTTAATAATTAGAGTTGTTTTTGATAAAATAAAATGATGCTTTCATTTATGGACAGTGCGAATGAATAGGACATCATAGAAAATTTGAAATAAGAGTAAAAAAATAAAGTTAGAGAATAATTGCCGGCCACCAGTTTTTCTAGTTAGAACGTTACCTATACCGACAGGATCAGAAATTGTCAATTAAAATTACTTCATTTAATTTTCTGCAAAATATTCAAAATATCTTACTATATTTACGTGTTTGTGAATCTATGCGCCAGGAAAATGTGTTCGAATAAAAAATGACATTTGTTTCGAATGAATAGAATCTCAAAATAGGCACAACCAATGAACTTTCTATTCTTTCTATTCATTCGAAAGTCAAAATACAGTCTATGCGAAATCGACTCACTTTCGAATGAAGTCGATTGTCAAAATAAGGCTGACAATGTATGGGAGATTTGTAGAGTAAAGAAATGTCGACATATTTGCCTAAGTAAGATTGCTGAATATGATAAGATAAAGTGGATATAAAGATAAACGATAAAGTGGATATATGTATAACGATACTTTTTTACAAATTAAGACATTTTAGCCAATTTTCTCGAAAACGGCTCCAACGATTTTCTTTAAATTTCATATTTATATATACCGAATGAGAAAAATATTGTACACCTCACATTTCATAATCATATCGCTAGTATAACATTTTGAGCAGAATATTTAGATCTATTCGGGCAAATTTGTTACGAATTTCCTGTTATGAATCATAAATACTTCGATTCTAAGAGATCTTTTTTATTTGGTATTCTGTATTTCGAACTTTTATAAAACTCTTTTCATAAACTAGAATCTGTTACGAGACTGTCATAACATACAGCTGACCACTTCATTATTTAATATATTTATTTTTCGGTACTTAATCTATTTGTACCAAAAACATTTAAATTCAGACTGAAAAAGTAAGTTTTTAATAAAAGAACACTTAATAATTGAACTCTTAAAAATATTTGTTAAGTGGGAACTAAGCTTGGACAACCGGAATTCTTTCTCACAAAGAGGAAGTGGCACTTGATTGGCCAGCAATCGCCCTGGCTGCTGATTAGTATTTCTCTGCAGTCCAGAACAGCAGTTTTAACGTGGAAGTGTTAGGGCAGTTACGCTGCATTGGTGTCACCCCAAAACAAATAAAAATAGTAATAAAACATATTTTTTATGATTATTTATTACATTTGTTTGCTTATACAAGCATTTCATTAACAAATTATACAGGTATCAATTTTTATTCAAAAATTAATACTTCATTAAAAATTTTTATGATAAAAGGCAACAAATCTTCATTTTATTATGTTTTTGTTTATAACATAAAATATATTTTATACTTTTTGGTTTTCAAATAATATTTTATATTCTGATGTGGCAATACTGTCGCTTGACAAACATACCAACTCTTACGAACAAAAATTTAACCTAGTGAGAAATAGCATGAACTATCTATTTGGATCACGAAAATAGATCCAAATGAAAAGCAAGATCTTGTATTGTTGTTTTTTTGCATGCATACCAATGATCATGGGGATAATAAAACACCATTAGATTTATATACAATGATACTATGAAGACTATTTGCGATCGGACTTTTTTTTAATGTTTCTGAACCGATAACTTACTTATGCGGCCCTTATACCAGGCAATATTATTGCACAGTACTCGGTATTGCGACACAGCATGTCTTTTTTCAGAAACGAATCGATACAGAATAAACGGAAGGATGCCAATAATATTTTCAATAATATTTCATCGTAACACGTTTTCGCGCAACATTTTTAGCTTATAATATTGCGTGGTGTAGGGGCCGCACTAGTTTTTGTTGCTTGTTATTACTTTTTTTGTTCCCTTTAATATTTGAAGCTTTTTTTCGTTTCCGGTTTTTTTTCATGAAATGCATATTT
This sequence comes from Chalcosyrphus nemorum, assembly GCA_949716465.1. Lineage (NCBI taxonomy): Eukaryota > Metazoa > Arthropoda > Insecta > Diptera > Syrphidae > Chalcosyrphus > Chalcosyrphus nemorum. The sequence goes on from OX454334.1 coordinate 41,246,673, forward strand.
TTTAAAAAGAAATTTTATTCACAATAGAAGAAAACTTTATCAATTAGTAATCTTAATACCAAATTATGAATCATTTGATAAACTTTATCGTGTATCAATTATCGATCTTTGACAACCGTAATAACGGTGTAAGTTTATCAAGTAAAATTACTAAAAACAAGTGCATTTTTCGAATAGTGGGCGTGCCAGTGGGTGGATTTTAAAAAAAGATACACTTGTACTGCTTCCTGCTCCAACTGCCTTGTATACAAAATTTCATCAATCAAAACGTCTAGGACTTTCATATATGCATTTATTCATGATGTGCATGGAAATGTGTGTTTTCATTTGCTCACTGGAAAATTATATTTACGAAACTGCTGAACTTTCCTCATTTATGTGCACACCCCTTTTCATTAGTTTTCGGGTTTTTAAATTTTCTTCTTGACATTCTTCCTTATTTTCCACACAAAAACTGTGCATTATATGCTCTGCGAAAGTTGTCATTACTCTCCATAGAGCTTTCATTACTCTTCATAAAACTGTCATTGCCAGGTTCGATTTTTCTTTTTTTTTTATTTGTACACAAGAGAGAATGACTGGAAAAGAGAAAACCTGCGCGAGAAGTTGCATAGTGATTTGAAAAGAAATCTACATTTAAAATCTGTGGCATCAGAGTATCATGTTAAGGTAGTATTCATGCAGTTGCATCTCACGTCCAAAATTTACTGCGGACTCTTAGACTATATTTACATAACAGGTATAATAAATGATCTAAAAATTACAGGTTTGTTTAATATAAAACGCAAATTTTTCCTTAAAATATTAAGGTTCAATTCATTTTTTAATTCATTGGATAGTGCATTGAAAAGGTTTAAACCTTTTACAATCTAGTATTATTGAGATATACTAGTGCTGTAAGACTCTAAAATTATCTCTACTTCTTAAGTTGCACATCGCCCACCATTACTAATTGACCAACTATATAATTTGGTAAGATTATTTTTCATCTTAAATATAATTAATAGTTTAGTCATTATTGTTCTTAGCCTTTGCGTTAATTGAGGTTGTTGCAATAACTAAGTCAAAAAATATTAGGGGCCAAGGGTCGATCAAAAAGTTAAATACATACATTAAATTAAAAAATAGCGACGAAATAACTACCCAGATAATACAAAAGTAAACAAGAAGGAAGAGATGCAAACAGAGAACTAAATTACAATGAAAGTCATACAAAAGTTGCGTTTATCAAGTGCACTACCACGCCCACTTATTGAGAAAATTCGTATTTTGGAGTAATTTTATATGATATTTGAAAAAAGTTGCTTAAGCACCAATATACGGTGGAAGAAGAAGCTATTTGAAGAGAAAAGGGATAGGGTATCAAACGATCCGCTCCAGACAGATTGTAGCATTTTCATATGTTTTTTCTTATTTTTTTTAAATTGATTTTTGATGTTGCTTTTATGAAGGAGTTGCGCGTATCGAGGGTTGCTTTTATTGAGGTCACACTGTACTATCAAACGCTTTTTCACGACTCCACCTCTTCCGAGTGTCTGACAATCGTTAAAGAGTATTACTGTCATGAGAAAGCTTCTCGAAACCCTTCTGCCCTTCGGATAAGGCATAAAACTGTAGGTCCCTTCTTTACGTAGAGTAATGTTTACCACGCACAACATACTACTTACTTATGGCCTGTATCCCCTTGTGGGTCGTAGGGCATCTACAACGCCTACGCGCCATCGTGTGCAGTTTCTGGAAATGTGACTCAGCTCTCCCCAACTCTTTCCCAGTTGCCTTGCTTCGTTCTCCACTGTTCTGCGCGACCTACTCCTAGGACCGCCGCGTATCCTGCCATTCTGAATAATGGGGTTCCATTGCATCGCTTGGTTAGCTATGGAGCTGTCACCCTTTCGTAGAGTGTGTCCGTCGTCGTATGATTGCGCCTATAGGTTCTCTGATAAAGCTGTTCGTTACAGATACGTTTTGGTCAAAATATACTTAAGATATAGCGCAGTCGCAAGTACCTATTAACAAGCTTTTTTTTTTTTATTTATTTTTATTTTATTTACTCTTTCTATTACAACACTATTTATTTTAAGTTCAACATTTTGAAGTTCTTTGCCTTTGCAAACACTATTAAGTTTGTTTTGTTCATATTTATTTTTAACCCAAACTTGTTGCTTTCGATGTTGTTTTTTCACAATAATGTTTAACTCATCTATGCTGCTCGCCATTATTACCGCATCATCTGTGTATCTGATGTTATTGATTGGAACACCATTAACTTTAATTCCTACTAGTCGACTTTTGAAGATTTCCTTGAAGTATATATTGAAGAGTAGCGGTGACAGAATGCAGACCTGTCTAGTTCCTCTGCAAATCATGATCTCTACTTACTCATCACCTTCTATAGCAATTTTTGGCTTTTTATTCCAGTACAGATTCTCAATGATTCTACCTTCATTCCTTTCTATCCCTTTACTCCTCAGTATGTCCACCATATTCTTATGTTGTACTTTGTCAAAAGCTTTCTCGTAGTCAACGAAACACACAAAATTCGGTTTGTTTACTTCTAAGCTTCGTTGGATTAGCATATTAAATCCAAATAGTGCTTCCCGTGTTCCAAATCCATGCCTAAAACCAAACTACTAATTGCTTAGGTCTTCTTCAAGCTTATTGTAGATCCTTTTGTGAATTACTTTCAAAAATAGTTTTTTTTATTCTTTTTTGGAAGAGTGATATATGTTGATTTAAGCCATTTATCCGGAAATTTGCCCTGTCTGTAAACAGTATTGAACACGTTTACTATTATTCGAAGGTTTTCCTTATCAAGCAGTTTTAGTTTTATCTCATCAGCTCCTGTCGCTTTTCCATTTTTTGCTTCTTTTAACGCCTTTTCAGTTTCTTCTTTTAGTAGTTCTGGCTCCTCAGGCCCATTATTATAGTGATCTAGATTGCTTTCTTCTTAGAAGGGATCCTCTATGCACTCTTTCCACTGCTTTAGTTTCTCTTTGATATTGAGCAACAATTCTCCCCCTCTATTTTTCCTCTACCTTTTAATGTAGATTAAAGCTATCTTGGTTCCTATAATATCTGTCTAGTTCTTCATATTCTTGTTTCAAGTAGTGGTTCTTGACCTCTCTGATTTTGTATTTTATCAGGTTTATTTATCTGTATCTTGTCTGATTTAATTTGCTTTCTTTTCTTTCTTGACCTCTCTGATTTTGTATTTTATCAGGTTTATTTATCTGTATTTTCTCTGATTTAATTTGCTTTCTTTTCTTTGTTCCATTAAGCGTAATATCTCATCTGTCATCCATTCCTTCTTCGGTTGTTGAGTTCTGAATTGAGATGCTTTTCGCTCGTTTACATAATGATCGCAAACAACTCTATGAAATTGAAATTGCACATGAAATCAGAGCATTATTAAATTGACATCACGGGCCACATGTTCTTGTTTTGCGCGCTAGTTATGGCCCGAGGGCCATATCTTTGACACGCCTGATGTAAAGAATTAAGATTATTGCATCATACAGGTGGTATGAAAAGGATTTTAAAATGTCATCATCATCATTTTTATGTGTAATATACTAATATGACATCAACCTTATGACCAAATTTAACACAGCATGGAATTGCGAAGCCGACAATCTTACAAGGTTTATCCGATACAAATATAAAAAATTAAAATTGCTGAAACCAAATATAATACGAATGTTCTTCCACATTTTAACTACAGTTCATCGATCATATATCATATTAACGCGTTTCATTGAAGTATTTTAAAGTGTGACCGACAAACTTCTTCGTTAGACATGGTACATTCGCTAAAATGGCGCTAAGTGTATCTTAACAGTTAAAATTTAATGGCCTAGTCACGATTTAAAAAGTATCTGGAAATGTATATTAGAGATCGCGGTCATATGTGTTGGGCAATATTCAACTTCGGTCGCGCGACAGGCTTTGTTTGTAAATAATGGATGAGCGGTTAAAAAATTAGAAAAGTTTATTGAATTTATTGGTTTCCGTATGGATTTTTTTTGTTTGAGATTTATTTTACCAAGGATTAAAGCAATTTGTTTTGCCTGATGTTCATCCGAGTGACTTAAAAAAAAGGTTAGGGTCGTGCGTATTTCTCTCTCGATAAAAGGGAAGCACCCACCATCCTCGTTTCTATCTTTTTAACAATTAATGCTGAGTGCTGAGATGATGAGCCCAAATTATGATTTCACCCTTAACTTCCTATCATTATAGGGCAAAATTTTATTTTGTGGAAACATTCTCAAAATTATGTCATTTGAAATGAAAGAAATTTTGATACCATTTCATATGGCTCTCTCAGAACTTTGGGGCGGGTTACGGCCAAACGGTAAAAAAGTTAATTTTGAGAATGTTTCCAGTTTCCTATTGAACACACATTTCAACTCAGCTAGCATTTCAAATGACATAAGCATACGACTTCATTGTGGACGAATTTTTTGAGGGGTATGCGACAGCAATGCGTGACCTAGTGCCAGTGATTACGACCGCGTACTTACTGTGTTCCAGCAGTCAAAAATCCACATCCATCCGCAAAAATTCGCATTTAACTAACGACAGGTATAATCGAAGAACGGATACCTCAAAAATTGTTGGTGTATATATGTATGTAGGTCTTTAATTGTTTAACCGACTACCAAGTAAAATGAAGAATTGAACTAACTTTAATGTATTGAAAGCTAGAGTAAATTTCTTATTAAGAAATAATCATATTTAAGTAATAATTGTAACTAGTAGGTACTATTAATACTTTTTTACGAACTAATGAAACCTTTAATAATAATAATAATAGATTAAAATAACAAAATGTTCGCACGATACATGCGACATGTGTCGACATTGAAACAATAAATTAAACCGTTATAATTTGTTTTATACTTCTGTAAATACCAAAAAATTAGTGTTTTCTTCTAGTCAATCACATTTCCATCCTCTGCAACATGTATTAGTAATTGGCTTCGTGTGCATTAGCCATCTAGAAAAATGCAAAAAGTATGTTCCAAGAAATATCAAACTATACACCCGACCCACTCTTTTTATCAACACTCTGACTACATAGCGAAACGTATCTTTTCGGGTCCTTTTCAGGTAAAAAGCAATTGGGTATGTTGCAAATATGGTTTCACGTTTTCGTAGATTTGTAGGAATTTATCCAAACCAAATACATTGAATTTATTTTAAATTGCAAATTTGAACGCGCAGAAATGCACAATATAAATACAAGAAATTTTACTAATTACCTTTCCGGGATGAAAAAGAAATATGTTGCGATTGATTGCAACCAGACCGTCTTCCTCGACCTCGAGTTGGCTTACTCTTAACTGGACGACTTAAACTTCTTCGACTACCATCACTTTCGGGTGGTGATGAAGCCCTCGATGCAGAAGGTGTGCTGAATTGTGATTCATGTCCTTTAGTTAAATACTTTGGTTTTTTTAAGAGCTGATAGCTAAATTTGCTGGCGCGATCATTTGGTGTTTTTGGGGGCCTTCCTCTTTTTCGAGCTCCTCTCCCAGTCATTGCAAAAAATGTTTAACTTAGAATGATAGCCTCAACGAAATCCTTTTAAGCTTGAGCTAACATTACTACCAAGACGCCGAAGGAACATACAAGAAATAAAGCATTAAAATTTAAACAAATTAAACAAATAAGTACATAAATACATACATAAACCTTGTCCCTTTATCGAATGTAAAGCGTCAGATTAGATAATCTTTACATATGGAGACACTCACAATATATGCTATTACCCGTTTTTAATTTGTTTACGTTTAAAAAACGACAGCAATATATATGTTAAATGTATCAGACTCGCAAAATGGCCCGCCGCTCAGGCTGATCCAATGAAGCTATAATCGATTCGTCAAAAATACCGCCAAATTTATATTTCTTAAATCTATATTTTTAATGTTACAAAACAATGTACGTTAAAATGATTGAAGTTATTTAATTAAGTTTGCATTTTCACATAAATAAAAATTTGTTAATCTGCAACACTCCACATTACAATATAGAGGAACCAAAAAGCGAATAACCAATCATAAAACGCGTTCTATTTGATTCTTCGCTGTTACGCCACCTATGTTTCAAATGTAAACTCAGAAGAAGGTAACCAAGAAAAACCACGAACCAAATATGCACTGACACAATTAAGTATTTTTTGTTTACAAAATAAGTTCGAACGTAGTCAAATAAAATGGGACAATATATTTAACATTAAACATATAAACACGTAACCTGCACACAAACCGCATTGTAAATATATAGATATACCTTAAATATTACGGAAAAAATACAAATTGCTTCAATAAAACGGATATACGCATAAAACCGAGCAATAATTTTCAAACTCGCCGACAGCGAAATACAAATATCGGGTGCTAAAATATTATCCCTCGATAACTCTGTTTACATGGAAGGTGGAATCTCGATTTGAATCGAATTAGATTCCATGTTACACAGATTTAATTAACTCCGAACTGAGTTTATACGCTCAGTTGAATTCAGATTGAACCTTAGGTCACGCAACACACAGCGTTTATAGGCAGGGTTGGAATACATATAAACGCATATCGGATTAAAATGCTATTGTCTCAACTCAGCTAGCAGGGTCGAGTTAAGGGCTGAACATAATCAACATTGGGGAACATAAGCTAATGTCATAAATGAGCGAAATGTTTCCTTATATTCTGTCATTTTCAACTAATGACAATAATACTTTTGCCCATAGACAAACCTAAATAAATAAAGCCGACAACACAATCTACAATTTTTTTCTCTCTCGTTGTTGGATTTTTATTTTTCATTTTTCGCGTAAAAAATTGAGGGAAGTAGAAATTAAATAAAACGAGAATGTGGGCTTTTACACGTAGACTCTTGAGGCTGGACTCACATAAGTGCAAGAGAGAAAGAAAATTCGAAAAGTTGAGAAGAAAAATATTTTGCCCTGTGAGTCGAGGGTAAAGTTTTCTCTTCTTTTTTTTATCATTGTTTTGCTTTCATTTGTTTTCCTTGCTTGTAGGGTCGGATATTCACGAAAGAAAACAACAAAAGAGAACTTCGAAAAGAGTCAAGCCTCAAAGCTTTACGTGTAAAAGCGCGAGACTCACGAAAGAAAATAACAAAAGAGAACTTCGAAAAGAGTCAAGCCTCACAAGTCTACATGTAAAAGCCCACATTCTCGTTTTATTAAATTTCTACTTCCATCAATTTTTTACGCGAAAAATGAAAAATAAAAATCCAACAACGAGTATCCGACCCTACAAGCAACGAAAACATATGAAAGCAAAGCAATGATAAAAAGAAGAACAGCAAAGAAAACGTCAAAAAGAGTCGCCGAAAACTTTACGCTCGACTCACAGGGCAAAATATTTTTCTTCTCAACTTTTCCAACTTTTTTTCTCTTTTGCACTTATGTGAGTCCAGCCTCAAGAGTCTACGTGTAAAAGCCCACAAAGCAGTAATCATTCGCACATTTCCAAATACAAAATCTAAGCAAATATGAAAGAAGCATTAATGTAAACACATAAGGGTGGATAATTTCTACCAACTGCCAAATTCGCATATGCCTTGACCGGCTGAGAGCGCTCTCCCTAATGTTCGGTAATGTTTCCAAAAGTGACCGAAAACTAAATTAATCGACGCGACGCTGGGCCATTAAGTTTTAGCCGAAAAATAGCCATAATTCTGAAACCAATTAATAAGAAAAGTGCCGCAGTACGTATTTCTAGCCAAAAACGTGGTAAGCCATCTTACAACATTTGTTTGAATTTAATTAAAATAGTTAGATGCAGTCCACACAGATAGATAGAATCGCAAAAACCTTATTAAATTAATTAACTTATTCGGCGTACCAAAAACCTTAGATTTTTTTCCATACGCACATATTTAGGCATTCCGCATCGCTTCTAAGAATTTATCGACTCTCAAGAGCCGAACAGAATGTGCATCTGCGTCTGAGTCTTAGGCGGAATCTGTCAAAATATTAAATGTGTGGAAAGCCGTTAGCCGCAACCAAAATAACCCAAATATATATATATATATATATATATATATATATATATATATATATATATATATATATATTATAGGTTATTTGTGGCCGCAACACAATGTGCGTCTGAGTCTGAATCGTGCATCGCGAAGTTGAGCTCTCTTCAACTTCAAGCAGCGCCGCAAGTTGGACGACTATGAATTTGTACGAAACAATTCTTCTTTGCTACAATCGATGAATTTGTAGAAATTGTGATTATCGAAATTATCGATATTATCGAAACAAATTATGATTGAAATTGAAAGAAAATATGGAAACATGGAAAGATATATGAAAATAACTAGGAATATAAAGTAAGTGGATAAATAATTGTACGTTTTGTTTCCATTTGGGAACATTTGTTGCTACATATATAGCACATGTACAGGGCACAAATTATGAATGCAATTTCTTCTTGTTTAGCCACCAAACAAAACTTACAGTAATAAATGGTGGTGGTTTTTATGGCCCGAATGGGAAGACATGGATGTGGACGATATGTGGTTTCAACATGACGGTGCCACTTACTACACAGCTAACGAAACAATGTCTCTTTTGCGCGACAAATTCAATGGCCGTGTTATCTCACGTGGTGGCGATGTCAATTGGCCGCCAATATCATGTGATTTGACACCGTTGGACTTCTTTCTTTGGGGTTATTTGAAAGACAAGGTATACGTTGATAAGCCAGCAACAATTCAAGAGCTAAAAGATGAGATAATTCGGCACATTAACGGCATAGAACCTCAATTATGCCTCAGCGTCACCGAAAATTTGGACCATCGGATGGAGGTAGGCCGCCTAGGTCGCGGCGGCCATTTGGCCGATATTTTGTTAAATACATAATTGAACCATACCAATATTATCATAATAAAAAGAAATGACAATAATTTGCTAAATAATTTCAGTTTTATTCAAAAGCAACATCGGCCCTTAAAACTTAACCACCCCTTATAATCAAAATGAACAAAAAAAAATTGTTAGCAAAATATAAAAAAAAAAATCGTTATATCTAAGATGTGAAATCAGGAAATGCAAATTTGATAATCTGTTTCATTCTGTTTGCTATAGCCGCAAGCCGCGCGGCAAAGTTTTGACAGCGCTGCAAAACTCAGACGCAGATGCACATTCTGTTCAGCCCTTCACTCTTCACAAATTCACAAAACAAAATGAGGAAAGTCCAAACAATGCGTGCAGATCTTTAAACGTCAATCGTGAATCTGTATCGCGAGGTTTGGTCCTATTCGGCTTCAAGATATCGATTCACGATTCAAATACACATTGTGTTCGCACTTACTTTTACTTACTTACTTATATCCTGTATCCCCTTGTGGGTCCTAGGGTCTCTACAACGCCTACGCGCCATCGTGTGCGATTCCTGGAAATGTGCCTCAACTCTCCCCAACTATTTCCCAGTTGCCGTGCTTCCTTCACCACTGTTCTGCGCCACGTATTCTTAGTACCGCCGCGTATCCTACCATCCTTACTAAGCGGGTTCGCACTTACGGCTATACATGTATTAAACTTTTTACAGCTCATTTTCAGATACAGATTCAAATTCTGTTCAGCCATTATATGCAGAGTGAAGGGATCAAGTCGAGATAGAGTTAAGATCCCATCTAGGTATTTCTCGACGATGTTCACACGTGACTTACGGATTAGAACTGTGTCAATCGTGATTGATTCTTTCATTTTGACCCGTTCACACAAAAGTATTGGTAATTGCATTCACACAAACCAATCAATCACAAAACCAATACTTGTCTTCCAGCTCAGACTTCAGTTGTCTCGGTTATTTAGTAATGAACGAATGAAACAAAAGTATTGGTAGTAATGGAAGGAAAAGGAAATTGAAACTTCGTCACGGTTTTTTTTTTATACGACATTAAGAATATACTAGTCTAATTTTCGACAGCACAACACATCAGTAGAATGAACGAAGAACGGAACGAAACCAATCCAATACTAAGATTTGATTGGGATTGATGATCGTTGGTTTGAGCCAATACAATATATCTATTTCTATCATTGAACGATTGAATGATTGATTGGAATGGCCCAATCATTTTTGAAAGCAATAGTTGAACAATCCGGGTATCAAATTTGAACGAATGGCACAGCTTGATTGGATTGTTTTTTTTTTCGTCCACAGGTAATGGACCCCTTCCAAAACAGTAGAAATACACAGGATTAGTGCTAAGCAACTATAATAGCTTTTGGCTTCGATTCGTTCTGTTTTTGGTTACTTTTTCTCACTTCCAAAAGTGCGAATCCATTTTCTCTCACTTATGAAAATGCGGCAGTCAAGAGGGGATAGTTCTAAAATGAGATTTTATAACGTGCGAAATGCATTCAACTTTATTTTCAATGAGTTGCATTATTAATTTTCTCAAAATAATTGATTTTTTTTTATGGAAAAAACGCAAAATTACCCAGCGATACTACTTAACAGATGCTTCCGAACGGTCCCATTATGGGTACTGAAGGGAACTGAACGTAGAACTTTGACATTAGCTTCCGAATGCTTCCAACTATAGTTAAGCCTTAAAGGGCGCACCCGTATGTAGTCATGCGAATACGTATAATTTTATAATTATATATTGACTTTTCGCTCAGTTTCGTCGAATTTCGTTCACTTTTGCCTACATACGTAGAGAGCGGTTTCATTCGCACATTTCGTTGGGGCGCTGAAGATAGCTACATCGTGTGAAAAAATATAACATACGGTAACGTTTCCTTAATGTAACTATGTGTGCGCTCGGAGTTTGACAGCGCGCTAGCAGAAGAATTTTAGACCGATTATGACATTATTTACTGCACACTTAATGCAATAGACCTTTTTGTCGTTTAACGTTTGGCCTGTCAGACACTTTTGCAGGACAACTGACAGGGGATTGTTGTGCGATATCAGTGTATTTTGAAGGAATTTTTATTTGTAATTTATTCAAATTTTTTAATACTGACTGTTCGACAAAATAGCACTACCAAGGGCGTAAGGTCGTGAGAAATTATCTGAATCCGTGGAAGAAATGAAAACAAACGAATTGGATACACTTATTTCTGCTTTAAAACACTTATGATTATTATATTATTATAGATTATTATACAGTTGGATTCGACTTAACTAAAAGGCACCGTTCAAGATAGATTTCACTAATACAGAACACCGTACAAGGTAGAGTTACTTAATTACAAGCACCGTACAAAGTTGATTTGAGATGGGTTGTACTAAAAACTGCGAACCAGGGATAACTGCTTCGCACAACGTTTGAATTATAACTCCGCTGGAATCCTATTCTTATCCGAAGGCACTCGTCGTCGGTCATCTGCGCCGTTATCCGTTGACACTAGCTGCTGTGTCCGCACAACCATCTCCCCAGTCCCACACGCGCAATGTATCCAACAATTGATACCAGCCACACAATTGATACCAGCCCCACCCACACTACGATTTCTGCAGCTGCACCCGAGATATATAGAACAATCTGTCTTGTCGACATTCTGACTGAGTTTCCACGAAGACAGCGAATATGAATATACAACGGTATTTATCCATTGTATCGGGGAGTTGACTCATGTAAGTACAGCATTGATAAGCCATGCATTGGGCTAATGGTGTATACTACTGTTAGGGTATCGGGTGTCGATTGTAGTGGAGGCGATCGGTTGCATCGAGGCCTTACAATATGATGGGTGGATATGGTGGCGGTGTCGACCGAAGACGAGTATATCGGGTGGATGGGTTACCGAGTCCTTATGATTACTCCTTATGAACACTCATTTTCCAGGCTGTGGCGACCGTGGTTCGGAACGAGCTCGTTCGTTGGACGCGTATCAAAGTTGTCTTCATTCCGAAGGTGGGTCGACGTGGAAATAAATCTGCGAAAGTATTCAGGCCTATAAGTCTAACCTCCTTTGTGTTAAAAACATTAGAACGCATCCTAGATTTTCACATTCGTCAAACCTAGGAGAGTTCTCCACTGTCGATATCCCTACAAGCCTACCTAAAGGAACGGTCGGTAGAAACTGCCCTTCACAAAGTAGTGTGAACGGCAGAGAAGACCCTCCACTATAAAGAATACACTCTTGCCACCTTCCTTGACATAGAAGGAGCTTTCAACAACATCTATACTGAACCTATTCAAGAAGCCCTCACGGAGTTAGGTGTAGAAGACTTCCTCAATCTATGGGTGGTATCCACGTTAAGAAATCGAATTATTCACGCAACACCAGGTACAACTAAGATGACCAGCAGAGGTATCCCGCAACGAGGTGTTATTTCACCTCTTCTATGGCTTATGGCCATGAACAGGATCTTATTGCCACTTGAAAGGGAGGAGGTCGCATACGCGGATGATTTGCTTATACTGGTATCAGAATGATTTGGTTATACTGGTATCAGTATGATTTGGTTATACAAGTTTCTCCCAACGATAAGTCAAATCATGGAGAGTGCCTTGGATGGGTGTTAATCCGAGGAAGACTGAAATGATACTTTTTACCAGAAAAATAAAAATTCCAGACTTTACACTCCCCAAACTAGACAGACAATCACTCTCTTTAAGTCCCACTGCTAAATACATAGGCATGATTCTAGCCTCAAACCTTAGTTGGCAACTCAATATAGAACAAAGGGTAAAGAAAACAAGCAAAGCTTTCTATGCCTGTAATAAAACCTTCGGTAAGAATTGGGGACTCCAGCCAAAGATGACCCAATGGATGTACACAGCCTTTGTACGCCCTATTTTTGCCTATGGTGCCATCGTCTGGTGGCCTGCCTTGAGCAAGAAATATAACATTGAGAGATTAAAAAAAATACAAAGATCAGTTTGTGTTGGCATGACTGGAGCGATGAGATCATGTCCCACGGATGCTCTCAGTGTAATCCTACATCTGATTCCTTCTGAACTTCACATAGAACACACCGCTCTATGTAGCGCAGTTCGACTCAGAGAATCTAGGTGCCGGACCGCTAAACCATGAGGTCACTATAAGGTTCTGGAGACAGTTCAATATGAACTAATTGTGTCTTCGAACGACTATAGAACACCCACTTTAAACTTTATAAAACTGTTCTCAGTCAGATTCTCTAAGAGAAGAATGGAGAAAGGATTGCGTTATCAACGGCTATGATATAGGGCTATATACAGACGGTTCAAAGATGGACTGCGGAGTTGGCGAAGGCATCTTCTCGGACCAACTTAATATATCGGATCCTTTCCATCTTCCAAACTCTGCTAGTGAGTTTCAGGCGGAACTCCTCGTGATTCGTAAAGCCTGCCGGTTTCTAAGAATCGCACAACACCCAACCAAAACCATTTATACGGATAGTCAAGCCGCTATCAAGGCCATTGATGCCGTTCCATTTCCTTGAAACTGGCAGAGCAATGCCATTTCGAAATCAACCAATTTGAAAATTACCTTCATCTGGGTCCCAGGACGCAGTAATTATGAGGCAACGAGCTAGATGACGAGTTGGCCGGAAGAAGATCTGCCCTTGATGGTTCTCTATTGGAAGCAGTAAATTCTCTGCTAGGCTTAGTTAAGGGCCGTATATATTTTCATATGGTCCAGCTTGCAAATCGCAGGTGGAATAGTCTCACAAACTGCGCCATATCAAGGAAGACATGTCCCAGCTATAATAAACACAGGTCAACAGAGCTACTTAGCAAATCAAGAAGCGATATCGCTAGAATTGTAGCTATTATCACTGGCCATTGGCCAGTCGGTGAACATGCGGCTAGGCTGGGTATCCCGCACAACTCCTTTTGCAGAAGCTGCAAGGATACTAATGAGAGAGAATCTCTACACCACTTCCTCTGCAGGTGTCGGGCTTTGTCAATGACCTGGCTGACTACGCTTGGTAAACCCTTCTTCGATGATCTCAGCGAGATAGCTGAAATAAATATTGAAGACGTCTTTCTTTATTTAAACTCGACGGGTTGGATTTAGCGGCATACAAAAACATGAGGAAGCACTCTTTCACTTACATGTTAGCGCGAATTTTTGTGGTGTCAAAACGGTGCACTTTAGAACTAATAGGGGTTCTATTTCTTTGAAACCACCACTTTACCTTCCTACCTACCTACCTAACCTTGAACATCCTGCTCGGTCGAACCGTCCGGTTCGAAAGATAGTCTTTTGGTGAGCCGACATAGTTTTGGACAGGTCGGCTGCACTCACCGTATGCGGTCTTCAAGGTGACGTTACGTGCTAATCCGTCGCTGCCCGGGTGCACAGCTAGAACCCGGCCAAGGCGTCAGTGGGTAGGAAGCAGGTTCTCGTGTTGGACGAGGACTATGTCGTCTGTCTGGATGTTTGGCTCCCTATTTTCTCATTTGCGTCGGGTCTAGAGGGTAGCCAGGTATTCGTCGCTCCACAGCTGCCAGAATTTCTGGTGCATCTGATATTGTTTGAGCCGGTTGACGGGCACCACCCCGACTTGTGGCTCTGTGAGGGCTATGAGGGGAGCGCCGATGAGGAAGTCACCTGGCGTCAGGACCAATTTGTCGTCTGGATCGTCATGCAGGGGGACCAATGTCCGTGAGTTGAGACACGCCTCGATACGTTTGACCAAGGTATGTAGCTGATGGTACCATAGGGACTGATTATCTACAAGTCGAATTAGATGGTGCTTGGCTGATTTTACCACGGCCACATTGATGGTGAGCGCCAGATGTGATGAAGTTCCTGCATGCGCTAGCATCTGCTGGTTGTAGTCCATCTGAAATGCAGCTATATCTTCTCTGAGGTGGCGGTTGGCACTACGGAACGCTGTTGCATTGTCACAATAGAGGTCGGGGCAAGGTCCCGTCTGTTGGTAAAGCGGGTGAAGGCATCTAAGAATGGGTGTGATGTGAGGTCTTCGATGACTTTCAGGTGCACAGCTTTCGTGGCCATGCAGATGAAGATTGGTAAGTAGCTCTTAACTCTTGTGCGGGAGCGTTTCGTCCCGACTCCTAGCGTGAAGACACAGCAGTAGTCTATATCTGAAGCTAAGAAAGGTCGAGAAGTGATGACTCGCCGGCTAAGTAAAGAGGCCATCTGTTGTCGGATTAAAGCTCCGCGATGTCTCTGACAGATGACGAACTTGTGTAGATAAGTCCGCACGGCTTGTCTACCGTGGATAATCCAGTATTTTTGATGTAGCGTCTGTGACATGAGTTGCACTCCTCCATGCAGTGTAGTTTGATGTGCGTTGTCAATTAGTATCCAGATCAGGGTGACGGCCTTTGGTAGCACGAGTTGGTGTCATTACTCATGTGGGAGAGAGGCGTGTGTGAGTTGCCCTCCGAGACGTAGAACACCATGGGCATCGAGGAACGAATTCAATGACAGAAGATGATTGGACTTTGAGAGCATGGACTTGCTCCGTAGCTGCTGGAGTTCAGGTGCGAATGCTACCGCTTGTTCGAGGATGATTAGACGTTCCAAGGCGTAATAGAGCTCATCCGCTCCGATGACCAGCGATTGGTCATGTTCCACCGTAACATGTAGGCCACTGTTCGAAGTAGTCGAGGCAATGCCGCATCATGCAGTTCTAAAACCAGACAGCATGACTACGAAGTTATGTGTAGTATTCGACGTATCATCAAAATCGTCAACCGGTGTCAGTCTCAAGCAATTGATGCATGTTCGTTCACGATTACAAGAAGAATTAACGACAATTATCATGCGCTGGCGAAGATACCGCTATGTGTTTATATCCGACATCGAAAAGATGTATCGCCAAGTAAAAATAAGCACCCATCATCAAGATTACCAGCGTATAGTGTGGAGGAGTTCAATGAAAGAAGTAATAAAGGACTACAGTTACAGAGAGTTACTTATGGTACAGCTTCAGCACCATATTTAGCTGTAAAAACTCTACAGCAATTGGCAATAGATAAACAGCAAACCTATACAACTACTTCTAAAGTTGTAAGGAACGACTTCTACGTAGACGTTCTAATGACGGGAGGAGGCACGTTAGATGAGTGCAAGGAGATGCAACGTGAATTAATTCAATTATTGGCCAGTGGTGGATTCCACTTAAGAAAATGGGCAGCAAACCACAAAAAACTCTTAATGATAAATCAAAATACGAGGGGCCAAGCTTGTATCAATTTGAGCAATGAAGAAATCATCAAAACTCTAGGGATTCATTGGAAGCCAACGGCTGATACTTTTCAATTTAAAGTAAATATCGACAAGGCAACAGCAAATTCAGGAACTTTATCAAAACTTGCAACACTTTAGGAAATAGCACGCCTTTTTGAACTATTAGGATGGTTGGCTCCAACTACCATCACCGCAAAAATACAAGTGCAGCAGATTTGGAAGGCTGAACTTGATTGGGATGAACCACTTACAGCTGTATTATAACAATGCTGGAATCGATTTAAATATGAACTTCCGACTGCTGAAACTATTAAAATTCCAAGATGGACTGGCAAACATTAGTCACAAAAAATTTAACTACACGGGTCTATGCAGCAGTGATATACTCTAGAACTACTCATCAGATTGGAACACACAAAGTCACCTTACTTACGTGTAAAATTAAAGTAGCACCTAAACACAAACTCAAAATTCCAAAGATGAAGCTCTGCGGAGCCCACTTGTTATCGAAATTAGTGGCAGAAGTAAAGCGGGTATTCGAGACTCTAGAAGAAAGTGCCTATACTTGGACAAATTCAACAATCGTTTTAGCATGAAGGAAGAAGACCTCGTCGCTCAGATACCTAAAAATACTCACCCACATTCTGGAGACACATAAAATCGACAGAGAGTCCTGCAATAGGTGTCACACTAATCAAATTAAAACATCATTCTCTATGTGGTAATGGACCCTTGTGGCTTGAAAATGCTATTGAATATTGGCCGACACAATCCGAGAAATATCAACTTTCTGAAGATGAGTCCATGGATGCGACAGTCTCTTTAATCTCTGCAGTGTTACACAATATAAGCCAAAAACAAGAAATTCTGTCGCACGTTTCGTGCACTCCTATGATATGTGAGTCCCAGCCTAACTTCACGCTGTCTAGACTTTGTAAGTGAATCTCATCGTTTTGTTTCGCGGATCTACGAAACGATGGGAACTGCAATCATGCAAGTTTTTTTTTTTTACTTTTAGGGTCCAGAAGTTTGGGTTGGAATGATTGACGAACAGAGTGTGATATAGTTCGATGCGGTTAAGTCGCATTATTATTCGGTTGCCAAACGAAACAAAAACTGTGTGTTCTTTCATATAAGATAAAAAAAAAAATATATATATATATATATAGATATTAAGCAATTGAATAAAATTATATTAAAAGTATATTAACTAAAAATGTGTCTTTCCTATAACGAGTTATAAAACGTACTGAAAAAGTGTTTTTCAAATAAAATAAATAAAAGTATTTTAACTGAAAAAGTGTCTTTCATATAACTTTAACAAAATTAACTTATTGGTTATTAATTAACAAATATTATAAGTTATTTGTGGACGCAAGCAATGAGGCAATCGGAGCTGTACTTTCCCAGGGAAAAGTGGGAAAAGATCAACTCATTGCGTGTGTATGTCAGTCGTGCACTGAATAAGGCTGAGCGAAACTATTCAACTATCGAGAAAGAGTTATTAGCCATTGAATGGGTTGTACAAAATTTCAGATGTTACCTTCAGGGGAGTAAATTCACGGTCTACACAGACCACAAACCTTTAAAAGGTGTCTTTAACGTAAAAGATCCTACATCACGTCTGGTAAGATTCCACCACAAGTTCTCGGAATTTGATTATCAAATTGAATACAAGACTGGCAAATATAATACAAACGCCGATGCTCTGAGTCGTATTTCCCAGGATAGTAGAGAAAATTCCGCCAGCACAGCGAAGCTAAAAGATATCTCACACGAAGGGGTACTTAAAGAATCCACAACTTCTTTTTTTAACGTAGTAACACGCGCACAAATGCAGAAAAATACAGTATCCGAATCAACACCTTCTGATTTATCAGAAAACCAAGCGAACAATTCGGAGAAACTAACACTCTTGCTGGAAGAGAACTTTATAAAATCAGAAACAATCAATAAAAAGCCAGTGGAAGTAATCTTTAGTCCTGATGAAATTCAAACAATACTGAAAGATTTTAATAGTTCTCCATTCGGCGGGCACCAAGAGGTAATAAAAATCTATAACCGGATTCGTAAAAAATATTGGTGGCGACATATGCTGCTATATAATCATGAGAGTTATCACCTTCATTTGAAATATAAGCTCCAAAATTCCTACTGAATAGACAGGCGTAATTTGCTAACAAGCAAGAACAAATCAAAGGCCTACTATGACAAGATAGTAAGACCCCATACTTTCCATTTAAGTGATCAGGTACTCGTAAAAATTAAAAATAGAAAGGGCAAATTAGCACCTATTTGGAAGGGATGATATCTTGTTATAGCTGTGACAGGACTTATAAACACAACCATTAAAATGGGCAGAAAAATGGTCATACATAACAACCGTTTAAAGTCATACTACGACTAAATTTTCGTTTTAATATAGTTGTACTATTTAAAATATAAAACTCAAGTAATCAAAGCAATAGATCGATGTAATGTCTTTCCAATCCAACTCTTGGCAAATAATCGGTGAAGAAACATGTCCTTACTTTCCGTCTTCTTTTGTTGATAGTTTCCTTTTTCTTCATTGTTTTCTACTTAAATTAATAGGAGCAATTTTTAATTATTTCACAGAAAACTACAATTACGAAATATCTCTTTTGAAATAAATGAAACAATCCGGTGTTTGGATTCTTTAACAACAAGTCTAAACATAGCATAGAAATAAAACTAAACAGAAATATTAAATTAAATAAGAAGTTTTAAAGCAAAAGCTAAGAAACAAACTAATTGCACCGTTTCGTAAAAGTGCAAATCTTGTAATGCAAATTTAAATATTTACATTTTATAAGACCTATGAAATTATGAAAAAAATAGAGTATGTAAATCACTTAAACTAAAGATATATATTGTTAAAAAAAAACGCAATTTTGAATATTTTATTATACTTTAATATTGAAGAATAAAAAATTTTGGCAAGATATAACAAGAAAAATGTACATATATATCTACTTTAAAAAACAAAACTATTTTCCATGATAAAGAACAATTTAAAAAAAATATTTTATATCTTATATTTTTATATATAATTTTTTTTTATACTCCATTACTCTTAAAATTATTAAAAGACATTTGAAAAAAAAAAATTATACGTCTTATCATATGTACTTCATCATTTTAAATAAATAACTTAAACGAGAATATTAATTGTTTTCCAAGATATAAATATAAAATGGAATTTTGTATATTTTATTATACGTCATTATTTAAGAATCAAAACGGTTTAGAAGAAACGAAAAACGAAAATTACACAAATGTTTCGTCCAACCCCCCAAAGCTCTTTTAAGGAAGAAAATATATTTTATTCAATACTAAATAATTAATTTTTAATGGGTGGAAGGTAATTCTTACACAATATAAGCCAAAAACAAAAAAATCAGTTGCACGTTTTGTGCATTCCAATAATATGTGAGTCCCAGCCTAATTTCACGCAGGCTAGACGGAACAGAGTGGGATATAGTTCGGTGCGGTAAAGTCGCATTATTATTCGGTTGCAAAACAAAACAAAAACGTTGTGTTCTTTCATACATTACATTACATTAGCTGTTCAAAGTTTTAACACAAGTCGAAGCCTGTTTAAATTCTCGTCCTTTGGTCACGATAAGCAATGACATTGACGATAACCCGGTCTTTACATCTGGACATTTTTTAATCGGCTCAGCACTGAATGCAGTAGTCAAATATTAGATCAGAAGTTTTCGTTCTCGGTGACTGCTAACTCACCAAGATTTTTGGCAGAGGTGTTCTTCCGAATATTTGGCGCAACTGCAACAAAGAATGAAGTGGAAACAAGAAAAACCAAACCTTTCTATTGGGGACATAGTATTGGTCAAGGATGATAGGTTATTACCAACTAAGTGGAATCTAGGCTAACTAACTGTACTACATCAAGGGAAGGATAAGAACGTCCGTGCAGTCACTGTTTAATGCAACAAACGACACACAAAAAGGCCAATTACGAAACTGAGCCCATTACCTATTGAAAACAAAAATAATAAATAAATATTAGCCCGTAAGCAGCCCATAGAGAGCCAATGGCTAGCTTCTCACAACTGTACATGTTGTGCGTGGTATACATTTCGGCACAAACAGAAGGGACCTACAGTTGAGGAGCTTTCTTATGACAGTTATACTCTTGAATGTTTGTCAGACACTCGGAAGAGGTGGGGCTGTGAAAAAAAACATTTGATGGTATTTTTCTGTATTCGAACTTAGAACCCCTTGCGCAGTAGTCCAGCGCATATGTTTTAAACCCATTCTTTGGACGTGTATCATAGCAATAGCCATAAGCCCAATTACCACTCAACAAGCAACCGACAACTTTGACATAACTCAATTTGCGACAAACCCAGGTATATATTTTGATAACTTAGTAGTGAGCTCTTAGAAGATTGTGGTATTTTTCAAACTAACTAATTATTTGTTGGAATACACTGTGTTCAAGAAATGTCTGAGGCTCGTGTGATACAGTTCTTTTACCGGTGTCTACAAGTGATATTCCTAGCACATAAACTGGAATAATACAATGCGACAGCTTCCAAGCCTCACTTGGAACAATCGAATGAATAAAGTCTTGAGTTAACTGTCGAAAAGTATGTAGCAAATAAAATTTATTTCGTCTTATTTATACATATAAATTGATTCATTAGCACTAATTAACAAATATGATTAATAAAGGTCAAAATATAAATACAAATTATTGCTGACAGCATATTGCTAAGAAAAAGTAAAGTATAAAATATTGCTTACATAAAGTAAAACGTTAAAGTGCAACATATTGCTGACAGAGAGTTGTGGCGACTCAGTACTTTTCACATAAATATCCAATAACATTTTTAGTATTAACATTATGTATACTCATATCGTACTCATATAAACATATCGGCAACACATAAGTATTTATACAAAACTTTCGTTAACACACACCTAATCATCCATATATCATATTAAAATGTTATCTCGTTTGTTCCGTTGCACGAGCGCAATATAAGAGTGTTGACAGGAGAGTTAGAGTTTAGTTCGTTGACCGTCGCCCACATTTGCCTATCTTTATAAGAAACCATTTGATTAATAAATAAGTTTAAATTATTTGAAACACGCTTGTTTAACTAACTTTTTCCATTCACCACAGAGTAAAAGAAAAGGTGAACGATTCAGCATGAAGTGCTGACGCCACATAAATAACATAAATGAATTGAAGTAAGCAAATGAATACGGTGAGGTCATTGACTTAATGATACCGTTGCTCGTGGTTGGAGCTGACCTATATTAACAGTAAAAAAGGTAAAATGCAACATATTGCTGACATAGTGTAAAAGAAAACGCCACATAAATAACATAAATGAATTGAAGTAAACAAATGAACACGGTGTGGCCGTTGACTTAATGATATCGTTCCTCGTGGTTGGAGCTGACCTATCTTAACATCCTGCACCCGTTGAACTTAGTTTAATAATGTGGTTAGAATTGTTGTGGGTTGATATTTCTGGAACTGTACTGTGTTGATCCTTTGCTGCAACTATACAGCCAGAACTTCCAACATAGTAGAATGATTATAGAGAGAATGATGAGTAATCCTGATGAGCTTATGATGGTGTGTGGTATTGCATGTCGCTGGATAATGGCTGGCAGTTCCAGATGCGTGGAGTTTATCTGTGCGGCTAGCTTTTTTAACCTTGTTTCGTGTTCGTCAAGACGAATTGGATACTGGTGTGTTGGCTCCAAATGTTTATTTATGTGTTCGAATAGTGTTTCGGAAACTCACTCAATGAACGGATAGTGTGGGAATGGTTGCTTTGATCTCGTAGAGTTATGAAGTCACCCATAGCGATGCAATTGTGTTGTAAGGTCCCAGCTCCTTCAATTGCAGATAAAGTCGTCGTGTCCTTGCATGCTTTGTTTAATGATGTTCTCGAGGTTACAGCGAATTGAATATCCATTGTTTGGAATGTAAATATTTGGTCCAAATTAAGTTTTTATGAATTAGCGTGATTTGGCATGATGATAAGTCCTCCATTTTATTGAGAATATGCATTTCGCATTTGCTTACTGCAGCACCTCTGCGATAAATCAGATGTATTTGCGTACATAGATGCCTTGTTTTTTCCACAATGATGCAAGTGGATAGTTCAGAGTCCGTTAATGGGTAATACCGGTAATATGTATTCTATAATAATTCTATAAAGTTCCAGTACATTGTCAACCGGTATTGGTAGGCGGTAGGTAGATGACAAGCTGTTCCTTATTATATTGACTTGTTGTTTCATCTGCTGCGGAGTAATTAGCAAATTATTTATATTTCCTTGATGAATGTCTGAAAAAGTATTTGTTATTGCTGATTGCGAGCGTTGAATACTTGATATAATCAGTATTGTGTATAAAGACCATGAAGAAAAGAGTTGTTGAATCTTGAGTTGATATGATTCGTCCGTGTTGTTGTTAATTCGGCTGATCACTTCTTTCAACTGGTTTTGCAATATTGCATGTCGATGGTCCAAGGTTTCTTGGTTTTGCTTGATTATGTTGATTGTCGACTCTACTATCGATGTGTGATTTTTGGAGAGTGCTAGCAAGTAGTATTCATTGGTTTGTATCCCTACAATTATTTTAGACATATCTTCTGTATGCTGAGATTCAAGAACTCCAAGTAATGAGATTGTCATATTTCCGATTATATTGAATGCTCTTCTCCTGGATCGTCGTAGTTTTGTGTCACGAAAGGTAATGCTATCTTCATATCATTCCTGATGAGTGTGGTGAATGAGATTGGTCGCGTGGGTACACAACGCTTCTGCCGTGGTCATCATCATGAGGCCATGATCTTTTCTCTGTCTCTTGCTGAGTCTTGCCCGTGAGCAAAAAAACACAACTATGAATGATAGCATTCTTGCAGAGCGATGGTCAAGATAGTTTGAGCTCCTGCATGCTTTTTTCCTGGTGTATTTCCATCAGCAATAGTTTTGTTAATGGGTGGGAGTAGGGCAACAGTATTGGATGTTTGGCGTTATATTAGGCGTGTTTTTTTCGTATCCTATATAGGCTTAAAAAAGTATTAGCCAATAAAACGCCTATCGGGGCTAAGGAATTTCAGTATCACAGTTTGGAAGCACTTTGTACTGACATTTAATAATTTTGATTTCAGTAATCCCAACACCTCCTCCTTTGCCCATGTTTTTCGTTTTCTAATGACAATAAAACCGTAAATAAATGGTGTATCTTAGGTTTTACTTACATTTTCTCTTCAAAACACATTTTTTCTTAATTTTTTTTTTTTTTCATGAATGACTGCTGTCTGTTCAATCATTTTTGACATTTTCTATATCATTTTTCGACACAATCGAAATAAAACAATTTGGGAGCACAGTTTTTATTGCGGCTAAGGAAATAAGGCTCGATAATTATCCAGATTTCGTTATTCTATACAGGTTGAGTTGTTAGTGTATTTAATATGGAAAATATATTTTAAGCCTATATAGAATACGAAAAAAACACGCCTATTGTAATGCATATGATTCCAATCGTTTACCAACGCGGATAATTCCTTCTTGATCGAGGAATGGTGTTAAAGTTGTTAGGAGACTCTTCTGTGATACTTCATTGTGTTTTTGAAGATGGATTACGTTATCTTGGAAGTCTACCTTTTGCATCAGTCTAATTACAGTTTTCCGAGCTTGATCAAGTTGGCTGCTATTGAGAAATGTATCCCTTACCAGCATCGGATTGTGTGGTCTTGGATCGTTTGAATCGCAACATGTATAAGACAATGCGTATTGCCCTTTGAAATGAGTTCTTGTGGTGGATTGTGTCCAAGATGTTATATTTAGAAGACTGACTTTGTTCAGTTGTTGCTGATAAAGAGATGTTGGATTTTGTTTGATCTGTTGATCGTTCGAACTTGGAGGGCCATATAGCTTCAGTGCCATGTAAGAATCGTTGACCATAAAACTATCGGAGACTCCCTTCTAGCTGTTTGGGAGCAAGTACTCTTGACAAAATGTCTACGGGATTTTCCTTGGAGGGTACATGTCGCCACTGATGTAGTGAAGTAAATTGTTGTATGCTTGCTACCCGATTGGCAACGAAAATTGGAAGTGTGTCCGACGAAGTTAAGTTATCCAATTGAGGACTATCGTCGAGTCTGTCCATAAAAATATGTTATTGTTTTGAATATTTAGATCGGTCTGTAGACGGACCATCAGCTTAGATGCTAGCTTGGCTGCACATAAGTCTAATCTGGGGATTGTCGTTTGAAGGGATAACTTAGTTTTCTTTGATGGAGCTACCCTGGATTTGGCACAGAGTAGGCGTACTGTCAATTCATTGTCTGTATTCACGGCTCTTACATATGCAGCGGCTCCATACGCCTTTTCCGAAGCATCTGCGAATATATGGTACTGCATGATTTTTGGAACCTTATTCGAGAAAACATGTCTTGGTATCTTGATATCATGTAGTGACTTCAAATCTTCTCGCCATGATTCCTGATGGGTCGAATAGATGGGCGATGTCTGAATAAGCGCTTCTTTCTGTTACCCTTTTACAATCGATCCACAAAGTTTTTATGCACAGAGAGTCAGATTTAGGTAGCCACGTCATTTCGACTGTTTTGATGCGCTCTTCAATATTGTTGGTGAAATCGAGCTTAGTCTCTCTGTCGTCGAGAGGTATGTTCCTGATGAGAGATTCATGATTAGTACACCACTTTCGGAGTCTAAAACCAGCACTAGACAAAAGTTCTTGTAACTCCGATTGCATTGCTTGGGCTGTAGAGAGACTATCCGATCCAGTCATTACATCACCAACATAGAAATCTCTTAATGATGCCTTGGACCCTAGGGGAAATTGTTGCTCATTATCCCTTGCTAGCTTTTGAAAGCATTTTGTTGCGAGATATGGTGCTGATCGTGTTCCATACGTATTTATATTTACATACATTATTTAGTTTGAAGCATTTTAGTGATTCGCTAGAACTGTCTTTCTACCAGATAAATTGATATTTTGTGTCATTTTCATGTATGAGAACTTGACGATACATTTTTCCTATATATGCTGTGAAGGCGATCCTTGGCATGTGGAATCTCACTAGAATGGAAAATACATCATCTTTAATTGTTAGGCCTGATGCTAGTATGGCGTTTAATGAAAAGTTTTTGGTAGTTTTTGCAGATCCATCGAGGACAACTCCTAATTTTGTGGTACTACTGTCGATCTTCGTAACACAATGGTGTGGCTGAAAATAGTAGGGTTTGCTTAACTGTTTATCTCTTCCATATGACCAAGGCGACGATACTCTTGCATAAAACCCACGTACTGCTTCTTTAAAACCTGGGAATTAGGAAGTTTACGTTTCAATGAAATGAACCCTTGGAATGCTATATCTTTTGACTCTCCCAAGACACTTGTTTGGTCGACGAATGGTAGGCTAGCAGTAAATCTTCCTTCAGGATTTCTGGACACCGTTTGATTGAAATGAGTCTCACAACGTTTTTCAGCAGCTGCCATACCTTTTTCATGTTTCAGGATCCTCCAACTTCCAAAACTTCTCTATTTGTTGTGATGTGATGCTCCTGCATCCTTAACCTTCCCGGAAACTGTCCAGCCGAAGACTGTGTTTTGAAGTGTTGGCAAGGAATCTCCCAGTCTTATTTGACCAACCGATAATAGAGACTGGAATATTTCTTCTCCAATTAAGAAATCTATGGGACTGGGAGTGTTGAATTCAGGGTCAGCTAATGGTATGTTATGTGGTATTGTCAATTTTGATATGTCAAGAACCCAGGTTGGTTTGAAGTTCTTTTTGGTAGTACATGTGCCTCAATAGTTGTGGAGTAATCGTTGATGCGGGATCTCAGCTCAATGTTCACCCTACGAGCTGTCCGTTGAACATGTCGACCAATACACTAAATATTTCTTATAAGACGAGTAGTGGTGAAACCAAGTTTTCTTACTATTCCCTCTTTGATGAAGTTGAGTTGGGAAACGGAATCCAGTATGGCCTTGCATTCAACGGATTGTCCCTGACGATTGGTTAACTTGACAATGGCTGATGACAAAAATATAATAAATAATTAGAATCTTAGACCCCCTGACTATGTTGAGCCGTTGACAGGGAGATAATTGCAAAAATTTCGGGCAAACGAATAATTGGTGATTATCCTTGCAACACAGGCAATAAATTGATGCCTGCGTAGTAGTAAGTGATTTGTGTACACTTGATGCTCGACGATGATTATTGACTTCAGTGGAAGTTGCCTTCCAATACCCAATGCCTCTAGTGATTGAAATCTGGTTTCAATATACTTGAGGAAGGCATCTAATGATTGGAGTAGTCTTGGATCCTGGAGTGATTGTTCCCATGCAGCATGTGTGTTCCTATTCAGTTTTTTTATGAGGATGTGCAGGAGTAACGGATCCCAATTGCTTGGGTCGATACCAAGACTGTTCAATCCTTGCATGCACTCTGTCGTAGTGTCATGAAGGTTCTTGAGGGCTGATGCTATGTCAACTGAAAATTGTGGTTGAGCTAACAGCTTTTCCACGAATGAGGCTACTATTAGCCGCTTATTTTCAAAGCGCGCCTTTAGAAGATTCCACCCTGAATCATAAATGTCATTGTTTATGGAAAGGTGGCTAATCAGTCGATGTGCTTCGCCAGTAATGTTTGTTTTTAAATACTACATCTTTTGTGCAGCTCCAATGTGTTGGGAGTGAATCAATTGCACAAAAAAATCGTGGAACAGCTTCCAATTTGAATATGTTCCACCAAACTTGGGCAGCGTTATTTTGGGAAACTGAATAGCTGTTGCTGGATTTCTTGAACCTTCAGTGTCAAAACAGGAGTAGATTGATTCTTGTATCATCGCTATTGTTTGGATTGTTTGTCCTGTAGATTGGACATAATCCTCTGGATCGTGGCTATTAATTCCTGTTGTCTTCTGAGTTGTCTCAGAATGTGATCTGGGACTTTACTCTTATTTGATTTTGTTTTAACCTCGGAATTATTTTTTTTCTTTTTGTAAATTCCTAGAGGCGGGCAATGGCCTAGCAGCATCTGCTACTGCCACTTCTTCATACTCATCTGTTACTGCAATTGATATCAGTAATGCCTTTAAACTCTCGTAGCTGTCTTTTATCCTTCCGAACATGTCTCTTTGCATGTAAGGAGTGTAGAGCTTGATGGTGTCTATGAGGCGATTGTGGTTTTTTAGGTATTTTTCCCAAATTTGTTCAATGGTCTCCAACCTATCCACCTTATATTTTTCGTTTTTTCTTGATGGGCCATCTTTCTTTGTGTTTGGGGTTAGCCTGGTAAGCTCATCCGCTAGTAACTTTTGCCTTCCTACTAGGGCAAATACTTCCATCTCGTCCATGAAGTACAGCGATCATCTGGATACCGATACGATGTATTATATTAAAAATGTATGTTGCGAACAGTGTATCTCCCTGTCGATGCCCTTATTAAACTGAATTTAATACCTTAATGGCCTCGCCAGTGTTTAGCCCTGGCGAACGCTGTTTTTGAATGTTGAGTTTGAATTGGTTCGTGATTTGCTCCTTACATTTGGTGGGGGGAAACAAATCACGTCGGTGTCACCAATTTATACAGTTCTTTTGCTGTATGGAGTCGTAGCAGATCACGGTTCTTGTACGGTGTCTACAAGTGATATTGCTTACATAAAGTAAAAAGGTAAAATGCAACATATTGCTCACATAGAGTAAAAGAAAAGGTAAACGGTTCAGCATAAAGTGCTGACGCCACATAAATAACATAAATAAATTGAAGTAAACAATTCTGGAACTGT
This sequence comes from Chalcosyrphus nemorum, assembly GCA_949716465.1. Lineage (NCBI taxonomy): Eukaryota > Metazoa > Arthropoda > Insecta > Diptera > Syrphidae > Chalcosyrphus > Chalcosyrphus nemorum. Next base: position 41,274,669 of record OX454334.1, read on the forward strand.
TCTTGGAGATATGCTATTAAATCACCAGAGGACCTGTTGCTACGAAAACCATACTGTAGGTCATTGAGGAGTTTTTGTGAATCAATATATTTCATAAGCTGACGATTTATCAGCGTTTCCACTAACTTGGAAAGAAGGGACGTACATGCAATGGGTCGGTAATTGGTTGGAGAGGAGGATTCGCCTTTTTTAGCTACAGGCTGGACAAATGCTGTTTTCCATCTACTCGGAAAGAGCCCAGAATAGTGGACAGACAGAAAAGCTTATGCAGAGGTTTTGCCAGCGTGTAAGAACACCTCTTCAGAACTATAGGGGATTACCATCTGGACCAGCGGATTTGTGTATGTTAAGACCTTTGAGGACTCCTGCAACTGTGCGAGTGCGAAAGTCGATTTGTCCCATAGAAGAATCTACGCTCTCAAGCACAGCGACAGACATAGCACTATATTGCAGTGTGGAGTTAGCTGCGAATTGTGCAGCTAGCAGATTGGCCTTGTCTAAGGAGCTGACAGCTGGAATGTCATTGTAAATAAGCGTTGGGATGGCGAATGAGGCTGAGTTTGTGATGTTTTTGACGAATGACCAAACATTTTTACTACCTTTGGGGCACTGTAGAATTTTTCGTCTCAATTTTTGGTCGTGTAGGAATTTCAAACGTAGAATGTGGGCATTCTCGCTTGTTTAAAATTCTTTCGGTTTGCCTCAGATTTGTTGGCTTTATAAGCCCGAAAACTTACTTCTTTTAACCTGATAGCCTCTTTCCACCTCTGATCAAACCAAGAGCTTACCTTAAGTTTAATGCTCTTTATTCTGTTAGGAACAAAGTCATTCATACCTAAGAGAATCGTGTCGGTAATCATATCAGCGGCGGCATCCACGTCACTATCGAGGAAGCATGGTGACCAGTTAAAACTCATAAAAAAGTTATTAAGGCCGTCCTAGTTGGCTTTCTCGTATCGCCACACTTTTCATTTAGGAGTTTGTTCTTTAACTGCGTGGTCGGAGTACGAAAATTTAGCTGATATGATATTATGTTCAGATCGGCCTAGAGGAGCCGATCAGGGAGAGAGGTAAGAAACAAGTCAAGAGTGTTGGCGGAGTGACTTACAATGTCCGGTATACGTGTTGGCTCATTTACAAGCTGAGTCAAGTTGCTAATCTCAACGAAAAGTTCAAAATACCTTCCTTCGGGTGTTGTCTGGCCAGAGTGTCGAAGCCAATCCGAATTGTGTATATCGAAATCGCCCGCAATGACGATTTCAGTACGAGGATATAGGGTGACAATTCGGGTGATGGAATCAGACAGTGTATCAAACTAGTTAAAGGTTGAGTTACTGCCCGCAATAGGGCTTCTGTAAATGAAACAGTAGTGGATAATTTGCTTACGGACGGTGAATTTTAGCCATTTGAAGTTAAATTCCGGATTGGTACAGTGGCCATACTGCGATGGAATTTGATAAGCAATATCACTACGGACATAAATGGCAAGGCCGGGGTGAGGGAAGAATAAAAGCACTAAGCTATATCCAGGTAGTTGCAAATCGGAGGATTCTTCTACTACCTGTGTTTCGCTAAGTGAATACACACGATCATAGGCAAACTAATTTGAACTAAGAATTTTTTAGAATAAGTTTTTCTATGCACACGATCTTTTGAGCCAACACATACTAAGTCGACTAGTTTAGATTTCGGTCACTTTCGGAAACATTACCGAACATTAGGGAGAGCGCTCTCAGACCCTCATTGCATATACGAATTTGACAGTTGGTAGAAATTACCCACCCCTATGTGGTTAGATTAATGGTTTCTCTCATTTTTGCTTATGTTTTATATTTGGAATTGCTCGAATGATTACTGCTTTCATTCTCGTTTAAATTTTTTCTACTATCCATTTTTCACGCGAAAAATAAAATGTGAACACCAACAACGGCAGAGAAAAAAATTATAAATTGTCTTGATGGGTGGCTATGCGGGCAAAAATATGGGTGGCTATGCGGCAAAAATATTAAAAAAATATGGTAAGTGGTAGGATTTCACACAACATAGGGAAGCATTTCGGTCAGGTATGACATTAGCTTATGCTTCTCAATGTTGATTATGGTTGGGCCTTAAGGCTTTTAGCAAGCGCATACTAATTCCATTCTTCGAAAGGTAAACGCTTTTATGCTGCTCACGTTTATTATAATTTACAACTAAACACGAGGACCAGACACGCTGCAAATCTTCAAGCGTAGAGCGATAATAGATTGTAATAGATGTTTTATTTTTTATTGAATATTTTCCTAAATTGACTAAATATATTTTTTGATTACCTTACTTATAACAATGTAAGGTCGAAAAATGCAATCGTCGATGAAATAATATTCGCTGCGTTGCATTGAACTAGGGTTCTCTCCCATAACTACGAAAAAGTACATACTTGTAATGTTTCAACTAATGAGCCTAACTAACCCAGGAGAACATAATTTCTTATCAAGTACAACACGCTTTTATTTAACTGCATTATGCGTCAACAAACAATGCCTCTTAAATACCTTATTTAATAAGATCTATTGTTTTAACCAAGAGAAATAGGGTTTTTGCTAACATTTTTGTTAAAATTGGAATGTTCAGATAACAATTCCAAATGGACAAATTGATCTCCCAAATAATGGATTACGTGTTTTAAGTAGTTTTGATAAGAGCTAATTGATAATGTTTATTAACCTGTTAACATAATTTAAATAGAAACAAATTTTATCAAGATCAATGTTTTTATAAAAATATTTGTAATATAAAAATTATTCTTTTCATTTAAATAAACTATCTTTGAATGACTAATAGTACTACTGGAAACCGGTTGACATTTCCTGTCATCAGAAAAAGTCCACCAAATTTCAGGAAATTTGAAAATCTGGCCTGGCGTAATATGTCGCTTCCCCACTTCCTCCCTTGCCTGTAGACGTCAAAAGTCCTGATGGTCTCAAATGTGCGGATGTCATTCCTCTACTCAAAAAGGGTTCTGCTTCTGAAATCGGCAACTACAGACCAATTTCACTTCTACCAGCTTTCAGTAAAATCTTTGAAAAACTTATGAAAAAAAGGATTGTGAGTTTTCTGGTTAAAACTGGGATCTTAAATCCAGTTCAATTCGGTTTTCAAAAAGATAAATCGACTGAAGACGCGCTCTTGCAGTTTTGTTCACAAATAATGTTGCACTTCGATAAGAAAAAATATACGGTTGGTTTGTTCATTGATATAACCAAAGCATTCGACATGGTTAACCACAATTACTTGTTGAGAAAACTGGAAAAAGCTGGGTTTCGTGGTTTCATGTTCTCTTGGCTTAGGTCATATCTTGAAAATAGATCTCAAAGGGTGAAGATAGACGAAACTAGGAGTGAATTGAAGTTCTTTAACCTAGGTGTTCCTCAGGGCTCTGTTCTGGGGCCTATTTTATTTTTGGTCTACATAAATTCACTGTTTGCCCTTAATTTCAAAGGATCTCCTACGGCATTCGCGGATGACATTGGTTTTTCTTATGGTTTAAATAATCCTTTGGATCTGATTTCTGATATTAATTGGGATTTAGACTTATTGAGACATTGGTTTTCTAATCATCACCTAGTTATAAGCTCCAAAACTAAAATAATGTTCTTCAGTTTATCTTATACACCCCACTTGGATGCAAAACTGTTTTTCCACGCACCTGAGTGTCAAAGATATAAGCTTTTCAATTGTTGTTGTACGTCTGGTTCCTCCTCTCCTATTTTTTGTCGTGATGTCTCATGTAGTGATAATTGTTTCTTAATTGAGAGAGTACATGAATTTAAATATCTGGGGCTTATCCTTGACTCAAGGATGAGTTTTTCATCTCATACAGATTCATTGAAAAAGTACTTTCAATGCACACTCAAACATTTTTACTATTTGCGTAACGTATGTTCCACTAAACTCTTTAAGATAATATATTTTGGTATTTTTCAATCTAAATTACAATATGGGATTGCTTGTTGCGGGGGTGTGTATCGAAATAAAATTCAATCACTGCTGATTTTGCAGAAATATGCTTTAAAAAAAATCTGTCGTAAACTTGTTAGATATCCTAGTTATCCATTATTCTGTTATTTGTCAGTTCTTCCAGTTCGTCTCTTGTATTGTTTTAAGGTGTTAAAAATATTTTTTATGAAGTCTGGTAATCGCAATTTTCGTTTAATCTCAAACCATAACCTACGTGGATATCACTCAAACTTACTGTCTGTACCTAATTTTCGTACCACAGCTTATCGTAATTTTTTTTTTCAGTCTTGTCTTATCGGCTCTTTAACAAACTACCTCAGTCAATCCGCTCAAGTACTTTACCTGGAACGTTCGAAAAACAAGTTAAAATTTGGTTCATGCGCTTTAATTATAATAAACTAGAATCTCTTATTTCTGATGTTTTGGTCTAATTTTAAATTCTTTGACATGGCTCTTCTTTTTATTTATTTATTGTATAGTTAAAACAATTACCTTAATATGTCTATTTTCATGAATTATAACTTTGAAACTTTCTTAATGTTCACCCCACCCCATAGTGTATTGTTACAGTTTTATCACATTGATGTGGCATTCAACTCTATTTTTTTTACTTGTATCTAAATACAGAATGTCACCTTCTTTCTTTTATTATTATTGTGAATTATTTTTTGAATTATCTTAATTTTTGAATTGTTATTGTTAATTATGAGAAAGAAATAAATAAATATTAATCTAAATCTAATGTAAAAAAAAAAACTAGTCCGTCAGGACCATAGACAAATTAAAGTAGCCAATTCAACTCGAACTTCCCCTACCCCCTTAGTGCTGCAAATAATTACTTACTTGAATCCTTTAAACCCGCGGGGGCATAGGGCGTCAACAACGCCTGCGCGCCATCGTGTTCGTAGTTTTGCAACGCGTTTTAGCTCTCTCCAACTCATCCCCAAAGAGCTCGCTTGCTTCTCGACTGTTCTCTGCCACGTTTGCCTAGGGCGTCCTGCTGTTCTGCCTGCTTGGGTGAGCGGATTTCACTGCATAGCGTATTTCGCAATGGAATTGTCTTCGCGCCGTAGGGTGTGCCACTGCCACTTTCTCCTTCGTATTGTAATGCTTATAGGTTCCTGGCCCGTTCTCGTATAAAGCTGTTCATTGGACATACGGTTTGGCCAAAAGATCCTCAAGATGATTCTTAAATCCATCAGGTTTCCCTTTTTCGGAAGCTTGATGATCATCCCTCTTTTTCACTCCTGCGGAAACTCTTCGCTATCCCAAGCTCTCCGTATTAGCGGATGCACCAAATCTGCCGATATATTTGGCGCCGCTTGAAATAGTTCGGCAGGGATGCCATCAATGCCAACCACTTTGTTTTTTCTGATTGCTGTTATGATTTCATTCTTATTGGGGGGTGCGGTGCGGATTCGGGAATTTGTTGTTTCGGAATACTCGTTTAAATTTGAGAACAGATCGACATCGCCTAAGTGGTTCAATACTGTGGCGAAGTGTTCGCTCCATCTAACGAGCTTATCCTCATCCGAAATCAGAAGGCTGCCATCTAGACTTTTGTCCGGGTGTTGTTTGGAGCAACAAACGGACGTCTGGGAGACAATTTCTAAAGCGGCGACTGATCGCAATGTGGTCGATCTGGTTGGATGATCGCTGCCTATCAGTCGAGACCCAACTGACCGTATGGCAGGTGTTATGCTCAAACAGCGTACCTCGAGTGACTAGGCGGTTGGTATTGTAGAAGTCCACACACCGCTCACCGTTGTCGTTTCGGTCTCCAAGGCCGTGAACTCCCATCACATGTTTGAGCATAGTGTTGCCGCTACCTACCTAGGCATTGAGATCCCCCATCACAATTACGATGTCTCCGTTTGGTGTCTGGTTGAAGACGGCGCATAAACTGCAAAAATTGTTTTTTATATCCTCAGTCGCGTCGTCGGTCGGAGAGTAGCACTGTATTATGGTGAACTTCCTTACTCTACTCTGGAACGTGGCCTTCAATATCCGGTCACTGTGGGGCTTCCAGGATATGAGGCTTCTTCGCGCTGCTGGAGTTAATACCAGTCCCACTCCAGACCTCCGTGAACTTCCAGCTGGCTTACCAGAGTAGAGCATGACAGTGCTTTTTGTTGGGGAGATGTATTCCCCAGAATCAAAGCATCTTATATCGCTCAACCCTAGGATGTCTATTTTATAGCTCGCGAATTCGCGCTCCATTTGGAGGAATCTGGCGTTGTAAGGCCCTTCATGGAGTGATGGAGTGAGTCCAGGAGGGTCTCAATGTTCCAGAATCCGATCGTTGTCCGTTGTCGATAGCCAAAGGTCGTCAACAAGTTATCCGTCCGTATCCGAGGCGTTGTTTTCCGTTTCGGAGCAATGTAACTTTTTACGGTTGAGGCTTGCTGGGCCCCAGACCAACCGACACTAATCCTGTTTTGTGGCGCAGGAAACTCGCCATTCGTCCTCTCCCGTTAGCAATTTCCGAAGAAATTCCCAGATGGCACCACGAGGAGGTGGGAGTAGGGCTTACTAACAGAGCTGCTACGTGTTCGTCTGCAGTGGCTCTTTCTCGTTACTGAATGAAATAGCACCTATCGGGAGATGCTGCTCCTACGAGGCCTTTGTTAGTCGTTCGCCATTGTATTGCTTCGTTGACACTAAAATATTTGAGTCGTCTGGATGACGTCATTTTGGACGATTCACTAATGCTTCGTATAACTTATAGAACTGTCAAATACCGACGATTGAACGAGTGCGATTCAAAGATTGGTATTTTACAATCGCTTCATACTTCTTGGTTGATTGTTAGGTTTGGTTTCTTAAATTTTAAATAAAAATCCTAGCAAATATAAAAAAATGCGTCGCCATTATAATGTGTTGTTTTTCTATGACGAAAAAGTGAAATTCTTGCAAACTATTGCAAATGCGAAAGACGCTTTGAGATGTATCGGATCTTCTTTCACTTTCAACGAAAAAGTAAAAATATTATAAAATATTTTTAAACGATAAACTTGCTGAATTGAATTTTGCAATTTAGTTTCATTCGACGTTTTCGCTTATCAAAAGAGGCGTTTGTACTAGTGCTGGAAACGGTAAACCTAAGGATCGGCTCGCGGTCAACATACATATATTCCCCCAATTTTAAGACTTGGTGCTACCATAGACAAACTAATATAGACGTTCCCCACCCGAAAATTTTGTACGGTACGTCATTAATTAAAGGGGTCTTATTGTATTAGTAAAGTACTGGAATAATGCAGGTAGATTCTGTAAAGTATGTAAAGAGTACATTCATCTGCCTGTCACCAGCTTTTGGACCTATAATTTACAGTATTTTTTGAAAAATATTCAAAATCGGCCTGCTGACACGTGTACTTTATAAACAAACTTTAGTTTTGAGTAAAAGAAAAAAGAAAGGAGATAAGGTACCATACGATCCGCTCCAGAAGCATTGTATCATTTTTTTTTTGCAATAATGGACTTGTCCTAATAAAATAGTATATGACACATATGTACGTACATATGTACGCAAGATTACAGCCCAAATGACTGGACTGATTTGCTTCAAGCTTCATACCTGGGGTCTATTGTCCCCAGGGACAAAATTGATATATATATGTATGTATGTACAATATAATTCAATATATATCTCATTCATTTTATGGATCGAAAAAATGTTTATAAATATACATTTGTAAGTGCAAGTTTGTACGACCCAGTCGTACCCTTTGGTTTTTTCTACAGAAAAGGAAAATTTTGCAAATTGTTCTTGGAATCGGGGAAAGTACCCCAATGACGTTACCTATACACATTCATTAGGGCTCTGTTTTGTAGTTATCTTATTCTTTTTCTTCGTCTCCCAAATAATGGATTACGTGTTTTAAGTAGTTTTGATAAGAGCTATTTGATAATGTTTATTAACCTGTTAACATAATTTAAATAGAAACAAATTTTATCAAGATCAATGTTTTTATAAAAATATTTGTAATATAAAAATTATTCTTTTCATTTAAATAAACTATCTTTGAATGACTAATAGTACTACTGGAAACCGGTTGACATTTCCTGTCATCAGAAAAAGTCCACCAAATTTCAGGAAATTTGAAAATCTGGCCTGGCGTAATATGTCGCTTCCCCACTTCCTCACTTGCCTGTAGACGTCAAAAGTCCTGATGGTCTCAAATGTGCGGATGTCATTCCCCTACTCAAAAAGGGTTCTGCTTCTGAAATCGGCAACTACAGACCAATTTCACTTCTACCAGCTTTCAGTAAAATCTTTGAAAAACTTATGAAAAAAAGGATTGTGAGTTTTCTGGTTAAAACTGGGATCTTAAATCCAGTTCAATTCGGTTTTCAAAAAGATAAATCGACTGAAGACGCGCTCTTGCAGTTTTGTTCACAAATAATGTTGCACCTCGATAAGAAAAAATATACGGTTGGTTTGTTCATTGATATAACCAAAGCATTCGACATGGTTAACCACAATTACTTGTTGAGAAAACTGGAAAAAGCTGGGTTTCGTGGTTTCATGTTCTCTTGGCTTAGGTCATATCTTGAAAATAGATCTCAAAGGGTGAAGATAGACGAAACTAGGAGTGAATTGAAGTTCTTTAACCTAGGTGTTCCTCAGGGCTCTGTTCTGGGGCCTATTTTATTTTTGGTCTACATAAATTCACTGTTTGCCCTTAATTTCAAAGGATCTCCTACGGCATTCGCGGATGACATTGGTTTTTCTTATGGTTTAAATAATCCTTTGGATCTGATTTCTGATATTAATTGGGATTTAGACTTATTGAGACATTGGTTTTCTAATCATCACCTAGTTATAAGCTCCAAAACTAAAATAATGTTCTTCAGTTTATCTTATACACCCCACTTGGATGCAAAACTGTTTTTCCACGCACCTGAGTGTCAAAGATATAAGCTTTTCAATTGTTGTTGTACGTCTGGTTCCTCCTCTCCTATTTTTTGTCGTGATGTCTCATGTAGTGATAATTGTTTCTTAATTGAGAGAGTACATGAATTTAAATATCTGGGGCTTATCCTTGACTCAAGGATGAGTTTTTCATCTCATACAGATTCATTGAAAAAGTACTTTCAATGCACACTCAAACATTTTTACTATTTGCGTAACGTATGTTCCACTAAACTCTTTAAGATAATATATTTTGGTATTTTTCAATCTAAATTACAATATGGGATTGCTTGTTGCGGGGGTGTGTATCGAAATAAAATTCAATCACTGCTGATTTTGCAGAAATATGCTTTAAAAAAAATCTGTCGTAAACTTGTTAGATATCCTAGTTATCCATTATTCTGTTATTTGTCAGTTCTTCCAGTTCGTCTCTTGTATTGTTTTAAGGTGTTAAAAATATTTTTTATGAAGTCTGGTAATCGCAATTTTCGTTTAATCTCAAACCATAACCTACGTGGATATCACTCAAACTTACTGTCTGTACCTAATTTTCGTACCACAGCTTATCGTAATTTTTTTTTTCAGTCTTGTCTTATCGGCTCTTTAACAAACTACCTCAGTCAATCCGCTCAAGTACTTTACCTGGAACGTTCGAAAAACAAGTTAAAATTTGGTTCATGCGCTTTAATTATAATAAACTAGAATCTCTTATTTCTGATGTTTTGGTCTAATTTTAAATTCTTTGACATGGCTCTTCTTTTTATTTATTTATTGTATAGTTAAAACAATTACCTTAATATGTCTATTTTCATGAATTATAACTTTGAAACTTTCTTAATGTTCACCCCACCCCATAGTGTATTGTTACAGTTTTATCACATTGATGTGGCATTCAACTCTATTTTTTTTACTTGTATCTAAATACAGAATGTCACCTTCTTTCTTTTATTATTATTGTGAATTATTTTTTGAATTATCTTAATTTTTGAATTGTTATTGTTAATTATGAGAAAGAAATAAATAAATATTAATCTAAATCTAATGTAAAAAAAAAAAACTAGTCCGTCAGGACCATAGACAAATTAAAGTAGCCAATTCAACTCGAACTTCCCCTACCCCCTTAGTGCTGCAAATAATTACTTACTTGAATCCTTTAAACCCGCGGGGGCATAGGGCGTCAACAACGCCTGCGCGCCATCGTGTTCGTAGTTTTGCAACGCGTTTTAGCTCTCTCCAACTCATCCCCAAAGAGCTCGCTTGCTTCTCGACTGTTCTCTGCCACGTTTGCCTAGGGCGTCCCGCTGTTCTGGCTGCTTGGGTGAGCGGATTTCACTGCATAGCGTATTTTGCAATGGAATTGTCTTCGCGCCGTAGGGTGTGCCACTGCCACTTTCTCCTTCGTATTGTAATGTTTATAGGTTCCTGGCCCGTTCTCGTATAAAGCTGTTCATTGGACATACGGTTTGGCCAAAAGATCCTCAAGATGATTCTTAAATCCATCAGGTTTCCCTTTCTCGGAAGCTTGATGATCATCCCTCTTTTCCACTCCTGCGGAAACTCTTCGCTATCCCAAGCTCTCCGTATTAGAGGATGCACCAAATCTGCCGATATATTTGGCGCCGCTTGAAATAGTTCGGCAGGGATGCCATCAATGCCAACCACTTTGTTTTTTCTGATTGCTGTTATGATTTCATTCTTATTGGGGGGTGCGGTGCGGATTCGGGAATTTGTTGTTTCGGAATACTCGTTTAAATTTGAGAACAGATCGACATCGCCTAAGTGGTTCAATACTGTGGCGAAGTGTTCGCTCCATCTAACGAGCTTATCCTCATCCGAAATCAGAAGGCTGCCATCTAGACTTTTGTCCGGGTGTTGTTTGGAGCAACAAACGGACGTCTGGGAGACAATTTCTAAAGCGGCGACTGATCGCAATGTGGTCGATCTGGTTGGATGATCGCTGCCTATCAGTCGAGACCCAACTAACCGTGTGGCAGGTGTTATGCTCAAACAGCGTACCTCGAGTGACTAGGCGGTTGGTATTGCAGAAGTCCACACACCGCTCACCGTTGTCGTTTCGGTCTCCAAGGCCGTGAACTCCCATCACATGTTTGAGCATAGTGTTGCCGCTACCTACCTAGGCATTGAGATCCCCCATCACAATTACGATATCTCCGTTTGGTGTCTGGTTGAAGACGGCGCATAAACTGTAAAAATTGTTTTTTATATCCTCAGTCGCGTCGTCGGTCGGAGAGTAGCACTGTATTATGGTGAACTTCCTTACTCTACTCTGGAACGTGGCCTTCAATATCCGGTCACTGTGGGGCTTCCAGGATATGAGGCTTCTTCGCGCTGCTGGAGTTAATACCAGTCCCACTCCAGACCTCCGTGAACTTCCAGCTGGCTTACCAGAGTAGAGCATGACAGTGCTTTTTGTTGGGGAGATGTATTCCCCAGAATCAAAGCATCTTATATCGCTCAACCCTAGGATGTCTATTTTATAGCTCGCGAATTCGCGCTCCATTTGGAGGAATCTGGCGTTGTAAGGCCCTTCATGGAGTGATGGAGTGAGTCCAGGAGGGTCTCAATGTTCCAGAATCCGATCGTTGTCCGTTGTCGATAGCCAAAGGTCGTCAACAAGTTATCCGTCCGTATCCGAGGCGTTGTTTTCCGTTTCGGAGCAATGTAACTTTTTACGGTTGAGGCTTGCTGGGCCCCAGACCAACCGACACTAATCCTGTTTTGTGGCGCAGGAAACTCGCCATTCGTCCTCTCCCGTTAGCAATTTCCGAAGAAATTCCCAGATGGCACCACGAGGAGGTGGGAGTAGGGCTTACTAACAGAGCTGCTACGTGTTCGTCTGCAGTGGCTCTTTCTCGTTACTGAATGAAATAGCACCTATCGGGAGATGCTGCTCCTACGAGGCCTTTGTTAGTCGTTCGCCATTGTATTGCTTCGTTGACACTAAAATATTTGAGTCGTCTGGATGACGTCATTTTGGACGATTCACTAATGCTTCGTATAACTTATAGAACTGTCAAATACCGACGATTGAACGAGTGCGATTCAAAGATTGGTATTTTACAATCGCTTCATACTTCTTGGTTGATTGTTAGGTTTGGTTTCTTAAATTTGAAATAAAAATCCTAGCAAATATAAAAAAATGCGTCGCCATTATAATGTGTTGTTTTTCTATGACGAAAAAGTGAAATTCTTGCAAACTATTGCAAATGCGAAAGACGCTTTGAGATGTATCGGATCTTCTTTCACTTTCAACGAAAAAGTAAAAATATTATAAAATATTTTTAAACGATACACTTGCTGAATTGAATTTTGCAATTTAGTTTCATTCGACGTTTTCGCTTATCAAAAGAGGCGTTTGTACTAGTGCTGGAAACGGTAAACCTAAGGATCGGCTCGCGGTCAACATACATATATTCCCCCAATTTTAAGACTTGGTGCTACCATAGACAAACTAATATAGACGTTCCCCACCCGAAAATTTTTTAAGGTACGTCAATTTGAATTTTCCTGTCTGTGAATACATGTGACCGAACGTGCGAACAAGGCGTAACTATAAAAACAATCGTGGTTTCCCATTTTTTCCTTTTGCACACATTTTCAGCAGACTGTCATTCAATTAACAACAACAAAATGTACAGGAAAATGTGTGTGTGAGCTCCGATTTGATTTTGACGGAAACGTTAGGAGACATTCAAAATCCGTGATACTTTTGTTCTTGTGGGAACCAACGGTCAAATCGGCCGAAGACGACCGTCTATATTAGTTTGTCTATGGGTGCTACCTTGGAAGTCTTAGCTGAAGGTGGCTACCAATGGTTGACTGGTAACTACTTTGGAATTTCTGTTGGTCAAAGTACCTTTCAGAGATAGTTTGCGAGACCATAAAAGCATTAGAATCAAAGCTGTGTGCAATCCGGATTACATGGGATATGGGCCGCAAAATAAGAAAGGAAGAGACAAAGCAACGAATTTTAACGGTGACAGCGTTATTGCGATATGATATTTAATGTAGTAGTTAGTAGTTCCATAGTATATAAATTTATTAGTAGTGCCAGTTGGGAAATTGACTGTAGCGCAGCCAGTGAGAAGTTACATGAGTTGCTCGATTTCCAGTAATGGTTGGTGGCTAGAAAATCGAGATCTCAGACAATAGACATGCGAAAAAAAACAAACTAAAGAGAAGGAAAAGGAAAGGGAACCAATAAAGAGAAATGTAAATAAAAAAAAAAAAAACAATTTGCAGTATCGTGTCGTGTGAAGTTTTTCACGTGATGTGCAGTTTTTTGTACACACATTTTATGATTTTCGTTTTGTTGGCACGGACAGTTGAGGGTTGGTCATAGAAATCGAATGAAGTAGGAATGTAGAAAATTTCAAAGAAGTTCTCCTTGTATTTTTCGATAGTTCGAGAACTAATTAATGGATTTTTATGAGATTTTACATTTGAGTCACATAGGTAAACATCTTTATGAATTTCATAACATGAACTATAACTTAAACATATACAGTAATGTCTCGCTAATCCGAAATATTGATTTTTATGTTAAATAACCTTTACTCATTACTTACTTACTTAAAGGGCTCCCGACCCTTGTAGAGTCCCTGCCTGAGACATCGTTGCCTTCCATCCTCTGCGGTCCCGAGCACGCTGCTTCCAGTTGTGAAGACCAAGTTTTCTGGCATCCGCGACAGCTTGGTCTTTGTACCGGAGGTTCGGTCTTCTTCGCCGTCTCGAACCTGGGGGCTGGGATTCGAAGATCCTCTTGGCTGGAGCATTGTTGTCCATTCGCTCGATGTGGCCGAGCCAATGTAGTCTGCGTATCTTGGCTTTTTGGACTACATCCACATCCTGGTACAGCTCATAGAGTTCGCGGTTGTACCTTCTCCTCCATTCGCCCTCCTCGCATAGGGGACCTAATATCCGACGGAGTATTTTACGCTCGAAGGTGCCCAATATTTGCTCAGCTTTCTTACTTATCGTCCAGCACTCGGCTCCATACAGCAGGACTGGTAAGATGATCGTTCTGTAAAGCATTAATTTGGTCCGTCGAGTTAGGAGTTTTGAACCCAGTTGTTTCGCCAAACCAAAGTAGCAGCGGTTTGCTAGGGTTATTCTTCGTCGGATCTCTACAAAGGTGTCATTTGTAGGATTGATATTTGTTCCGAGGAAGGTGAACTCCTTAACTACCTCGAGATTATAGCTATCAACAGTGACGTTCTGCCCAATGTTTTGGACAGATAAATTTTTGTTTGTTGATAACATATACTTTGTCTTGTCCTCATTTACTTCAAGACCAACTCGTTTCGCCTGCACATCAATGGCCGTAAATGCCTCTACGACGGCTTGCCGGGATCTTCCGATGATATCAATATCGTCTGCGTATCCCAGCAGTTGGACGGATTTGTGAAAGATAGTGCCTTCCGTGTTGACACCTGCCCTGCGCACTATCTGCTCCAACACGATATTGAAGAAATCACATGACAGCGCATCTCCTTGCCTGAATCCGGTGCATGTTTGGAAGAGCTCCGAAGAGTTGTTTCCAAATTGCACAGAGCATCGCGTGTTTTCCAGCGTTACGCGACACATCTGGATAAGTTTTGTCGGTATCCCGAATTGGGCCATCGCCTGGTAGAGCTCAAGGCAATGAATGCTGTCATTGGCGGCTTTAAAGTCGATGAAAAGATGGTGGGTTTCGACTTGAAATTCGTTGGTCTTTTCCAGGATTTGTCTGAGTGTGAAAATTTGGTCTATTGTCGATCTGCCGGGCCGGAAGCCACACTGGTACGTGCCGATTAGTGTGCTGCAGAAAGGTTTTAGACGTTCACACAATACGTTGGATAGGATCTTATATGCGACATTTAACAGGGATATGCCTCGGTAGTTCTTACAAGACATAGGATCGCCTTTTTTGAAGATGGGGCATATAGAGCTGATACTCCAGTCGTCGGGCATGCGTTCCTCCATCCATACTTGGTTGATGACTTGATGCATGCACCCTACCAAGACATCACCTCCGTATTTAAAGAGTTCAGCTGGAAGCCCATCAGAGCCAGCGGCTTTGTTGTTCTTCAATTTCCTGATGGCTACATTAACTTCTTCAATACTGGGTGGAGGCGTTGGTTCTTCATTGACTGGAGGTGGGTTCTCGTCTTGCCATATCACTTTCTCTATTTGCTGCCCGTTAAGCAACTGCTGGAAGTGTTGCTTAAACACATCAACAATTCCCTGTTCATCGGTGACTAGATTGCCTTCGCCATTTCGAAGAGCCTGCGTTCCGGACTTGTAGCCAGCTGCCAGCTGCTTGGCTTTTCGATAAAACTGCCGGATGTTGTTGCGCTCGCGAGACTCCTCGATATCCTTGAGCTTGGAAACTGCGTGGTCCCTTTTCTTTTTATGCAAGATTCTCTTTTCTTCCCTTCTTTTGGTCCGATACTCCTCTCTCGCTGCCCTTGTTTTGCGCTGCAGCGCTTTCTTGGGTGCATCTTCTGTCACCCTCTTCCGCTGTACGCACTCATCATCATACCAAGGGCTCCTCCTTGGAGGTGGTTGGTAGCCAAGGGTGGTCACGGCTACCTCTTTGATGATGTTGCGGTATTCGGTCCACTGATTGTTAGCGTTTGTGGTGGGTGAATCCACCGCAGAGAGTTTCTCGGCCAGGTGCTCTCTGTAGGCTCTGGCTCCTTCTGGCGTGCTAAGGCGTCCAACGTTAAGCTTGTTTTTCTTGACGGCTCGCAGCTTCTTCTCGTTGGACAGTCGAGCTCTGAATTTAGCTGCAACAAGATAGTGGTCAGAGTCAACGTTTGCCCCTCGAAAGGTACGCACATTCAAGATGTTGGATGCGTGCCTTGCGTCGATTAGCACGTGGTCGATCTGGTTGCGTGTTCGACCGTCAAAGGAAAGCCAGCTTGCTGTGTGGATTTTTAGCCTAGGAAACCTAGTGCTACTTATCACCGTATTACGAGCTGCTGCAAAGTCGATTAGTCGGAAACCGTTGTCTGTTGTCGAATAGTGGAGGCTGTGTTTACCGTCTATCCCGCCAAAGATGTTTTCCTTACCGATTTTGGCAGTCCCCGAGTACGATTTTTACGTCGTACTCCGGACAGGCTCCGTAGGCTTCTTCCAGGAGGTCGTAAAATTCCTCCTTGACAGGGTCTTCAGCTTCTTCGGTAGGGGCGTGTGCACATATTAGGCTGATGTTTTGAAATGTGGCTCTGATGCGAATTACAGCCATGCGACGATCGCTTATCGGCTTAAAATCAATGACTCTTGATCTGAGCCGATTTTCCACGACGAATCCGCATCCTAGCATGTGCAGTCTTTTGTGGCAGCTGTAATAAATGTCGCATGTGTCTTTTCTGCATACCTGATCCTATCCATCGTATCTCCTGGATCGCAGTAATATCTGCCTTGTACTGCGAGAGGACAGATTCAAGTTTTTGAGCTGCACCCGGAGTGTACAGAGTTTGTACATTCCAGGTGCATACTCGTAGGTCATAGTCCGTGGACGTTCCGGGTCGATTTGCCAAATGAAGGGGATCGTTATTGTTATCCGAGGCGGATGTCTCTCTCATAACTATGGTACTTTTTACGTGGTAGGGAAGTTACCCCGACGACACAACCCCCAACCTGGAGGGCCAGTTCCATGGGTTTTAGCCCCTAGGACCCAGGGCCGGTCTGAGAGACCGACATCAGTAGCTCACTTCGGAGGTGCGAGCGCTGCCGTTGACCCATTTAGGGTTCATCCGCCACCATCCCTATTCCATAACCCTGATGAAGTCATGGAAATCCTTACAGACCTGAGCTTCGAATATGTCGAAGTAGCTCATGTAAGGTGTTCGCCAAACCGTCCATGGATTCCGCCATTGATTCCATCTAGAGAATTCATCCGCCTTCTATCCTCCTTCTGAGGGCTCTTGTTAGACTTCTGAGACGTGATACTCGTTCAGGTCAACAAGAGATGCCTCGTCCGGTCCTACATGTGTGCTAAAGTTCACCCAGATGTGCTCGCGCAGGTCCGAGTGTTCAACTACACATGCGTAGACGGATTTGGCATACGCTCATCGTTAGTTCACTACTATGCAGCTATCCAGAGGGCACCACGAGGAGGTGATGATGCGACATTTTACCCTCCTGTACTCATTATTCCGAATAATTCGATAATCCGAATACAGCCTTGCAATTATTGATTCGGTTTAGCGAGACATTACTGTATATGTACATATATTTTATTTATTTATTTTTTCGACATATAGTAGGCCAGCACCCATGAGTGCATTCATTAAAAAATTAAGCATTATCTGTATTGTTAAACGATATTTTACCGCAAAAAAAGGAAAAATAGGTCGTTTTAAGCCTTAGACCATCGTTAACGATTTATTATTCAATGTGTATTCAATACAGACATACCTTTCTCAAAGGCACATAAATTTATAGTAGATCTATAATACATTAAAACATATGGAAATGCTACACTCCGCCTAGAGCGAATAGTGTGATACCCTATCCCTTTCCTATATACAGACATATGTAAGTAGCTTTTTCCACAAAAAACTTGCTTAAATTTATATATAATGTTTTATAATATTACTCAAAAAAAAATTATTTCAAAAATTGGGCGTAGAAGTGGGCGGATTTTTCAAATATTTTAACATATCCTCAAGTCTGCTTCTTACGATTGATATTATTTGATGGAAATCTACGAAAAACATATGAAAATGCTACTATCCGTGTTCAAAAATGCCCCTAAAACGTGGGCGTGGCCGTATACTATGTATGGAAGATATGTCGGGTACCAAACCTATTTACCTATTCACTCACGAAAGTTTTTTCGAGTTTCATATAAAAATACTGAAAAAAGTGAATTGTTTGAAAAGTGGGCGTGTCAGTGGGCGGATTTTAAATTTTTTTACACTTGTATTGCTCACTTCTGCGAGGACCTTAAATACCAGATTTCATCGATCTAGCTCACAATTTAAGGCTCGAAAACTGGTGACACACAGACGGACGGACATGGCTCAATCGACTCGGCTAGTGATGCTGATTATTTATATATATACTTAATAGGGTCTATCTGTAATATTTCTCTATGTTACAAACTATGTATCACACTTAATGTACCCTTAGGATAGGGTATAAAATTAGGATAGGGTATAAAAACAATGCAAACAATTTCTGCATTAGAAATGAAAAAAATATTTGTTGTTGTGATGTAAAAAATTTAATTAAGAAAAAAACATGAAAAAGCTACAATATCAGATTTGAAAATTGTTCAACATATTTTAAATGTTGTTCCTGAAAAGTTATATTGTTCTAATGAATCCACCGAAAAACAGTTTTTATAAGAAAAACGCCCTCAAAAAGTGGGCGTGGCGATATACATTGTATGGAAGATTTGTAGAGTACGTGAATAGTTTTTATATATTTTGTCAAGTTTCATGTAAAATTACTGAAAACAGTTCATTTTTCGAAAAGTGGGCGTGTCAGTAGTCTAAGTCTAAGTCTTTTGCACGAATGGATCGTATATGTTAGCTATGCTGCTTTTGAAAACTAAATAAGTTTAAAAAACTAAATTTTTTTTTTCAAAAATATTTTCTTAAATTTTTAAAACTCTAAATGCTGTATTCCTTCGCATGTCAAGTATTGCCAGTGTTTTGCTTTATTTAAGCTATTTAACAAGCAAAGTACCGTTACATGCATTTTTATCCAAAAGCTTGGTACGCCATGTTTTATATTGAAAGTGTAAGTTAAAATGGACTGGAATCTCAGGTCAGTATTACTAGGACATGCCTACGTACTTTTGATTTTACGACTTGATAGAGTTGATCAAACATTACATTGGTCATATCTAAACCAGTGTTAGGTGTACCTATGCAGGATATAGATAAATTGCCTTCTTTTTAATGATAATATAAAATGTCCGGAACACTATTGCACGAGGACTTCCTCGCACTTGCCCAATTTTTTCTTCTTTGTTTAAATGTTCTAGGTTGAATTTTGACAGCAGTTTCTTCAATCTTTCTTCTATTTTTTGGTTGACCATTGTTGAGCTTAAGGCATACACCTCGTATTTGCTCCTATTTTCGGATTTCAGGAGTAGCTTTTCAATATTAATCTCTTCGTTATTTGTGTTCAGTACTGATAAGTGTACGTAACCATCTGTCGATGTGGTTAGGGCTGATGAAATGTATACTCCTGGTTTAATTTCTCTAGCTAAATAGATTTGATCCAAGTTTTCTGTAACCATATTTTATATTTTATTCGCCTATAATACCATCCGTAAAATTGGGAAATAATTAGGCACTATTTGGAATAAATGCGTAATCTTTTTTCCTGGTATAATTTCTATAACTAGGTTGATGGTTGCCAAGGTAGATGTAGGTGTATCACTGATACCGGTTAATTGTGTAATAGTTTCCGTATTTACCCAAGCATCATCCTTTAGTGTTTTTAGTTCAATTAGGCTTAATGCAGTGACCGTGTCTAGGAGGATTATGTTGCTTTGAGCCTTGCAATCTCTTGATGTTATTTTTATTTGACTTTTAAAGTTTGATGATGCTGTGATAGAACTGAAATTTACGATTGGTTTTCGAATCATTGATTCTCCTGTTGGGTTAGTTGTTCAATTCAAGAAATTATTAAGTCTTTCTACTTGTTCTTGAGTTCGTCCGTTAGTGAAATTTTGGTTTCCTATTTGTGATTGGTTCCTGATTCGAAGAGCCAATTTGATATTGAACTTGATAATTTTGTGTTTTTCTCTCTATATGATATAGTGAGGGAGTTTGATTTTGATTTTGTAGCCTGGAATGTACTTTCGAACTAGCAAATTTGGACGTTTCACGCAGTGACTGGTTTTAACGTACCAGAGTGTTTCCTTGATCGGAATCGCATTTTGACTTAGTAGATTTGGATATTTGAGATAGTGATTGATTTTGGGGGATTTTTCCGCGATTTGAAATTTGATTCAGTGATTGATTTCGGGGGATATTTCCTCGATTTGGATTATTGGAGAGAGCTGACATTTTGAGAGATCCTGTGTTTTTGGGAGGTTCTGAGAATTTGTGATTTTTGATTTATGCACTTTTGTTTAGATTTTTCACCTAAACAAAAGTGCATAAATCAAAAATCACAAATTGTTTAGATTTTTCTCCTGATGGGCAAGGTCTCCATGCAAAGGGGCCAGTGGGTAGATTTAGTCTACCCGAATGACCGTCCGTACGTATTGTAGAACCACATCTTTCACGAGGTGTCCATGTTGTTTAACTGAATACGGCGGATCTAAAGAGGAAAACTTGAAAAAACTCGTAATCCCGGGTGTGTAACTACCGTGCCTATTGTGGATGAATGGCATCACGTTACGGTGTCTTATAACGGTGAACTCTGGAAAACTTGGGGACCTCCAGTTTAAATTAAATTCCCCTTACCTGCATACAGGCGGTGAGTGCAGGCGAACTTTTTCTTCCCCCTTACTCGTAGAACCCAAATGTCAACCTTTAATTTTCAAATACCTAAAGCGAAGAGTGTAAACCGGTCGGGCACTCCTAGCTCTATAAAAACCGACCGAAACATAGGCCAGACCAAGGAAGAAGAAGCGCTTCTTCTCACTTCTGATGAGGAAAGCGTTGGGGTAATTGACTTGAATCTAGAAAGGCTCTTTCTGGAATCAAGTGACACTTGCTCCATCGCCAGCTCATCCCTCTCTCATGCGTCGACCAGTTCCAAACGAACGAAGAACTGCAAGCTGACCATGAGGAGATTAGGGACTAAGCAATGGGAGGAACTGACGGACAACGAACGAAAACGGCTCCACAATGCAAGGGCTTACCTGCGGGAGCGGGCGTCTGAAGCAGGCAAGCCTCCAACTAGCATTCCAAAGTCGTCTGCACTTGTGGATGACCTTTGCAGGGGGTTGCCGGCGGGACCGCCCTTCTCTGCGACGAGCACTTTCCCGTCTGGAACGGGGGCGATCACACCGGCGAACCCTGAGTCTGACTCCCTCTCGGGGGTGCCGCACTCATCGACTGAGGCCCCGCCCTCGTCAGCTAAAGGATACACTGTGAAGCTGTGAAGACGGTTAAGACGTGTTCTCGCGACGAGCTCAGTAAGAAATTAAGTAAAATTTGAAAAAAATTAAAATAAAGAATAAAAGAAGTGAATTGGACTTTTCACAAAGCTGTTTTCGGGCATAAACAAAAAAATGCCTAATTGCACAAAGTGTAAGTCACAAATAAGGGGAGAAACTGGCATTAGCTGTTCTAGAGTCTGTTCAAAGGTATACCACTCATCCGCAAAATGTTCAGGTTTAGACAGCTACAGCAGCGGCATTGTCGGAACCAACTGTATGGTGAAGTTTATATGCGATGACTGCATTCAATATATACATAATGTTGACCAGGTCGTGAAGGACATGCAAGAGAATGTAAATAAAAACACACAATACTTAAAACTTTATAAAGAATTTTAAAGAATCACTCAAAAAAAATGAAGAGGAACTAAAAAAATTGCTTGAGGCGATAGAAAATAGATATGCAGAAAGACTACGAGAAATGAAAATCTCACAAGAGATCTGCGAAAAAAGTGTAATGGAAATTAAAAAAATGAGCTGCGTTACTGGAAATTTTAGAGAAGAAGGCAAAAAAATATGTGATGAACTGCGAAACAATAACAAAAATGTATGCAACGAGTTAAAAAAAATTATAAATGATAAACAAACTGGAGACAAAAAACAAATGTCATATTCTGAAACGGTCAAAAAATCCAGCAATGGCAACAACCAAACAGTGCTGCCACACCCAGAAATACGTAGAGAGATGCCAATTATAGTGAAACCAAAGGAAAAACAAAAAAGTACTAAAACCAGAGAAGACCTAAACAAAAAAGTTGACCCAACAGGATTAAAAATATCAAATATTGAAAGCTCTAGTAGGGGAATTATTGTCATAGAAAGTGAGAACATAGAAGAAAGAAATAAAATAAAAAATGCTATTGAAGAAAACATAGGTGAGGAATATGAAGTAAAAGTGCCAAATAAAATCAATCCAAGAATTGTAGTGATAAACATGAAATATAAAAATGAAGAAGGAGAAATAATAGAAAAGTTGAGAAAACAAAATTCGTTGTTATCGGGCAGCTCTCTGAAGCTAGTAAAGTACTATAGAAGTAAGAAAAATGATGCAGAATTCTACAATGCCATAGTCGAAATAGACCGAGAATCGTTTTCAAGAGTACTAGAGGTTGGAAAGCTCAGCATTGGCTGGGAAAAATGTAGGGTAATAGATGGAGTAGAAGTAATACACTGCTTCAAGTGCAAAGGATTTAATTACAAAGCGGCAAACTGCAAGAATGAAATAATATGTTTAAAATGTCTTCAACAGCACAAAACAAGTGAGTGCAATGAAGAAGCTATATTAAAATGTATAAACTGCAGACGAGTAAATGAAAGACTTAGCTTGGGACTGGATGAAAATCATACGACACTGAGTAAAAATTGTCCAGTATACTTAAACAAACTAGAAGTAAGAAAGAAACGAATTGGCTACTAGCAATCAAATACACTAAAAGCTATATACGCAAACATACAAGGACTGACAAATAATTTCGTGGAATTAGAACTTTTAGCAAAAAAATACAAATATGATTTTATCATTCTGTCAGAAACGCATCTTACAGAAGACATAGAGGAAACAGTAATAAAAATCGATGGATACAATAATATATCATGTCTTTCTTCCTCTACAAGAACTGGTGGAACAACAATCTACTATCGAAATAATTGGAATGTAACTAAAGTTACTAAAAAATCAGTGGAACCAGAAATGTGGATATTCTCATTAAAGGTTAAGCAGAAGGATTTCGAGATGATATTAGCTGCAATCTACAGATCACCAAGCTATTCGGAAAGAGATTTTTGCAGTTTTTTTGAAGAGAATATTGAAATACTAACCGAAGGAAGTAATAACATATTAATAGCAGGGGATTTTAATATAAATTGGTGCAAAAATGACACATACAAAAGAGAGATTGAACGCATCCTTAATGATAATTTCTTAACACAAAAAATGGAGGATCATTCGAGAATAACTAGCACATTAAAAACTATAGTCGACTATGTGATAACCAATATGCAGAACATGTTTGTACATCCCAACAGAGACGAAAAGATATCAGACCATGAGAGTATTGAAGTTATAATAAACACCAAATTTAATAAGGATGTAGAGAAAAACGAGAACGAGAAACGAGAATCATAATTGACAATTGGAACATATTGGGAAATACGTTACTGTATTTAGTAAACATATCGCTAGTGACTGGAGAATTTCCTAGCTCATGGAGGGACTCTATGATCACACCAGTAGAAAAAATAGCGAATGCAATAAATTGTGAAGATTTTCGACCAATAAACTCGCTAAGAACTTTAGAAAAAATTATCGAATATGTAGTAAAACAACAGCTTATGGAATATTTAGAAACAAACAATATTCTTTCAATATATCAATCAGGTTTCAGAAAAAATTATTCACGTGAAGATGGCGTCAACCACATAATAAACGAATGGAAAAGCGAGGGAAGACGAAAAAGAACATTAGCATTGTTCTTAGATTTTAAACGCGCATTTGAGACAATCGACCGCGAAATACTCATACAAAAGATGTATAAGTATGGAATCACAGGTACAGAGCTAAGATGGTTCCAAACATTTTTAACAAATAGGACACAAAGAACTAGAATCGGGAATAGTGTATCGGATTATGTCGAAGTAAATTATGGAGTGCCGCAGGGCTCAATATTAGGTGCAATCTTGTTTATAATATATAAATGACTTACCGAACGTACTACAAAAATGTAAAATCACTATGTATGCAGATGACACGTTAATTTATGCCGAGGGAAAATGCACAGACGAATGTAAAAGAAATCTAACGGACGAAATTAAAAACATAACAACATGGTTTAAAATGAACAAATTAAAACTAAATGAACAAAAAACAAAACTGATGGGTATACATTTTGATAACGACACCAATATAGATATTAATGGAGTACGCATTGAGAACGTGAATAATATTAAATATCTAGGAATAATTATTGACAATAAAATGAATTTTGAAGCACATGTAGATTATATATGTAAAAAAATTGGCAAAAAATAGGATTTTTCAAACATATAAGAAAAAAATTGGATGACATGACGGCTATAATAGTCTACGAGTACAACAGTACAGTAAAACCACATTTTGAATACTGTGCCTCTATTCTCCATTCATGCTGTAACCATGGTCAAATAGAAAGAAGAAAAGAAGAAAAATTACAAAATAAAGCAATGAGAAGTATCCTTAGATGTAACCGCTATACGCCGATTCGATCAATGCTGGCCGCGCTGAAATGGATGAGCGTAAAATAAAGGCTGGAGCTAAATACACTAATAGCTGTTTTTAAAATTAAACACGGAAATGCACCAAAATACCTAAAAAATGAAGTCAGACTAGTGGGTGCAGTACAACCCTATCAACTAAGAAATAGGCAGGATCTGAGGTTACAAAGACAGACAACAGTAGCAGCCCAAAAAATAATAATCTACAATATTTTAACTTTATAACAATCTTCCTAACGAAATAAAAAATGAATTAAATTTTAGAAATTTTAAAACAAAGTGTATAAAACACATTAGAACAAACACATTAACGTAAATGAAAACCGAAGTAGTATTGTATTGTTTTAATCTTCATAAGAATTTTTATTTTACTAAATTTTTCGTTAGTGAATTTTGAATTTATGAATATCACAAATAATTAATTAAAGAAACTACTACTACTGTTATTTGCTTTACATTCTTTAAATTAATATTCTACTCTTGAATTTCTAATTCCATATACTGAATTGTAAAAAAGTATTATTAATACTAATAAAATAATTAAAAAAAAAAAGCAGGGGTAGTCCCGCAGCTGACCGGGGAGGGATCGCAGGTGGATAAGACAGGGAAGACCAGGGACGCGACGACTACTCTTAGGAACCGTAAGCGTAACGCGATAAGGTAAACAGGCGGCTTAAAAAGCGTGACCCTACGTCCTTTACGGAAAGTGAAAGAGCGGCTCTGGACAGAGCTCGCGAAACGCTAAAAGCCAAAGGGTCCAATAAGGTAGAAGGATCTGGGGCAAGTGGACTGTCTGGGAAGAAGGCGGAGAGCCACCAGCTCTCCTCTCCAGCCGTGGGCAGTGCCTGCTCCAAAAAGGTCCAAAGTACAAGGACACTAGTAGGACGCAAGATAGGGACGAAACGTAGGGCCAATGTAGGGTCAGGGTCGAAGAGGACGGGCAACGTGCCCTCCACCTCGCTCTCTGACAGGCTAAAACTTCCTGCCACTGGTATGGAGGCTGTCGCGAGGCATGCTCGACATTCGACTTGTCGAAAAATAGGACCTGCTGGAGTTCTCCAGACCAAAAGACCGAGTTCTCATCCCTGGCCCGCACATCCCAAAGGAAAGGATTGAGAGGAAGCTTCGGCACCTAAATCCCGAACTTTTCAGTGAAAACTGGGAAGTTCTGGAAATGGGTGCCCATTCAGAACAAGGCACGGAGATCGTGGTACTCCTCGATCACAAGTCCATGTCCATACTGAAAAGGTTCACCCATAAGGTTCGCACTGGTATTACCAGATGCAAAGTTCGTCCCTTTACGGAAGGAACCGCTAAGAATAGCAGGACGGCGGGTGTTAAGGTAAATAAATCATAAATCTTAAGATAATACAAATAAACCTTCACCACAGCATTGCAGCTAGCGCTAACCTGTTATATCTTTTAGGTGATAAACAAATAGACATCGCCTTGATACAGGAGCCATGGATCTCCCGTGGCAAAATTTGTGGGCTAAGTCATAAAGACTTAGTAACCTACTATTCTATACCGCTTAACGCGGAATGTAAGAACAGAACTTGTATTGTAGCTAGGAAGCATATTAACTTATTTCTTCTATCTTCCTACAGCAACCCAGACCAGACAACTGTAAGGCATGAACGGAGGGGGCTTCCCCCACTGATTTTATCAGCCGTCTACATGCCCTACGAAGCCGACGAGCCACCAGCGGCTCTAACAAGCGCCTTGGTACGCAGATCCACCCAAGAGAAGTGGGACCTACTGATGGGCTGCGATGCGAACGCACACCATATGCAATGGGGCAGTAGCAACACTAACACACGAGGTGAGTCGGTATTTGAATTTGTAATTGAAAATAACCTTTTAATAGCTAATAGAGGTGTTGAACCAACTTTTGCCATCAAGAATAGGCAGGAAGTTATTGACATAACGTTATTTAGTAACTCCAATACCATCTCTATAGACAACTGGAATGTCTTAAGGGAAGAATCATATTCTGATCATAGGTTAATCGAATTCCTTCTGAGCAGTAACTGTAGCCCTCCCCATCCCTGCAGAAATCCGAAGAAAACACGATGGGATCTTTTCAACGATGAGGTAGTAAGAGTCAGCAGTTACCTCATAAAGGGCGACTTACAGAACCGTACGGACATTGATCATCAGGCCGAGCAGATTATTTCCATCTATAAAGAGGCCTTCGTAAAAGCATGTCCTAAGCCTAAGCCAAGAACAAAATTCTCACCTCCGTGGTGGTGTAAAGAACTAGCTGCAACAAGGAAGGAAACGCGTAGACTCCTTAATACAGCCAATAGAACAAAGAACGATGAAGACTGGGAATTATATAAATCCAGCCAAAGGAAATTCAAGAGCGCCACGCAAAAAGCCAAACGACAAACATGGGAAACTTTCTGCAACGACATTACTGACACAACGGAAGCTGCGAGACTTAGAAAGGTCCTCACTAAGGAACCCAAGACTCTGGGATGCCTGAGAGACCCACATGGTAACTGGACAGAATCCATCTCTGATTCCTTGAAACTCCTAATGAGTACTCAATTTCCGGGCTGTACAGAAATGTCACCCAGTCCTAACTATACTGATGACATCATGGATACGGGCACACCTGTGGATATGGTCACTGTGGATAGAATAGAGTGGGCGATAAGATCGTTCTCCCCCTACAAATCCCCGGGCTTAGACGGTATCATCCCGATCATGTTGCAAAAGACGAGTAAGACTATTTCTCCTCTGCTCAAAGATCTTTTCTTAAGCAGCCTAAAGCATCAGTATATCCCTATGCGATGGAGAGAGGTTAAGGTGGTTTTCATTCCAAAAGCCGGAAAGGCTAGTCACCTGACTGCGAAGGACTTCCGTCCAATCAGCCTTACCTCGTTTATCCTCAAAAATTTCGAACGACTGATTGACATATCTCCCCAACAACGAAACACAAAGACATCAACAGCGCTATCCCACATACCCAAGGCTTTATGGGTTATACTTGTGGTTTCCATGTTCATATCGACTATGCTGGTTTGATTCTCTTCTCCCTTAGTATCCATTAAGCTGCGGAGTAATTATAATGAGTTGGAAGTTGCGCAATGCAAATCCAGCATCGCGATATATCTTTATAACTTCGACGATAATATTTCGGTATGCGGCAGCGAAACAAGGTCTTTCCGCATTCAGCGTTCCAGACTTAAAAGATATATCCACAACCAAGCCCAGTCCTTGGGCATTCCTTCCTATAGCACAGTGTCCGGTGAGGGTGTTTATGATTTTGGAGAGGGTTCTTCTCTTGTGTTTGAAAAGTCCAATGGACCTGGTCTTATTTAGCGTGGGCCAGAGCAGCCTTGCATTGTTACAGTGGCCGAGGTGCTGCCACCGATGGTTGGCTTCTTTCACCGCATCGGCATGGACAAGGTATTTAGCATAGGACGGTGGCGTCTTGATGTCGGTGACGTTTATGCTGTTTATACCTGAGGAGCCTCGTCGTAGTAGTAGCATCAGCTTCGCAGTTCCCTGGTATATTACAGTGATCCGGTACCCAGCAGAGGGTGAGGTTGTATTGCCCAACTACCTCGTTCAGAGATTCGCGGCAGTCCTTCACTGTCCTTGGATCTTGGGCCTACTGCTTTTTTTTTGCAAATGTGATTTGCAGTGCCGAACAAATTTTAACCTCGCTGTTGGCATTTGTCTCGCATCTGCGCATCTGCTATAGCAATTTCTTTGCCTTTCCGATACTTAGTAATTGGTTATTCTTCAATAGTTACCTCAGTGGATGTGTAATATCCGAGAAATGTTTAGTAAACTTTGTTAAATAAGTGGCCATACCTAAAAGTCTCATAATTTCAGTTTTATTTTATGGTGTTTTTAATCAGTTGATTGCACTAACCTTTTCTTCATCAGATTTTATTCCATCTGACGATAAGTTATGCCCTAAGAATTTTATGTGGTTGGCGTTATAAACAAAGTATTATATGTAAGCGAAGGATTTTCCACAAGGTCTATATCGTAAGCGAATTTTTCTGCACATCCCCAAAATACATTTTCAATAACATTTCTTTCACGCGCATGCATCGCAAGATTAAGCTTTTCACATGCTCCTTTGACAAACATTGGAATCTCGGTATGATCTACCACTTTAAGAACTTTATATGACATTTTACGAACAATGCATTTTAAAATAGTTAAAATTTCTTCTGGACTTCTATTGAAAGCAACTAAAGTGCCCAACCCATAGAATCCGTCGATCCGCTGTTCCGTCGACGTTAACTGACAGCTCGATAAAATACACACAACCTTATGGGAGGCGGCCCATAACCAACGGATGGATGAACTTCGACGGACAAAGTAGGTTTACTTTCTACTTTTTCAATCCGTCGATCCGTTGTCAGTACACACATTCACGTATTTAAGTTCACACATTCACATATTGAAGTTCACGCATAAGAAAATTGAGAGTACGCATTTTCATTGGTGGAAGCAGAGAGAGAATTAAAGAAACTGTCATTGCCTTAGACAATCAGCTGACGGTTGTGACGGATTCTATGGGACTGTTCTATCCGGCAATACGTCAGCTTCAACGTCAACGTAAAACGGATCGACGTCGACGGATTCTATGGGTCGGGGCCTTAACTTTGTAGTTCTGGACGGAATTATTTTCGCTAATAATTTAGCAGCTAGATGTTAATCATTTTCTTACACATCTTAGCAAAGTGCCCTTTGTTTTTGCATTTACTGCACACTTTGTTGTATTCTGGGCATTGATTTTGTACATGGGAATACCCACATCCATGGCAGGTGGAATGGATATCATCGGGGGGTGTATTGAATTTTTGTTTAATTTTCCCGTAAGCTTTAGGTGAAGAGAATGATCATCGATTATTATATCGAAGTTTTTTTTTTTATTTAGAGAATTCGAATTAAAGACTGCATTTGTTGAATGTGTTTCTTCTTTGTGTAGTGTTTGTAGTTGTGTTATTGCTATTTCGTTTGCTTTACATTTACTTATAGATTCCTATAATGAAATGTCATCGCTGGCCAACAATTTTTTCAGAAAGATCATCATTATTAATTCCTTCTATGATTTTATCGCTAAATATGCTGTTATACAAGGAACCGTAACTACACTTGATTTAGTAGCATAACTTTCAAATTTGGTCCTGATGACAGTAATTGGGCTTGCTTCATTATTTGATAGCGAGAATGAATTGAATACATCTATAGTATCAGAGCCAATACAGGACATACAAGTATCCACGGCAAACCAGTCATACTGTTGTATCCAGCTTTTCATACCACTATTACGTATTTTTGCATTAAATATTTAATTTTTATTCATTTATGTTATTGTAAATGCTTTAAACGCACTCCTACAAAATGTCATGTAGTCTTTAACTTTGAAACGACGTCAGTGCCCTCTGTTGGCGATTTTAATGGAACCATTTTTACGATCTTTAAATAACGAACTTTTTCGGCTGGATAATTTATTTGACGTGACTGGCAGGAGAGGAACAAAAGCGTAAGTAACCTCATGTTATAGGAGCTCTAGGAACACAATTGTATTTTGGCGACACGTTAGACCCTATCCGAGGAACCCCAGGTCGCAAGTAAAGATGTTGCCAAGAATTTAAGATATCTGACGGTTGAGTGTTTCCCATTTTTATTAAAAGATTTTGGTTGGATGTTTTTGAGTTTTGATTTCTTGGTGTGGAATGGTAGACGCGCTTGAGAGTGTGGTATAGATTATAGCATAGTGGCATAGAAAGTTGATAGTCATGTCACCAAAAACAACTGTAGCAGTTGGGGATAATAACGCCGACGAGAGGAGATCAACGAACATCAAGACAGTAGTAGGAAACTGGACTGCGCACGATATGCGACAACTATCTTGTCGACACCAACAATTAAACACTTCAGTAAATAGGTAGAAGAATTAGGGAACATGGTGAGTACCATATCATAGACAAATCTAAATTTAGGTTTGCCTATGTACCATATATGTGAGCCGTCGCAGGTAGATAGTAGAAGTGAGGGCGATCAAGATTTTTTCATGTAGATACCGTCGAAGGTGATGGGAGTAATGCAAGTTCTAAAATGCGCTCCCGTAAGCACGACATCTCGAAATGCGGAAAGTCATTGGTCATGGAAATTTTTCAGTGGTGGCGCGCGGTTTGTCAATAGCTTTGTTTTAACTCTCTAAGTAGAGGTCATTGAAGTGGTAGCTGTGAACAGCGCCATACGTGCAACGATCAGAATTGCACAAAGAAACTTCATTACCTTTTACATAGCCCAAAAGATGACGTCAGCAATAGGCACGAAACTCCACAGGTGCAACAACGCCTTGTGTTATCCATCTTGAGTCAACCAATATTTTGTTTAAAATATTTCCAGTGAAGCTGTTCGCAAACGGAAAGGAAGTAAGTTGTTACGCATTTCTAGACGAAGGATCGGCTGCTCCCTTTATCAATAAGAGCTTGGCAGATCGCATCGGATTGAAAGGGCCAAAAGTGCATCTTCAATTACAATGGTTTGAAGATAGAATAGTTACGGAACAGTCGTGTTGTGACAATATAGAGATTGCAGGAGCCAGACCAAACGCCAATAAGTTGATTGGACTCGACAATGTACACTTAGGCGTGGCCAGAAAGACCGCAGTCGTCATTTGGACGAAGCTCGGATGGGATGTATACGCATCAGGAGGCTGACACACACAAGGTGGACAGAACCATTCTCTTTTTGTTAATATAGGAAATAAGGGGGAAAGTGATTTGAATCAACTCGAACAGAAATACATCACCAGCGAAGATTTGGGTGAAAGAAACGTCAAATAACCAATCGAATTCTTTGAGATGGCTAGAGCAAAGAAACTGCCTGAGGAGGCTACGGTGCGGATGGGTTGTCGTTTTGAAGCGGGACTTCTATGGAGAAAAGATAATGTAGTACTACTGGAGAGCAGAGAGATAGCGAAAAGGAGAATGCTGTCTTTAGAGAAAAGGTTTCAACGTGACGAGAATTTTCATAAGGAATGCGTTCGAAGCATTGTGGAGTATCAACTCAACGGTTACGCAAGAAAGTTGACGAAAGAAGGAGCAGTCATCAAGGCAAATAGGATTTGGTATCTGTGACATTTTGGTGAAAACAACCCAAATAAGTCTGGCAAATTACGATTTGTTTTTGGTGCTGCTGCGGAAGTAGGCGACACCTTCTGAAACTCAGCGTTGAATGGTAGAGATTTGTGTGAGCCACTGGTGACAGTACTAATGAAGTTTAGGTAGAAGCCTGTAGCGGTGACATCGTCCAAATGTTTCACCAAATTAGAGTCCGAAAGGGGGACCAAATGGCGCAATGTTTCCTATGGAGGTGCGACCCTAAAGATTCGATAGACGTTTATACGATGACAGTAATGACATTTGGGTCAAAATGCTCACCATGTACGGGGCGGTACGTAGAGAACAGGAACGCGGAGGACTTTAAGGAAAAGTACACAGAGGCTGCGACCCGAATACTAAATAATCACTACGTTGATGTCTATGGATATACCAGGCTGCATAACCTCAAATTTGTATTGGCTTTCGGCAGAGTTGATCCAACGTTGCTGAATGGACAAAAAGGCCCACCAAACGCGAGATTCTGAAAATAATGATGTCAGTGTTTGACTTATTTGGTCTGGCCGTAGAGTATTCTCTCGTAGCGAAGCTACTGTTGCAGTTTACATGTAGAAAGCAAGTAGGATGGGATGAGAGAATACCGGAAGAGGCTAAAGAAGCATGGGTGAGTAAATAGCTTTACCCCGCTGTTACAGTAAAATATTCTCTCAAGATTCGGCAGAACAGCACATATGCACAGATGCTTGTGAGTTGGCTTATGTTGCAGTCGCATATTGGAGAGTTCCAGAATCAGAAGCCTCACTGATTAGCTTAGCGTCCATCACTGGGAAACTAAGTGTGTTCCACTGAAGCTTTTATCTATCCCACGCCTCGGTCCTTGGAGCACGGGTTTGGAAAATGAAAATATGTAGCCATGATGTAAAACCAGCTCGAGTTATCATGTGGTGTGACTCGAAGACTATTGGCCTGGATAAAATCGAACCACAGGCGCTATGCTACCCTATATTGCACACCGAGTCAATGAAATACTGGATAACACGATGATCTCGGCAGTGGCTGCCGAGCGCGTTGACCCAGCTGATTTTGGAACGCAGATTAAAAATAGAAGGGAAGAATATTTCTGCGTAAATGGGGCGGAGTTTTTACTGAAAGATGAGGAATGTACGACAGAAGAGCTTTATTCAAAAACTATATCCCCTCACATTAATGTAGGAAGCGAAATCTTTAGTAGGCTTTCTTCTTCTTTGAGGTTGAAAAGAGTTGTAGTGTGGAACATTCGTTTTAGTGATAACTGTCGCAAGACTGAGGATGAACGAGAGTATGGATGTTTGAGTTTGGCAGAACTGCGCAGAGCAGAATTGGCTATTATCCGCACCATTCGAAAAGGGGTTTACAGCAGCAACTACTTCACCTTAGTTGATAAAGTATAGTTTGAGAAAAGTTCCAGTTTATGGAAGCTGACTCCTTGTATAGATGATATAGGCGTAATTCGTTTGGATGACTGCATCAGTGAAGCGATTACAGCTCCGTCTTCTACACGTAAAGCTTAAAACGTCGTAAATTTGCGCCCATTGACCCACATACAACTGGACCACAATACCTTTGAACCTCTAACACCTAACCATTTTCTTTTAGGGATGGCTAACTCAGATCAGACACCTCACCCACAACAAGAACACTTGCGAGCAACCATTAAGCAGTGGCGTAAGGTGCAACAAATGCAACAGCGGTTCTGGAAGAAGTGGAAATAGGAAGATACTTGGCTTCCTGACTTGTGCTGACGGACGAAGTGGTATCGACCGGTGGATCCACTTTCAGTCGGAGATGTCGTTCTTGTCTGCGATAGTGCGGTGACCCTTTCAAGATGGCTAATGGCCAAGACAACGAAAACCTCCCCCGGGAAAGACCAGCAAGTGAGAGCAGCGGAGGTGCGGACCCAGACGGGAACCATTAAGCGGCCGGCTTGTGTACTAGCTAAATTAGATGTCAGTGGTGAATTTAGAGGGTTGTAGATTAACGAGGTCTGGGATGTTACGTATTTTTAAATTAAATATTTCATTTTTATTCATTTATTTTATTGTCTTTAACTTTGAAAGAAAGTCAGTGCCCTCTGCTGACGATTTTAAATTTAAGCTATTTTTACGATCTTTAAATAACGCCATTTTTCGGCGGGATAATTCATTTGACTGAACGTGACCGGTAGGAGAAGAACAAAAGCGTAAGGAACCTCATTTTTATTTTGTCTTATTATATTCGTTATCATTATAAAAGTGTTCCAAGTTCGAATCCAGAAAAGTACCATCGAAAGTTGTTTCACGGCCCCACCTCTTCCGAGTGTCTGACAAGCATTCAAGAATATAACTCATGAGAAAGCTTCTTAAAAACCCCTCTGCCCTTCGGATATGGTATAAAAACTGTAGGTCCCTTCTGTACGTGAAGAAATGTATACCAGGCACAACATGTACAGTGTGTGAAGCTGCCTCTATGGCCTGATTATGGCCTTATATTTTTTCTTATATTCATCATATGTCTTTCTTATAGGAAATAAAACTCCTCCTAAATTTTAAGGGGTGTTTTTATTGCCTTTCTCTCCACAGTCAACAACCTGATTGTTTAGTTACTGCATTTCTAATGTTAAATTAGCCATCACATACCTGATTTTGACAACACATACACTATCGTTGCCATTCCTGTTTGTAACCGAGTGAATTATAACTGATAGGCAACCCTGGTCGAATGACACCGGTTGACGTCTCCTAACGTCAAAAGAAGTCCTTCCAATTTCTGAAAATTTGAAAATCTGGCTTGGCGTAACATGTCACCTCTCCACAGACTTTTATGACTGCATGTCAAAAATCAATGGGCAAACGTCAGTTTTGACTTCTGCAGGTATTTTTTTGTGCACTGAAACAATTTTAAGCCCGAGAAGGATTACGTTCGACTTAAAAGTGAAAATAAGATATATAAAACAATAAAAACCTTCTTTTTAATATTTGGTAAGTGAAAATAAAAAGGAAATCTCATAATTGTTAATAAAAAATGTATACACATATATTTCGGCTGTAAAATGACCGTGTAGTGTTGTGTTGTGGGCTGCAGTAATCGTCGAGATAGGGATGGAAAGAAAGGTGTGCGCTTTTTCAGATTTCCTTGCAGAATTCACCTATGCTAGGCAAATGGCATGGAAAAATCGGTCTGTTTATCCGCTAGCCTGATGCAATTGCTCTTGACAGCAATACACCACGATTCTTTAAGGATGTTCTCGGTTGCAGATTTACAGCAATCATCGGCTGTTTCGAAAATCCAGGTATTACATAACGCGCTGAAATATCTTATCGCGATTCCACCAGCTGAAGCAATAACTTTTATCTCGAAGGGATATGGTGGGAGATGCAGCGATAAGGACGGAGTTGAAAAATGCCGTTTTTTGGATTACATCAAGCCTGGTGACATAATTCTATCAGACCACGGATTTCTAATAAACGAAGTCATAAATGAGAAAGGAGCCACGCTGTTAATGCCGGCTTTTCGAACTGGCCAAGACCAAACGTGTGTAGAAGAAATTGAGAGGACACGGAAACTGGCAAGGTTTTGTATCCATGTTGAACGTGTGATTGGTGTTCTTCGACAAAAGTATCTTATACTTACAAATCGACAACCGATATCTGCGATGTCTTGCATAGTGAAAGTTTGCTGTAGTCTAATCAATATCTGCCCATCGATAATTCATATTACATATTTAATTTAAAAAAAAAAAAAAATTTTTTAATAAATTAAACAAATCTTTTATTGTTTTTTAGAATTCCTACTAGCTTTGTAATAAGTATTATTTGTTTATTAAGTAAGTTTTTATTAAAAAAGTTACGAAAGTATAAATAATTAATAGATACACATATTTATCAAAGCAATAGAATAAAAACAAAAAAACAATTCATAACATTAAGTAAGTACAAAAAAAAGCATGCAAAAAGTAATAAACAATTATTTTATAAAAAGGAACATTTGTATCACATGTAATGAAAAATTAATTAACAATTCCATATTTAATTTATATAACCAGTAACCTTCGCATTCGTACTTGTATTTCTAGAATGCAAAAAATTATTAATTACCTTTAAATATGTAGCATTTATTGAAAGATACTCATGTTGTGTAA
The DNA here is from genome assembly GCA_949716465.1 of Chalcosyrphus nemorum. Taxonomy (NCBI): domain Eukaryota; kingdom Metazoa; phylum Arthropoda; class Insecta; order Diptera; family Syrphidae; genus Chalcosyrphus; species Chalcosyrphus nemorum. The sequence continues at coordinate 41,310,239 of OX454334.1, forward strand.
CTTAGAAGGTATGTATCCTTGGCCGCAATTTTCTTCACCTTTTCTAAATAAATGGCACGGTCCATCTGGCATAATTTCTTGGCGTAGTCCGAAAGCTCCAGTCTAGCACACTAAAATAAAAAAAAAAGGGATTAATAAATATAATTGTCGATATTAAAGGATTTTCCATAAATTTCTTCAAATTGCATTGAAATCCCTTCACAATCGCATGTCAGTCGAGAAGTAGCCTGCAGGTAGGCTAAACGTAAATCGTAAAATTTTCAAGTCGGCCTGTGTAAACATTTTCATGGCTTAGACAAGACTATCTGTGAGCAAACGAAAACGTAAAAAAAATTAAGTCCATCATTCCCGTGTAAACATCGTCAAGCATACTACCATTTGACAGCTCATACGATTACTTTTACTACATCGCACGGCTACAGGGCATTGTGTTTCTGCAGCGAAACGCATCTAGCACATTCATTGGCTTATATCCTGAACTGTGAAATCGGCCACCGACATGTTTGACATTTCGGAATCTATTGCAAGTTTATTTTATAGAATTATTTTTATTATTTCTTTATTCCGTCTAATTTATTAAAAAAAAAAGGAAATGTTCACCCTTTTCTTATTGGTACGTACAAAATAATGAATGTCAGCATAGCTTAGGTCATTCAAGTGGGTGAAACATTTATATAATTTATTGTAACATAAAGCAATGTACCCTAATATTGCATTTTATCCATTACAGGAACTCGATTGCAGGTCTTATGTTGACCAACTTAATGGAAATGATAGGTTGCGATGTGAGGAAGCCTTAGCTCACATAAAAGATGCTGTAATTGGTAGCAATCGACAAAAAGCGAACGTAATTTCGCAAGGGATTGTACCAAAATTGGTCGAGAAGATCGGTGATCCAGAAGAAGATATAAATATTCGATTGGATGCATTAATTGTAATTGGTAATTCTCTAATAGCCTGTTTTTTTTTATAATTTCAGTAATGAATATGATTTGTGAATTTAAGGTTCCTTAGCGAAGGGGTCAGCAGAACAAGTCCAGTCATTAATAACAGATTACAATATAGTGAGAGTTTTAATCGCTCAAGTTCTAATCCCAAATGTTGACCCACGCATTATAGAATACTGTTTATCAGCTTTACGATCAGTGTATCAATTTTCCTTCGCCCCAGTCAGTTTATTGTATAGTAATAATGCAACCTTGTCATATCTTATGGGTAGGTATATAATTGTGATTACTTTGAACATTTAATAATATATCGTTTTAGGACTAGCATCCCCGGAGAGCTCAATGCAAATCCAAGCGTGTGTAACAAGCATTTTAGTTCCACTATGTAATACGTATAATGAGCAGCTTCTTCTATGCCAGGCAGGGGCGATACCTTTTTTAGCTCGTATGATAAGCTCCCACTATGATGTTTTACAAATACCAGCTCTTAGATGTCTAGCTTCAATGTGCTTCACGAACCGCTGTGTATCTGACAATGTGTGTGTCACTAGGTACGTATTTAATTAAGAATTACACAAAATACTGTAGGGGAAAATTTTATTTTACAAGAAAATTCATTACTCTTAAATTCAACAAATTTGCAATGCTTTCCTGCAGTTTATTTAAACCTAATAAACCCTATTATGATTTCCGCTTAAACTTTTTGTTCCCTCGATCTTTTTCCTCCCCGGGAAAAATGTTCCAGCTTATGAATTTCCATCAGAATTTTTTCTTTCCTCCAGAATTTGAAATCAGGGCTGGAATCGGCTAAGGTGATAGTTGATTGTCGTTTTTGATTATCAACTATTTTTTGCTCTGCGTAAAGCGATCAATAAAAATAGAGTTTTAAACGTTACTTCCTTGCAGAGCAGCTGATAAATTTAAAATCGAAGTTTTTCTTTCAATGTGAAAAATGTAAAGTAGGAAATACATAATACAATTGTTGTACCGATATTCGATCAACTGTTGTATGTAGCTCATACATTATAGAATCTGCGTACGACTTGCGTAGAACCACACATTTATTTTTATATTCTTACCCTCGGTATGGGTATTTACCCTCAGATGGTATTTACCCGGTATTTGCCCATCACTAGCCTCATACTATAGGTATTTCCACAATGAACAATGAAGTAAATATTGCACTTCACGAATTTCAAAATTTTTTATTGCGATCAATATCATATGATAGCTATTAAGGTGTCGCTTTCATACATTTGTGTCATAAAAAAAACCATGTTTTAGTGCCTTTAGCCCCGTTAAAGGGGACGAAAACACTTTACTACAAATTCCACCGTCTTAAATGTATGCAAAAACTAACAAATCATCGAACAAACGAATGAATATGTTCAATCGTATGCATACATACATATAGAGTACTCTTTATAAAAAAAGGGTGTTCACGCGAGAGAAGTGTTCACGGAATCAAGGTTTTACGCTACCCAGACACTACTGTAAAAGCAAAAAGAATATCCAAGTTTCATATGAACTGATTCTTATTTTGACTTATAGGTTATTAATTTTCCACTACAAAATACTGAATCAATTTTAAAAATCTACTGTATGAAAATTTTATGACGGCTATTAATTTTCCACTACAAAATGCTGAATCAATTTTAAAAATCCACTGTATGAAAATTGTATGACGGCTGACAAAAGATTTTATCCTATTTTGAGGCTTCCTACAAAATCAGCCAGAGGACGGGCTACCTTCCGCCAATTAGTGCTGCCACTAACAAAACAATTTCGCGTAGCAAAACTAAATTTTGCGTAGCCAAATTGAATTTGTTCATTAAATGCAATGCAAACAAAAAATGCTTAATTTCTATTAGAATTCCAGTCAAATTCAAACACATACGAGGAAATGTGCTGCTTGTAAAGGGAACGGCAGAACTGTGACATAAGTTGGCGTAGTATAACTGAATATTTAGTTTGAAAATATGTACGTTCTATTTTTTACTTATTATTGTGATTGTGAGACCTCTAAAAGCTCAAAATTCTTATTGATGGTTGGACTTTCAAAAAAGCGTAGCAAAATTAGTATATTTAGGGAGAGTGCGCAGCATCGTAGCAAATTGGCTTTTTTGGAAATCGCGTAGCAATTTTGCTACGATCGTATCAAAGCGGCAGGGCTGATTACAATATTAATTCCACTGGCGGTCCAACACTATTCAGCTCATTGACCTATTGATGCTATAAAAATTGTATTCAGCGCCAATAAGTGGCATATTTATGTACCCTGACACAGACATAGATTTTATACCCTATCCTTAGGGTATTTTAAGTTTGATACATAGTTTGTAACATAGAGAAATATTAAGAATAGATCACATAAACTATATATGTATACGGCAACATTAGCCGAGTCGATTAAGCCATGTCAGTCCTTCCGTATGTCCCTAGTTTTTGGGCCCTCAATTTTGAGCTAGGTTGATGCAATTTTGTGTAATTTTTTTAAAATCCGCCCACCGACGGGCCCACTTTTCGAAAAAATCACGTTTTTCAGTACTTTTATATGAAACTCAAAAAATCTTGCAAATATGAAGATATTCACTCAAGGCACTAGCATATATATGTATAAAATAAATAAATAAATATTAGGCCGTAAGCAGCCCATAGAGGGCCAAGGCCTAGCTTCTCACAACTGTACGTATTGTGCGTGGTATACATTTCTGTACGGACAGAGGGGACCTACAGTTTTATGCCGTATCCGAAGGGCAGGGGGGTTTCGGGAAGCTTTTTCATGACAGTTATACTCTTGAATGTTTGTCAGGCACTCGGAAGAGGTGGGGCCGTGAAAAAACTTTTTCTGGATTCGAACTAAGAACCTCTTGCGCAGTAGTCCAACGCACTAACCACTGAGCCACGGCACCCACTATATATATGTATATATGGCCAATATTGACATTTTAAATATGTCACACTTTCTGTATATATTACAAGTGCTATTACACTATGCCATATAAATATGGGTTATCGTTCTCGGGATTTGATAAAGCTTGTTCTTTTTTTTTTACCTTGACTTGCGTGAGGAAGATGCTTCGGTTTCCGAATTTGTTTGGCGAATGTAGGATACTTTCGGACAATTGACATATATGAGAACATATATATGAGAACATATATATGACAACATATATAAAGGGCTCTTGACCCTTGTAGAGGCATTCCATCCTCTGCGGCCCGAGCACGCTGCTTCCAGTTGTGAAGACCAAGTTTTCTGGCATCCGCGACAGCTTGGTCTTTGTACCGTAGGTTCGGTCTTCTTCGCCGCCTCGAACCTGGGGACTGGGATTCGAAGATCCTCTTGGCTGGAGCGAGCATTGTTGTCCATTCGCTCGATGTGGCCGAGCCAATGTAGTAGTTGGGCTACATCTAGATCCTGTTACAGCTCATAGAGTTCGCGGTTGCATCTTCTGCTCCAGTCGCCCTCCTCGCATAAGGGACCTAATATCCGACGGAGTATTTTTCGCTCGAAGGGCCCAATATTTGTTCAGCTTTCTTACTTAACGTCTAGCACTCGGCTCCTTGCAGCAGGACTGGTAAGATGAGCGTTCATTTGGTTCGTCGAGTTAGGAGTTTGTTGTTTCGCCAAACCGAATTAGCAGCGGTTTGCTAGGGTTATTCTCTACAAAGGTGTCATTTGTAAGATTAGTAGCCGCTTCTGGGAAACGACGGGCTATCTGTAGCTTTCAGATCGAGCCGAAACTCAACACTGTGTTGATCCCACCAATTGAGTAGTTCCCTCTAGGATTTGGTGTGTGATTTCCCCAATCTCTATGCTTAGCGTTTAGATCTCCGGCCATGAGGAAATAAGTCTCCCCCGATTCCAGCCTAAGGCATCGAAACAATGTCTCGAGTTCCGATATAAATGCAGTCGATTGAGCAGCTTCAGCGGCGTAAAGCGCTACCACATACATCTTCTTTCCACTACGGAGAGGGATATACACAATACACGCTTCTAGCCCCTGGAACCTTCGCACTTCACCACTTTACACTGCCTTATACTTAAGTTCTTTACGAATAAAGATCGCAACTCCTCCTCCTTGAGTGGAGTTGGGTCGGTCTCTTCTTTCGATATTACATTTGCTGTGCCGTGACTTCCGTTTCTGGGTTAGCCTAGTTTCGCTAATCAGACACACATCTGGGCTTTGGTCGTCGAGCAACTTGTAGAGCGGTTCTTTTCGTTCGATCCTAATCAGGGAATTTACATTCACCGCTAGGATCTTCATTCATTCATTCATCATGATTGTTTTTGCGTTAGGCCAGGCAGAAGCGCGTAGATCTTTTCCACACGAGTCGCCTGCTCATTTAACTGGCGCTGTAGCTGTCCCATCTGCCCCTGAATTTGGAGCAAGATAGTCAGCAAGTCGCCTTGTACCTCCGGCGCTTTAGGCACTGTGGCCTGCGCAGCTATCTTCAGCTGTTGCTGTACCGCGCTTGCCCTACCTAACGCTATTTGGGCGTAGGTGATTTTGGGAGTGACGGTTACTTTTTGAGCCTGACCCGGTGGGACGCTTTACCAGAATGGGAGTTGTCTTCACTTTCCTCCTTCTCTTCGTGGAGCCCTCCGTAGTTACACCTCCTGACTCTGGGTGGCCTGTTGTTGCGGCTATGTCACCAGATTTTTGTTTTTCTTTTTCGGTCGCAACTCCCACTACTTGGAGCGCGGATCGTTGATTGCCACTCATCACGTGTACCTCTAATCTATGTTTTAATTTATTAGAAAAATTAAAAAACAAAAGTTCTTTTCCACGGCCAGGAATCGAACCTAGATCACGGGCTGGTTACACTACCACGACACCGCACTTGTTGTTGTCAATTGACTCTCTCACTGTCTATTTATCGAATCACTCGAGATTGCAAACTAGCCGAAACACGTCTACTTTCTACGGTGGTCTGTGAACGACTGACTGATTACTAGGACATACCTACATATGTACGTAATGGACATTGTTCATATCAAAACCAGTACTAGGTGTGCCTATGCAGGATATGAATAATATTGCCTTCTATTTAACGAGATGCATACGAAATTCACCAAATAACTCGAAGAAAAGCGGGTTATTTTGCATAAGAGAGCGTTTATTGAACAGAGAGGTGTCAAACATAGTGAATATCAAGGGAAGAAAAAGGAAAGAAAACAAATTTGTTCTACTCTGCGACAAATGTTATAACCCGACTTATTTCGGGTTATTTTTGTTGCTATTGCTTGTACGTGGATGTGTGGAGTTGGAAAATAGGTGGACGTTGATGTGTATGAATGGGTGCGTATAGCAGAACGAATAGCAGAGTGATTTATTCGGATTCATGTTGCTTGGAATTTGGTAAGCATTGTTGAAAGGTAGAATTTGAAAAGGTAAGTCGGTAGGAATCGGGTTATAAGGACGCCACGCCACTGGTTGCTAGGAAGGCTGAAGGAAAGGTGGATATCCAGATCTTTTGAAAAGATAACAGCACCGACTCCTTCTTCGGTTTTGGAGTCTTCCGTGAAGATTTTCAGCGATTCATGGTGAAGGACATCCCGTTGTGTCCATTCTGTTCTGTCGGATATTAAGTATTTGTAGCCCATGTTGAAGTTGTGTTCAGTGGGCAAGCGGTGGGTGACCTTTGGAAGATGGCGGTGCATCAGAAGTGTTCTGGCGTGTCCAGTGTGTTGTTGTTTCATTGTTTGGAACTTCTCTGTCTTATTGCTGAGTAGGCAGCCAGTTGTTTGCTGAGGATGTCAGTTGGAAGTAGGTGGAGCATGGTTTGGAGCGCTGCGGTGGGAGAGGTTCTCGATGCACCAGTAATACTGAGACAAGCAACTCGTTGAGTTTTTTCCATTAGGATTAGGTTGGAGGTCTTCTCCAGGGCAGGCCACTAGACCACTAGAGTATCGGTTTTATTACCTATGTCAATAGCCACTGCATGATGTTTGTTCCAGGCCTTAGGTGAGGCCTACTGCCTTTTTACAAATATACAGGGCGGTTAGAGATTTCCTAGCACGTTCGACTATGTTATCTCTCCAAAGGAGCTTGCGGTCAAGCTTCAGGCCCAGATATTTTGCACTATTTGAAAGGGTGAGGGGGGTGCCTATTGGTTTGGAGATTAAAGTCGGGGAGTTTTTATGTTTTCTAGTGAACAGGACTAGCTCGTTCTTCGTCGGATTGACTGAAAGGCCACAGGTTTCGGTCCAGCTTGCTAGTTTGTTGAGGGCAGACTGCATGACATCGGCCAGAGTCTGCGGGTATTTGTCTGTTACAAGAATAGAGACGTCGTCTGCGTAGGCGATAACTTTGAATTCGGTATTTTCTCTTTGTAGGAGTGCTTCGTTGAGAACTAGGTTCCGCAGTAATGGAGACAATACTCCCCCTTGGGGGTACATCGGTGTGTACGTCTCTCGACAGAGCTACTTCCGAAGGTTGCAGTGATCACCCTGCTTTTAAGCATGTGTTCTACAAAGCAGTAGATTGATTCGCAGATGTTGAGACTTCGTAGTGCCTTAATTAATGATCGAATCAGTTTCAACGTTGTTGAAAGCTCTCTCTTTATCTAGAAAAGACACTAGTGCGAATGCTTTGATTGAGAGGGATTTTTCGATAGAGTAGACTATGTTGTGCATGGTCGTTTCAACAGATTTACCTTTTTGGTAGGCGTGTTGTGACTTGGACAGTAGAATGCTATCCATGGTTGCATTAATATGTAAGTCTAGGATTCTTTCCAAAATCTTGAGAAGGAAAGACGTTAGGCTGATTGGTCTAACCACTCAGTGGTTAGTGCGTTGGACTACTGCGCAAGGGGTTCTAAGTTCGAATCCAGAAAAATACCAACAAAAGTTTTTTTTCACGGCCCCACCTTTTCCGAGTGTCTGACAAACATTCAAGAGTATAACTGTCATGAGAAAGCTTCTCAAAGCCGCTCTGCCCTTCGGATACGGCGTAAAACTGTAGGTCCCTTCTGTATGTGCAGAAATGTATACCACGCACAACATGTACAGTTGTGAGAAACTAGCCCTTGGCCCTCCATGGGCTGCTTACGGGCTAATATTTATTTATTTATTCTCAGAATACAGGACAGGTTATGCGCTATTACGCTGAAGGCCGCCTGAATCTGTGCGGGAAAAATACCATCCGGCCACGGGGACTTGAAAGGCTCAAAGTTGGTCACTGCTCATTTCAATTTATCTTCCCTAACGAGTTCAGGAGGTGGCGCTGTGCGTACAGCGTTTGTCAGAGAAGGGCTATCGCTAGAGCGGGCGTGCAGCCAGGAAAGTGAGTGTCCATTAGTAGATTGAGCGATGCTTCATCTGATTCTGCCCATGATCCATTGGGATTCATGAGGACACTTGGTATGGTTGGTGTTTTCGAAAAGACCTTGCGTAGTCTAGAGGATTGAGACGTATTGTCAATGCTCTGACAAAAACTGCGCCAGAATCTACGTTTGGCCTTCCGAACTTCTGCTTTGAAGTTCTTCAGACATTCAGCCAGCGAAGGTAGGTTTGTTGATTTGGCTTAGTTAAAATATTTCCTACTTAAGCAGCGAAGGTTGTTAAGTTATGCATTCCACCACGGTGGACGATTGGCCACCTTTCTTGTCGTGATAGGACAAAATTCCTTGAAAGCTGATTTTAGGGCGGAGGCTAGAACAGTGCTAAGCTTGTCTATTTCTAATTGCGTAGTTGGTGTGTACACACACAGTTGGATAGCTTAGCGGAGAGGATATTGTTATGTTTCGTCCAATCATCTCTCTTTCGATTGCGAAAAACTGATGGTACGGTTTTACAGTTTGTTTCCAATTCATATTCCAGATAACGATGGTGAACGAGTGACTGTCAGATACAGTCTAGTTATGTATTGCGTGGGAGGCAAGCTTGAACTTGACATAGCCTTGGTGCCAGCCAGCGTCTTTGAAGGTAGGTGGAGAGTTTGGATGGGTAGCGATATGCTCGTAAAGGCAGTTCATAACTCTGCCCTCAATGAGCCTCCACTTTTCGTAGGAGATCCTCCCTTCAGATCCACTATCGCGACGACGAGACTGTCGCTTACCGTCTCAGAGAGGGTTTTGGTACATGTTGGGTTCCTGGTCCTGTTTGAGGCGTTGGACTCCTGGTTCGTTGAACCATTTCGACTCGGTGAATGAATGGAAGGATTGGTTCCTTGGGTGTGGGGTGGCCGGGTTCACGAATCGAGAGGTGGCGTGGGTGACGCTTAGGTTAGTGGCTTGTGCCACGGGTAGAGGGGTGGCTCAAGCCACGAGTGGAGGGTTTGCGTGTAGTGGTGCGACGGGTTTTAAAATGCCGTAGAGGCTGCAATTTTCTCAATTCAATGAGTTGTTTTTCGATGCCGATTGCCCAGGTGTTGGACTCCCGCTCTTGCTGACTCCAATTCTTCTTCGACTTTTTGCCTAGTCGGTCTAGGATACGGAAAGCTGCTGCAGTCTCACGACTCAACGACTTCTTCTCCTCAGCAGAGAGCTTGGGAATGGTTGAGGAAGTTGAGCTGCACGACTGTGTCGCACTCATCAACTCGGGAAGGGTTAGGGGGGTTGAGCTGCACGACGGTGTGAGCTGTGAAATGAACTCCTCAAAAAAGAACAAGCTATTTTAGTGAGTTGTTATATAAAACCACAGTAGTATCTAGTTAGCCTTTAAGAATACATGTGATTTTTCTTCAAAAAGATTTCTCCTGATATATATACTAATTTCACAATATGGTATTTTAAGTTTGATTTTTTACCTTAATTTCTTCATAGGTATGTGTATTGGAATATTGAACCCTGTACTTTGTATTGTCCATTCAGCATACTCCATAAATGCATAGTGAATGGCTTATCGGTTGTGTATATGATTTCATTTGAAGAATTCATATCTGCTTGCAATTAGTAGAGTTAAATTTATGGCATGTGCTATATGGGTTTGATTTACGAAGTGTAAAGTAGTTTTATTTCTAAAGGAATAATTAACCGATTTGTGTTAAACCTTTACATTATAAAATGTCTATGGTTGTACAGATGGATTGTACCTGGCTTGATGATGCTCCTTCGGTCTAGACATTGGCTGGATTCTAGTCACTAATATGTCAGTGAAGTCTAGAATTCTGAACGCAAAAAACTCACTGCATATGCAGCTTACATTTCCTCGTCATAATTGGATGTGCACTACGTGGTTTCACTGAGGATTTCTTTGTGAATTGAGTTTTTTTTTTACAGAATTGTTAGGAATGGAAAAGGACGCAAAAAGTATAAAAATGGACTAAGCATAAGGAGCAATTCAATTTAAGTGAAATTACATGCACATAAATATGTGCTAATAAAGTAAACTATGAATATTTACGTTATAGACCAAGTTATTCTTCTCATAAACGATTTTCCGAGTCAATACTGCACGCAATTTGCATGATATAAAGATGTGTTGAACACCGATGTCCCAATTAAATTAAAATAATTATTCCTTCAAAAGAATTTTGTTCCATTTTAGCTGACTAAAAATTTTAATATTTATTTTTATTTGATTCCTCCAAATAACAATTCATACATTGAAAAAACTATATTTCTATTCATATATCAGAATTATCACAAAAAACTCTAAAGTACAGCCATTTCCCAAATAAATGCCAGCAGAAGCAGCTGTTTTATGACATTTCTTAAATTCACTAACATATTAGTCGACATTTTTTCGCTAATAATCCAGTCCCTACCTCACAAAAAGTTCACTAGTTTTGCAGTGCATTTGTAGGCTCTCAACCCATCAGATCGACCAAATCTGACTTCACACTTCATCCGCAAATATAAAACGAGAGTGTATGAAGTTGAATAATTATTTACAAACTGAATTACCCTGTAAAGCAAAGGACGAACCTGAACTGAGGTTTCAATATTATTTACAAATTATAATATTTATGCTAATACATTATATTTTATATTTTGTTATTGAATATATAATATTTAACAGTCTTATGTTTGCATTTACTGATAATATAACATGTTTTTTTTTATCTAGCTTTGAAGGTAAATCTTTGCCAGATACTCTTTCAACGCTATTGTCCCGAGTTAGAAATCCGGAAATTCAACTCACGGCCGCTAGATGCTTAACTTATATTCATCGCTCTGGAACTCTCCCTCCGACAGATAATAGAATAGTCTACAAAACATTACCTTGCTTGGCTAGGCTTTGTACTGATGACTTCGATCAATATATTAGAGCATCTGCTGCAGAAACATTAGCATATTTAGCAGAGGTAAATATAATGCACTATATGTTTTTAATTGATTGAAGCACAATCGTAAGTATACGAGTAGATTGATTCTCAACTACAACGACTTGCTGCGATTTGTAATCATTTAATAAAATCGTTGTCAGAACTCCTACAAAGTCAATTAGCTTTATTAAGGCAAGCAGCTTTTAGATGCTTTGCTTCACTCGGGGCTAACGATGAAGAAATAAGAAAAAAAATTATAGAGACTAAAGGTTTGATGGAAAGGGTTCTTGAAGGTCTTGGAGATTCTAGCTCACAGGTATTTTAATATAAAAACAAATTTGGGATGTATGTATGTATATTCAATAATTCTATGATTTGATAGGTGCGTTTGGCTGCAGTAAGATGCTTACATTCATTATCGCGTTCTGTACAGCAATTAAGAACCACATTTCAAGTAAGTGTATATATATAAAAAATATATTAACAATATCTTAATAATTTTGCTTTTTCTTAGGATCATTCGGTATGGAAACCACTTATGGCTCTTTTATCTGGCCAACCGTCTAACGAATTGCTTACAGTTGTCACTTCGACTATTTGTAATCTATTACTTGAATTTTCCCCGGCAAAAGAACCGATGCTTGATTCAGGAGTTGTGGAAATGTTGTGCTTACTTACGGATAACCCTGATTCAGCATTACGATTAAATGGAAGCTGGGCTTTAATGAACATGGCTTTTCAAGCTGAACAGCACGTTAAAACGAAAATTATTAATTCTCTTGGGACCGATAGAATTCTAGTACTTCTTAATGATTCTGATACAAGAGTAATAATGAAAACTCTAGGATTATTAAGAAACTTGCTTAGCAAATCCTTACATATTGACGATATTATGTCTGAACATTCTGTCGAAGTAATGCAAGCAGTTAATATGGTTCTTGATTCACAGCATCCGTCTGAAGTTAAGGAACAAGCGCTATGCATAGTTGGTAATATCGCAGCTGGCGCGCAGTTAAAAGATTATATTATTGATGATGATAATATTTTAATCCGTTTGAGTAGCTTTTTGGTAAGAAATGTATTTTTTATTTCTCTACAACTGTGTTAAACCATTTCTCTTTAAGAGTCACAAGGATGCCAAACTCCAAGCAGGTACGCTGTTTGCTATTGGAAATTTGGTGCATCGAAAAGATTCACGATCTAGAGAAAGATATATGAAACTAACTGAATTGGGGATAATATCAAGTTTGCAGAATCTGTTTGAAAAAACAACGGGCGGAACAGAATCTTATGAAGAGTAAGATGATTTTAAAAACATCATAAAAAAAATCTAAACAGTTTACTTTTTTTAGGATACGCAATATACTTAAACATTTACAGTTTTCTTAAATCTCAAGCTACATATATAATTTTGTATATATGAAAACCAACAATTTCTTGTTCTAGTATAAGTGTAGTTTATATATCAAAATAATGCAACTCATTTTCAAAAAATAAAATTGAAACATAAAAATACGTTTTTTTTTTATATAAAAAGTTATACAAGTTATTTAAATGTCTTATTCCGACAACAATAAAAGGCAACTCAACAGATTGGTTGAGATGATGGAGCAGAATCAAGAAATCGCAAAAGGTTTTTGTACAAAAACTGGTTGGCAATCAAAATGGAAACAATTTGCGTCGGAACTTAATAGCTTAGGACCACCGGAACGAGATTGGCAAAGAGTAAGTTCTACACATTTACAAGAAACTTTTTTTCAATTTTAATTTATACCTTTGTTTAGGTTTGGATATACTTAAAATCCAAAAGAAAAAAGTACAAAACAAAATTGAAGTATCTGCACCAGTTGCAAATAGAATGCAAAAGTTTAGTGACATGGAAGAGGCTGTGATTGGAATGCCAGGAACCCTCCTGGCAACGAATTTGGGCTTAACCAATTGGATACAATCCTGCCTGGTACCAGTCAGCAAAGTTTGCCATCTGATGTCGCACAATACGAAGAAAGAACAACACCTCAGAAAAACCAAAACAAACGTCGCGAGGAACAGCAATGTGAACGTCTGGCACTGTTAGGTGATTAAACTCTTGCTCAAAAGAAGAAGAAGAAAAAGATTTTCCAGTTCCAAAGGATTAGATGCATCACTCAACTGCCTTAGCAGGAGCTTAATAGCTCCACTTACGACATATTATAATTATGTATGTATATTAATTAATTAAAACACTAGACACCGTTATGCTTATTGTTTATATTAAATTCTTAGATCTCAGATCTCACTTTTTAAAATAAAAACAAAATTTGAGAACTGTCAAAAGTAAGTTTGCATTCTCAATAACTTTGTTTTTCGTGTAATGTTCACAATGGCTCATATTTTTGTCAATTGCTTTTCGCAATACCATTATCAATTTTAATTGACAAATTTTTCTATCGACTGTCGGTTGATAGTTGATCTTCGCAATAGGGGTGAATAACAATAAGTTAATAGTTAAGTTGCAGTCCATAGCGCTGCTATTGTTCACTCACTTTTTAACCCATTAACGACGAGACCCCAACATTTCGGTACAAGGAGGATATTTTCAGATGTGGCTGCTATTTTGTGTGAAAACCGAAATCGTATTTTTTTTAATAAAGCTTTTATACACTAGGCCTCTATACATGTGTATAACACTAGTGCTGATACCACAAGCATCGTAATTGTTGTAAATAAAAAAGTGACAGAGAGTCACATAAAAGTAAAAAAAAAGTAATTTAAGTAAACGCATTACGATATGACGGTTCCGTGCAAGATGAACAACGATCTGGACGCCACAAAAAAAAAAATTCAAATAGGGATGATAAATTCTTAATAAGGGAATTAAGGCAGGAAACAACGCAAACATCTACGGAGCTCCGATTTTAAATGATGCCAATTTAGTGGAAAAACGCTTGATTCGTTTTCAATAAGACAACATCTAAAAAAACAAAGTTTTACTTCAAGGATATGACAAAGCGGCTTCTAACTATGTACTTTTCGGAACAGCTATTGTCAACGTTCTAAATAAAACTAATAGCCCTGTCAAGGCACGGGTACTTTTAGAGTCAGGCTCATAGATGAGTTTTATGGCTTGGAAATTAGCCAACAAATTGAAGTTAACCCTCTACTGCATGCATTATTAAGTAAAGAGAAAAAAACAAAAATAATAATAAAATATAATAATCACGCTTATTTTGAGATTCGAATGAATAGTCAATTCTTTCGAATGTCTCTATTCATTCGAAAGATTTTTGTGTATTTTGAGATTCGAATGAAAAAGGTTCATTTTCGAATGATAGCGCAAAATGAACTTAAATAAATTTAAACCTCAAAGTCAGCTGTTTAACATTTCTTTTAATACAGGTTGACCATACCTTGCTTTTTTTGCTTTAGAACTCTTCTCTTTCTTTGGAAATCATTTTATTAGTTACACTTTTACGAGTTTAAAGACGAAATTTAAGTAAGACATTTTATGAAACATGTTTTGTATACCTATAATAATAATAATCGAACACGAAAACAAAGCAAAATAAAATAACATACATGTATATTTAATTACAAGTCTCCCCCATCATACACTCGGCACGAATCTGGTCACTCTACCTTTATTTTGAGTGCTGTCAGTAGTAAAATAAACATTTGCTTGGTGATTTGTTTCTAATAATTAGAGTTGTTTTTAGATAAAATAAAATGCTCCTTTCTTTTGTGGACAGTGCGAATATATAAGACATCATAGAAAATAGAAAATAAGAGTAAAACAATAATGTTGAAAAATAATTTTGTGCATTCACTCGTCTTTCCTTTGGAGTTTTGTTTACATAGAACTTGAGTGGGACTATTTTATTTATACGAATTGCCGACCACCAGTTTTTCTAATTAGAATGTGACCTATACCGACAGGATCAGGAATTGTCAATTAAAATTACTTAATTTAATTTTCTACTGAATATTAGAAATATCATACTATATTTACGTGTTTGTGAATCTATGCGCCAGGAGAATGTGTTCGAATGAAAAATGACATTTGTTCGAATGAATAGAATCTCAAAATACGCACAACCAATGATAAATGAATAAATTTTCTATTCTTTCTATTCATTCGAAAGTCAAAATACAGTCTATGCAAATTCGACTCACTTTCGAATGAATTCGAATGTCAAAATAAGGCTGAATACTTGGATGGGTGACGGGAAAGACTATACTTCAAAAGCAGCCTTTAACATTGGTTTGTGGCATCGTAACGAAACCAGCAACTCTGGAGGAGATAGTTGAATGATTCTGGGCAATAGAGGAAGCACCATCTAGCAAAACCTCGAAACAAATGCAATTAACTCCGCAAGAACGAAGATTTACCACCACAAATGGAACATCGAACGGTCGCTACATCATAAAATTACTTTTCGCTTACAATCCAGCTAGTTTGGGAGAGTCGAAGGAACTTGCCATGAGACGATTTCTGAGCCCGGAAAGAAAACTATATAAGAATCCAGAACTACGGCAGCAATATATTCAATTCATTACCACACCATTGCGTCTTGCGACCAGAGAGCAGTTCAACCAAACTACGGGTGGTTTTTGATGGATTAGCCAAAAAATCAACAAACATATTACTTAACGACGTATTGCATGCTGGGCCAGCATTACAAAACGATTTATTTTCAATTTTACTGTGCTTTAGAATTCACGCTTACGTATTCACAGCCGACATCTCTAAAATGTACCGCCAAATACTAGTGGACGACGAAAGTAAAAAATTCCAGCTCAGCATGTTGAGAGAGTCCCGCACCCAACCGGTTAAGGTATATCAATTGAACAGCGTAACTTATGGAAGAAAATCGGCACCATACTTAGCGATCAGGTGTCTTCAAGATTTGGTTCTAACTACAAAGAGTCAATATTTGTTAGGAGCTGCGATATCTACATGGATGACGTTCTAACGGGATGTGACGACTTGCAAGACTTCAGCAGGACTATCTCATGAAACATCTGAGCCGAACGACTTCCTGATCCGTGGTGATGAAGATTTGGCATCCATTCAAAAGAATGGATTTAAAAACTAACCAAAACCTGTCGATTCCAATTACTCATCATGACGTACACCAATATTTCGTTAGCTACCTGTCACTGCTTGCTGCGCTTACAATTATCATCATATTTATCTTCCTCAAAACAAGAACGAAGAAGGAGCAATACCCAAAACCAGAGGACATTGTATTTGAGCTCCAGGACCTCAAGGTCGGGGAGGATGTTTAAACTAGAATTATCTCTAATAATAATAAAATCAATGTCTATTCTTTCTTGTTTAGCCACACTATACTTTTCCAGTTTTCAATCCCATTCTTCTCCTACATACTGCAAACCCCACTGGTTTTCTTTCCCACGATTTCCATTCCCATACTGTATTCTGCTGAATTGTCAATTTCGTCAATTAGAACTTTCTTTTCCCACCATATATTCCGCTTACGTTTAGGTTTTTGGCACCTGTGATATCAAATGCAGGATTGGGTCTCAATGCCCAGACGTAATAAAATACTTTTATTAATGTAATTCTATATTTATCAATTAGTATTTAAGGCACTGTAATTTTTGAATAATCCGCACTTGAAAACTAAAAGTCGTTGTCCTTGTTTATTTAGTCCAAAATACGAATTTTCTCAATAAGTGGGTGTGGTGTGGTAGTGGGCGGATTTTATTTTCTCCAATATAGTATTTTGTTCCTTAGAAGTGCTATTCTTCGAATAAAAACGTCGAAAACAGTTTTTTGATAAAAAAAAACGCCCCTTAAATGTAGGCGTGAGCGAATATAATGTATGTACCTATTATAATATAATATAATGTATCTACCTATTTGCGTAAGTAAGTTTTTTCGGGTGTCGTATGAAAATGCTAAAAAAAGTGATTTTTTTTTTAAAGTGGGCGTGTCAACGGGCGGATTTTAAAAATGTTTACACTTGTATTGCTTACTTTCGTAAGGACCTCGTATACAAAATTTCATCGGCTCAAAATTTAAGGCCCAAACACTGGTGAGACCCGTCGGACATAGCTCAATCGACTCAGCTAGTGATGCTGATCATTTATATATATACTTTATTGGGTCTATCTATAATATTTCTCTATGTTACAAACTAGGTATCAAACTTAATATACTTTTAGGATAGGGTATAAAAATAAATAAATACTAGGCCATAAGCAGCCTATAGTGGTCCAAGACCTAGCTTCTCACAAGTGTACATGTTGTGCGTGGTATACATTTCTGCATGTACAGAAGAACCCACAGTTTTATGCCGTATCCGAAGGGCAGAGGGGTTTTGAGAAGCTTTCTCATGATAATTATACTCTTGAATGTTTGTCAGACACTCGCAAGAGGTGGGGCCGTTAAAAAACGTTTGATGGTATATTTCTGGATTCGAACTTGGAGCCCCTTGCGCAGTAATCCAACGCACTAACCACTGAGCCACGGCACCCACGCTAGTGCTATTATTTCCATAAAACCTTCAACAGTTTTTTGAGGAAAAAACGCCCCTAAAATGTAGTGAAGATATGTAGGGTAAAAGTATATTTACATATTAGCTTGCGTAAGTTTTATTGAGTTTCATGTAAAATTACTGAAAGAAGTTAACTTTTTCGAATATTGAGTGTGGCAGTGTGCGGATTTTAATTTTTTTTACACTTGTTCTGTCCCGATATCCAAAGACTTCGCATACAAAATTTCATTATGTTAGCTCAAAATTTAAGGCCCAAAAACTGGTGATAGACAGACGACGGACATGGCTAGATCGACTCGGCTAGTGATGCTGATCATTTATATACATATATACTTTATTGGGTATGGTGCGAGAAATGGGTCGAAATAGCTTTTACAATCCAATTATATGGTTCCTGTCCAAGAAATACACTTAGTGTGTGTTTAAACCGAATTATATAATTGAATTTACTTGCATAATGTGAAAAATGTTTGGATCTGGCTGGGGGTTGAACGTACCACAACACCATAGACTTTAAAAATTATCATGTGAATATTTTCAATTGGAATCTACCTTTTAGGTTTTCGTAATAGATGGCAACAAATATGAATTCATATTTTGTTGAAGATAGAAAATTAAATGAAAACATTTGCACAGGGTTTGCATAAATGGGAGTAATTTATTATATCTATCTTTTGACTTATTTCAGATTGTAAAATCGACCCAATGTTGTAAAAATAAAACAATCGATTGATTTTATTTATGGATGCCAAATCTACAACTTGTTGTAATATCTACAGCTCCTGCTGTGGTTACCACAGTAAATAGCTGTAGATTCTACAAAATTTTGATGTAGATCAAAATCAAAACGATTGCTCAATTTTTGAGATTTGCGCAGTTGATTTGCGTGCTGAGTGCACAAAATTGCGCAACCCTTCAGTACATTTTTGGCGAGTGCACATCGATGGAGAATCGAATGGCTTTTGAAAAATGCAGGAGTTAATTTCACTAGCTGTACAAAGAACTGCCGGTTCTGTGTGTTAAAAACACGGATTATAGAATAGAATTATGAAAATGCGGAAATATAGCTGTTGCTGGCAGAGAAGTCTGGTGCGGAAGTAAAAGATATACAGATGTACATTACACATGAACTACATTGTGGTGTACATATGTATAAAGAAAAACTGTTAATTGTAGTGTTTGTTGAACATTGATGTATTCCTTCAAAGTTTGTATGATCGCTTGCATGTTTGCAAGACTATTTGCCCAATTCTTTGCGGAGAAATAGCTGTCAAGTATTTCAAATCTATTACCACTGGGTAAAAACCGTAGTGTCAGTGATAAGCGATGGTAAGTAGAAACTGCTTTTCTCATAATATCTGGTTTTTCTATAAAAGGTCTCACTTTCAAAAACATATGAAAAGTGGGCGTGTCAGTGGGCGGATTTCGAAAAATTTATTTACTAGTTTATTGGGGCTGTCTGCAATATCTCTCTATGTTACAAACTATGTGTGAAACTTAATATACCCTTAGGATAGGGTATAAAAATAAATAAAATCTTTTCCGTCAACGAATCGGGTGTCCGTGATTCGGTTGGCGTGCGCGAATCTGCTCATGCTTTGGTGTCAAAACCTGGCGGAGGCAGTGGATATGATGCCAACACCACTATGGCTCTTGTACCTAAACCTAGCTGCAGTGGTGAAGTCAATGCTGAAACTGTCAATGCTCTGGTGACAAAACCTGACGGAAGCAGTGAAGTTCATGTCGATCTAAATTCAAAGCCTGATCCGATTGGCCCTGTACCAAAGTCAATTTCGGCTCGTACAGGGGGTTAACCCCTAACTTAACTCGCAATCTGAGGGACCGATAAGGCGCATGGCCTCGAGCAAGCGTCTCGTCGTTCCGCTTAGCTCATCCGTAGGGAACCATCCCCTACGCAGTCTGTCTGGGTTTACCAACCACCTTGCTTTCAGCAAAGGGAAAGTCGCTCCCACTTCGTACCCTGAAGGCGCTGCTTCAGTTTCAAACCTCCATGGTGAACCGTCTGGCCTCGCGCAAGCCGCTTAGCACCATCCCTTCAATACCCAGACCCTCAACTTCGGTTGACAGGCTCCTGCCAGCCGGACTACTAAGCCAAAAAGCACTTCGCATCGAAGTGGTTGAGAAGGATCAAATTCCTAGCCGAACGAGATGGCGCACTCGATTTCCCACTGAACCAGATGACCCCGAGGACATACTGGATCTAATCCGGATACGTAACCCTACGCTCCCAACTCACAACTGGAAGGTTGCGAGGATCGAGGACTCCATCCAAGACACCAGAGGTGTTATCATTGTCATAAACGATGAATCCCTGGCACCGGTCTCTGTCACCAAAGAGGTTATCGGCTATGGCATCAATGCGATTACCCTCAAGGTGTATCGGAGCGATCAAGATGCTGATAGCAAGATCGTCGCTACGTCAATGACCTCGTCATCTGACAATAATTGTACTGTCGCTGTAGAGTCTCTAATTGGGACCAACTCTGAGCTGGTGAACATGGAAAAAGACAACAGCTCCCACATCCTACAAGCTGTACCACCTCTAGTTGGGGTCGAAGGATCCAATCTTAGCCGTACGGCATTGTTCAGATCACTTAGATCGTTGAACAAGTATTCACCAGTGTGTGCCTTTCTAATGTTGGCAAGTGCGGGGCACGTGCATAGGAGGGGCACGTGCCTTCCTATAGCACAGTTTCCGGTGAGGTTGTTTACGATTTTGGAGAGGGTTCCTTTTTTATGTGTCACAAGTCCGATGGACCTGGTTTCATTTAGCGTGGGCCGGAGCAGCCTTGCAGTGTTACAGTTGGCTTTTCTCACCGCGTCGGCATGGACAAGGTATTTAGCATATGACGTTGGCGCCTCGATGTCGGTTAAGTTTATGCTGTTTAGACCTGATGAGCCTCGTCGTAGTGGTAGTATCAGCTTCGCAGTTCCCTGGTACATTACAGTGATCCAGTACCCAGCAGAGGGTAAGGTTGTACTGTCACACTATCTCGTTCAGAGATACGCGGCAGTCCATCACTGCCTTGGATCTCGTTGTGCTGGATCCGAGGGATTTGATGGCCGCTTGGCTGTCGATGTATATGACAATATCCGATACTGATACTGCATTAACCGACAGGCAGTCAGCTGCTTGACGAATGGCAGTGACTTCGGCTTGGAAAACGCTGCAGTAGCTAGGAAGGCTGAAGGAGAGGTGGATGTCCAGATCTTTAGAAAAGATACCAGCAACGACTCCTTTTTCGGTTTTGGAGACGTCCGTGAAGATTGTCAGCGATTTATGGTGAAGGACATCCCGTTGTGTCCATTCTGTTCTGTCGGATATTAAGTATTTGTAGCCCATGTTGAAGTTGTGTTCAGTGGGCAAGCGGTGGGTGACCTTTGGAAGATGGCGGTGCATTAAAAGTATTTTGGTGTGTCCAGTGTGTTGTTGTTTCCATTGTTTGGAACTTCTCCGTCTTATTGCTGAGTAGGCAGCCAGTTGTTTGCTAAGGATGTCAGTTGGAAGTAGGTGGAGCATGGTTTGGAGCGCTGCGGTGGGAGAGGTTCTCGATGCACCAATAATACTGAGACAAGCAACTCTTTGAGTTTTTTCCATTATAATTAGGTTGGAGGTCATCTCCAGGGCAGGCCACCAGACCAGTGCTCCATGCATGAGTATCGGTTTTATTACCGATGTGAATAGTATGATGTTTGTTGCAGGCCCCTGTGGGGGCTTACTGCCGTTTTAGAAATATACAGGGCAGCTAGAGATCTCCTAGCACGTTCGACTATGTTATTTCTCCAAAGGAGGTCGCGGTTAAACTTCAGGCCCAGATATTTTACTATTTGAGAGGGTGAGGGGGTGCCTCCTAGCTTTGGGCGATTAAAGTCGGTGAGTTTTTATGTTTTCTAGTGAACATGACTAGATCGGTCTTCGTCGGATTGACTGAAAGGCCATAGGTTTCGGTCCAGCTTGCTAGTTTGTTGAGGGCAGACTGCATGACATCGGCCAGAGTCTGCGGGTATTTGTCTGTTACAAGAATAGAGACGTCGTCTGCGTAGGCGATAACTTTGAATTCGGTATTTTCTCTTTGTAGGAGTGCTTCGTTGAGCACTAGGTTCGGCAGTAATGTAGACAATACTCCCCCTTGGGGGTACCTCGGTGTGTACGTCTCTCGACAGTGCTACTTTCGAAGGTTGCAGTGATCACCCTGCTTTTAAGCATGTGTTCTACAAAGCAGTAGATTGATTCGCAGATGTTGAGACTTCGTAGTGCCTTAATTAATGATCGAATCAGTTTCAACGTTGCTGAAAGCTCCCTCTATATCTAGAAAAGACACTAGTGCGAATGCTTTGATTGAGATTCTTTCCAGAATCTTGAGAAGGAAATACATTAGGCTGATTGGTCTAAGGTCTTTCGGGAGGATGTGCGGTGTTTTGCCTGTTTTGGGTATAAAGACTTCTCTAACCTCAGTCCAGGCGGCTGGCATTGTTCCCAGTTTCAGACAACCTCTCAGAATACCTCAGAATAGTGGGTGCCGTGGCTCAGTGGTTTGTGCGTTAGACTACTGCGCAAGGGGTTCTAAGTTCGAATCCGGAAAAATACCATTAAATGTTTTTTTCACGGCCCCACCTCTTCCTAGTGTCTGACAAACATTCAAGAGTATAACTGTCATGAGAAAGCTTCTCAAAACCCCTCTGCCCTTCGGATACGGCGTAAAACTGTAGGTCCCTTCTGTATGTGCAGAAATGTATACCACGCACAACATGTACAGTTGTGAGAAGCTAGCACTTGGCCCTCCATGGGCTGCTTACGGGCTAATAATAATTTATATTTTCTCAGAATACAGGACAGGCTATGCGCTATTATGCTGAAGGCCGCCTGAATCTGAACGAAAAATAATACGTAAGAACGCATTGATTTTCACAGTAATTTTAGTTTGTACCGTAATTTTGTTTATGGATATGTTAGTCTTTTGTAGTATATTGGCTTAAATGTTTTAAGGAGCAATAAATATGGATTTTTATGTTAAATAACCTGTACTCATTATTCCGAATAATTCTATGATCCAAATACAGCCTTTCAATAATTGATTCGGTCTAGCGAGACATTACTGTATATGTACATATATTTTATTTATTTATTTTTTCTACATATAGTAGGCCAACACCCATATAACATTCATTCATTAAAACATTAAGCATTATCTGTATTGTTAAACGATATTTTACCGCAAAAGAATGAAAAATAGGTCATTTTAAGCTTTAGACCATCGTTAACGATTTATTATTCAATGTGTATTCAATACAGACATACCTTTCTCAAAGGCACATAAATTTATAGTAGATCTATAATACATTAAAACATATGGAAATGCTACACTCCGCCTAGAGCGAATAGTGTGATACCCTATCCCTTTCCTATATACAGACATATGTAAGTAGCTTTTTCCACAAAAAACTTGCTTAAATTTATATATAATGTTTTATAATATTACTCAAAAAAAAAATTATTTCAAAAATTGGGCGTGGAAGTGGGCGGATTTTTCAAATATTTTAACATATCCTCAAGTCTGCTTCTTAGGATTGATATTATTTGATGGAAATCTACGAAAAACATATGAAAATGCTACTATCCGTCTGGAGCGGATCGTTTGATACCCTACTCCTTCCCTAAACACATAGCTTCTTCTTCCACCGTATATTGGTGCTTTGGAAATTTTTTTTTAAATATCTTATAAAATTACTCCAAAATACGAAATTTCTCAATAAGTGGGCAGATTTCAAAAATTTGTCAACATATACTGTATTTTGTTCCTAAAAGGTGCTATTATTTTAATTAAACTGTCGAAAATCAAAGACAAAAATGCCCCTAAAACGTGGGCGTGGTCGTATACTATGTATGGAAGATATGTCGGGTACCAAACCTATTTACCTATTTACTCACGAAAGTTTTTTCGAGTTTCATATAAAAATACTGTCGGGTACCAAACCTATTTACCTATTCACTCACGAAAGTTTTTTCGAGTTTCATATAAAAATACTGAAAAAAGCTTTGAAGCTACTTGAAACATCTGGAGTCAAAGTCGTCGCCTATGCAGACGATGTAGTACTGATGGGTACGGGCAAATTTCTCCCTACGCTCATTGAGCAAGTCGACGGTGCTCTCAAGATCCTGGTTAAGTGATCTAAGACATGCGGCCTTACCATCAACCCCCAGAAAACTGAATTGGTTTTATTTACCAACAGAAAGAAAATCCCTCGGTTCAGCACACCCTCTGTGGGAAGCATTTCCCTCAGCCTATCCGACAGCGCAAAATACCAGGGTTTCATTTTAGATAGAAAACTCACCTGGAGACCTAACATAAATGAAAGAATCAAAAAGGCCAACATAGCCTTCTACAAGTGCAGCAGAATTTTTGGGAAGACCTGGGGACCCTCTCCAAAAACAATTCTCTGGATGTATACGGCTATCATAAGACCCATCCTGACATATGGCAGCCAAGTATGGTGGCAGAATTTTCTCCGAATCACTGGGTATATCCAGATCTATACGACTCCCAGACCACAGCAGTGTTTTCCAAGCGGAGGTCCTGGCAGTGACAACAGCGGCCCGTGAGTCTGCCGTAAGAGCAATACCGCCAGAAGGTATCACTTTCTTTATCGACAGCCAGGCAGCTATCAAAGCAATTACTGCCATAGAAATAAAATCCAAGCTTGTGAAGTGCTGTCGCGAAGAGCTTAAGACTCTGGGAACACAGCACAAGGTTCTACTCTGCTGAGTCCCTGGGCACGAGGGCGTCCCGGGAAATGAAAGGGCAGATGAACTGGCAAGGAAAGCTTCATCGGATCCACTCGAACTGACTGACCTCTCCATAAGCACCCCATAAGGCTGGCTATGAGAGAGGCGTACCTGAGATGGAAGTCCATAGACATTTGCAAAACTGCAAAACAACTATGGCCAACTTTTGACAAAGCAAGGACGGAGAGAATTATCCGCAAGGACAGACGTTCACTGTCCTTACTCGTGGGAATACTCACAGGACACAATACTCTGCGGTACCACCTAAGGAAACTACGTCGGACGGAAGAAGAACTCTGTAGAGGATGCGGCGATGAGGAGGTTATAGAGGACACTACCCACTTCCTCTGCCAATGTCCTGGACTCCAACATTCCAGGCACAAATTCCTCGGCAAGCACTTCTTTCAGGATTTAAGAGAACTCTCTAAAGTCAACACCGACATGTTACTGAACTTCATTAGAACATCAGGATGGTTTGTATACAAGGATAACGAGTAAGTACAACCATGGGAAGTTTGTTGCAGACATTTATGGGTTAAATGAACAAGGGGTACTTTTTTATAAGCCCCCTATGGGTAACACAATGGGTCAGTGCTGACCTGAGTGCGGCGGAGGTATTTTTGTTTCCTCTCCCAACCCTCATACCTAACCTAACCTAACCTAGATTTTTCACCTGACTCCGCGTGCTGGACGTGCCAGGTTGCGAGGAGTTTCTTCCATAGCGATATCGACAGCTGTGTCGAGGTCTTCACATCTTGCACTTTTTACCAGAAGCTTTAACTGGGGTATGAGTCCATTGCAAAAACTGTTTAGAATCATTTTTTCATTTAGCAAACGGATAGCTTGGTTTGCAGTTGCGTCCTGTGTTGACGCGTTTGCATTATTTAGCTCATCGAGCAATGCATACGCTCTTTCTGTGAAGGACATGACTGACTCGCTAAATCTTTGCTGAAATTGAAAAATCTGTCTGTATCACTGATATAGACCGAGTTTTTCTTAAGCTCTTTTTTATTGCCTTTTTTAACGCTGGTCAGCCATCATAATCGTTATATTTCACTATAACATTTTATGCCCTGCCTGTTAATTTTGACTTCACGATGTCAACTAGTTCGGCTTTATCAGACTCAGGGGTGGCCTTTCTTGATTGGAGATCAACCAATTGAATGAATCTGTCTAAATTTCGTGCAGAACCATCGAACCCAGGTATGAGTTTTATGGCTTGCGAAGAATTGAAAGGCATTGTTGCAGGAAGTTGTGTTATTGAGATGAGAGAATCGGAAGAAACAGATGTAGCTATTTTGCTTTTGGAAAGCAACCCATGGACCTCAAATGGTTCCTTTTGTGGTTCCGTGTGATGTGGGTAATGTCCAATAGGCACTTGTTTGTCAGACACTTGGCTTTCAGAAAACCTACGAACCTTTCTATTTCTAAGTGAAATGTTCAAGTTCAAGCTCGACATTTACCGCGTTAATCATACATGGACGTGTGTATACTTAATATTTGTTAGTGAATATACTATTTATTTATTATTCTTTATTTATTTTTGTTTTTTGATAAAATAAATAGAAATTTTAGTCTACTTTTACTGTGGGACCATGATGCCGATGCAAATGGAGTTGCTGACGCTGGTTGCTGATGGTGGTTACTAATGTTGATTTCTGATGCTGATGCTAGCTAGCTGGTCTTGCTGTCGTTGGTGATGATGCGATATCTTCGTTCTCTATCGCTCGTTGACTGCCTGGGCTTTTTGAATTTTCGGGACTCATGGCAGATGTTTTATCCTAGAGATCCCACCGCTGCCACCAAATGTTGTTACCGAAAAAAAACACGGAAAAATATTTGAAATTGAGACGACTAGTCTCTACTGCCAACAAATTCTGTCTGTTCGTCCATCGCTTTAGGTTTTCCTGCATGCCTCTGATTTGTTAGCTTTAGTTGACCCAGTGCGAACCGTTCCATTTAATTGCCCCATATGTTTCACATTTTGGTTATGAAACGCTTTGGTGAATGGACGTGTGCTATTGTCACACAATAGGGTATTATCTTTCGTTCATGACAAATGTGTGTTGCCGGTCGTACTGGCACACATTCCAGCCACTACCACAATTGAAAAAATTCATGTTTTGGAGTAATTTGATAAGATATTAAAAAAAAAAGTTTGTATACAGGAAAGGGATAGGGTATCACACGATCCGCTCTAGACGGATTGTAGCCTTTTCATATATTTTTCTCCATCGTCGTTTCATTTTTACACTCCTTTGTTTCGCTCGTCTGCTTTCCATCATCACTCATTTTTCATTTCGTCATTTTCACTCCTTTGCCTCTCGTTGTCTATTGTTGTCTTTCTGGCACTTACCGGTACATCCTCCGCTGTTAAGTGAAAAACATAATCAACATTTGACTGCATATGTGCGCAGATGTACACCCACGAATACACACGATCTTATGAGCCAACATATAATAAGCCCAGCGTAGTTTTCGGTCACTTTCGGGAACATTACCGAACAGTAAGGAGAGCGCTCTCAGTCGCTCATTGCATATGCGAATTTGACAGTTGGTAGAAATTACCAACCCCTATGTGTTTGCATTAATGTTTTCTCTCATATTTGCTTATATTTTATATTTGGAACTGTGCGAATGATTACTGCTTTCATTCCCGTTTTATTAAATGTTTGCTACTATCCATTTTTTACGCGAAAAATAAAATCTTAACACCAACAACGGCAGAGAAAAAAAAATTGTAGATTGTCTTGATGGGTGGCCATGCAGACAAAAGTATTATGGTTAGTGGTTGAAGCTGACAGAACATAAGGGAGCATTTCGATCAGTTATGACATAAGCTTATGCTTCCCAATGTTGATTATGGTTGGCCCTTTATGCTGCCCTCGTATTCGTCTTCACTCGTTTGTTTGCTGGTTGGCATACAACACCTTTCCGTCGTTGGTATTTTCAAAAGTCGCGATACAAGTTCATTCTTGTTGCCGCTTGTTTTCTTGTGCAGCGACTTCGGGGAGAGTACGATAGCTTAAGCGCCAAAAATTGATAACGGAGGAGGAGGTAGGGCCAACGCAAACAAAATATTCATAGATACCTGCAGTGCAACTAATTTTTTTACTATGTATAGGTACATATGTTACGTTATGTCATTTATTCCAGAACTTAAGTAAATTTTTTATGTCGCTTAAATTTTTGACAGAAAAAATTTAACATAATGAAACAGGATTTGTTAACACAATCGCTTTCAATCTTTTCTCTTTTTAACAAACGATTAAAATACAAAGTCTTGCTGCTGTCTGACTCAGCTATGGATTTTTTATTACAAAAAAAAAATGCGAATTTAAATGATACAGTTTCCATATATCAGTTTTTTTTTTATATTTATGGTCGATTTTTTTTTTTAACGAATCTGGTCCATTTCCTAATTTTCGAACAGCAACTCTGAGTAGTAGGGTAGAACTTACATAGTTTCTTTTAATTTACACCTTTTTTTTATAACCCAGCATTCTCTTTTTACAACTTTCCAAAAGAGAAGCACAACAACTCAATGCAAGTGTGTGTGTCCTTTAGATAGAGGCGCTTTACACTGTATTACGTGTGGATAAAGGTATATGTATTGACTTAAGTGCCCAACCCATAGAATCCGTCGATCCGTTGTTCCGTCGACGTTAACTGACAGCTCGATAAAATACACACAACCTTATGGGAGGCGGCCCATAGCCAACGGATGGATGAAGTTCGACGGACAAAGTAGGTTTACTTTCTACTTTTTCAATCCGTCGATCCGTTGTCAGTACACACATTCACGTATTTCAGTTCACACATTCACATATTGAAGTTCACGCATAAGAAAATTGAGAGTACGCATTTTCATTGGTGGAAGCAGAGAGAGAATTAAAGAAACTATCATCGCCTTTGACAATCAGCTGACGGTTGTGACGGATTCTATGGGACTGTTCTATCCGGCAATACGTCAACTTCAACGTCAACGTAAAACGAATTGACGTCGACGGATTCTATGGGTCGGGGCCTTTAGTTTTATGTGGCAATTGCAGCTTTTCTAAAAACCTTGCTTAAAAAAGAAAAACTCGGGCAACATCTGCATAGAAATAGAAATATAAGTGATGGTATTATTCTTAAAACAGTGCCATATGCTGCAATTTTTCTTACCATTCCCTGTGCACTGTGGTGGTAATTTTTTAAAAGTAATTTTAAAGATTGGTTATAAAATTAATTAAATGTTTTTGAGTTGTATTTGAGGGAGAACCGTTAGAATATTTTGCCCGCAATTGCCCCCCTTTTTGCGATTTTTTTTTAAAAATATGTACCTTCGGAAAAACCTTACATATCTTAACATATGGGAAATCGACAATCCATCTGAAAAAAGTCATTAATTACACTAATCCATTTCGCCGAACCTTGTCTCTTAGAGAAATGGGTGCCAGTATGGGTTATGCAGAATTCTCAAGAGATAATGTATTTTGTCCCCAAAAATTGATATTATTCTTCCCTTAAATCGTTAAAAACATTTTTTTTACGAAATCGCCCCTAAAAAGTGGGCGTGGCCATACACAATGTATGGAAGATTTGTAAAAAGAAAAAAAAACTTTTTTTTTGGAAAGTGGGCGTTGCAGTGACAAAATGTGTACACTTTTACTGCGTAACAATTATCTAGCGAAATTTCAGCCTCCAAGCTTTGGTTGATTTAATGCCAATTTTTAGATAATTCTATCTGTGGGTGCCGTGGCTCAGTGGTTAGTGCGTTGGTAAGTTCGAATCCAGAAAAATATCATCGAAAGTTTTTTTCACGGCCTCACCTCTTTCCAGTGTCTGGCAAACATTCAAGTGTATTACTGTCATGAGAAAGATTCTCAAAACCTCTCTGCCCTTCGGATCCGGCATAAAACTGTAGGTACCTTCTGTATATGCCGAAATGTATACCACGCACAACATGTACAGTTGTGAGAAGCTAGCCCTTGGCCCTCTATGGGCTGCTTACGGGCTAATATTTTTTATTTTTTATTTTTTTTAGACAATTCTGCCCCACTATGAACGTGTCCCGTTCCTTGAGCACTAATAATTCGCATATATGTAGGTAGAACCACCTTCTTTCTTAGATTTTACGCCTACTGTCAAACTCATGTATGACACAAAATCATCCAACGTTTTATCTAAATCAAATAAATGAACGATTTTAGTCATTAATAAATAGAAAACAATTATAAATAGTCAAATTAGCTAACCCTGCATTGAATTGCACATTTCTTCTTTCGATGGAACATATCTTTTAAGAGAATGGGATTGACTTTCCTTATTAAAGTTAGCCACCATTTTCGTTTTTGTGTCTAAAAGATAAAACTACAGTGTCTTCGGTCAAATAATATATGTAGATGCTGACACAATTTTTGAAAGGCTGCTTTCGAAATCGACTCGTCTACTTTTTCATAATCTTTCATTTTTTTCAGAAAGCATAAGTCTTGAAAGGGTGCTTTTACTGCCGAACAGCACTCCAACCATGGTTTAACATAAATCATCACAATAAAGACACAGAATTCTTTCAATCCACCACTATCTTTTTTTGTCAATTGAAGTTGCGAGCGTAGCATATACATATATTTTTAACGCATAAATTGCTCTCGCCATCCATCTGGCTTGATGCATTGCACCTGGGGGCCTGATTTTTAGTTGCTTATCGACATCTCCTCCTAAGAATATTATTGAAAGTTCAGTAAGTTCGCGGTAGTCATTTCTAACAATTGTTCTTCGTAGCTACTCAACTCACTTTGTCATCCAAGTTCCAGTCTTTAATTGCCCTAGAAACAGCTTTAGCTTGTTCTTTACCAGAAGAATTATCCAATTTCGGCACGGATAGAAGTTGTTCCTCATCTCCAAAAGTAATAACAATAGGAAGTCGTTCTTCCTTAGCATTCCTTACGTTCAAGCCAGGTAACAATTTTCCATCCCAGTGAACAGTAACGACCTCCGGAACATTATTTTGAAAATCTCTTTTAATGTTTTCTGCCCTTTCTTTTCTGATCCGTGTCCGCACGCGTTGAATCGAAGACTTATTGATTGGAAAATCCTCAAAGTTAAGCCCTAGAGCCTCCACTGTAGCCTGAAGTATATAAACAGAGTCTCTTGTGCTCATTTGACATCTGTCTAAGGATGAGACTAATTTTGGAGTAACAAAGTCTTTTCTCGTTTTGAGGTTGCCTCAGAGGACGATTTAGGAGCAGTGGGAAGAACTTCGCTGCTTTTGTCGGAGCTTGCATATATGTCGTGCTCTTCAGGACTGGACTGGTATTGCCGATGACATGTACTTGTTACGGATTTGTTCTTCTTCTAATCGCCTTTGTCTTACCCTATCTTCCTTTTCAGATTCTTTTTTATCAACTCCCGCTAAGCAGCCCGGTCGTACTGGCTCTCTCTGTAAGAAAACCCTGTCCTCAATTTTTTGAAGAGCATCAGCATGGGCTATGTCAAATATGTTATCCAAATCGTCCTGGAAATCTGCTTCTCGTCGTTTATATACCTCCTGGTTTTCGTTTAAGTTTTTTGCAATTCTCTCCAAGCTTCATACAAATTTATAAGCTTCTTCACAGAGTTGGGTAGAGATTTTGTGTGGATTCTTGCCTTTTCCCAAAAAATAGTACATTCGCGCAAATAAGATTTGCACTTTCGCTGACTGTCAATTTAATCTCCCTCATATTAAAAAAGAAAACTGCAAGAACTTATCGATTTGAAGGTTATTTAGCATACTATATTTGGTGATTTACATCTCCCACTAAGTAAATCCTCTTTGTATTGCTGCTTAGTTGCAGTGACATCTTTAACCGATTAAAAAATACGATTTTACCGCGTGAAAACTAAAAATGCAATAAAAATTTGCTTAGGCACGTGCTATTATTTCAGTGTAACATGTTCTGACATGTTTCGATCCAACTCGGCACGGGTAAAAATGCTGCAAATGACCTAATTTTTTTTCGGTTACGTTTTATAATAAAATAAACAAAATAAGAACATATGCGTTCAAAAAAAAAGTCGAAAAATAAGGGACACCCTAATGCACAGGTTTAGTTTAAAAAACAAAAATATGAAATTTTTGTTTGCAGTCCCTTTGCAGAACATCGCTTGGCAACAGATTTATCCCGCATATTTTGCAGTTGCATCATTTCTTCAATGGTGAGGTCATTTTGTTCTGCCCACTGCAAGCACATGGTAAAGGTTTACGTCTTCTAATTTCACTTTGGGCTGTATATCAATAACCTTCATTTCCACACTATTATCGGAAACTTCTTCTTCTTCTCTGGAGTCTACATTTTGCAGATTTTCGGAGATCCATTCAGAGATGTCATCGCGGCCAAAGTTCTCGCTTGGAAACATTTGATTAAGCATTGTTGTAATGTCAGATCATTCTGACAAAATTTGATGCCGAATTAAAAGCAAAGCACACAGTCTTCTTTCTCCCAATGAGCTGGAGTTCTGATAACTTTTTTAAAAAATTTAGCGATTGTAGTCGCTTTTAACTCTTTCCATGCGTTTGCCAAGAAACAGATGACATGTTTCAAATTTATGCTTTTCAGTTCTTCTTCATAGGTATGGGGAGAAAGAAGATGGCTCAACAAACCTTTTTAGTGTTCCGGACCTTAAAAGGAAAGACACTTATTGGTTTGATACGGTGTCTTTCTGTCCGTCTGTCCATCAGTCTGTCACAGCCCTGTAACTTTTGTACCATTAGACATAGAGAGCTGAAACTTTCGCAATGTATACATTATGTAGAAGCCCGCACAAGATGGTGACAATGAATTTCATTTCGGGGGCCCTTTTTTGGGCACCTTGTATGAAGGGCAAAAAACAATTATTTTGTTTCCCATCATGTGGCCTTTCAAATTAAAGAGAATTTTGCAAGGGCTCCATATATGTAAGAAATATTTTTTTCTAACAAAATTGGTTGAACAAAAAAGTTTGCCAAACACTTGGCCCCCTAGCGGCCAGACCATAAATGGTAAAAAAATGAAAAAAAAATTGGAGATACGCAGAATTTTGTGTAGGTTGTAAAAATAATACGAAAGTTTCTGTATCTTATATATTTTCTGAGAAAAATTCAAAAAATGGGGTATCTAGTTACCCCACTGTATCTCCCCCAGTTTTTATGCTATCCAAATAATTTTTACAGTAGGTTATTTTGATACTAGTATTGACCCAAATTGAAATCCGCCAAGTAGTTCCCGAGTTACAGATTCTACAAAAACGCATGGCCTTCCCTATATTCTCATCTCTTCTCTTGATGCTACCTCATTCGATTTCGATTATTCAAAAACTAAGTAGTTTAGACGAATGGATCGTATATGTAGGTTCTCCTCTGTGGAGACACCATCCGATTAACAAATCCCGTCTAGAGTTCCTTTTCTTGGCTCAATTATTGTTAAATAAAACACTCTTTACGTTATAACTGTTAATTTATTTTAATTGGAAAAATGAAATGAAAGTAAAGGAAAGGTTGACAACACGTCTTACTTCTATGGGGGTCGGCACTGAACTGCCGTACGTTATTTTAAATTCTACATAAGTATCTTAAAGAGAGAGAGGGGTGGAACTAGCTGTGGTGGGAATAGACTTGGGTCGCTAAAGATGTGCTATCTCCATCGATTCGTACATATATGTATGTTAGCTTTATACTGCTATTGAAAACTAAATAAGTTTAAAAAACTATAATTTTTTTTAATTTTGTTTTTTTTTTTCAAAAATATTTTTTTTTTTTAATTTTTAAAACTCTAAATGCTGTATTCCTTTGCATGTCAAGTATTGCTAGTGTTTTACTTTACTTAAACCATTTAACAAGCAAAGTAGTGCTACATGCATTTTTATCCAAAAGCTTGTTACGCCTAAACTAACTGAAATATGAAATTTTATCAAAATCGTTGGAACCATTTTGGGGAAAACTACGACTTTACTACTTGATAGAGTTGATTAGGCATTACATTGTTCATATCACAACTAGTGTTAGGTGTACTTATGCAGGATATGGATAAATTGCCTTCTATTTAATGATAACATAAAATGTCCGGAACACTATTGCACGAGGCCCTCCTCGCACTTGCCCAATTTTTTTTGTAATAGAGTTTAGTCAACCGTATAACATTTTGCT
The DNA here is from genome assembly GCA_949716465.1 of Chalcosyrphus nemorum. Taxonomy (NCBI): domain Eukaryota; kingdom Metazoa; phylum Arthropoda; class Insecta; order Diptera; family Syrphidae; genus Chalcosyrphus; species Chalcosyrphus nemorum. Next base: position 41,343,847 of record OX454334.1, read on the forward strand.
CCATAGGTTGTAGTATGGCTGTGCAATATGTATGTATGTAGATATATTTTGAGTCGTTCAATTTCAATGTTGCAAAAAATAAAAACTTTTTTTTTCGATTTGTTGCGAAAATCGAAAATAGGTAAGGTCATTGCATTGGTTGCAAATATGGAGTGTTGCAAAAATCCAAGTTGCAAAAATCGAGACTGCACTGTACTTTCACGTTTGCGCGCGATCGTAAGATTTACGATAATGTGCGCCTGTATTTGGCATACCTTCACAATAAAGATGATACCGTTTGTACAGATGGTATCATCAATACCAACGTCAAGGTTTCGCTTCATCAAGAAGGTCTCCCAACTGATCCTGATGAGCTGAAACAAATTTTCCTTCGCTATTACGAAAGTTTCGATATTCTGCCAACTAGCGTAGCAAACGACCTCTCCACGTTTGCCTACCACGTTGAATCCAAACGCATCTCCCACCTTCAAAGAACTCGTTATAAAATTACAAAAACTACTTGCGTTCCTAACCTTCTACTCAGCACATCACGCAGCATAATCACCGCCAAACATTTATCCATTTACTACCAAAACATACGCGGACTACGTACCAACTCCTACATAGTTTTTCTTAGCTTTCTTACGATGTTTTCGAGCTCACCGAAACTAATCTTTCCCCCGCCTATAATAGTAATGAGTTCTTTACCTCGGATTTTAAAGTCTTTCGTGACGATGGGCTCGTAAAAGACGAAGAATCTAATTTCTCCTATCCATACACAACCGTTATAACTCTGAACTTCATAAAACATCACATACCGCTGATCTGCCCTAAAGTTACCATCCTGAAGCGAAGTCTGTATCTTCCTTGTTGCTACATCTACCCCTTCCAGCCTATTCAAGGCTACCAACTCACTGTAGATGCCATAGACTTTCTTTTTGATGCTGCGGACCCCTGTAATGATAAGTTCATTTTAGGTGACTTTAATCTTTCTCATCTTCAATGACAGTCTGAGGATGAGTCACATTTCGTTCTTTCTAATGCAACTTCAGACAAAGAAGTCCTTTTCATTGATTGTCCGACTCTGGCCTCTACAAATCAGTAGGATAAGTAATAGCCTTGGCAGACTGGTACCTGCATTGTTACGGCATGTAATCATCTTCTCTCTACTCTTGGCCGCTATCACCCACCTCTCTTCAACTCATACTTTATATAGCTTTAATTTTCGTAAAGCTGACTTCACCAAACTCAACAACTTGCTCAGTAATGCCGTTTTTGATTACAAAGATATGCCTGTAGATATTTCACTCACATATTTATACTCTTTAGTCTTCGATTGCCTTTTTCAAACTGTTCGGTAGACACTCAAATTCCATGGTATGGAGTGTATGCGTGCGTTTCATAATAAGAGGAACAAACTTTGGATTGCATACCTCAAACCTCCTCATCGGACCCCAAAATCGTGGCAAACCTATCTGCCCACTTCTTTAGTCAACCGACCACAGCCCCGAACCTGACCCTGACTACTTTTCTTATATGAATAGAAGCGCTCAAACGTCCTTAGTCTTCTTAAATAACACCACGCAACTTGTCACTGATTAGATTAACATACTTAAAGACGACTATTCCTCCGGCCCTGACGTGTTGCCCGCTATCGCGTTAAAGAAATGCGTAACACAGATAGCGCAACCCTTGACTTCACTTTTTCTCATGTCCATTCCCCAAGAGACTTTCCCCCTCCTTTAAAGAAATCGTTTGTCATACCCATCCATAAGAAAGGCCCTAAACACAACATAACCAACTACAAACCCATCCCCAAATTGTCATCCATACCCAAACTCTTTGAGAGCATCGTCTATGATACAATGTTTTTTCATTGTAAATCTTTATTTTCTGCCAGGCAACATGGTTTCCTCAAAGGTAGGTCGACAACCACCAATTTAACAGAATTTGTTTCCCAGGTGCTATGTGCGTTTACGAAATTGACGTAATAGTCACTGACTTCAGTAAAGTTTTTTATATAAAATTTCACCCAATTATTACTCTTAAGTTAAAAACTCTCGGCTTTCAACCCAATTTTATAAAATGGATCCAATCATACATTAAAAACCGCAAATATGCAGTCACTTGGCTCCTTTAATTTTAGTCCTAACTATTAACGATGTTGACCGCATTATCAAATACTCCGAACTCTACATCTATGCCTACTTACTTACTTGGGTCAATTTACCCCTCGGGGGCATAGGGCGTCAACAACGCCTGCGCGCCATCTTGTTCGTAGTTCTGCAACGCATTTGAGCTCTCTCCAACTCATTCCCAAAGGCTCGATTCCTCCTCGACCGTTTTGCGCCACGTTTGCCTAGGTCGTCCCGCTGTTTTGCCTGCTTGGGTGAGCGGATTCCACTGCATAACGTATTTCGCAATGGAATTGTCTTCGCGCCGTAGGGTGCGTCCAATCCACTGCCACTTTCTCTTTCGTATTGTAATGTTGATAGGTTCCTGGCCCGTTCTCATATAAAGCTGTTCGTTGGAGATACGGTTCAGCCAAAAGATCCTCAAGATGACTCTTAAATATTTGTTTACAAAGACTTGCAGCTTGTTAATGGTGTCCACTTTCCAGCAGTACTGATTCTACGTTGGAGCGAAACAGGCGCAGCTTGTTATCTTAAGCGGATAATATTGCTTTTCCAGATGGTGGACAGCATGCCAAACGCAGCTTTGGCCTTCCCGATTCTGCTGCACACATCCAATTCGGTGCCACCGCGGTTTGCCGAGACCATACTTCTTAGGTATAGAAACTTGTCAACTTTCTCGACTTCCTGTCTGGCAATATTAAGTTGGGCGCTGGTGTTAGTGCTCAGGGCTTTTGTTTTGGCAGTTAATTTTGAGCCCTACTTTGTTTGGTCCATTATCCGATGTGAAAGTAGACAAAAATCGTCAGCGTAGTCTAGTTGTTTAAGGTAAGATGTCATAGTCCAGCGTCCATGATTTCCTTCCGTCAATGCTGCACAGAGAATATCACTGATAACCACAAAAAACAATAGCGGTGACAGTACCTATGCATCCTTGACGTACTCCGCTTTTGACTTCAAATTCTTCTGAGACCTTGACATTGTGCAAGACGTGACACTTACTGCCCTCAAACGTGGCCTTAATAATAGCTATGAGTTTATCTGGGATACCTGCGCAAGGCCAACCAGATAGCAACTCTATTCAAATTGTCGAAGGCCTTCTCGAAGTCGATAAACAGATGTGGCGTAGACCTGTACTCAACGCATTGATCGATTATGATGCTTAAGGTGTTAATATGGTCGATGCAGGAGGATCCAGCTCGAAAGCCCGCCCGTTCGACGTCGAGAGTTGAATCTAAATGATCCCTGTTCCATTCTAGAATTATTCTTGCAGTTATTTTGGCCACGGCTGGCAGAACACAAATACCTCTCCAGTTTCCACAATCCATCAGGTTTCCCTTTCTCAGAAGCTTGATGATCATCCTTCTTTTCCGCTCCTGCGGAAACTCTTCGCTATCCCAAGTTCTCCGTATTAGCGGATGCAGCAAATCTACCGATACATTTGGCGCGGCTTGAAATAGTTCGGCAGGGATGCCATCAATACCTTCCACTTTGTTTTTCTTGAAGCACCTGATCGCTGTTATGATTTTGTTCTTACTGGATGCTCATTCAAATTTGAGAACATATCAACATCGCCTAAGTGGTTTAATACTGTGGCGAAATGTTTTCTCCATCTAACGAGTTGATCCTCATCCGAAATTAGAAGTCTGCCATCTATACTTTTCACCGGGTGTTGTTTGGAGCAACAAACGGTCGATCTGGTTGGATGATCGCTGCCTATCAGTCGAGACCCAACTGAACTTGTGGCAGGTGTTATGCTCAAACAGCGTACCTCCGATGACTAGGCGGTTAGTATTGCACAAACCGCTCACCGTCGATGATATAAAAATCTTTAAAATAATATCCTCTACTTCCGAATCTCACCTTTTCCAAGACGACCTAAATAGATTTTTTAGCTTGTGTCAAAAAATCATCTCTAAATAGTCAATATCCAGTGAGGAGAATGAAAATACGAACATACGCCATCTGGGGAGAAATTACAACGCGAATAAAACTAATAGTAAATGACACTACTATTAGTTTTATATACAATGGTTCTATGTTATTTTGGTCACAAACGTAATATGTGGTATTTTATTAGACTTCACAACACTTGCATAATAGCCGTGTTTTATTATCCACATCTGGATCAGATCAACATAAATTGTCAGTACAGGGAAGATAGGGATGTTTGTCTCTCATTCGCACTCTTTTGTTTTCCGTAAGGTGCTACTCTAACAAAAGCTCTTACAGGGTTGCCGCAGTATCATTTCATACTAGCAAAAATGTGAAAGAATATTATGTAGGGTTACCATCCTATTTTTTTTAGATTGAAATTTTCATTTAATGTGTTTTATTCATAAAATATAAAACAAATTTTGAAGGAAGCGCGTTTTTGAAGGGTTAAAAATTAAGCCGGTCGGCATAATCCCTTTTCAATAAAAAACAAACACGGACAGGAGGATGGAAACAAGAAAACAATTATGTATCTACTTTCATTGCAGAGGTCAATTAAAAAAATATATCGACATTTAAAAAATACTTACTGGAATAAATCAATAAACGATTCTTCCTTCTTCTGAGTTCTGTTGAAATGAGCATAAGGGTATAAGATGGAAAATTTGACCTGCTTCTGAAATATTTCATTGTGTAAAAATAACTTTGTCCAAATTTGTGCATATACACTGGCGGCATTATCGAAGATTTTTTTTTTTTGATTCATGAGAGACGAATCGGCAAAGGTGCCATTTTTTATCCATTGAAATGCAAAAATTGTCAATTAATTTTCCTATGATGGCTAACTAATATTGAAAGCTGTTAATCTTTTTCGTTAATCAATTCAGCAATGCTGAAGAATTTTAAATCACTCACTCACTACATTGCTTGAAAGTGAAAACTAAACGTCCTGAAAATTGAAACCAATGAGGAAGAAAAATGTATGCATACAAAGTTGAAAACATTAAAACATTTTAGAATAGAAAACATCTTACAATTTTGTAACTGCATTTTAAAGTATTTTCAACACATTAAAAGAAATAATATATCAGATCAAAACAAGATGGTAACACTTATCAAAAATATTTTTTTTCAAAGCTCTAAAACCAAAAGCTACTCAATAGAAACCCAAGGAAAAAAAACTGAACGAGTAACAAAACGGACACTGGTAACTCTGAATGCACATTAATATAAATAGGGGTTGAAATGCATCAGCCAATCAGCGCACACCCAGCTGTGCAGCTTACACATATACACTGTCGGACAAAATAAGGTGCAAATCTAAGCTAAGTAGCGTTTCTTAGTTTTTTTAGCGTTTATACGCTTAGTTTTTTTAATTAGTTCTTTTTTTAAATACTTTCTTATATATTTATAATGCTTGGACCATTTTTTTTTTTACAAAAGTGAACTGCACAACGAAAAGATACTGCAATTTAAAAAAATGAAATTCATGGACAAAATAAAGAAAAAATCCAAATAAAGTATAAACATGGCAGAGGAAATGCATTGCATTTTGCAAACAATTAATTGACAGCTCAAAATATGAATATGTTTATTATTTTTGTTTTTTCCGCATTTTTTTTTAATTGTGTTATTTTTTTTATTGTAGCTATTAAGAATAAACTTTTTAATGAAATTATGAAATAAAAAATTTAAATAAAGCAATGTGTTTTGATTAATTTTCACATTTCAGCTGAAATGTGTGTGTGTGTAGACAACAAAAGGTAAGACTTTAATGTTCTCCATCTTCAGGAAAAAAAGTAACATACAGGATTTTTATTTGTTTTTACAACTATTAAATATGGACTATATAATGAAAAAAACCTTTGTTAAAATCCAAATCTTATGCAGTTGAGTGTCGACGCCAGGAAGCAAATTACTAAATACAACAAAATACACAAACTTAAAAATGCATATAAAAACAAATGAGGAGAAAGAGCCGGTAGCTCTGAGCAGGGGAATGTAAGGAAAGGAGAAAGAAGAAATGTTCAAGAAAATACTTTTCCGTAGTAGATTAGTTGTAGTACCGCAGATTTAGATAGGTATATTTTTTTTTCTTTCAACCAAATTTATGGTCGAAATTCAAGTTGTTTCCTTCCGTTTTCGAGTCCACTCTTCTGAAGCGTCCAGTCCTGAGCACCATCATCGGTGTCCTCACTGGACACTGCCTAATCAGCCTACACGCTAGGCGTCCGGGCCTCCCATCTAACGATTTCTGTCGGAGTTGCAGGAACGAGGAGGAAGAAGAAACGATTCCTCATCGTCTTTGCAACTGCCATGCCTTAGCGTCAAGAAGAAACATCCACCTGGGGTCCTTCTTCTTTGACGACCTCTGTGACCTGATTGGTGTACCCATCAAGCACCTTCTACGCTTTATTAAAAGCTCCGGTTGATTCTCCTGACCCAGCGGCAGAACCTCGTCTAAGTGTAATTGTGTCTGGTAATCTATTCGTACTGGTCCTCTATCTCTCATTGTAGTGTCGTGGTTTTTAGTAATTGGCTGTGATTATTGCAGATCCGGTGGTATCACAATTGGCCTTTTAGGACTAAGTGGTGCCCATCTGTATCTGGGCGCTAGCTGCCACGCTAACCTAACCTAACCTCGCTGACAGACAAACAGAATTGCCAGAATATTTTTTTTCGACTTCTCTATAAAGGTAGTGTTAGAATTTTTAAAAATCTCGAGATCGAATATTTTCACGAATCCAAAACTCTACCCTACCCTGTGAGGTTAAACTCTCGCGAATGTAGATTGCGTTCCACATCTGTGGAATGTGAATACAATTTGACAGTTTTTGTTCGTGGTTCTCCCATTCGCTGGTCGCTGTGGGACCTATTCACATAGGATGGGAAAAATATTTAAGCATTTTTGTTCTTCAATGCCATCTAAACACAATCTTAAAAGTGAATCATCTGCAGATTTTAGTTAGATTTACCACTGTTTATCAATTTACGCACTGTGCCGATGTATTACTTTAATATCGGCCAATCTTCATTAATTATCCTCACGATAAATTATACTTTATATATATAAACGTGGACGAATATAAGAAGACTCTTTTTATGTATTATCTTTATGTGTCTTATAGTTACATTTTTCTTGTATGAAAGTAATTAAAGAATTTAATTTCATGTACAAATATAATTATCAGTCATATAAATGAACAATTTAAAACTATGTATATTTACACATGTTAAAACAATAATGGTAGAATCAAAATATTTCAAAATTTAGTTAGTAGTATTGTAAGCGCCCTCCATATATTTGTTGTATTCGTTTGAATATCCTTTAACTAAATACCATAGTTTTTTAAGAAAAATAAATTTTAACTTTTATATTTCAGTTCATTTTAAAATTTCAAAGTGATAATAAAGAATAACAATAAATATTTGCAGGCCGCATACTAACAGTCTACATGGGATTCTTAGTTACATGATATACATACCTAATAAATTAAAATTACCTAACTTGATTATCTTTACAAATGTGTAAAAAAAAAAGCTGCGTTTATAATTGTTATCTACTTGGAATTAAATTAAAATCATGTTGGGCGAAATTTACTAGTTCGCAGTATAATTGTCAAACATCGGTTTGGTGAATACTATTTGACCAGTTTACGGATTTTTTAGGGCAATTTTTGGAGGTATTAGTGATTTTGATGGTACTTGCTAGACCTTTCGATGGCAATGAGTCTTCGAATTCGGAATCTTCAATTTCACATATGTGAGTAGAAAGATCACTATTCGATCCACATTCACGAGGATGGTAACTACCCAATAGCGACATATTCTCCGCAGGACCTGCAATATTAAAAATACTCAGTTAAAAATTAAAGAAACAACAATTTTTTATGTGCGTGCTTGAAATGAAAAACTACAAATATGTAAAAACTAATTTTATAATAAGAAAAATATATCAGATCGATTCTATTAACCCTAACATGATGCGGTTGGTCCATTGGACCCAAAGTTAATTGGGTTTGGTAGTTTGTAGCATAGGGAAATATTAGAGATATACCACATAAAGTATACATATGTATAATGATCAGCATCAGTAGTCGAGTCGATTGCCTCATGCACACCCACTTTTTGAAAAATATTGTTTTCGAGTACATAATTTTATAAAAAAAATATGTGTATACATTGAGGCATATAGGAAAGGTATACGTTGTCACACGATTCACTCCAGATGGAGTAAATTTTTTTTTTTGTTTGCATTTCTACATTTTTCGTGTTCTTCTTTTGAAATTTAATAAAAACATATGAAAATGCTTCAATCCGTTTGGAGAGGATCGTGTGATACCCTATCCATTTTCTATATATAGCTCCACTTTCCTTCAATATATTTGCTTGAAAACCCCGAATTTTCTCAAGAAGTGGGAGTTTTTCAACAAATATTAACTTTTGTTCTTAAAAGTGATATCATTTTGATGAAACTGCCGACAAACACTTTTTTAAGAAAAACACCCCTAAAATGTAGGGGTTGTCGTCCACAATTACTTGGGAGGTATGTAGACTAAAGAAATACATATCTACATATTTGCTTCAGTAAGTAATAAAAAATAAAAAAACATGAGATTTTTTAATAATTCATGATATCATGAAATGAAGCAAAAAATCATGAGAATCATGATAATTCATGAGATTCGGCAACGCTGGCTAAGCCGTTAGACTGAGGATGATAGGGTGGACTGTTCATACACTTGGTGCCATTGCTTTGACAAAAATTAATAAATTCAACTGAACCAAATGGAGAACCATTATCGGAGACCATGGTATCAGGTAATGCAAAATATGAAAAGATAGTTCTAAGCATTTTAATTATATTATTTACATACTCCTCTATATCTACCACACATAAGAACGCGCTAGAGCTTTCATTCTTACAACTCCCACATGTGCGTCATGCAAATTCTTTAAAACTTTGTTTCGCAATCTAGTAGGGATAAGAACTCGCATGCCATATAAAATACAACTATCCTGTATAGATAAGCTTGCTTGTTTACGGTGATATTTTTCAAATCCCGAGGGACTTGGATTTGGAAGTCCTTCTTTTAAGAATTTGTATAAAACTCGGAATTCTTCATCCTGTTGCGTTTCTTGACCTATATCCTCAAAAGTAAGTGGAATTGCGTCAATAACATTAATCGATTTAATTGCAATATCGTCAATATGTGTTCCATATTCTAATATATTACAGGGGGAGTGCTCTTATTTGGGCTTAAAACATCTCTTAGTGGAAGACTATCGCTATAGATTGAAAACTTTTTCCCTATATATATTTATGAAACTTTTTTACTGCAGATACAATCGCCAGCGCTTCCCGGTGAAGTAATTTTGCTCAGCTGAACTTAACGTGCTTGATGCGAATAAAACCGATCTTTCCTCTCCATTTATAATATGCGATAAAATGCCCGAAACTCCATACGGAATTGCATCGCAACTGATTATTATTTCTTTATGTGGATTATAGTGAGCCAAAATTGAACTCTTTAAAAGCAAAATCTTACTTTTCTGAAAAGCTTCTTTACATTTCGGAAACCGTTCAAACTTAACGCTTTTTTCTGGTGAAATCATAGAGTGGCTTTAGCTCTGAATGTGGTGCCTTTTCAATAGCTTCTAAGTTCGAATCCAGAAAAATATCATCAAAAGTTTTTTTTCCCGGGCCCACCACTTCCGAGTGTCTGACAAACATTCAAGAGTATAACTGTCATGAGAAAGCACCTCAAAACCCACTGCCCTTCGGACACGACATAAAATTGTAGGTCCCCTCTGTACGTACATAAATTTATACCATGCACAATACGTACAGTTGTGAGAAGCTAGGCCTTGCCGCTCTATGGGCTATCGGCAAGATTTTTTATTGCCACTTTATAATCCGAAATCGATTCACTGTACTTTTGCGAACGCGACCAAAACTTAGAATGTTCGGCTGTAATGTTCTTTTTGAGTTCAAAGTGTTTTAAAAGTTTTTTTATTATTTCTTCGTATTTACACTCTTCAGGTTTCTTTGGGGTCTGATTTTATAAAGTCTATTCCCCCAAAGCCTATTAAAAACGACACCTTATCCTTATCATCTGATATTTTATTTAACCGTAGTAAATGATCCATACGCTCACTGTAGGAGGAAAAATCGTCACCGATATTATAATATTCAATATTTCCAACAAAAATCGTAGCAATTTCAACACCGTCTTTTCTTTCTAACCAATTGTTCTCTTTTTTTATTATTCCGCTACTTTGCAGTTCACTTCCATCATCCGAAATACAGAGGCTTTTATATTCACTTAAGGCTCTTACAAGAGAAGAAAAAAAACGTTCCGTTACTAAGCACTAAGAGCAGACGCATGTAGTTCCTAAAATACAGTACTGAGAAAAATTTGTCATACAACTCTGTTTTAAATAAAACAATAAGATTTTTTAATGAAAACGGAATGAGATTTGATCATGAAAATCATAATTTGTTATTAAAACAAGTGTCAGAAACATTTTGGAATGCGAATGTAATAGAATATGAGAAAGGTAAACAATGTACTAGAGAAAATTTTTATTTAGTCTTCAAAAATGTGTGAGTAAAATTTTTCGTACAAAATTCAAAACTTGTATAAAAGTGGTATGTTTATTCTTTTATCACCTAGTATGAAGGCTTTTGTTTTCAATTACAGTATTTAACCTACGTGGCAATGATCGTACAATATTTTTTGTTATGCTAGGGCCCATGCTATTTCTCTTTTCTTTGATTGCTTCTTTTATCTACAATTTTGTCCGAACTTTATGATTTCCGGTATTTTTCGGTCTAAATGTTTCCACAGATGGTTAAATAGATTGAGATTTGAACTTTAAGCTGGATTCTGAACAATTTGGAGTTAGTTTTAAAGCAACCACAACCGAATATCACGTGCGGTTTTGCTTAGGATTTCTATCTTGGTGTGGATAAATATCGTAAACATAGTTGCTTTTTCAGCAGAAACGTCCAAATTTTGATTAATGGTGAAATATTGCTTGTTTTCCATATTTCCCCTTAGCAAATACTATACTTCTCACTCCAAAATATGCCATGGCCCATCCAAATCATACCATTCCCACCCACGTGTTTAACTGTGGCTGCTACATTTTTTAGTTGCAAGGCCTCGTTGTTTTTTCTCCACACTTTTTCTTGTTTACAATCACTTTTAAAGAGCTAGTATCTACTTAGTCTTATGTAAGAAAATTTTTTTTTTCCAAAATCCTATTGTCTCCTTGTTATACTTCCTTGCAATGTCAAGCCTTTGTTTGTATTTCTTTTTTCTATACTACAACTTATGCTAACAGGGGAGTATAATAAAATTCATACATTACATTCTCAATTACGCATAAAGAAGTGAATTCTTAGTCAGTCAAAAGAATATCTTTGTTGTCTGTGGTTCTAAAACAATGGCCCGAAATAATTTAACCGATAATATAAAATCTTAAATAATAACGAATTTTCGAAATAGACGTACATATTTCCTCATCAGTTAAACTTATAGCCCCTATATCTACTGGCAAGATTATCGTTAGTCCAGATTTTTGGCCAAAAAACATACTTGTTAAAGAGTTCGTAAACAGATCAAGTCCACGATCTTCCTCTTCAAAAAATTGCAATCTTCTATCAAAACGTAACGGGACTTAGGACTAAGTGCACTCAATTTTTACTAAGCGTCCACAGCTGTGACATCATTATTATCACTGAAAGTGGATTAGATGACAGTTTTCATAATGACGTACTTTTACCACGAAGCTTTTCAGTTAATCGTTGTGATCGTTCTATATAGAATAGTAATATAGATTGTTTTGGTCGAGTAATGATCGCAATATAAGAAGTCTTTACGCCAAGTGAATTTGACCTAAGTAATTTCTCCGATATTGAAATATGCTTCAGCAGAATTGATCTCACAACATCTTCAAAACTATGTATTGTATGTGTCTACATTCCACCGAAATCTCAACCGTCAGTAGTGACTAGATACTTGGATGCTTTCCGCTTCAGTGATACTTGCTTAACTGCCTTGGACAAAATTTACATTCTTGGTGATTTCAACCATTCGAAAATTGAATGGACCTCTGCTGATGCGGACTGCCTTGTAAGGATCTGGAGCTGATATTGTAGATACACTGCAATCCCTGGGTTTACTTCAGGTTAAACACATAAACAATCATCAAGATCGTACGCTGGACCTTATCTTCGCCAATAACAGCAATGATAGTTTCAACTCAAGAAGCCTTACATCTCTTGTCCCGGAAGATTTGTATCATCTCTTTATTTGCATTCTAATTTTTATATTAATAATTTCAATATTTCTGATTCTTTTAAGTTTGATTTCAAAAGTGCTAATTATGTTGCTATTTGCGATGAACTTAGGAATTATGACTGGCATCCTTTACTTTCCTTGGAAATTAATAATTTATGTTCCGAATTTTATCGGGTCATTAAATAAATTATCTATAAATATGTGCCTACTATTCGCATCCGAAAATCTTCGGCTAAGTCCTGCCCTTGGGATAATGAAGTTACTCGTTTCCTTAAAACGAAAAAGAATAGAGCTTTTAGGAGATGGCGTAAAAGTTGAGTAAATTAGGACTACTTATATTATGTATAAATTAAATCTGAATTCAAGCAGTCCCTTTATCATGCTTACCTTATATATATAGCAAAAATATTGAAACTAATATTAAATCAACCCAAATAAATTTTGGAGTTTTATTAACATTAAAAATAAATTCGATGGTTATCCGAATTTTCTTTCCTACAAGGATGAATCCTTCGATTCCTCGATAACAATATGCAACGAATTTTATCTTATGTAAACACTTTGGATCGCATCGGTTTATTGCATCATTTTGCGCGCAGCCTGAGCTTATTTTCTGCTATTATACGAGGCTCTTTATTTTAATTTGCAAGCACGTATTTCGGAAAAAGGTAACGAGTTAGGTAATACTCGCTCATATTCAGAAGCAAAAGGTTAGAAATGCCGGCCTTGTTTCGAGGACAGATGAAAATTAACAAGAAATGCCCGAAACACGCATTGCGATTACCATTCAGAGGTAGGCAAGATTATTTCCTAAATTAAAACAGAGCAAATTCTACAATCCGTCTGGAGCAGATCGTGTGATACCCTATTCCTTTCCTATACACTTAGCTTTTCTTCCACCAATATACCTACTTACTCACCGCATTTATTGACGATTAAATCCATGTCACAGACTTCCTTGCGACTTCTTCGATGAGGAAATCCATATCCAGAAATTTCTTCGTCCGAATCATTGCCAACTGGAGTTGTTTTTCGAATTTGATTATTTATCAATTTGGTGCTTGATAAAGATGCTTCTCCATCCGTCTCGCTTTGTATATTAAATGGGGGCAAGTAACTATTAGGATGTCGATGGTATGAATCGCCTATTAAAAAATTAAAATGAATTGTTATTCTAAATTTAAACTAATGGATGTATATATTTTCATATATATATATGTATGTATGTTGGATATATACATGTATATTATTATAAGGTTACTTACGCTTATTAATACTATTTACAACTAAAGGCACTGGGTGGCATAAGATGTAAGAGAATTAAATTAATATAAAGCTTTAGTATCTAACAAACAAACCTGTGTTAAATCTATATTCTTCGCTTCCACTATCCAAAGAATTTAATCCTGTAACAAGTTTATGTGTTTCAAAGGACATAGAAAGAGGTTTTTCACTGCTTTCGCACTCGCTTTCTTCTAAATATTCTGATTCGATGTCTTCATTTAATGTTTCTATATCACGAATAGGATCGACAGGCCCAATATCTGCAAAAAATTACATAAGATCAAAACAGTAATTTGATAATAATTAGTTAAAAATTTCTTTCTATTACACCTATAATACTTCCATTTTAAATTTAGTATGTTTTATCTTCATTTATTGGATATCAAAGTTTACCTTTTCACTTTTCTAATCACATTAGAGAAAAGTGAAGTTAACTCGTTATAACAAAGCATTAAAAGTAGTTTTAACCTGAAACTTCCTTTTAAATTAATATTTCGTACACTCACGTTATTCGATTTCTGTGACTTCTAATGAGACTTTTGTGAAGTACAAACGTGTTTTAACTTTGGTGTGAAATTTTAATTTCAAGTGTGTTTTAAATATAGAGTGTATTGTAAGGCAATAGTGTGGCTTAGTGGGGGGGACCAGTACGCGCGAAGACTCGGTTCGGTTCCTGGTTTGTGTTTTTCTTCCGATAAATAAAAGATGGAATTAATAAAAGGGCCACTTAAAGCAGCAACCCAAACAGCAAAAAACAACAGCTGTTAAATTCACAATTGCACCAGTTGGTGTTGATAAAGTCTGAGACGTATTAATGTCTAAGACCATAAGTTACATCCTGCAATATATTAAAACGCAGTGAGGGTATTATTCAATGCGTTCGCTGCCAGAGTTTTGGGAATATGGCGTCGATAGCCTCGAAGCGTGAATGTGGAGAATGTAAATGAATGATTAGGATTAAACGTAAAAATTCGCTCTTTAAGTTGTCCATGGCCAAAGCCCTGATGTGTGTATGGCACTGTTACCACTGGGACTCATTTGAGCCAAAAGGGACTCATTTTTTTAGCTTGACCAAGGACCCATCTTTTTAGATTTGGTTCATTTTTTAAGAATACAAATAAACACTTTATATAATACGGTTCTGTGAATCCATTAGTTCAAACACTTCTTTTTTATTTTGCAGAAAAAAAGTAGTAATTTTTAAAATATTGAATAGTGTGAACTTCGTTTCTATTTCCTTTTTTGAACGATATTTATGAATGAAATGTTTTCTTTTATGTTTACAAAATACATATTTATTATTATTAATATTTTTTTTTAATATATATTAAAATATAAAAAAGTTTTATCATAAACTTAAAATAGATTTTTTGATGGGACTCATTTATTTTCAAAATGGCTAATTTTGTGAGCCTCTGGGACTCATAAAAAACTAAACCTGCGGTAACACTGTTGTATGGTTAGTGAAACTAAGCAAAACATATTATTATGTAAAGGAGGTGTTGCGATCTAAATTCATGGAGAGTTTTTCTCTTTCAAAAGGTCACATATCCATTTTTTAACTTTCACTAACTCTTAATGTTATTCGAACTCGCCTTACTACACAGTTAGAATGACATTCAAAGTTAGAAAATTTTTAAAAAATAAATAGAAACTGAGGTATAAGGTCGTATAAGTGGTGAGGTTCCACCAGCTCCGCAGTTAAAGAAAATGTATGTGGTGGGTGCCGTGGCTCAGTTTTAGTGCGTTGGACTACTGCGAAAGGGGTTCTAAGTTCGAATCCAGAAAAAATACTATCAAAAGTTTTTTTCACGGCCCCACCTTTTCCGAGTGTCTGAAAAACATTCAAGAGTATAATTGTCATGAAAAAGCTTCTCAAAACCCCTCTGCCCTTCGGATACAGCATAAAACTGTAGGTCCCTTCTGTATATAAATGTATTTATACCACGCATAACATGTACAGTTGAACAGTATTTATGTATTTTATTTTATTTTACGTGGTCTATCGTGTAGAGTTGAAGACATTATTTAGATGCGTAAGGCAGGAGTCGGGGAAGAGTTATTTCCTCATGGGCAGCGGCAGTATTTACACACCAAATGTAGAGATTGGGGAAATCAAACACAAATACTAAAGGGAACTCACTAATCAATTGGTAATTGTCTGTATGGAACTTCGAAAACCAGAATCTTATTAGAATCTGGAAACTGTCATAAGCAAACAGCTGACTACTTCATTATTTATTTTTAACGAAATTGGCCGTAAGCGCCGTTATAACACATTTTGGGGCCAAAATGTTGTAAGCCATTTTGTGGCAGGTATCTAAACTTGATTTGTTATAAGGTTTAAACAAAATCGGTGCGGCCGTTCTCCAGAAAATCGGTTTTTTACCAATTTGGCTATAAATAAAGTACCGCTATTAACCCTTGGTGAGCTGAGGCGAATTTCTTCGGGAAGTGCAGTGGTGAATTTATGATGTTAAAATAATATTTTTTTATTTTAAAATTTATAAATGTGTGGGAGGGAAAAAAAATTATTTGTAATATGTAACTTTGAAATTATTGCAAGTGCATGACTATTTTTTCTTAATTTATTTACTTAATAATTATTATGTTGTTTTATTATTCTCCGTTTGTGTGAGATTGCTTTATTTCTCGTATTGGTTAAGCTTCTTTTCTCATCATACCCATACATTTAGCAGGTTTTGTAACCTCGAGATTTCGGCGAAATCTAGTTGAAATCCCTTTGAATTCATCTGTGAGAACCGAACCGAACAAGCCTATACGTTAACTTCGGTTCATTTTACTGTTGATTTATAGATGCCAAAACAATTGTGAGAATCGGACAGAGGTAATATTTTCACTTTAAAATTGACAACATTATAAAATCACTTCAACTCGGTAGAAACAGTTTAGTGAGGATTGGATAAAGTTCTTCCAAACCTCTCGATTTCGGTTCGGTGGGAACATACATAGTTTAAAAGATAATCATTATCTTATGTCTAATCAATCAGGGTTAACGGCAATTCCGACTGAATTACTTTCCCTGAACTTTGAAATGTTGTTTGGTTTTGCTAAGGTGCACTTTTTATTTTAAAGTTTCAAAAATTCAGGGGGAATTTGTATTTATGAAAAATAAGAAGAAAGTGCTGGTATACTGAAATTACTAATGTTTTCAAATTCACAAATGATTGCAATAATTTGAATGATGGAAAAATTAATGCAATCTTTTGTATGCTAAATGATTGGTGATTGCATTAATTTTTTTTAAGCTGAAATATGAAATCAATGAAATCAATTTTAAAGAGTATATTCTAAAATTGTTGCAATCTTTTACAACTCTAATTTCCATGCTCTCTCTGCGCAGTTTTCCAATTGCATAGTGATTTGGAACGGACTCTACATATTTCCCTAATTATTCCAACGGAAATTTAGAAACTGAAACCTAGGTCTCTAATGGGGTTAATCAAAATCATCAGTCGTGTTTTTGGTTAGATATTTTATATATTTCGTATTGCGTTAGCGCCCCAATCATAGTAAGAATGTTTAATACTTTGAATAACATATTCTAGCACGCATGTAAAAGTTTGTTAACATTTCGATTTTTATCGATATTCTTAAAGCATTAACCGATAAATACGAGGTGTGTTCAAAAAGTATCGCGAATTTTGAATTTTCGCGGGTTACGTATATTCGAATTTCGATTTTTTTGTGGCGTTATGTTGGTACTCATGTCTCTCACTCATGCCTACAGCTCGGCCATTTTGAATGTTCACTTAATTGTTGACAGCTACTTTGCTTGCACGTGTTTTGGATCGTCTTCGATTTTTACCTATTCAAAAAAATGGATGAAAGTTTTGCTGACAGTTTTCTTCGATTACAGGGGCGTGGTGCATCATGAGTTCTTGCCACAGGGTAGAACGGTCAATAAGGAATATTACCTGCAAGTTATGCGCAATTTGCGCGAAGCAATCCGCCAGAAACGCCCGGATTTGTGAAAGAACAAAAATTGGCTTTTGCACCACGATAACGCCCCTGCTCACACATCGTTACTTGTGCGCGACTTTTTGGCCAAAAACAACACACTAATGATGCCGCAGCCACCGTATTCCCCAGATCTGGCCCCCTGTGACTTTTTCTTGTTCCCTAAACTGAAGAGGCCCATGAAAGGACGACGTTACGCTACGCTTGACGAGATAAAGACGGCATCGAAAGAGGAGCTGAACAAGATAAAAAAAATGATTTTTTGAAGTGCTTCGACGATTGGAAAAACCGTTGGCACATGTGTATAATATCTCATGGGGATTACTTTGAAGGGGACAAAATAGATATTCATGAATAAATAAATAATTTTTGAAAAAACACAAAATTCGCGATACTTTTTGAACACACCTCGTAGTCATATTTGAAAACACATTTTTAGTAAAGAATGTGTTATGCCATCGCATCACATTTCAAGGTTAGAGCTCAGATATGAAGTTAAAGCAAATCTGCCTTATATTATAGGTGCAAGTAAAAATTCAAGTCAATACTTTATTCAAATGACTATTATATGACTATGTGAAATTAGTTTATACTTACTTAGAGCCACATGAGCACTCTTCGTATGCGACTCATTACTTTCATTACTATGAAAGCTGGATGAGTCCGGTACTTCAACACCAGGGACCTCAGTGATATCAGGTAAAGGATTTTGACTTCTTCTGGCCCAGTCGGAGCAATCCCAATGATATTGCCCATGACTATACGGCGAATCTTCAAACGTACATGCCGAATTATTTATATTCGGTAGGTTGACATGGAGAAGTTTGCTGTTTAAAGTTGTAGGCCTAAGAGATGCCAAACGCAAGGAGTGGTTGCTATAATGGTCAATTTTGCGATCTAAAATGTATATAAAATTTAATTTTGAAAACGAAACGTAAAAATGTATTTCCTTACCGTTATTAAGTTTATTGTCGCTAAAAGTTTTAAGTTGCATTTGGTCTGACCAAGTTTGCTTATGAATAGATTCTGCATCATTAGATGTAGTCCCATTGATATTGATGTGCTGATTAGTGCAATTCAATTTTTGATATTCTGGCGGCACATTTTCTAGTTCGTCTCCTGCAGATCCATAGCTTCTTAAAATATCCAAATTATTTACAAACATTGTATTGACGGGAAATTGAATTTCATTTGAGCTTGCTGCATAGCTTTGTGGTCGTTGTTGTACTTCTAAGTTACTTAATTTTGAGCTGCGTTTATAGTCTTCCTTTGGCAATACTGCATTTAAAGTTATTTCTTTTCGTGGATCATTATTTACATTTTCAGATCCTTGAATTTGTGATTTTCGACTACAAATAAAATAGCTCAGGCAACATATAATAACTAGTACAACACCCGTTATTGCACAAGCTATTCCTATCATATCTTCTAGAGGCAAGTTTCTAAGTTGGGTCGTAATCGAATTGGAATAAAGTGGATCTCCACAACTGGCGCCAGTTAAATCTGGCGGACAAATGCATCGAAAACTACCGGCTTCATTAATACATGTAGCTCCATTACCACAAGGCTGGTTTTCGCACTCATCAAAATCAATATCACACGTTGATCCAGTATAACCTCTACACATACAATAAGCAGAATGGTCACCTTCTTCACAAACACCTCCATTTTTGCATGGATTGGGAGAACAAAACCGTCCAAATTCACATCGTTTTCCAGACATCCGAGGTGGACAAGTGCAAGAATAATTACCAGAGCGCCCTGGGTGACATTTTCCACCAAACAAACATGGAGAAGACGCGCAAGGGTCTAAGTCATCTTCACAAAGGCGGCCCGTAAATCTAGAATGACATTGGCATTCAAAAGTATTTGATCCGATATTCTTGCAGACCCCCCCATTTAAACAAGGCTGAGTGCCGCAAATTCCAAGAGGGGTGAGCACTAATGAACTGTCACATGTGAACTCGACATTTGCAAATCTTTTTAATACAGCTACTGCACTACTACCTGTCATGTGTAATGGGACTGACTCACCAGCCAATCTGATGTCATCCATGCAACCAATAAATCCACGTTGAATATCTTCAAATCCTAAAACAGATGGGTGTGGACGTACTTCGGCGCCCATGAATATATCGTTTGACTGTAAATTTAATATTCCATTCACACCTGGGGCACTCCCTTGTGCTACATGCTTTCCATCAACGACAAGCTTAGCACTGTTACGCTCCCGATCTAACTTGATTTCATGCCACTCCCCGTCTGATACGTATATACTTGATACACTTATAAGGCCCTCGCCTGAGCCTAGATCAAAACGGTATTGAACAACCCCATTCGATATTTCCAAAATATTGTAGTCTACTTTCCCTGAAGCATACATCAAATTTCCTGTTTGTTGCATTGTACGCACTCTTAATGTGAATATTAGCTGATCTTCTAGAGTTCTTTTGCCGACAACTCGGTCGATTTTGTAGTGAGCATAACTCTTTCCACTGAATGAAACAGGACTTAAAGGATTATAACAGGGATAATCCAAGCATTTCTTAATATCACGATCACAGGATGGACCAGCATATCCATGTGGGCAGACGCAACTATAACCTTCTAAATTACCTTCAGGCAAACAAAGTTTATACATAGGACATGGTTTCGAAGCACAAGAGTTGACTGCTTCATCACATTTTTCGCCACCGTAGCCTTGCTGACATTTACATTCATTAACGTGCTCATATACTGCTGATACTAAGCTGGTAACATCTGTTGCAATCGTATTAATACTCTTTCGGTCTAAAAGTATCTTATCCGTGCATAATCCATGTACACACTTTACTTGATTACACTTTGTTTTCATTACTTCATCAACAATTAAATTTGTAGCTTCTTCAATTTCTTCTATATTATCGGATACTGTAGCTACTATTTCTTTGAAGGAGAAATATCCATCTGCATTAGGGTCAGCTTGTTGTTTTCGTACGGTAAAGACAACATCCAATTTATTGTTTTCTTGGACTGTTAAATTAGCATACTTTAAAAATGTTGCATGTTGTTTTAGTCTTTGGAACTTCTGATTTGATGGTTGTACAGAAATAATAATTACGTCTTTTTGTCGTGTACGCATGGCTGTACGAATAGATCTAATAAAACCTTTACGATGACTTAAAATGAAATCTTCTGGAGCGACATTATTAAATCGCAAAATAATAGCATTATCTAACATTTCTTTAGTAATCAGATCTACAGTTATTTTTACTATTGTAAATGCGGTAAATTTCCCATCTGATACAGTAACATTAAGTCTATAGTCGCCCACATCAAGGTTTGGAAGAGCACTTAGAAAGCCAGTATCTTTAGAAATATTGAAAAGAATATGGGGAGAATAGAGGGTACCCATTGTTGGAACTAAATTATAAGTTAAAGAATCATATTGGTCTTGATCTGTGGCAAATATTTTTCCAATTGCTCCACCAGGAAATTCATCTTCAAATGAATTTATTAATATTTCAATTGGTGTTATGACTGGTGGATATTGACTTTCCTCAATAACTTTTACAGTAATCCATGCATCTGAGTATAAAGGGGGAGTTCCATTATCAAATACCCTTATAAGCATATTGTAAGCACTGCGAACCTTATGGTTAAATCGAGTTGCAGTCCTTAATGTACCATCTTGTTCGAGACGAAAAGCTCCACCATCATTACCACTCCGAAAATCAAATGTATATGGTGCAGAATTTGGTGCTGCGTCTGCATCTATGATATCAAATTTGATTAGCACATGCCCAAGCTGTTTATCTTCCTGCACAATTACTGTATAATTTGATTTGGTAAACAAAGGGGGATTATCGTTTGCATCCGATATTTCAATGTTAACATGTGCATAGCTGGATAATTCTGGAACTCCGTTATCGTGTGCTCGAATTTCAAGTACATAATTGGAAACAGATTCTCTGTCAAGAGAACTCGAAACCGATATATAGCCATTATCCTTATCAATAGCAAATTGATTAAGTCTATCTCCTCTTTCGATATAATACATTAGTCGCCCATTTTCATCAGAATCTGCATCTATAGCCTTTACTTGAAGAATCTTATCTCCAACTAAAGCATCTTCTCTTATCATGGCAGCATATGAGTTCTGTACAAACTGCGGATGGTTATCATTGACATCAGTTATAGTAATATTAAGAGTTGCCAAATTACTCAATGGTGGTGCCCCCCCATCAATTGCCTGGATTGTTAAGAGAAAATATTTTGTTTTCTCGAAATCGAGTTCACCGCTGACAGCAATACCACCTGTTTCGCGGTTAATAGAGAACTTTTTTTGTTCGTTACCACCTATTATGGAATAATATATTTCAGCATTAACACCGGTGTCACGAGACGTTGCCAAAATTTTGACGACCTCATGGCCAATATTACAATTTTCTGGAATAGAAGCAAAGTAGTGTCGCATCGTAAATTCTGGTGGGTTATCGTTTATATCCTGAATATTGATAATTAGTGTAGTTACGCTTGAAAGTTTGGGGTAACCTTGATCAGTGCCTATTACAGATAAGTTATACATCGCAATAGATTCTCTATCTAAAGATCTCTTAAGCGTGATAATGCCAGAATCTTCTGATATTTTAAAAGCCTCATTACCATTGCCAACAAAGTAGTATCGAATTTTTCGGTTTAAACCAACATCTTTATCGACTGCATGTATTTTAGTCACAAGTGTTCCAATCTCTGCATCTTCTGGAAGTATTACAGTATATTCATCCATACTGAATATAGGAGGATTATCATTGACATCAGCTACGTCTATTTCTATTTTAGATACACATTCCCATGACAATTGGTCACGATCTTGAACATGAGCCGTTAAATAATATCGGGCAATAGTTTCCCTATCTATTTCACGTGCAGTTTTAAGTACGCCGGTGTCTTTATCTAAAGTGAAGTCTTCAGATCCATTTCCAGTAAGATAAAATCGCAGCTTGGAATTTGATTCTTCATCCGAATCTGAGGCTTTTATTTGTAATATATACGTTCCAATAGAAATAAGTTCACTAATTACTTGTTTGTAGCGATATTTGTGGCAATATGGAGGGTTATCATTGACATCATTTATATTAATTGAAACATTTGTGGTAGTGGTAAACTTACCATCGGTCGCTACTATATTCAATAAATAAGATGATATTTTCTCTCTATCTAGCTGCTTTGCAATAAATAAATCACCACTTTGTCTTATATGAAACTGGGAAAAAGGATCACCAGACGTAATATAGTATTCAACAGCAGTGTTGGCATCGGTATCTTTATCTGAAACAGAAAGCTGTAAGACGACAGTACCCGGAAGAGCTTCTTCGGAAACAGATGTTGTGTAATTCGGAGACTTGAATATTAAAGAGTTGTCATTATAATCTTTTAGCCTTACTATAACAGTAGTTTTTCCTAAATGTTTTGGCTGTCCATGATCGGCTGCAAATATTTGAAATCTATATTCACTTCGCTTTTCTCTATCCATTGTTACAAGAGTTGTTATCCACCCGGTGTACCCGTCAACGTCAAAAATATTTGCGCTATCTCCACTATCATCAGCAATAAAATAACGGATTTCCCCATTTGTTCCATAATCAGAGTCTCGCGCAATAACTTTCAAAATAGATGTACCTTTTTCTACATTTTCTGCTAGCACTATATGATAAGGGTTGCTTTCGAAAATGGGCGCATTATCATTTTCATCTTTAACGTATAAAGTTAATTCAGAAACAGCTGTATAGAATGGATAACTTTCTATTTCAGCTAAAATACCAATGATATGAAAATCTTTTTGCTCTCGATCAAGAGTCTTGGACAAAAGAAGTTCACCAACATCATTGATCGAAAATTGTTTATCTTCATTTGTACCCGAGATAATTGTATATTTGCCTGTAAAATTTCCCTCCAGACGAAGCTTAGTTATTAAAGTGCCAGGGGTAGATAGCTCAGATATGAATTGCTCACGTTCCTTTTGTTCAAAAGTAGGAAGCGTTATGTTGTTATCAACAATTAGCACAGAAACAGGAACGTCGTTATGCAAAGAAGGTGTGCCACAGTCGCTAGCCCGAATAAAAAACTCAAAATTCTGGTTAATATATGTAGAAGCAGACTTTGTCAAGTAAAGAGATCCACTAGTATCATTGACTTCAAATAAACTTTTTATATAGTTGCTTTCAGCTTCGTAAATAGAATAGCGGATATCGCTATTTTGATTTTCATCCATATCCATTGCATTGACCTGTATAATAAATTAAGCCATAAACGTGTAATATAAATCGAGTTTTCCCATAATTTCATATTACCTTTATAAATGGCACAAACAATTGCATATTGTTATTAATCATTGCATGATATTCCCGAAATACGAAAATAGGTTGATTGTCATTTTCATCTATAATTTTTACTTTAACAGTAGCAAAACCGGATCGACCCCCACTATCAGTTGCAACCACAGGAATATCAAACGATTCTTTTAGTTCTCTATCAAATGTTGTTTTTGTTTCAATAACTCCTTTGATTTTATCAATCGAAAAATGTTCCTTTATCGTGTCGGACATAATGTCATATGTTATTGCTCCGAATTCACCAGTATCCTTGTCAGTAGCCGATATCTGTGTAAATTAAGGGATATAATTAAATTGGTCAAAATTAAAAAGTTTGATTTTATGTGATATTCAAATATTGTTTAAGTTATAATAATCCACATATTTCACCTATTAATACAGATTTTAACTACCTGCATAGCGATTGATCGGCACCGAGACAAATGAATTCATGTTATAACACAACAATCAGAAGTACTTGCTTAACTTCTCCGTGGTGGGCCGTATTCGTCTTCAACTTAGTATTAATACGGCTGAAGAAGTCAACACTGAGCGAAAGAATACTGTATTGTTTCACTGGATGCTAACTGGTACGATAATACCAAAAATGTAGTTTCTCTGGCAAGATCTTTAGTCCGTAGAAGGTTGAGTGGATGTTACGTTATTAAAAAGCATTCGAAGCCAAAAACGGTATTCTTAAGAAGTATGTAGGATAATAACAAACTAATAAATAAACAGAACTGGCCCACTGAACTATAAATGCCAATTATGTATGTTGGTAACATACAGTAGTCAGTCTGTAATATCATATCTAACCAAAAAAATAAGCGCTGTAAATTTTACAATTGAAGGCAGTAGATTTTACAATTCATTGTAGACTTGTGTATTTAACAGCGAATGTGATTAAATTAACAAATTTTTGTAGATTTTACAGCGAAATCCGGAAACATCACACTATTGGTGACGAGAAAAATTTTAACACGAAACATAAAAAACTAATTGTAGCCCAGTGAAAATAAAATCATAGAAATTTTACAACAAAACACATATTCACACAAATAATGGGAAAAGCAAAATCACGCGCGTACAGCTAGAAGAAGGATAATCAGGATGATAAAGATTCGTTCGTAGCAGAGCTCCCAGATTTTCTAAATGGCTTTCCCCGTTTTTTAAAACATTTAAAAAAAAATGTATTTGTAAAATTATCTTATTCTCACCAGAATCAACAAAGCAGATTGCTATTTAAAAAAACACGTATTTATCGTACCGTTTTTATTTTCCGCTTTTGCACTGCGTGATTCAACAAACGTAACAAACGTACATATTTAAAAACATAATAAATAGCTTTAGTATGAATACACCCTTACGTAGTTGATAAAATATTCACCTCGACATTTCGAAGGCTGTATTCAGTAAAGCCTAGCAAAGTTGAATAATTTTGACAATTAAACAAAATATGGTACTGCTCAGCTCCATTTATAGGCAATTTATTCACATTGGAACGAAACGTAAATAATATATAAAATTTTAAAAAAATGGGCATTCTCTATCATAATAAATTGTCTAAAAAAGTAAAGAATTTAAAAAAAATTAAAGAGACATGCAAATATAAAAATTAAACCTATATAATATGTATTAAAATGGCATAAAAAAAAAATAAATAAAAAAATTAAAAATTTAATATATAAATGATTTCTAGTATCCATATACATTAAACATTTCCTTCAATTGTTTACTTCTTGTTGCCTGGCAACAAAATATAAAAACCTAGAGAACACCCTCCCCTTGATTTATCAGTATGTTGCCTATCGACGTACTTATTTATTATCCTTTCAATAGAAAAGCAGCAGAGTTTCCCGGTGTCACTTCTATTTATTCAATGATATCACTTCTGAGAAACAGAAATACAGTATACGGTTGAAACAAAACACATTCACCAACAAGCCTATTTAAGCAACATTTATGAACTTGACGATGAACATTATTTGGAAGTGTTTCAATCGTTTTACTAAAAAAGTGTTAATATATCCGTCCAGCCTGCACCTACTTCATTCAAATATGAATGACACACAATATTTGCGCAATGGCCATGTCATTCATGCATATATACTTATGTGTAGATATGACGGAACATGGAGGTCACAAGCAGAGTATATCTACTTACAGTGAGTAGGGACACTCTCCGCTACTACTACACGAAAAACACCTAAAAAAACGTACAATAAGCGAAAAGAGGTAAAAAGTATTGATTTCAACCCTTATGTGCGATCTCTTACAATGAAAAGAGAAGACAACCAGTGTTACCTCTGAAAAATATCGGGAAGGGTCCTAAAAAGGGTCGCTGCCGAAGGAAAAGGGTCCGATATAAAATCGAAGAACCAAATTTGGCGAATCAAGTAATGTTTTCCTTATTTTCATGTAATTCATTTGTTAATAATAAAGTTAAGCTTATATATTAATAAAATATAACTAAATCAGTTCCTTTTAGTAAAAAGTAATTATAAAAATAAAAAAAGAACAAGAAAAATACAGTTGTGATTCCAATTCAATCAAAATCGGTTATAACGACCTTCAAAGGAGGACCAAAATATTTGGTTGTTATGACCGATGCAATTTTGACTGTATTTACATTTAATTCTTTGTAATCGAGTCCATTACCTTCTGTATTAAACTTGGGTAGGAAGACACTCTTCTAATTCAATGCACAATGTAATGCACAGAACATCAAAGAATAGGAACCAAGGGATATCGTCCCAAATATGAGAAATATGAATATCAATGAAGTAGGTAGGTATGCGAAACGATAAACACTCACTACATAAATGTTCATGGGGTGAGTAAATGTACATTATTGAAACAAATACATGGTTAAAATAGAAATTAATGTGTAAATTCTGTAAAAATTAGTAAAAAGGGCCCAAAAAGGGTCATATATTTCAAGAAGGGTCAAAAATCGATGATTTTCGAAAAGGGTGGTCCGACGGTCTGTGTCATCAAAAAAGGGTCGATTTGCCCCTAAAGGGGCCGAAGGGTAACGCTGGTCGCACGAATCTATGAAGAAACAGCAAAAAGGTTTGATCTGTCATTGAAAAATGAAACTGTTAATGCAAAAAAATGCTTCCACAAGGCTCAAAAAAGTAGGTACGTATTGGTAAAAAGGTAAAATAATTATACTCAAATACAAAAGTGTTTTCATGTTAAGTAGGCTACACACTATCAGTTTTCAACTGACAGTCCTGGACTGTCAGTTCTCATCAATTCATTCCAGGCTACACACTATCATTCCAGCTGGTTCGTCAGTTTTTCGAAGGTTTTCTCCTTTTTTTTGTTCATTGTTCGGTTTGTCTTCTTTGGGCGCAGGCAAACATTTTTACGCACAAGTAGGTCGGGCGATTCTGTCTGTCTGTCTGTCTGCCTGTGTGTATGTATTATTATTGCACTAACAACAAAAAAAAGTGTGTGAAAAAGTGGAAAGATCCGGGACACAGAAGCCTGGACTATCAAATATGACCCTCGCTCGACCCAAATCATGAAATCTACCTCTCATTATACACATACATGCAGCATTCTCCGTCACTCCAGCAAAATCCACGAAAAAATTCAACCCTCATCAGTTCCAGTTTTTTTTGTTCATTGTTGGGTTTTTCTTCTTTGGGCGCAGGCAAAAATTTTTACGCACTGTAATCTAATTCGAAAGATGCGGGACACAGAAGCCTGGACTATCAAATATGACCCTCGCTCGACAAAATGCCATATCATGAAATCTACCTGCACCAGCAAAATCCACGAAAAAATTCAACCCTCGCCATCAGTTCCATCCTCATTGATCAGTTCTATCTACACACTATCAGTTTTCCATCAGTTTAGCAATACTGTCAGTTGAAAACTGATAGTGTGTAGCCTACTTTAGTTTCACTTTTGATTCACTTTGCCTGTTGTAAATTTGCGAACACACTTTTGATAACTAAACGAGTGATAACAATATTTCTGCAATATCTTACAAGCTAATAATTTACTGATTTTTTTTTTTTAATAATATTATTGATAATAGTAACCATAAGTATGAGTTTCTCCTAGGTCTACGCTCAATTTTGAGAGTAACTATATGTGCGTATCTTGCATTTCTGCACTGCTGTTAATTAAATGACGTCTTTCGTTCATTGTATTCCGCTTTACGTACATATGTTTAATGGAGTTTAATTGATAAATATTTATTGTAGCTATTACCTCTTCTTTTTGAGGGCGGTTTTCTTTTGTGTTTTTTTTCTTGTTTTAGATCAGAAATATATTAAATATAAAACTAAATGACAATATAAATACATATTTACCGTTATTACATATCGGCCAGGCAGTTGATTTTCATTTAGTTCCACTTCGTATGTAGGTTGTGCAAATATAGGGCTATTTAAATTTCCAGGCAGTACGTTTATTTTTACTCGAGTGAAACTGGTGTAAATTCCATCTGTTACTGATATATTTAATGTTGTCATTTGGTGCTCCGCAAAGTTATTCATATTAATTAAATTTATGAGTCCCGTTGAAGGGTCGATTCCAAAGGTTTGCATTTCGTTTCCTTGAACAATTTTGTATATGAGGTTGAGATGATCTACATAGTCGGGGTCACTTGCTCTAACGATTGTTACGAATTGTCCACGTTTTGCATGAATAGAAAGAGTACAACTGTAAGATGGTTCTTCGAACTTTGGGGCATTGTCGTTAATGTCAACAACTAGAAATAAATAAAAATATTTGTATGCATTATTGTAGCTCTAGGCTATATGTAACACCTATGGCTTTGAATATATTAATGAAGACACGCGGGATACTGTATCCCGTAAAGTGCATAGCTTAAATTTGGCACATGTACAACAGTCTATAATATGGAAAAGTGTTATATTAAACTTCATAAAGTTATACTTATAGCAACAGTTTGAAAAGACGTAGAGCATTAATGTTTCCAAAATCATTTTGCCCAAGTTGCAGTGACAACCAATACATTTAAGGATAAATACAAGGTGGCGCAAAAATTATCACCCAATTTCTTTTTTTGGCTATAATTTTTTTCATGACTGAAAAACGTTTGTTCTGCTTATGGATTATGATTAGATATTTGATGTCTTAAACTAACCACAACTAAAAATCCATGCTAAACTGATCTTTTAGGAAGATATATCTTAACAATTAATTCTGAATTCTACGCGAAAATAATAGAATGAATAAAAAGTATTATGATACAGCGCAAAGCAAAATAATTTTATAGAAAATGAAAAGATGTGAATAAAAGATAGTAAAATCTGGGTACCGGAACATTTATAAAGAAATTAAAACATATTAAAATGTTACAATCCTTCTGGAGCGGATCGTGTAATACCATATCCCTTCAACACAGCTCCTATTTGTCCATTAATTTAACTTCAAGCTCGAATTTTCCCAAAAATTGGGCGTGGTAGTGGGCGGATGTTGAAAATTTTTCAACATAAGTATATTAAATTTTGTTAATGAAAACTGATATTGTTCCAATGAATCAACCGATAAATATTTTTTTTTTAAATTACCCCTAAGAAGTGGACGTGGTCATGTACATACAAGGAGATTTGTAGAGTAAGTGAATAACTACATAATTGAACTGGAAGAAGGAAATAAATCCATCAGACTTAAGTTTTGGGAAAACTAAAACATAAAAATGTTTATGTACCCTATAATTTGCTTTATCCCTTTTCCTCTTCAGCCACTTCAGTAGCAACACCCAAACTCTTGCTTATATACATAGGTAGATATCTCCTTCTGACATCGTTACACTTCCTTGAATTTTTTACTTGCACCTATAATATAGGGCAAGTATTGGATTCGTGCAAAAATTCGAACTGGAGATATTAATCAATTCTGACATTACGATGATAGAGAAAAAGTAGATCTGCCAATTCTGTTTGTCCGTCTGTCTGTCTGTCTGTGTGTCTCCGAGGCTACAGCCTGAACGGGTGGACGGATTTCGATCAAACCTCATATCTAGGGTCTGTGTGATAATCCCTAGAAGCGAAATTGAAATTTTTGTTTTAGCCCTATTATTAACGGTACTTTACATATGGGCAATTTCAAAAAAATAAGATTTTCTCAAAAACGGCTCCAAAGACTTTGACTAATTCTCATATTCAATTAAGATTGAAAAATATCAATGAGATGATATACAAAATTTCTTACCAAAATTGTTAACAACAGTACTTTACTTAATTTTTTTTTTAAAAGAAAAGACTAGTACAGATATTTGCAATAAGATGATTTACCACATTTTGGCCTTAAGTTGTTGTAACGATACTTATGGCCAATTTGGCTAAAAGACGATTTTTTTGAAAATGGATCAAACGATTTTATTTAAATTCTCACAGGTAGATTAAAAGTCGCAAATGCTATAAAATGGATAAAAAAAATGTTGGCCAAAAGTGGTAGTAACGATTCTTTTGTAAAGATTTAGGGGTTTGAGCCAATTTTCTCAAAAACCGTTCAAACGATTTTGTAAAATTTCATATTTGCATGCTTTTATACATTTCTATAAAATAGCGTACCACGTTACTGGCCAAAATTGTTAATAAGGATGCTTTGCTTATAGCCAACCTAACAAAATGTAATTTTTCTCTTAAAAGGCGCAAACGATTTTGTTCAAATTGCATACGTAGACTAGATTCATAACGTCAAAGAAGACTGCATTCCACATTTTCGGCCAGAAAGGTTAATAACGGGACCTTACCTAACCCTTTCATGCCATAATTTTTTTGAGTGGATATAATTTTGTTTTAGGACCGTAGATCTGTTGGTATAGAGATAAATATTAACTGACATTAGTTTCAAAGCCCTATGTATCCTGGTTTAGCTTTTATGAGATGTTGATTTTAAACAAACTTGGGCAGTACTTGAAGCGACTAATAGGTTATTTTATAAAATGTTATTTTTTCCTGATTCTTTGATTTGTGCTGAAGTATATTTTATACTTTTTTTTGTAAATTTGCGTATTTTTTGATTTATAACTTAACTAAATGCATATTCACTTTTAGCAAAAAATTTGCTTGCCCGTCGGGACGCAACGAAAAACAGCTCGCAAGTGAACGCTTGCAATGCTTATTATGGCATATTTGCCGTAAAGTGCTTAAAACTTATTAAGGAATTGGAAAAAAATGCCAGTTGAAATATCCGATTATTTTAGCAAAAACACAAGCCTATAGGCAACAAATGGCATGAAAGGGTTAAAGCCAACTTAACAAAATGCTATTTTCAAACAATCGGTTAGGTTAGATTTGGACTAATTTTCTAAAGTCCTGTGAGATAGCATATCACGTTTTAGGACAAAGTTGGTAATAACTTAAAAAAGTTAGAGTCTAAAAATTTATATTAGTTGTCGTTGGTTTTATCGTTTTATGCAGGAAAAATTTATAGATATAGGTGCAAGTTTGTACGACCCAGTCGTGCACTTTATTTTTTAATTTCTTCCAAAATTGCTCTAAAACGTGAATTTTTTCAAAAAGTGGGTTGATTTTAAAACTATTTCAACATACACATACAGACGATCGAATTCTCAATCGAATCGCATATTGATGCTGATCATTTATATATACACTTTATTGGGTCTGTCTGCAATATTTCTCTACGTTACAAATTATGTATCAAACTTAATATACCCTTAGATAGGGAATAAACAGTAGAGCTTTTTCTGACAATACTGACCAACACAAATATTTCATCGACTGTGGATAAACCTGGTCGAAAACCTGCTTGAAAAACACCAAGAAAATGGTTAGATTCAATCTAGTTTAACAACCCGTCTTTTATATAAAATATGCGCTGGTGAGTATGGAAATCTCTCTGTAATTCTCTGTTTGATTACAATCACTTTTTTAAAAAAAAAAAAAAAAATAGCAAATATTATGGATCTCAAACACAAATCAGGGACGGTCTCCTCTTTAAGAATTTTATTGTATGTACAAGACTAATTATAAAATTCAACAGGAATACCATTGTATCAGGAAGCGATATCATATCATCCAGTTCAGCAATGTAGGTATTGGGTAATGCATATTGGAAAAATAATTCTTTACACCTTTACCTGTTTTATATCACAAAATGTTTAAAGCAACGACATGATATTTTATGTCCTTTTTTTGTATAAAAGAAGATTCGTTATATTGGCCGTATAAAACGAAGGCAGCAAAAACAAGACACAAGACTGGTTACAATTCGTCCGAAAGTTTTCGTATTATTTTTCATCATATGGAAATGCACACACTCATGTTCGTGATCGAGTAAAAAAAATCTTCACATCCGATTCAGTGTTGCCACAATGATACCAAAGTATCAAAAGTGATACTTTTTAGTCTACATTTCGACGTGATACTTTGTTTTCTTTCAAATGCCTATGTTGATAATTTTTAATTCCGACAACAAAACACTCTAAAAGCCAAGCAATTCCCCTTATCAACTCAATTCTGAGTTATTGTTCTCTTATTTTTTAATGTTTAAAGCAACCCATACACAATTCAACTCAATTGTAAATTGAGTTGTCAATTGAATTGGTGCTTGGCCACACACTACATCAACTGAATTGAAAGACTGCTTATACTCTCAAAAAAATTATTTAAGTGCTATAATCATTATGAAACGGATTGTATCTATCCCTTTCCTACATAGATCATTTTTCCACAAATGTACTTGCTTGACTTTCCTTTCCCTGGTTTTGTGAAATAAGTATTACAAAAAAAGTGTCAATAAATCCCACCAATAGCTTAGTGCTAACATAGACCATTGTCTCAAAGGGGTATAAAAGAAATTATGTTCGTAAACTGTGATTTAGATAAAAAAAACTTTGATCTTATCTAGATCAGATCATGTGAAAAATAAGACAAGGCTATTGTTGACATTTATTTTTTAAAGATTATTTCTTTAAAATTTTGGCCGTAACTGCGGTTGACATGGTTCATTCTGAAGGCCAAATTTTTGATTACGTGTCCGAGTATTACGAAAAAGATTTTGTTCAACGACAGGCCTTTTTTGTTCTGGCTTAATAGGTACGTTAATAAGCAAAATTGCAGTGTGTGGGCTGAAATCAAAACAGTTCTTTGGTTGGGTTTATTATCGAATCATAGATCCATGAAGAAGCCGTTCGGTCAGAACATGTAAGTGCTATTTAACGCGTCATGATAACGGAATTTTTTCTGCCTTAAGTTAAAGCTCATGATCTGCAGAAGATTTGGTATCAAGAAGACTTGCAACATAGCTCGTGCAAGCAATATCGTACTCAGTTAGTTTCGCACTTCGAACTAGTGAATTGGGTGCCTAGATCATGCGATACAAAACTTATAGGGTCTTACTAACAACGAATCCTTAGCCACGACTTAAAAAAATATATCGACTTAAATATCAATGTAGACTTAAGTCTAAGGTGTACCGATAATCGTTTAATAGACGAGTTTTACTTAAACTTTACTCTTGCAAAGAACCTGCTGCATTTTCATAGAATCTACTACTATATAACATTCGTTTGACGTTGAGCTAAGATTGTTTTCTTGCTTGTGCATAGAAAATGGTGATGCCATTATACTGAGGTAATACTATTTTTTGGTACCCTTTTTCATTTCTAAATGGGAAACTGGATTCAAAGTGAGTTATTTTAAAGACTCAATTATAGTATTAATTGACTCTAACTAGTTCAATTTTTATTACAAATCTTTCCAATATGAAGTGCTCTGTTTTTTAGGAAAAAATTTAAAGAAATTGCACCACAAAAATATTGTCCAACGCTTGTTTTAATTACATACTTTCATTTTTCCTGTGTAAAATTAGCTGGAGAACATATGAAAATGCTACAATCCGTCTGGAGCGGATCGCACGATACCCTATCCCTTTCCTTTATATATACTCCAGGTGACCCGTGCTTCCATTGCTTCGCTCTCTAAAAGCTCCACAAGCATACAAATATGTATGTAATATCAGAGCGAGAAAGAAACATAAAATAAAACAATACATTTAGAGCTGTGTTAGTGACGTAAATTTAAACCATTGCATTCACTATTATCGTTAGCCCTTATTCCTTTTTTTTATTTAACATATCTGTAAATTAACAAAAATAAAGTGCACGACTGGGTCGTACGTACTTGCACCTGTGTGCTGTTAGTTGCAAATTAATGAATTTAAAAAAAACATTAAGGTTCGTCCAGACCGAGTGAAACATTTCTGAAACACTGTTGTTTCGTGAAACATTTCATAAACATTTCTGAAATATGAATATCTACATATTTGCTTAAAAAGTTTTTTCAACTTTCATATAAAAATACTGAAAAAAAGTTTTTCGAAAAGTGGGCGTGTCAGGGCGGATTTTAAAAATGTTTACACTTGTTCTGTCCCGATATCCAAAGAATTCGTATACTTAGAATTGTCATAGCTCAAAAACTGATGACAGACGGACGGACATGGCTCAATCGATTCGGCTATTGATACATATTATTTATATATATGTATGCTTTATTGGTCTGTATGCAATATTTCTTTATGTTACAAACTATGTATATATAATGAGCGAGTGCCTGTCTATTGGACAAAATTCATTTCGCAAATATTACCTCGCATTCAACGAAATAAATTCTTTTATTTTATAGTTGTTTCGCGGATTTCCAGTCAGCGTTTCATTTATATCGCGACGTGATCATTCAGCATACAGCAATTTGTTGTTGTGAAGGAACTTGTTTCGCAATTCCTGTTTTGGTGCACGCATTCTTCATGTAATTGGGAAAATTAAACTTGGCATTCATTCGTTTTGACAAGGCCAGGAAAAGATGTCTATTCCTATATTGGCTGATTAAAAGCATTTTCCTTTAATCATTACATCATTTTACATTTTACAGACTTTATACTCTTGAATTTTTTGGAAATGCATATAAATATTATTTATTTTTATTAGTACATTTTTGTTAAAAATCTGAATTGAATTCTGCAAAAAAATGGGTTTGAATTGTTTTTTAAACATACAAA
This sequence comes from Chalcosyrphus nemorum, assembly GCA_949716465.1. Classification (NCBI taxonomy): domain Eukaryota; kingdom Metazoa; phylum Arthropoda; class Insecta; order Diptera; family Syrphidae; genus Chalcosyrphus; species Chalcosyrphus nemorum. The sequence continues at coordinate 41,378,830 of OX454334.1, forward strand.
TAACCGTACATAATTTATTTTGTCTAGTATTATTAAACTTTTTAATTGATTTACCTTGTAATCTACATACAGTGGTGGGCACGTAAAAAGCACATCACCTTCGCAAGTTGTTTAAATTGCATTTCCCGTTAAGTATGTCGGAACTCAGTAACAACTTTAAGCACAGATACTCAGTGTCGCTTGAGAATTACGTTTATGGTAAATTTTCAGCGCCGTCATGATAGCAATCACTAACAATATTGATTGCAGCTTAAAAGGACGTATTTATTTTTTTTTTTTTTTTTTTTTTTTTTTTTCTTGTGGGTGCCATGGCTCAGTGGTTAGTGCGTTGGACTACTGCGCAAGGGGTTCTAAGTTCAAATCCAGAAAAATACCATCAAAAGTTTTTTCACGGCCCCACCTCTTCCGAGTGTCTGACAAACATTCAAGAGTATTCACTGTCATGAGAAAGCTTCTCAAAACCCCTCTGCCCTTCGGATACGGCGTAAAGCTGTAGGTCCCTTCTGTATGTGCCGAAATGTATACCACGCACAACATGTATAGTTGTGAGAAGCTAGCCCTTGGCCCTCTATGGGCTGCTTACGGGCTAATATTTATTTTTATTTATTTTATTTTTTTCTTGCCATGTAAATAGCACACATTTCTACTTGGGGATTCTAGTTATATTTTGTGTTGTTTAAATTATTAGTAATAATTTAATTTGGAAGTTACTTTGTTTGTCATTAGTTTGAATTAATATTAAATATCTGAAGATGTACCTAGAGATGGGAAGGAGCCACATTCCCCAGAAAAAATTCGTTAAATAATCTGCAATGTGAAGGCTAACGGTTCGATGGTTTCTGAAATATTATATGCTTCCCAAAGGTTATTTTGAATGATATGGAGCTTTATAGCAATGATAAGAATATTTCAAGGATAAGGAAAACCACAGATAAGGATTAGAGTCTACTCTACCGAGCTACCGAGCCTTTAAGGATCCCACAAAAAAGCCACTTGTGATGAACAACAATTTGAAGCTAAGAAAGTCATTTGCAAAACAACACCTTAGCAAATCGAAAACTTTTTGGAAAAAATTTACTGTGGATCGATCAATTTAAGTTCTTCATGTTAGGATTGGATGGGAAAATGTATTTTCGGCGTCCATCTTACCAAAATCATACTCCAGCTGGGATCATATCACATCAAAAACAGGCAAAAGCGGTGGAGGAAGTGGGAGTGGGATGCTTTTTCTTGGCGTGGCGTATGACCAATCATAAAAGTAGACACGCAAATGGATTAACTCGACTATAAATGCATTGCTGTATGGCGCATAATGCGCTTTGCCGAAGCAGATATGCCATCTTTACGGTATTGTATGCATGGAAACGATTGTAAGCAAGCTTCTCACCTTGTGAAGACTTACCTTAGCCTTAAAAATGTCAGCGTTGTAAAGAAGACAACACAGTCTGAATCTGATCAAGAACCTGTTGAATGATATGGAACATCACATGGAATAAGTAAAACCGCGGAATACAACTGATTTGTCGAACAAGATTCAAATCACTTGGACATCTATTCTTTAAGAGCTTTGTCAGAGCTTCAGAGAAAGGGTTTCCGACAAGATACCAGTGGTCCTTATAACTCGATTCCTACCGATTTACCTTTTAAAATTTTTCTTTTCAGCAGTGTTTACCGAATTCCATGCAGCGTGAATCTGAATAAATCACTGCCCTTCGTTGTACTATACGCACCCTTTCATACACAACAACAATGTCTTTCTATTATGATATTTTCCAACTCCACACACTTCATTGTGAAACACAAGACGATAGCAATAAAAATTATCCAGTATAATCGGGTTACAAAATTTCTCGCTGAACAGAACAAATTTATTTTCTTTCCTTTTTCCTCCCTTGCTATTCACTGTGTTTGACACCTCTCTATTCAATATACGCTCTTATGCAAAAAATAACCAGCTTTTCTTTGGTGAATTTTGTATGAATGCTAGTCTGATATCAGGTGTATCGAGCGGTGAAGGTAGAGCTAGGTTTCTGTTCAAATAAGCATAAAGCGGCACAGACACCGGTGTCAGAGTATATCCATTATATTTTATGTACGTTTTCGTGTATATCATATTATTAAGAAATTCAACAAATCTATTAAAAAACCAACAACAAGCAGAAATATTTAAGTGAAACACACATGTAATCGGTAAGTAATTTTAAATAAAAATGTATTACAAATTATTATTATTTTTTTTTTTAAGGAGCACCCTGTTTCATTTTCCACAAAAATATTTTTTCACTGCTATCTCTCTCTCCCTACAACGCTTCTTATATCCATCTACTTCTCATATTTGTGTAACTTAGTGATAACCACTGATAAAGAAAACATATATTCTCTGACCGGTGTGTATGGGCCGCTTAACAATAATAAGTTTTTCTTCGAGTAATGTGTTGAATTTTGTATGCATTTCGCTGGGCTTTTTGAAAAAGGGGTTGAAAAAGCATAACAATAATAGCCGTGTTTTATTATCACCCAAGATCTATATAGATCACACGATGAAAATAAAACAGTCCAGATCCACGAAAAGTTTAGGTTCTGGGTTGTGGTAAAAGCTTCTCTTAGAGTGTGACTTTTGAAAAGTTCATTAAGCACGAAGTTGCCATGCGACTGAATATTTTTTTTAATGAGAATTTGATGCATTTGATTTTTTTAAGAAAATAATTTTACCGGATTTGAAATGGTAACTCACCTCCAATGGTTACTAATCACTTACAAGGTTTAAGAAATTCAAAGTTATTATTCATTGTTAGTTACTATTTGCTGAATATTAATTTATTTGAACATACAATTAAATTGAATAACGTTTGGTTTGCTAATAGTATATATATTCTAATCTGGCAACATGGATATTTGACTATCATGGACAATTACACTGCAGTCATAAATGAAAATGTAACCTAGTGAGAAATAGCATGAACTAGCTATTCGGATCTCGAAAAAAGATCCTGATAGAGAGCAAGATCTCGTACTGTTGTTGTAATGCATAGAAATCAATGATCCATATGGATCTTGGATGATAATAAAACACGGCTAATAATACGATTTTCTTAGAGTTGCGCGCAGTCGAAATGACATTTGTGTGTGTGCGATGTTTCTCCTTTTTTTTTTCTCAGGGGTAGGAAACCAATTTATTTTTGTTGCGAAGTACTTTCTTGTTTGGCATTGGGAAATATTTTGTTTTGGTTAGCAAAACAATAAAATAGGAACAAAAAGAAAAAGATTACTGAAATTATTACTCATCTGTCAGTTCAACCCCATTTCGATCTTTTAATCTTTCAACTCGGTGTAAAGATCAAATGTGGTTTGATTCTGTGACTGCGACATACACATTTCATTCGTATTTGGGCAGTAGACAAAAAGTTTCGCGGAACCGCACAGAGCTCTTCTGCAGCACAATTTTATTTTATTTCATCCCAACCGAATATTTCCACTTGCTCTTCAAATTTGTGGATGATTTTTTTCACTTGCAACTTATCATCACCACTGAATGATTTTATTGAATCTTCAATCATATCACGATATCGCTCCCCATTCACAGTTACCGTTACGCCGTTTTCATTTTCAAACAAGTAAGGTCCAATGATTCCTCCTGACCAAATTACACACCAGACTGTTACTTTTAATGGGCCTACATGCCCACATGCTTGGGCCTATCACCTACAGACCCTCTTTCTTCGAAATTATTCCCTACACGATAGATACTTAGTGCGTTTTGTGTGCACGTTGTTTCTCCCAAAAATTTCTCATCGTCACAGTTATCGATGATTGATTTTGATAAAATGTTTTAACGATTAAAACACGTTGGTTTATCGAATATTTTTCCATAATAAATTTGCCACGTGTCTACTTCACGACTGCCAAATATGAACTGCCAAGACTAATGTTTACCAAAATGGCGGCAAAACAAAGTAGTATACGTTCCCGGCGGACACCGTGTATTTTATAAAACTACTCCAAAATACAAATTCTCCCATTAAGTGTGCCTGGTAGTGGGTGGATTTTGAAAATTTGTCAACATTTACTGTATTTTGTAAGTGATATTATTGTGGTGAAATTGTTGAAAAACTGTTTTTTGATAAAAGCGCCCCTAAAAAGTAGTTGTGTATATATATGTGTGTATATAATATACAAATAAATAAATAAATATTGAATATTGTATAAATTAAAATGTAAAGTTATTTATGTTGTAATAAATAATAATAATAATAATAAATGTGGGTACCGTGGCTCAGTGGTTAGTGCGTTGGACTACTGCGCAAGGGGTTCTAAGTTCGAATCCAGAAAAATACCATCAAACGTTTTTTCACGGCCCCACCTCTTCCGAGTGTCTGACAAACATTCAAGAGTATTCATTGTCATGAGAAAGCTTCTCAAAACCCCTCTGCCCTTCGGATACGGCGTAAAACTGTAGGTACCTTCTGTATGTGCCGAAATGTATACCACGCACAACATGTACAGTTGTGAGAAGCTAGCCCTTGGCCCTCTATGGGCTGCTTACGGGCTAATATTTATTTTATTTAATAATAATAATAGTAATAAATGACCAAAAATATTTCGCATTGTTCTTATACCCTATCCTAAGGGTATATAAGGTTTGACACATAGTTTGTAACATAGAAATATATTGAAGATAGACCCAATAAAGTATATATATAAATAATTAGCATCACTAGCCGAATCAATTTAGCCATGTCCGTCTATCGCCAGTTTTTTCGGCCTTAAATTTAGAGCTAGGATAATGAAATCTTGTATACTAGGTCCTTGGAAAACGGAACAAAACACGTGTAAACATTTTCAACATCCGCCCATTGTCCACTTTATTCTGCATTTTTATATGAAAATCGATAAACTTACTTAAGCAAATATGTAGACATTTCTTTACTCTACAAATATCCCATACATTGTATACACCCATACCCACTGTATACGTCAACGCCACTGTTTTTCGGCGTTTTCATTAGAATAATATCACTTCTTAGGAACAAAATTTAATAAATGTTGAAATTTTTTTTAAAAAAAAGCACACTTTTTGAGAAAACTCAGGTTTTGAAATAATTAAAAAAAAAAAAAACACTTAGAAAAGGGATAGGGTATCACACCATCCGCTCCAGACGGATTGTAGTATTTTCATATGTTTTAACTTATTTTCAATATAATTATTATATTTAGTGTATAAGAATTTACTTAAGACAGTTAAGCTCTTTCGTAACTTGTAAGACATTGGTTTATTGATTCGGTTTCCAGAATCTTTTTTGTATGGGCGTGCGACATCTGTATATTTTTTGTCTATGGTTCTCAGCCAGCGATATAGTATTACAAAAAAAAAAAAAAACAAATGTCACTTTATTATATATAGAAATATGAATTAAATAATGTAAGTAGTTATGCTTTAATTTTATTTGAAATAAAAATCGAATCTTATCTATTTATTTTCATCAATAAATAACTGTATATAATGAAACGAAACATTAGATTTACCAATCGTTGTTTCAAGGAAACATTCATGAAAAAAACGTGTTTAACAATTTTAACGCCAATTATTTGTAGCATTTCACTGGTTTTTTTATTCCTTTCTTTTGTGTGCCCACTAAGGAAAAATGACATAAGTCGACTTAAATCAGAACTTATAAATAATGGAAAAAGGAAAAAAATACATCTCTTTTTTTCAGAAAAATTACTTAAATAATCAAAAAAGGATATTTTTTGAATCTGAAAACTTCAAGTAAAGTCTTACATTTTTGCTTCAACACTTCTTCCATAAGTTCTATACATTTTTTGCGACCGCAAAGTAAATATTCAAACTGCTCTCCTGAAAAATTTTGTTTTGTTTGTCACAGATTACATACATATTTATATTATCATTTTGGCTCCACCTGTTTCAGGATATATCACGGAAACGGAAAAAGCTTTACAGCATCCACTCACATAAGTACATGTTTAAAATAACAACAAATGTTTGTTTTGTCCTATAGTTATTTTTAAACTAATTAACAGATTTATGTTATTTTAATAATTATTAATAAATAAGTTATATTAAAATAAAAAAAATATTGTTTTATTGCTTATTTTCCTATTTTATTGGTAAGTCAAATATGAAAAAGTATTTTACTTACCGGAAACCCAAACATGGGCGGTTGATGTTAAAGATGGAGATCCTCCATCGGTGGCAATGACAGTAAAGTGATGGACACTCTGAATTTCATGATCCAGGCTTTTTTTTAAGTATAAAATTCCATCTAACGGATCCAAATGAAAGTACTCCAAACTATGATCTTGGTCACTGGAATCAATTGCAAATGTAATTTCCTTGTTAATACCAGTGTCGTTATCACGAGCTTTGATTTTCAATAGCGCTGTTCCAAAAGGTGATCCTTCAGAAACACTAATATTGTATATATCTTTTTCTATTTCTGGGGGACAGTCATTAACATCTAGCACCATTATTGAGACTGGAACCTCGGCTGACACGCCTGAAACACTATCAATAGCTCGCACAATTAAGTCGTAATTTTGTGTACGCTCGAAGTCCAATTCGTCTGTAACTGTTATTGTACCTATAATAAATAAAGGAAAATGCTTATAGAGCTTTTGAGCAATAAATTTATGAGTATGAATACAATCATATTATAATAAAATAACTAAAAAACTTATCAGTAGAAAAAAACAATTTATAAATTATAATTATAAAATTCAACTTAGCTGCACTAAAGACAAATGACCTAAAAATCACTTCGTATTGTCGGTCTTATAAGTACCATTTGCTCCACTTGATAAAGCCGGATTCCGAGCATCCAATAAATAAAAACTTTGAAAAAACTTTCCATATACCCAACCTTGCACCTACTCCAAATCCAACAGTGACCGCAAGCATGGGGGTCTGCAGGGGGCAGCATAGATTTATCACTAAAAATGCATTGTTGACTTTTATATCGGAAATTTCATATTCATTTCAAAATATGCATATTAAAAAACCGACAGATTATAAAAACCATGGTTCGATAAGGACTGATCGAAAGCATACAGCATACAACCAATACAAACAGTTGTGCCATGAAACTTGTAAGCTGTAAAAATTCGTCAGATTTATCGAAAACAGCTAAAAAACTCAACGGTGATACATTAAAAATTAGCGATCAGCTGACTGCTGATGTCCTTAAAAGTCACTTTGAAAACCTTTTGAGCCCACCTATTAATGAAAACCCAATTCAATATGCAAAGCCATACTACTCTAGTGAAATTTTGGATAGCCCAATTACATCACAGGAGGTTATAGAAGCATAAGAAGTATAAGAAGTTAAGTCGGAAGACTTAAAAGCCCCCGGACATGACAGAATACCCAGAAATACCCAGAATTTTTTAAATATACAACAGATTAATTCCTGATGGCATTTACAGGAATACTTCACACAAAACATAAATCCGGAAACGCTCCAGAGAGCTTTAAACAAGCAATTATATTTCCCATTTTTAAAAAAAGGTGACTTGTCGGACCATCGAACTATCGCGGAATCTCGCTTCTGAATGCTTCGGCAAAAATTTTAACCCGTGTTCTACAAGTCCGTTTAATGCCCTGGATTCACGAAAACGAAATTCTGAAAGAATTTCCAGCTGGGTTCCGTCCTTGGTACTCCACAGTAGATCATTATATTGCGAAACATTGCAGAGTCCTTTATTGATTTTAAGGCGGCCTTTGATACCATAGATCGTCAAATACTGTTCTACTAAACTAAAATAAAGTAAATATTAGGCCGTAAGCAGCCCATAGAGGGCCAAGGCCTAGCTTCTCACAACTGTACGTATTGTGCGTGGTATACATTTCTGTACGTACAGAAGGGACCTACAGTTTTATGCCGTATCCGAAGGGCAGGGGGAGTTTTTGAGAAGCTTTCTCATGACAGTAAATACTCTTGGATGTTTGTCAGACGCTCGCAAGAGGTAGGGCTGTTGATACAATATTGGTTGAAAGCGATACTAAGAAAGATTCATTGATTGCGAAATTGTATGTTTTCATTAAAGACGGTTGGCCAAAGCAGGTCCAACAAAATCTTGTTAACTTTTTTAAGGTGAGAGAGGAACTGAACCTGGATAAGGGTTGAATTTTCTATAGGAATAGAATGTTTATACCAGCAATTCTAAGGCAACAAGTGCTAGGAGAGGTGCACAGCAACCAAAAAATTGTCGTTCATATGTCTGGTGCCCAAAAATTGACGGCGATATAGAAGCTTTTGTAAAAAACTGCGAAGTTTGTGTAGCCACTTCAATGATACCAAAAGTAAAAGTCATTTCAAGTTTTTAATGAAAAATCGCAACAATCTAAATTCTAAAATCTACATCTGACGGAACTCCTTCTGAGCTGATATTTTCATACAAGCCATAAATCTTATTAGATTTAATAAAGAATAGAAATCAAATGCAGTTTAATAAAGAAAGTATAGCATGAAATCATAAACAATTTAGAGTGGCGAAAAATACAGATAAGACTACGCCCCACATTAATTATTTTTCGAAAGTTTTATATAAAGTAGGGGAGGAATGTCTATATAGGAATCATATTAAAGAGCTTAGGAGATGGTAACCGAGTAAAGTTGTAAAGTCTTAGCAATGTAAGATATATAATTAAAATTGGGTTTCAAAATAAGTTAGTACATGTGAACCAGCTGAAAAAAAATTGTTATCAACCCTAAGTATAATCATTATGATTCTATGTATTATAACAAAATCAAAGAGAATAACAGAAAAACGCAAACAAGAAAGAAAAGACAATGCAAATGTAGAAGTACGTAAGATTAAACGAAAAAAGAAGAAAGTCAAATATTACTAAAACAAATAATGTCCAAACTACTTTTTATAAGCCGCAAAAGAAAAACTTAATTAAACTTAATTACGAGGTAATAAGTTTCTAATTGAGTTGTAACTATGCATAAGCCCGGGAAGATGATATGTATTGTTGGCAACCCTAAGAACTCTAAGTCAACTTAGAAATGAGATAATACAGATCATTCTCTCTCGGTCTGCACGAATAAGAAGACAGCACACGAGTATTTAGAAGTATTTGCTAGTATTTAGAGTATTATTGTTAATATTAAAATAATCAATATGTAAGTATTAACTACGAACAATTAATATTTTCGAAGCTACATATCTCGATGGCGACCACTTTTGGTCAAATCTCAAGCATAAGTTTATTATGGTTGCTTTAATTGACTTAATTGCGAATACGTCATATCCTCGTGGTGGTCCCCGGGCAACTACATGTATAAATCCTTATACAAGCCAAAATTGCAAGTGCAAGATTTTCAAATCGCTACGGAAACCGACACAATGCCTCGGATAAGGACTGATAACACGTTGACGACCTTTGGCTATCGTACCCGGACAAAGATTGATTTCTGGAACGTGAAGACGCTCCTTGACTCTCAGAGTGAAGGACCTCAGAACGCCAGATTCCTTCAACTAGACCATGAGTTCATGCGATATAAGCTGGAAATATTGGGAGTAAGCGAGATAAGATGGTAAATTATAAGTAGAATCATTAGTAGAATGTGCAAAAAAAAGAGAATCGTGTTATGTTATAATTTTCTATATAAATTTCGCTGGCACTGTATCGATTCACTCATCCACGAGTATAACCACTGCTTTGTCATATAATCAGCATGCCGAGAGCTTCACTCACTCTTTATGAGTTAAATAATTTTTGAGTCCTAGCAGTACAGTCAGATAGTACAGATATAAAATTATTGTCATTGAACAGAAAATAAATATTGACCAAAATAGTCGGATTTTTATACCCTTAGTCCGCCTACTGACACGCCTAACTTTTTACAGTATTTTTACATGGAACTTGACAAAACTTATAAGGGCAATTATATTATTCTAATCACTTACTCTACAAATCTCCAATACATTGTATATGGCCAATACAATAACACTTTAATATTTAATATATGTTGAACAGTTTTCAAAATCTACCAACTACCCGCCCACTTTTTGGAAAAATTCAAGCTTGAAGTAATTTCATAAGAAATTTGAAAAAAAAAAAAAATTTAAAGCAAGAATCATGATATATTGCTGGGAAAAAGAGCTATTATAGATGGGATCACCGGGGCCCTTTCTGATTGGCGAATCGCTTACCGTACAAACTGAAACAAGCGCAATTCCAACAAACATGTACTATTGATAAGATGGAATTTGGTCTCACATCTTAAGTACGAGCTTTGGAAGGGATGGTCACAAGAATATTTAAATGAATTCCAATATCCCCACGCCATAAATGGAAGGAATGCTCCAAAAAGATTAGATTGGGTGACATGGTCATTATAAAGGAAGACAATGTTCCCGCACTGTGGCCACTTGGTAGAATCATCAAGACGTTCATATAAGGGTAACGATGATGCAGTACGGGTAGCTGATGTAAAAATAGTATCCGGCATTTGGAAACGTCCAATTAACAGATTGGCACCACTACCAGTTTACAATAAAGTCAACAATGAAACAAAACCTGTGGACGCACAATAACAGCCATTACAAGGCATTAATTCGTTATATCTAGCAACTAAAATACCGACCATCTGGCACAGCTACCATTACAGCATTGTTAACAATGTCCCTGATATTGCCAATTGTATTCAGTGAAAATAATAGACGAATACAAGATATTATCCAATGGAACTCCGGCCATCATCATTCAGACACTCATCATGACAAAATAAGCTGATTTTACCTGCCACCATTTTTAGAAATACCTGCTGGTGAGGAAAACCTGTTGCAACTATATATACTGATAACAGTCAAAGGAGGAGTGACAAACAACCGAGCAGTCTAGATAACACTCCCACTAGAAAATCAAGAATACTACCACCTATTAAAAATCACACCTATACCAATACCAGATTTGCTCTTGTGAAATAGGTGTTTTCAATAATCCGACATAACCCACATGTACATTAAACAAACTAGAAAACAATTCAACTTCGATTCAAATGGAGTACAAGAATTAATGGCTATATCTTACAAAACTACCAATTCGAATTACTGCAGTCTGCGAATAGGGAACTACACAAATTATCCTGGAAGGTACCGGAATGTTAACCTTGCACCCAGAATGTATCCTGAGGCAAAATTTCGTCACTATTCAAGGACATCCAATTTTCAGAACCACCCTGCAAAAGTCCTACCCAGGCCTTGGAACTCAGAAATCTCAACACCAATATACTGTTGGAGCAAGACGCTTGGACATTGCCCCAAAAACTGCAGATGCATAGCTAACACCATTTTTAGTGTTCCGGACCGTAAAAGGAAAGCCGGAACACTTATGGGTTTGCTATGGTGTCTGTCTGTCCGTCTGTCCGTCAGTCTGTCACAGCCCTGTAACTTTTGAACCGTTAGACATAGAGAGCTGAAACTTTCGCTATGTATACATTATGTGGAAGCCCGCACAAGTTGGCGGCAATGAATTTCATTTTGAGAGCCCTTTTTTGGGCACCTTGTATGAAGGAAAAAAAAAATTATTTTGATCCCCATCATGTGCCATATCAATTTAAAGAGAATTTTGCAAGAGCTTCATATATGTAAGAAATATTTTTTTCTGAAAAAATTTGTTGAACAAAAAAACTTGCCAAACATTTGAAAAATGTTGTCCCCCCGCCCCTAGCGGCCAGACCATAAGTAGTAAAAATATGAAAAAAAAATGGAGATACGTAGAATTTTATGTAGATTGTGAAACAAATCCGAAAATTCCTGTTCATATATTTTTTGAGAAAAATTAAAAAAATGGGGTATCTAGTTACCCCACTGTATCTCCCCTAATTTTCATGTTATCCAAATAATTTTTTCAGGTCATTTTGATACTACAATTGGCTCAAATATCAAGTTTCATTGAAAACCGGCGAGTAATTCCCGAGTTACAGATTTTAGAAGAGCCTTCCCTATATTATCATCCCTTTTCTTGCTGCTACCTCATTCGATTTCGATTTTTCAAAAACTAAGTAATTTGCACGAATGGATCGTATTTGTTAGCTCTATGCTGCTATTCGGGGTTCCAAGTTCGAATCCAGAAAAATACCATCAAAAGTTTTTTCACGCCCCCACCTCTTCCGAGTGTCTGACAAACATTCAAGAGTATAACTGTCATGACTTAAACCATTTAGCAAGCAAAGTACCGTTACATGCATTTATATCCATAAGCTTGGCACGCCTAAACTAACTGAAATATGATATTTTATCAAAATCGTTGAAACCATTTTCGAGAAGATCCCGTGTTTGTGAAAATGGCGCTACGTAAAGTAACTCTAATAATAGGGCTAGAACAAAAATTTCAATGTAACTTTAGGTATCATGCAATAGCCTATGTACCTATGCAGGATATGAATAATATAGCCTTTTATTTAATGACAATATTAAACGTCCGGAGGCCCTCCTCGCACTTGCCCAACTTTTTTTATCTGGCCGTTTTACTTTCGATACTCATTATTGCTTAATTCATTTGGAAGCGAACAAAAAAGCGCTCTACAATTATCGCTAAACAAACCCAAACTGACACCACGAAAGACAAAAAGATCCAATATATAAGCCAATGAACTGACGCTGGTGCATCGCTACAATGTTCTAATTTTTGGGCCTTACATTTTGAGCTAGAAAAATTAAATTCTGTGTACGTAATCTTTGGATATCGGGACAGAACAAGTGTATAAATGTTCTAAATCCACTTTTCGAAAAATACACTTTTTTCAGTAATTTTACATGAAACTTGACAAAACTTATAAGGGCAATTATATTATTCTATTCACTTACTCTACAAATCTCCCAGAAATTATACATACACATACATACATTTATTTAAAAAAAAAACTATTTTTCGGTGGATTTATTAGAACAATATTACTTTTCAGGAACGAAATTTAATATAACGTTCAACGATTTTCAAAAACCGCCCACTAACACGAACACTTTTTGGGAAAATTCAATCTTAAAGTAATTTCAGAAAAAAATAAAAAATTCAAGCAAGTACTATCGTGATATATATAGCAGGAAAAAAGAGCTATAGGCTAGGGTATCACGCGATCCCCTCGGATTGTAGCATTTTCATATGCTTTTCAATAATTTTACAGAAAAATTGACAAAACTTACTGAAGTAAATATGTAGATATTTCTTTAGTCTATATAACTCCCAAACATTGTGTACGGACACGCCTACGTATTGGCGCTTTTCTTAATAAACTGTTTATCGGCAATAATATCACTTTTGAGGAATAAAAGCTAATATTTGTTGAAATATATTTTGAATCCGCCCATTACCGCGCCTACTTTTTGATAAAATTAGTGTTTTTCAAGCAAGTATTTTGGGGTGAAAAGGATCTATCTACATATATATAGAAAGATGGTATCACACGATTCGCTCCAGACGGATTGTAGTATTTTCATATGTTAGTTATTACTTTTGATTAACTTTGCCTGTGGTGGCTAAATATTTAAAATATTTACCGAAAAATTCAAGCTGTTTTGTGACTTAAAGGATTTGATTTAGAGGAGGAGATAGAGGATGTTACATATGTACATATGAATATGTGTATCTTGCATTTGTGGACTGCAATTTTTATTTTTTTTTATAATTTGCGCGCACCAAAGGCGATATGAATACCTTTATACTGAATATTCAGGGCACGGGCGTTTGGGAAAAGAGGGAAGAGGAACAGAGGAGGTACCTGTGCACGTTGGCCTTGAATGTCTGAAGGCTGTAGTGGTGAGGGAATACGTAGGCGGGAAGATTATTCCACATACGTGTCGTTCGGCTTATGAACGAATCTTTGTATTTAACGGTACGTCCGAAGTTGGGCTGGAGGGTGAACTGATGTGCATTCGAAACATGACGCGTATTGCGGGTGGAATTTTGAGGGGGGAATGCAACTGGCTATTTCACTGGAGCATTTTTTATGGAAAAAGCGATAAAATAGGGAAAGACATGAGACATTTCGTCTATGGTCTAGAGAGGCTATGGAGTTAACAATGTTTCTATCACCTATGAGTTTTAACGCACGCTTTTGAATCCTGTCTAGTGTAGGTGCAAAACGGTCTTGGGTGCACCTGACCAGATGTGGGCGTTGTATTCCATACGGATATACGAGTATGCCGAGTATGCCTTGTAAATTGTGGCCTAATCAGACGGGGTAAGGTATTTCTTGCTCCGCTTAAGGAATCCTAGATATTTTGCTGCATTTTTGGCGACTTCGAATATATGATCGTTCCAACGGAGATGGTTGTTGATACACATACCGAGAATAGCAAGTCTTTCGGTTTCTGCGATGCAAGTACCATTCATGGATAATGGTTGGGAGGTCTGGTTACGCTTGAGTGACAGTAAACAGCATTGTGTTTTAGAAGCATTAAATTCCACTCTGTTGGTTGAACCCCATTTGATTATGCTGTCTAGATCGAAATTTAATGAGTTTAACATACGTTGCCGTTCCTCTTCTACGGCCGAAGAGCATAGACGTGAGTTAGAGAACGAATATTTAAACTGAGGGTACTGCCATCAGCGAAGGAATGGATTGGATTAGAGGTAGGGATTGGTAGGATAGCAGCAGTTCATCGATGTTATATGCACGCATTTTCGACAAAAGACCCTGATGCCAAACTCTGTCAAATGCCTTTGAAAAGGCTCTGCTCTTAAAAATAGATTTTATTGTTTCATTTTTCATTTCTCTTTAAAGTTACAAGCGTAACATTGCCTAACTGCAATTAATTAAATTACGTCTTTTGTTTTTCGTCGTCCGTTTTATGTATGTAAGTACATACATATGTTTTTATTGATAAACATTTAGCTTCAGTTTTACCTACCACATTCTTATTTATGCATTCGTTAACAAAGTTTCTTATTGGTAAAAATTATTTTGTTTTTCGTCGTCCGTTTTATGTATGTAAGTACATATCTATGTTTTTATTGATAAACATTTAGCTTCAGTTTTACCTATCCCATTCTTATTTATGCATTCGTTAACAAAGTTTCTTATTGGTAAAAATTATTAATTGTCGCTCTTAGTAAAGAAAGGGCAAAGCAAGGTCTGTCGGGTAACTATTATTTTTGAAAAACAAGTTTATGTAATGAAATAAAAGGTTTTCTTTGAAGTAGTATTTACGAAAGATATAATTATTTTACTGTCCGACTTCGAGTAATAATTTTCAAATATTGTTGATTAAATTTGCTGTACTTACATGGACCGGTCTTGTTATCGGGCGCTGCATGCAAAAGTAATTGAGAATAGATAGAAATATATTATAGGTTTATATTTTTTTAATGTCAAAATATATATGTATATGCGTGTGTTTATAATTCTTTGAAATCCTTAACTTGCTACTTCATAGACTTAACGAATCTGGGAGCAATGGCCGAACTTAAATTGGATCCAACAAATATTATGTAAAAACTACGCACAATTGAATCAATGGAAGTACATACATATACTGTATTCCTAAGAAGTGTTGTTATTATTAAATTGTCAAAAAAAAATGTGCACGACTGGGTCGTACGTACTTGCACCTACATATATGCTAGTAGTTGGAAATGAATTAAAAAAAAAAAAAAAAAATTGCAATAGATTTTTGAAAAAAAAAAAAAAATTATTTTGTATAAGTTTAAATGGCATATTCTATTAAACATTTAATCTTGCCCACATTTCAATTTTGATGAAAATCCATTGAGTTTTAGCCAAGAAATAGCCATATTTTTAAAACCAGTTAATAAGAAAAGTACCGTTATACGTATTTTTAGCCAAAAACGTGGTACGCCATCTTATAGCATTTGCCCAGACTAACTCAAATATGAAATTTAATCAAAATCGTTAGAGCCGTTTTCGAGAAAATCGTCTTTTTGTGAAATTGGCCTTAAGTAAAGTACCGTTAATAACGGGGCTAGAACAAAAATTCGGTTTTCGCCTCGAATTGCGACGCTACAGAGCTCAGATATGAAGTTTGAAGCAAATCGGTCCAGCCGTTTAGGCTGCAGTCCAGCGTACATACACACAGACAGACAGACAGACAGACAGACAGACAGACAGACAGACCGACAGACAGACAGACAGACAGACAGAATCGGCAGACCCACTTTTTCGAGCTTCTCTATCATCGTAATGTCAGAATTCATTGTTATCTCGAGTTCGAATTTTTGCACGAATCCAATACTTGCCCTATATTATAGGTGCAAGTAAAAAATTTTGAGAAAAAAGGCCAGTAAAAGGGGGCGTATCAGTGCGCGGATTTTAAATTTACTTACACTTGTTCTGTCCCGATGTACAAAGACTTCGTTTATTTTAATTTCGTTTTAATTTCATTGTTCTAGCTCAAAATGTAATGCCCAGAAACTGATAACAGGCAGACAGTCAACTCGAACTTCCCCTGTCCCCTTGTGACCGAAAACAAGCGGAGCCTCCGAAATCGTTACTTGTATGTGTGAGATTAGTAAGCTCCCAGTTGATTTTGCTAAATACAATGACCCATTTCGGCGTTTTTAAACCTGCCGAAGCGAATGTGTCAAACGACTCAAAGTTGATCACTTAATTTAGTTCGTCTATACCTGAGTGTGTACTGATTGGCTGTGGCCTGTGGCTGCTAAACCGCCATTAAATTGATCTTTTTGATCCCTATCATACGGGTATAATAAGTTTGACACATGGTTTTTATCATAGATAAATATTGCAGACAAACCCAATAAAGTATATATTTTTTATTCCAAGTTGAATGTCAAAACTTGGGGAAATAATTTTTGGGTATATTCTAAGAAAAAAATAATTTTACAGTAATGGTCTATCTCCAATGCAGACATCATTTATGGAGAATTTAAGAAAAGACCTACTTTGGTGTACCTAGGTCCATGCTAACAGAAATATCTCCGCTAGTACTTACTAGAGAAACCTCATTTTGGACTTTTATTTAAAAAGAAGGAGCTATGTATATAGGAAATATATAGGGTATCACACGATCCGCTCCAGACAGATTGTAGCATTTTTATGTTTTACTATACAGATATTTGTTTTTTCTTAGAATATACCCAGAAATAATTTCTTAAAGTTTTGACATTCAACTTGGAAATACCCTGTATAAATGATCAGTATCAGTAGCCGATTTGATTGAGACCTGTCCGTCGTCTGTCTGTCACCAGTTTTTGGGCCTTAAAGTTTGAGCTAGGAGAATGCAATTTTGTATACGATACGTGTCTTTGGACAGAATAAGTGTTAACATTATCTACATCCGTTTATTACCACGCCCACTTTTTTCAACTAAGTACCCGACCGACGACACGCTCCAGACGGATTGTATCATTTTCATATGTATTAATGTGCGCAAATTACATTAAAATGCATTTACAAAATTGTAACCTGTTTTCTTTAAGGAAAAAAAGTTTATTCGCGTAGGTTTCGTAACGCGCGGTCATTTTTTTATGTTACGTGTATTTTTCCAGATTTAGGTTGTGATACTAATGTCAAGTTAAGTGTTTTTATGTAAATTGTATTTTTAAAGGGTGTATTTTTTTTTAGTTTGTGCAATTTGTATTTTTAAGACGCGCCTTTTATTACCTCTTGTTGGTGGGGGAAAAAGATAAATTTGTTATATTTTTTATAAATAAACAATATAGAAATGAAATGATTTTTGTTAATTTGAAATGCTTACTACAGAAACCCTGTAGCAAAAGAGTGCGAATGAGGGACAAACATCCCTATCTTCCTAGTACTGTCAACTTATATTGGATAGAGTAGCTTTTGGACCTGATAGGCGACGCCTGTCATGGGAGCTAGAGACTTCAAAACCAGCGAACCAAATGAGTTCAAACTTTCGCCCGAGAGTATTTCTATGAAGTTTGAATCAGATAGCGCAATAGGCAAGCAGTTTAAATATACCTTAAACACCTGTTTTTGGGTTTTAAATTTTGAGCTTGATCGATGAAATTTTGTATACGAAGTCCATGGAAAAGAAAGCAGTAGAAATGTACAAATTTTCAAAATTCGCCTACTGCCACGCCCAGTTTTGGAAAAATTCATTTTTTTTCGGTATTTTTACTTAAATCTCGAAAAAAAATCGTTAAGTAATTATGTATGTAGATATCCACTTCCCCTATAAATCCTCTATATATTGAGTATAGCCACGCCTACTTCTTAAGGACGGTTTTCTTAAAAATCCGTTTTTTTTCGATTTCCATCAAACAATATAACTTGTTATGAGGGAAGTGGACTATATGTTCAAAGATTTTAAAAAACTGCCCACTTCCACGCCCACTTTTTGGAAAAAAATCGGGCCTTGGAGTAATTTTATAAGAAATTAGAAAAACAAATTGCCAAGATTTTTGGTGAAAGGAGCTACATATGTATGTACTGTGCATATATTAGTTCGTTATTGTTGTGAACTATTTAAACTCCATTAGACTTAAGGTTGAACATTAATAGGACTGTTCCCGTACTGCCTAAGACTACGAAAATCTTCAAAATTTTTGGAAAAATAGCGAATTTCTGTTTCCGTAATTCAAAGTTTTATAGTCTTTCACAAAAGAGAGAAATTTCCCCATGCTGAGAATTTTAGTCCAAGAAATTTCTTTCGGCAAAATTATGAGTTCTATCAAATGGTTCTGTTGTTGTTGGCTGGCAATATAATTTGAAGTAAATCTATACAAAAAACATATGGAAATGCTACAATCCGTCTGTTGCGGATCGTGTCCGCAACAGACACTTTATTAAATATTAAATAATAAATATTGTTCCTAATAAGTGATATTTTTCCAACGAAAATGCTGAAAAAATGTTTTTTTTTTAAATCGCCCCTAAAAAGTGGCGATATACAATGTGATTTGTAGAGTAAGGAAATCTCTACATATTTGCTTATGTAAGTTTTTCCGAGTTTCATATAAAAATACTGAAGGAAATGAATTTTTGAAAAAGTGGGCGTGTCAGTGAGCGGACTTTGAAAATGTTTAAACTTGTTCTGTACCGATATCGAAAGATTTCGCATACAAAATTTCAATAATATTTCTCTATGTTACAAACTATTTATCGAACTTAATATACCCTTCGAATAGGGTATAAAAAGTTATTCTTGAGAATGCTTCCATAAATTGTAATATGTAGGTATTTGAATATTTTATGTACATATGTGCTTTTCGAAATTGATAAGTGTGGCAAGACTGATAATTCTTGGGTGTGTGACAATTTATATACATAATGTTATATATTTTTAATTTGACGGATAAGTAAAAATGGATATATTTATGTATGTATTGGCCCGTTTATATGTATGAGCGAATCGTTTTCGAACTTAATTGAATTATGATTGATTTAAATATTCTGGGATTGGATTGAAATTTTCCATGGTAATCGAGGATCGAAGGATAGGAAGAAAGAAAGATAACAAGAAGGGTTTTTATTTCCATGCGAATGAGATATACTGTAAGGTCATAAAACAAATATGGCTAATAAGGCTAAATTGTTTGGCAAACGCAAGTCTGCACATAAGGGATAAATGCCATATATTACACGATTTCAATCCATTTCAAATTCAATTAAACCCAGATTGAAACGCAATTCGTTCCCAATCCGATCCCACAATCTACTCGTATAAACACGGTATATTTTCTAACTCTAGCTATGCGTAAGGTTGCCATGGCGGTCTAAGCTAACCTAGGACAAAAGCTGTTAAAATCCCGGACTTTCGAAGACACTATCTATGTATCTCAAATAAAGGACAAAACTTGAACAAAAACTAGGTTTTTGTACCCAATGCTCTTCTTATGTTTTTAAGTGTTGTTGGGAACATATGAAGTCCTCGATCAGGCATTTTCTTTCGCTTGCAATAAAAATTTCAAAATAATATTCCATAAAATATAAAAGAAAATAATTTGAACCAGTAAATAAATTGAAATTTAGATTTTTACAACTTACTGAATGCTGTAAGAAATTTATTTGGAACACTGCAAGCGCAAGTTGTGAAAAAAAAAACAAAACCAATAATAAAAAAAATATATACAATGTTAAATTAGAGGAAATCAAGTATAATTTTCTAAAAGTATGGAGGACCGCGCTGTGGTAAAAAAGAGGACATGTCCTGCAAGAAGAGGACGTTTGGCAGCTTTTGCTATACGTTTCATCTTCTAGCGTGTTTTATCAATTTAGCATCTAGCGGCTTCCACGCGAAGGGAACACGGCTATTGCTTAAAATTGTATCAAATGAAAACAAATGCACAAATTTGTCCTGCGTGCAAAATCTTATAGTATTATATAGTCTTTTTTATAACGAAACATGTAATAATTGAGCCCGTTCAATATTCTAGTCACTAACATTTAAGTGTGGACTAACACTCTGAACGGTCAAACTCACCGCACATGCAGTTGACATTTAAAAACAGTATTTCAGACTTACCTGTGTTAAAATCAAGTTCGAATTCTTCCATATCATTTCCTTTGGATATTGTGTAAATAAGTTTGCGACCCAATGGACTGTCAGCTTGAATAGTTATAGACAGGGGAGTATAAATTTCGATGTTTTCGCTTACTGAAACTGAATAAAACTGTTTGCTGAAGACCGGCATCGACTTGTCAATCACCTATAAAAACCACGAATAATATAAAAAAAAACACATACATATATAAATAAGTAATAATAGGAGTATTTAATTAAATCTGATAAAAAAGTTAATGAATATGAAAAATATGTAGATACATATATAAAGCGGACACACTACATACAAAAACATATGTAAATGCTACAATCCATTTGGAACGGACCGTATTAAAGATACCCTATCCAGTTTTTATATAGCCCTTCTCCGAGCATCAGTGGGTGGATTTTATATGGACTTGTATTTATGTTCCGCTTTTCATAGACTTTCTGCACAATATTTTATCTACCCAGCTCATTTAAACGCCAAATATGCTTTATTACTTTATTATTAGTATATTACAAGACATATCTTTAATAATTCTCTATGTTACAAACTAAGTACGCCCACAGGAAAGGGTATACAAATACTCGCTTCGTTTAGTTTAGATACTATAATATTGAATACAATTTTGAGTAAAAACATATGGAAATGCTACACTTCGCCTAGAGCGAATAGTGTGATACCCTATCCCTTTCCTATGTATATACATACATATTTATGCATTTATGTAGGTCAAAATCTAAGGCCCGATAACTGGTGACATACAGACGGACAAATGGGCATGGCTTAATTGACTCGGTTACTGATGTTTGTCATTTATTTTGAGCTAGGAAAATGAAATTTTGTATGCGAAGTCTTTGGATATCGGGACAGAACAAGTGTAAACATTTTCAAAATCCGCTTACTGACACGCCCACTTTTCGAAAAATTCACTTTCTTCAGTATTTTTGTATGAAATTTGGAAAAAACTTACTTAAACAAGAATGTAGAGATTTTCTTACTCTGCAAATCTTGCATACATTGGATATGGACACGCCTACTTTTTAGGGGCAGTTTAAAAAAAAAAAAAACAGTTTTGTGGCGTTTTCATTAGAATAATATCAATTCTTAGGAACAATATTTAATATATGTTGAAAAATTTTCAAAATACGCCCACTGACACTTTTCGAAACTTTTTTACATGAAAGTCGAAAAAACTTTCTTAAGCAAATATGTAGATATTCACTTCCTCTATAAATCTTCAATACCATGTGTATGACCACGCCTACTCTTTAGGGTAGAAACCCAGCCTTGGTTTTGCTCGCAGTATGACACGGAGCATTGTCTTGTTGAAAAATGACTTTAGTTTTTCTATTTCTATATAATTTTACAATTATCGCTTCAGAGTCTGAATACAGCTCTCTGAGTTCAACCGCACTTGACAAATAAATAGTGTTCCACTCCGCCGGACGTAATACAATCACAAACCATCACACTGCCCCCACCATGTTATACGGTATGCACTAGATGTTCGGAATTTTAAGCTTCCCTAACTCTGTGACCCACCCACTCCACATCAGAAGAGTCGAAAAGATGAAAAGAAGCAGGCAAAGACTGCATTAAGTTTGAGAGTAAAAAATTCTTTAGTTCCTTTCTTTCCAGCCAAGATTGTAAGTCATTATTAACTTACACTCGTCAAACCATAACCTTATCCCAGTCTGGAGTTGTTATATTTTATTATGAGACCAAGCAAATCGTATCTTCTTGTTAACCTCTGAAAGCAGTCTTATGCCTGGCCTTATTGGCTCTAAGTTTTTTGTATTGCCCTTATTCAATTTCGATTAAATTGATAAAATAAATAAAGTACACGACTGGGTCGTACAAACTTACACTTATATCTATAAGTTTTATGTGCAGTTGAGATCCATAAAACCAACGATCTATATATAATATTAAGTTGGCTATAAGTAAGGTTCCGTTATTAGTATGTTTGGCTGAAATGTGAGATGCAATCTTGTAGAATGTTAAGAATCTAGTCTACGTATGCAATTTAAAGAAAATTGTTTGATCCGTTTTTGAGATAAATGACGTTTTGATAACTTAGCCATAAGTAAAGCAACATTATTAACAATTTTGTGCAAAAATTCAGTGCGCCATTTTATAGTACTCTATATAAGTAGTTTACGAGAAAAATTAAATTTTGTTAAATAGGCTATAAGCAAAGTACCATTGTTAACAATTTAGACCAAAAACGTGGTGCCATTTTATAGGACTCCAAAAGTAGTGGAGTAATTTTAACGAAGTCGTTGGAGCCATTTACGAGAAAAATTACATTTTATTAAGTTCGCTATAAGCAAAGGACCATTATTATCAATTTGGGCTAAAAACGTGGTACGCCATTACAGGATTTTATCAAACTAGTTTAAATATGAAATTTAAAGAATTAAGGAATAAAATTAAGTGGTTGGAGCCGTTTTCGAGAAAATTGGCTAAAACCTTTTAATCCGTCGAGAATACCGCTATACCCACTTTTGGTCAAAATTTTTTAACGCCATTTTATAGCTTTTGCGATTTGTAAGCTAGTGTATAAACTTCAATGAAAGCGTTATATCCGGTTTCAAGAAAAACGTCTTTTAGCGTTCTAACCAATTTTGGCCAAAATGTGGTACCTCATCTTTTTGCATGTGTTTGCAAGAAAAAATTATGAATAAAGAACAATTTTGGTAAGAAATTTTCTTATGTCATCTGATTGGAATTTCTCAATCTAAATCGAATATGAAATTTAATTAAAATCGTTAGAGCTGTTTTCGAGTAATCATATTTTTATACAATTCATCGTAACTAAAGTACAGTTAATATAAGGGCTAGAACAAAAATTGCAGTTTCCTCTCTAGGGATTATCTCAAAGACCCTAGAGAATTATTATCGAAACCCGCTCACCCGTTTAGGCTGTAGCTTCGTGCACAGACAGACAGGCGGCATCGGCAGACTTCTCAATAAATTTAATGTCCAAATTCATCAGAATTGCGAGATCGAAAATTTGCACGAAAACAATATTTGCCCTATGTTATAGGTGCAAGTAAAAAGGCACAAAAACTGTTTCCACCATTCGAACGCATTACACGAAGTGATATATGTTTACGCAAAATATATAGTTGTTTATTGGAAATATAGCGAATTGTGAAAACACACCTTTATGACATTCTACAGAACTAAAATTACGCATTAACAAAAGGAAACAAAAACAAATGAAAATGCTACACTCCGCCTAGAGCGAATCGTGTGATACCCTATCACTTTCCTATATAAGTACTATGTTTTATGTCTGCTTTCTTAGGATTGATATTATTTGTTTGAAATCCACGAACAGTTTTTTTTTTGAAAACCGCCCCTCAAAAGTGGGCGGGGCCATATACAACATATCGAAGATTTGAAGAATAAGTGAATATCTACAAATTTATCTTGGCCACAGCAGGCAGCGCGCAGATACCTCTCCAGTTTTCGCACTGCATTAGATTACCTTTTTTAGGGAGCTTGACGATCATTCCCTTCTTCCACTCATCCGGAAAACTCTCGGCTTCCCAAGTTCTCCCGACAAGTGGGAACAGTAGCTCTGCTGATTCTGTTGGCGCAGCTTGAAAAAGTTCCGCGGGTATGCCGTCAAGTCCTACTGCCTTGTTGGTTTCCAGTGCTTTGATCGCAGTAATAATCTCTTCGTTACTGGGGATTGTGGTGCGAATTCGGGAATTCCTTTCTACGAACACTTCAGACTGACTTGGGTATTGCTGGCGAATACTCGCTTTAGAACCGAAGCAAAATGCTCCTTCCATCTCTTCAGTTGATCCTCATCCGATACTAGCAACGAGCCGTCTAAGCCTTTCACTGGGTGTTGAGTAGAGGTTCGGCCACCTATGAGCTCGTTGATGATTCTGTAAACCATTCTGCTGTCGCACCTTGCTGCTGCTTCTTCTGCTTGCGTGGCCAGCGCTTTGATTTAATTGCGCTTGTCACGTCTCACGCTACACTGTACTTCTCTCATCTTCATGCGATACATGGACTCTAGCTCGATCCTCCCTGCTGCTGGAACTGCTGCAATTCGAGCTCTTGACTGTTTTCATTCCTTGATCCTTCTCCAGGTATCGTCGGAAAGCCACGCCCTATGGCTTCCCTGCGATCGACCGACAATCCTTTCAGCACCTGATGTGAAAACAGTTTTCACAGAACACCAATGGTCTTGGATGGTGGCGGGCGGTGAGAGATGGTCCCTTGGTTCTCGGCGCACTGTGGGAACTCGCAGTCGGTTTACGCTGAACCTGGGTATTCTTGTGTCGTTAGGTCATCGAACGGCAGCAGTGCGTAATTGAACAGTAGCTATCATAAGATGGTGATCTCGTACCAACCCCATGTCTGCTCCTCGCTTGTTTCGGACGTCTAGAAGACTACCTCCAAAACGGCGACTGATGGCAAAATGGTCAATTTGTTTGAGCCCTTCGTTCTCGCTGCCTACCTTAGCATTCAAGTCCCCCATCACAGTGACAATGTCGCCGTTGGGTATTGCATTATAAGCAGCTCCCAACTGGTTGTAGAAGGTCTCCTTTTATTCCTCAGACGAACCATCCGTGGGTGCGTAACACTGTATAATATTGACGCGACGTACTCTCATCCGGAATCTGGCCGTTAAAATCCTGTCACCGTGTGGCTGTCAGGAGATTAGGCCTCTGCGTGCTGTAGGTGTTAACATCAGTCCAACTCCTTATCCACGGGGGCTTCCAGTTGGTCTTCCGGAGTAGAGTAGTACAGTGTTACGCGTTGGGGATTGGTACTCACCCGCATCTGACCATCTTATCTCGCTTACTCCCAATATGTCCAGCTTATATCGCATCAACTCATGCTCTAGTTGAAGGATTCTGGCGTTCTGAGGACCTTCACTCTGAGAGTCAAGAAGCGTCTTCACGTTCCAGAAACCAATCTTTGTCCCGGTATGATATCCAAAGGCCGTCAACGTGTTATCAGTCCTTATCCGAGGCATTGTGTCGGTTTCCGTAGCTTTCGTAGTTTTCGGTAACACGAATTGCTGGCCCAGGTTACCTAGTCTAGACATAAGACCCTAGACAATCTCGCACTTGCAATTTTGGCCTACATGTATAAGGATTTATACATGTACATGTACATATTTGCCTAAGTAAGTTTTTTCGAATTCCATATAAAAATACTGGAAAAGGTGATTTTTTTCGAAAAGTGGGTCGAGTTTTTTACAACTTTTTGGGCCTTCAATTTTAAGCTAGTTTGATGGAATTTTGTATTCAAGGTCCTTGGAAAAGTAAGCAATACAAGTGTAAAAAAATTTAAAATCCGCTCACTTTTTTCACTATTTTTAAGAAACTCGAAAAAGCTTAAGCTAGTATTAGACGATATGTTGAATCAGCATACATATGCTGAAAAAATATCCCAAGCACAACAAATCGCTAAAAGGCGTTTGTTGATAAATTTGTTCGCTAGTCAACATACAGTGTTGGCCAAAACTAAAGCAACTAATACACCACACAATTGTTTTAAGATCTAACAAGTGCGTATGAGCCAGAATATTTTTATATTTATTTTTCCCGATATCTCTGAATATTAAAGATTAGTATATAGAATCAGTAAACACTCTTATGAGTAAATTAAAAAAACAATAAATACAAAACTGAATTAATTACATTTTCAGCTGGCCAAAACTAAAGCAACTTTTCGTTTCTTTCTTCAAAAAACGATTTTCTGTTACGGAAAACAAAAAGTAACCGTTGTTTTGAGTATTTACTGCTATAGAAATGCTGCCGATGAACAAACAAGAAAAAATTGGACGATTTTCGGGTAGAATTTTGCTGCAGAAGACATAAAAAGCTGCTCTAACTTATTTTGTAAAAATGGAAAGGAATAGTATTCTGAACGGACAAAAAAAAATTCTGATTTTGAATATGGAATTACACAAGGAAATGTAAGCTATATTCTACCCATAAATAAGTGAAACGTCGTTTAATTAAATATTATAAGGCCAGCAAATCCGTCAAAATGATTCATCGAGGTGGCAGGCCAGGAGTTAAGACGCACCGGGAAGATAAATATGTGATAAGAAAGATTAGGAGCAATCTATTCATGTCATCTGAGAGTTGAGATATGAATTGAACATGAATATCCGCACCAGAACGATTCTTCAAAGGGCAGTGAATGGTGGTCTTTCATTTTTCAGTGTCGTGAAGAAACCTTTTATTTCGGTCAAAAACAGAACGGCTTAATTCAAATTTACAACTGGCCACATCAAATGGACAGAGTCTAGAAGGAAGAGCTATTCTCTGATGAATACAAATTCAATATTATGAGATTGGATGGATTTTGACGTCTTTGACGGCTCAGCAATGAAGCACCTACTTCTCGATATTCGATGGGTATGGTCAAACATGGAGAAGGCTATGTCATGGTCCGGAGATGCTTCCATGGATATGGAATTGGCCCAATCCATAAAATAGATGGAATTATGAACCGATTTGTGTACAAAACTATCCTGTAAGGCGTTATGCTGCCACATGTCGAAGAGGAGTTGCCTTTGAAATGGGTACTTCCACAGTATACCGCACCTAAACATACCTCAAAATTTGTAAAAAATTGGTTTCAGGATATAAAATTTGGGATTATGGAATGTTCTCCGAAACTTTATGCTATAGAAAACCTTTCGGAGATCGTAGATCGCAGAATAGTTCGGGATACATATCGAAATAGGGGGCCTTTTCACTCAGGTCAAGGAGGCATGGAATAATATCCCCAGTTCCATAATTTTAAATATTTTGGAGAGTATGCCAAAGAGGTGTGCAGCAGTGATCTGAAATAATGTTTTTGCATTAAAATATTGAGTTTAACAGAACGAATTTGAATATAAATACAATTTTGGTATGGAGTTGCTTTAGTTTTGTCCAGCTGAAAATCGGCATATTTTAGTATTATTTGTTTTTTCTTTGTTTTTGTTATAAATAAATGGATTTTTTTTTCATAATCTAATTTTGGAATGTAACCACTACATTCCTACATAAAAATTTTAAGGAATATATTTTCATTTAATCAATTTTACTCATGTGTTTGTTGTCTGTGTTAAAGTTGCTTTAGTTTTGACCAACACTGTATGTATGTAGGCGACCTGAACATATCGTGTAATACCCCTTTTGGGACTGTGTGCTAATATTCTGTCAAATTTTCGTCGTATGCTCACTCGTATGATGTATGCTGACGAATTAAAGTAGACTCATCAGCAAACAACACATTTTTCAGCATACGGCTTTGATATTTTTGAAGTTTGAATATATTTTGAACTTGATTAAAAATTTGTGCAAAAATCAAGATCGTTTTGATTTTTACACATTTAACTGCACAAACAGTACAAACACCACCATTCACAATACAAATGCACTGCGCAAACGCCAATTTGCACTGTTATTTTGTGTGGTGAATGGCCGACCTAATTTGTTGGTTTCACAGGCACTATTCGGGTATAGGACGGTTAAGTTAGGTATTTATTAGGTTATTACCAATTTGTCCCAAAAACGTGGTATGCCATTTCATGAACTTCCACTTCAAGGGTGTTTATATAAACCGGCATTTTGTTAAGTTGGCTTTATGTAAGGTTCTGAAAATGTGGAATGCAATCCTATTGGACGTTATGAGTCTAGTCTACGTATGCAATTTAAACAAAATCGTTAGAGCTGTTCCGAGAAAAATAACATTTTGTTAAGTTAGCTATAGTTAAAAATCCGTTAATAACGCTTGAACTGTGAAACGTTAAATAGGTTTCCTGTTTTGCTCCAGATTTTTTTTTTTAAATTTGTTGAATAAGAAGCCAATCTGGTAGTCGTTCAGTGTGCTGGCGTATCATTTAAGGTGTGTTTGTAATACTCATTTTTATGTAAAAATAAAGCATACGCAACAATAAAAGTAAAGAAATTGTAAACAAAACCCATACCACAATAGCCCAGCATAATCCAAGTCTACCAGAAACTTCGCCCGACAGAAAACCAACTCAAAGACATGCCTACAAAATCCGATCTGGAAGGAATTAGCGAGGAAAACAACATATCGCTACAGAGCCAACTAGAGAAAATGGAGTCGCGGGGCACTATATATCGGTGTAAAAAGACTATACACCCGCGGTTCGAGAAAAAAAGTAGACAACTGAGTTTATAATTATCAAAGTTGCTGTTGTAAATATGCGGCAGCACTTGCAGAAAACCTTTACGAACGCAATTTTTTTTTACACTTTTGTATTTTGTCGGATAGATTCTTTTTTGTTTTTTTTTTCTGGATCGTTTATTACACGAATGAAAAATGCTAAACTATATCTGAAAAAAAGATAATTTCAAGTGCTATACCTAATCTTTCAAATGGGATTCCTTTGGATAACACGCTCTTAAATGACGATATGAAGTGTGATTAAAATCCATTCACTCTTTCAGACACAAGCGGGTCAAGGATTTTCATGTGTTCGTCTAAGTAAAGGAACTATTTATTGCATAGCAATAGCTTCATAATAGTTATGTGGAGGGGTGGGAGGTCTAAGAGAAACTCCAACGCAGCTGTCGGGCAGGAGCGTATTGCACCCGTAATACCTACACAAGCTAACCGTTGTATTTTTATGAGGGTAGCCCGCGTGACCGTTTGGTTAGCGTTATTCCCACCATACTAGCGATGCGTAGGTGATTGTTGGAGTGATGATTGTGAGGTAAGTCCAGTGGATTATTTTGGTTTTAATCCCCATGTTTTTCCGAAAATTGCATCCAGAAAGATTATGCCGCGTTTTGAGAGCAAACGAGATTTTGTGGTCAAATGATAATAATTTAGATTTTTTTCTTATATTATATTTGTGTTTTCTATTACCAAATTTTTGTACTATGCTGATTGTTCATGAATTGTATGTAATTCCTTCTTATACTGATTGTTCATGAATTTTATGTAATTCCTTCTAATAATATTAGTATACATATTGTTTCTTAATAAAATATAAAGTTTATCCAAAGGCTTTTTTTTCGGAAATTCCCGAAACTTTGAAGCGCATGCGCGGGCTAAAGATATGAATTAATTTAACGTTTTTTAGTCAATTATTATTTGTCTATAATATCACTATTAGAATATGACCAATTAAGTTTTTTTATTTCCCATGCATTAGCGACCCACCCTAATATACTTGTAGCCCCTTCCACCAACTCGCATACATTTGTATTTCAATTTTTTTTATAAAATTGCTTAATTACTTACTTGGCGAATTTCTTTTTTTATAAACTTATGAACTGATATTGTTTGATTGAAATCGATTTGATTCGTTTTTTTTAGAAAATGGCTCTTTAAAAGCGGGCGTGGCCATATACAATGTATGGAAAATTTGTAGTGTACGTGAATAATTTTATATCAAACTCGAAAAAACTTACTTTAGCATATATGTAGATATTTACCTATTCAACTAATCTTCAATACATTGTATATGGCCGCACCGGCTTTTTAGGTGCGTTTTTTTTTAAACTGTTTTTCAATGGTTTTCTTTTAGAATAATATGACTTCTTATGAACAAAAAACAGTATATGCTAAAATTCGCCCACCACCACGCCCACTTTTTGAGAAAATTCAGGTTATGGAGTAATTTAAGAAGAAATTAAAAAACAAAACTTTTTCAAGCAACTATAATGATAGAAGATGATATGTGTATAGGCAAGGGATAGAGTATCACATGATTATTGTAGCATTTTCATGTTTTCTTAAATTTTTCATTAGTTTGAAAGCCATATTTTTAGATACATTAAATTTCGATTTCGACACCAAAATCCACTGAATATTAACCAAGAAATGGCCATATTTTTAAAACCAGTTAGTAGGCAAAGTACCGTTACACACTTTTTTAAACGCGGTAAGCCATTATATAGCTTATGTCTAGACTAACTCAAATATGAAATTTAATCAAAACCGTTGGAGACGTTTTAAAACCGTTTTTTGTTAAGTTGGCTATAAGCTATAAGTAAAGTACCGTACTAAGTAATTTTGGCCTAAAATGTAGTACACTATTCTATTATACTTTACAAGACTAGTATAAATATAAAATTTAAACAAATTCGTTAGAGTCGTTTTCGAGCAAATTATAAAAAAATAAAACCTCTTGGCCCTAAGTAAAGTACCGTTATTATTACTTTAAGCCAAAATTTGGAACGCCATTTCATAACAAAAGCTAAGTTTTATATACCTACATTGAAAATTTAAGTAAATTCGTAGCATGTAAACTTTTTTAGCATGTATCTAAAGTCGATTCAGTATAAAGTTTAGACAAAATCGTTTTCGGCATCTCTATAAATTAAATATCAGAATTTATCCAAACCTCGAGATCGCAAATTTTCACGAATCAAACACTTGCCCTATACTACGTATCGGTGCAAGTTAAAAAAACACATTAAACATCGTTTATGTGTGTGTGGCCGCGGAGCCACGGGCAATCTACTAGTTACACAATAAGATTGGTATAAATTTAGGCATATTAATCCATACCATACACTTTGTTGAGTTTTTTTACATTAAGCATGCATATCGATTCAGGTAACATTGATAATTCAACAAATAAACTTTTTCAACTAACCTTAACATGAACTCCAACTTCCGTCGAACAGGGAGTGATAGCTCCATCGTATGCTGCTATTAAAAGCTCATAGTCTCTATTATGACCTTCAAGAGATTGTTTCAATATGACGTCGCCTGTTTTCCTATCTACCTTAAATAATTCGCCGTGACCACGTTTCATTTCATACCGCACTTCTCCGTTTTCAGCACTGTCTAGGTCAACTGCATGAACCTTTGTAACAAAGGAACCTTTTGGATCATCCACCGACACAACCGCGTAGTAAGGAAGATTTACAAACATAGGGCAGTTATCATTAACATCCAAGATAGTTACATTGATTAGCACATGTGCCACCCTAGGCTTTCCATCTAATTTTGCTTGTGAACGTGCCTCAACTATAAGTTCGTAGTTGTCGCAAGCTTCACGATCAAATATTACACCTGTAGATTCTACAGCTCCAGAAGTTAGTCCGATACGAAATAATTTAGTGGGATTTAGAATCCTATACTCGATGTGCTCATTTAACTTAGAACCCAGGACATTTACTGTAGCAATTGTTGTTATTTTTGTAGTATTTTCATTAATAACACCTTCATAAGAAGTTTTCTTGAAGTACAGTCCAAAATTTTCAGACGTTTCTACGTTTATATTTACATAAGCTACTTTTGAATATTTTCCATCAGAAGCACGAACGTGAAGTTTATACGATGGCCCTATACGTTCTACGTCTCTGTTTAAAAAAAATGTTATTATTAACTATAATTTTACTCTAAATTTCATACTACCTTGTTGTAATAATACCAGTGTCAGAGTCCATTTTAAATGCATTAGCTTCATTACCCTCTATTATGTCATACCTAATGGTTGAAATGTTAGCACCATCTGGATCAGATGCATTCACATGAATAACAATAACATTTTGATAAGTTGGTAAAAACAACGTCACATTGTACTCATTCTGTTCAAAGATCGGAGCGCAGTCGTTAACATTAGTTACAGTTATTTGAACCCTAGTCATTGTTTCCGAAGAAAGTCTGGGTGTTCCTAGATCTGTAACCTTTTGATATACAAAATTAAATACTATTACTCATTTAACTAATAGTTTTTACTGACCTTAACGTGGAAATCGAAGAACGGCATAGTTTCATAATCTAGTAGCATAACCGTTTTTATAGCACCAGTTGTTGAATCTATATGGAAATATTTTTTGGCTAAACTTTCAACAATATCGTACCGTAAAAGAGCATTCAAGCCAGAATCCAAATCAACAGCTTTAATAACGAGTGGACTGTAATAAAAAAAATATAATATGTAATATAGGTACTAAAAGAAATAAACAAAAATCATAATTATATGGCAAAGTATTGAATAAAATAAAAAATACACGTACTTGCACCAATATGCAGTTAGTTGAAAATAAACAAATTTTTGAATTGAAAAAAAGTATTAAATTCATGAACAAATATTTTTAAGATTTTGCATAATTTTAAAAGCCATATTTTAGCACACATTAAATCTTGCACACATCCATCTTATTTGACTTGTCAAGACTAATTCAAAAACGAATTTTAATCAAAATCGTTAGAACTGTTTTCGAGAAAATCAACTTAAGTAAAGTACCGTTAGTAAAAGTTTTAGAACAAAGGTTCTCCTGTGGGAAACATTCAGCGGATCCCATGTATGAAGTTTGAAGCAAAACAATTAACAGATAGACAAACCTACTTTTTTTAGCTTCTCTTTCACCGTTATATCAGAATTGATTGTTATCTAGAGTTCGATTTTTTTAGGTATTAGGTGCATGTAAAAATATAATTGGAAAACGACTATTTATACAGCTTTACGAAATAAGAACAAAGTATATAGAAAAGCATTAGATATTTCGATGAGTTTACGAGATTTCGGTGTTTAAAAAACATTCCTATGATCATACTGCACTACATTTCTAAGTTAGATTTTAACCTACATTTGTTTATGTATACATACCTAGTACTATCATCTGTTACAAATGTAAATAAAAACATGAAAATGCTACAATCCGTCTAGAGCGAATCGTATGATACTTTCCAGTATACAAACGTTTTTTTTAATATCTTATCAAATAACTCCAAAACACAAATTTTCTCAATAAGTGGGTGTGGTAGTGAGCGGATTTTAAAAATGTTGAATATATACTGCATTTTGTTGCTTTATTTATTTATTTATTTACTTATTTATTGGTTGGTAAAAAACACTGTTTATGTAAGAGTGAAACACTTGTTAATTGTACAGGAAATAAGTAATGACATATGTATTAAAAACATTGAAATTGCAAAAAGGAGACAATAAGAGTAAATTTGAATGAAAAAAAAAAGAAAAAAAAAATTATTATTAAATTATTATTACATAAATTAAATAAAGGGTCCGCCATCTAACGTCAATTCACCGTCGTTCTCAAAAATTGAACATTTCGGAGACATCATTGAGACGAATTTTGCATAAAGACCTTGGTATGACGCCATACCAAGTCCAATTGGTTCAGGAGTTGAAGCCAACTGACCATCCAATGCGTTTTCGCTTCGCTAAGTGGGCCTGCGATCGACTTAGAGAAGATACAGATTTTGCCAAAAAAATAATCTTTTCAGATGAAGCTCATTTTGATCTTGGCGGGTATGTAAATAAGCAAAATTGTCGCATATGGGGCACAGAAAACCCGTACGCATACATTGAAAAGCCGATACACCCAAAACGAATCACTGTTTGGTGCGGATTTTGGTCCAGAGACATAATTGGGCCATTCTTCTTCGAAAATGAGCAGGAGTGGCCGTTACAGTCAATGGCGATCGTTATCGGGCCACGTTGAACGAATTTTTGGTCACAAAAATTGAAGAGGAGGATATTGGCAACATTTGGTTTCAACAGGACGGCGCTACGTGCCACACAGCCGAAGCTATACTCGATGTTTTGCGCCCTGTTTTTGAAGATCGCATTATCAGCCGCAAAGCTGATATCGTTTGGCCACCGCGGAGCTGCGATTTGACACCGTTGGACTATTATTTGTGGGGTGCCGTAATAGATAAGTGTTACGCCGACAAGCCAGAGACAATTGATGCTTTAAAGGACAATATTCGTGAAGTCATTGGTGAAATACAGCTGCACACAATCGATAATGTGCTTAAAAATTGGACCGATCCTGCAGGCTACTGCCGAGGCAGCCATTTGAATGAAATTATTTTCCATTATTAACCGGAAGGATTGTTCTTTCAAATAAAAAAAGAAATTTGAGAAAATATTCAGTAGTTTTTTTTTATAGCATTCTCAAAAAAAAAAGTTATTTGGCGGACCCTTTATGTAAGTTGATGACGATAGATACAAGTATTGTTTAAAAAGTTTTAAAAACATATGGAAATGCTACAATCCACCTGTAGCAGATCGTGTGATACCCTATCCCTTTCCTATATACAGACATATGTATGTAGCCTTTTCCACAAAAAACTTGCCTAAATTTATGTATATTTTTTTTTTAAGAAAATTACTCCAAAAGAATTTTATTTCAAAAGTAGGCGTGGTGGTGGGCGGATTTTTCAAAAATTTTAACATATACTCAAGTCTGATTCTAAGGATTGATATTATTTGATTAAAATTTACAAAAATCAGTTTTTTTTAGAAAACTGCCCCTAAGAAATGAGCGGAGCCGTATACAAAATATTGAAAGTTTGTAGAGTAAGTGAATATCTACATATTTGCTTAGGTAAGTTTTTTCGAGTGTCATATAAAAGTACTGAAAAAAGTGATTTTGTTGAAAAGTGGGCGTTTCAGTGGGCAGATTTTAACAGTTTTTGCACTTGTATTGCTTACTTTTCCAAAAACCTCGTATACAAAATTTCATCAACCTTGCTCAAAATTTAAGGCTAAGCTCAGGCGACTGTGGGGGTGAAGGTGACGGATGGTGAACGGCCTGTAGAACTGCAGGTTAGCTGCGAATACCCAATAAGCAGCCCCCCACCAAGAGCGGAAGAGAAGGAGGGCGTGGCTTAGAAGGCTACAGGAGTCCCAATGAATTTTCTGTGATCAGACGAGTAAGTGCAGTCTTCAAATAAGTGCTCTCTACCCAGAGGGTAGCTACGTGGGACAAAAAAAAGAATAAAATGGCGAGACCCCAACGTATCCGCCACAACGTGGGATACAGAAATAATAAACTGGCGAGACCCGGATGTAGCCGCCACAACGTGGGACACAGATGAAGGAAACGAGGCGACTACATAAACCAGTGCTCCTTACACAGAAGGAAGATATATGCCTATGTACCCGACGCAACGTGGGACACATGTCAAGAAACTAGCAAGAACCTAAAGCCTCCTTTCGTAAGGAGTGCCAAATTAATTAGGTCCTCGATAGACCAGAGAACAACACAGGAGGAATAAAGTAATACCCCAAAAAGAGAAATAAGGGACGAGGTGACACACCAGCTGACTGTCTGCAAAAAACTAGGAGAACAAATTAAAAGCCTGGTGGACATGGTAAAAAACGGCAAAAGGCGTACCGTACACCAACAAATGAGAGATGCTATAGGTAGAATCAAAGCACTCTACCAGTTACTGGCAACTGACACGATGGTTGAAAAAGAGAGAAAAGTTGTTAGCAAAAACAACGTTTCACAAACATCACCATGGCTAAAGCTGACACAAGATCCCAAACGGAAACCGGAACCACTGGCGGAAACAATAAGCCCCGAACGCCCGTAAAAGGCGCCCCAAAAAAACCAAAAAGGGGGAAATCCGCAGATAAAAAGAAAAAGCAGCCAGAAAACGAGAGCTGCACTAACGTGGTCAAACAAAGGCCCAAGGAGAAAGGAGGAAACATAAAGGACAAAAAAGAGCCTTCTTGGGAAGAACCAAAAAAGAACAAGAAAGATGAGGATAAAAGCAAGAGCCGAAGGAAACTCGGAAGGCCTGATGCTATCATTATTGCTAGAATAGGTGAGACGTCCTATGCAAGCATCCTCAAAAGGATAAGGGGAAAACCCTGATCTTAAAGAACTCGGAGAAAATGTCAACAAGATTAGGAAAACAGCCAAAAGGGAACTGCTCATAGAGCAAAAAAGGGGACCACGAAATTGAAGGAGAATTGAAGGTAGTCCAAAACGAAGCGGTGGTTCTGATGATGAGCCACAAAATCACAAGACAAACGCGATCTTTGTGAAGCAACGACCCAAGAAGACATACTTCTGTATGTACGGCTATAGCGGAGCAAACCCCATCTGCAGCTAGTATCACCACAGATGCTATAAAGTCTATGAGGAAAATGAGGGTCGGAACGCAAACTGCTCTTATCAATCTACCAGCAGATGTGGCGACTCAGATCATCGTGGCGGGATGCCCAAAGATAGGTTGGGTCAGATGCAGAGTAAGAGAGTACATCACTCCAACTAGGTGTTTCAAGTGTCTTGAATACGGACATATCTCTAGACAATGTAAGAACGAAATTGAGATGTGGGGGTAAAAGGCACACAGCTAAAACATGTACACCAGAGTCGAGGCATTCCATATGCGATTCGGCATGTAAAGGTGGAATCAACCACGTCACCGGAAGTTACAGATGTGCAGTTTACAAAAACGGGATACGAGTATTGGTAAAGAAACAATGAAGTGCATCCAAATAAATCTCAATCACTGTGAAGCCGCACAGGATCTGTTAAAACACAGACAGCCAAAAAATGAGAATCAGACCTAGCCCTAATATTCGAACAGTACAAAAGCTCCCATACCAAGGCAAGATGGGTAGATGACTCCACCAAGAAAGCAGCAATTTGGAGCTGCGGAAGCTATGAATTTGAGCGCAAGAGCGCAAACATGAGACCAAACTTTACCTGCACAAAAGTGAAAGGAAACCATTTCTTTAGGGTTTATGCTTCACCTAGTATGAGTATGGCAGGATACTAACAGATGCTGCTTGTGACTGATGTGCGAGGGAAATCACCGGATATTATAGCTGGAGACTTTAGCGCATGGGCAGTCGAATGGGGCAGCACTAGAATCAACCACAGAGGGGAAGCATTATTGGATGCATTTGCTAGCCTCGACCTTGAGCTTTTTAACCAAGGAAACAATGACATTTTCAATAACGGCAGATCAGACTTAATAATAGACTTAACCTTTGCCAGTAGAAATATAGCTAGGAAAATAAAACGGCAAGTCTCCGATCTCTATAAAAACAGTGATCACAGGGTCATTATATTTCAAATAAAAGAGCCGGGACGGTTCCAGCATCGGGAAGCCATTTTTTAATGGCGAGGTACAGAGGCGAGGTTGGAAAGGAAACAACCCAGATAATGAGATACTGAGGATGCGAAAAGTAATGAAAACGGCAGAACACCGGTGTACTGGTGGAACGATTGCATCGCTAGGCTAGGAGCAGATTGCCTCAAATTAAGCAGGCGCCAGCAGCGAGCAAGACAAAGACAAACAGAAGACTCAGAAGAGATATGCGAAGAATTCCTAAGGAAAATAAAGGAACTCCGAAAACTCATAAAGAGAAGTAATACCGAAACCTTCCACATATTAAGAGAAGACCTCCAACGCAACCCGTGGGGAAACGCCTACAAGATAGTCATGGACAAACTAAAAAGCGCCACAGCAACGGCACCGACATGCCGAAGAATTATGGATAATATAGTGAGCGGGCTATTCCCAAGGCATACCAGTATCCACATCCCCCAAATAACAATAACAGGTAGGGAAATAGAACCACCCGTCACAACTGCAGAAGTCTTTAAGTTAGTATATTCAATCAAGAGTAATAAGGTTACTGGAATGGTAGGCATCCCTAACTTCGTCCTAAAAAAGGCTATTAAAGCCCAGCCAGAGGCTTTTGCTAACCTCTATACAGCTTGTCTGATAGAAGGAAAGTTTTCCCTACAAGGGAAACGACAGAGATTGGTATTAATCCCAAAAGGCGACAAGCCTCCAGAGCAACCGTCTTCATATAGACCACTGTGCATGCTAGACACAGTAGGAAAAGTGCTAGAGAAAATAATCCGCGACAGATTGAACCAGTACATCGAAGAAGAAAATGGAATGTCCGACATTGTAGGTTGGTTTCAGAAAGAAACGCACAACCCGTGCGATACAAGCAGTTTGCAAGATAGCACGCGTAGCTTATCGGGGACCAGAGGGAAAGGAGCAAAAAGCAGTACTGCGCCGTCGTTACCCTCGACGTAAAGAATGAGGGACATGCGCGTCCCTCCCAAACTATCTGCGCCGAATAGTAACGGACTATTTTGAAGATAGGACCCTCCACTATGATACGGAAGATGGCCCAAAACATATAAAATTACAGGAGGAGTACCACAGGGATCTGTGTTGGGCCCACCCTTGTGGAACGTTCTGTATGATGGGGTACTACGGATTCGTAAACCAAGAGGAGTACATAATCGGTTACGCTGGCGATATAGCAGTGGTTGTTGTGGCTAAAACACTAGAGGAAGTGACGAAACACTGCAATAACGCTAGAGCATGGAGTCGGGCATAACTTCGTAGCACGGTCTGCAAGTATCCATAAAAAATCCATCCTCTCCAGCGCATCAAAAAAAAATTCGGCCACTGATGCTGATCATTTATATGTATATATACTTTATGTGGTCGACCTCTTATATTTCTCTATGTTACAAACTATGCAGCAAACTTAATATACCCTTAGGATAGGGTATAAAAAGAAAGAAAACACCAAGTATACGCGAATAAATAGTGAAGAGTGAGTATTTCCAGTTAAGATGAAAAGTAAGAAAAACACACCAAAGAAAACTGTGTATATTGGACTTTAGACCTCATCTGGTGAGGCAGATGGTTCCAAAGACTAATGGCATGAATGAAAAACTGTCTGCGATATGCTAAGCAGGTATATACAGAAGATCTTGTTAAGACCGTGAAAAAATTAGTTTATTATATACATAGATATTCTTGTTGCTTTCTTTGAATAATCTTGAAGAGTGAGTTGCAAGACCGATATTTTAGAAATACTTCAAGGTCACAGCCAAGAAGTTTGCGACATTCTGTTCAAATATGATCATACTTACGAAGATTGAAAACAGTCGAGTTAAGTGTCCTTTTAAGCTTTAAAATAAAGACATAATCAGAGTCAGCAAATAGTTCAAAACCATAATAGGCACAATAAGTGCTTTTGCAAGTTTTAATTTGGCTTCAGTGGTTAGTGAAGTTCTGCTGCCAGATAAGCCCCTAAGCGACACATATGTATATTTTAGAAACTATGGCAAAAATATGATTGTTCCATTTTAACTCCCTATTATAATTTATAATAGAGTAATTTTTATACCGAGATTTTTTGCATGGGTGACATATTCAAGATGGGTGGAGTATAGCTCAATAGAGGGAAAGTTAGAAAGAGAGGGTTGACGTTTAGAAATTCATATAATTGTGGTTTTTGCAGGGTTAAGCATAAGACCATTATGTCTGGACCATTCCGTGATAGAGCATGTTGAAAATATGTAAAGCTTTTTTCTCTCTTTCACTCTATTATATAAAGTTATATTGTTATATTAAATCCCCTTAAACCAAACGCCGATACCGCAGATTTTGTAGGTGGCGTGGCTCAGTGGTTAGTGCGTTGGACTACTGCGCAAGGGGTTCTAAGTTCGAATCCAGAAAAATACCATCAAAGGTTTTTTCACGGCCCCACCTCATGAGAAAGCTTCTCAAAAACCCCCCTGCCCTTCGGATGCGGCATAAAACTGTAGTTTCCCTCTGTACGTACAGAAATGTATACCACGCATAACATGTACAGTTGTGAGAAGCTAAGGCCTTGGCCCTCTATGGGCTGCTTACGGCCTAATATATATATTTATTTATATTGTAATATTGTATAAAGTGAACAAGATAGCGATTTGAGGTCGGCTGTCTTTTTATATACATATCTACAATAAATTTGAATTGAAAGCTAATTCGCGTTGAGCCTTTTATTTTCCTCTTTTTCTCTGAAACGGAATGGCGAAATTAGAATTACATATTTGGTGCTTGTTGATATTTCTCAAATTGGTGCCGAAACCCGGGAATGTGTCGCGGAGAAATGGAGTTACAAGTACAAGCTGGTTATCGTAGCCAAATAACTAAAATTGTGAAGAAGCCACCGAATTTTTACTTACACCTGATTCGCAAATTAGTGAAGATCCACTAAAAATGGAAAACTTAGAGGAAGAATTATCTTCCTACCTACAACGATTGCGGAATTCACACGTTCACACTTTGTTCCGTCAATAAGACTATTATTGAAAAGGAATTGGAGGATACAAATCCAGAAAAGGTCGCGGAATACGAAGATGTAGAAGAAAAAGGGTCGATGCTTTCGATGTACACGTAAGGGACATGCGGTTAAATTCTGTCAGGTAAAAGTTTGGTGTAAGCTCTGGAAGAAAACTCATGCAAACGTCGTGTGTAATAATAATAATACGCAAAAAAAAAATCGAACTTAGATTGTGTCGGAAATGTAACTTTAACGATTATCTCCTTCTGAAATTCGGAGCTTCCCATGCCAAAAAGATTTAAATTAGTGTATCTTAAGATTCTTAGCCAATTCGAAAATAAAAGCGTGAAAATACGTGCAGTAGTTGTCCGCAGCAGTTTCCACTATTTTTGGATGGACTATTCATGGTCAAAAAAGCAAAGTAGAACTTTTGAAACTGTGTGGTAGATTTTGCAGGACCGCTTTATACAATAGGGAATGAAACATCTGACAAGGTTTCTGTTATTATTATGTGCTGTGCACTTAGAGCTTGTTCCAAATTTAACAACGTGGTGTGAACAGCTGAGGTTCGTTTTGCGGACGGAACAAAGATGAGTCGTGCAATCCAGCTCTTGTATCCCTTAGAAATTCATATTTCGGAGCACCCGGAGGATGTTGAAAACATGTAAAGCTTCTTCCTCTCTTTCCCTCTATTATATAAAGTTATATTGTAATAATGTATAAAGTCAGCGAACAAGTTAGCGATTTGAGGTTGACCCGATGTATACATACAATAAACTTGAACTGAAAGCTAATTCGCGTTGAGCCTTTTATTTTCCACTTTATTTCTGAAACGGACTGGCGGAATTAGAATTACATATTCGGTACTTATATATTATATATTTCTCAAAGAGCATAGATCATCATTAATTTAAGCTACGGAATCTTTCCCCATAGCAATGGGAAAGCTAAGGTAAAGTTGAAAATCATCAGCATATGTATATATGGAAATTACAATGCAAAAAAACGTTAGGGAGATCATTTATAAACAATGTGAAAAATAAAGGTCCAAATATTGATCCTTGTGGTACACCACTGCTAACAGCTCGGAACGAAGGCATTATAGAGTTCTAAGAAACAGATTGGACACGGTTAGTAGGATATGAGTATTTTACTCTTGTTAGAGGGAACAGAAACTTGAAATTGTTTGGACAGTTTGTTACATAGAATGGACGGATTTACACAGTCAAATGATTTGGAGAAATCAGGCAATGTTAGTAAATAGTTTTATCCTCGTCAATGGCCTGACGAATATCGTCAGATACTTTAAGTAAGTGGGAGAAAGCTTCTCAAAACCCTTCTGCCCTTCGGATATGTGCAGAAATGTATACCACAATGCAGAAGCTAGGCCTTGGCCCTCTATGAGCTGCTTACGGCCTGATATTTATTTTATTTTACTTTAAGTAAAGCTGTAATACAACTATGTCTTGATCTGATTGTTTAGCAATTAGCAAGTTACTGCTTTCAATGTATGCTTTAATTTGACAACTTAATATAGACTCAAAGACCTTGGAGAGAAATGGGAGGATGGCGATTGGTCTGAAATCGGGATCAGTACATTTCTTTGAAATGGATATAATTTTAGCTCTTTTCCAGGCGGAAGTAAAAATCGAAAGAGACAATACGGAAATACAAAAGACGAAAACGGCAATTCTGACAGATTAAAAATAAAAGGTTCTGAGTTGGGAAAAATATTTAAGACAAATCCCAAAAGACAGGTTAAGAACATCCTTCATAACGCTACCAAAGAAGAATAATGCTACAAAATGCGAAGACTACAGGACAATCATTCTGATGAGCCACATGCTTAAATTATTCCTAAAAATAACACACAACAGAATATACAAAAAACTTGGGGAAGACATTAGTGACACACAATTTGGATTTAGAGAAGGACTGGGAACAAGAGATACTCACTTTGCACTCAACATCTTAGCGCAAAGAAGTATGGAGGTTAATCAGGACTTGTACATACATATGTTTCATAGACTACGAAAAAGATTTCGACAAAGTTCAGCATATAAAACTGTTAAATATACTAAGGAAATGAATTTATGGCGGAGGATTGAAAGTTATAGAATCCCTTTATTACCAACAAAAAGCTCACATAAAAGTAGATGAAGTAGAATCACAAGAAATTTCAGATCCTTAGAGGCGTAAGACAAGGATTTTATCCCCCAGCAATCCAATTTATAAGGATCGTTAAATCGCGAAAAGACGTCAGAAGGATGACAATTAACCTTCTAAGAGGAGAGACACAAACAGTTTTATATGGGCTATTGGGGCATCTCTACCGATCACCGTAGTTGAAATCAGATTGAAGTGTAGGTATTTCGGATTCTCTTTTTTGATATTACTGGTGCAATTTAAACAATTAGCTCGTTGAACACCAGGGGCACCGCAACCATAGAAAACAAATGTGGGGCTTGTAGCGAGATGCGTAGCATTCTCCTGCTGACTTTTCTTTTTAAAACATTGTACTGCTACGTTCCCACGTCTTCTACAAAACGTACAGCGTTTGTCGGACCTCTTTAGCGTCTTTGAGTCAACTCTCTCCGAAGCAAGCAGCCGAAGCTATCGATCGGCTTATTACACTGCTGTTTTACGTTCATAAGTTCCAAAAACACCTGCCACAAAAAATAACTTAAAAAATATAATGTTTTGATACAAAACGTG
Source organism: Chalcosyrphus nemorum (assembly GCA_949716465.1). Lineage (NCBI taxonomy): Eukaryota > Metazoa > Arthropoda > Insecta > Diptera > Syrphidae > Chalcosyrphus > Chalcosyrphus nemorum. Next base: position 41,421,831 of record OX454334.1, read on the forward strand.
TAAACCCAATTTGAAACAAACCAGTGAAAAAGTGCTACAATCCGCCTGAAGCGGATCGTATGATACCCTATCCCTATTTTATTTGGTCGTGTCAGTGGGCGGTGGAAAATGTATTCACAAAATTTTCTATTTTGCCCTATAACCGAATATTTTTACTCGAAAATTAATTTTTGAAGTAAACACCCCTAAAAAGTGGGCGTGGCCATATACAATGTATAGATGATTTGTAGATTAAGTGGATATCTAAATTTGGTGGAAATACTCCTTATGTGCAACGCTGGAAATAAAACAAAACTGGTATACAAATTTCAGCGACCTTGGTCAAAATTTTATAGAAACACACTCTATTCTTTGGCCGCAAAAATAATATACAAGGTGTCTCGCGAGCGTGTCTGTGCCGTGCGTTGGACTACTGCGCAAGGAGTTCCAATTACAAATCCAGGGAAATACGATTTAAGTTTTTTCACGGCCTTACCTCTTCCGAATGTCTGACAAACGTCCAAGGGTATTTACTCTCATCAGAAAGCTTCACAAAAACCCTTCTGTAGATGTACAAATATTTATCACGCTGCTTATGGCTGCTTATGATTTGTTATGGCCATGCAGCAGTAATTGTTCCTGGATTTAATTGTTAGGAGTTCCTTGCTTTGTTTCTATTTCGGACAGTCAGAAGAGGTATCTGTAAAAATGAGGCAAATTGGCGCGCATGGTACCTTTGTATCTTGAGGAGGCGTAAGGTGGTGGGTTGCTGGGCTCTTACATCTTTATTAACAAAAGTATAAGACCAGAGTGACGGGGTTTGCCTTTAAATTGCTTCATAAATTTTGTACGTTTCGATAAGGCACGGGCATATGCTAAGTCATTCTAAGAGTTGCGATTTTCACGGGACTTAAATGTCACTGGCAAATGCTGTCATTGATTTGCAAATGCACCTTTCGTTGATCTTTTTTTTTTGTTACGAAAAGTATTTTCCCGTATCGAAATTGGGTAAAGCTTTCGTACTCTTTGCTTATTGCGTTTATTGTCTTTTTTTAAAACAAAAAAATATGGAATGCTATACTGCGTCTAGAACGAATCGTGTGATACCCTATTCCTTTCCTATATACAGACATATGTATGTCAACTTGCCAATATTTATGTTTTTTTTTTTTTTTTGTTAATACTCAAAGAGAGTTTTATTTCAAAAAGTGGGCGTTGCAGTGGGCGGATTTTTTAAAAAATTTAACATATAATCAAGTCTGCTTCTAAGGATTGATATTATTTAATTGAAATCCACGAAAAACTGTTTTTTTTAGAAAACCGTCACTAAGAACTGGGCGGGGCCATATGCAATGTATAGAAGATTTGTAGAGTAAGTAAATATCTACATATTTACTTAAGTGAGTTCGTCTGCAATATTTCTCCATGTTACAAACTATGTGTCAAACTTAATATACCCTAAGGTATAAATACTCACACTTGTAAGCGATTTAATATTTTATCTTTCAGAGAGATCAATATAAATTTGGGGTTTTTGGGACTTACATTGGCGTGTGTAAATACGGATAGTCTTGAAGATAAGATTAACGGATTTCATCCGTTTTGGACACAACCTGTTGAATTTACTTTTCCAGAGACCTCTTTTACAAAATTTCATCGATCATACATTTACATGTGTGTATGTAAAAACCATAATTTAAATTGTAACAAATAAAAACGGAAGTATTTTTGTAATCGATTCCAAAACATGTATCTTGAGCTTTATTAAGAGCACATGCTCCTGTTTAGGCTCACACACATTTCAATTCATGTGTTTTCTTTAAATGGAATTATAATTATAATAAGTTATAAGGTGCAATGGTACTACAGCTTAGTATTTTTTGTTTCATACTTAAGAAAACTAAAACAAAACTTGCGCAGAATAAATAAGAAGAAGTATAATAATTTACTCTTTTGCACCTACTGCTGAGATATTCGCGATAGAACAAATATTTTTCTTCAATTGCCCATAAACAAACACATGTAAAAATTTATTGAGTCAGTTAACGTTCCCCTATAAAATGTGCTGAAATACAGCCTATTTAATAAAGCCAAGTATACTAAAATAAATTAAAATTTAAACATACCTTTGTGTAGCTATTACTTCATACTGAAGATAATCTTTGTTGCTATATTTGTTTAATGTTGATGTTTCATTAGCAATGACAGAGTTATTCATATTATCTTTATCCCTTGATAATATTAATGACGCTATTGGAGCAGACTCAGAGATCTCTCCCCAGTAATTGTTTCGTAGGAAACGGGGACTGTTATCATTTTGATCCAATATATGAATAACAGCTGAAGACTTTGATGATATGGAAGCCATATTAGTTGCTCTAATTGTTAGTTTCATCAATCTGTAAAAGTAAGAAAACACAAATTTAGTAACAGTTTGAAACTACGATGAGCTTTCAATATCTAGTTAAGTTTCAAAGGATTGCGCTATTTTTCAGTCTTGCCACTTTGAGCTCGTAGGCCATGAGATTTTCCAAAGCGGTACACAGTGGCGTATCGATTGTCAAAATGCCTCAAGAAATATAGCCCAAACGCCGATTTTATTTGTTGCCTAGCGGATGAATATAAAGTTATAAAGTAAAAGTGTGTCATAATTTGGGCCTCAATTTGTTTAATGTATACATAAACTTAAAGTTAGATGTAAATTAAGTGTCACCGTTTTTTTTGTACAGTTAACTCTTATCGCAAGATGTGTTTGAAAAATGTGTTTTGTTCTTAATAAGTCTTAATTACAATGAGTCCAAAAGTGTCAAATCCATCACAATCCAGCTTGAATATTAATTTGTTTTAAAAGATTATTCTCTACTCTGTTGTTTTTTTAAGGTTTCATCTGCTAATATGGGCTAATTTCTTACAACTTAATTCAAAAATCGAATGAAGGTAAGTAAAGTGCACGACTAGATCGTAAGTACTTGCACCTATATGCTGAAAGTTGGAAATGAATAAATTTTTAATAAAAACTTAATAAATTTAAAAAAAAAAATATTTTTAAAAATGTTGCATAAATTGAATGCCACATTTTATTTAACAGTCCACATTTCGATTTTGATGGAACAATGGATTTCCATCTAGTTTTAGCCGAGAAATAGCCATATTTCTAAAACCAGTTAATAAGAAAAGTAAGTAGTTTTAGCCAAAAACGTCGTAGGTCATCTTATAGCATTTGATCAGACTAACTCAAATATGAAATTTAATCAAAATCTTTAGAGCCGTTTTCGAGAAAATCGTCTTTTTGTGAAATTGGCCTTAAGTAAAGTACCGTTAATGACAAGGCTAGAACAAAAATTCCGATTTCGCCTCGAATTGCGACCCTACAGAGCTCAGATATGAAGTTTGAAGCAAATCGGTCCAGCCGTTTAGGCTGCAGTCCAGCGTACATTCACAAAGACAGACAGACAGACAGAATCGGCAGACCCACTTTTTCAAACTTCTCTACCATCGTAATGTCAGAATTCATTTTTATCTCGAGTTCGAATTTTTTCACGAGTTCAATACTTGCCCTATATATACATATGTACATAGGTGCAAGTAAAATTTGAACAATGATTTTTATGTTAGAGCATAAAACACATACTATAGAGACTGTCTCATGAATGAAAAACATGAATATCAAATAATTGTGCAAAACGAAAAGCACTTATTTCGTTTCCCGTGAATGTATTCGTCTCATCAAAAAACAGTCAATTTGCCCCTAAAGATTCCGAAGGGTAACGCTGATCTCGCCCATGATAAAATGGACTCTCTTTTGGGAAAAACTTGGAGAGATTGATCACTGATTTGGCGTGATAGAAAACGGGCCTAATAATAGATTGTGATGCACACGCTCGCCATCACCACACTGTAATTTTTTATTTATTGAAAATTCTTTATGTTGCAATTTATTGCTACTTTTAAAATTTCATCACAAAATCTTAAATCTTAAAAAGTAACTCCAACAAACAATAATATTTCCTTTTTAAAGCTATTGAAATTCGTTTCTATTTTAACGTTATTTGGAATGTCATTGCATATATTTAATCCTTCATAAAATAGCATATTTTGTATCTTTAAGTTTCGAAATAGTTATAAATTAAAGTCATTATTGTTTCTTAGTGAATACGGTCTTAAGATGAAGTTTATGTTATGTTGACATTAAGTTATATTTCATTTTAAAGATAAAAATGAATGTAGACATAATTATTGTTTGCTTGATACTAAGCCACTTTAGCATTTCGATCATACTTCTTATAGATGTGTATCTGCTAGCTAACTCTCAAAATATTTTTGCAATTTTTCGATCATATTCGTCGATCCCAATAATAATTTTGTTGGACAATATTCAAAATGGGGCCTAACTATCGAATTATATATTTTTATGACCATTGAAATACATATCTTCTTTCTAATTCTTCGAAAGAAGCCAATTTTCTTGTCCACCTTATGCAAAGTATACTCGAGATGCTTTTCAAAATTAAGTTTGCTATCTACCATACTCCAAGATATTTAAATACATACACACATTCAAATTCAAATTCAGACCAACAATTATTTTTCCCAAAAATTTTTTATGTAGTGGGAGCATATTGACTGGTCTATAATTTTCACTTTTTTTTAATTACCTACACACATACTTTTTGCACTGGGACAAATACTGAAGTTTTCCAACTACTTGGAAAAACTCCACTCAATGGAGAATGATATATAATGTTCAATAGGGAAGGACCACATAATTAAAACTATCCTTGATCATAGTTATGTTGATAAAATCAAAATCATTTTTATTTGGCATCATCTCAACAATCTGCAATAATTCATTTAATAACACTAGTTTTTGAAACGAATTCGTTGGTTTTCTATATAGTTTACCCATATTATAATTGGTATTGCATCATTGATTTCTTTAACACTGCTAATGAAATATTCATTCAATTTATTTGCTGTTAATTTAGGTATTACACTTTATTTCTCCTCCATCAAACACAACATATTTGTCTTCCGCTTTAACTTGTCCCATCACTAGTGTCTTGATTGTTTTCCACTTAGATTTTTGATCACCCGATCTATTAGGTCTACTTTTTTATAAACGCACGTTTTGTTTTGTTTAGATTGTTCTTATACAAGTTTCTTAATTGTCTTAAATTTTCCCGGTCTTCACTATGACCCGTTAATAGTAATCTTAAGTGGCTTTGAACTTTTTCACTTCGTTGTCTTCATTAAATTGAAGGTTTTTTGCCTTTTTCTTCATAATTCTAACTGTTTTACAAAACACCCTAACAATTTGTATTAAAATATTGTTTCAGTAGTAAGATAAAATTATGTACATATCATATCTCTGTATTGTAAAATGTGTGGTAGCTTGCCGAATGTAATCTATATTATGCAAAATAAAATATCTATCAATTACTTCGTTGTCTTCTAAGTTCTGGTGTAAAATATATATTTTTGTTATCATATTTATAATTTTTAACACAAATAAAACACTTCTTCATTACTTCCAGTTTTTATTTCTGAAACACATCACTCATATTATCATTAAAAAACATATGGAAATGCTACGGACGGACGGACGGAGATCGGCTCAATTGACTCGGCTAGTGTTGCTGATCATATATATATATATACTTTATGTGGTCTATCTTTAATATTTCTATATGTTCCAAAGTATCTATCAAAATTAATATACCCTTAAGATAGGGTATAATAAAAAAAAATAAAAAAAAAATAATAAAATAGAAGTGGGGAAGCCCGACATTAGCTTCTCATCGGAAGACGAGCTTTTGGCCTCCAGTCAGGTCTTCCCCCTAGCCGCAGCAAATACGAGTAGCACTACCTTTGGCGTACAGCCAGCCAAGGAAACTAAGATTAGTGAAATTGATATGTCAGATAAAGCCAAGTCTACGACTGCCAGCCTGAAGAACAGATACGAGATGGCTCGCTTTATTCTTGACAAGGTTGCCAAGAACGAAGCAGCTGGTAGGGGCTATCGGGTAATCCGTTGTGAGGACCAGTTTTCAAAGGATTTCCTCTGTGAGTGCGTCACTAAGGTTAGTTTTGCCAGGGAAGGCTTGAAGCTCAATCTCATCCCCGATAATGATATCCCCAGGAGACCTATGGCCCGCATCTGGTTGCCCAATAGGAAGATGGATGGAGGAAGGCTTCTCCAGTGTCTCAAGCTCAACAATCCGGCGATTCCTATGGGTGACTGTGCAGTCATCAAGGCGAAGGAGCCTCAGAAGAACAGTTCGTCCTTTATGCTCCTCATTAACGAGGCGAGTCGGGTGGCCCTCGAAAAGGAAAGCTTTTAGCTGCGGTTTGGCATCAGGCATGCCAAGATCAAAATTTTCCGCCCCTCAGGTCCTGAATATGATGTTGGTCACATCGACTGTCCCGACAAGCTGTCGAAGGACATAGCGGTTGACAAAAACCCCAAAACATCTATCAATGCTGAAATGCATTCAGACTAATCCGCACCACTCAAAGAGTGCGTCAGATAATCTGCTTGTCTTCCTCGGTGAGGAGGGCATCGACATCTTCATTGCTCGGGAACCCTAGGTGAAAAGATTATCCATTAAAAGGATCACGGACAACCGATATCTTCTACAAGGCAACAAACCAGGTAAGTAACAAACCTAGTACTTGCATCCTAGCTAAACAGCATATTAAAATATTTTTATGTCCTGATTTTTTCTCTGCCAATTTAACGGTAGTTAAATTAGAGGTTGCAAATAAACCTCTTTTTATATACTCAGTTTACATGGATCGTTACAGACCATCACCACCTGAAGAGGTACGACAGCTCATAACAACAGTCGAAACAAAGAAGGATAACCTGGCTACGACGCGAATGCGAGGCTATGGGGTATTACGGAAATTAAGGAACGCGGTGAGTCCTTATGTGATTTTGTAGTCAAGTCCAACCTTTCTGTTTGTAATATGGGAACACTCCTACTTTCATCTTTCCGAGTACGGAAAACTTTAGAGGGTGGGAGGAAGCTTTAGACATCACTTTAAAAACCAACAGTGATAAACTTAGAGTAGACATAGAGAGAGTATCCGATCGTATGTCGTTCTCTGATCATAAATATATTCTCTATTATGTGAACCTGGAGGTCGAGGCTCATAAGCCATATAGAAACCCTAAGAGAATTGACTGGAAAAAGTTAAATCTGCACATCAGTTGAGGTACTTGACGCTAAAATTAGAACCCTTAAAAGGCAATGGACACGGCTTTTAAAGTTGCGTGTCCTATTAAATTTAGTAAAAAGAATTTTCCTCCACCAAGGAGGACTTTAAAAGCCGTGTCCATTGCCCTTTAACGGTTCTAATTTTAGCGTCAAGTACCTCAACGAAGATTTGTCTAATCTTAGAAAGATTACCAGAGACATTTTCAATATTTGTTTTGAACACAAGTTTTGGCAACCAGACAAAGATTGGCTCAAAGAATAAAAGAAATCTATTAGAAGGGCCAAGTCTGTAGCTTGGATGGACTACTGTTCGTCCATTGAAATCATTAAGGACTCAGCTAGGTTAAGTAAGATACTATCCAAGGAGCACTCCAGTCCGTCTTTTATTAAAAGGTCGGATGGGACTTGGGCGGACTCATCCAGCGAGTCTCTGGAACTCCTAATGCAAACTCACTTTCCAGGATGCACAAATTATATTGCCAATCCTTTAGCTCTTCAGGCTGAGTAATCAAATTCTTGGAATAATATTATGACAATAATTACAGAAGGTAACACCTCCTGGTGCATCAACAGCTTCTCTCCTTATAAATGGGCTGGTCTCGATGGCATACTTCCGGTTATGCTTCAAAAAACACTGGACCAGGTGGTCCCGTGGCTAGTTACGATATACAGGAGCTGTATTCTTCTCAACCATATCCCTCCTAGTTGGAAAAGTGTCCGTGTAGTATTCATTCCGAAAGCTGGGAAGCGCGGGCATGAATTCGCTAAGGATTTCAGGCGTATAATCTTATCCTCTTTCCATCTAAAGACGTTGGAACGTATTTTAGATATGCACATACGGGAAATCCCAACATGCTTATACCAAAGGGTATAAGGATTCTCTGAATCACTCAGAATTTCCATTTCTTACCAGCTTCCGGATTCGCGCAGTGTTTTCCAGGCTGAAGTACTTGCTGTTCGCGAGGCTTGCGTTCTTCCTTTGTAAATGTCCGGCTCTAGATAGAGCCAGACTGCTTACTCTAGGCAAACCCTTTTTTATTACCCAACAGAGTTAGCGGGGATAAGCATTGGGGATTGTATTAACTTTCTCAATACTACGGGGTGGATTTAAATAACCACTTCTCTTACTCTTTGCACGGGATTTTTCACGCCAGTTTACACCAGCCTAGGTTATATGTGTGTGATAATAAACGGCACTTTTGTGCTAATTATGTGTCGATACAACCACTCTTACCTACACACCTACCTATATATAGCTCATTCTTTTACCAATATACTAACTTAAATTACTCCAAAACATGCATTTTCTCACGGACAGACGGACGGACATGGCTTAAATGAATCGGCTATTGATACTGGTCATTTTATATATGTATATACTTTATGGGATAGGGTATATTAAGTTTGATACATAGTTTGTTACATAGAGAAATATTTCAGACAGACCCCATTAAATTAATTAATTAAATAATAAATTAATTTTCGAGTAAAAATATTTGTTTATAGGGCAAAATAGAAAATTTTGTAAATACACTTTCCACCGCCCACTGACACGACCAGATAAGATAGGGATAGGGTATCATACGATCCGCTTCAGGCGATCGAAACAAAAAAAACTGCGAAGATCTTGTTTGTTTTATTATCGTGATCTGATCCAGATCCGATCATGTGGATAATAAAACACGGTTACTCTTGTAAACAATTTTGGTAAGAAATTTTAAATGTCAACTGATTGGAATTTTCCAATCCAAACCAAATATGAAATTTAATAAAAATCTTTAGAGCCGCTTTCGAGAAAATCTATTTATAAAAATTTGTACATCTACATAGATCGTCGTTCTAACTTAGCTTTTTCTAATAAATGTGAGTAATTTTTCTTGCTTGTCCTAATCTATTCACATTCTAGAGTTAATATATAGCGGAACTCACTTGAAGGTCTTGAAATTCTTTTATTATTCTATCCTTCTCTCATTCTTCTTCAATTCTAAATATATCAATATTTCCAACTTTGTTTTTCTATTCCGTCTTTTCTGCAGCTTGTTATATATTTCTTTAAATTCATTTATTTTCACGTCACGTTCATATCTCATCATTTTTCGCAATGGCCAATTTTTCTATATTATGGTTTTGTATCATTAATACTACAGCATGTCACAAAAGTCTACATACGATATCAAATGATGATATTTTTTATTGAAATTAAGGTAAAAATACATTTTTTTTAAACAAAACAATTCACTTATCTTATGAACACAAAAGACTCAACATATACATATATAATTATGCAAAACTGAAAGCCTGAAATAGAAAAAAATCATAATCATAAGGTTTTTTTTTTGTATTTACAAAAGTCTACATTGTGGGTGCCGTGGCACAGTGGTTAGTGCGTTGGACTATTGCGCAAGGGGTTCCAAGTTCGAATCCAGTAAAATACCATCAAAAGTTTTTTCAAGACTATTACAGTCTTGAGAGAGCTTATCAAAACCCCTCTGCCCTTCGGATACGGCATAAAACTGTAGGTCCCTTCTGTATGTGCAAAAATGTAAACCAGGCACAACTTGTACAGTTGTGAGAAGCCCCATTTTTGCCCAATTCATCAGCCAAAACGCTTTCAAGCATTGTAATTGAAGTAATGCTTCTTTCTTTGAGCTTTTGCTTAAGATGAGCTCATAAATGGTCAATGGCATTAAGGTCAGGCGATTGCGAAAGATGTTAAAGCTTGACCGAACATGGTATAGCAACCACTCTTTGACGAGAAACGAGGTATGCTTCGGATCGTTGTCTTGCATAAATATGAAATTTGATTCCAGGTTCAGTTTTTGCGTGCTCCGCAGAAGATTTGTTTTTAAAATATTGAGATATTTGTGCCGATCCATTATCCTGACGGATTCATTGACGATGAAGTGCAACTCCCCAAGTCCATTCGCAGCCATGCACCCCCATACCATAACAGACCCCCTCCGTGTTTAACAGTGGGGCAAATGTTTTTTGTGTTAAGCGCTGTATTTGGCTTACGCTACACTTTTGTCCTCCCATCTTAAAATTAGTCCTAAGTCTAGATATTATTGGCAAAATATCTTTATTATTACGAGCATTATCTTTATTTTCAAGCACATTTTGATATTCAATTTACTTACATTTTTTTATTTCATTTATTTATTTACACATTCCCATGAGTAAAGTTGATCAGCATTTACAACTAAAACATCGTTTTTGGGTATATTTGTTTTTCTCTCTTCAGATAACTATTTAGTTTTCGCTCATGTCATTATATTTAAGTTGGTATAATTTCTTTGAGCAAATCCGAGTTAATACGTGATAGGGCATCAGCATTGGTGTTCATCGAACCTTGCTTGTAGTGTATATCAAACGTGTATTCAGATAAATCCAGCCTTATTCTGATTAGTTTAGAAGATGGGTTTTTGTGCATGAAAAGGCTAACCAGGGGTCTATCGTCTGTCACAACAATAAACTTTCTACCATACAGATATGGTCTGAAATAATTTATGGCCAAATGTATTCCAAGCAGTTCTTTTTCAATGATAGTCTTATTCAACTCCTGTTTATTTAGACTTTTACTCGAATAGGATATCTTGCCTATTTCACCTTGAGATAACACCGTTCCTAGTGCGTAATGAGAAGCATCCGTAGTTAATATAAATGTTTTGTCGAAAACTTAATATTTTAGTATCTATTATTATATTAATTTTTATTTCAAGGTAGTAAATGCTTTTTGACAATCCGGTGTCCAAACAAATTCTAAACCATTTTTTGGAAAACGTATTTAATGGTTTGACAATGGAAGCAAAAATTTTTATAAATCGTCTGTAGTAATTGCAAAATCGAACGAATCGTTTCACATCATTAGCATTTGTAGGGACCGGATAATTTGCTATATTTTCATATTTTTTTGGTTCAGTTTTAATTCCTTCATCCGTAATTAGATGACCTAAATAGGTGACTTCTGTTTGAAGCCAGTTATAATTATGAGGATTTAGTTTCAAATTGAATTTTCGTAATTCGTTAGAGGTTTAGAATTTTCATGTTCAGACGCTGAAGGAGCGCTTTGATAATCCCAAATTACTGGCGGAAATTCATGTTTCAAGGTTCCTCAATATTAAACCTGCGACGGAAGAATCGGCAAAGTCACTTTTTTGCATCGTCGACACGGTGCACGAGTCATTGCGAGCGTTACGAGTCATGAAACTGCCAGTGTATAGTTCGGATGCCCTAGCGATATCATCTCAAAGCTTCCAGTTTCTACGCAACGTGAATGGTGCATGAATTGCTCTTCCAATGAGATCCCATGCTTAACAGATCTATTGAGGTTTCTTGAGAAACGAGCTCACAGTTTAACTACAGAATTAGAAAGGTACCGAATCGTTCAGAGCCATCATCGTTACGTCAAAAACATCGTGCTCAGCATTTGATAAAATCACACCTCGTTACAGCAGATGAAGGAAGGTGTCCACATTGCCAAGGACCTCATCGGGTTACACGCTGCCAAGCTCTGATGGCAATGCAACCGGGACATCGTTTCGAATCACTAAAGAATTCTGGTTTATGTTTCAATTGTATAAGACCAGGACATACGTCAAATCAGTGCCCTTCTGGTGGATTTCGGCAATGTAATCGCAAACACAACACCTTGTTTTGTCGTGAGTCGCAAACCCAGCTCACAGTTTCATCAACACCAGCTATGGAATCGGCCGAGTCCTGAAGACGTAATACGAAGGTCAACAGCGCGGCCGTTGCGGCGCCATCACCACTGTGACTATCTGAACCTGTAATCACCTGTCTTACCAATGGAAGAAGTATTGTTCTGCTTGCAACGGCGCAAGCTTATGTATGCCGAAATTCGTTTGAACAGCCCCTAGCTCGTATTCTCTGCGATCCTGGATCGCAGGTAAGTTTTGTGTCCGATAAATTTGCTAATGTTTTGAATCTCCGCAGGAGAAAATACGAAGTGGAGATGCAGGGAATTGGTGCAATGGCGCACACTTGTACTAAAGGCAGTGTCGAACTCAATATTCAATCAACTTATTCTGATTTTAAACTTACATTCAACGCATTGGTGCTTCCATCGATAACCTCGATTGTTCCCAGAGAACACATTGACATTACCCAGTGGCAACACTTGGTTGGTCTGCAGTTGGCGGATCCCCATTTCGGTACACCCGGTTATATCGACATTTTAATTGGCTCAGACGTGTGGGTTCTAATCATCAAAGGTGGCATCATCAGTGGCCGCCCAGAAGAACCACACATTCAATCTTTGGGCCGCATAGCTTTGCGAAGATGATCTTCGTTTGGAGGACCTCCTATGAAGTTTTTGGAGCCTTGAGGAAGCACCTGAAGATGCTATTTGTGACGGTGAGCGTATCCAGAGATGGACGGTATATTGTGCACATACCATTCCGTCCAGATGCACCAATACTTGGAGATTCATACCAACACGACGACAATTCTATTGGCTGTCTGCAAATAAGGAGCTGTGGATGAAGTTTGTTACGTTTCTGCGTGAATAAGAGGCGCTTGGCCACATGGAATTTCTTGACCAATTCGGTGCTCATAGAAATTGTTATTATATACCGCATAACGCCGTCACCGAAAAATTCAGAGTGGTTTTTAATGCTTCGGCGCGAACCAGCACTGGTGTTTCCCTTAATGACATTCAGTTGGTCGGTCCGACGATCCAGGCCTCATTACTCAACATTCTCCTTCGATTTCGACGCTTCCGAATTGGTCTTTCTGCGGACGTGTAGAAGATGTTCCAACAAGTATTGATAACTCCTGAACATCGCGATTTTCAACGTATCATCTGGGGGGAATCACCCTCAGATCCCATTGGTATTTATCGGCTAACAACAGTTACATATGGCATGACTTGCAGTCCATATAATGCAGTACGTGCTTTACATCAATGCACAGATGATAATTATGGTGAAGTGGTTGATGAGACTCAGGCATTGGCTGCGCGAGACACCATCCTGACGTCATTTTACGTGGATGACTTGTTGACGTGCTGCAACTCAGCCCATGAAGCAGAACGCTTAGCTTTCAACGTTGACAAGATTCTCTCAGCTGGACACTTTAGATTGCGCAAGTGAAATTCAAATTGACAGCGAGTCATAGATCGAATCACTGGCGAAGCAGCATTAACTAAAGAACTTACTATCGATTCACCGACGGCATCCGTTCTTGGGCTACGATGGGATCCAGGTACTGACGAGCTTTTCTTTAGCGTGGTACTAGAAGAACCTCCTTAATTTCAACAAAACGACGGGTGCTTAGTGAGGTGGCTAGACTCTTCGATCCCATTGGGTTGCTCGCGCCGGTGGTAGTCATGGGCAAGATCTTCATTCAAAGTCCTTGGTCCAAGGGCATAACGTGGGATGTTCCCCTCGGTCCAGAACTATGTGAGGAGTGGCTTAAGTTCCGCAATAGATTGGATGCTCTTAATCGTTTTCGAGTGCCTCGATGGTTGGGGATGGTGAAAGGAGAAACAACAGAACTTCATGGCCTTTGCGATGCGAGTCCCCGTGCATATGCTGCTGTGGTTAACACGAAGACAAACAAACTCATGTGGCGTTAGTTACGGCTCGTACCAAGGTAGCCCCGATCGAGGGTACTACGATCCCCCGGCTTGAGCTCTGAGCAGCGCATTTGTTAGCCTCAACGCATCAAAACGTTCGAATTGCTTTGAGATTTACTGATGCTCCTTATCACTTATAGTCAGATTCGCGCATTGTATTATATTGGTTATGGAAAGAGCCCGCTACACTCAAATCTTATATTTCGAATCGAGTCCGTAAAATACAGGCGCTGACATCCCCTGATCATTGGCAACATGTTCGGTCAGAGCCCAAGATCCAGCTGATTGTGCAATTCGCGGTATTGGAGTAGAGGAGCTCTTGTAACACAGGTTATGGTTATTTGGCCCTGAATGGTTGAAGGATGAAGGAACTTCTTTGGAAGCAGACATTTTGCTAAGTCAGGAAGAGTTGGATGAAGAGAAAGTACATTTACACACTACAGTTGCTGTACGACATCTACGAACCTTGATTTTCAGTGCAGAGGAATAAGACTATGCTATGCAATCATTAATCCCAATTGAGCAGAGCAAAGCATTTATGGAAGACATCCGTAATCTTCGGGATGATGGCACCCTTCCAAGTGGTAGCCAATTGCTTCCTCTCAATCTCTATTTGGATAAGCATGGGATTCTACGAGTTGCTGGTCGGATTCAAATGGCATCACTACCCTGTGATCATCGCTTTCCGATCATCTTACCAAGGAAAGGTGCAGTTGTATAGTTGCTCATAAAGGACGCCTATGACAGCACTCTGCACGGAGGTACACAGCTAATGTTACATACGCTCCGCCGTCGTTTTTGGTTCTTGCACGCTAGACAAGCTGTCCGGACTTACGTGCATCATTGTGTCCTCTGCCGGCGTTATCGTGGTGTCGACATCAGTCAAAAAATGGCAGCACTGCCAAGGCACACAGTCAACGCTGCAAGACCGTTCATAGCATCAGGAGTTGACTACTGTGGACCTTTCACTATCCGCGTCGGAGTCAAAAGGTCGCGTTTAACTGTTAAGACTTATCTGGCCCTTTTCATTTGTATGGTTACAAAGGCCGTACATATAGAAGTGATGGACGACCTCTCATCGCAAGCCTTTTTGGATGCACTTACACGTTTTATTAGCAGACGTAGGGCTTGTAGAGACCTATACAGTGACAATTGAACGGCATTCGTTGGAGCCAACCGAGTTCTTCAAGAAGATCTAGCAGCCTGGCGTAGTGAGCAGACTCAGCAATCATTGGCCCATTTGGGAACTAAATGGCACTTCCTCACCCCTCGAGCTCCACATCAGGGTGGATTATGGGAGGCTGCTATTAAGTCCGCCAAACGGCACTTGGTTCGCTTGATCGGAGCACAGAGTTTATGGTACAGTCAACTGCAAACATTGGTGGCACGCATCGAGGCATGTCTTAATTCTCGTCCGTTAACGCCACTTCACGACGATCCGGATGACAAGTTTGCGCTGACCCCAGGTGATTATACCCTATCCTAAGGGTATATTAAGTTTGATACATAGTTTGTAACATAGAGAAATATTACAGATAGACCCAATAAAGTATATATATAAATGATCAGCATCACTAGCCGAGTCGATTGAGCTATGTCCGTCCGTCCGTCCGTCTGTGTGTCACTAGTTTTTGGGCCTTAAATTTTGAGCTAGGTTGATGAAATTTTGTATACGAGGTCTTTGGAAAAGTAAGCAATACAAGTGTAAACATTTTTAAAATCCGCCCACCGACACGCCCACTTTTCAAAAAAAATACTTTTTTTCACTATTTTCATATGAAACTCGAAAAAACTTATTTGATAGGGTATCATACGATCCGCTCCAGGCGGATTGTAGCATTTTTTCACTGGTTTTTTAATTGGAGCACCCCTGATTGCAGTTTCAGAACCGAACAACGTTGATGTCCCTGCCAACCGTCTCAAACATTGGCAATGGTTGCGTCAGTTACACCAACGCTTCTGGAAACGAAGGAGTGAAGAGTATTTATCCACCTTGAAAACCCGAAAGAAGTGGCAGCGGCGAATGAGAGACATCAGAGTAGGTGACATTGTTTTGGTTCGCCACGAAAATTTACTTCCGACCCACTGGAGATTGGGTCGAGTCTTGGAGGTATTTCTGAGAAGTGATGGGTTCATACGCAATGTGAGCCTAAGGACATCAAATAGTATGTGTACCCGGGCGGTCCAGAAACTCTGCCAACTCTTGGAACCAGAATCTCTTGAACCTAATGGTCCAACCGGGCAGGATGTTCAAGATTAAGAGTCACTTATAGATGTTTGTACTTGGCGAATTAATACTCTGTTGTTTTGTTCAATTTTCGATCAAGTTTGTTAATTTGTTTTTGTTCTAGTTTTTTCCTTTTTTCAACATTATTATTTTTTACTTTGATTAGTATAGAACTAGAAAATCAATTTTACCCTGAATTTTTAAATATATAAATATATTATAACGAAAAATAAGAAGCGTGTTATAATTCTAAACATCTTTCTTTGGCACTATTAGCAATGGTAATTTAAATGGGCTTACTGATGATTCTATAATGTTTACTTTGATAAGTTTGTCTACTTGTGTATCTATTTCTTTCAACTAAATGTGGTAATTTATAATTTTTTATATAAACTGGGTCCGTTAAGGATATTTTTTGTTTGTAGAAGTTATTAGCTGTTAGTGGATCAGCTGGTAAATGAAATACATCTGCAAATTCTATACATGTTTCTAGAACTGAGTCTCTTGCTTCTTTTTTCCAGATATTTATATTTAAATTATTTAGTAACCTAGCGTATAGATCCTTTATATTTTTATCATTACCCGCTGTAAGATTCACAATATGATATTTGTTCAAAGGTATTATTTTGGGTTCAAATTGTCTTATAACATCATGTTCTAACGTATTCATAAAAGCTAAGTGAACTAAGTCTTTCGCCGGTATGATACTATTTGCTATGAATATTCCTGGTTGAATTTCTTGATGCAAAATAACGCTGTCTTCAGTTACTTTTTGTAATGTATTATGAGTATACTAACTTGACGCAGTCAACAGTTTGAAAACCCAATATCGTAATGCCTTTTTGTCAACACCGAAGTTGGGAAAGTCCTTCTTGTGCTGGCTGTCGAACCATCAGGTTGAATTTCTCTTGAATTATGAATTATTAAAAATAAAGTAGTAAACATAATACTTTTGTATTTGTTGCTTACAGGGTTTGTGTTCTTGCTGGTAATTTAATGGTATTTTGACTGGGTAACTTCATCGCCATTGGTATATTGTATTCATTGCTGTTTGCAATAATCGATATTGGGGGATTTTCATAATTTATTTTGCTATAAGTTTATATTAAAAAATCTCTGCCAAAATACCATCTATTCAAATTGGGAAGTCATTTTTACAATTTGAAAATTTTGTTTTGCATATCCGTTTTAAATTTTTATGTGAGCTGTTATTTCACCCAATGAATGTATTTCTGAATCTGTTACCGCTGTAATTTTAATGATATTTGTCTTAAGTTTCCTATTTTTAGAATCGAAATGTCTACACCTGTGGTTGCATTCAACAGTGATCATTCCACAATCAAGTGAATGTTTTACAAATTTTTCATGAAATTCTTCTTTTAATCTTATAACTTCAACTTCCTTTTCATCTACATATATGTTTTTCTGTATACATTTTATTCGTAGTTTTATTGCAATTATCTAGAATTTTATTTAAAGAAATAAATATTGTTATCATTATTAACAAAAGAAATAATAATTTATTTATTTATTTTTTTTTTTAAATTCATTAGGTATTTTTTTATTGATCATTTTAATAATTTTTTTTTAAACCATACTTATTCTAACTACTTCTTTTTTACCATTTTGTTTATTTTATGTCTTAGGTAATTTTAAATGATTTTAATAAGAACGATAATACATAATATAATTACTACTAAAATTAAGATATTTATTTATTGCCTGTTAATTTTTTGTTTTTATAAACTTAATTATTTTTTTTTTGTATAATTTTCTCAAATTCTCTTCTCGCCTTAATTTAAGATCGTGTGATACCCTACCTCTTTCCTATACATATAGCTTCTTCTTTCACCAATATACCTACTTGCTTAAGCAACTTTTTTCAAATATCTTATGGAATGACTCCAAAACACGAATTTTCCCAATAAGTAGGCGCGATAGTGGGAGATTGCAAAATTTTTTCAGCATATACTTTATCTTGGTCCTAAAAAGTGCTATTATTTTGAAGAAACTGCCAAAAATCAGTTTTTGGATAAAAGCGCCCCTTAAACGTGGGCGTGGCCGTACACTTTTTATGGAAGTTTATGTCGGGTAAAAGAATATCTGCACATTTGCTTAGGTAAGTTTTATCGAGTTTCATATAAAATTATTGAAGAAAGTGCATATTTCGAAAAGTGGGCGTGTCAGAGGGCGGATTTTGAAAAATTTTACACTTGTACTGCTTCCTTTTCCAAGGATATAGTATACAAAATTTCATCGACCTATCTCGACCGGTCGGACGGACCGTTTTCGTGGATTTCAATCAAACAATATCAATCCTTAGAAGCAGACTTGGGTACATGTTAACATTTTTGAAAAATCCACCCACTCCTTTTTGAAATAAAATTCTTTTTTTTTATACATAAATTTAGGCAAGTTTTTTGTGGAAAAGGCTACATATGTACATATGTCTGTATATAACAAAGGGAGTTGTTGTATACGGTAGCGCAAAAGTCATCACCCTATCGGAAATGCAATGATTTTTTGCAAATAGTGGCAAATTTCAATTCTTTTTTGAAATTTGTGAAGTAAACGCAGAATAATTAGTTCCGTTCGGGTACTTTTCTGAAACATGACAATGCTTCACTCCGTCTAGAGCTAATCGTGTGATAGGGTATCATGTCATGTCATGTTTCAGAAAAGTACCCGAACGGAACTAATTATTCCGCGTTTACTTCACAAATTTCAAAAAAGAATTGAAATTTGCCACTATTTGCAAAAAATCATTGCATTTCCGATAGGGTGATGACTTTTGCGCTACCGTATACAACAACTCTTATAAATTATAATAACTTTAAACATTTGAAAAATAACTTTCTCATTTGATTCGTTTGTTATGGTTACCAAGCCTACTTTAGAAGAGATCCGGATTTTTTTATAATTCTTAAAAGAATTGGGTCAGTGAGATGGGAATTTTAACTGTCAATTATCAAAATAACAAAATTGATTTTTTTTTTATTTCGACATACGACCTTGTTATTTTCGATTAATTATTTGCTTTCGAAGGATGCGATTTTCATCATGGTCCTCCTCTGATGCTCATTAAAAACAGATGAATTCAAAAAGAATATTTTAAAGTCATAATTTTTTGTTTTAATTTATCATAAGTTTAAACGCCACATTTTAGCACTCATAAAACTTTGATCGAAATCTATTTAAATTAACCAACATACAGTAATATTTTTATTTAGTAAATACACATTCATAGCAAACATCTTGGGACGCTATACATACATACATACATACGTATGTACGTACATGTATATAACAATAGACTATCTCAAATATGAAATTTCATAAAAATCGTTAGAGTCATTATCGATAACGAAAAGTAATTATCATATGTAATATATTTATGATACAATATAATAAAAGGAATGAAATTATGAATACATATGCCCTATAAAAGAGAATGCGCTTAGAAGAGAATCTGCTGATTGCCAAAATACAAATTTACTACAGTTTTTGGTTACTCATTTGTCTAATCATATTTCATAAAATATTCATCTATCTGAACTTAAACAAAATGTTATAAATTTGAATGTGGAAAAAAACTACTTACTTGATTTTTTCGTAGTCAATGATGTCTTTTGTTGTTAGCACACCTGTTGATGGATTTATTTGAAGCACATCGCCTATATTTCCGCTAATAATTTCATAGTTTATTGATGATGTTGATCTTGCCTCAACTTGCATAACATAAGTCCCAATAGGTCGGTTTTCGTAAATTTCTACTGACAAGTAATCGTTTATAAAACGTGGAGGATCATTTTCCGCCATTGTGATTAAGACATGTACTGGAATCTGAGTCGAAAGAGCTGGTTTTCCATTATCCGAAGCTTTAACTTGTAACATGTATTCAGGCATAGAATTAATATCTAATTGCTTGTTTACATTTATAATACCAATGAATGGATTAATATCAAAAACATTTCCGATATTACCACTAACAATTGAATACGTAATTTTTGCATTATCTCCTAAATCACGATCAATAGCATACAGTTGAGCAACTTTTGTACCAATAGGTGCGGTTTCAAATACTTTTCCTTGCACAATTTTTGTTGTAAATTCTGGGTGATGGTCGTTGTGGTCATGAACTGTTATTATAATTTTTGCATAGTTGCGTTTGGCAGGCGTTCCCTGGTCTTTGGCTATTACTATTAAAATGTGTTCTGAGATGCGTTCTCTGTCTAGACGCTGAGTAACAATAACATTGCCAGTAATTGCATCAATACGAAAAAGTGTTAACGAAATCGGATTTTGAGCTGCATGCAATGTGTAAAATATTTTTTTATCTTCGTCCATATCTGTCGCATGTAATTGCAAGATTTCTGACTCTTCATCAATATTTTCTGAAATATCTATCCTGTAAAACGAGTTTGTGAATTCTGGTCTATGATCGTTAATATCAATTACATGGACAAATAACTGCGTATTGACTACATGGGGTCCGTCAGTAATTGAAATTGTTAGATTATATTCCTTCTGAATTTCCCAGTCTAGCGATTTAGTAAGCAATATTTTTCCATTATCTCTTCCAATATAAAACTCATTGCGGGGATCCCCGTCTAAATTAAAATAAATTAGTTAAAACAATACTCATTAGGACAGTGTGAAATAACCGTGATATTTCTTATAAAAGTATAATATTAAAAGTGTGTATAAATTAGAAAGAGTTATAAGCCATTGAACAATGACTAACAAAGAGAAAGTATATTATTTTTGTATTGTATTATATACGGGAACTAAATTTCTTTTAACCTGTTTAGCTCATAAGCTTTTTATACCCTATCCTAAGGGTATATAAGTTTCATACATAGTTTGTAACATAGAGAAATATTAATGATAGACCCAATAAAGAATATATATATATATAAATGATCAGCATCACTATCCGAGTCGATGTAGCCATGTCCGTCCGACGGTCTGTCTGTTACCAGTTTTTGGGTCTTAAATTCTGAGCTAGATCGATGAAATTTCGTATACGAGATCATTTTCGAAATCCGCCCACTGCCACACCTACTTTTTGAAAAATTAAAGTTTTCAGTAATTTTACATGAAACTTGATAACACTTACTTAAGCTAATATGTAGATATTCTCTTACCCTATATATATTCAATGCATTGTGTATGGCCACGCCCACTTTTTAGGGGCTTTTTTTCAACTGCTTTTCGGCGGTTTTATCGAAATAATAGCACTTTTTGGAAACAATAATCCGCCCACTACCACGCCCTCTTATTGAGAAAATTCGTGGTTTGGAGTAGTTTTATAAAATATTTGAAAAAAGTTACTTAAGCAAGTATATTGGTGGAAGAAGGAGCTATGTGCATAAGAAAGGGACGATCCGCTCCAAACGGATTGTAGCATTTTCATATGTTTTTTAAATGAATAGCGTTACCCCTAACATCGTCCGGCCGACGTATAGCCAATTTATACAAAACTAGCAAAAACCCTGCGCACGTTGAAAAGATTGTGACATTGCAGAGTTTCGTTTCAATTCGATATTTATTGCAGCGCTGTGGGATACATAAATGCACAGCAAATGCGTTCGGGACGTCAATCAGCAGTCACATCCTTCACATACACATTCGATGATCGTCGTGAGTTCACTGTAGAGAATAATTAAAATCAGCTCACGGAAACTGCGAAAATTCAATTCGATTTAATTCTTTACGTAAATTAATTTAAATCACAATGAAATGCACAAAACTTTTCGAAAAACGACAATATTGTATGTTCAATGTGAGCCGAACATGAATTTCATAATTAACATAAATTCTTATGTCTCCCACAACTCGAAACTCCAGTATTCGTTCGTTGTTTTCGTTTCAATTCAAATCAGCATGAACTGTCACGGCAATATATGAAATTCGTTGGAATGACAGTGGCGCCATCTGTCGAAAAATGGTCGTACCAACTCAGAAACCTTCGTGGGCTCATGCACAACAACTTTGCGAAAGATCATCATATGATCAAATGCGTAATTTACGATTCCATAAAGGACATACAGACAAAAACTCATTTTTACTTGCATCTATAATAGAAATTCGGACTCGAGATAACAAGGAATTCTGACATTACGATGATAGAGAAGCTCGAAAAAGTGGGTCTGCCGATTCTGTCTGTCTGGCTGTCTGTCTGTGTGTATGTACGCTAGATTGCAGCCTAAACAGCTGGGCGATTTGCTTCAAACTTCATATCTGAGCTCTGTAGGGTCGCAATTCGAGGCGAAATTGGTGTTCTAGCCCTTCTACTAACGGTACTTTACTTAAGGCCAATTTCACAAAAAGACGATTTACTCGAAAACCACTCTAACGATTTTGATTAAATTTCATATTTAAATTAAAATAAATAAATAAATAAATATTAGGTCGTAAGCAGCCAATAAAGGGCCAAGACCTAGCTTCTCACAACTGTACATGTTGTGCGTGGTATACATTTCTGCATGTACAGAAGGGACCTACAGTTTTATGCCGTATCCGAAGGGCAGAGGGGTTTTTTGAGAAGCTTTCTCATGACAATTATACTCTTGAATGTTTGTCAGACACTCGGATAGGTGGGGCCGTGAAAAAAACTTTTGATGGTATTTTTCTGGATTCGAACTTGGAACCCCTTGCGCAGTAGTCCAACGCACTAACCACTGAGCCACGGCTCACGCATATTTTATTAAGCGCGAACTTAACTTAACTTAACTAACTTGTTAAAGAAAATTATAAAGGATTTTAGCAACCGTACAATAGAAATGTACCTCGAAAATCTTAAAGCGGAAAAAGACTCCAATTATTCACTCTGGAAAGTGGTCAAAGGCATAAAAAAAACCGCAAATCCCCTCTCCGCCAATCGCAACAAATAATGGGGAATGGGCTAGGGATGATAAGGAGAAAGCAGAATTATTTGCAGCCCACCTTGAAGAAACATTTAAGCCGTTTGATGGTCAACCGCTCATTGAAAACATCAATGCATCGATAACTACACATTAGCAAGTGTGACGTTAACTGCACATAGGTAAGAAATTGAAGCCTAAAAAAGCTCCCCGATACGACTTAATTACAGGAGAGTTTATCAAAGAATTGCCCAAGAAAGCTAACTAAATTTCTGCACATTGTGAACGCCCTAAGACTAAAATATGGTCCAAGTCGATGAAAAGTAGCGGAAGTTATAATGGTCCCAAAACACGGTAAACCACCGAATGAGAACAAATCATATAGACCTATTTCGCTTCTGCCGATTATGTCTATAATCTTTGAAAGGATATTACTCAATTGTTTACAGCCAGTTATAGAAGAAAAATATCTTATCCCTGATCATCAATTCGGATTTAGATGCAAACATTGCAACAACAGATGTAATTGAAAAAGCTTTGGAAGAAAAAAAGTTTGTTCAAGCGTATTTCTAGACGTTTCTCAAGCTTTTGACAAGGTGTGGCACGACGATATGACATATTGGTGTCATACCTTGCGAATAGACTCTTTCGTATAAAACACGGAAATGAGTACTCACAATTTAAAGAAATAGCTGCTGGAGTACCACAAGGAAGTGTACTAGGTCCGCTCTTGTATCTATTGTACACTTGTGATATTCTACAAGAAGAAGGAACCACTTTAGGTACCTTCGCCGATGTCACTGCCATTATAGCAACAGGCAAAACTATCGAAGAAACCACCGAAAAATTGCAAGAAGCATTGAATAGGGTTAATGAATGGACACAAGTTTGGCGTATCGCGCTCAACGAAACTTAATCTGTTCATGTAAATTTTACCTATAGAAAAGTCAATAATTTTCCTATCTTTATCAACTTGGTTCAAATTCCATTTGCAAATGAGGCTAAATACCTTGGCATGACGCTTGACGCAAAATTGAAATGGAACACGCATGTGAAAAAAAAACCAAAGGAACTCGAAAATAAATACAGAGAAATGTACTGGTTACTGTACTGGAAAATATTTAAAACTTAGTATACATAACAAACGGTTTTTATATAAGCAAGTGCTTAAACCGGTATGGAGGTATGGTATACAACTCTGGGTGAGAAATCCAATTACTTGCTCGAAAACACAAGAACCGATTCACGTGAATAATACGGTTCTACAACTCTTAGATGAGCGACATCTATTACGCCGTCTACAAAGAACAAAGCCTTTCGACCTAGCTCGATAAACTACAACCGCGTTAATTTGTCGGTATATGCAGCACCTTTCAATGGAAAATTATCTGCCAAACGTTTTAATTTCATTAAATAAAAACTGTTTGATAAGTCAAAACTTAGTTGCAGTAATAAGAAATATATAGAAGGGAGGTTTTTTTTAGTGCGTTTTACGGTCCTCATAGTGTCTTTTTGAAGATTTTACACCTACCCTCGGTAAACAAAAAAAAAGTTTTTAATATTTCTCTATGTTACAAAATATGTATCAAACTTAGTATACCCCTAGGATAGGGTATAAAAAGGATAAACAATCTGTATGTAAAGAATTTCATTTAAATTAAATGAAAGTGAGGAGTTCTTAAAATTTAATATACTATACCACTGAATTCAATTATAATTTTATGCATAATTTTAGTATTTTAGATACCTAATCTAATTCTTTTTTAGTATTGTTCTCACCATATGCCATATTTAAAGAAATAAACATGGCTTTCTGTATTCTGTACATTAAAAATTAGATGTACACTAAACCCGACTACTAAAGTCGTTATTGGTACAAACATTTGGAATAGAGTGAAGATTATACTTAAGCTGCATATTTAATGAAAATGTGTATTTTTTTGTTATGTTTTTATAACGCATCCATGGCCATAAACCAAAATTAATTCAAAACATTTGTTTTACTCATTTATGATGGACAATAATTCATTAAAATTAACTAATCTAATAATAAATCTTACCTGTAATGTCAAACCAAAGTTGATCGTTGTCTTCATCGAAGGCTTGGATAAGAGTTACAAGAAACCCCGGACGATCGCTTTCTGTTACGTCAACTTCTTGATCTAATGATTTTATCACAGGAGGATGTTTTGATGTCTCTGGAACAGGAACTACAATTACATTTACGCGAGTTGTATGCATTCTCTTTGGTTCGCCGTTGTCTTCTGCGCGAATGGCCAAATCATACTTTGTATCGAATTCGAAAGGCTTCGCAGCATATATTATTCCAGTATTTGCATCTATGCGAAATTTTGCCTTTCCCTTTCCGGATTTAATAGAATACGAAACGCGGCCATTTTCACCACAGTCATTATCAATGGCTAAGACCTTCAAAATATTTATATATATTTATTAGAAATTTTTTTATTAAATTCATTGATAGCGTATGCATTACATATGTACATACATACGTATACGGATAAGATTCGTAATTCAGTCTGTAACAGCAAAATTTTCGCACGGCGTACTTAACATTATACGTGCAAAATAAATATTAAACATATGAAAATGTTAAAATCCGTTTGGAGCGTATGATACCATATACCTTTCCTATGCACATAGTAGCTCCTTCTTCCACCAATATACTTCCTTATGCAATATTTTTTCAAATATTTTATTAAACTACTCCAAAACACAAATATTCTCAATAAGTGGGCGTATTTTGCAAATTTTTTAACATATACTGTATTTTGCTCCCAAGAAGTGCTATTATATCGATAAAACCTTCAAAAAACATTCTTTTAAGAACCCTAAAAAGTGGGTGTTGTCATACCCAATGTACTGAAGATATGTAGGGCAAGAGCATATCTGCATATTAGATTAAGTAAATGCTACACTCCGCCTAGTGGGAATATTGTGATACCCTATCCCTATCTTATATAGAGATATACATATGTAAGAAGCCTTTTTCACAAAAACCTTGCCTAAATTTATATATAATGTTTTATAATATTACTCCAAAAATATTTTATTTCAAAAAGTGGGCGTGAAAGTAGGCGGATTTTTCAAATATTTTAACATATACTCAAGTCTGCTTCTAAGAATTGATCTACGAAAAACAGTTTTTTTTTAGAAAACCGCCCCTAAAAGGTGGGCGGGGCCATACACAATATATGGAAGATTTATAGAGTAAGAGAATATTTACATATTTGCTTACGTAAGTTCTTTCGCGTTTCATATAAAAGAACTGAAAAAAAAGATTTTTTTTCGAAAAGTGGGTGTGTCAGTGGGCGGACTTTAAAAAAAAATTACAATTGTATTGCTTACTTTTCCAAGGACTAAAAGCTGGTGTCATACGGACGGACATACGCACATAGGAGTTTTTTGAAGACTTTATTCAAATAATAGCACTTCCTGGGAGCAAAACACAGTATATGTTTAAAAATTTACAAAATCCGCCCACTACCACCATCCACTTATTGAGAAATTTGTGTTTTGGAGTAGTTTTATAAAATATTTGAAAAAATGTTGCTTAAGCTACTATGTGCATAGGAAAGGGATAGGGTATCATACGATCCGCTCCAAACGGATTGTAGCATTTTCATATGTTTTTTACTGTCTCTGGAAGTCTATCTGTGAGTAATATTATTTTTAGATTTTTAGTATATACATTTATTAAGAATGAGTTTAATGAAGAAAAAATGCATCAATATGGGGTGGCCTTTTTTCCAAAGCGGACATTTCGCAGTCTTTGGGGACAGCGGGACACAAAGCTCGAAAGCGGGACGTATGGTCACCTTATATACCTTGCGACTTTAAGCTTGAAGCAGGCAATAAAGCTTCGAGACAGGCAGATAATAGGTGGAATTTCATAGAGACCTGCGTTCTTACAAAGAAACTCTGGACCACGTTTGACAAGAAGTCCATTTCCACCCTCATGGGTATTGTCAGAAGCCAACACACTCTGCGGTATCATATGTAAAAACTATGACGGACGGAGGAGGAGCTTAGCAGATGTTTTAACAAATACAAATGGTCAACACTGACCTGAGTTTAGCGAGGAGAATCTTCTCACGTATATAAATGTATTAAGCAATGTAATACCAATATGTTTATACTTATTGAATGTCCCTTACCTGAAAAAGTGGTTGACCTATGTTTACTGTTGCTGGTATCTGCACCTTGTAAGAGCGATCATCAAACTCTGGTGTGTGGTCATTAATATCATTAACCGATACAATTACTCTCGTTGTTGAAGATAACGGTGGAACCCCACCATCAGCTATTAAAATCTTTTAATACAAAATAGAACATTATTACGTTAATATAATCTAATTATATATTTTGTGTTACTTCTAGTATATGCTCAGCCTGATTTTCCCGATCTAATTTCCTTGCTGTAGTCGAAATTACACCAGTAGTATCGTTTATAGTAAAAAACCCCTCAGGATTTCCTGAAATAATTGTATATGATATATGTTGATTCAGATCAATATCTCGATCTTCAGCTTTCAGCTGTAGGACTTCTACACCGGGGGGACTTCCTTCTAACACAGACGGATAGTAAACTGGACTATCAGTAAGTGGGACATTGTCATTTTCATTTTCTACTTCAATAAAAACCTGAAAAATATACATATATTTTACTATAAACACTATTATCATAGAATTAAACAAACCTCAATACATGAATGAAGTGGCACAACAGCCTGATCTTGAGCACAAACTGTTAACCAATAAGAAGGCTTTGATTCGATGTCCAACAAAGCCATTGTACGTAAGGAGCCTGAAATAATAAAATACATTTTAATTAGAATATAATTAGGTATATGAACCGTAACATGAAAAATACATATATATATTATTAAACTTTATGTTAAGGGTATACGAATATTAATGCTGACACACAGTTTGTAACATGAAGAAATAATGAAGATAGCATAAACTTTTCTCAGTAATTTTAAACAAATCACATACATACACATTAAACCCATTCGTGTACTTTTTGAATTAAAACTGATTGAACTGACTGAGTACGTACACTCCAACCAAACAGTTATTGGTGTAAAATGAACTGGACGGCGATCATAGCGGCGAGTATCGAAGACAATCCGGAAGTTTCGATTCAGCGCCGTCTTATTTTTGGGGTTGGATTTGGGACTTCATCCACACAAAATTTTGCTGACGCGACGCAAGAATTAAAGCCAAGAATCATTGTTGCGATTAAATGGCTGAAGTTTAGGCAATAGACTGTAAATCTATTTATAAGAATTATTCTTTTTAATCAATTTAGCTTTATAGTCAATGATGATATTAAATTGCAAATTTAAAGGAATAAATTAAATTAAGGCTTAAAAGATTATTCTTATATTTATAACTTTGAAGGCTTTAGTTTATTTAACTTAAAGTCTTAAATTAAATAATAGATTAATCTAATAAAAAATAAACTAAAAGTCCGTCCGTCCGTCTGTCTGCCACAGGTTTTTGGGCCTTAAATTTTGAGCTAGGACAATGAAATTTTGTATATGAAGTCTTTGGATATCGAGACAGAACAAGTGTAAACATTTCCACAATTCGCCCTCTGACACGCCCACTTTTCGAAAAATTCACTTAGACCCTGTAAACTATATACGCAAATGATCAGTATCAATAGCCGATTCGATTGAGCCATGTCTGTCCGTCAATCCGTCCGCCCACCTGTCTGCCACAGGTTTTTGGGCCTTAAATTTTGAGCTAGGACAATGAAATTTTGTATATGAAGTCTTTGGATATCGAGACAGAACAAGTGAAAACATTCCACAATCCGCCCTCTGACACGCCCACTTTTCGAAAGATACACTTTTTAGAGTAGTTTTATACGAAAGTCGATAAAACTTACTTAAGCATTTATGTAGAATATTTAATCCTTATTTTTAAATATCGGTATAACATCTGCACACTTAAGCTCTTCTGGGAAAACCCCCTCAAAAATACAGCGATTGAAAATATGAGACAGCACGTCAATTAAGTAGCATGCTAAATTTTTCATAGAATTACTGGAAATACCATCAGGACCACACGAGTTTATACCAATTTCTTTTAAGACTTCAAGTGATGTTATAGGTATAAAAACAAAACTGTTACAATGAATTGGGTCCCCAGTTGACACTCAGGTGCGACGAGAAGGCAGTATATGTTCTGGTTGTAAGATGGTAGCTATATTAGTAAAGAATTTATTAAAAGCATCCGCAATTAGAAGCTTGTCGGAAACAACACAATCATCAACACGAATAACACTAGGTTTTTTTAAAGTTGCATTTTTATTAAGAATAGTGTTGACTAGTTGCCATTCATTTTTTAAGTTACCTCCAGCAGAGCTGAATTGATTCCCGTTGTAATTATCCCGACAAATTGGAATATCCCTTTTTAGTTCTGCGCACATTTTTTAATGTTTGTTTTTAATGTTTTTAACCTTAGATTACCAGGGCTCTTATGGCATTTAATTCTTAGTTTGTTCTTAGCCTTAACTTTATTCAATAAGGACATAGAAATCCAAGGTTTAAGTCTCTTAAGCGAACTTTTAGGACATACAGCTGAGGAACAAAATAAAATATGGTTCTTTAGAGAATTGATGAACAATTTATAGGATGTTAAAGCATCAGCGCACAAATAAACATCATCCCAAAACTCAACAGAAGGATTGTGTCCTGCTTGCATTCTTGCAATTAGTACTATTTGACTTTGTATTGGAATAGCGAAATATGAACCCTGTCATAGTGTGATCAGTAATCATAAAATCGAAGACACATTTCTAACAATTACTGATAGAACCATTATTAAACCGGCCATAAATTTGATCTAAACAACTACCTGAGACAAGTCTAGTGGGTTCATTGATAAAGCTCGTCAGGCCATGTGAAGCTAATAATGCCATTTTCGGACACAAAAACAGTGTCTGGAACACAAAAAAAAAAGAATCAACATGGGTAACAAGAGCGGTAAAATTTGCTCTTAGACTTCTGACATTCTGGTATACAATGACTTTTCCTCCTTCAACCTTCCTAACAAGAATTCTATTGTCTTTGAACCAGACGTATTTCACACCTTTCTTCTTTGCTGCTTCTTTCGCCTTCATGAAGAGAGCTTTCGAATACTTTGTAAGAGAGTCATTTATGTAAATACCGGTTCGCTTGTTGCTGCTCTTCGAACTGCTGCTGCCGTTGTCACTGATACTGCTGCCAGTCGCTCGGGTGTTGAGTTTGCTTTTATTTACCTTTTTTGCATTCATTATTTCCTGCTTTGTAAGTGAATCGGTGAACGCAGATAATAGATTGCGATACTGCATCGGTCCTTGATTTGGCATACATTTTTTTGATGAAGCATTTTTCGATTTTTTTATCAGGCACATCAATGAAAAGAGCTTAATTAAAGTTCTGTTTTGACTTAGACAAAACATTCTTGTCGCTGACGTCTGTCACTCCAACAATTTCAATATTATTGCTGAGTAAATTCTGCTGTTACCAGTTTAATTTACTCTCCAAAATGTCGACTTTCTTTTTCAGCTCCGTGTTTTCTGATTGAAGCAGATTAAGTCGTTGAAGGAAACGATGGTTAGTTTCTTCTAAGTTAGAAACCTTCTGGAGAATCAACTGAAGGGTGTTTCCATTTTCATTGTCATCGCATTTATTTGACAAGGAAGCTGATGCTTTTGTATTGTTTCCTTCAGCTTGGTTTCTATTATCGTCAGTGGAAAGCAGTGAGTTCCGTCTTTCCTTTTAAGGTCTGGAATACTAAAAATTGTCTATTATTATCTTAACCTCTTCTATTTTCACTCTCTTCTCCTTTTCCTCTATTCTTTACAACTTGCACTTTTTGTCTATTTATTTATATTTACAAATGAATACCGCTAGCTATTCTAATTCCCCATACAGTGTGTATGAAAAATCGGCGTATATGATACGATAAATTTAAAAGGCCTTAATGTTTGTTACATGAATGTACGAAGTCTTAACAATCGTAAATTAGTCTATTTAAAATATTTATTTTCTAATTCCTTAATTGATGTCATCTGTGTAAGTAAAACTTGACTTAAGCCTCTCGATAGTGATGTGTTCTATAAAATCCCTAGGTTTGAGATTTTCAGAAATGATAGAGTTACTGATACCACAGACGGTGGAGTAGCAATTTATTTCAAATGAATTTTTACCTAGTCTTTTAGACCTATGTGGTCCTCTGGTTCCGAGTACATCACGTTTAAGGATTTCAGTTCTGTAGATTGAATTGCGTTGCATATGTCAACGTCATCAGCTCCTTGGGAACAATGTCGGTTAAATGCTGACCCAAATGTAAAACTGACCTGTTTTCAATCAATCTTATTTTCACCAATGTGTGCCTTTCAAAACGGCACATACCTATGTATACAAAAAAATATCTGCCCTTGATTTACATTGAATGTGCTAACTGCTATTAAAAAGCGTAATAAGCTATATAGCAAATGGAAGCACAGGATGGCGCGAAAACTGTTGCATAATGGAATTTTAACTTCTGAATTATTTACCGACGACTTTGAAGTCAACTGTAACTGGCTGTGAGAGGGGGTGGGGTATTGTTTGCAGTTCGAACATGCAATGTCAAATATTTTGCATCTCATTGTGATTTTTACTTA
The DNA here is from genome assembly GCA_949716465.1 of Chalcosyrphus nemorum. Lineage (NCBI taxonomy): Eukaryota > Metazoa > Arthropoda > Insecta > Diptera > Syrphidae > Chalcosyrphus > Chalcosyrphus nemorum. The sequence goes on from OX454334.1 coordinate 41,453,401, forward strand.
CCTGGAGTTACAGACTTAGTTTGTATATATTTTTTTTATATCATATATTCACCCGGAGGAAGATAATGTAATTTACAGAAGTCATATAAAAAATATTATAAATATTGTTAATGATTTAGATAGCTCATTATATGCCATAGTGTTAGGTGATTTTAATTTACCTGACGTCTCCTGGATTTTCTCTCAAAAAGAAAAATGTGTTCTTCCATTTAATATTCGAAAAGAGAAAGAAATTCAAGTAATAAATAGACAGTTTGTTTGCTACTAATTTTCATCAACTATGTAAATACATTTCGCAATGCAATGGGAATGATATGATATAAAACGCAATCCAAAAGCCTTTTGGTCTTTTATAAACTCAAAGAGGAAGTTTATTATGACTTATAAAGATGTTAGTATTGCTAACCTAAATGAAATATGTAACATGTTTGCATCATTTCTTCAGTCGGATTTCGTAAATGAGGCTATTGATTGGAGTTCGTTTTCTAATAGATTAACTACGAATTTTGATTCTTTATCCTTAACAGAGGATGATATATTTATTGAATTGCAGTCAATAGAGTCTAGTACAAGTATTGCACCCGACAGTGTCCCACAGCTGTTTTTAAGGCTTGCAGAAATAGCTTAGTGTGCCCATTTAAGATTATATTTAACTAACTGTACACTGCGAGCGTTGCAGCGCCACCAACTAAAATAAGTTTGAAGAACAGACATTACACAAATATTCAATTCATTTTGAGTCACGGCAATATATGAAATTCATTCATATATTGAATAGTTCTGTAAATTCTATTTCTGACGCACTTCGACTGAAAAGTGATCTGAATCGCATTAATGATTGGTTCTTTAAATGGTTTATATTTTAATATTAATAAATGCTGAGTTATAACCTTCAATAGAAGAAAGTTCCCAATCGTCTTTGATTACAGTATTCAAAGAGTAATATTAAAGAGAGTAACCGATCAGAAAGATTTAGGAGTAATTTTTGATGCCCAATTTAATTTTTAATTGCACATTACCTATATGACAGGCAAGGCAAATCGTATGCTGGGTTTTTTGTTTCGCAATTCCAAGGAATTCAATGATCCTTATACACTGAAGTCCTTGTATAACTCATTAATTCGTTCTCTATTAGAATATTGTTGCATTATTTGGAACCCTTATTATCGCACTCATGAATTACGTAATGAGAGAATTCAGAAACATTTTACGTGCTCTACGTTTTTGGAATAACGGTATGCCTTCTTATGAAAGAAGGACTTATTATTCGGTGCTTTTTGCTCATGATATAATAACCGCTCATATTAACAGTTCGCTATTACTACCCATGTTTTATATATAAGCTCCATTTCTCATTCTTCGGCCTAGAGAACAGTTTTTCTTTACTCTCAGACGCAGGACGAATTACGGACGAAATCATCCTATAACTATGGCTTGTGTCAATTAGAATTTGTGTAATGTTTGTAAAATATTAGAAGTAGTCTACAAATAAGATTTTACATACTTATAGACGAAATAAATAAAAAAACTCGCAACTTTGATCGTGCGCACGTCCAAAAAAAAACGTTTATGCTTCAAAAAAGCTCTGGCGCAATCTTCGCAATATCAGTGTGTCCGATAAAAACAAGATTCGTGAATGTTGTCTGAATCCGGATGAGTTCAATAATTTTTATCTTGGGAGTGATCCTTCGTCAAATTCTTTTGAATTTAATCAAACTGTGAACACAGCACATCTTACTGGGGAACTGAATGGCTTCGAAGTGGTCACGGAAAATGAAGTTTTAGAATCTATAGCCGCCATTAGGTCTGACTCCTTGGGAGAAAATAGTCTGCCTATTCGTTTTGTCAAACTGATCTTACCAATAATCATAAGCTTCCTTACAGAAGTTATCAACTGGTGCATTATAACCACGACTTTTCCGGCTTCCTGGAAAATTGCTAGGGTCTTACCAATTGCTAATAAATCAAACCCAACCTTTCCAGCTGACTTAAGACTTTAGAATGAGCAAAAAACATAAGGTGTTTTCGAAGAGATTTCCGAACTTTGACAGGTGATTGTGACCGTACTGTTTAGGGTACTTCGCTCGAATTGACTGTTTTTTATTTAGCTGTTATGCCACATTAACATGAAGAGTTATATAGTTAAACCAGCAAATGATTAAATTGTTTTATGAAATGGGGACTTCTGTTCGAACAACATTTCGCATTAATTTCTGAATGAATGGGTTCGTCAACTAGCAAAATTGTCGAATTGAAGACGATAATAGTCCACATTATATCCACCGAATTCCAATACATCCAGAGAAACTCACTGTTTGTTTTTACAAAAAAACTCAACCTTCATCTTTAACCCGATATATGTCTTAATAATAATAAAATCAGAGTAGTGGAATATGTCTATTTTACACCTATTATTACTCGGCGCAAGCTTATTTTAAGCTTGGTAGTACCCCTAATTACATATGCGGAGGTTGTCTACAGCATAGCACACTCGACTTTTTATCACAACATAAACTGCAAGTTGCCTTAAATAACGCGGTGCGATATGTTCATGGCCTTCGTAGAAGTGACCATATCTCCGTTCTCTCGAGAGCCGTTTTGGAAAAAATCGGCCCTTTTGGTTAGTTCGTTATTAGCTCTTTTGAAGAGCTAACTTTGAAAACTTTACAGCCATTTATGAGAAAGTGTCTATACCTAAGGGTTAACACATAAATTTCGCCTCTATGAAAATATAAGGTTTGATCAAAATCGGTCCAGCTATTCGGGCCGTAGCCTCAGGCACAAAGAGACAGACAGAATTGGCAGACCTATTTTTCGAACTTCTCTATCATCGTCATGCCAGAATTGATTAATATGTATCTCGAGTTCAAATTTGTTCGCGAATAGAATACTCTATATGTACATATGTATGTATTTACTTACTTTCTTAAAGGGCATACTATCTTAGAAGTCCCTGCATGAGACACCGTTGCGCTCCCGCCACGCTGCAGTTCCAGTTGCGAACTGGGGCCGTTTTGAACCTAAGGGCTGGGAATCGAAGATCCTTTAGCTGGATTATTGTCTATTTGCTAGTTGTGGCCGAGCCAATGTAGTCGGCGTATTTTGGCTTTTTGAACTAAATCCACATACTGGTAAAGTTCACAGAGCTCGAGATTGTATCTTCTACTCTCTACAAAGGCATTATTTGTTTCGAGGTAGGTGAGTTCCTTTACCACCCACAGTGACGTTCTGCTCAATGTCTTAGACAGATAATTTTATGTTTGTTGAAAACATATACTTCATCTTGTGCCTTTACAGCAGCAAAAACAGTTGCACAGATTTGTGAAAGATAGTACTTTCCGATATATGTACATCTGCGCAATACCAGCATGGTATTGAAGAAAAAACATGACAAAGCATCTTGCCAGAATCTGATGCACGTTTGGAAGAGCTCAGAAAACTGTGTGATGTAAGTTTTTACCTTAGCGTTTATATTAACGGTACTTTACTTAAAGTCAGTTTTACAAAAATGAGATTTTATTGGGGTTAACTAAAGCTCATGATTTGGTTGGGAAATTCTCATCAGATGGCATACAAAATGTCTTACCAAAATTGTTAACAACATTGCTTTACTTATAATTTTTTCTTTTAAAAAACCGATTTAGGTCAGATGGCTTACCACATTTTGGCCATAAATTAATGTAATGATATTTATGGCTAATTTGCTTGGAAACGGATGAGCCGATTTTATTAAAAAAATTACAATCATAAACTGTAAATGCTATTAAATAGCTTACAAAGTTCGTCTAACCTGGGTTGGTTCTTATGAACTGGAGGTGCGTTGTCTTCTTGGCCTGCCACTCTCTATATTCTCTGCCAGTTAAGCAACTGCTGGAAGTGTTGCTTAAGCATATTATTATATTCTTCCGTCCGTAAAAATTTTAAGTCTTATCGAAATAATAGCACTTCTTGGGAGCAAAATACAGTGTATGCTTAAAAATTTACAAAATCTGCCCACCACCCGCCCACTTATTGAGAAAATTTGTGTTTTGGAGTAGTTTTCTAAAATATTTGAAAAAAGGTTGCTTAAGGAAGGGAAATGGAAATGGAAATGCTACACTCATGTAGTCTCTTACACAAAAAATTTGCCTAAATTAATATATTTTTTTTCTATAAAATTGCTCCAAAAGAATTTTATTTCAAAAAGTGGGCGTGGTAGTGGGAGGATTTTTCAAATATTTTAACATATACTCAAGTCTGCTTCTAAGGATTGATAATATTTGATTGAAAACTACGAAAAACATTTTTTTTTTAGAAAACCGCCTCTAAAAAGTGGGCGGGGCCATATACAATATATGGTAGATTTGTAGAGTAAGAGAATTTCTACATATTTGTTTGCGTAAGTTTTTTTCGAATTTCATATAAAAGTACTGAAAAAAGTGTTTTTTTTTTTCGAAAAGTGGGCGTGTCGCTGTGCGGATTTTAAAAATGTTTACACTTGTAGTGCTTACTTTTGCAAGGATCTCGTATACAAAATTTCATCAACCTTGCGACTTAATATACCCTTAGGATAAACAGTTCCATGTATAAACAAAATAAACGGTACAATACCAAAGCTTTTACAACAGTTAAACAAAATCAAAACTTCAAAATCTGTACAACCATCATGCAATGGGTCAAAAAAAACGTAATTCAAATTGTGTAGCCGCTGCAGCGCGCTGCGCCATAAGAGGTTAACAAATATATACATATACGAAATTTTAAAAATATTAAGGCCTATCTAAACGAAGAATACCTACATATATACATATACGCATCATTTTACAACTTTAGATTAACATTATACATACCTTCATTGTCTATGGAAAAGATACCCAAGCCATCTCCACCTCGTATAGAGTATGTAATCCTTGAATCAGGTCCTGTGGGGTCTGCATCCGTAGCAATAATATTCATGACATGTGTATCAGCAGGTTGATTTTCTACAACACTTCCAGTCAGCACAAAGTCTTTAAATTCGGGAGCGTAACGATTTTCATTAACATCTATTATTTCAATAATAACAGTAGCCTCCGAAGATAATGCAGGAGTACCACGATCAATTGCACGAACAGATAAACTATGTAGCTGTCGTTCTTCAAAATCCAAATATCCTTGGGTACGTATAGTTCCAGTATATTTATCTATTTTAAAAAAATTGGAACTGTCGTCATCACTAAATGTGTAAAGAACTTCTCCTCCAGCCCCAATATCTGAATCCGTTGCAGTTACTGTCCCAATAACCGTCCCTTTAGGAATATCTTCACGAATTCGAAACGTATATTCAGATAAAGTAAATTGAGGTACATTATCGTTGACGTCATCAACTATAACACGGATAATCGCATCAGCAGACAGAGGTGTTGGTGTACCATTGTCCATGGCACGAATTTGTAGTTCATAAATTTCTTTTTCTTCTCTATCTAATGGATGGCTAACGTAAAGAATGCCTGTATCAGGCTCAACTTGAAAATCATTTGTGTCTGTAACCATAATGTAGGTTATTTTACCATTGTTACCAATATCTGCGTCGTTAGCTTTTAATTGAAATATAATGGTTCCATTTTTAGCAAGTTCAGTGACACGAAAACTTGCTAGTGATTTTTCGAACTTTGGAGGGTTGTCGTTTTGATCTAAAACTGTTATGGGAAGCATTTTTGATGATGATTTTTGTGGTTTTCCTAGATCATAAACAGTGATGTTTAATACATATTCGTCCTGTCGTTCACGATCAAGGTAACCAATAATTTGAAGTTCTCCAGTATCTGGATCGATTCGGAAGACTGAGTCATAGTCACCACCTGAAATACCATAGACGAGTTTTCCATTATATCCTAGGTCTCTATCTCTTGCTTTGATCCAAGATACGGTTTCGCCTAACAGAACGGTTTCATTTATTTTTAATTCTAGTGGGAAATCGACAAATTCTGGAGAGTGTACGTTTTCGCCATAACGGATAGGCATCATTGCGAAGTCATCTTGAATATTATAATCCTTTCCTGGCATATTATTTTTCTCAGCCGCAGCTAGAATTTCAGCCTGTCTACGAGCAATTCCAGTATCCCTGCACTCAAAACTTCCACCATCTTTTGAAGATATACTACGACCCAGCATAGCACCAACGCCTCCACTCACTAAATAACTTTTATTTTCATCTACCAAATTAATTTGGATCGTCATGATATCTGCAAAGTGAGTTCCATCTGTAGCTGTCACATTAACTTCACGCTGAGAAACACCCACGTCAGTTAAATCACATCCAATGGACAATACCCCTGAGGTCTGTTCTAAATTAAAACAACCATCTTCATTACCCGAAACCATACGATATGTTATAAAATTGCCGGTATCGAAATCAATAGCTGATAATGTTAAAATATCCACTCCAACAGCTGTATCTCGCGATATGTGGCCAATGCAATCAATACGTTCAAATTGTGGACGATTGTCGTTTACATCTTTAATTTTAATAATTAATTCCATTTCTGTTTGGCGGCGAAATGGTAAGCCCCAATCGGACGCACGAACGCTTAGAACGTACTCTCTTCGCATTGTCTCATAATCAATAAGCTTGGAAGTTCTAAGTACTCCAGAAAAATGATCGATTTCGAAGGGCACCTCATTCAAATTAGCGATGCTATATGAAATATAAGCATTTTCTCCAGAGTCTCTATCCTTTGCAGATATTTTCATTACCGTTGTTCCAGCAGGTTCATTTTCATCTATCAATATAGTGCTATTTTTGAAATCAAAAACGGGATTGTTATCATTTGTATCTTGGACATTGATTTTTACTTTCGCCGAAGATTGTTTTCGCATACCCACATTACCTTGATCTATTGCTGAGACTGTTAATGTATAAAATGCTTTTGTTTCGGCGTCCAAATTTCTTTGCGTGTAAAGCATCCCAGTGTCAGGATTAATACGAAATTCACCACCTTCATTGCCGCCTACTATTTCTAAAAAAACTTGAGAATTTTTTCCCTCGTCGCGATCTGTGACTTTTAATCGTATAACAGGAGTATTAATTGGTGATGTCTCTGGTACTGACACCTCATAAATTTGTTTATTAAATACAGGTGAATTGTCATTGATATCACTGATGCGAACTGGAATAGTTTTGTAACTAGACTGGGGAGGAACGCCCCGATCTTCCGCACGAAAAGTTAGATTGTAACCTTGTGGGGTTGATTCTCTGTCTAATAACTTATGTATTTCAATATAATATTCGCCATTTTTCTCAGTTGGCGTTATGCGAAAATGTCCATCGGGATCACCACTCACAAGTTCAATGCCCTTTATTTCCCCATGGATTCCCTGATCTTTGTCCGTTACTTTTATTATTCCGTAAATATTAGCGTTAGCACCTTCAGCTACATATGGTAATGTCTTCACATAAATATCTGGTGCATACAAGTTTACCTGGAAAATAAATAATAAATTTGCACATATTATTCAATCATATGAAAATCAATAAGATTTAAAAATAAAATAATGTGTGTGCATAAGAAAGTGGCTCTACCCTAGTTATTATGTTTATGGGACCCTTTTGAATAAAGTGCACGAATGGGTCGTACAAACTTTCACCCATATCTATACGTTTTGTGCAGTCGGCATCCATAAAACGAACGATCTATACATGTATAATATAAAGATTCTTTTGAATAAGACCTTGTTAAACTGGCTTTAAACAAAGTAGCGGTTTTACCTATTTTAACCAGAAACATGGTATACCGTCTTATATGACTTCACAAAATAGTCCAATTAAAAATTGAACCAACATCGTCAGAGCATATATAGATCAAGAGGATTTTGTTAAGTTGTTAATAATTATAACTAAGCACATTCGACCAAAAACGTGGTTCACCATATTATAGGACTCCACAAAAAAGTTTAAATAATGTGTCGTTGGAGCCGTTTTTGAGCATCTTAATCCTTGGTAAAGTGCTGCTTTACACATTTATGGCAATAATTTCTTAAACCCTTTTATAATGTTTGCGATTTATAATCTCATGTAAAATTTTCGAGAAAAATTTTGTAAAATTTACCTTAAGTAAAGTACAGTAAATATAAGGGCCAAAGCAAACATTTAAAAAAATTGATTCTAGGGACTATCCCATAGACCCTAGATATAAAGTCTGATCAAAATCCGTCCACCCGTTTAGGCTGTAGCTTTGTGCTCGAAGATACATAAAGACAGATAAACAGCATTGGCAGAGGCAGACCCACTTTTTCTTACTTTTCTATTATGGTACCTAATGTTCAAATTTATCAAAATCTCGAAATCGAAAATCTGCACGTTTCCATGCCCTATATTTTTTTTTAAAGAAAAAGGAATAGTGAGATCACTAGAAGTCCGACTGTGAAATTAAATACATATGTAGTTTTAATAAACTCAAAAAAGAATAATATGCACTAAAGGCTAAAAATACGCCTTTAAATAAACATATATGTAGAATATCAACAAACCATCTGGAACCGATAGTATAGATACCCTATCCCTTTCCTATTTAACCCCTTATCTCATTATATAATTTTAATATGATTATAATCCTTTTTTTTAAAGAAGTGGGTGTGAGATAATGGATTTACACAGCCTTAAATATTGGGCTTGGAGTTTGTCTGTTTTATGTTTCATGTACCTAAAATTACTGCGAACAGTGATTTTTTTGAAAACGGGTGTGTCAGTAGTCCGATTCTTACTTTTACTTTTCCAAAGACCTTGTATACAAAATAACAACAGTTAAGGGTCAAAACCGAAAAGAGTGTCCCGTCTAGTAATGCTGATCATTCATGTTCTACTTGTGTTGTCTTTTTTAAACATTTCTCTGTTACAAGTTATGTACATACTAACATCAAATACAAATTAAAAACATACAAAATTAGTCTGAAACTTGTTTAACCTTAAACAGTTTTTCTAACATTGCCTATTAAGCACACGAAAAACCGATTGGATCCTTGAAAATAACAAACAAAATTAAAACGCCTAAATTCAAGTCCTTGTCGGAAGCCATAAGGATATACAGTGTTGGGCAAAACATTTCAGATATTTTTCCAAAAATATACGTTAGCTCATACCTGATAGGAAATGGAAGTTTTAAACTTATTTAGTTTTCAATAGCAGCATGGAGTTAACATACATATGTATACGATCCATTTGTGCAAATTACTTAGTTTTTAAAAAATCGAATGAGGTAGCAGCAGAAGAAGAGAATACTATAGAAAAGTCCATGCGCTCTTCTGAAGTCTTTAAATCGAGAACTACTGAGCGGATTTGGATGAAACTTGAAATTTGAGTTTGAATGACCTCTTGTAAAAAAATGTGCACGACTGGATCGTACGTACTTGCACCTATATGCTCTTAGTTGGATGTGCACAAATTTTTAATAAAAAAAAAATTAAATAATTTTGGATAAGTTTAAATGCCACATTTTGTTAAACATTAAATCTGGGCCACATTTCGATTTTTATGGAAATCCATTGATTTTTAGCCGAGAAATAGCCATATTTCTAAAACCAGTTAATAAGAAAAGTACCGTTATACGTATTTTTAGCCAAAAACGTGGTACGCCATGTTATAGCATTTCTCTAGACTAACTCAAATATGAAATTTAATCAAAATCGTTAGAGCCGTTTTCGAGAAAATCATGTTTTTGTAAAATTGGCCTTAAGTAAAGTACCGTTAATAATAGGGCTAGAACTAAAATTCCAATTTCCCCTCTGGAGAATACACAACAAACCCCAGATATGAAGTTTGAAGGAAATCGGTCCACCCGTTTGGGCTGTAGTCGAGCGTACATACATACAGAGTGACGGACAGACAGACAGACAGACAGACAGACAGACAGACAGACAGACAGACAGACAGAATCGGCAGACCCACTTTTTCGAGCTTCTCTATGATCGTAATGTCAGAATTCATTGTTATCTCGAGTTCGAATTTTTGCACGAATCCAATACTTGCCCTATATTATAGGTGCAAGTAAAAATATTAGGATAACATGAAAACAATGAGAGATACAATGGGGTAACTAGATACCCCATTTTTTAAATTTTTCTCAGAAAATATATAAGATAAAGAAATTTATAAAAAAAATATTTCTTACATATGTGGAGCCCTTTTCTTTAATTTGATATGGCACATGTTGGAGAACAAAATAATTTGTTTTTGGCGACAAGGTGTCTAAAAAATGGCCCCCAAAATGAAATTCATTGCCGCCATATTGTATGGGCTTCCGCATATAGTATACATAGCGAAAGTTTCAGCTCTCTATTTTGAACGGTTCAAAAGTAAGATGGCTGAGACAGACTGACGTACAGACGGACGGACAGACAGACAGACACCGTATCAAACCCATGTGTTCCTTCTTTCCGTTTTAAGGTCCGGAACACTAAAAACAATAAGAAAACGGAAACGAAAACGAAAACGGAAACCATATAGAATGGTGGCAGCCGTTAACGGAAAACTACACCTTAAACTGATAGGTGCATACAGAGTATGATCCTTTTGTGGCCGCCTCAGCTCTAGTGACCTAGTTAAAACTTCCTGTTGAAGCAAGTACTGCCCAAAGGTGTTTAAAAAAATTGGTCTTCATGCTTTTCGACCAGTAAAAAATCCACTCCTCACTGCTAGGCACCGTCTTAAAAGGTAATCCAAATGCTACCTTTGGAGAAGGTTATCAAGTACTTAAATTAACCTTTTTATCAGGGTTGAATTTGCACAAAAACATTTGAATTGGTCAGTTGACATATGAATGACAGTACTTTTCAGCGATTAAATTATTTTTTCCGACGTTAAATGCACAGTAAGGCGCTAAAAAGGTTCACGTCTTACGCCAAACACTTACTTACTAAAGGACTCCCGACCCTTGTAGAGTCCCAGCCTTAGACATCGTTGCTTTCCATCCTCTGCAGTCCCGGGCACACTGCCTCCAATTGTGAAGACCAAGTTTTCTGGCATCTGCAGCAACTTGATATATGTACCGGCGGAGGTTCGGTCTTCTTCTTCGTCTCGAACCTGGGAGCTAGGATTCGAAGATCCTCTTGACTGGAGCATTGTCGCCCATTCGCTCGATGTGACCGAGCCAATGTAGTCTGCGTATCTTGGATTCTTCGACTACATCCACATCCTGGTACAGCTCGTAGAGTTCGCTGTCGCCCTCATCGCATAAAGGAACTAATATCCGACGAAGTATTTTTCGGTCGAAGGTGCCCAATATGTTTTGTACAGATAAATTTTTGTTTGTTGATAACACATACTACGTCTTGTCCTCGTTCACTACAAGACCAACTCGTTTCGAATGTTCATCAATAGCCGTAATCGCCTGTACAACGGCTTGTCGGGATCTTCCGATGATGTCAATATCGTCTGTGTATCCCAGCAGTTAGACGGATTTGTGAAAGATAGTGCCTTCCATGTTGATACCTGCCCTGCGCACTATCTACTCCAACCCGATATTGAAGAAATCACATGACAGCGTATCTCCTTGCCTGAATCCGGTGCACGTTTGGAAGAGCCCCGAAGAGTTGTTTCCAAGTTGCAGAGAGCATAAGTTTTGCCGGTATCCCGAATTGGGCCATCGCCTGGTAGGGCTCAAGACGATGAATGCTGTCATAGGTGGCTTTAAAGTTGATGAAAAGGTGTTTGGTTTCGACTTAAAATTCGTTGGGCTTTTCCGGGATTTGTCTGAGTGTAAAAAATCGGTCTTTTGTCGATCTGCCGGGACGGAAGCCACACTGGTGTGGTTTTAGCCGTTCACACAATACTAACAAATGTTCTTATTATAGTCAAGCATAGTGCTTTTTCGCGGTGGCTTGGGGCTGTTTTTCTGGTGCATATAGTGGCCCTGTACATAGAATTAATGGAATAATGACTCATTTCCAGTAAGGAGACAGTAATTCTACCATACGCGGAAGAAGAAATGCCACTGTGTTGTATCTTGCAGCTGGATAATGAACCAAAATGTTCTCTATATCCCCTTCGAGTGTTTTTTGGCAAAAATCCTTTGCGTGTTAGTGTAGCCGTCTCAATCACCTGACTTTAACCCTATTGAGAATTTGTGGGCCGTCCTAAATAGGGTGAAAAATGCACTTTTTATCAAGCCCTTTTTTTACAGCTTTAAAGAGTCATAGAGGGAGTATTTCACCCACGATAATTAATGGTTTAATGAAGTCCATGCCATGTCAGTGCCAAGCAGTATTAAAAAACAAGGATTTTTGGATCAAATATAAAATTTTTCTTCCTTTTCTAATCTAATCTTCTTTTTCTAATGAAATTCGAAATGTTTTGCACAACACTGTAAGTCATGGTCATAGACAGAAGGACTGATGAAGCAACCAAGATTCATGCACAAAAGAAAATGTCATCAATGACTTAGTAAATCAAAAAACACATGCAAATGCCACAATTTTTTAGGTCGGATCATACATATAGTAGCCTATTCCTTTCTTATAGAGCTCTTCTCATTTTTAAGGCTCCATAAAAATGATCAAACAAGTGCATTCTTCTGAAAAGTGGGCGGAATTCTAAAACTTTTTTTTTAACTTTTACCGTATTGTACTGATAAGACCTGATATTTCTTCAGAAAAATCGACAAAAATATTTGTTTAAAAGAAAACCACCACAAAAAATGACTGAATTTACACAATAGCAGGGTGTTATTCTCACCTGCATATGATCTACATATGTATAAACACTGAACACAAAACAGTCCAGATCAACAAAAAAAGAAGATGGGGCACTTTCTTGTGTGAAGTTTGTACAGGTATGCCCTTGTTAACGTTGCCCCGTGCAACGTTTTTCACTATAACGTCGGCGTCTAATTGTTACCATACCTCGTTTAACGTTGCGTGTCTTCGCTGTAGTCGTTTTTAAAAAAAATAGAATCCAACAGTAAAACAAAAGTGTCTCCAACGACAAGGAACGCATTAACAACGTTAACCGGGGTATGCCTGTGTTGCGAATGTATTTTCTAATGATGTTTAAGCCTTTATATGCAGATAAAATTATATATCAAAGGAAGCGTAAAACGCACATATATGTATTTTGTATCAGATGAAAGCTGATTTCTCTCTCTTTCAAATGACGTCAAACTTTAAGATTTTTTAAATAATCAATTAATCTCTTAAGACTTTGAGAGTGAAGTATTTTCTTTTTAAACCTTCAGCCACAGCGTACCATTATTTAGGTACTTAAAAGAGCATCTGTCAAGCTATAATTTGGTGTATAATAATGTAAGATTCAGTTAACATTAACTAACTGCATTCCCCCCCTTAAAAATTTTACCCACAATACGCATCACGCTTTGAATGCACATCAGTTTACCCTCAAGCCCAACTTCGGACGTACTGTCAAGTCCAGATATTCATTCATTAGCCGATCAAGACGTATGTGGAATGAACTTCCAGGCTCTGGGTTTCCTCATCATTATAGCCTTCAAGCATTGAAAGCCAACGTGCACAAGTACCTCCTCTGCTCCTCTTCTCCCTTTTTCTAAACGCCCGCACCCTGAATCAACAGTATAAGGGTATTCATATCATATATGCGCACAAATTTAAAAAACGAAAAATAAAAATTTCAAAGTGGAAATAGTACAAATTAATCATATGTACATCATGTGTACATACATATACTCGTAAGTACCTAACCTACAAGTTTTCACTTGCACCGAGAAGTGGTAAAGGCCAAGTTTTGGAATGGTGAAATTTTTGATCGCGCGATTTTGATGATGTCGAAAATATTGGGTCTGGCAATTTTGTCCGTCTGTCTGTCTGTCTCTCGTCTGTCTGTTGAGGCTATAGCCTAAACGTGTAAATTTTGATCAAACTTCGTATCTGAGATCTGTAAGGTAATCCCTAGAGGCGAAATTGAAATTTTTGTTTTAGCGGCTAGTTTGGCAAAGTGCTATAAGATGGCCTACAACATTTTTGGCTAAAAATGGTTATAATGGCACTTAAGGCAAATTAACATAAAAGTCGGTTTGTTAAAAAACAGGTAAACCGATTTCATTCAAATTTTTACATTCTAAAAAATTGTACAAACGCTGTAAGATGAGGTTTCAGGTTTTGGCTTTAAGTGATATAAACGGTACTTTTCTTAGGGCCAAGGGGTTTTAGCCAAATGGCCCTAAAATGCTAATTTTGTGAAGTCAAATCGGTGCTTTACTTATAGCCACTTAACAAAAAGTCGGTTTCCTCAAAAATGTTCGTTTGCATCTTTAAATTTTTTCAGTTTATTTAGTTTTTAAATTTTAATTATTCCAATCAAATGATATAAGATGGCTCTAAAAATAAATAAGACAAAAAGAATAAAAACTCTAAAATTGAAGTGTTAAAACTCGTGTATGCAAAGTTTTTTTTTTTCATTAATGCAAACTGCGGTTGTTTCTATTATTTCTGCAAAGTGTTGTAAGATCGACTGGAAATGTGTACCGTTAACTAGCAATATTAAATAAATTGTTTTATAAGTGGATTCAACTTTGAGTAATGCTGTTCCTAGTTTTTTTCTAGTTTGAAAATCTACAAATTGAATTGTATAACTCAACTAAACTTTTAAATTTACAACCACACCTGTCCAAAATTTTACATCACGGGACCGTTCTCTTGTATCTACCTTAGCAAGGACTATTGGAAAATGGTCATATACCAAAACCAAATGCATACCGGTGAACGCTGGCTTTAAATGTTTGAAGGTTGTAATGATGAAGAAACACAGACCCTGGAAGATCATTTCACATGCGTATCGTTCGTCTAATGAACGAATCACTATATATGACAGTACATCCCAAGCTGGGCTTGAGGGTGAACTGATCTGCATTCAAAGCGTCGCGCGTATCGCGGGTGAAATTTTGAAGAGGAGGAAGGGGTTAGCTATTTCGCTATTAGTGCTGTACAAGAAGAGACAAAATGAGTATGTAAGGGTTACTTCAGATTCTAGTCCCAGTTACAAAAATGTCGTTATTCGTTACTTCATTTACTTTTTGGTATATGCCAGCTGTGTGTGCTGTGTACTAATGCGCACTTTTTAGTGAACCGACGCGTCGCGACACAAGAGTGCACCAGTGTGTTACATACAGTGTGATATATACAATGAGGTATATATAGTGTATGGGTTAAAGAGACAACTTGTCGTATAAACACATCCAGGTATTCATTTTGTCTTTACTTTAAATGAGTTGAAGTCAGTGACTTCACTTTCAATTCGTTGATGTCAGTGAATTCAACTGACATTATTTGAATTCATTTGACCTCGGTAAATTAGCTGAATTTTAATAATATACACAATGCACATTTTGAATTTCATCTGTACTTTTAAAGCAATGAAGGTTATAAGCATCAGCTAAGCGCATGATACTTCAAACAAAACTCAACATGATCCATCCACTGAAATCAAGTGACTTCAAATTATCACTGACTTCATCTGATTTTTTCCGAGTGTCTGACAAACATTCAAGAGTATAGTTGTCATGAGAAAGCTTCTCAAAAACCCCTCTGCCCTTCGGATACGGCATAAAACTGTAGGTCCCTTCTGGACATGCAGAAATGTATACCACGCACAACATGTACAGTTGTGAGAAGCTAGGCCTTGGCCCTCTATGGGCTGCTTACGGCCTAATATTTATTTATTTATTTTTTTCATCTGATTTTATGTGAATTCACTTCAGACTTCAACTTATATTAGGTAAAGAATGCAATTAGTACATATGTATGTATATGGTGCTTGTGGAAAAGTAACGAAATGATGCGAGTAACTATATTGTAACTATAAAATACCCGGTACTATAGGGGGCTACAGACCCTAAAACATGGTACACGTACCATTGAATCCGCCGCCCAAAAATTGATTTTACTCGTACCAGACATCAACCAAAATACTTTCTTAATTTGGTTGAAGTTGTGTACAGATGTTGAACACTCGTCAAAAATATGAAAACACATGAGACATTTCGTTTATGTTCTAAGAAGACTATGGAGTTCATAATAACGCACGCTCCTGAACTCTATCTTGTAAGTGAAAAACTATATTTTTGATGACGTTTAACAATATTTAAGAGTGTTTTCATAGTTGGTAAACTGTATTTATATTTTTTCAGAGAGACTTTTAGCAGATCAATGTAATTTGATATACAAGGTCCTTGGAAAAGGAACCAGTACAAGTGTAAAAAAAAATTCAAAATTCGATCACTGCCACGCCTACTTTTCGAAAAATGCAATTTTCTCAGTAATATTACACGAAAGTCGACAAAATCTATCCAAGCAAAGATGTAGATATTCCATTACCCTACACATCCCCCATTACTTGAAACGGCCACGCCTACATTTTAGGGGCGTTTTTCTTAGAGACCTGCAAAATTTAATGTGTTGAAAAATTTTCAAAACTCGTCCCTTTTTTGAGTAATTTTTAAGTCATTTAAACAGTAACGATCATATTATTTGTTTGAGTGATTTCAATGTAGGAGATATTGAATGGAAATTTGACTAAGAAGATATACATTTAGTGCCCTTTAATGTGAAGTCAACCACAGAAATGCGGTCATAGATCTTTTTAGCTAGTCTAAATAAATAATTTCTGTAATATTCTGAAATATGTAGCGATTTCCTTACTCTACAAATCTCCACAGTTTTTTGGCGTATTCATTTTCAAAATCCGCCCACTTCCAAGCCCAGTTTTTGAGAAAACTCAGGTTTTGGAATAGTATTAAGACATTTGATAAAAAAAATACTTTGAAAAAGGATAGGGTATTACACGATCCGCTCTAGACGGATCGTAGCACTTTTATATGTTTTCATCTAAAATACTTACAATCTCAAAGAGTTTTATTATCTTAATAGATTTTTTTATAAGAGCTATGTTCTGTCCGCTAAATCTAAAGTAAAAACAAATAGTAAACAATTTTGGACGTTCATTTATAATAAACGAACATCTATTGCTCTACCAAACTGTATGCATTACCTTGAATTGAAGAGACATCGGGTGTCACTCCAACCATTTGCTGATTTTTGCTTTTCAAATTAGGTTTCTCTAGGGAATTTGCAGTTAAATCATTCAGATGTTTTCTGCGCTTTAATTGGCTTAGATGTAAATGTGGGTGTAGGTCCTGATGGGATTTTTCTCATGGTTTTAAAACAATGTGCAACTTCACTTGCATTAGCTTTATGTAGTATTTTTGACTTATCCCTTTGATCTGGTATTTTTCTTAAAGAGTAGAAAGTGTCTTACATATCACCTATTTTTAAGGTCAAATCCAAGCGGTTAGTTTCAGACTATAGGCCTATATGTAAGTTATCAGTCATCATGTTTGAAAAGATTGTATGCAATAGACTGAACTTGGCTGATGGTCTACATGGATTTGTTCATGGATTCGCTGTGGATCATAGCCACTTACCTAGCATTTCTTTGCGAAAAAGTAGTAACTAATTTTGAACTTGGATATCATTTCTACAGATTTTGCAAAAGCCCTCGACTGAGTTAACCACAGAGTTCTGATCTCACAATTAAAAAGCAATGGTTTTGATCCTTCTGTTAGATTGGATACCTTCGTATCTTCAAGACCGAATCCAATATGTTAAAATCGGAAGTTATCTATCAGAGCCTATACAATTAACATCAAGGGTTCCGCAAGAAAGCTACATTGAGCCCCTGCTTTTTGTGCTCTTTGTCAACGATATTCCCTCCTGCATTCAAAGTACTACTTGACTTTTATTCGCTGATGACTTGAAAATATTTCACTGCATACGAACTATGGACTTGCATGTCCAAGAAGATCTTAATAGGTTTGCCATTAGGTGTCAGCATAATAGACTTAAATGTGCTCAAGTGCCTAAGCCCTTCATGTCTAAAATGCATGGTTCCAATAACATTTAATTACCAAATTAACAATGTTGAGTTGGAAAAAGTAAAGTTAAAACATATGAAAATGCTACAATCCGTCTGGAGCGGATCGTTTGATACCCTATCCCTTTCCTATACACTTAGCTTCTACTCCACCAATATTCCTACTTGCTAAAGCAACTTTTTTCAAATATCTTATAGAATGACTCCAAAACACGAATCTTCCCAATAAGTGGGCGTGGTAGTTGGCAGATTTTAAAAATTTGTCAACATATACTGTATCTTGTTCCTAAAAACTGCTATTATTTTGATGAAACTGTCGAAAATCAGTCTTTGGATAAAAACGCCCCTAAAACGTGGCCATATGTATGTACATTGTGGGTGCCGTGGCTCAGTGGTTAGTGCGTCGGAAAAATACCATCAACAGTTTTTTTTTCACGGCCCCATCGCATAATAGGTACAGTTGTGAGAAGCTAGGCCTTGGCCCTCTATGAGCTGCTTACGGCCTAATATTTATTTATTTTTTTATGTATGTACACTATGTATGGAAGATATGTCGGGTAAAAGAATGTTTACATATTTGCTTAAGTAAGTTCTAACGAGTTTCAGGTAAGATTACTGAAAAAAGTGCATTTTTCGAAAAGTGGGCGTGGCAGTGGACGGATTTTGAAAATGTTTACACTTGTACTGCTTACTTTTCTAAGGACCTCGTATACAAAATTTCATCAACCTAGCTCAAAAACTGGTGACACACGGACGGACATAGCTCAATCAATTCAGCTAGTGTTGCTGATCATTTATATATGTATATACATTATGTGGCTTATCTTTAATATTTCTCTATGTTACAAACTATGTATCAAACTTAATATACCCTTAGGATAGGGTATACATATATTTAATATCAATCACATTCAAAATAAAGAAAAAATTTAGTATCATACGGACTTTATCTTTTTGAAAAATTGCAATTTGCGAATCTCAAAAAACTGAAAACCTATTGGTCCATCCTGCCAATACCTGAAATCATCACGGTTTTTATACCCTATCCTAAGGGTATATTAAGTTTGATACATAGTTTGTAACATAGAGAAATATTGCAGATAGACCCAATAAAGTATATATATAAATGATCAGCATCACTAGCCGAGTCGATTGAGCCATGTCCGTCCGTCCGTCTGTCCGTCCGTGTGTCACCAGTTTTTGGGCCTTCAATTTTGAGCTAGGTTGATGAAATTTTGCATACGCCCACTGCCACGCCCACTTTTCAAAAAAATCACCTTTTTTCACTATTTTCATATGAAACTCGAAAAAACTTATTTGAGCAAATATGTAGATATTCACTTAACCTATAAAACGTCTATACATTGTATATGACCACGCCCACTTTTTAGGGGCGTTTACTTCAAAAATTAATTTTGGAGTAAAAATATTAGTTTATAGCGCGAAATAGAAAATTTTGTGAATACATTTTCCACCGCCCACTGACACGACCAAATAAGATAGGGATAGGGTATCACACGATTCGCTCCAGGCGGATTGTAGCATTTTTCACTGGTTCTTTGTCTGTACCACTAAGCTTTGGAATGCTTAGCTCTGCTCTGCCAGCTGATATTAAGCGAATAAATAAGTAGTTCGAAATTACTTAAAAATAAAACACTAAAGTTTGTATCTGAACAGCATTGATAACTAATATTTATAATCTTATACACTTCACCTTCCCCTTTTCTCTCTTTCTTTTTATATTCCTTTTATGTTCCTTCTCCCTCTTTCTTACTATCTTCATCTATATTTTTATCCTTGTATCTCTACTATAATTTTCCACAATACTCTTCTCTAGTGTATCTATTTTTGTATTTTTAAATTCTTGTATTTTAGGATTATAGTTATATTAAATCAAGATAGAGTATAAAAAAATTTTAAAAAAAAACTGTTTCATTTCACTTTTTTTTTTTATATTATATTTTTTTTTGTTCTTATATTATATTTGCATTTAAACTTTTGAGGATTAGTTAATTTACATTGTTTTTAGAATACTCATATATAGTTCTTTTGCATAAGTTAAGGTTACTTATTTGTCTAATATTCGTACTAATCGTATTTGAGGGAAGCAAGTTGAAAGTTTGTAGTCCGTTGTAAAGGATACTTCTCTGAGCTGGTACTGTCATATCAGTTGTATATTATCTAGTATGACTCCAAGATATTTTATGGACGACACAAGTTCTATTTTTATGGAGGTATTTGTTAGTATTGTGGGGTTTTTTCAAAGCATATATTGAGTTTAGTCAGTATTTATTATATGGGTATTCACGCTTCGTTGTATCTAGTCTTGTAAAAGTGTAAAAGTGTATTTTTTTACACCAAAGAGTGAACGCACTTCGTATTTGCAGCAACTTTGAGTCATAAGTCAAGTCAAGTCATCTGATTTTTGTTTGTAAAATAATTTTAACTTTATAAATAAAAAGAAATGCCAAAAAAAGCGATAAAATCAAAATTATTTATTTTTTTATTTGTTTCTTCTACTTCTATTTCTTGGAAAAATTTCCAAGACAAGCAGCTGTCAAAAAAATGTTCTCAATTCAATGCTACACTTTTACGCTCTCCGTAACAATAGGGTTTGAGCATTGCTAAAGTGTAAAAGTGTAACAAAATGACAGCCAGTGTGCAGTTACTTTTACACCGATACAATACCAGATACAACGAAGCGTGAATACCCCTTATAAGTTTGTTCATTTTTAACCATGTGTGTATTTGTTAGAGGTCATTATTTATTTTGTTTTCACATTCTGTTATGTTCTTTCCAGTGATGTATAATAGTCCATCGTCTGCGAAAAGTATTAGCTTAGACTGTTTTATAACTTTTTCCATATCATTTATGTTTATAATAAATAATAGGACACCCAATATTCTTCCTTCAGGGACACCTTTCTTCACTTTACTTGCTTTAGATATATTATTGTTCAGCAGTGTTCGTTGGGCTCTCCCGATAATGAAGATTTTAAACCAACTTAATTCAGTGTTTCTCACACGATATTTTTCTAGTTTGT
The DNA here is from genome assembly GCA_949716465.1 of Chalcosyrphus nemorum. Taxonomy (NCBI): domain Eukaryota; kingdom Metazoa; phylum Arthropoda; class Insecta; order Diptera; family Syrphidae; genus Chalcosyrphus; species Chalcosyrphus nemorum. Next base: position 41,474,296 of record OX454334.1, read on the forward strand.
TTAATATTTTGTAAATATTTTCGAATGCACGTTTTAGGTCAATAAATACCGCTATTACACTATTTTTGTTGTTGATTTCTCTTCTCCAGTCACTGATAACATAATTAACAATGATTGGTTTACACTTAACAAGTTTTGTTTCTCAAGATGATTTGGAGTATTGCTAATTTTTCAATTATATTTTCATGTAAAGGTAACATATCTATAGGACGGAAGTCAATACACTTGATGGAATTTGAGATTTTTTTCTTAGGAAGAATTAACGATTTTTTCCATGTTTGGGGGAAAATACCTGCACAGAATGAGGTATTAATGACACGTAACAGCACTGGACCAAGAACATTAATTGAATCTTTAAACATTTTCACATTTATGAAGATAAAATAATTTTTTGCTTTATCACAGCTATTGCACTTATAGAAGATATCTTCTATATTGACTATTCGAAACCTAAAATCTATATTGCACTCTGCTACTATATTTATATATTCATTAGGTGTCACAGATTGGATTAGATTACATATGCTTTGTACATAATACTTATTTATCTATCCTAAGGGTGTATTAAGTTTGACACATAGTTTGTAACATAGATAAATATTGAAGATAGACCACATAAAGTATATATATAAATGATCAGCATCACTAGCCGAGTCGATTTAGCCTTGTCCGTCCGTCCGTCCGTCTGACTGTCACCAGTTTTTGGGCCATAAATTTTGAGCTAGTTCAATGAAATTTTGTATACGAGATCACTGGAAAAGGAAGCTGTACAAGTGTAAAAAAATTCAAAATCCGCGCACTGCCATGCCCACATTTGAAAAATTTACTTTTTTTCAGTAATTTTACAGTAAACTCGATAAAACTTACTTAAGTAAATATGTAGATATTCTTTTACCCTACATATCTCCCATACATTCTGTACGGCCACGCCCACTTTTTAGGGACATTTTCCTCCAAGAACTGCTTTTCGAGAGTTTCACCAAAATATTAGCACTACTGAGGAACAAAATACAGTATATGCTGAAAACATTTCAAAATCCGCCCACAACCACGCCCACTTGTTAAGAAAATTCATGTTTTCAAGTAGAGTAAGATACATGAGAGATATTCGCTGGTTCTCGAAAGAATTCTAAATTTCTTTGAAATAATTTAAAGTTAGATCAGTTGAGGGGTGCTTTGTGCAGTGGGTGGGGTTTGTTATATTAGTGCTAAAATCTGAATGCAGTTTATAATTGTTTGTGTATGCTTAATGTTGTTTATTGGGGCTTGTGCTGATGAATTGTTTATTATGGGTGTTTGGTTTTCACTGGATTTGAAGATAAGAAAATCCTCCCTACCCTTCAAGGCAATGGGCAAACTGGCAATGGGCCCTATAACACCTTGCGCCTCGATTTCGAGGACGTTAATTGTCTATGGGGCATATGCCATTACCCTGCTTGAATTGAGGTTGGTATGGAGCTTGACTGAGATTGGCTTAGATTGGACAACGTTTTCTTTGACAAGAATATGTTGACAGTTTTCTAGGATTTGACCATAATTAAGTTTTCGCCTTGCTATACTAATGCTGTCGATCTGTTTTTTTAAAAGAAGAATTACACTGAACGTAAAGAAAGGTTCTTCTTCACTGAGAAGAACGCTTCGCTACGATTAAGTAATGCACTTTTTTTCCCATCGAGCTGAATGTGAATTTATTTGCGTCTATGTTTATATATTTATATATGGTTTATATGTTACTATGTAAAAACAATGAAAATTGCACTTACCGGTTCAACCTTAATGATAACTTTTGCCTTACTAGCTTGATTTAAACGACGATTTGCTGCAGACACTCTATCATTTGCCAAAATAATAAGTTCATGAATAGTTTTCTCCAAGAAATTAAGGCGCCGTGTTAACGTTATAACACCAGAAGTAGGATGTATTGCAAAATTATCATTATCATGTAAAAAACTATAATATATTTCTCCATTTATTCCCAGATCCGCATCTTCAGCATTCACCTGTATTATACTTTTATGAAGTGGAATATCCTCTGGCAAGGTTCTTGAATATTCCGTAGGATAAAACAATGGACTTAAGTCATTTCGATCCAGAACTCTAAGAACTACTGTTGTTTCGCTTTCATACAAGTGTTTACCATTCAATTCGATTTGAGTTCCAAATGCTTTTATAATGAGACGGTATTCATCCGTTTTCTCTCGATTGAGTATAACATTGCTTGTGCGAGTTCGAATAGCTAAAAATACAAAGCCACCAACCAAACGTTCCTCGGCTTTAAAAAGCTTATCACGATCGCCATTTATGATACGGTACTTTACATCTAAGTTTGGTATTACTTCAATACCAACTTTGTCTTCATCAGGAATTTGTAATGCATATGTTTTTCCCACACTGTTCTCTGGTATCGTGACATTATATACATTGTGTTTAAATCGAAAAACATAAGAGGAATGATTTAAATCATTATTAGTTATTTTTTTATCATAATAATCATGGGCGTTACTAATACTGCTAATACTGAAATTATCTGAACGATAACAGTTTACACTCCAGTTGAGTGAACCAAAGAAGACGGCCAAAAACAAGATATATCCTATCTGGTCTCTGTGGTGAACACATTTTTTACAGCGCATATTGTCCAAGTGGCTGATGTTTATTGGCAATATAGATTTTCATCCCAGCTACCCACTGTAAAAAAAAATTACAATATTAAAATAAAAATTATATAAACGACGGTAATATCTATAACAAATATACAACAGTAACTACAGTAACAATAATATGTCATATATAACATACGTACCTATGCATACATAAGTAGGTAATGAAAAATGGAAATAAAAATAAAAGTCTGAGTTATTCCTTATTCCTAACTAACTATGGCAAATAATGTTATCGCATGGGCTGAGGACAATAAAATATTTTCGGATAACCAATTCGGTTTCAAGGCGGGATATGATATAATACATGCTGTGTCGAAACTGGTGTCGGATTTCCAATGGACTGATTGACTTAAACTTCGATACCGCATGGTTGGAAGCGCTTTTTTACAAGTTCAATAGGTTTAAGTAAACCATTGCTGTACATGTTTCTGAAAAATGGAAATGTAACTTTTACTGGTACATTCGGAATTAAAAATGGTCTGCACAAGGTGCGGTCAATTCGCCGATTTCAATATTTATTCAGCTGATCTGATAAGGTCTCTTCAGCACGCGAAAGCGTACGCGGAAAACTCAATTGCGTACATATCCTAAGACCTAAGATTGATGACAGCATTCTTGCAGCGTAACTGATAAGATCCACCGATATTGTGACGACTGGAAGTTAAAATCAACTTTCAGAAGTCTGAGTCTATTCTGTTCAAAACGACGCACATCATCCGGGGCGGGAGAGATAACAGTAAGAATTGGCGAAAGTTCTCTAGATTTAGACAGCATGGGCGTCCACTTGAGTGTCAGAGTGTAGTCAGATACCTTGGGCTCTGACTGATATGTACATTTTAAGAAACATGTACATAGATGTTGGTCTTTCCAGAGCCCAAGGCCTTTTTGACTCCTTCGCCAACTCTATGCCAGAATAAAGGTAGTCTTCTTCGGCTCAACTTTTCCCAAATAAGTCGGGTTATAAAATTTCTCACAGAATAGAACAAATTTGGTTTCTTTCCTTTTTCTTCCCTTACTCTCTGTTCAAAACAAGCTCTCTTACGCAAAAAAAAAATAACCCGCTTTTCTCCGAGTTATTTGGTGAATTGTGTATGTATCTTAAATGCTAGTCTGTGTATCAGTATCAGGTGTATCGAGCGGGGAAGGTAGAGGTAGGTTTTTGTTCAAATAAACATAAACCGGCCCACACACACCACACTTGTGCACTACTTGAAGTTTGATGTGTATGGTGAAAGCCACACTGTCTGATGACACTTAACACCCCTAGTGGGTATGGAAGATTTGTTGAGTAAAGTAATGTCTACATATTTGCTTAAATAAGTTTTTTCGAGTTTCATATAAAAATACTGAAGAAAGAGAATTTTTCGAAAAGCGGGCGTCAGTGGGCGGATTTTGAAAATGTTTACACTGTCATTGTCCTAGCTGAAAATTGAAGGCCTAAAAACTGGTGACAGACGGACGGGCATAGCTCAATCGATACTGATCATATACATATATATATATATGTTATATTTCTCTATGTTACAAACTACGTTTCAAACTTAATATACCATTAGGATAGGGTATTCTAGAAGCTTTCAACGTGTTTTTTTTTTTTGCTATACTGCTCTTATTAAACTATTCGACATATCTGTTTTTCTGCGTGGTGGATTTCATATACTGTTAGTGGACCACCTTTTGCAGGACATGAAGTACGTTTACCAAGGTATATTGTAATTCACTAACAGTACGTAACATCCAAGCCATGGCTCGTTTAGGTCTTAAATAAGAGATTGAATTGAATTGAGTTACCTCTCTGTAGTTGAATGGTTAGGCAAGGCTTGACTTCTTCTTCATATACTTGGTCTGATGGTTACTTGGTTATTATGACAGGCCAACAATCTTTAGGTAATTTTAAAAACTCTAGACCACTACTTTCTTCGACGAATGCAGCATATAAGAAAACAAAGAAATGACTTTGTTTACATCAGATTGGGATTCAATCTGACAAGCTGATCTATGTCAATGAAAGCTTAACAGCAAATAATCTTGCCATATTTCGGAAAGCTCACGATATTTATATAAATTCCATACATTATAATTAGTAGGTAGGTATTTTTTGTATTTGCGTAACTTATTAACTGTTAGTCAAATGAGAGTTTATATGTTTTGTTTTCTGAATTTTCTTAGACTGAAGGAATATTTACACTTTTGTAACTTCTACAAATGGGGGATAATAGAGGTTCTTTCATTGGGAGGAATGATAATCTGCGTGTAATTAATATTCTATGTGCACAGCGCGCGGGCCTGAAAGTATGCCACATAAATGCTCAGTTTGTCTAAACAAAAATTCGACGAATTTAGGGGTCTGTGTGTTTCGGAAACATGGTTTGATCCGAAAATACCTGACTGCACCTACTCAATTAAAAAAATGGGGTACCTAGTTACCCCACTGTATCTCCCCCAGTTTTCATGTTACCCAAGTGCTATATTCTTTAAGTGCTATATTCTTTCGTCATGTCAAGTATTGCTCGTGTTTTGCTTTACTTAAACCATTTAACAAGCAAAGTACCGTTACATTCATTTTTGTCCAAAAGCTTGGTACGCCCAAAATAACTGAAACATGAAATTTTATAAAAACCGTTGAAACCATTTTCGAGAAAACTCCGTTTTTGACTCTAAACTCTAAAGTAGGGCTAGAACAAAAATTTCAATGCAATAGCTCCCTAACATGAGGTTTGAAGTAAAATCGGCAGACACTATAACGAGCTTCTCTATCATCGTAATGTCAGAATTATTTATTAGTTCATTATAATTTTAACTTTCACTCACATACATTACAATGTTCATATCGAAAGCAGTATTAGGGGTGTCTATGCGGAATATGAATAATATTACCTTCTATACAATGACAATATAAAACGTCCGGAAAGCTATTGCACGAGGCCCTCCTCGCACTTGCCCAATTTTTTTTAACTGGAATTCTACTAATGTTGTCTACGAGAATAAGACAATTTTACAAATAAATTGTTTTATTAAAATTAAAAAGCAATAAAATTTCATTCTTCGCAGATAGGATAACGGCATATAAATTTTTTCATGTCATTAATAGCATTTTCGGCACCGAATAGAAATATTGGCACAAATTCATAGTAAAGCCGAGGCTATTTAACTTAGCATAGACTTTTTGCTAGTCTGTTAACTTGAAGCCGACTCTAAATTTAAAAGTATTTTAAAATACTTAGCGTCGGCTTTGAGCGGTTGTCAGATTTTATTTCATTAAGTTATGTAGTGTTCTATTTCTCAAATTTAAATGAAATAACTATTTATAATTACGTTTTCAAATGTAGTCTGTTGGGAATATGTTTAAACAATTGACAAAGACTAAATTATTTAAGAATGTTAAGGTGGTGTGATGTTTGAAGACAAATGTAAGGTAGATACATTATATGTTCACAGACGAAAATTTAATCCACTTGAAGATCTATAGAAGAAAGTATAAGAAAGTGTATGTTGGATACGGAATAAAACGGAAACGTATATTTTTTTAGAAATGTCCATCGATGTTGGTCAGATTTACAAACAAGTGACCTATATCTTATATATATATCTATTTGCTGGCCGATTACTACTACATATTGTTACTTTTAGAACACTTGGAAACAATTTTCCAACCAATAGTGGGGAAAATCATAGAAATTATATCTAAGCCGATTGACTACGAGTACTTAAACTAGTACTAGAAGATATGTTGAATCAGCATACGTATGCCGAAAAATGTGTCCCAATCACAACATATCGTGTAATAGCGAAATTTCTGTTATCATATGTATGCTAAAAGGTGTTTATTGACAAATTTGTTCGCTAGTCAGCATATCTATGTTATGCTAACATTCTTTGGGTCTTCTTTAAAACGAATTTGGCTAAGTATCGCGCCACTAAATCCGTCCAAGCCACCAAAAAATTGACTAAACCTGTTTTTAGTATTTCAAACAAATGAATATGAATAGAATAATAACCATATTCAAGGAAACTGACTTCGTCAATGGTTTCGGTAAATTTTTCTCGTTTCCAGATAGGTGCTCGTTTAATTGGTTTTGCTGTGCATTTTTTTTAGCAATCCGCCGTTACTGACAAGTCGATTTTGAATGACTTGGGTGTACCAGGAAATGCAACATATCGTGTAATAGGGCTTCATTGCTGCTTTGGGACAAATTCAACATACCATATGCCTATTTGCTCAAAATTTTTAGCATGCTTATATTCATTCATCATTTCGTCTAATACTGGATTAAGTAGGGCTTGTCCTAAAAAAATATGTCAACAAACAATTTCCAGCTTTGGGACAAATTCAACATATCGTGCAATAGGGCAACATACACCTAACGAACATATGCATGTTTGCTCAGAATTGAGTATGATTATCAGCTTACGTATGTTCATTCATCATATCATCTAATACAAGTCCAAGGTTCCTGGCTTATTGGGGCAAGAAGTAGAACATTTGAAATTGGTTCAAAGGCAAACACGAAAGAGTTTTAACAAAGATTAAATAGGTAGAAACAGCCGACTTTCTTACGGTCATTAGACCCTATCCTAAGGGTGTAACATAGAAAAATATTAAAGATAGAACACACAATTTAATTTTGGCCTTAAATTTTGAGCTAGGTTGATGAAATTTTGTATACGAGGTAAACAATTTAAAATCCACCCACTCTTCAAAAAAAATTACTTTTTTCAGTACTTTTATATGAAACTCGAAAAAACTTATTTATATATTCGCCCAGGCCACTTTTTAGGGACGGTTTTCTAAAAAAAAAAAAACAGTTTTTCGTAGATTTCAATGAAAAATATAATATATATCCTTAGAAGCAGACTTGAGTATATGTTAAAATATATGAAAAATTCGCCCACTAACACGCGCAATTTTTGAAATAAAATTCTTTTGGAGTAATTTTATAAAAAAATTATATATAAATTTAGGTAAGCTTTTTTTGGAAAAGGCTACATACATATGTCTGTATATAGGAAAGGGATAGGGTATCACACAATTCGCTCTAGGCGGAGTGTAGCATTTCCATACGTTTTTATTTAGATCTCATTGTTATTTTGTTTGTTTGATGCTGTTTTGGTACAAGCTCGCATACTGGAAGAAATTGAGTCCGTTGCAACATTCTTTGTTGTCTTTTTTTTAACCACATATGTATTGCCTCATATTTTCTTTCGCCCTAGGCTATTTACTATAAATCTTCAATTGAGAAACCTACATATAACTTTCAATATTTTATTTAATTTCATTTCATTATTTTTTTTACATTTTACTGAAACGTACTAGATTTTTCATAAAATGTTTTAACGTTTGCCTTTGTTCGATAAAATCACTTAACAATGACACTCTAAAGTCAATGCTAGCTATATATTGCCACAAATGTGTTAATGAATAACGAAAAGTTAGAGTGGCTGATTACTTTAGTGAAAGCTATAACTAAAGTCGACTATAGGCACTAATAATGTTTTGACTATGAATTTGCGCCATAGTTTTCTTCATTATTTTGCAATAAGGGGAGAGTACGTTAACTTAGGCGCCAAAAACTGATAACAGTTTTCCGTTGAAGGGTCAAAAGTAGGCGGGGCAGTGGGCAGATTTTAAAAATGTTTACACTTGTATTGCTTCCTTTTCCAAGGGTCTCGTATACAAAGTTTCATCGATCTAGCTCATCGATCTAGCTCACTGACAGATTGTAGCATTTACATGTTTTTTTTTTTTGTATTTTTGTAATTTTGGGATGAGTACTGTACTGTGTAGTGATCTGGCAGCCCCGAAGGTCATCCTTAACATCGTTAATATCGAAAATTAACATGGCATTTCAGCATAGAACAATCACAAAGATTCATTCTCATTCTTCGTTTTACCGTCTGAAAAGAAACACGCGTTGCCGCTGCCGCCGCCTGCCAATGAAAGTAATTAAAATAAAAGTAATAGTGTGTTAAAGCTTGAAATTATAAATTAAAATAGTTTAAGATTAAATCGCAAATAAAGCAAAGAAATATAAAGAGAATTGCCATTTTTTATATAACACACTATAATTTGATTGGTGACCCCGACGACGGCTGCGGCGGTTCGGTGACATAACATTAGCCAAGTCGCAAGGATCAACTACCAGGCTGCCAGCAGCAAATAACGCCAAGGAAAACAGCGTGAGCGCAACTAAATCCAGCACAAGAAATTTGCAACCCCCATCAAAGAAAAACCCCATCATCAGAGCAAGCAGCGCGAGTGCAACGTTAGAAGGTTTCAATCCGGAAAGTTGATGAAATTTAAAAGTTAAACTCACATATTTATAATTATCTATTACATATACATATATCTAAAATCATTTATTTGGTATACGTATATTATATAATTTTTACTTGCACCGATACGTAGTATAGGGCAAGTTTTGGATTCGTGAAAATTTTCGATCTCGGGATTTTGATAAATTCTGATATTACCTTTATAGAGAAGTCGAAAAAAGTGGGTCTGAAAATTCTGTCTGTCTATCAGCGAGGCTACAACCTAAACGGGTAAACGGATTTTGATCAAACTTTATATCTAGGGTCTGTGGGGTAATCCCTAGAGGCAAATTGAAATTTTTGTTCTAGCCCTAATATTATCGGTACTTTACTTAAGGCCAATTTAACAAAAAGCAGATTTGCTGGAAAACGGTTTCTACGATTTTTTTTAAATTTCATATTTCGGCTATTTTGTCAAAGTTGTATAAGATGGCGTACCACGTTTTTGGTCAAAAGCGTTAATAACGGTACTTTACTTATAGCCAAATTGGTAAAAAACTGATGTGCTGGAAAACGGCTATACCGATTTTGTTTAAACTTTATGCTGGATCGAGCATAGATACATGCTTTAAAATGGCTTACAACATTTTGGCCAACATTTTTCCTAACGGCACTTAAGGACAATTTGGTTAAAAGCCGGTTTGTCAAAAAACGGGTCAATCGATTTCATTAAAAATTTTAGTGTGTATAGAACTGGGCTAATGCTAAAAGATGCCGTTCCAAATTTTTGGCTAAAAGTGATAATAACGGTACTTTCCTAGGTTCAAGCGGTTTTAGCCAATTTTCTCGAAAACGGCTCTAACGATTTTGATTAAATTTTATACTAGTCTATGTATAAACTAGTTTATGGTAGTCTTGTAAAGTCAAATAAAATAGCGCAAAACGTGGTACTTTACTTATTAACTGGTTTTAGAAATATGGCCATTTTTCGGTTAATATTCAATGGATTTTGGTCAATACAAAAATATGGCATTTAATTCTATGATGAATTTAAAAAAAAAATATTTTTTCATATAATTTTATTTTTTAAAGTTCATTCATTTCCAACTAACTGCACAAAGGTGCAAGTACGTACGACCCAGTCGTGCACTTTATTTTTTCTGGTTTTGTGACGGGGGAAAGCGAAAACTAAAAAATTGATATGGATAGTAAAATAGAACCAAGGGGCGACGCAGGTCCCAGTAGTCAGGGCGCGGGTAGTGAGGATTCAGTGCCCCGCGAGGCATCTAGTATTTCTTTACCACCGTTTTGGTAAAAAGCTCCTAGTTCATGGTTCTTGATTGTAGAAGAACTATTTACGGTAAAAAAAAAAATTAAAGAGGACGAGAGATACATGGTTGTAGTAGGGAAAGGAATTTCTATCCAAGAGGGGGGAACGAACCGCGAAGAAGCCTTTCTCGCAATACAGATTCAAGGAAAAGGATATGTTTTTTTCATAAGCGTTTTGGTGATAGGGCATTGAAATGTACTCAACCGTGCGCATTCGAGAAATACATATGCTAAAGGCAACTATTCTTCGGAAGACTAGATAATGACGACTAGTAACCGGCCGGACCTAGTTTCCAGTCGTCTTTTTCTTTCATGCCCAATTAACAAACTTCATTTCCTAGTAGATAACGGTGCAGACGTGTCCTCATTGTACCTCATTCACTTTTCCCGCGATCAATCTCGGCCCCAACCCTAACGCTTACAGCAGCAAATGGGACTCCAATAAAAACATTTGGCTCCAAGCTGTTAGAGTTACAACGTTCTTTTAGGTAGCCTTTTATTTTAGCTACAGATAACAAACCAATAATTGGTGCTGATTTTTTATAGAAATTTGGTTTGTTGGTTGATTTGCAACAGGACAAACTCGTCGACACTACAACTAAACTCACCACTCTAGGCGAGGTTACCAATATAGATACACCCTCTCCACGAATCCTTGAAGTCAATGATCATTACCGTCGTATTCTCAATAAACACATTGTAAAACACTACATAGTCACCAAAGGGCCACTCCCTTTCACTAATCCTCGGCAAATAGACAAGGTCAAACATAAAGCAGGCTTAAGAGAATTTCAACATATGGTCGAACTAGGCATCTGTCAGACATTCGATTCACCTACGTGCTCTCCATTACATATAGTTCCTAAAAAAGATCCAGGTGATTGGCGTCCTTGCGGAGATTTTCGCAGACTTAATACAATCACTCAGCCGGATAGACATCCGATTTCACATTTCAGCATTTTAGCAGAAACATGGATGCACAGTGTTTACCACGATAGTCCTGGTTTGGGCGTACCATAACATGCTGGTAGCTTGTGAAGACGCGCACAAGACAGCTATTACAACACCTTTTGGGATGTTGGAGTATCTGAGCATGGTTTCCGAAACGCTGCTCAGACATTCCAACGGTTGATGAACTTCGTGTTGAGAGGATTAGAAAGTTTCACGTAGATGTATAGTGATGATCTCTTGGTAGCAAGCAAGGATGCAGAACAGCATGAAGAGCTGATTAAATTTTATACTAGTCTATTTATAAACTAGTTTATGCTAGTCTTGTAAAGTCAAATAAAATGGCGCAAAACGTGGTACTTTAATTATTATCTGGTTTTAGAAATATGGCCATTTTTCGGTTAATATTCAATGGATTTTGGTCAATACAAAAATATGGCATTTAATTCTATGATGAATTTAAAAAAAAAATATTTTTTCATATAATTTTATTTTTTAAAGTTCATTCATTTCCAACTAACTGCACAAAGGTGCAAGTACGTACGACCCAGTCGTGCACTTTATTTTTTCTGGTTTTGTGACGGGGGAAAGCGAAAACTAAAAAATTGATATGGATAGTAAAATAGAACCAAGGGGCGACGCAGGTCCCAGTAGTCAGGGCGCGGGTAGTGAGGATTCAGAGCCCCGCGAGGCATCTAGTATTTCTTTACCACCGTTTTGGTAAAAAGCTCCTAGTTCATGGTTCTTGATTGTAGAAGAACTATTTACGGTTAAAAAAAAATTAAAGAGGACGAAACGAAATTCACACACTGTTTCTGCGTTGCCGGTTGAAACAAACAATAGCGTTTTAGCTATTTTAACGGCACCCCCCGCGAGCGATATATATAAAACCTTACGTGACGCGTTAATAAAACGTCATTCGCAGTCTGAGCAATGTCGCTTGAAAAGAGAAGATGTTAGAGTTGGCGGATGGCACTCAACAAAGCACTTCGATTAACGCTATTCAATTAAGAGATAGTAATAGGTTCAGTAGACGTAGCGAATCAATTTAGACATGGCTCGTAGGGAAACAGAGAAGTTGAAGAACACAATTCGTAATTTAGAGATACATGGTTGTAGTAGGGAAAGGAATTTCTATCCAAGAGGGGGGAACGAACCGCGAAGAAGCCTTTCTCGCAATACAGATTCAAGGAAAAGGATATGTTTTTTTCATAAGCGTTTTGGTGATAGTGCATTGAAATGTACTCAACCGTGCGTATTCGAGAAATACATATGCTAAAGGCAACTATTCTTCGGAAGACTAGATAATGACGACTAGTAACCGGCCGGACCTAGTTTCCAGTCGTCTTTTTCTTTCATGCCCAATTAACAAACTTCATTTCCTAGTAGATAACGGTGCAGACGTGTCCTCATTGTACCTCATTCACTTTTCCCGCGATCAATCTCGGCCCCAACCCTAACGCTTACAGCAGCAAATGGGACTCCAATAAAAACATTTGGCTCCAAGCTGTTAGAGTTACAACGTTCTTTTAGGTAGCCTTTTATTTTAGCTACAGATAACAAACCAATAATTGGTGCTGATTTTTTATAGAAATTTGGTTTGTTGGTTGATTTGCAACAGGACAAACTCGTCGACACTACAACTAAACTCACCACTCTAGGCGAGGTTACCAATATAGATACACCCTCTCCACGAATCCTTTAAGTCAATGATCATTACCGTCGTCTCCTCAATAACATTGTAAAACACTACATAGTCACCAAAGGGCCACTCCCTTTCACTAATCCTCGGCAAATAGACAAGGTCAAACATAAAGCAGGCTTAAGAGAATTTCAACATATGGTCGAACTAGGCATCTGTCAGACATTCGATTCACCTACATGCTCTCCATTACATATAGTTCCTAAAAAAGATCCAGGTGATTGGCGTCCTTGCGGAGATTTTCGCAGACTTAATACAATCACTCAGCCGGATAGACATCCGATTTCACATTTCAGCATTTTAGCAGAAACATGGATGCACAGTGTTTACCACGATAGTCCTGGTTTGGGCGTACCATAACATGCTGGTAGCTTGTGAAGACGCGCACAAGACAGCTATTACAACACCTTTTGGGATGTTGGAGTATCTGAGCATGGTTTCCGAAACGCTGCTCAGACATTCCAACGGTTGATGAATTTCGTGTTGAGAGGATTAGAAAGTTTCACGTAGATGTATAGTGATGATCTCTTGGTAGCAAGCAAGGATGCAGAACAGCATGAAAAGCTTTTAGAGATGGTTTTTCTGAATTTGACCTAAAGATTCAAATTAGTAAATGCGTTTTTGCGGTAGCTGAACTAGATTTCCTAGGTCATAAGATTAGCCGAAATGGGTTATTATCTGCAGAAGTACGAGTAGATTAAACAATTTCCTTCACCAACGTCCATTAAACAGCTTCAGATATTTATAGGTATGGTAAATTATTATAGCCGTTTCGTAAATGGACTAGCATAGATGTTTATGCCTCTATACAATCATATGAACGCAATTTTGAAAACAAGGTCTAACAAATTGTTATGGACAGATGAATGCGTAAAATCATCTCAACTTGAGATGTGCAAACTTGGCAAGTGCAAACCTTTGAGCCTTTCTATCAGAAAACCCTTGTCAACGACTCACTCTGGATGCTTCGAATATCGCAGTAGGAGCCGTGTAGGGAATTATTAGCTGTTTACTTATATCCATCAAGCACTTTAGAGATTTTATAGAAGGTCGTGAGTTCGCAGTCTACACCAAGAGCGAGCGTAGCTCAAGACAAGCGAGGCTCTTAGATTATATATCCCAGTTCAATTCGGCCATCAGACATATAAAAGGGAAAGAGAATATTGTGGCGGATGCATTATCGCGAGTAGGTGTAGTAGACGAGAAAACGCAATCGAAATTTAAGCTTGATCAACGTTAGTTTTCAACGGTAAAAGACACGATCGGGAGTGATATACTGACCAAGGAAGCAGAGCAGCTTCCACACCCGTAGCTACACCGACCCCAGCAACATACTTACTTCAACCACTGCTACAACTTTTGTAAGAGAATACGTTTATCGAGTCGGCGTACCACTTCGTCTTACAACGGACCAGGGAAGCCAATTCGAATCTAGAATGTTCCATCAACTCAATCAATTGCTAGGAACGCATGGCATTCGAACAACAGCTTACCATCACCAAGGGATCGAGCCGGAAGGAATAATCCAGTTTTTAAGGGAAAAAATTAATCGATTCCGACCGATTCCATCGCGGCTACCAAACTCCCCAACGTACGAAGTTGCGTGAGCGGGACCTGCCCCATGCGAAAAGAGAATTTAAATCCCTTAACCTCGCGAAGCGGGCCACCCGGGTACTGTTAATAAAAAAAAAACTGTTGATATAGATATAAGACGTAAAACCATTCGGTGTTTTGTGTTGGATTCAGAGTTGATATAAGCATTGACCACTAAAAGCCAATTTAGCACTTTATTTCACAATTTTGAAAAAATTGGTCTAAACTTGTTTTTTTTTTTTATCAAAATTTTTAGTTTACATGAAAATTTTTCAACAACTATCGACATAAATTATTAAATTTAAATTTTTAATTAAATAACAGGTTTCCAGTTCTCAAAATCGGTGTAGAACTTTATTGTTAGTTGTTTTGTAATTTCATTTTAAGTCAAAATAAGTAAAAAATGCTTGTTTTTACTCCTCTATAGAAGACCGTTATCAATTTTTGGCGCCTAAGTTATCGTACCCGTGCCTGCAATAAACATTTCTGGACAAAATGAAATCGAGTTCATAATTGTTAAACTGTGTGTAAAAAAAAGCTGTGAGGCTTAAAAGACGATCGCCTTTAACCCTTGTTTGGTCACCTAAAAATTAGGTCTCGCGGTTAACAACCATACATCATTGTTTTGGCTCTGGAATGCATGGCTTACAATTTTACATATGACGAATGGAAGAATATAATTTTATTTTTCTTTCTTGACTAGTGCTACTGCTATGCTAACTATGTATTTTTATAGAAATGTCAAAATACTATAAACAAAAGTTCACCACAGGAGGTTAGTGGATGCATCCAAGCAAGATAAAAATCGCTTACTGAATTAATTTATTGTAACTCACATGTATTCACAGATAGAGGAATTACAACAAAAACAATGTAAACAAATGGGTTTTGAGGGGCGAAAAAAGTAACAGTTTAATATCTCTTTACTCAATGATTTCTGACTTCAACGTTATACAAATATTCTATGATACAATAGATAGGGTCGGAAAAAAAAATTACTTCCAGTGTATTTTGTTGTAGTAATGTAGGAAAAAATTAGACTTTTACATCGATACAAGACCAGACACAAGAAAGCGTGAATACCCCGGATGTTGTATACAAAATGTCATCGAGCCAGTTCATCCTATTCTGTCCTATCAGATCCAAGCCTCAAATAAAAATTGTCAATTGTATATAAAGAAGATAGCTCAATTGGTTCGGATTAGTAATGAGACTCGAGTGATTTTATAGTACTCGAGTCACTCGTTTCATTTACGAAAATAATCGATATGTACTCGAATAGGAATGTGACTCGGCTGCAAGAGAAAAGGTCAAAATTGCAATTTTTTTCGATAAATCATTTATCTAAGGTACTGTAAAACAGGCAGTACATATTATTTCTTTAATTTCCATAACAAATATTCAGAATGCACCGATGTCGCTGGTATACACAAATACTTCATTGCTAGTGGTGTGCATAAAGTAGGTATCCAGTTTTTAGTATTCGTTACTTGAAATGAGTATCGGTCCCGAATACTACTGAAAATAAGTATTCGGTACTGATACTCATTTACACAGAGTCATACACTTACCCAAAGTATCACCATCGAAACCAATCTGTACACAAATCCATAACTCAATCAACACGCATTTTTCTTTGAGGCAAATATATAAAATACACATATGCACACAATAACAGCACAATCCATCCCCCTCGTTTTTTATGTTCTACTTCTACTTTCTACATACTCCATTATTCTCTTCTCTCGCACTTCTTGTTCTTCTGCCAAACGTTCCAATGTGATTATTTTTTTCTACACATACTCGCACTTAAACCACGGCAGTAACGAATACCACTACTCGAATGTTGTGATTCTTTATCAGTAATCTTAATTCCAAACGTTCCAATTTGATTACTTTTCTGCACAGAACATGTAGGTACTCGATACTCAATACTCATACGTAATCCACACTTCCCGAATGTTGTGATTCTTTTATTCCAAACGTTCCAGTTTGATTACTTTTCTGCACAGAACATATAGGTACTCAGTTCTCATACTCAAACTTCGTTAGTAACGAATACCACTACCCGAATGTTGTGATTCTTTTACAGTAATCAGTAATCCAAACGTTTCAGTTTGATTAGTTTTCTGTAGAGAATATATACTCAATACTCAATACTCATACCCATACTCAAACATTGTCAGGAACGAATATCAGGGCTCGAGTGTTGTTATCTTTGGTAAGGCAATCAGTACACGTTCAGTTTAATTTGATTACTACTCTACTAAGTGTTTACATATTTGGAGGTGAGTAGACTTGAGTCCAAAATAATATATGTACTGACATATGAGTCGTTGTTTTTGAATATGGTGTTAGTCCATTTTTGGCCAAACCAGTTAAACGAAGTTTTAGTGAAATACATATGAATATTTAATTTCTTTTCATATTTTTTTAATACCTGTTTTATCCGACTTGGTAAAAAAAATGGGTCAATTGAGTTCGGTCTCTGGAATCATCACTGGGATACCGAGTATTGGATACGGAATACCAAATACCGAATACTGACTATTCAGTAATCAGTAATCATTCGGTACTCAAAAATAATCAAATTGCACACCACTATTCATTGCAAGTCTGTATAAACGGTAACCGCTATCAGATATCTATTATTGAAAAGAAATGCCAGCATAAAACTTATGTTGTCCTTTTGTTACTATTTGTTTGCATGTAGCTCATAGCTGTAAAGGCCGAATCATAATGGACTTAAATGAGCTTACGCGGAAATAGTAGTACAATTCCATAATGGGAAGTTTAGTCGAGTTTCGTTTACTTCTGTGGGCTTACGGAAGGTGTAAATGAAATGGGACATTCAGTACGGAAATTTGACAGTCCACACAAACAGAAAGAAAAAAAAACTATGGCAGTTGTGAATACAATTTTATAAATATTTTAATTCCAATGATGCATGCCAAATAAATTAATGGCTATTTATTTCATCCATTGCAAGATAGAAAACTTCTCGTTTATTTGGTTTATTTTTGTTATTATTCTTCCCTCATTTGATAGGTTATTTATTTTTTTTTTTAGAGCGGTTGGAAACAATTGAAGGGTTTTTCGTTCGGTTCGTTCAAACATAAGGTTAGTCCCACTAAAGTCCATTATGGTTGAGCCTTAAGCAAATTTCACGTTTTTCTATGAAAGTATAACAGTGACGCTATGTTGAATATTTCACTAAAACCAGTTACGCTACTCGATTTTGAATGGACTAACTCGAGTACGAGTTGGAATCTAAATTATTCGAGTCACTCGAGTAAAAGTCAACTCGAGTCACATCACTAGTTCGGAGGTTTCAGAGTCTACAAACATCGGGGACAAACCTATACTATCTTTCAAGCTGAAACCAACCCTAAATTCAAAAAATTTCAACATGTACACATACATATATCGAAATGCAGCTAGTCTAGCTGCAGGGAGGACCGTCATCCCATGAAGATGAGAAAAGTGCAGCGTAGCGTAAGTAGTAACAAAAAAATTCAATTACATCAATGCGCTGGCTATGAAAGCAGAAGAAGCAGCATCGAGGTGCGACGGCAGAACCGTTTATAGAATCACTAAAGAGCTTATTCGACTTATAGGCCGAAGCTCTACTCAACACCCAGTAAAAGGCTTAGACGGGTCGTTGCTAATATCGGATGAGGATATAACTGAAGAGATGGAATGGGCATTTTGCTTCGGTTCTGAATCGAGTATTTTGCAATATGAAACCAAGTCAGACTCGGGTATTCCCGAATTCGCACCACAACCCCGAGTAAGGATAAAATTATTACCGAGATCAAAGCACTGAAAACCAATAAGGCGATACCTGCGGAGCGCCAACTGCATCGGCTGTGCGCACTTGTAGGGAGAATGGGAAGTCCAGAGTTTTGTTGAATTAGTGGAAGAAGGCAATGATCCAATGCAGTGCGAAAACTGGAGAGGTATCTGCGTGGTGCCTATTCTGGCCAAGATAATAGGTAGAATCATCCTGGAAGGAATTACATAAGACTTTGAATGATTTATTCGAAACGTGTTATGAAACACTCTTTAAGCATTCTACTTACATAGATGCGTAATGTACAAAAATCATTGATATTTAGACAAACTAATTATGCGCCAAAAAGACGACTGATGCAACGTTCAATTCCATGTATTCCCTTATATAAATAATAATTATACAGGAATATCCTTCCTAAACTCACTACCAGAAATATTCACAGGAACGTATCACGCAATGGATTTCTGAAAATGATCTGAGTGAGCTCCAAGCAGGCTTCAGTTAAGATAATTCAGTGAAGGATAATATTTCCTCCTGTATGAACTCCTTCTTTATGGGGACAACTCGTCGAATAATAGGCTACATCTCTACAACATGCCTTGGAAGACCAAGGTTAACATAACTAATCTAAAATAGTGGTGGTCCGAAATGGATTCGGGCTGTTCTTGAGAAACGAAAGACTGACTTAGGAAAGTAAAGATCTCAAAGTTGTAAAGGAGTATAAGTATTTGGGGGTAATCTTAGCACTGCGATTATCAGACTAAATGCTACGCTTAGAAACTTGACCACCTTTGTTGTATACTTTCACGTTTAGACAGTTTGTGCAAGTTAATGAAAAATTTATCTTTTTGATGGAATATTTGGTTTCGAAATGAGCTAAAGGAGAAAAAGAGAACTTTTTGCTTTCTAGAACAAAAAAGGGCAATTTTCGGTGCCATGAAATAAAGTCTAATCCAAAACTCAACTTTAATTTTCTTGCTCAAATTTAGCAAAAACATATTTGAATTGAAAAAAATAACGAATGGTAGATTATGTTGAACGAGCACACTCATTTTATACACCTGAATGCGTCCATCAACAACCCGACCTTGAATTAATGTTTGATAGAAAGACAAACAATTGAATTTACTTCCGTGCACATATTTGCAAGTTTTTATACGTCAAATACTCGCTGGCTCTCCATATATCCCTGCATAGACTGGATATTCGAAAATTGGGAAGTACTTCGGAGTTATACTGGTAAGCCCCGGTTAACGTGGTCCCGCGCAACGTTTCTTCGCTGTAACATCGTTCACGTACTATACACACTACAAACTTCTAACAGTCTATCCCTGGGACAGCAAATCAAGCTGTAAATATTTCCTCCAATTCTCTTAAAGAATTTCGTGTTCATTTTAGCCGGCTTAAAAATTAAAATATTTACGCATTACATTACATTAATTAATTCCTCAAAATAATAATGTATGATTTCATGAAAGCTTAGCTTTTTCATAAATAGCTGCCAATCGACTCAGCTTTATGAAATTTCTTCCAATTCGCTAACATTTTAGTGAAAAATGTTTGAATTTAAATTTATTGGTTAGTTACTAGAATACGCTTACATTCGCATTATTGAGTTTGTGCCGATCACACCAAGTCGAAATCATTTCGAATGTCATTGTCTGTTCATTTTGATGTGGCCGGAAAAACAGCTGTTTGTTGACTGTCGCAGTCAGTACATATGTACATATATAAGTATGTATGGAAAGCTTTTGAAACATACAATAAATGAGATAAACAAATTAAACAATGTGTAAAAGTTATATGTATGTAATGTAGGTAATTTCTTTACTTATGGTGGGAATTAATAAGTCTTACCAGTAGTTAAAACTGTAGCTAAATGTTTATTAATTATACATACATACATACATACGTAAAGTGAAGAACAAACTCTAAATGGAAGCATGAAACAAAAAAACAAAAGAAGAACAAATAAATAAATAAATAAAAAATAAATAATTAGTTAAATAAATAAACTCTTGAATTTTTTTGGCTATTGCATACACATACGTTAGTATCTATCATTCGTCTAGTTATTAAAAGTGAGTTCGAAAATCCACAACAGGCTAAGTGAATCAAAAGTGAGACTACTATGAAAATGAGTTTGTATTTGACTATAATTATTTTCCTATATCAATACATACTTTTTGGACTTTGTGGAAGGATTTTTTCCATTATCAGTTTTATTCTTTAATAATAGCCAGATTCCGGAAGACCAGCGCGAAGCCGTCGTGAATACGGCGTTGGCTTACTATTAACGCCAACAGCCCGCAAAAGTCTAATATTCTGGCGGCCACATGTTTATAGGATCATTACGGCTAGATTCCGGACTAGAGTGTTACGCTCCAACTGAGGCCTCGTCTGAGGAATTGAAGAAGACCTTCTAAAACTAATTAAACGTCGTCTTCAACGCCAAGCTAGGAAGCGACAACGAAGACATGTTATTGGGAAGCATGTAATAGGTAACCGCAATGACAATGGCGAAAGGTTTGTGGATTTCTACACTGCCAATCGTCTTGTTATAGGTGGCACCATGCTTGAGTCCTGTCACAAAGTCAGTTGGGTTTCTAACGACATACCACTTTGGTATCAGCCGACGGTTTAGAAGTAGTCTCCTGGACGTCCGAAACAGAAGAGGAGCATATGTGGGGATTGTGCGAGAGCACCATCTTATGGTAGCTATTGTCCGACTACGTACTGCTTCAATTCAGCAGCTCACTGCCTGCAACCATTCAAGATCACTGGTGTGCTGTGAAAAATATTTTTACATCTGGCGCTGAAAGATTTGTTGGTCGATCGCAGAAAAGACATAGGACATGGCTTTCCGAGGATACCTGGAGGCTGATTGACGAACGAAAACAGCTGAAAGCTCGCACAGTCACTACCACAGCAGCAGAAGGAAGCGAGCTGGAGCCCCTATATTGTATGAAATGAGACAGTGTAGCGTACGACGTGACAAGCGCAACTACACCAACGCGTTGGGTTCAGAAGCAGAAGAGGCTGCACGCAGGTGCGACAGCAGGACCATCAATAGAATCACAAGGGAGCTGGCAGGTGGTCGCAGCTTCAGCCAATACCCGGTGAAAATCATACAGAGCTGCCCGAACTACAAAATTCCCGAATACGTACCACGACCCCCAGAAAGGACGAGATCACTGCCGCGATCAAGGTACTAAAAAACAATAACACGGTATGTCCGCAGAGCTCTTATGACCAGCGCCAACAACATCGGCTGAGATACTGTATCTAACTGGAAGAGCTTGGGAAACTGAGAACTTTTTTGACGAGTGGAAGAAGGGAATGATCGTCAAGCTTCCTAAGAAAGGAATTTAACTGGAGAGGTATCTGCGTGCTCCCTGCTGTAGCTAAGATAATAGCTAAAATAGTCCTTGGGCGAATCAAACAACACCTAGAAGACACACTGGATGCGAAACAAGCAGGCTTCCGCTCTGGATCCTTCTGTTTCGACCACATCAACACCCTACGGATCATCATAGAGCAGTGCGTTGAATATCGTTCGCCACTTCACCTGCTGTTCATTGATTTTGAGAAGGTATTCGATAGTGTCAACTTTCTCATAAAATAATTGAGCTCTACCAAATGACAGCTGACGTCAGGCTGAAAATTAATATGGCAAAAAATAAAGTTATAAGCCTTGGCACAACCTCAGCAGCTCAAATATGCATTGCTGGACAACTGGTAGAGAGAGTAAGCGATTTCCTGTATCTTGGAAGTATTGTCTCGACTGACGGTGGAACCGAACTGGATATAGCTAACAGAATCTCCAAACCGAATCTGCGTTCGGTATGTTGTATGCCGAAGCAATGCAATCAGCTTAAAACCAAGCTGAGACTGTTCCGCTCCAACGTCATATCCGTGCTGTTATATGGATGTATCACCTGCAGAGTGACCATCAAAATCACTATAAGGCTACAAACGTTCGTAAACAGGTGCCTACGTAACATCTTAAGGATTTTCTGGTCCAACCGTATCTCTAATGAACTACACTTCCAGAGAACGGGACAGAAACCTATAAGTAGGAACGATCATCCAACGACGAAAGTGGCAATGGATTGGTCACAGCCTCCGTTGACTCAGGATGGCAGAATACCGGGGGGCCGAGGAGAACATAGCGCTGAACGGTCGAGATGGCGGCACGGCAGTTGGGAAAAAGTTGGAGAGAACTGAGGCACATTGCAGAAACGAATACAGGGAACACAGAATATTAGTTTGTAAGTAATACTTTTCCGGGTAAACTCGATCCTCTATTCACTTTCTCTTTATAGATTCGTGCGTTATTGAATGGCATGGGCTTATGCTCTCTATGTTCCGTCAAAAACGAATGACTTGGCCATTGCGCAAACATTGTATATCATTCATATTTTAATGATGTGATCTGCACGGATGTATTTATACTTTTTTAGTAAAACGATTAAAACACAACCAAATAACGTTCATAATCATGTTCATAAATGTTGCATAGATAGGTTTTTGTTTTTCGTTTCAACCGTATCCCATTCTTATTAAAAAAAAAAGTATCTATAGATTCCTTCCTCGATAAAAGCACAACCTACTTATGGGCACAAAGTTCGACAGGCCAGTTGATGTGATATCTGGGTCCGAAATGCATTTTTCGTCAGTGGGTGGATTAAAAAAAAAATTCTCATTTATTGTTTACTTTTGCAAGGATCTCGTACACAAAATTTCATCGATCCAGCTCACAATTTAAGCCCCAAAAACTGGTTATATTTAAATCACTTGCCTACAGCGCCGCTTATTGGACCCAAACTTTATACAATCTATCTCTGGCCAATACCAAAGATTATCTGAAAATTTGTTGAGTTCAATGTGTGGTTTCAGAGTCCTTAGAATAAAAGCTCCATATACCGGATCTTTATATATACTATCTTTCAAGCTGTAACCAACCCTACACATTCTTGTATAATGTACTTGTTATTTTCGTATTTTACCAACCTTTCACAGTCGCACAACAGGTATATACATATTTGCTATAAATTGAAATAAATCGTGCAAAATTTTGCACGCAGTCCATTGTGATACATAATACATGCAGAAGTGTTAGTTACAATTGCGTTAAAGTGACTTCACGTCAATTACCTGGCATGTGCGGATGAAAGTTCGACGTAGCATCATGTGTCATTTAACGGGATATTGTTCGTACAAGAATTCTAATAACGCAATTAATAAAATGGGGGATGATGGTAGGAGGGTGAAAATTTGGGGTTATAAGTATTTTTTTGATGCTAAATCAAAATGCAATATTTCTCTATCTTACAAACTATGTGTCAAAAAATTAACACCAAAATAAACTGAACTTAACGCTTAGCGTTGTTCGATTTGACAACCACTTACGGACAAACGAACTCAGGGAGATTTCAAGTAGGTTTCGAAACCAAGATAATGTATGGCAAAACCTCGGAGGTTTGGAGGAATTTGACGAAACCTTGCGAGTTCGTTTTGTTAAAATATGGTATAAGATGAAAAAAATAAGATATAAATATGTACCACTTCAGTAGTGGAAGTTTCAATACTGGTCGGAATTGTTGCTTGATTGTCGTTGTTTTGACATATAGTATTTTGAAGTCTGTAGGATTTGATAACTTCCTACAGACGAATGTACTCAAGCAGATTTCAAGTAAATTTTGCCGAAACCTCGAGAAAGTATGGTGAAACATCGGAGGTTGGGAGAAATTTGATGAAACCTCGCAATTTCGTTTGGGGGCAACTTAATATTATAGCACTGCAACGGTGCTGTCATATTATAATTTTGTTCCCACTGTAAGAACTCTCAAGGCTGAGCTTTAATGGTCGGAAACAATCGGAAGCTAATTTCAAAACACTACGTCCAGTTTTCTTCAATGCAATCATTCCCATAAGCAGCATGGAAGCGTCTATCAAGTAGTTTCCCTGGTAAATTTTGTGTTTTTCCATAAAAAATCTCAATTGTTTATGAAAATGAATAATTTAGCTCATTGAAAATTAAAACTGGATGCATTTTGCAGGTTATGAAATCTCATTTTAGAATTTTCACTACTTGACCGCCGCATTTTCATAAGTAAGCACTTTCGAAAGTGACCAAAAACTGAACGAAGCGCACTAAAGGCTGAGCTATAATAGTCGGAAGCAATCGGAAGGATTTCCATAAGATTTCGGATTTCCATAAGTTGCAATAATAGTAGTATGTATTCAGAAGCAACTGTCATGTAGTTTCGCCGGTAAATTTTATGTTTTGCCAGAAAAAAATCATTCGTTTTCGAATAAAGCAATAGGTAATATAATTCATTGAAACTTAGGTTAGGTTAGGTATGAGGGTTGGCAGAGGAAACAAAAATACCTCCGCCGCACTCAGGTCAGCACTGACCCATTGTGTTACCCAAAAGGGGCTTATAAAAAAAAAGGTACCCCTTGCCCATTTAACCCATAAATATCTGCAACAAACCTCCCATGGTCGTACTTACTCATTATCCTTGTATAAAAACCATCCTGATGTTCTGATGAAGTTCAGTAACATGTCGCTATTGACATTGGAGAGTTCTCCTAAATCCTGAAAGAAGTGCTTGCCGAGGAATTTGTGCCTGGAATGTTGGAGTCCAGGACATTGGCAGAGGAAGTGGGTAGTGACTTCTATAACCTCCTCATCGCCGCATCCTCTACAGAGTTCTTCTTCCGTCCGACGTAGTTTCCTTAGGTGGTACCGCAGAGTGTTGTGTCCCGTGGGTATCCCCACGAGTAAGGACAGTGAAAGTCTGTCCTTGCGGATAATTCTCTCGGTCCTTGCTTTGTCAAAAGTTGGCCATAGTTGTTTTGCAGTTTTGCAAGTGTCTATGGACTTCCATCTGAAGTTCGCCTCTCTCATAGCCAGCCTCTCTGCCTCGAGCCTGAGAGCGCAGTGCGGGGTGCTTATGGAGAGGTCAGTCAGTTCGAGTGGGTCCGATGAAGCTTTCCTTGCCAATTCATCTGCCCTTTCATTTCCCGGGACGCCCTCGTGCCCAGGGACCCAGCAGAGTAGAACCTTGTGCTGTGTTCCAAGAGCCTTAAGCTCTTCGCGACAGCGCTTCACAAGCTTGGATTTTATTTCTATGGCAGTAATTGCTTTGATAGCTGCCTGGCTGTCGATATAGAAAGTGATACCTTCTGGCGGTATTGCTGTTACGGCAGACTCACGGGCCGCTGTTGTCACTGCCAGGACCTCCGCTTGGAAAACACTGCTGTCGTCTGGGAGTCGTATAGATCTGGATATACCCAGTGATTCGGAGAAAATTCCAGATTCCACGCCGGTGTCCATTTTCGATCCATCAGTGTAAACAGCTATGGATTCGGCATTGGGTACGCGGCTGTCTTTCCATTCATCTCTGCTAGGGTAGGCTGAGGTGAATGCTGTTTTGAAGTCAAGGTAGGGCGTAGTGTAGTCTGTTCTGGGTGTATGGCCGAAAAATTTACCGATGATGGTCGCGTGCCCTATCGTACTTGACTTCCAGCACGCGGTCTGACTTATTCTTAAGGCACTGATGGCTGCTTTTGATCTCATGTAGATGTCTAGCGGAGGCAGGTTGAGAATAGCCTCAAGACCCGCCGTTGGAGTAGTTCTTATCGCACTGGTGGAACCAATGCACGCTAGTCTTTGTACCTTCAGGTAGGTGGATTTGTTTAACGCTGGCCACCATACTAGGCTGCCATATGTCAGGATGGGTCTTATGATAGCCGTATACATCCAGAGAATTGTTTTTGGAGAGGGTCCCCAGGTCTTCCTAAAAATTCTGCTGCACTTTCATTTATGTTAGGTCTCCAGGTGAGTTTTCTGTCTAAAAATGATACCCAGTTATTTTGCGCTGTCGGATAGGCTGAGGAAAATGCTTCCCACAGAGGGTGTGCTGAACCGAGGGATTTTCCTTCTGTTGGTAAATAGAACCAATTCAGTTTTCTGGGGGTTGACGGTAAGGCCGCATGTCTTAAACCACCTAACCAGGATCTTGAGGGCACCGTCGACTTGATCACTGAGCGTAGGGAGAAATTTGCCCGTACCCATCAGTACTACATCGTCTGCATAGGCGCCGACTTTGACTCCAGATGTTTCAAGTTGCTTCAAAGCTTCATTTAAAACAATGACCCAGATAAGCGGGGAGATAACCCCGCCCTGTGGGTGCCTCTGGAGGCGTAGACATCTAGTTGGGTGTCGCTGATCTCAATGATTATATGTCTGTTTTCGAGCATACTGACTATCCAGTTTATTAGGATGCCTTCAATGTTGAGCATACTCAATGTTCTCCTTCATTGAAACTTAAGACTGGATGCCTTTTTCACATTATAAAATCTTATTTTAGAATTTTCCCCATCAGTGAGCAAAGGTACCCGAAACGAATCGAAGCGAAAAGCTATTATGGTGCTCAGTACTAAAGCTGGGTATTCGCTCTGTTTTGAAAGTGGTCGTACGAAACCATTCGACTATTATATTTCAGCCTTTACACTGCCGTCTACACTGTTCTTTATCGTCAGTAATTAGATCGTCCTATATTAAATGTTTTGATGTGTGCATTTACTGCACCCCACATCACGTATCGCGAAGGTATGCCGTACCCTTTTTTCCCCGTTAGGTAACATGGCTGCTATTTCGAAAATTTGATTGTTCAATAATGAATTAAATATTCGAAAGAAACAATCAATTAAACTAATTTAGTTTATTTCAACAAAACTCAATTTAATAATGAAAAATGGTATGGAGCTACTAATGATGACAATTCTTATCGACGTTTTTATCGACGAATTCTGAGCTAAGACTAGATTATACCTTTATTCTATTCGTGGTAGAGTCCGTTTCAAATACTATGCAATTGGAAAACTGCGCAGAGAGAGCATGGAAATGTGTGCTTTCATCTGGTCAATGTTTACTTCTTCACCTTCTTCCTTATTTTCCACACACAACTGTGCCCGTTATAAATAAAACACTATAATATCCCAGCCAAAATTCCTTACCCAGTGAGTTGTGAGTTATTATTTACTCATTTTTAATATAACATTTAAGTTAAAATGGTAGTTATAATTCCTATTATGATACTGCGGAGATACTTTTTTTCAAAATCTGGCGGCAACACTACTTGCCACCACATTGTCCAATTGCTTTAAATTAACAAATTATTGTCTGTACTACACACAAGAGAGGGTGACTGTAAAAGAGAAAACCTGTGCAAGAATTTGCACAGTGATTTTGTATATGTTCATTTCTATGGATACACTTTGGTATTAAGTTAACTTCTATTGCCGTAGGTTTAGTCCGAATAATACTGAAAAGCAGGCAGGTTTCGCTACTAATTGAATCACCAGTTGGAAGAAGGGAATAAATCCATCTGACTTTACTTTTGGAAACTACTAGCTACTGGAAAGCGATAGATTTTTTTTATAAAATTACTCCAAAAGAATTTTATATCAAAAAGTGAGCGGATTTTTCAAATATTTAGTATTGCACACTTTTTTAAGGACCTCGAATACAAATTTTCATTAACCTAACTCAAAAACTGGTGACATACGGACGGACGGACAGCTCATTCGACTCGGCTACTGATGCTGATAATTTATATAAAGGGTGGTTAAGTTTTAAGGGCCGATGTTGATTTTGAATAAAACACAAATCATTTAGGAAATTATTGCCATTTCTTTTTATTATGATGATATTGGTATGGTTCAATTATGTATGGAGCAAAATATCGGCCAAATGGCCGCCGCGATCTCGGCGGCACAACTCCATCCGATGGTCCAAATTTTCCCTGACGCTGAGGCATAATTGAGGTTCTATGCCGTTAATCTGCCGAATTATCTCATCCTTTAGCTCTTGAATTGTTACTGGCTTATCGACGTACACCTTTTCATTCAAATAATCCCAAAGAAAGAAGTCAAATCACATGATCCTGGATTATCATTCGCACAAATGCGGCAATTCTGCTTATTGACGAAACCACTGAGGTGAAAATGTGCATCACTGAAGATGATTTTCACGATATGCATTTTGATTTGAACGCCCATTTTCATAATAAGCCTGAATAACTTTAACGCGTTGCTCGATTTTGTATCTTTCCATGATTCAAATTGAGTTAGTCTGAAATTGAGAAATGTCAAATGAAATGCGGAAAAAAACTTGACGTTTAGGTTTGGTTCGCATTCAACATTGGCCCTTAAAATTTAGCCACCCTTTATATATGTACTTTATGTGGTCTATCTTTTATATTGCTCTATGTTACAAACTATGTATCAAACTTAATATACCCTTAGGATAGGGTATAAAAACCAAATTTTGTTACTATGTTATTCAAATAAAATGTAAAAATGTATATTACGAAACATAACTTAATAGATTTTGTGTGAAAAAACTTTATTTTATTTTAAACACATCAGAAAACACGGAACATTTACTATATGTATATCTTGAGCAGATCTTAGGATACCCTATCTCTCTATTCTTAACCTCGCCACATACATATAACATGCATATTCTGCAACAAATAAAATGGACATCTTAAATCTAAATGCATTATTTTAGCTACGATACTACCAAGAAGAATGTTAACCAAGGAGGCACAGCAAGCCAGAAATAAAAATTACAGATTATATCGACGCAGTAATTCGAGAAAATGTCGCCGAATCGTGAAAAGCGAAGCATTCAGCAACATGCTTCTAACAAGGTAAATTTTAATGCGTATTCAAGTACATTCTATCTTAATGATATTAACGTTTAACTTGACCACAAAATTTGTTTTCTGTACAAAATCTTATACAAATAAACTATATTTTACATGTGTTCTTATTCATTTAGGTGTACATACACCTTCTAAAGAGAGATAGAGAGTAGTGTAGAGATAACAGTAGTATAGTGATCCATATAACATTTTTAGAAAAACTAGGCAGTCACTTTTTGGGCTTCTATATCAGCAATTTATTTAGTATAAAATTAATCGCTAATGCTATTGTTGCGTCCCAACAAAATGTAATGAAAACCAAAAACATCAAATGCTTAACTTTTTGACAACACAAATAAATTAGAAATAGGCACATGAACACAAAATAACAAAAAACACCACCTGCAACCCACCGCAAATGAAGAAAACCGACAACTGTCAAAGATCGAGCGAATTAGTAAAATTTCATGATGGCCGGCGTGTATGTGATGATCCTCCGTCCTGCTCACACACTGAATACATTACGACCACACCACCACAGCTGATGGATTGTTTCGCCGTAAAAAGTAAATAGATCAAGGGTGATTGACCTAAAGCAGAAACAGCTGATTAGTAAATAAGCCATCAGCAGCTTCAAGGAAGGGAAATGTAGAAAATTGAAACCACTCTTCAGTTAAATAAGGTTTATTTTTCAAAGTAAAGCAGCTCGAGTTTTAGTTCGACTAAATGAAAGATTGCTATATTCAGTTCTTCTAACTGAAATTTTTAATTTATTAAATTAAGCTGACACTATGAACGGTGAAGAGCAGCAAAAGGATCCAACGGTGAAGAGCATCCTATGGACCCAACGGTCAAGAGCTTCCAACGATCTAAAGGACACCGGTCACCACACGGGAACTATTTTGAGGAATCAACCGGTGATTAGCGGCTAAAACTGCAGTAAAAGGCAGAAAAAAGCTAGGAATTTTTCCTTACTTCTTACCGTTTCAATGGGATATCTAATCGCGTGTTTATCTGACATCGATTAAATGTTCAAACGCGCGAAAAAACAACACTCGAACATAATGGGACATCCTGCTGATCCACTAAGAGAAAAATAGTCAGGATGAAATTTTCTCGAAAATCAAGAGAATATAATTCACCTTCAGTGGAAAGTTTCACGATGAGACTGATCGGTTTTTAGAGGAAAACAATGCCTTCGAGAGGTGCAAGCTCTGATGTGCGCCTTCAAAGAATACAGATAAATCCTTTCTCGGGCAAATACATAGATTGGGCTGAGTTTTATGACTGTGGTGAAGCTGCTCAATTAATCCAGCACCAGAGTTTTGCTTCAGCGTGAACTATTCTCACAGATAGTTTTCAGAACAAGCGTAAACTTATAAACACCCAGCTTAGGAGATAAGTAGAGCAGAGTAAACTATCTAGTGAATCTGCTGCTGGCTTAATATCGCTGCATGATAACAGCATCGAATGTGTTCATTCTTTTTTCAACCTTTAGATACCGGTTGATACATGGGACGGCATTCTCATTTAGTTGCTTTTTAATAAACTGCCGCCGCAGACTCAACGAAGTTGGGTAAATTAATTAATTAATTAATTAAATAATTAAACTCCCAGCATCCAACAAAGCAATTTCGGTGTCGACTGTGCAAAGCTTCTCATGGGATGAGACATTGCAAAAGATTATTACATACTCAAAATCAGCAACAATAACCCCAATTCAATACAAATACAATCCAATACAATCCTTAATCCCACTATGTACCAAATCCCATAAGTCAACCTGTCCCAATGCTCCGATTGATCAACCAAGCACTTCTCAACAATTTAGTGCACATTTCAATCAACAAAGCACTTCTCAACAATTTAGTGCACATTTTAATCAAATGCAGTCTACAATATTATTAGCAACTGCACAAGTCAAGGTTTATGCATCAAATGGGAAGCAATGCACTCTTAGGACTTTCATAGATATCGGTTCAGATACCACATTTACAACTGAGAATCCCACTCAGCTTCTTAATCTCAAAAGAGAAAATGTGTCTGCTAGAGTCACAGGTCTTGGAAAAAATCCAACTGGTAGCTCCAATTTAGATTTAGCCTGCACTCCTTTAGCAATGCGACTTTCTTCCTCGAAGTTACAGCATTCATTTTACTTGTGCTTACAGCAAATCTACCAACATATCCACTGCAAGGAGAGTGGAATCACTTGTCCAATCTGCCATTAACCGATCCGGCCTTCAATATTCCAGGGAAGATTGATTTGCTATTAGGGGCGGATGTGTACTCTTCAATAAATCTCGAAGGGTTAGTAAAGGGACAGAATGGTTCCCCGGTAGCACAACGAACAGAATTTGGATGGATCCTTACAGGAAACACCAGCACTCTTTCAAACATTACTTGCTTCACTCTCCAAAACCATTTTAATTCATACATCATTTTAATACATTTCTCTGATACAGTGCAACGGAAGGAAGATGGGAGATACGAGGTACGACTCCCATTCAGAGTCTTTTGATAACAAACTTAAAGTTTGATATTTCTGCTATTTTCATGCGTTTGGCTATATTGTCCTTCCAGTTTAGTTTGGAGTTTAATAGGCTGAACCGGAGATATTTAACGTTTTTGAAGGGTCCACTCCCAGTCATTTTCTGCTGAACTAAGTGTGAAGCTGGTGCACTTAGCACCGGGGGAAATTTCCACCACATCCTCGGCATAGAGCGCGGTGATGAAAGCTTTCCTTCAGTATCACTGGAATCTCCTCTACTACAAGGAGCCAGTAGAAAAAAAGTCTGCATTGGGGTGTTCTTCTACAAACCGGATAGTAATATTCCCTCACGAAGAGAAAATAATCTTGGACTGTAGCGTCTGTGCGATACAATACAAATACAAATGCCGGTGTTAACGTGCTCTATGCAGGTTGTTCAGGATCATGCTGCAGCTCAAGTTATTGAACACCCCAACAATGTCTATAAACGCCACAAGTGGAAATTCCTTGAAGCGGAGCGACCTTTCTATGCTCAATGCAATCCTTTAGATGTCTTTATACACATAACTACCACAGATGTATGCCTTTTGTGGTTTAGATAGGTAGTCATTGCCAACAGTTTTTTTTATATGCACGTGTATTAATTGTTTCAAAGTATTCAGCATAAAAGACGATAGGCTGATAGGTCTCAGGTATTTTGACGTTTGTGTGGCTTGCTTGCCTTGCCTTGGGTATAAATTCAACAAGCATCTCCCGCCGTCATCCTGTGAAGATAAGCTTGAGCCATCGAATAGCAATATCAACTGACTCTTGCAATATTGCAGGTCAAATGTTATTGATTCCTGATCCCCTGTATGGGTGGGGTGGGTGGCCACGGTGTAGTGGTAGTGTATTCGGTCATTGAATGAGAGGTTTGGTGATCAATTCCCGACCAAGTCCATTCAATTTTCACCGTATTAAAATTAAATAATTCGCTCAGAAAGTACTTCGGGTATTTCAACATGAACGCGAAAAAATACTGTGAACTACGAACGAATGCAAAAAACACACACAACTCTCTCCCCAGTCAAATTGGATACCACCCATGGAGAATAAAAATTGAAACCTAATATCACCTGAGTTTCAAATACCACTACACCAATTCTTTCCTATTCCTTCTTCTCTATTCCAAATTAACTAACGCCCGTGCCTTGTTAACCAGTAAAAGGGTATTCATATTCCCTTTGACATGTGCAGATTATAAAAAAAAAATGGAGCAAATGATTTAATTGCGAAACATTTTTTTGCAAATTCGAACTCAGCACACCTTGAATTTCTTCGAAAGATTTATTCGTTGCCCTTCTTTAATGATTGGCATCTTTACCCTTCCTATACACATATTCAAGACATTTCCTACTCAGTATACGGGAGCGCAAAATTTAAACAATATCAACGTAAAAAAATATAGTATTTTTTGTGTCTTGTCCAAAATATCGGACCAAATTCATTACAAGAACAACTTGATCAAATCATCAATCGGCCACATCCATGCTTAACTATTAGATTGGTGAAATTTACTGTGCTGGTATTCTGATAACCGCTATTTTATCAGCAAATGGTCCCGCTAGAGGCAAAGATATATATGTTTGATTCATATATGTTGAAAATATTTATCCATTTGACATTGGACACTGGCTGTGGTCTCTGACAAACTGTATACCTTAAACCCCATACTCCTGTGTCAGGAGGCGACTTTTCTCGGATTTATAGCATTTTATTTGGTGTCTATTAATCTCTTTCTTACTTATATCAACTTTTGATCCTCCTTAATTTTTCAGGATAAGATAAAAGGATAAATTAAATAAGTATGTAAAAGCATATTAAAAAATATAATGAACTCAATGTATGAGCATCTTACTACACTGCTATTTCAACTAACACCTGTTTTTCTATGTTTAAAGGTTTAACAATCTTTCATCCAGATACTGATGCATATTTTAATTATTTTTGCGCTAAATTGTTCTCTTGGACAAGAAAAATGTTTTTAAAAAGCTTATATTTCTTATAGTAACGTATATACGACTCATAACAATAAAAGAGATTTTAAGAAAGCATTGATTTAATAAACATACCTTTATACATATACATAAGCCAATAACAAATCATATCCACATGTCGAGCGTATGTGATATTTAACAATGCGTAGGTTCAAAACGAGTTTAAACTACTTTAAATGCGAGTCATACATGCTAAACCTACCGGTTTTAATGCATATTTGTTAGTGAATATTTCTAATACATAAAGGTTTAAATTTTCGGATTTAAAATTAAATTAAATCTGAGGTATACCAACGGGGACTGAATAAAACACTGTGTTCATCAGAACACAAAAATTAATTTACTACATACTTAAGGTACCCGCTACCTACAACATATTATACATTATTCAATTGGATGTCATCAAAACCACCATGATAACAAAATCAAACTAAAAAAAGAACTATGTACCTAGCTATTCGAAAAATTATGACAACATTACGAATCTGCAGTTTTTCTCTTAGCATATAAAAATCTGTCGTGACAAAGGCAATTTTTGGGAATGT
This sequence comes from Chalcosyrphus nemorum, assembly GCA_949716465.1. Lineage (NCBI taxonomy): Eukaryota > Metazoa > Arthropoda > Insecta > Diptera > Syrphidae > Chalcosyrphus > Chalcosyrphus nemorum. Next base: position 41,508,372 of record OX454334.1, read on the forward strand.
TTCTGTGAAGTAAAACAGCGAAAAAATAAATAAGCATGAAATCTGTAGGTATGTAAACGTTTCGTTCCTATTATCTATGTTAGTAAGTGCATCTACATATTTTCCATACATATACGGCATATAAAATTACACATACATTTTCTGTATGTACATGTTTGGATAGATATTGGTTAGCCATATAAATTGTTTTGTTATGCTCTAGAAGTAAAAAAGTACATTAATTATTAACCTACATACTTCTTTTCGAGATCACGTGTAAAAGTACTCCAAACAAAGCTACTAAATAAGCGTCTTGTATAATGCGTATCCAAATCCAACTGCTATGTATAATATAATTTGTCAACACAATTTAAGGGCAAAACATTTCGGCACTGCTTTCATTCATTGATTATTTTTTTAGCACATGTTAGTAATATTTTCGGAACTAGTTGCACTTTAACTACTAACATTAGTAATGCTCTGCAATCATGTATGTAAATGCAAAGCAAAAAAATAAAAGCACCCACACTCTTAAAGGAACATATTCGAATATATATTAATTATACACACACAGGCAACACCGATCGGGGTTTCAGATACTTCACTATGTATGCTCATTTGTAGTTATTATTTATTCTCTTCCCAGTATTCTCTCCAGCTACCGAACACATTTATGCACTTATATATCTGAAACAGAACAGTAATACCATTTCCAGAAAACAGTAGAACAGCGGAATAAAACAATTTTTAGGTGAAAAATAAATTCTATAAACTATGGAGATATGTAGGTATACAACACCCGCGAAGACTTTTATTATTTATTCAAAATTCAAGAACCATTCGTTGGGAAAGATTTACTTTAATAAGGGTAATTCAGGTAAAGAGAAAAACCGGTTTTACGACTTTTGCGTCCTCCCCCCGTTTTTGGAATTATTAAAGATTTGAACGATACACCAAACTACGCAAACTACAACCACCGACGAACCGACTTCAACCAGAGTACACGATGAACTAATTTTTCAGAGCGAGTGGAGAAATCCATGAGTCCATAATGATGAAGTTTTCTCCGCATATTTTAAAGATATTGAGTTAAATGTTGATATTGTGGACTGTGGTGGGGTAGCTGACGACTGAATTGACGAGTATTCTTTCGCTCTCTATAGAATGTACACGTCGATTAATGTTGTATATGTATTGCAACAAGTCTGATTGAAGTAGAAAGATTTCTCCCTAGCGGAGAGTTGCTGAATAGGTATTAGAACGAACAGGGTTGCCGTTATTATCGAGGGCCCTAGGCTGGGTCGGGTTTCCACTATGGGACTGAGCGAAAATTTATTTTTTTTGCTCTAAAATAGTTTAAAAAACATTTTTTTGAGGAAATAAATTTTTTAAAATACATATGTACATCATACATTATTTAATGTGGCGCTATATGAATTGACATAGTTAAGTAAGGGTATATCAACAACTTTCAGACAGTCGCCTGTAAGAAAGTCTGATGTATTTCAAGTATGGAGAGGATGGCTCCCTTTACTCGCTAAAGCCCGTATGACAGGTACTATTTTTTCGCCTTTTTTAGTGTTCCGGACCTTAAAAGGAAAGACGGAACACTTATGGGTTTGATACGGTGTCTGTCTGTCCGTCTGTCCGTCAGTCTGTCACAGCCCTGTAACTATTGAACCGTTAGACATAGAGAGCTGAAACTTTCGCTATGTATGCATTATGTGGAAACCCGCACAAGATGGCGGCAATGAATTTCATTTTGGGAGCCCTTTTTTGGGCACCTTGTATGAAGGGCAAAAAAAAAATTATTTTGTTCCCCATCATGTGGCATATCAAATTAAAGAGAATTTTACAAGGGTATATATAAGATTTTACAAGTAAGAAATATTTTTTTTCTGACAAAATTTGTTGAACAAAAAAGCTTTCCAAACATTTGAAAAATGTTGTCCCCCCACCCCCTAGCGCCCAGACTATAAGTGGTAAAAATATAAAAAAAAATTGGAGATACGTAGAATTTTGTGTAGATTGTGAAAACAATACGAAAATTCCTGTATCTTATATATTTAATGAGGAAAATTAAAAAAATGGGGAATCTAGTTAGCCCACTGTATTCCCCCCAGTTTTCATGTTATCCAAATAATAGGCGTGTTTTTTTCGTATTCTATATAGGCTTAAAATATATTTTCCATATTAAATACACTAACAACTCAACCTATATAGAATAACGAAATCTGGATAATTATCGAGCCTTATTTCCTTAGCCGCAATAAAAACTGTGCTCCCAAATTGTTTTATTTCGATTGTGTCGAAAAATAATATAGAAAATGTCAAAAATGATTGAACAGACAGCAGTCATTCATAAAAAAAAAAAAATTAAATTAAGAAAAAATGTGTTTTGAAGAGAAAATGTAAGTAGAACCTAAGATACACCATTTATTTACGATTTTATTGTCATTAGAAAACGAAAAACATGGGCAAGGAGGAGGTGTTGGGATTACTGAAATCAAAATTATTAAATGTCAGTACAAAGTGCTTCCAAACTGTGATACTGAAATTCCTTAGCCCCGATAGGCGTTTTATTGGCTAATACTTTTTTAAGCCTATATAGGATACGAAAAAAACACGCCTAATATTTACAGTAGGTGATTTTAATACTACGATATACTCAAATTTCAAGTTTCAATCAAATCCGTAGAGTAGTTCCCGAGTTACAGATTTTAGAAGAGCGCATGGACTTCCCTATATTCTCTTCTCTTGCTGCTACCTCATTCGATTTCGATTTTTCAAAAACAAAGTCATTTCCACGAATGGATCGTATATGCTGCTATTAAAAACTAAATAAGTTTAAAAAACTAAAATTTTTTTTAGCTATGTTTTTTTTTTTTAAATATTTTTTTCTTGAATTTTTAAAACTCTAAATGCTGTATTCATTCGCATGTCACGTATTGCCAGTGTTTTGCTTTGCTTAAACCATTCAACAAGCAAAGTACCGTTACATGCATTTTTATACAAATGCTTGGTACGCCTAAACTAACTAAAATATGAAATTTTATCAAAATCGTTGAAACCATTTTGGAGAAAACTCCATGTTTGTGAAAACAGCGCTACTTGAAAGAACTCTAAGAGTAGGGCTACAACAAAAATTTCAATGTCCCCTTAAGTGGCAATGCAATAGCTCCCTAACATGAAGTTTGAAGTAAATTGATTCACTCGTCATACAGACAGACAAACAGAATCGGCAGACACACTATAATGAGCTTTTCTATCAACGTAATTTATGAATTGTGTAATATCTCGAGTTCCAATTCTTGCACGAATTCAATACATGTTTTTTATCGAAAGCGCAAGTTAAAATGGACTGGAATATCAGCATAGTATTATTAGGACATACCTACGTACTAGGCATTACATCGTTCATATCAAAACCAGTTTTGGGTGTGCCTATGCAGCATATGAATAATATTGCCCTCTATTTAATGACAATATAAAATGTCCGGAACATTATTGCACGAGGCCCTCCTCGCACTTGCCCAATTTTTATATACATTAATATTTGCATACTAAATACTTTGAAAAAGGCAACAAAATGTTTGTTTTTAAGAAAAAGAAATCAATTATTTTGAAAAGCATTATAAAATATGGATAGAAAATAAAAACAACAAACTCTAACTTAAATGCAGAAATGTCCAAAAAAACCAGTGGCTTAAAAACGTATTTTAAGTTGCATTTAAAAGCATTTTTTGACGCTATCACATATATTAGGTACGCAGTCAAACCTACTGGACATTTCAATTGTAAATTTTTCGAACTGCTCTAACTTCATGTTCAAAGCATCGACAATTTGGAAACAATTTTCTGTCATACGGGCTTAACTGGATTTTAACTTTCTTCTCCGCAAGGCTTAGCCCAGTGCTGCAATTTAGTGCTTTGAAGACAAAAAAAATTCAATTTTTCTACGAGTTCACGGCATTGTGCATGAAAGTCCATTCACTGGGCAACAATGAAAAATACTCGAGTACATTCTTATAGTACTCGACTTTTATATCTTTATCGAACGAGGTAAGTTCAAATAGAATCGCACATCGTTTAAATCGGTTTTTCAGTTAGTAATAAACTCATTTGAGTAAAAAGAATATTAGAAGTTCATTAAAGTGGTAAAATGCCACGAGCTTGTGTTAATTGACCAGATTTATTCTGCTATATTTTTGGAGAATTTACACCAAGTTTCCGAAAAAAGAAAATAACACCATTTATTGAAAAGTGTTGCTTTTCTTATTTTAAATTTTAAATAAACCATCAGGATAAACTTTGGGCACAACACATTTGCTGCCTTAGATGGGTTATGGGCCATTTTCTGCAATGCCTTTTGGAATGGCTATCATATGGAGAGAGCACCAGAGTCACACAAATTGTTACTTTTGTTGCACCGAAGTGGAGGAATTTTCTCTTCTGTAACAAGACCAGCATACAGAATCATACAGAAATTCTTCCAGTTCCAAAGCCGCCTTCCGGACGCCTTTCGGAAACAAAAAGTTGGTCTTATTGTTCAGAAGAAATCATGGATGATCCCGAATTTGAGCTCCCTACATCTTTTGATACACCACATCTCATCAGTCATATTGAGCTTAAGGTTAAAGCAGTGGAATCTGCTCAAGCCTGGGGTAAAAATTACAGAGTACCGTACGCGACAAAGTGAATTTGTTCCTTATTTTTCGAAAGCCGGTAGCTTAGTGTATTGTAACGATGTTAATGGCTTAATGCTGTAGCACAAAACCGAAGAATGGCGGCTATTCATCAACGCATCAAAGGCTAGTTTGAAAGCTGCTTCATAATGGTAATAAGATTCCTTCAGTTATGAAATTTATATTGGAGAAAATTAATCGATAAGTTCGGATTTACAAGTTTTTGCTCTACTTCTTGGACTATAACTAGGTTACACTAAATTTTGTTGTTTTGTTGTGTGAGTGAGATAGTGGAGCACGATCGGAGCACTTTGTGATAGTAGATTGGCCTAGAAGAACAAACTTTATTTGTGGAGAAAAAATATAAGGAATCCTTCATTGATCGAACCAGAGCGTGTTATTCTACCACCATTCCATATCTAATTGGGACTTATAAAAAACTTTGTAAAGGCGATGAAGAAAAACCAACCCGGTTTCAATTTTTTGAAACAAAAGTTCCCATCACTAAGCGAGGTAAAAATTAAATAAGCTATTTTTGTGGGTCCATGTCCATCCATTAGAAAGCTTATAAAAGATCCAATTTTCATCCCTACTCTGGATTCTTTAGAAAAACATATGGAAGTGCTACACTCCGCGAATCGTGTGATACCCTATCCTTTTCCTATATACAGACATATGTATTAGCCTTTTGCACAACAAACTTGTCTAAAAGAATTTTATTTCAAAAGTGGGCGTAGTAGTGGGCGAATTATTTTTAAAATTTAACATATACTCAAGTCTGCTTCTATGGATTGATATTATTTGATTGAAATCTGCGAAAAACATTTTTTTTAGAAAACCACCCCTAAGAAGTGGGCGGAGACATATACAATATACACCCAAACAAATAAGCGCAGTAAATTTTACAATTGAAGGCAGTAGATTTAACAAATCATTGTAGATTTGTGTAATTAACAGCGAATCTGGTTAAATTAACAAATTTTTGTAGATTTTACAGCTAATGCATTCATTTTTACAACAAAGTTGTTAAATCAACTACAATCCCCAACTGTAAAATCAACAGCGCGTTGTCAATGTCGGCTGTTAAATCTACAGATATGAATTTGTAAAATCTACATCAAAATGTTGTAGAATCTACAGCTATTTACTGTGGTAACTACAGCAGGAGCTGTAGAAATAACAACAAGTTGTAGATTCGGCATCTATTACGAAAACGTAAGAATTAGATACCATTTGAAAATATTCGCATGATAATTTTCAAAGGCCATGGCGTTGTGGTAGTGTATGCAGTCGCCGAGTGAGAGGTTCCACGTTCAACCCCAGCCAGATCCAAACATTTTTCTCATTTTATAAGTTTATTAAATTATATAATTCGGCTTAAACACACACTAAGTATTTCTTGGACAAGAACCATCTAATTGGATTGTAAAAGCTATTTCCACCCATTTCTCGCACCATACCAATAATTTAGAACTTTAAGCTAAAGTACTGCTATGAAAGCGACAAATTCTTGTTGTTTCTACAGCTCTTCGACGGCAAAGTGCTGTGAAATCTACAATTTTAGCTGTCATTTTCACAACAAGATTGTTAAATTTACAACCACACCTCTGTAAAATTTACAACGAAAATTGTCGGGTCGATTCTGACAATGAGTAAAAAAAGAATCTACAGCGTTTTACTCTATTTTTACAGCACCTTTTTTTGGGTGTACTTTTCCAAGGACCTCGTACACAAATTTTCGTCAACCTAGCTTAAAACTTAATGCCCAAAAACTGGTGAAATACGGACGGGCAGATGGACATAGCTCAATCTACTCGGCTAGTGATTCTGCGCAAATTGGTTAAAACTACTCTTGAATTGAAGTTCCGTTAAGAATTAAATTTCACCTCTGAGGATTATCCCACAGACCCTAGATATGAAGTTTGATCGAAATCCGTCCACTCGTTCAAGTTCTAGCCTCAGGCACACACAGCCAGACAGACGATCAGACAAACAGATTTGGCAGACCTACTTTTTTGAGCTTCTCTACCATCGTAATGTCAGAATTAATTAATATCTCGAGTTCGAATTTTAGCACTATACTATAGGTGCAAGTATACTTAGGTATATTCTACCCCAATAACATGTACCATGAGAGCATGCTAAGGGCTAAAAAACAAAATTAAATTTCACCTCTGAGGATTATCCCACAGACCCTAGATATGAAGTTTGATCGAAATCCGTCCACTCGTTCAAACTCTAGCCTTAGGCAAACACAGGCAGACAGACGAACAGACAGACAGATTTGGCAGACCTACTTTTTTTAACTTCTCTACCATCGTAATGTCAGAATTAATTAATATCTCCTTAATATTATAGGTGCAAGTAAAAAAGATATAAATGTCGCGCACAGAAGAAAACCTTGTATCATAACACCAGAGTCTCAGTACATAAAATTCTGTTCCAACGAGATCCTTTACAACAAAGCGAGTCTGATACGAGTGGACAATTTCCTAATTAAGATGACTCGAAGGCACATTGCGAGAGTAATGACCTCAATGAATAACCTGATCTCCGGGGTTTTCTACCCTACTAACCTACTAACATGTATCATGAGAGCATGCGCCTTAACGGCTTTGTTCCCCCAGGAGGCATTCCTCTATTAAGATGAGGCAGGTTTGATCCAGGGTAGAGCGGCGGTGCCGATAATCTTCCATGTAGCCCGGAAAACCGTGAATAGGCGGTTCAACCAGGAGCAAGTCGTCGTACGGAGCGCTGAGGAGCGTCTCCGGTTTAGTAGGTCGGTGTCAACCCGAGATATCAAAAACGTCGAGCTACAATTCTGGTGGCTTGAGGGAGCTTCCTCGTCGATCCCTATAGATCCCGGATAGAGACAGTACGGGTATATGGCCACCATGTATTTTTGCATGCCTTCGGCCGACTTACATAGCTTTAGGTGTTCTTTAGTTCTAGGGTAGCGAAAAATTACAAAAAAAAAGCCCGATGGCAACCAAAAAAAAATACAAAAAACATAAAAAATTTCATTTAGGTTTTCTTGATTCATATTTATAAAAACCTTTAGAAGAAAAAGAAAAAAACGAACAGACAGAATTGGCAAACCTACTTTTTCGAGTTTCACTATCATCGTAATGTTAGGATTGATTAATATCTCGATTTCAAATTCTAGCACGAATGCAATACTTGCCCTATATTATAAGTAGGTACAAATAATAAGAGGGAAAATCGCAGTTGAGATAAATCGAACGCGAGTTTGGTGCATACAAATATTTACTGGACTGGTTGACATATTGCAAAAAAATATTTAATAAACTTTAAAAGATGTGTCAATTACATTTTCCACTTTTTCTGGAAAAAAAAAACCTAAAGAAAAAAAACGGAAAAATTCCCGTTAAACAGATGATTTTCTCTGCACTTTCTCAGCAGCAAAATAAAACTGACTGCAAACTTGCCTGAACTATAAAAGTCGGAAGCTAATGTCAAAATTCTACGTTCAGTTTCCTTCACTGCAGTCATTTCCATAAGTAACTCATAATGGAAGTATGCGTTCGGAAGCAGCTCTTAAGTAGTTTCGCTGGTTAATTTAGCGCTTTTCCATAAAAAAAATCAATTGTTTTGAGTAAATTAATAATATAATTAACTGAATTAAAAGTGAATGCACGTTATAAAATCTCATTTTAGAATTTTCCCCACCTAACTGCCGCATTTTTATAAGTAAGAGCGGATCGAATCGCACTTTCGGAAGTGAGCAAAAGTGACCGAAACTGACCGAAAACTGAAAAAATCGAAGCCAAAAGCTGTTATAGTCGCTCAGCACTAATCCTGTGTATTCGCATTGTTTTGGTCCTACGTAACCATACGACTATTATAGTTCAGCGCAGAGCTGATGCTTATAGGTGCAGAGCATATGCTGTCATTTTACATTTATAAACACATAGTGCTGCCGAACTCATGCATTGATAATGCAGTTTGAATGCAATAATGAACGCAAATTCTGCAGAACTGCGGTAAATTTACATTTATGAACTCAGCCAAGATTTTCTTCTGTGCGTGACATCTACATATGTATATTTTCTTTATCTTTATAACAGAAATGATACAGATACAGTTAGGAATAAATTCAAACATACATGTTGAGACATGCAATAAATTTGACATGAGTCTGTCATCTGTCATAAGAACACATAGTTGTATGTTTTATTTTTTGGCGATATGAATTGATTACTCATCTGCGCTATGCACACCACAAATGTTGCCACATTTCAACGTATTTCACATTTTGATGTGCAAATATGAAAAAGAAAATATTAAGTATACGTTTTTAAATGTATTATAGATCTACTATAAATTTATCTGCCTATGGGGAAGGTATGTATGTATTAAATACACATTGAATAATAAATAGTTAACAATGGTCTACAGCTTAAAGCGATCAACTTTTTCTTTTTTTGCGACAAAATATCCTGTAACAATACAGATATTGCTTAAGGTTTTAATGAATGCGTTGGTATGGGTGTTGGCCGGCTATATGTAGAAAAAATATATAATAAAATATATGTACATATATGTACATAGATACATGTATATGTATGTATATAGATGGGTGTCGCACATTTTTGTTTTTACTTTAAACTAATTTAATTACTTATTGCCCGTTTCCTTTAAGATAACGATGATCTACAGCTTAAAAAGATCTATTTTTTTCGGTTTTTCGAATACCTAATATATTGTTTAACAATACAGAACCGGGTCGATGTTAAAAAAAATAAAAAGTAAACTTTAGGACGATTCATAACCATTCCTTTTAGTGTTTGATATAGTACCTACCTATTTCTCTTTCAGCCTATCACAGCCTGCTCAACTATGTTCTAACTTTTTTTTCTATAAAATACATTATTAATTATACAAGAAGAAGAAAAAAATGTGCACGACTGGATCGTACGTACTTGCACCTATATGCTCTTAGTTGGATGTGCACAAATTTTTAATAAAAAAAAAATTAAATAATTTTGGATAAGTTTAAATGCCACATTTTGTTAAACATTAAATCTGGGCCACATTTCGATTTTTATGGAAATCCATTGATTTTTAGCCGAGAAATAGCCATATTTCTAAAACCAGTTAATAAGAAAAGTACCGTTATACGTATTTTTAGCCAAAAACGTGGTACGCCATGTTATAGCATTTCTCTAGACTAACTCAAATATGAAATTTAATCAAAATCGTTAGAGCCGTTTTCGAGAAAATCATGTTTTTGTAAAATTGGCCTTAAGTAAAGTACCGTTAATAATAGGGCTAGAACTAAAATTCCAATTTCCCCTCTGGAGAATACACAACAAACCCCAGATATGAAGTTTGAAGGAAATCGGTCCACCCGTTTGGGCTGTAGTCGAGCGTACATACATACAGAGTGACGGACAGACAGACAGACAGACAGACAGACAGACAGACAGACAGACAGACAGACAGAATCGGCAGACCCACTTTTTCGAGCTTCTCTATGATCGTAATGTCAGAATTCATTGTTATCTCGAGTTCGAATTTTTGCACGAATCCAATACTTGCCCTATATTATAGGTGCAAGTAAAACTAACTGAGCAACGATTAGAGTCGTTGTCCATACATAAGTACATATGTACATATATGTACCTACAAATATTAATAAGTTTTCTAAGAATGTATATTTAGAATATTTATCTCGCCCTTTTTTGTAATCTAATTCATGTTATAAAATTCATAAAGATGTTTATCTATTTGACTCAAATTTAAAATCTCATAGAAATTCATTAATTAGTTTTCGAACTATCGAAAAATACACGTAGAACTTCTTTGAAATGTTCTACATTACAACTCCATTCGATTTCTGTGAACAACCCTCAACCTTCCGTGCCAAGAAAACGAAAATCATAAAATGTTTTTATTTTAAAAACTGCACATCATGTGAAAAACTTCACACTACACGATCCTGCAAATTGTTTTTTTTTTTACATTTCTCCTTTTTGGTTTCCTTTCCTTTTCCTTCTCATTAGTTTGTTTTCTTTCGCATATCTATTGTCTGAGATTTCGATTTTCTAGACACCAATCATTACTGGAAATCGAGCAACTTATGTAACTTCTCACTGGGTGCGCTACCGTCAATTTCCTCAACTGGCACTACTATTAGATTTGTATACAGTCCACTACGGATATAAGAAACATTCATACAAGAAAAAATCGCTTATAAGAAATGTATGTTTAAACACTTTGTCTTTTTTTTTTTTGTCCATATGAAAAATAGCTGATATAAGAAACACATTCGTATATAAGAAACGAACTTCCATTCACAAAATTTACTGTTAAAAACAAAATTCAACGCACAAAAGCAACATGATTTTTTTTTTTTAACTGGATTTGAGTTCATCATAAACTCCTTTTTCTTTAAGAATGCATTAAATAGCTGTTAACGTCAAAAACTGAACTCTTTTTTACTATTGGTTACATCGAATCGTTCTAGAGTTTCAAATTGGCACTTACAATATAGGAAAATTTGTTTCTTACATCAGTTTTTTTCATTCATATAAGAAACATTGTTTCTAATATACGTGTTTTCATATAAGAATAACTCGGATATAAGAAACAAATTTTGTGTATTTTAGATGTTTCTTATATCCGTCTTATATAGTCCCGTATGGTATTATTCAATTGATGTGCAGTGAATTTGTTAAACGTCGGTTTCGGTTGTGAGTTTTTTTCTTTATTCGCATTTCCTTTGATTCTTTAGTTGCCCACTTACAATTTTTACTTTACCGATACGTATAGGGCAAGTTTTGCAATCGTGAAAATTTTCGATCTCGGTATTTTGATAAATTACATAGAGAAGTCGAAAAAAGTGGGTCTGAAAATTCTGTCTGTAAGCGAGCCTACAGCCTAAACGGGTGAATGGATTTTTATCAACCTTCATATCTAGGGTCTGTAGAGTAATCCCTAGAGGCAAATTGAAATTTTTGTTCTAGCCCTAATATTAACGGTAATTTACTTGAGGCCAATTTAACAAAAAGCAGATTTGCTGGAAAACGGTTCCTACGATTTTTTTTTAAATTTCATATTTCGGCTAGTTTGGCAAAGTGCTATAAGATGGGGTACCACATTTATGGCCAAAAACGTTAATAACGGTACTTTACTTATAGCCAATTTGGAAAAAAACTGATTTTAGTGTGTATAGAACTGGGCTAATGCCAAAAGATGGCGTACTTTTCAAGCCAAGCGGTTTTAGCAAATTTTCTCGAAAACGGCTCTAACGATTTTGATTAAATTTTATGCTTATGCTAGTTTTGTGAAGTCTAATAAAATGGCGTACTACGTTTTTGGCCAAAATTGCTTATGACGGTACTTTACTTAAGCCAACTTAACAAAAATTTGGTTTCCTCGAAAACGGCTCTAAAGATTTTGATTAAATTTTATATTTGAGCTAGTCTAGACAAATGAGTTAAAATAATAAAGTTCATTAATTTCCAACTAACAGTAAAAAGGTGCAAGTACGTTCGACCCAGTCGTGCACTTTATTAATAAAACGAGATTCATGAGTGATTTTTGCATTCCGTAGAATTGAACCATGTACTTTCGAATGTTTCTGGATCTTTTATGCATTTTGATACTATTTCCGATTTAATGTCTGGTATGTGTGGACAGTTCAAATAAACATTTTCGAAAATGCTTACATGTCTTTGACAGATGTTATAAAACAGGTCTGAGGGTGATAGCAAACTTCCAAAATAGGAGTCAGAACTAACAGATTAGCAGCGCTGTATATTTCAGAACAATTGAATCATTCTATTTCATCGTTTTGAATAATAGCAGCAGGTATGAGGGATAAAACGAAATCCAAGTAAGTGTAAACCAATTTCCTCATCCAACAGTCTACTGTTGAATAATCAGTGAACAAGAACCAGAATAAAAAAAAAATGAAAAAAACTCCAAACCTATCTATAATATGCTATAAATATACTACCATAATAGCTTGGCGACCAATATGCTTCGATTGTGGCGGCCAATGTTATTTGAAATGTGCTTCGATAGTGTTAATGTTATTTGATTATGATATACAAGCATAGATAATTTATCTATGATACAAGGTTTTCTTCTGCGCGCGACATCTACATATAACTTATTTATCTATGGTTTTTCTCAACGGATTACACCCAGTCTCCACAAGACATAATTTCAGTCAAGACTCAAGTCGTGACATTAACATGTCTCGTGTACACCGCTATAATATAATAATAAATATCCTACCATAATAGCTTGGCGGCCAATGTGCTTAGATTATGGCGGCCAATGTTATTTGATTATGATACAAGATTATCTTTTGCGCGCGACATCTATATCTTATTTATCTACGGTTTTTCTCAAACGGATTACACCCAGTCTCACGAGACATAATTTCAGTTAAGACTCAAGTCGTGACATTAGTATGTCTCGTGTAGATCGCACTTTTACGAACTTGACTTGCAGTCGGACATCTTAAACAGCCTTTTTGTCTTGTCTTCTCTGTGGACATAAACCCTGATTGAAATTTGACATTTGAAGTTTGGCAGTCGTTTTTTATAAGAAAAAACATGTGTTTTGATCGATTAGTGCTTTCTAGACGTGCAAAGATGGCAGATTTTTGATTTTCACAAACAGCAACAATAAGTTTGTTGATTTTCTAAAAGCAAGTGAGCTTGTTTTGCTGTTGATAACATGTTGAAGAATGAAAAGTTATAACATTTTTATGACATAAAAGTTTGGCGGGCAAAAAGTCTGACTGAAAAGTCTGCCTTTTTTCAGACTTGTGGAGACGCGGTGTTATCTTCGACTGTTCAATCATAGATAAAAAATATATATTATTATCTAACGATCAAAATTCAATTTGATGTGTTGTAGTTATTAATTTTTGCAAATCAATGGCCGAGTTCCCAACACATCGCTGCTAGAAAATGTTTGCACCGGGATGACAGATTTTGTCCCAGAGGCCGCTAGATTCATTAGCGCAGCAGCTATATTAGCGAAGTGTTGGGAACTCGGTCAATTGCTTGATCAGAATGAAAATATAAATAAATATCAGGCCGTAAGCAGCCCATAGAGGGCCAAGAACTTGCTTCGCACAACTGTACATGTTGTGCGTGGTATACATTTTTACACATACAGAAGGGACTTACAGTTTTGTGCCATATCCGAAGGACAGAGGGGTCTTGAGAAGCTCTCTCATGAAAGTAATACTCTTGAATGTTTGTCAGACACTCGGATGAGGTGGGGCCGTGAAAAAAACGTTGGGCAGTAGTCCAACGCACTAGCCACTGTGCCACGGCACCCACAGAATGCATTCATCGCAAAAATCTACTGCATTAATTTTTAATGTTATGTTTTCGTTTTCAGTTATTAAATAAAATTAGAATATACATACATGTTTTTTTTTAAATTCATTATCTGCTTCACATTTTTCAAATCTACTACTTTTTTTGGTCAATTTGATTCACTTTTTGAGCTCAGCATTCTCATCCCTGCTAAGAACTGTGCTGTGCTGTAAGTAGTTTGCGTGGAGGAAAAATTTGGTTGTACTTAAATATATACATGCATATGTACGTGAATCGGACGGATTGTTTGTATGCGCGGAGCCGTGGATTGGATGTATGCGAATAAATTGTATAGATATCTATTTATGTATTATTTAATTGATGTGCAGTAAATTTTTTAAACGTCGCGCATAGGAGTATTTGCATCAAAAACATGGCCACCATTCTTTTTCGTTCTTTTTGTTGAAAATTAATATTCATATATATTACAATATTTTGTTATTTAAGATATGTTTTTATGAAAATAAACACCAAAAAATATGTTATGGTTAGCATATTATGGTAATTGATGTTTTTTGAGTCTTTGCTAATTTCATCGTTACAAAGAAACATCAATTTCTCATTAGTTGTATTTGAATCTTCTGCAAGGAGCAATTCTAGGGTCTCCTTGGAAAGACAATCAGTCTTGGTTTCGATAGCTACTTTTTGACACAACTTATATGTAAGTGGATTAGGACTAAGAATAAATATGTTGGGGATATCTATATTACAATCCCTTTTAGAGAACTTTGTGGCATAATTAAGCGGTAGAGTCTCTGAGTTGAAATTTTATTAGTACGTAATACATACATCTTAGTTGTTTTTATTATTTAATTACTTATTGTTGTTTAGTAGGCAAGGTCTCCAGGCAAATGGGCCAGTGTGTAGATTTAGTTTCCCCGAATGACCGTCCGTACGTGGTAGGTAGAACCACATCCTTCACATCATCCTTCCTTCCATGTTGTTAACTGAATACAGCGGATCTAAAGAGGAAAACTTGAAAAAACCCGTAATCCCGGGTGTGCAACTACCGTGCCTATGTGGACGAATGGCATCACGTTACGGTGTCTTATAACGGTGAACTCTGGAAACCTTGGGGACCTCCTGTTTATATTAAATTCCCTTTACCTGCATACAGGGGGTGAGTGCAGGTGGACTTCCTCTTCCCTCTTACTCGTGGGACCCAAAAACGTCTTCTTATCACAACTTTCTACAACTTTAAGCGAAGAGTGTTAACCGGTCGGGCATTCCTAGCTCTACACCCAAAAAAAAAGATGCTGTAAGAATAGAGTAAAATGCTGTAGATTCTACTGCATTTCTTGTCAGAATCGACCCGACAATTTTCGTCGTCAATTTTACAGAGGGGTGGTTGTAAATTTAACAATCTAGTTGTGAAAATAACAGCTAAAATTGTAGATTTCACAGCACTTTGCCGTCGAACAGCTGTAGAACAGCTGTAGAAAGAACAACAATTTGCATGTAAAAAAAAAATCGCTTTCATAGCACCACATAAGCCTAAAGTTCTAATTTATTGGTATGGTGCGAGAAATGGGGTGGAAATAGCTTTTACAATCCAATTAGATGGTTCTTGTCCAAGAAATACTTAGTGTGTATTTAAACCGAAATATATAATTTACTTACAAAATGTGAAAAATGTTTGGATCTGGCTGGGGTTGAACTTGGAACCTCTTACTCGGCGACTGCATACACTACCACAACGCCATGGCCTCTGAAAATTACCATGCGAATATTCTCAAATGATATCTACTTTTTACGCTTTCGTAATAAATGCCGAATCTACAACTTGTTGTAATTTCTACAGCTCCTGCTGTAGTTACTACAGTAAATAGCTGTATATTCTACAACATTTTGATGTAGATTTTACAAATTCATATCTGTAGATTTAACAGCCGAAATTGACAACGCGCTGTTGATTTTACAATTGGGGGTTGTAGTTGATTCAACAATTTTGCTGTAGAAATGACTGCATTCGCTGTAAAATCTACAAAAAAATGTTAATTTAACCAGATTCGCTGTTAAATACACAAATCTACAAGGAATTGTTAAATCTACTGCCTTCAATTGTAAAATCTACAGCGCTTTTTTTTTTGGGTGTATAAAAACCGACCGGAACATATGCCAGACCAAGGAAGGAGAAGCGCTTCTTCTCACTTCTGATGAGAAAAGCGATGGGCTTAATTGACATAAATCTGGAAA
This sequence comes from Chalcosyrphus nemorum, assembly GCA_949716465.1. Taxonomy (NCBI): domain Eukaryota; kingdom Metazoa; phylum Arthropoda; class Insecta; order Diptera; family Syrphidae; genus Chalcosyrphus; species Chalcosyrphus nemorum. The sequence continues at coordinate 41,524,600 of OX454334.1, forward strand.
GGCTCTTTCTAGAATCAAGTGACACTTGCTCCATCGCCAGCTAATCTCTCTCCCATGCGTCAACCAGCTCAAAACGGACAAAAAACTGCAAGTTGACTGTAAGGAGATTAAGGACTAGGTAATGGGAAGAACTGACTGAAAAGCCAAACGGCGAACATGGAGAACTTTCTGAACGACATTACTGTATCGAAGGATCTCCGTCCTATCAGCCTAACCTCGTTTATCCTCAAAAGTTTTGAAAGGCTGATCGACATACATATCCGGAGCAAACTGCGCCCAGAGGATCTCTGCCCAACCCAACAGGGTTACACCAGAGGGAAAAGCGTAGAGACAGCGCTATACAGTGTCGTCAGCTTAATCGAGAAATCGCTCACAGAGAAAGAATACAGAAAGAATAAGGTGGTAAGAAGAACATTGAGTATGCTCAACATCGGTGACATCCTGATAAATTGGATAGTCAGAATGCTCGAAAACAGACATACATATAACTACTGAGATTGGCGGCAAAATGGTATCGCCCACGTTTAGTTTGCTTTTCTTTCCCACAAACTGTTCTACATTGCATGCCACTAGTACACATTTTCCATAAAGTTGTTCGTTTTTGCTATCAGAAAATTTAAAAAATCTTCTTTCGGAAAATCTTCTAGCTTTACAGCTAGCGACACAGGCCTATTCATTCTAGTTATTTTTTTTTCTTCAGAAATGCTGGTAGAATTACAAATAGGTATGAGGAATAAAACGAAATCCAAGTAAGCATAAACCAACTTCCTCACCGAACGCTCCAACAGTCTAATGATGAATGATCAGTGAATAAGAACCAAAATAAAATAAAAAACAGCAAAAACTATCTATAACATGCTATAACACGCTATAAATATGCTACCATAATAGCTTGGCGGCCATTGTGTTTCGATTGTGGCGGCTAATATGTTATTTGATTATGATACAATTAGGTTTTCTTCTGTGCACGACATCTAAATCTTATTTATCTATGGTGCCAATTAAGATTCAAGTCATGACATTAATATGCATGTAGATTAGACCGTACTTTTATGGCTTGACTTGCTGTTGGACATCTAAGTCAGCCATTCATTCCATTTCATTTTGAAAAAGTTAAAAAAGCTCAAGGTAGTCTGAGCTTTCACTTTTTGCAAGCTCGAAAACCAACAAATACAGGAAGAACTTATCAGCCTATCTGCAACAGATGGCTCTGTGATACGATGATTTTGAGCAAACCTAAAACATATTCCAATTGCATTAATTTATAGTAACTTGCAGTGTTACGAGTTGCCTCGGTGTTTTAAAATACAAATAATGAAAGTGATGATTTTACTTGAGATTTTGAAATTTTCTTTCTTTAGCATCTAAATATCAACTTTAGCTTTTATATTAAATATCATATACAACTATTAAGCAAAAGGTGGCGCTGGCTGCGTGTATTTTTCACTTTTTCCACTTTTCTCTGAATTTAGGTATCCCTTAAATCGTGGACAGAGGTTGTGAATTTCGTCGGCTCTTGGATTAAGTAAAGTAATTTTATAGAAACAAATTCTGGGATTTATACCAATAAAATTGAAGCATAAATAATTAGCAAAATGAAAGATTGCTTTAAGTGTAAAAGCGGAATTCGTGGCGAATCCGGTGTTAAATTGTGGGAAGGTCTTTAACTTCATTACAAAGTGTAGCGGTCTGGATACTTACAGTAGTAACGTACCTAACTAACTGCTTTTTAAAAATCATATGCGATGGTTGTATGCTCTATATACACAATGTTGGAACTAATGTTGGAACTTGAGGAATTACTGTAAAAAAAATGAGTTAGGAAATAAAAATCTGCTTGAAGCAATTGAGGAAAGAACTAAACGGCTTAAGGCTATGAAAACGGCACAAGAAACAAGTGAAAAGAGTGTGAAAGAGATTCAAAAAATGAGTGCTTTTATTGAATCTTTTATAATGCACAGTGAGAAATTGTGTGACAAAGTACACCAATTGAAAAAGTGAAAGGAACAATCAAATTCGAGTACTTTAGGCCCCTCGACGCGATTCCGATATATGAGAATGTTTTGGAATAAATAGGCAAACTCCAACTCGAGGAATTTTTCGAAACTAATAATCTAATTATGGAGTGTCAGTCAGGATTCGGTAAAAAACACTCATGTGAAACAAATTTGAACAATGTGCTTATTAGTTGGAAAGAGGAGCTTGCTGCCAAAAAACATGTGGTCGCTGTATTCTTGGATTTCCAGAGGGCCTTCGAAGCGATAGACAGGAATATTCTTCTGGATAAACTGCAAAGTTACGGTGTGAGAGATAAAGAACTAAGATGGTTTAAATCTTTTTAAGTAACGGAACCCATCGAACAAGAGTGAATGGGGTTGTGTCAAATAGTACTCTAACAACACTTGGATTACCAGAAGGTTCCGTTCTTGAAGCTGAACTCTTTATTATATATGTACATGAACGACATTAAACACGAACTCAGATACTTGCAGATAGCCTTTTTTTGCGGACGATGCCCTTGAATTTCTATCAAGAAAAAACTCAGATGATTGCGTAGAAAAACTACAGGATGACCTACACAGAGTGAGCATGAGCACAGCAAATAAACTTAAATTAAATGTTAAAAAATCAAAATGTATGGTAGGTACTTACAAATTATATTAATCTAAATCTTAGTATTAAAAATGAACTATTGGAGCGGGTTGAAGAAGTAAAATATTTATGAGTAGTTATTGATTAAAAATCATCTTTCAAATCACATTTATCATAATTTATATACAAAAAAAAAGTAGGTTTTTTTTAATAGAATTCAAAGCAGAATGTCATTAATATGTGCTATAAATATGTTCAATGTCATGATCAAAACACATTTCGAGTACTGTTCATCCGTTCTTTTTCTTCTCAGAAAAAGAACAAAAATTCCGATTTCACCTCAAATGGTGATCCTACAGAGCTCAGATATAAAGTTGAAAGCAAATCGGCCCAGCCGCTTAGGCGTACATACACACAGACAGACAGACAGACAGACAGAATCGTCAGACCCACTTTTTCGAGCTTCTCTATCATCGTAATGCCAGAGTTTATTGTTATCTCGAGTTCGAATTTTTCACGAATCCAACAGTGGCCCCCACTATTGAAGCACATTATCATTGACATTATCCACAAGCTATTATGGTATTCCCATTTTCTAGCCTTACAGCACAGACATTCTTTGTCTGTGCTTACAGCATAGATAAATAAGATATAGATGTCGCGCACAAAAGAAAACCTTGTGTCATAATCAAATAACAGTGGCCCCCAGTATTGAAAAACATTATCCACAAGCTATTATGGTAGCATATTTATAGCGTGTTATAGCATATTATAGATAGTTTTTGCTGTTTCTTTTTTCATTGTTTTTTATTTTATTCTGGTTCTAGTTCACTGATCAGTCATCAGTAGATATAAGAATAAGTATGACCAGAATAAAATGAAATGGCGACAGAATGAAACACAAAAAAAAGCAAAATCTGTCTATAATATGCTATATTAGGCTAGAAATATGTGCCATAATAGCACAGACAATAAATATACAGTTGTCGCACGCCTATACAAAAAAGTGGTATAAGAAAATGAAAACTGAAAAAGCTTTTAAAAAAGCTTTTACCGCAGTACAAAAAAATATTTGTTTTTTTACTTGCACCAATACGTAGTATAGGGCAGATATGGGTTCCGTGAAAAAATCAAACTGGAGATCACAATGAATTCTGACAACACAATGATAGAGAAGCTAAAAAAAAGTGTACCTCTTGATTCTGTTTGTCTGGCTATGTTTATGTACGCTGGACTGCAGCCTAAACGGCTGTGGCGACTAGCTTCAAATTTCATATCTGAACTTTGTAGGGTTACCATTTGAGCCGAAATCGGAATTTTTGTTCTAGCCGCGGTATTACCAGGGATGCGATCCGAACCGAAATTATATTAAAAGATACGAAAAAATAAATTGAAAAATTATCACAATGTTTAATTTAGCCAAAATTGTCTTATTTGCTTAGATATAAAGAGTATTTTGTTAATTGTACTTTTGGCCAAAAAACGTGATACGCCATTTTATAACACTCCATAAAAGTAGTTCAAATATGAAATTTAAAGAAAATCGTCGGATCCGTTTTCCAGTTAATAGGCTAAAACATCTTAATCCTTGGAAAAGTACTGTTATACGCACTTTTGGCGAAAAAATAACATTTACGATCTGTAATCTAATGTAAAAAGTTAATTTTTTTTAACAAGGGTAGGTGAAAAATCTTCAAAAAGACACTATGAGGACCGTAAAACGCCTGCTCATAGTAGTGTAGGATTTTTACCCACTAAAAAAACCTCCCTTCAATATATTTCTGATTACTGCAACTAAGTATTGACTTATCAAAGAGTTTTTATTTAATGAGATTACAACGCTTGGCAGGTAATTTTCCATTGAAAGGTCCTGCATTTACTGACAAATTAACGCGGTTGTAGTTTATCAAGCTGGGTCGAAAGGGTTTGTTCTTTGTAGACGGCGTAAAATATGTCGCTCATCTAAGAGTTGTAGAACCGTATTATTCACGTGACCTTCTAATCGGTTCTTGTGTTTTTGAGCAAACGCTTTGATTTCATCTTCCACGGTGGCGATTTCGAAATTTCTATGGATATCGTTGTTTCTTATATACCACGGTGCATTCAAGATTTCTTTTAGCACTTTATTTTCAAAAGTCTGTAAAATATTGTAGTTGGTTTTCCTGGTGCAACCCAAGAGTTGTATACCATACGTCCAGACCGGTTTAAGCACTTGCTTATATAAAAGCAGTTTGTTATGTATACTACGTTTTGAATACTTTCTAAGTAACCAGTACATTTCTCTGTATTTATTTTCTAGTTCTTTGCGTCTTTTTTTTTTTTAAATTGAGTCTTCCATTTCAATTTTGCGTCAGGCGTCATGCCGAGGTATTTAGCCTCATTTGCAAATGGAATTTGAACCGAGTTGACAAAGATAGGTAAATTATTGATTTTTCTATAAGTAAAATTTACACGAACTGAATTAGTTTCGTTGAGCGCGATACGCCAAACTTGTATCCATTCATTCACCCTATTCAATGCTTCAATTTTTCGGTTGTTTGTTCGATAGTTTTGCCTGTTGCTAAAAAGGCAGCAAAGGTACCTTAAGTGGTTCCTTCTTTTTGTGGAATATCACGAGTGTACAATAGATACAAGAACGGACCTAGTACACTTCCTTGTGGTACTCCAGCAGCTATTTCTTTGTGAGAAGTCATTTCCGTGTTTTACACGAAAGAGTCTATTCGCGAGGTATGACACCAATATGTCATATTGTCGTGCCACACCTTGTCAAAAGCTTGAGAAACGTCTAGAAATACGCCTGAACAAACTTTTTTTTCTTCAAAAGCTTTTTCAATTACATCGGTTATTCTATGTACCTGATCAATTGTAGAGTGTTTGCATCTAAATCCGAATTGATGATCAGGGATAAGATCTTTTTCTTCTATAACTGGCTGTAAACGATTGAGTAATATCTTTTCAAAGATTATAGACATAATAGGCAAAAGCGAAATAGGACTATATGATTTTTTCTCATTCGGTGGTTTACCGGGTTTTGGGACCCTTATAACTTCCGCTACTTTCCACTGACTTGGAACATATTTTGATCTTAGCGGCGTTTACAATGTTCAGAAATTTAAGCTTTCTTGGGCAATTCTTTAAGAAGCTCTCCTGTAATTAAGGCGTATCCAGGAGCTTTTTTAGGTTTCAATTTCTTTATTTCTTGCCTAAGTTCAGTTAACTTGCTAATGTGTAGTTGTCAGATGTTATATCCGATGCATTGATGTTTTCAATGAGCGGTTGACCATCAAACTGCTTAAATGTTTCTTCAAGGTGGGCTGCAAATAATTCTGCTTTCTCCTTATCATCCCTAGCCCATTCCCGATTATTTGTTGCGATTGGCGGAGAGGGGATTTGCGGTTTTTTTTTATGCCTTTGACCACTTTCCAGAGTGAATAATTGGAGTCTTTTTCCGCTGTAAGATTTTCGAGATACATTTCTATTGTACGGTTTTTAAAATCCTTTATGGTTTTCTTTAACAAGTTGCTCAAATGATTTACTTTCGCTTTATGCTGCGGACAACGAGTTTGTTGCCATCTTTTCCGCGCTTTCCTTTTCTCTTTTACCATTTCTGTTATTTCTGGAGGATATTTAAGTGCCTAGTTCTCTTTCGTTTGCCTTAGTAAGTTGGCTTACTGCTCGAGTAAAAATCACAACTATATCCCATGCCCGCTTCGTAAAGCACTCTACCTTTTCGTGAGATACATCTCGAACCCCAAAATGTGTATTTGGCGTTAAAGTCACCACCGAGTTAAAAATGTTAATGAAATCACTTTTTTGAAGCACGATTCTATTTAAACAAAAAATAAGCCAAGAAAGATGTCTATTTCTTACGCGTACAATGCAAACTTGCATAGAATTAAGCTCGCCTTTTCGTTTTGGTGTATGTTCGATAGTGTCTTTTATGAAAAGTGACGAACCACCCCTTGCCCTTTCCGATGGATGGAAAGCGTGATATCCACAATAGCTTTTAATGTTAGTATACATATTGCTTCGTCATATGCCTTCCAGATATTAAACATATATCAATATTTTTTTCGCCTAAAAATATTTTAAGCTCGTCGAGTCTTTGCAGGAGCTCATTGGCATTCCAATTAAGTATTTTGAGCATCCTTTTCATATTCTTCGTGGTGTCTGCGTGCAACGAACATTATGTTCAAATTTAACTAATCTATCGAAAATAAGTCTGTTCGTTTTAGCTGGCTCTTCGAGTTTGGCGAGAATAATAGAAAAGACTTGAGATACTGGGTCTTGCGAACTACAATTTTTACTGCGTTCTACTTTCGTGGCTTGAGCGTAAGTTTGTATATTGCTGTCAGGTGACTTTTCTTTTGTGATTTATGGTTTAGGGGTTTTAGGCTTTACTTTACCTACTTATTACCCGATTTCAAAGCCGTAGTTTCGGCGTATGATAACTTTTCTTTAACAATTATTGGTCTGATCTTATTCGATTGTTTTGAGACTTGATGATGTGATTCCATAAGCTTATCACGCCTTTTTGTAACTCTTTAGCTACTTCGCAGCCTCGATAATTAGCCGGGTGGTTTCCCTTGCAGTTAATACATGCTGGTGGTGTTTGCTTGTTCATGCCACAATCTTTGGATAAGTGTTTGCCGGCGCATTTAACACATCGCGGTTCTTTTTATACCCTATCCTAAGGGTATATTAAGTTTGATATGTAGTTTGTAACATAGAGAAATATTACAGGTCTATCTGTATAAATACAAAGTATACATATAAATGATCAGATTTCAAAATATTCACTTTTTCAGTATTTTTATATGAAACTCAAAAGAACTTACGCAAGCAAAAAGAAAGATATATTTTTAGTCTACAAATCTTCCATACATTTTATTCGGTCACGCCTACATTTTAGGGGCGTTTTCATCAAAAAACTGTTTTCGACGTTTTTATTCGAATATCATTTCTAAGGAACAAAATACAGGATATATTAAACAAAATTTAAAATCCGCCCATTACCCACTTATTGATAAAATTCGTATTTTGGAGTAATTTGATAAGATATTAAAAAAAGAAACATTTGTATACAGGAAAGGGATCACACCAAAACAATTATTGTTTCAAAAAGTGGGCGAATTTCAAAAATATTTTAACATTTACATAATTCTGCTCCTAAGCATTGATATTATTTGATTGAAATCAAATAAAAACAGTTTTTTTAGAAAACCGCCCCTAAAAAATGGGCGTGGCCGTATACAATGCTTAGACGATTTGTAGATTAAGTGAATATCTATAAATTTGCCCAAGTAAGTTTTTTCGGTTTTCATCTTGATCTTTTTGAAAAGTGGGCGTGTCAGTGGGCGAATTTTAAAAATCCTTACACTTGTATTGCCTAGGCTAAAAATCCACACAGCAACCTGGCTTTCCTTTGACGGTTGAACACGCAACCAGATCGACCACGTGCTAATCAACGCAAGGCACGCATCCAACATCTTGAATGTGCGTACCTTTCGAGGGGCAAACGTTGATTCTGACCACTATCTTGTTGCAGCTAAATTCAGAACTCGACTGTCCAACGAGAAGAAGCTGCGAGCCGTCAAGAAAAACAAGCTTAACGTTGGACGCCTTAGCACGCCAGAAGGAACCTAGTCACTGACGCACGGGGAATTGTTGATGTGTTTAAGCAACACTTCCAGCAGTTGCTTAACGGGCAGCAAATAGAGAGGGTAAGACGAGAACCCACCTCCAGTCAATGAAGAACCAACGCCTCCACCCAGTATTGAAAAAGTTAATATAGCCATCAGGAAATTGAAGAACAACAAAGCCGCTGGCTCTGATGGGCTTCCAGCTGAACTCTTTAAATACGGAGGTGATGTCTTGGTAGGGTGCATCAAGTCATCAACCAAGTATGGGTAGAGGAACGCATGCCCGACGACTGGAGTATCAGCTCTATATGCCCCATCTTCAAAAAAGGCGATCCTATGTCTTGTAAGAACTACCGAGGCATATGATCCTATCCAACGTATTGTGTGAACGTCTGGCACACTAATCGCCACGTACCAGTGTGGCTTCCGGCCAGGCAGATCGACAATAAACCAAATTTTCGCACGCAGACAAATCCTGGAAAAGACTAACGAATTTCAAGTCGAAACCCACCACCTTTTCATTGACTTTAAAGCCGCCTATAACAGCATTCATCGTCTTGAGCTCTACCAGGCGATGGCCCAATTCGGGATACCGACAAAACTTATCCAGATGTGTCGCGTAACGCTGGAAAACAGGCGATGCTCTGTGCAATTTGGAAACAACTCTTCGGAGCTCTTCTAAACGTGCACCGGATTCAGGCAAAGAGATGCGCTGTCATGTGATTTCTTCAATATCGTGTTGGAGCAGATAGTGCGCAGTGCAGGTGTCAACACGGAAGGCACAATCTTTCACAAATCCGTCCAACTGCTGTGATACGCATATGCTATTGATGAGCAGGCGAAACGAGTTGGTCTTGAAGTGAATGAGGACAAGACAAAGTATATGTTATCAAAAAACAAAAATTTATCTGTCCAAAACATTGGACAGAACGTCACTGTTGATAGCTATAACTTCGAGGTAGTTAAAGAGTTCACCTACCTCGGAACAAATATTAATCCTAAAAATGACACCTTTGTAGAGATCTGACGAAGAATAACCCTAGCAAACCGCTGCTACTTCGGTTTGGCGAAACAACTGGGTTCAAAACTCCTAACTCGACGGACCAAATTAATGCTCTACAGAACGCTCATCTTACCAGTCATGCTGTATGGAGCCGAGTGCTGGACGATAAGTAAGAAAGCTGAGCAAATACTGGGCACCTTCGAGCGTAAAATACTCCGTGGGATATTAGGTCCCCTATGCGAGGAGGGCGAATGGAGGAGAAGGTACAACCGCGAACTCTATGAGCTGTACCAGGATGTGGATGTAGTCCAAAAAGCCAAGATACGCAGATTACATTGGCTCGGCCACATCGAGCGAATGGACAACAATGCTCCTGCCAAGAGGGTCTTGGAATCCCAGCCCCCAGGTTCGAGACGGCGAAAAAGACCGAACCTCCGGTACAAAAACCAAGATGTCGCGGATGCCAGAAAACTTGGTCTTCACAACTGGAAGCAGCGTGCTTGGGATCGCAGAGGATGGAAGGCAACGATGTCTCAGGCAGGGACTCTACAAGGGTCGGGAACCCTTAAAGTAAGTAAGTTGTATTGCTTACTTTTGTAAAAACCTCGTATACAAAATTTCATTAACCTAGCTCAAAATTTAAGACCCAAAAACATACGAACGGACATGGCACAATCGACCCGGCTAGTGTTGCTGATCATTTACATATATATATACTTTATTGGGTCTATCTTTGATATTTCTTTATGTTACAAGATGCATCAAACTTAATATACCCTTAGGATAAGCTATACAAATTTGTCGGTTTCATTTAAGATGTTAGTGACAAAAATCTGGCTTCTGGTGGCAGTTGAATACTTGCACATGATTAATAGCGTCTTTATTAAGCCTGAATTGTTTTACAAATCTTAAATAAATGCGAATTCTTAACACTTTAACCATTGCTTATGGTTTATCTGACGATTGCTCGGAGAGAAGCAAAATATCTTCTTCTATAGCTCTTACGCTTTTTCCTACTCAATCCGGCACTTAAGTGTTATTCTGTCCGGTAACCTCTCTGTATTTGTCCTCTGTCTCTTATCACTGTAGTAATGTAGTAATTGGTAGTGATTTTCCTTGTAGATCCGGTGGTACAGTGAGCAGAGTTGCCCATCTGTATCGGGGCACAGCTGCCACCCTAACCTAACCTAAAGCAACTGATAGTCAAAATTAAGCAACTGTGCAATAATAATTTTTCTGTTGCAATGCAATTATTTAGCGGTGTCAAATGGAAGAAAGGTATTTAGAAGAGGTTTTTGTTTATTGTATTTAATTAATTAATTTTTTTTTACCACAGTGATCACAACAATTGGACAGATAGCCAAAATTAAATTGTTATTAACTACGCGGCTTAAATATGAAGCCGAATTCACCGCAGGAAAAAAGAAAAAAAAAACAATTTGGACTAGAGTTTTGCAAGAAATGTTGGAAGTAGACCCCTAATTCTATTTTACAAGAGAGGTTATCTGCCGACAATTTACGAATTTAATAATAACACACAAACGAATAAAAAGAGGAATAAAGATACTGGGCGAGATGCGACAACATGGGAGGCATTATCGACGAGGAATACGGTTCAAAGCATTCCATTCCAAAACAATCTGATACTTGTCGAAAACTAACTTAATTGCACAGTTTCCACAGAGTAATATAAATATTACCATTTATCCAGTGAGTAACCATACCTACCAAGAGGTTTGGCTACCCAAGTAGCCCCTTTCGACCAACTCACCTCCTACTACATGCCCCCCTACTCTTGACCCAATGCTACCTCCCTCTGTTAAACTCACTTCTAGATTGGCGGACCCAACTTCAATGATCAATGATCTTGATAGCCGCTACACTATGTCAAGACTGCGTGACCACCGGCTTTTTGAAAATGTTCGTCTTTATCTAGCATATTTATATGATAAACCGGACTCCGTGTGCATTGACGGTAAGACGAAGACGAATGTTATAGTATCTATTCAAAAAGAAGGCCTCCCAACTGATCCTGTAGCCTTGAGAAACATCTACACGCGTTTTCACGAGAGTTTTAACATCTCCTCTTCAACAGTGGCTAAAGACCTTTCAACCTATGCTTCTCATATTGGCTCTAAACGTCTCTCGCATCTTCAAAATTCTCGCAAAAACTTTAATAACTACTTTCGTCCCTAACTCCAATCCAGATATTCTATCCCTTTATTATCAGAACGTCAGAGGTCTCCGCACCAAAACCTCGATAGTTCATCTCAACTCTCAAACACTTCCCTACGACATCTTTGCCCTAACTGAAACTAACCTTTGTCCCAATTTTCTAAGCTCTGAATTATTCTCCTCAGATTTTGAAGTTTTCCGCGCAGACGGCCAGGTTAATATCGAGCTCCCCTTAGGCCGTGGTGTTCTTTTAGCCATACATAATCGTCTTGATGCAACTCTAGTCAAAGTCTCAAGCTGCAGTTGTTTTGAATTTGTGTGTGCTAAAATATCTGTATCAAAGCGGAGCATTTACATTATCTGCTGTTATATTCGCCCCTCTCAACCCACCCAAGCATACCAGCTAGCTGTTGATGCTATTGACGCCCTGCTTGAAATCGCTGAACCCGAGGATGATTACATAATCGTTGGTGACTTCAACCTCCCTTTTTTAAAATGGGTCCCATCAGAAGATGAATCATTTTTTGTCCCAACAAACTCGTCCTCAGAAAAGGAAATCCTTCTTACTGATCGTCTTTTTGACTCTGGCCTTTTTCAGATAAGTGGTATCACCAATAATCTTGGTAGGCAGTTAGATCTAATTTTTTCTTCTGACGCCCATAATTCTCTCGTCAACATGAGTAACCATCTTCTCTCTACTCTTGACCAATATCATCCCCCTCTCACTCTTACCGTTTCGTGCGAGCACGTCATCATTGCCGTGGAATCTGAAAACTCTCTTTCTTTCAACTTTCGTAAAGCTGACTTCCCTAAACTTAATAACCTAATCAATAACATTAACTTCGACCTCTTTCTAAAAAATAACATCCCCATTGATATCGCTCTCGAATTCTTCTACACAGCGATTTTTGACTGTCTTCTTCAATCTGTCCCATATGTGTCGCGCAAAAACAGCTCTTCTTCCCCTCCCTGGTATAATAAAGAATTACGTACTCTGAGAAATACAAGAAACAAATTGTGGAAAACACACCTGAGATCCAGATCTGCTTCTGATCTTATAAACTACCAGCTAGCACACTCCCACTTCTCCACCCTCTGCGAATCCCTCTATCATGAATACCTCAACAGAATGCAATCGAGTCTAATAACTGATCCCAGACGTTTTTACCAATTTATTAACGTTAAAAGAAAATCCGATGGCTTCCCCTCCACTCTAAAATTACTTGATACATCCACTTCTGACCCTAAAGTAATCGCCAACCTATTTGCAACCTTTTTCAGCCATTCGTATAGTCACCACGTTCACGTACCGGATCTTAGCTATTTTAGCTATTTGAATAACTGCCCTCAAACCTCCCTAGTCTCAGTTAGCATAAGTTCCGATATGGTACGCGATAAAATTATTCATCTCAAGGATGACTTTTCTCCCGGCCCCGATGGTTTGCCCGCCATATTACTTAAGAAATGTGCTAATGCACTGTATCAACCACTAACTACTTTATTTCGTCTTTCGCTCTCACAAGCCGTTTTTCCAAACTTATGGAAGGACTCATTTATTTTCCCTATCCATAAAAAAGGGAGCAAAAATGATATATCTAACTACCGACCCATAGCTAAACTCTCATCGATCCCTAAACTCTTTGAAAGCATTATATACGACTCATTATATTTTCACTGTAAATCTATTTTTTCTCCCCATCAGCACGGTTTCTTGAAAGGTAGATCCACTACGACTAACCTAACCGAATTTGTCTCAAAAACACTACAGGCACTGGAGGCAGGAAAGGAAGTTGACGTCATTACCACCGACTTCAGTAAAGCGTTTGATAAAATATGTCACCCTACTATTTACTTCAAACTTGAAGCCATTGGCTTTCCACCATCTTTTGTCTCATGGCTGAAATCTTACCTTGAGAATCGCCAGTACAGAGTTCTATTTAGATTTTCAGTCTCCGATCCCATTATCGCAACCTCAGGCGTCCCACAAGGAAGTCATCTTGGTCCATTGATTTTCGTCCTAACTACAAATGATGTTGGGCAAATCATTAAAAACTCCGATCTGTTTATTTACGCGGACGACATGAAAATAGTTAAGGTTATATCCACCCCGGAGGACTCTCTATCTTTTCAAAAAGACCTGAACTCTTTCTACACTTGGTGCGTCAATAACTTCTTAGAACTTAACGTCAGTAAATGTCAATCCATAACCTTCTCCCGAAAACGCCTGCCCCCACCCCGTAGATCCTATTTTTTTCTTCATGATTCCATTCCCTCAGTCTCCTTTATACGTGATCTGGGTATTATCTGTGATAGGGAACTTAACTTTCGCTCCCACATTGACCACATTATACTTAAGGCCAATTCTTCTCTTGGTTTCATAAAACGCTGGTCTAAAGAATTCTCTAACCCTTATGTTACAAAGTCCCTTTACATTACCTTTGTCAGACCCCTCCTTGAGTACGCAAGCCAAGTTTGGTCTCCATTTCATGTCACCCATTCCCTTAGAATTGAAGCTGTGCAGCGCAGGTTTTTACGTTTTGCCTTACGAGGTCTCCCATGGGTCGACAATTATAACCTACCCCCCTACGAAGATCGTTTAAAATTGATTAACCTTACAACCCTTGTTAGACGTCGCGAAGTCGCCGATATTCTGTTCATCCATCAGATATTAACCGGTACGATCGATTCCCCCGCATTACTGGAAATGATTTCGCTTCAAACAAATCCACGCAATCTCAGGTCTCTTCCTCTCTTTCGTCTCGCTCTCCACCGCACTAATTACGGCCTTTTTGAACCAGTCTCCAGAATGCTGCGATTAGCCAATAATGCCCAGAACCTCCCCGACTTCCATTACAGCATATCCTCTCTTAGAAATTCACTCTCTTCCTCCTGACCTCCCCCTTAAAACTAATCTGTCTTAGTTTGTTAAATGTTTTTTTTTAGTTTGTTTAATTATAATTAATAATATTGAAAAACTATAAAAATTATATATAAAATTAGGTTTAGTTAGAAATAATAAGTTCTGTTAGAATTAAGTTACAGCTTGTACTAAGCTCAATAAATAAATAAATAAATAAATAGGCCTCAGTGTATTTTTTAACGCCTTAGGAACGAGAAACATGACTTTAATATTAAAACAATAATTTATAACAAAATTGATTACCACAAATGTAGAGCGGCTCTGAGCGGCTGAAATGGCTAAAGAATATATCGTCGGGGTATTCTACAACTGTTTCAAAGTAGTTTAAAACTTTTGGTATACTTCTTTATACCCTATCCTAAGGGTATATTAAGTTTGACACATAGTTTGTAACATAGAGAAATATTAAAGATACACCCAATAAAGTATATATATAAATGATGTCCGTCTGTCTGTCACCAGTTTTTGGCAACTAAATTTTGAACTAGAACTAGAAACTTTGTATGCGAAATCCTTGGAAAACGAAGCAGTACAGGTGTAAAAATGTTCAAATCCACCTACTGCCACGCCCACTTTTTGAAAAATGCTCTTTTTTCAGTTATTTTACATGAAACTTGATAAAACTTACTTAAACGAATATGTAGATATTCTTTTACCCGACATATATTCTATACATAGTGTACGGTCACGCTCATGTTTTAGGGGCGTTTTTATCCAAAAACTAATTTCCGACAGTTTCATCAAAATAGTAGCACTTTTAAGGAACAAGTTACAGTTATCTTGAAAAACTTTGAAATCTGCCCAGTAATATAATTCGTGTTTTAGAGTCATTCTACAAGATATTTGAAAAAAATTTCTTAGGCAAGTAGCTAAGTGTATAGGAAAGGGACAGAGTATCAAACGATCCGCTCCAGACGGATTGTAGCATTTTCATATGTTTTTTCAAAAGATTGAATTGCTTACAGTACTGACATCCTTCTTCGTTTAGTTTACATAAAATTCTCTTTTTGGGGCACAATTTTCGATGATGTTATTTAAAAGAAAACTTATCACTGCGTTTTCCATTTTTTTATCTGCAACTCAAACGTTCATTAATGTCAAAACTCGGTGGTGTATGGCATCGGCAACAAAGCAGCAGCAGTGTAACAGCAGCGCATACTTTGCAGAGTTGCAAAACTTATGCGCATTTTTTGACGTTTTTGAATTCGCCCTTTGTTTGTTGGTGAAGCAATTATTTTGACATGGGTACCGTCTATACAGCCTAGTACTCCAGGTATTTTGTATTTTTCATAAAAGGTCAAAATAGTTTTCTTTTCTTCTTCTTCACTCATCTGCATTCTAATCAATTTCGGCCACAGGCTGAGTTCCAAAACTTCAAAAAATGCGCAAAGTGAACGCATCACTGCCTTTGTGATGCGTTGCTACGAAGTTTTCATTTTGCGATGCATCACGATGCTTTAAAATCTTTGACGTTTTGGAACGCCTTGTGCAAACAATAAAAATGTCTAAGAAATTAGCGGCGGTGATATATTCCAAAGAACATATTTTATTAACTAATTACTAAGCTTAAAATAATAAATTTCTTACGAATTGCGAGATGCTTCAATTTTTTTGCGGAATAAAAATAATACTGTCGAATTACGTCGCATCACAATAACTCATGATACGTTAGTTGCTTTTGTTTGCGCAACGGTTTCTTTCATGATACATTTTAGAACGCGATACATCGCATCACTGCTATATATTGGCGATTTGGAACGCTTGACGTTGCAATACTGCGGGGTTACTGCGATTGGAAACTCAGCCACATTCTGCTCTCGGAAAAATGCAACACGTTAGAAAGCACTTCTGAAAATTAAGATTGAACTAACCCCACCTCATGCTTCTGTCTGGTATCCACCTTTGGTAAAGAAACGCAAGCACGCACTTAGTTCGAAAACAGCAGGAATGGGAATTTGTTTCTTAGCTTGAAGCAAAAAATCAGACAGCATATTAATAAAATGTTTTTAACAATGGCTTATTTACTTTATAGTAACGATGGAATCTACAGAACAAAAGCATGATAAAATATAATTATTATTCTATCAAATATTTATGCTTACAGTGGTTCTGGTAGTTCTAATGGATTCGAATGATACCTTAAACTACGCCTTCTTTTTATATTCTTTGCGTTATGAATTACTTTTTTAAATATATATCACCGAACAAAATACAAAACAATTCTTTTTTTATTTACTCTAAATAACTTGTCAAATATTTCGAAAACAAAGTTCGAATATTTATCATTTGCATGTTGGTAAAACTTGTTCCCAAGGAATAGTATTCCGAAAGGAATTCCCGATAGTAGCATTGCATTCTTGGGAGCGGAAAAATTCCGAGGGAAAAATATTTCCCAAGGAATTCCCGATAACCCCCAGTGAAAACCCGCAGCATTTATATGGTGGACCAATGTTCGCGCTATGATGACGAAATTATTGAAAACTGTCTATAAAGAAGAGCGAAATACAACTGCCGCCAACAACGTTAGCATACAGACAGACTGCTTAATGACAATTGGCGGTAACAGCCACGCACACTTTTTAGGTTTAAAAAATAGAAACGAAAGGTCGTTTTTAAACAACAAACTATATTTTATTGCATTTATTAACGGCAGATTTCTTATTTTACTGTTCTAAACAAAATGCAGAAACTTAAAACGTCACAGCTTGAAAAATATTATTGTTTCTTTACTTAAACTAAAAATCGTTTTACCGCACTTCAATAGGTTTCTATGGAAAACAAAGCGAAATCGACAAGCACAGCATCATGTGCACTGTTTGTTTTCATAAAGAATGCCAATATACATATAACAAACGTTTTTCTTTTAATTTTTAGTTATTTTACAATGTTAACATTTACATTTGTCTACTGATGTAAAATTCTATTATTCAAGGTCATCTATGATTATGCCGCCGGCTGGTCCTTCCCCTAATTCACTAGGAACGATTTCCGATACTGAATTACTTGCGGCTACGATCCTCGGCCCTTTATCCTCATCCGCTTCTGCTGCTGCCCGGCTTCCGAATTCCTGCATTTTCAAGATAAGCATGCCAAATACTTGCGCTGGCAGTGATGTTTGTAAAACTTGTAATAGGCGTGCAGGCTGGCCACAAACAACAATAGCATTTGCTAAGTGTTCAACACCACTCTCAAACTCCCCACGACCGATAAGCGTTTCACCCAGTTGGATTTCCTGTAGGAAATACCTGTATGAAGATAAATACATGTATTATTTTATATTTATATCAGGATAAAAAAATTAAAATATCAAAAGATGTAGAATTGAAAATATTCACCCTTATTCTGAATTTCAATCGAGAAAGACTTCACTCGAGCAACAAATTTCATTCGATTGAGACTTTTATATTCTATGTTTCGAGAGAGAGGAGTTCATTATCAAATAAACAAATCTACTTAATTTCATTTTCGAAATCAGCTCTAAGACGTTTTTAATATCAAAATATTTTTTTTTAAGAAGAACATAAAAAAATGCTATGATGTTTGTAAACATGTACTTATATATTTGGCATGGATTGGATAACAAAATAGTAGGAAAGAAAGAAGCCATAATGACATGCAGGTAGGCATGCACATATTTGTTCCATCTTTTCTACGATGGGTCCCTTTAAAATGTCGTATTTATGGCCTAAGTAACATATATGCCCTGTCGTCTATATATTCAAGTGTAAACGGTTTTAAATTTTCAACTCCAATGGAAGATATGAGTTTTTTAAGAATCTGATTTGCATTTTTTTTTTTTGTTCACAAATTTAAATTTCCTCTGGTAACACGGTACGAGAGATTTCCTTTTCTTACATTTTTTCCTGTCAAAGCGCACAAAAGTTCAGCTCATTTCAACTTCTCCTTGGAGTTTGGATCTCGTTACGTGCCGTTACGTTGTACTCTTTTTTCTGTTTCCGTATGGAAAACGTGAAGTCGAGGTCGAAGCGACATTGTGATAGGATACATTGATTTCCTATGTTTTAACTCATAAGCGTCAGGCGAAGCTGAGGTTGAGGCGTTTGTTAACACCATATCGATGGTCCCATGCAAAACTATACTAAGTGAAACTTATGCTTTTTTCAGGAGAAAGCTTCAAAGTTTGTTTAGTATAACTTTTTCCATAATAAATAGATTTCCGAGCTGAATGCATCAATCATTTTATTATACATATTTATCATTTTTGGATTTCCATGAAAAAAAATTAATCACAGAAGTCGATGCCGCGGCTTTAATGACATAAATAACTCGGAACTATACTTAGCTGACTTACTATAGTCTTGCATGGGACCATCGATATGCTAACAAACAGTTTGCTATTATATTTTTTTTATGACATATAAAGCCCTATTACACGATATGTTAAATTCGATATGCTGAAAAAATTTAAGACCCGTATGATTATATGTATGCTGAGAAATTTACATATCGTGATTTTAGCTACGTGCGTGTTGTATTTATCGATTTTCTACGATTCTGGTGAAATGTACCCAAGTCATTCAAAATCTATTCGTCAGTAACGGCGGATTGCTAAAAAAATGCACAAAAAAACCAATTAAACAAAAACTTATGTAAAAGCGAGAAAAATTTACCAAAACCATTGACGAAGTCGATTTCGTTGAATGATGGTTATCGTTATCTTCTAAAAAAACATTTGTTTGAAATACTTCCAAAGAGTCTCAGTCGATTCGTTGAAATTTGACAAAAAACAAGTTCAAAATTTATTCAAACTCCAAAAATATAAAATATGTGTTGTTTGCTGATGATTATACTTTAGCTCGTCAGCATACATCATACGAGTGAGCATACGCCGAAAATTTGTCCGAATATTAGCATGGGATATTACATGATATGTTCAGGTCACCAACATACATGTACGAATAAATTTGTCAACAAACACCTTTTAGCATACAGAAACATGACAGAAATTTGTTTGGGACACATTTTTCAGCATATGTATGCTAATTCAACACATCGTCTAATACTAGCTTAAGCTTTCAATAAAAATACACGTTATAATTCCACAGTTGGAAGAAAGAATAAGCACCGATCCGATCCACATCTACTCACTTTTTCGTTGTGATCCCATTATAGAAACCGCCGGATGAACTACTTTATAGATCCGAAAAACTAAATTCTTAACGTCTTCGAATCAATTTTTTACGACAAATAAAAATATTCCTAAATATTCTTCACTACATAATTCAAAACAGTCGAAATATTTCAAAAACATATGAAACCGCCTGAAGCGAATTGTGTGATATCCTATCCCTTGCCTAAATATATTTCCTACTTCTATCATTATAATATTGTAATCGCTTACAAGATTTCAGAAATTCGAAGTTCATACTAATTGTTAATTATTATTTGCTTAATATTAATTCATTTGAACATTAAAATTATTGAATAAAGTTTGGTTTTTAGAAGTATTTCATATTCTAATATGGTAACATGAACGTTTGACTATCGTAGACAATTACACCTCACGAATGAAAATGTAACCTAGTGAGAAGTAGCAAGAACTAACTATTTGGATCTCGAAAAGAGATCTTAATAGGGAGCTAGATCTCATACTGTTGTTGCAATTCATAGACCCATAAGGATTTTGGGTGATAATAATATACGGCTATTATTTGCAAATCAAACGTTATTCAACTGACCTCACTTAAAATTTCGAACTAAATCATAATGCAGCGGTGATATTTTTTCGGATTCATTTTTACAACATAAACATTATGATACCCGATTTCAACCTCGAAAAAAGTTAATGAAATAAAAATGGTACTTTAGCTGGGACACTTGATTACCCTCACCTAACAAAAAAAAAACAATGTTTTTTATGGTTTTCATGTTTTTTTATTTCTTATACATTATTATTATTGTAGGTTCTCCGTTATTCTTTACAACTTCAAAAAGTCTATTGACTAAAGATCCATATAAACTTTTTAAATAATTAAATGGAATTTCTTCAAGTTTCTTTAGTGATTTTAATTAGACCTTTTCTATTTTCGAATTGCCTTCCTTTTGCGTAAACTTTTCGTGACAACGATCCCCAAACATTTTCAGTCAGATTTAGACCTGTGGAGTTGGCCAATCCAAAACTTCCACATTGTTCCTTATAAACCACTGTTTTACACGTCTTGCTGTATGGATAGCTGGGTTATATTACTAAAAAATCCAACGTTGGCCGTCGAATCTTTCATGGAAATTAATTAAGTTCGACGTAATCCTCTCAATCCTACGGACCTTCTAAAGCAATTAAATCTGCGGCACCATACCGCATATTAGATTGTAGCCCATACCATGACGGAACCAACTGTCGTGTGACGTGACAGGAACGATTCCGATTTCCTTAAATCTTGAAAGTATTATTATCCAAATTAATTTTTTTTTTTCTCCGGAAAAAATCAAGGGTTCTCATTCTGGATCTTTTAGAAAATTGTTCACCGTTTAAGGATAAACAAACTTTGTTAACAATTTTTTTGTTGGAATTATTTTCTAAATTAGATAGTTTTTTACCTTTACAAATTTTCTTTAAAATGCAAATAAATTAAAACCAATCTGAATAAACAATAAATAGCAATTAAACAGAACAATTTTTTTTAACTTGTGTGTATCTATGTTCAAATAAATTATTACTCAGCAAATAGTAATCAACAATTAGCAATAATTTAAAATTTCTAAAACCTTTTAATTGTGCCGCTATTAAATTCTAATTAGAATTAAATACTTTTTTTTATAAAGTTATTTTACAAGTGATTAGATTTATTTGGATACCAATCAAGCTAATATTGTTCGCTTAATGCGCCTAAAATCGGAAATAAAAATTTTCAATGATAACTTTAACTGGCCCTTTAGTGTATTTTGAGCAGGGTTTGAAAACTCGCACGCCCATGAGCAATCGGCTGTGAGCGATATTGTTTTCGCACGCGCACACGAGCGAGTGCATTTATAGAAACTCACCCCTGTGAGTTGGTTTACTGCTCGTGTGCAGAGTGATACTCTGCTTACATTGAGTAGCGACACTCTCCACGTATTTATTTTCAGTTCACAATTATTATAATCTCACAGACAGGAGAAATAGATGGTAATATGAAGTGTTGTAGTAAAAATAGATAGAGGAACCGAAAAACTGGTTGGAACCTATCATTCTTATTCGCGCACATGAGTTTTTGGTCGCGCATGAGTTTTTGGTAACTGCACACACACATGAGTGTGGGCATCTTCCAATTTCCCTCAAATTTGCTCGTGTGCGCGTGCAGCATATTCTGATTTCGTCAAACTGCGCGTGCGGTAAAGGAAATACCAAATAGAGACGATATTATTGAGCTTCAGAGCTCGGTGCTTGCGACGACCTCTAAACTTGCATGGAGGTCGGTTTTAATTACATGCAAGAATCCAGTTACTACTGTATATAACAACCTTCCCAGGGAAATAAAAAAATGAAATAAACTTTAGAAATTTTAGAACAAACTGTATAATACACATAGATTAACGTAAATGAAAAGAAATTAAAAATAGGCCGTAAACAGTCCATAGACAACCCAGAGGGGGTTTTGAGAAGCCATGAAAATAAAAATAAAACATTCCAGATCAACGAAAAGTTTAGGTTCTAAGTTGTGTTAAATGTTACAACATAATTCTCTTAGAATGGCACATTTGAAAAACTCATTAAGCATAAAGTTGCCATGCGACTGAATATTTCTTTTTTAGTGAACATTTAATGCGTTCGTTTTTTTTAAGAAAAGTATTTTTTCTGGATTCGAAATTGGAACATCATGCCCAGTTGTCCAACGCACCAGCCTCCGAGCCACGGCACTCACAAACGTAAATGAAATCCTAATTGATACAAAACCTAGGGATTTGCACATGCATACAGCTATGTTCAAAATAATAGTAGCACGCTTTAGTAATTGACACAAATGCTTAAGAAAACATGTCTAACACGTTTTATTTTTGTAAAACCAGGAAAATACAATACTTAAAAACAATTTAATGTTTTACATACATTTATTGTTTTCTGAGCTTATTAAAATAGGCTTAAGAAAAATTAACGAAGAAAATGCATTGTTCAAAAAAATAGTAGTGCTTACATTATTTCAAAATAAAAGGTTACTATCTTCCAAACGTGCATTGCCTTCAGGCCGAGAAATAACGTCAATCCTTTTGACCAGTAATGTTACAATTACACGATTGACGATTTGCGTCAATATTTACGCTTTTTGAAGCTCCAATCGATATCAATCGTGTAAAGACACAATTTTTTTTAAGGTTAATCTACACCAATTTGCTTGACCCCCAGATTGTCTTCAATTTCCGTCAACAAAAATTTGCGCGATTATATCAATCGTATAAACGAATCAATTCAAATCAACCTAGAGCTAAATTCCGTTAACCAAATGGTTGACGACTCGAACGTCAACCAAAGACGTCAATTTCAGAACATAATTGACATTTTGCTGAATTTTTTATTTTTTCTTGTTCTGCTTATAAAATGCTCCAAGCAAGTACAAAGGTGCTGCTTTTTTAAACGTTTTGACATCGTTTTTTACATGATTCTAATCAATATATACACCCCATTTCATAAATATGTCACCACCCCTGTTTTTTTTTTAACTGGAATGCAAACAATTTTATAAAAATTAGAAAATTTCCATCATCATTTCTAAGAGCAAAGACAAAAAAACAGTTTTTTTTTTTCATTTTTCATAATTATATTACCATTTCGGTTTTTATTGGATAACATTTTGTTAGACCATTAAAACATATAATTTTTGAATAATTAGTAATTAGTGGGACATCCTTTGTTTTCCACTAAAGTCAAAATTCAATTTGGCATATTATCTACTAAGTTTTTTAGCGCAGCCTGAGGGATTGTGGCCCAAGAAGCATTTATGGCTTATTTTAGGCCACGCTGCTAAACTGCCTATTTTTGGCGTAAACTTTTCGCGTCAGTATGCCTCACAGATTTTCTATCGGGTTTTGATCTGGTGAGCAAGCAAGCCATCGAAAAATATTGATTTTATGCTGATTGAACCACGATTTGGTTGCTCTGCTGGAGTAAATCCTGCTACCAATTTGATATTTACCAAACATGTTATAGGGAAGCATGGAATAGGCAACCGCAATGACAATGGCGAAAGGTTTGTGGATTTCTGCAATGCCAATCGTGTTGTTATAAGTGGCACCATGTTTGAGCACAAGTCCTGCCACAAAGTCAGTTGGGTTTCTAACGACAGGCAAGCAACAACCAATCAAATTGACCATTTTGGTATCAGTCGACGGTTTAGAAGTAGTCTCCTGCACGTTCGAAACAGACGAGTAACAGATGTGGGGATTGTGGGAGATCACCATCTTTTGGTAGCTATTCTCCGAGTACGCAGTGCTGCTGTTCGAAGATCTTGCGACGCCAAAATTCCCAGGTTTAACATCGACAGACTAAAGGATCCCTCAGTGCGCCAACAATTAAGGACCATATTTCGGAAGGTGCCGAAACTAACAGCAGCTCACTGCATGCAAACCTTCAAGATCACTGGCGTATTGTAAAAAATGTTTTTTTTTTTCATCTGGGGCTGAAAGAATTGTTGGTCGATTGCCGGGAAGACATAGGACATGACTTGACTTTCCGAGGATACCTGGAGACTGATCGACGAATTTAAACAGCTGGAAGCTTGCATAGTCATTACCCAGCAGCAGAAGGGAGTGCTGGAGTCCCTATATCGCATGAAAATGAGAGAAGTACAGCGTAGCGTACGACGTGACAAGCGCAACTACACCAACGCGCTGGCTACAGAAGCAGAGGAGGCTGCACGCAGGTGCGACAGCAGGACCGTCTATGGAATCACAAGGAAGCTGAAAGGTGGTCGCAACTCCAGCCAACTCACGGTGAAAAGCCTAGACGGCTCTTTGCTTATTTCGGATGAGGAACAGCTCAAGAGATGGAAGGAGCATTTTTCTATGGTTTTGAACAGTGTATTCGCCAGTGTATTCGATCCCAAATCAGAGAGAGCTGCCCGAGCTACAAAATTCCCGAATACGTACCACGACCCCCAGTAAGGATGAGATCACTGTCGCGATCAAGGCACTAAAAAAACAACAAGGTGGTAAGTCCTACATAAGACGGTATTACCGAGCTCTTTCGAGCAGCGCCAACAACATCGGCTGAGTTATTGTTTCCTCTAAATGGAAGAGCTTGGGAAACAGAACTTTCCTGACGAGTGGAAGGAGAGAATGATCGTCAAGCTTCCTCAAAAAGAAAATTTAACGGAGTGCAAAAACTAAAGAAGTATCTGCGTGCTCCCTGCTGTAGCTAAGATAATAGGTAAACTAATCCTAATAATAATAAATAATATAATCCTAAAATGAGCGAATCAACACCTAGAAGACACACTGGATGCGGAACAAGCAGGCTTCCGCTCTAGATCCTCCTGTGTTCATTGATTTTGAGAAGGCATTCGCTAGTATCAACAGGGAGTTTATTCTGCGTTATTATAAGCTACTACAAAACTACATATGCTGACTCAAAATGTCACGTCCTGCACAGAGGGAGGATATCAGAGGTATTCGACATTCAAAGTGGAATCTTCAAAGCGAAATTTGCGTTCGGTATGGTGTCCAAAGTATGGCCAAGCAATGAAATCAGCTTGAACACCAAGCTGGGGCTGTTCCGCTCCAACGATATATCCGTACTGTTATATGGATGTAGCACTTGGAGAGTGACCATCAACATCACAACAGAGATTGAAAAAAAAACTCTAAGGTACCTAACCTTCTGCATTTCTATTGCAGAAATACCCAATCATATATCTAACCCAGTGGTTTTTCCTTTTTGGTTTGAGCACCCGTGCCAAACAAAGTGAATCAGTTTTTCTTTTCTTTTATCCCTTTTCCACTACCATATTGGCGTCTTTTTCTCGTGTCTGTGAGAGTATAATTGTGAACTGATAAGAAAAACGTGGAGAGTGTCCCTACCAGAGTATATCCATTATAATGAGTAGGAACACTCTCTCTACATATGCATTTCCTACTACCACAAAACAAAAGATAACAAAAATTGTACAATAAGTGGAAGTAGATCAAAAGTATACACTTTAACCCGTATGCAACGATCCCTTATGAAAAAAGAGTACACAATACATTTTGCCTGCACCACAACATGCGGCTTACTGTGTAAGACGAATAGTTTGCGATTTTTTCATAATGCTTTTTTAAAGGCGATGCGACTCCGATCATCGTTGTGTGTATCTCTACGTTTTAGTCAGTGTGACCTGCTGCGCCTTATTGAAAATTTGTCTATACCTATTTTATATGATTGGCTTTTCCGTTAATTAAAACTAAATATGAACCCTTTTACATCTAAAATATGAAAACAAGTGTTTCTTATTTTTTTTTTTTGACCTCCATAAAAATAATAAAACCAGATGTTCGGCATTAAAACAATAAAAATAAATTTCCTAGTTTTTTATCGCAAAAGGTCACACTGATTTTCATAGAGGCTGTGGTTGGTATTGCTTTCTTTTTCTTGACAATGTATTTTTAAAGGCGATGTGACTCCAACGCTTATCAGTAGTGCGTCATATCGCTATCTCTCTCTCCCTACAACGCTTCTTATATCCATCTACTCCTCATATCTGTGTAACTTAGTGAGAAGGACAGAAAAAGAAAACGGTCGAGAGTGTCCCTACTCATTATGGATATACTCTGGTAGATATACTCTGGGCCCAAACAAAGTGCCTTACGTAATCTGTTGAGTGGAAGTATTGCGCGATATACACACGCGCTATTCTCTCTTTTAATGTTTTGCACTTTGTTCGCATGCATTTTTCTCTTGGGGTTGTTGGGCAAATTCTAGTGCGTTATAAAATACATAAAATACCCAATGGTTACGGTAGGATGTTTACTTTTGACTTTCAAGCACCGCAGTGAGTGAGTGATTTAAAATGCTGCAGCATTGTTCTAGATTATTTGTTTGATCAATGAAATAGATTGACAGCTTGCAATATTAGTTAACCATTATAGGAAAATTAATTGATTGATTAAGCAGACAATTTTTGCATTTCGTTGGATAAAAAATGTAACTTTTGTTGATAATATTGTATTGATGAATCAAAAAAAAAAAAAAAAAATATATTGACGATGTTGCTAGTAGGTACATGCATAAATTCAGACAAAGATATTTTGACCAAAAATGCAGTTAGAATATCTTATGCAATAAAATATATCAGAAGTAGGTCAATTTGCACACCTTACCCTTACGGTCATCTAAACAGAACAGAAGAAGGGTAGGAATCTTTTATTCCTTTATTGCAGGAAGTGGTTTTTAATTATCGCGATTTTTCAAGAGTGGGTTTTTTATTTTATATTGACCTCTGCATTGTAAGGAGATCATATTTTTTGTTTCCGTCTTCCTGTCTTACGTTTCTTTCATTAACAAATGCACAACTCGGCACTATTCATTTCATAAAATCATAGATATTTACCTTAACATTGGTATGTATACATGTATGTTAAGAAAAAATAAAAAAAAAATCACCCACCATTCCTTCTATTATATTTGACAGTAATCAGCTGATTTCGCTAATGAAGACTGCGAATGGATAATAAAGTCAATCACTGCGTTTCGGATGGATTGCCGCCGCAGTGAATCCGTCGGATTCATTGGTATCACTTTGGTCTGTAATGTAATTTAAAACATTAAATAAAGCTTCCTGTATATTAAAATTAAGCTGAACACTAATACTAAGCCCGACTTTTAAAGCCATGTTCAAACAAATAGTCTAAGAGCTCGTAGTACATTTTGGACGTGAGAGGCAACCGCATCAATCCTACCTTTATATGTTCCGCTGATACCAAAAATTTTAAACATGCCCGTCTGGCAGCACATTATGGCAGCTGAATCAAAAATCGCTCTAATTCAAAATAGGAATATTTGGTACAACCATTTGAAACCATTAATAAATATAGAAATAATAAATAATAGAGTATGGGCCCCTCAGAACAAGTACATGTTAAAGTACGTAAAAATTAATGCAACCGAATCAATTTTTCGTGAAACATAAGGCGCTGTCTGGTGGGTATGCTCGATTTTTCTTTATTTTCGTGCGTACACAAAAGTGAATGCCTGGAAAAGAGAAAACCTGCGCTGGAAGTTGCTAGTGATTTGAAACGGACTCTATATAAGTCCAAGACGTTTTACTGGTACCAATTCTTTGCCAGACGCATCCTAAGGACCGAAAATCGCTAAGGGTATGTGCAATACAACCATACGAAACTTCTCTAAAACATAGAATCTGCACGGAACATAAGTACATAAGCCCAAGAGGTCGCAAGAACTTGTCCCGAAGTTCTTGCAAGACGCATCGAAGGGCACGGTCGCATGGACTTGCATATGTATCTATGCATGGATATATTTTTTTTTAATTTATTCATTTTCAACTAACAGCATAAAGGTGCGACTGTATTATCCATCCGCAGTCTACATACTAGAAATCAACTGACTACTGTTAAATAGAATATTTCTTTTCGTAGCATTCATAGGTATGTAGGTAAATATTTACGATTTTGTGAAATGAATAGTGCCGGATTGTGTATTTGTGAATGAAACAAGTTTCAATTGAAAATTTTGTTCCATCTTCGGTACATGCATATCTAGCACGAATGTCAACAAAACCCTTCTATTGTATCTTGTACAATGAATCATTGTTTACTGATGCAGTGTTTTACCTAAGCGATACAGAATTATGAAATATGTTCATTTAAAAATTGTGACTTGCGTAACGTGTTCACTACTTTAATCACGACCTATTACCAATTCGTCCAGGTTCTAAGAAATAATTGACCGAATACCGAAATATCTGAAAATAACAATTGTCGGACTGAGTTGATTATATTTAATGCAACAGTTAGGCGTACTGTTAAGGTATTATCTGCCTAAATAAGTTATACGAATGATATAACTTTGCATGACAACGTAAGTATGTTAACGTACATTAACTTCGTTCTAAATCACATTCACATTACATAACTAATAGTTTTCTTTTCAAATAGTAGTCATATAAAAGTGTGTACACCAAATATAGAGTAATGACTTTATGCTTTTACACAATTTAAAGCTTTCTTGACGAATCAAATAAAATAGATTTATTATACCTTTCAATCGCCTCGTGGTCATTCAAATTGGGCATACCACTCTTCGAGGCATTGCCATTTTTTCGTTGGCGGCGTCTCCCTAAAAGTTTAATTAATAGATTTCATAAATATATTTAATAAGTAACATACTTTCTCGAACTTTCTTTTTGTATTCAGGATCGCTACGACGTTTTTTATCGAAATAAATGCAATAACCAAGAAATAAAGTCCCGGCAACACCAGCAGCAATTCCAATTGTAGTTTTGTTGATTTCAATCATGTTAACAGACAATATATTTTGCTAAAAGACTGATCCTCAAATAAAAGGGCAATGACAAAATCAAATTTTTTGTATTATGCCCGAAATTAAACAAAAGTAGACAATTTTCGGGCACAAAACTAATATGCAAACCACTCGAATCAAATGACCTACCATTACAATTTCTGTCCTTTTTCATTCGCAGAGCTACCGGCTTGCGGCGCATATGAAATAACCCCGTAATATTCCATGAATGGGCAATTCGTTTAAAAGCGGAGTTACAATATAAGACATGTCTAAATATGGTTAGATCTGCAGGTACAGCGTTGAATCCAGGTTGTAATTCATACAAACGCGTTGGATTAAAATGGGGTTGACTCAACTAGACTCAGCAATACTCTGTCCTAGGCATGATCGACGTTCAGCGATGTTCAGATAACATCGATGATTAGAGACTAATCTTAATATAGATGACTAAGTACGGCAATTATCAATTAATCGATGTTAGAACATTGGGAATAGATATTGGCAATACAGAACTAAGGCCGGCCATTCACCACACAAATTAACTGCGCAAATTGACATTTCACGCAAACCAGTTTGTGTCAAACACAACAAATAAACTGCACAGTTCTCATTTTAAAACCGATTTTCATTCGGTGAACATGTGTTCAAAATGCCCTCTGTAAAAAGAAAAAAAGGTCAAAAAAATAAAAAGTGTGTTTACACCACATACCTTTATTTAGAAACACAAAACTGTTGAAAGAATTAGAATATAAGTACTTATATGTACTTCTCAAACCGCTTTTAAAAATTATGTGCGAATGGAGAAACATATTTTTGACGAACTTCTATTGAAGGTGACACCTTTTATAGAAAAACAAGATAGTATCATGAGCAAAGCAATTCCTGCTTATTATCGCTTATCACTATTCAAGTTAGCTATTTTCATATTTACGTATTCACTAGCCTCAAATTTGATTGCCTCTAAGAAAATTCCACTGAAGTGGGCTCCCATTCACATTATTTTTTTCAAGAAATAATTACGTAAATATTCACATACATACGATTCTTTCACAAAAAATATTCTCTAGCGCAAACGCCAATTTGCACAGTTATTTTGTGTGGTGAATGGCCGCCGTTATGAGAAAGTTTTTTTTTAAATCAGTAGCGTGCCATATTTTTGCATCATACTAAATTGAAAGAAACCCCACATAAAAAGTATATACTCGCAATCGTATTTCCAATTGCATCTGACGTAGATCCAACAATGCACATTCTAGTGTGCACTGATAGGCTGCTGCTATTCAACCCCCATGGCCCCTTTCGCCGTTTGACGTTTAAGCTGTCAAATAGTTCTGCAGGACAACTCACATGCGATTGCGGCGGCCTTTCAGTGTATTTATGGAAATTTTTTTATTTTTATGTTCATTCAAATTCTTTAATATCTGAAATTATATTTATTAAATCCCATTTTTTCTTTTTCTAGTGTTCTAGAACGGAGTTTTCAGATTACGCAAATAAATTATGAAAGGTCGACCGTTCCTTTTGCGTAGAAAATGTGAAGAAAATGTGCAGCTAAGGATTCGTAAGTACTTACTATAAATTGTTATTTTATTTTTATTGTTTTGTTTAAATGATTTTATTTATTTATTATTTATCCCTTTGTTTCGTTTTTAAAAATACGTACTTAGTAAGCTAGGAGGAATTCCTAAAAATAATAAAAGCTTCCTATAATTTATTGAAAAAATGTATTTTATTTTATCTTTTGTGAAAACACATCACTCAAATCTACTTTGATAAAATTAAAATGATCTAAACAGCCACGAAGTACCGGTGAAATAAGTTACTTCGATCTACAGAAAGTTGTTCCTTCTTTAGATGTTTCCTCAGGCTATCTATTGTGGCATCTTTTTCTTCGATTTTTTCTCTTTGGCAATTCAACATTTTCGGGAAAATTACGGAAATTAGCTAAACATATTATTTGAAAAGAATAAAACTTACATCAGCAATCACTTCTTAATACATATATTGCAATACTTAGTGTAAGATCTTTTTCCGCCAGTTCCTTCTGCAATTTATCTAGTTCAGACATTTCTGGGCGGCTGCACTAGTTGTGCCAACCATGTTGTCCTCGGAAGCATTTGCCGCTGTAGTTGGCGTTTCTTTATCCTGTAAGAATGAAAATATTAAGTAAGTTAGGTATACCTTGCCCTTAACAAACCTGAGATAAAATATCCTGCAAACCACAACACAGCATATCACCGTCATTTTACAGCTGAAATATACATATGTAATATAATATACATTCTTAAAAGACAACCATAACAAACATCAGGAACCATAAGCTAATGTCATAACTAAACGAAATGCTTCCTTCGGTTCTGTCAACTCCAACCCATAATACTTTTGCCCACATAGCTACCCGTCAAAAAAATTTACAATTTATTGGGAACCCATAGAAGACGTCTTTACATTTAAACTCCAGTTTCCTCGTGTAAGCAAAGATGTGACGTCGGATTCCAGATGCCCGACAAAAAGGTAGCCATGTCCATTATTGACCCATTCGGAATGATTTCCAACTTTGTGATACATATCAAACTGTTGTTGCAATCAGTCTGGAGGCATGGTGTTGGTTGGGATGAGCGGATTCCGAGGGAATTTTATGAGTGCTGGCAGCTGTGGAAGACAGAACTCCCAATACCCTCACAGTACAGGATTCCTAGATGTCACGATACCTCCTCTATGTCGGCAAAAAATATAATTCTTTATACGTTCGTTGACTCCAGTAGAGAGGCGTTCAGTGCGCTAACATATCTTCGAGCTGAGTTCGATGACCGGATATGTGTATCATTTATCTACGGTACAACAAGGTGCGCTCCGAAGAAGTTAACGTCCATCCCGTGGCTCAAGTTGTCAGTTCGCTAAGTATAGTCTTACCCCTTTCGTGCGACCATTTACATATACGGGCCTTGATTATTTCGGTCCAGTTTACGTCGGCATCAGTCGTCGAAGGGAAAACCGTTGGATCGTCTTATTTACTTGTTTGACCGTAAGAGCCGTGCATCTGGAAGTTGCCTCAGATTTGTCGATGGATGCTGGCATTTTGTGCATCCGCAACTTCGTGAATAGAAGAGGTGTCCCTTCGCGAATCAGAAGTGACAACGGCTTTCTCTATCATTGAACAATTAAATGATTGATTGAATTGACCGAATCATTTTCGAAACCAATACATGAACGATTCGGTTATCGAACTTGAACGAAGAATACTCCTATACTACGTTGTTAAAAGTGTTGACCACACGTCTGTGGTTTTCGCTGTAGGTATCTTTCCGACAGATTCTCCTTGTGGACCTGGTGTCAATCGTGATTGATTCGATCATTTTGACCCGTTCACACAAAAGTAATGGTGATTTCACTCACACAAACACAAACCAATCGATCACAATACTTGTCTTACAGCTCAGGCACTTTCAGTTGTCTCGGCTTTTTAGTAATGAACGAATGAAACAAAAGTATTTGAACGAAAAGGAAATTGGAATTTCGTTAT
Organism: Chalcosyrphus nemorum; assembly: GCA_949716465.1. NCBI lineage: Eukaryota > Metazoa > Arthropoda > Insecta > Diptera > Syrphidae > Chalcosyrphus > Chalcosyrphus nemorum. Next base: position 41,556,907 of record OX454334.1, read on the forward strand.
GTTTTTTTTTTTTTTTTTGCATACGGCATTAAGAATATACTTGTCTCACTTTCGACAACACGGTACGTCAGTAGAATGAACGAAGAACGGAGCGAAACCAATCCAATACTAAGATCCGATTGGGATTGATGATCGTTGCTTTGAGCCAATACAATATGTCTATTCCTATCATTGAACGATTGATTGTAATGACCGAATGATTTTCGAAGCCAATACTTGAACGATCCGGTTTTCAAATTTGAACGAATGACACAGCTCTATTAAATTGATGTGCATTCAGAGTTACAAATGTCAGTTTTGTAACAGTTTTTTTTTTAGTTTCTGTTAGAAGTTTTTGGTTTTGGATCTTTATCGTGAAGATCTTGTTTTGATCGTTAACATCCCGGTGCAAAGTATGGAAAATACGTTAAAAAGCAGTCGCAAAATTATGAACTCTTTTCTTTAAGGAAAAAGTTTATTTGCTCATATCGACGATAGTATAGTCCTGGAAAATATAACACCTTTGGTTGATCTAGAGTCGGAAGAATTCTCTTCTGATGAATACCGAGACTTGATTACAACTATCCAAGAACACCAAGAGGAATTACTCCACCTCAAAATGGAGGATAATTTTGTCTATATGCGTTCCAAGAGGAATTACTCCACCTCAAAATGGAGGATAATTTTATCTATATGCGTTCGCTACCATCTGCCAAAGACGAGACCATAGTTCAACATGAATACCAAGACTTTATTACAACTATCCAAGAACACCAAAAGGAATTATTCCACCTCAAAGTGGAGGATAATTTTGTCTATATGCGTTCGCCACCACCTGCCAGGGACGAGACCATGGTTCTGACATATGATATTATATTCAACGCCCACAGTCCCCCTCAGGCAGCTCACAGTGGTATTGCTAAAACGCTTGACAGAATTCGCCAATACTTTTACTGGCCTAACATGACGGTGCAAATACGTAAATATGTGTCTGATTGTTCAGTGTGCAAACAGTGTAAGCCTTCCAACAAAGATCTAAGTCAATAAGTTTGGTATACCCCAAATAATCCATTCTGATAATGGAAAATAGTTTCTGGCAAAAGACTTCTAATACCTCCTGTCAAGGTATGGAATTCGTTTTCGAAAAAACACAAAATCACTCGCCACAAACGAAAGCGTCGGAGAAAGTAAACAGAACGCAATACGTTCTTCTCTGAAAGAAAACCAATCCATGCGGTTACCGGGGTTTCACCATATTTTTTCCTCTTCGGAACAAATATGATGACTCATGGAAGCTTCTATGGTCTGGCTCAGACAATCACGTCTACAATCTATACGTGACCAAATAAAACAAAGTATAAGTCTGGCAAACGAACGAAGCGTGAAAATATATAATACACGCACACGACTCATACGTTTCCTACCAGGGCAAGAGGTATTTCGAAGGAACTTCATCCTAAGTGGCACCTTAAAATACCTCGCAGCGAAACTGTGGCCGAGGTAAGGAAACCAATCGGGAAGAACATGTATGAGCTAAAAAACTTATCAGGAAAAATACTAGGCGGATTTTATGGATTTTTTTTTATTGAAAGAGCGAAAGTGAGAAAATGTGACTGAAAGCTCAACATATCTAATCCAAAAACTACGATGGTCGCACAATACAAAACCTTTGTATTCATACTATTTTGAAATTGGTCGTACCAGCCATTCTGCTGGAGCCTGTTTAGATGATGACTCAAAACTCGGCTATATCGGTAGTTTGTGGGTAAGAAGAGTGAGGAGTGAGGGGTAAGGAGAGGGGGGGGGGGGTCATGAAGGAAATATAAAAATCGAGGAGAGTCGCGTTCTACATCCGAAATGTTCCGTCCCTATTCGATTTTATCATTCCTATAAAAGTACTATATAGTTCGACCGTTGAGCAAGGTAGTTCGCGCATTAAAATGAGTACTTGGACGAGAGAACAAACGAAAAAATGTATGAAGATTATCTTTTTTTACATAATTCAAAAAATGTAGACTATATTAACATCTTTATGGTGTCCAATATAGAAAATTACTCATTCCCTCAGGAGTGAGCACTATAGCATGTAAACACGACATTACTCTTTACTACGTAGTGGAGAGTCTTCATTCTAAGAGTGGGGGTAAAATTCTCTCAAAGAAAGGCAAAGCTCCAGAAAAATACGGGAACGGGTTGAACAAAAAAGCTGCCCACTTTTAAAACGTTTTTAAACGCCAACAACAACACAACGATTTGACAGAACTCATATTTTTGCCGGTCGTCCAAGCTTAGTTCACAGCTAACAAACATTTTTAGGAACTATTACACAATTAGTATATTGATTTAATTAAAAACCTACTTTTTTAGTCTGAATTTAAATGTCTTTGGCACAAATCAAATGGGTACCGGCAAAAAAGATTAATTAATGAAGTAGTCAGGTCTTTGCTTTGACTGTTTCGTAGCAGATTCTAATTAGATTCTGGTTTCGAAGTTCGATAACAGAGTTTTATAAATGTTCGAAACCCGGAATACCAATTATAAAAGATCTTTTATAAACGAAGTCTTTTATGATTCATAACAGTATAACAGATTTGCCTCAATAAGCCTAATTATTTAGGGGATTGTTTGAGGATTCATAACAGAATAAAAGATTGCGCCGAATAGGCCCAATTAAATTAAAAATTCAAAATCGTACATTTTTGGGGATGTCGCCAAACTGAAATTTGTGTCGCTAAACAAAATAAATAATCGCCACATCTGAGAAGACTGGTTGTTATTCCTTTAGCAACAACAAATTGTATGTACAAAATGGCTGAGACCGTAGATGTAAAAAAAACTGCTCAATTTTTTAATTGTTGTGTGATCTTTGTGAACTCTCATTTGATTTCGCTAGAACGTAAGAATGCAATGACAAAATCTAGCGGATTTTAGCTTTTGGGAGCGAATCTGTCAAACGACCCGACGTTGACTGTCTAGTAAGTTCTTCAATGCCACAAACTGTTTCATTTAAAAGCATTGCTTCTAAAACTTTTCACAGATTGTTGATCGAAAAAGAGGATCCCTCGAAGTTGACTATTTAAAATAGATTATTTGTGATGGGGACTAAGCCTAACAACTGGGATGAAGCTAAATCCACCTAAATCTTCACTAAATCCCGAGAACTTTCCATACGATTTGATGTCTATAAATCCCGTTTAAATTTGAAATCCTCACGCGAAACAAATCAAACAATCATTTTTAATGTAAGCACATGTCATTTTCGTGTGCTGACCAAGAAAAATTGAAGCCTGCCAGAAAGTTTCAAACAGTCCACACTTCTTCGCAGAATTCTTTAAGAATTTTGCCAACCGTAGTTTTGCCCAATCCAAAAAGGCCGGCAGTACTCTGCTGAAGATCCCACTGCTTATAGAACGTAAATGTGAACGCTCGTATGGAAGTTCAAATTTTTGAAATTTATTCTTGCTTGATGGACTTATCGTAAGTAATAAGTGTTAAAACAAGTCGTAGAACTTCAGAGCTTTTTTCATTTCTAATTTGAATTTCGGTGAGTCAACATCGACGGCAAAGTTATTGAACTATGACTTATAAAGAGGAAAAAGAGAATGAACAAATGAAGTCTGTCAAAGTGTCAATCAGAGATGCCGTTTTCAAATTTTGAAGAGGAGTATTTTTGAAGTTTATAGGGGAGTATTTTGTGTCTAAGGGGAATACTGGAGTACAAGAGTATAGTTTTTTTCAGCTTACTTTTCCACTTTGGAGTTTACGAGACGCTTTAAAACAAACCCATTACTTTCAAGGACATTTACACGGTGAAAAAGAAAGAAGTATTCTAGTATTCACAGGTAATTTTTATTTATTTTTGACAATCTGCCTGAGACAACATTAAAACTTGCCTAATGAATTTATTCAATGAAATTATGGTGATTTTAGGTCTGTTCCCGGGCTTTCTGCACTCTCCGCTTGTCAAATATCTAATAGTAGAGGCAAAATCTCTCAGAGAAAGACAAATACAAAAAAGTGCGGGAACGGGTTGTAAGTTTTTTAGACGTTTTACTATAAAATATTTTCCTACCAACTACAACACAACTATTTGATAGAACTCATAAGTTTCCCAAAGAATATTTCTACAATTAAAATATAAAATACTAAACACAAAGTATGATACCATTTAATATACAAATAAGTTACATAATAGTACGTTTACACCGCACCCAAATGCAACATTTCGGCTAGTTTCTGCATTTAAGCCCAAATACTTAACATTTCACCATACTCGTACATTTTTTTTTAGCATTCTAGAATGCTGGACTCCAGTGAAATACTAAATACGAAATACGTTGCTGCATTTGTAAGTTCGTCAAATCGAACAGTCCTTTTTACAAATTCAGCACGTCAATCAATGACAAAAAAAACTGCTGTCAACTTAATAATAAGTCATTTCAAGTAATCATTTCCAATCAGAAAAAAAATATCAGTACTCAATTCTGACACAAGCTGAAGTTGCAGTGGGAACGCAAAATTGGATTTCGAAATTTTTTTCCTGAAATGTTGGATTTGGGTGCGGTGTAACACTATTATAACACTATTTTTTTCGTAAAAATCAAAATGCTTTAAAGGGAGTACAATCGTGACGAGGGGAGTACAGGAGTACAACCTATGAGAAGGGAGTACGAATACTCCCTTAGTAGTACGTTCGGCATTCCTGGTGTCAAGTAGTGTAGTACATTTCGAACTGATAACGAACGATAAAAGGTATTTTGTCGTCGAGCAAGTCGATCAAGGAAATTGTCAATGTAGTGTGCACTGTATATAAAATATTATTTGTGAAATATTGTACATATTTGCCCACATAAACAGCAAAAGAGTGCCTACAATACTGAACGGCACCATTTATTCAAACATTAGTCTTTTATGGCTCCGCCTTATTTGTGAAATGCGGGGCAGGGGAATGTGACATCCGTCTATAATAGTTCATCTGTGATAATAATGATTATGGGAAGATGTTTATTTCGCTTAAGACAAATCATCTTGCCGGTTAAAGACGTAGAACTACTTAGAACATTCTCTAAAAACAAAAACTGGAAGAATATGTCGCAGTTAGCTGAAGCATCTGTTGAAACAAATAAACTTTTGCGGTTAGTAAAGTTAATAGTTCCACCATTAAACGATGCTAAACATAAAGGACAAGCAGGAAGGGTTGGGATTATTGGAGGATCTTTGGAGTATACCGGAGCTCCTTATTTTGCATCTATCAGTGCGTTAAGAGTTGGTGCTGATTTAGTGCATGTATTTTGCCACCGGGATGCTGCGAATGTAATCAAATCTTACAGTCCTGAATTGATTGTTCATCCGATACTAGATTCGGAAGAAGTCTTAAGTAAAATTAAACCATGGATTGAACGGTTACATGTTGTAGTAAGAGTATAAATATATTATATGTCAAGTGTGTATATAAAGCATTGCATTTTAGGTGATAGGACCTGGGCTAGGACGTGACCAAAACATATTAAACGCGGTTGCTGAAATTATCGAATTGTGCAGACAGATAGCAAAACCTCTTGTAATTGATGCTGATGGTCTTTATCTTATTAGCAAAAGAAAAGATTTGATAAAGGATTATAATGGAGTAATTTTGACACCTAATGCAAATGAATTTAAAGTTCTCTTTGGCGATACATCGGATATGGTTTCAGAAAATATGAAACAATTGGGTAACGGAGTGACTGTTGTACAGAAGGGTATCTGCGATAAAATATATATTTCTAATACATTGGAAATCTATCATCTGTCTGCGGGTGGGTCTGGTCGACGATGTGGTGGACAAGGGGACTTACTTTGTGGTTCTTTAGCCACATTCTACCATTGGGCCTTAGAATCAAATCAAGCAAATCCCGCTTTTATTGCTGCTTTTGCTAGTTGCTTCTTGGTGAAGCAATGTAACGCCTATTGTTTTAAAAAATTGGGACGTAGTATGGTTGCTAGTGACATGATTAACGAAATCCACAATGTATTTGAAGATTTCTTCGAATGATAGTGTGTACCAACTATTTGTCGCGATGAAACATGTTAAAATATAATTAAATGGTTGCAGCCAATAATATCAATAAGGAAAAGTTATTATTCTTAAATTTTCTGATACGTCCATTTGATTGTGGTCAGTTTTTATTAAATCAATAATAATCTCACTATTAAAACGCGTTAATTATAGAATTTTTGAAAATCGTTTTGTTACTGGGGTTTATTTTAATTACATAATATATTTTTATTTTACTTTCTATTGCAAGTAGGTACACAGTCAAACTGTAATATTTATTTACCAATTTAGTTTCTAAAATCTTCTAAAATCTTGTACTTTTGAATAAAATTTGAATGTAATTTTTCCTATAGTAAATGACAATTTCCCTGGGATTTTAAATGTAAAAAAAAATCCTATAGCCCGTATGACCCTACTTGTCTAAGAGCCCGCAGTAAATTTTGCAATTGCTATTAATCAAAACATGAACAATTTTTGCAACCACTTGAAACTATTAGTAATACGGTATGACCCCTTCAGTACAAATACATGTATCCAAGACGTATTAGTGCGTAAAAAATCCAAAATTTGAATAATTAATGCAAGCGCATCAATTTTTCGTGAAACATAGAAGATTTCAACATGAATACAAATATGAAGGTCCAAGACGTTTTGGGTGTCGCTAAGGGCTTGCCAGTCGAAGTTAAAATATTGACAAAATGCAAAATTGCTCGACTACAGCCCAGACGGGTGGACCGTTTTCTTTCAATTTCATACCTATTTAAGGTCTGTTGTGTACTCCCCAGAGGGGGAAATTAGATTTTTTATTCTAGCCCTATTACTAACAGTATTTTACTTAAGGTAAATTTTTTTGATAAAATTTCATATTTGAGTTATTAAGATGGGTGTGCCAGGTTTTTGGCTAAAAATACGTATGACGGTACTTTTCCTATGAACTGATTTCAGAAATATGGCATTTCTCGGCTAAAACTTGAGGCATTTCTATCAAAATCAAAATGTAGGCAAGATTTAATTCTTAAAAATTTATTTATTTCATATTTTTATTATTAAAAACATTCATTTCCAACTTACAGCATATAGATGCAAGTACGTACGATCCAGTCATGGACTTTATTTCCTTAGCATGCGTCTGGCAAGGACTAGGCGACGAGTAAAATGTCTTGGACTTATATACCTAAGCTCTAAGTTCTGAAATAAAAATTTGGTGGTTGCATCAATTATCCCAAATTGGCATTTTGTCAATATTTTGACTCAGTCTGGTAAGCCCTTAGCGACACCCAAAACGTCTTGGACCTTCATATTTGTATTCATGTTGTAATCTTCTTCATTGATGCGGTTGCATTAATTATTTAAATTTTGGAAATTTTACGCATTTCCGCCGCGTCTGTCAGAGCCTTGGCTACACCTAAACTTCTTGAATATATGTATTTGTACTGCAGGGGTCATGTTTTATTATTTCGTAATAGTTTCAAGTGGTTGCAAGTATTATTCGTCTTTTACATAATAGCGATTTCTGATGTAAAGTTACACCATTCAGCTGCCATTATGTGCTACCAGACGGGCATATTTGAATCCTTTGGCATCAGAGCATCGTGTTAAGGTAGGATTCGTGCGGTTCAAGTCCAAAATGAACTGCTTTTGGTCTATCTGAAGGTGAAGAAATAGCGAAAAATTAAAAACTCAAATTCCCTGTAGGTTTGAGTGCATACAACAAAGATCAAATTCATTGCAGAAGTGCCAAAAAAGCTACGGGCTCATTCGGAAATGTTAACTCTGCGAAGCAAACCTTGTGCAAAGCAAGAGCAACAAAACAGTTGATAGCTCAAAAGCATACGAATTCAGATTTAGTTGAATTTTTTTTTTAACAAATTGGAATAAGTGGTTTTATCTCTTGAGGTATCTAAGATTTCGTATTTCCAAAGTTATAGATTATTGTTTTTGTTTGTTTACATTTACTTTTCTTCTTTTTCGCCTATTTTTCAATCGCAATTGCTACGCAATGCGATTATAATATTTGTGTGATTTGCTTACATTTGCTCCAAAAAGTGTACGCTACTAGCAGTTAAGAACAGTATGCTTTATCGTATATGCATTTCCGAATGTGGCTGAACTTAAAATTACATATTTGTTTCACTCTATCATATAATAACATTTACGCACTCAATTTGAGTTGCAAGCTCGATGCACTGTCCTAATTCCATTTTCAGAGCATTAAAAGTGCGGAAAATGTAGTGTCATACGGACGTGAGGAATTTTTTTTTAACTATATCGCAGTTATAAGTTTAATGCGAACGTAATGACACCTATAGGGTATTTCAGTAGAGAATTTTTTATACTGCTCTAATTTCATTTTAGAACATTAAATAAAACGTGAAACGTTGAATTTTGTGTTTCTGTTTGAAGGTATGTACATATTTAGGTATGTATATAATAACGAAAATGTAATTAAAATAGTCTCGCAACGGATAATTTATAATAAACTAGGTAATAAACTGAACGAATGGACTACAAAATTAATGTGAAAACTCAATCTTATTGCTCCGTTCACCCAAAAAGGCTGCACTAAAAAGCCGGACGCAATTGGTAGCAATATCAAAATTCTACGTAAAGTTTTCAACTTCAAAAAAAAAAAAAAAAACGATGGCTCCACGTCGTTTCGCAGAATGCTTAGAATTTACCTTTTGCCAAACATTGGGGCTATCCTCCTGCAAATTTATAGATGCTTGGATGTATTTGGTAGCAGCACAGGTAGCAGGAACAGCAGCATTAAGTGCAGGAACATTATGTGCACTCGTTGAAGGAACAGCAATAGCATCGATGCATTGATATAGGAAGATGTCAAGCAAGACTCAGAGATTGGAACATACGAGAAGGTGCATTGACCTCACCAGTTGTTTGCGAACGAGTCATCACTTGAGATTTTGCACTATTGTTTATAGGGGAACGAGTGACAAATTCTTTTAAATCAGTAATTTCTTTATGCAATTGTTCAATTATAGAGATTAAAAAGTCATTGTCGACCAAATTATGGCGACATTTAGAGCACTGTAATGTAGCCATTATGCAAAATGCATAAACTATGAGAGTTTCCACAATAACAAAAGAGAAACACGTCCAATCACTGAGACTATCACTTAGAGTATGAATGTGCAAATGCTGGATCGAAACCATGACATTTTTTTTCGTTACTCCATCAATGCAGGCTTATCATACAGATAGGCAAGGTAAAGACGTACGTTATCATATAAACGGCGATCTCTAAGGCGTGAGAGAACTTAACGATCTTCATTACCGTAGTCAGAGAGTTATTTAGTAAGCTTGACAGTGGGTGGAAGTAATGGATCAAGGAAGGAACGAAGGAGGTTTAGCAATGGGGTCAGAGGTATGAAGGGAGGTTGTGGATGTAGAGGAAGGATTGAGAGAGTAAGAACGCATAAAATTAGGATAATTGGTTTTCTTAGGATACCTGAAATAGGAAATTTAAACTTATAGTTTAAAGTTAGTTTTTTTTAGATTTAGAATTCTTAAGCTTAATGTTAGAATTGGAGATTGTTGAGTTAGAAAAGCGGTGAGTCATCTTAATGTTTCCAAAAATTGATAAGTCTTCAGAAGAGTTAATGAACAGTTAGTCGTACTTTTTGGGAATGCGCATTTTGTATGAGTTCAACTTAAATTTCCAGCAATTGATGTCGTTGATGGCGAATTTACGGCGGAATAGGTTGCACAGCCAATTACCATCGACATTGTGTGGGAGTCCATTTAAGATGAATGATGAGAAATTTTCGTTGACTATCTTTAGCTTTTGAAGTCTGTTATTCCATTTGTGTTGCGTCCACGAAGTCCCAAATTTATCTACGACTTTAGGTTCCGGCACACAGTATTGCAGCTTAAAGTGGGTAGAGAGTTATGTGTGGTAGAAAAGTCGGCAGAGTTGGGTAACACGGTTCCAGAGGTGGAGACGGATTGATTAGAGTTGGTGTCTGTGAGAACTGTGTGTTCAGCATTGGCATTAATCATTTCATCAAGAAGATATACATTGTTGTGAGTGTTGCAGAAATTGAGCTTTCAAGCGTGAGAAGATACTCTAGGCTTTTCGAATTCCTCACAACAGCCTCGTGCATATTCCTTAACGCAGACTTAAGTTCAGATGCACAATTTTCCGTGGCGTTAATGAACAATTCAGAGTTGTCAGCAAGTAGCCCGAATGTTCTACTGGAGTTGTGGCGAAGCTCAGCTTGCGGCAGGACATGCACCTGATGATGGAGGACGATAGAATGAGTAATTCACTCAGAATCAGCGGTAGATGCACTTGCAGGAAGGAAAGAGAACGAGAGTGTTGTGGTGAGTATCAATCTTGCATTAACGGCAGAACATGTACTAAAAATTGTACTCACACGGGTAACGCAGAAAGTAGATCTGTTGAGCGATTGTTGAAGAAAAAAAAAAACTAAACGATGTTTAAACTCCGATTCAGAATTACTCAATAGGAAAAAAAATTCAAACTCAAATATGTGTTGTATATGTAAGATTCAAAGATTCCAACGAAAGAGAACGAGATAAAGAAATCGATGGAATAAATTTGAATAAAAAAAAGCGATAATAAAGTAGGAACCGAAAGAAAACACGCACTGTCCGAAGAACACTCAAACAAGTTTATATATTGTTGGGACTAAAAAAGGCTATAAATAAATAATCATCTATTAAGCTAGGATGAGTTCATGAAAAAAAAGATTCGTTTGGTTTATTAGAGAAAAAATGTCTTATTCTGATCTTTTATGACAACACATAGAACAAATCTTCTATGTCCAAAGGGTCTACAGTGCTACAAAGGACTTTGGTGTCATCATTCCTGAAGCTGTCTACAGAAAGTGGTTCCTTATCGTGCTATTTTATCATGCTATCTATTTTTGTTTGATTTTTTCCTCTTTGATAATTCAAATTCTACGGGAAAATTATGGATTTTAGTTTAATATCTGTATTACTTTAAAAGGAAAAACTTACACCCGCATTCTCTTCTTAATACATATATTATAATAAAATATGACACAACATATCATTTTTATTAATAATTCTCAGATTGTCTTATTATTTTCACTTACCAAATATAAAAAAGAGGATATTGATTGTTTTCTATATGAGTATTTCCACTGTTTTATCGAAAGTAATTCTTTTCGCGCTTGATGTAAGTACAGTAAAAGAAAAACGAACCCTGCAGAAATCAAAGCTTACGTTTGTCCATTGGTTTTGACAAGCAGGCGAAAAGGTCTATTACAAAATCCAGCGGATTTTAGCTTGGGGAGCGAATGTGTCAGCATTTACAAGATGTAGCGCACCGTACTGTCAAGCAAGCTTCTGAAATCTTAGCTGGTGTGTGTGAGGTTCCATTTAATTTTCTTCACCGCCAGAACACAATTAAGAAAATGTCGAGTTTTTAGATTAACGAAGCGAATGCGTCAAACGACTTGCAGATGACATTCTAGTTTAGTTTTCCTATGATGAAAATTATAGGCAAAGTTATTTAACTCCGGTGTTTTTTTAATAGTTTGTATAGGTTGCTAGAAATCAAGTACTGGGTATAATTTCGGCGTTATTTATAATTTAAATAAAGAACTCCTTTTCGAAATTGGTCACGTAACAAAGTCTGATATTAGCTGAACATAATATGTATTACTCTACATCTGTTAGATAAAGTTTTGTGATTTGGATAGTCAATTTCTAACAATGGTTTATATTTTAGCCAACTAGAAATCATTTTAACTTCAAATCGGACTTTTGAAGATGTCTTAGGATGAAAAACTGCTCTCAGCATAGATTCGGATGATACCAGATTTTACTTTGTCACATCAATCATGGGCTAGATTTTACTTTATGGAAACATTCCCAAAATTACTTTTTGTTCTTTGATCGTATAAGTTAGGTGTACTGAGCTCAAATCTGCAAAAAAAAACTTGGCGCTCTCTTACGGTTTGGGCCTAACCCGTCACCAAAGTTCTGAGAGAGCCATATGAAATGGTATTAAAATTGCTTATTAGTCAGTAAAATGTTTTTCAAACTTTTTTTTATTAACAAAATGTGCGAGTACATAACTACCTACTTATTAAAAAATGTTCATCCAAATCGGTTCATAAAAACAAGAAATATAAACTAAACAAAAAATCATTGATTCCTAGAGAAAAAACATCAACTACAGAATTGAAATATCTGACAGTTGTTGAGGCAACCTTAACGGAGCTACGTAGTGGCGTGAGTGTCTAATCCCTGCGGAAAATAGAAAATCCATGAATGTATTCAATTTCCTTCTCTTAAGTTGTACAGTACTTCAGTGTACTCTATTCATTGCAATTATTTAAACTACTGGGCACTGAGACACAAACACTATATTTGATTTCTCTCTTATGTTTGAGTACTTTTATAAATGAGACATATTCAAATTTAATTGTTCATAATACACCGAATACATCGAGTATACAGTATCAAAGTAACTGCTATTCTTCCTACACATATTATTGAAATTAAAATGGAAAATTCTCTTCAAACTATTTTTTTAACGCTCTTAATGCATTCTTAATAATAATCTTAAATATATGGAAATATGTTTTTTTTACCATCGTAACCGTCCTTGCCCAACGTAACTGAATATAACATGATTCAATTGTAAGTAAATTTACTTATTTCACTTGATGTACTTGGTGTATTCAGTGAAGTACTCATTTGATAATCAAATATCAGGTGATATATTCGTTTTACTTATCAAGCTATGATAATAGTAATGAGTCTAATAAATACGGCATACCCCGTAACGTTGTCCCGCGCAACGTTGTTTCGCTATAACGTCGGCAATGAATTGTTACTATATCTTGCTTAACGTTTTGTGCCTTCGCTGTAACGTCGTTTCAGCCTTTACTTTTTTTTGCACCGCACAACGTTGTTTCGTTTAATGTCGTGTTTTCCAGTAACGCATTAACGACGTTAACCCGGGTATGCCGTACACCAAACTTGCTTGCAAGCGCTTGTCTGACAGTTGATGAAATGTACAAATCCTTAGTAAATCGGCCTACTATATTCTAAATTCTTATCTCCTTTTATGAACCGATTTTGATGAAATTTTATTTTAATAAATAATAGCACATTTTGTAAATTAAATAAAAATATTTTAAAAAAACTTACCATTTAAGAAATTCAGATTTGAGCTCAGCACACCCAAATCTATACAATAAAAAAAAGTAATTTTTGGGAATGTTTCTATGAAGAACATTTTGTCGTATATATTTCTAACGATTTTTTTCCATAAAAAAAATATTAGTTTTGAGTAAGTACTTATTAATCATTACAATAAGTCCCAAGCATTGCCTATAATGTGACGTCACATGAATATTTTTTGTAGAAAAAATTAAACGATGTTAATCTAATTTTAATTTGTTGTTTGAAGTACACATTTGACTGACGTAATGCGCAGAATGAACAAAATTATGTATGTACTCGGAAATATATTTCATTGGAGTTTTATATACAACATATTCATTTGATTAAGTTTCTTACGCGTATGCTTAATTATTTTTTATTTTTTAATTAAGTAATCAACCTGTCTTCTTGACTTTGCAGTCAAAGCCTACTTCGTTAACAGTGAGTTCACGCAAAACTAATGTATTCATGCAGCAGCCTAATTCGCAAAGAGCATAGTAACAATTGTTCACTTAAACTTATTTGGTGAGTTCACCGGGGTAATACTATGTTTGACTTATGCGATTTGAATTCTACCGAAAAATCATAATAGATCGTCATTCATTTTTGACGAAAGACTGAAATACCAAAGTAGGAACCAATGAAATGAAATTTTGTTTGTCTTAACATTGTTTATTAATATGTAAATGTTTCCTCCAGTCGGCAGCCGAACTAATATATCATGATTTTTCTTCTTGTTATTTCACTCCGCTATGGAGGTTGGCCATCATCAATTTTGATTCATTGCGATCGCTAGCCTTCCTGAATAAATCTGTCACCTGGATATTGAACCAGTCTTCCAGATTGTCGCACCATGTTTTTCTTCTACTTCCAACTATCTTTTCCTGTAACACTACTTGTAACAATTTGTATTTTTCGCCTCGTATGATAATGTCCGAGGTAGCTTAGTTTCTTTAGCTATGGTGTTTATTAAACCTTTTTGTGTACCGATTCGGCTGAGGATTTCAATATTGGTTGTTCTGTCTCATGGCTTCTTTATGTCTTCTTTCTTAAACGTCCAAGTCTCAGCACCGTATAGTAGTATACTCCAAACATAACATTTTAGCATTTTTACTTTTAATGGTAGATAAAACTCATTTTGATAAAAAAACCTTTTTAATTTTTATAAATGCTGCTGTCGCCTGTTGAACTCTAGATCTAATTTCAGTCCTGTTACCAATGTTAGGATCGATCATGATTCCCAAGTACTTGATGCGCTGTACTTTGTCGGTTACTTCTCAAGTATGGCAATTATTTATATTCTTTACATTTATCTTTAACCCAAATACATTACATGGTGTGTTCAGATCGTCAACTAACTTCTGAAAGTCTCCAGATGTATTGGCTATTAGCACTGTATCGTCAGCGAACCTTAAGTTGTTTATCAGCACTCCGTCGACCTATATTCCAATATTGCTTTCGTTCAGTTTATTGTTAAAAATTTCTTCTGAAAAGGCATTGAATAACAGTGATGAAAGAACGCGTCCCTGCCGAACTCCTCTTTTAATTGTTGTCTGTCCAGTTTTGCTATCTTCTAACTTTGGCAGTTTGATTTCAGTACAAATACTCTATAATTCTGATATCTTTGCTATCCAGATTCTTAGCTTTAAATATTTCTATTAGTTTATCATGTTTTACTTTGTCGAAGACTTTTTCGAAATCGATAAAACATCTTTGAATCAGAGTGTTCAACATAAATAATGCTTTTCTTATTCCCAAAACCAAACTGTGTGTCGCATATATCGAACTTTAATTTCATAAATATTCTGCTAAGGATTATCTTCAATAATATCTTCAGACACTGACACCATGAATTCCTTTGGGACCAGCCGAGAGCCTATTTTTTGCGTTCAGTATCATACGTGCATTCAGTTCTAGTGTCGTGGAATAGCTCGTTTATATACATCTAAGAAATCTCGCTTCGGGAGTATGAAAGGCCTCTATTACTCTTTTATTACCTCTCTATTACACCATCGTGTACGTTTTTTGGCAATGTGCCTCCCCAACTTTTTCCCAACTGCCGTGCCTCTATCTCGATCGTTCTCCGCCATGTTTAACTCGAACCGCCAGGTATTCTGCCATTCTGCGTTAACAGAGTCCATTGCATAGCATGGTTAGCTATGGAACAGTCACCGTTTCGGAGCGTGTGACTAATCTAGTGCCACTTTCATCGTTGGATGATCGTGCCTATAGTTTCCTGACACGTTCTCTGGTAGAGGTGTTTATGAGAGATACGGTTGGGCCAGAAAATCCTCAAGATGTTACGTAGGCACGTGTTAACGAACGTTTGTAGCTTTCTTGTGATGTTGATGGTCACTCTCCAAGTCCTACATCCATAAAACAGTTGGAGCGGAACAGTCTCAGCTTGGTGTTTAAGCTGATTGCATTGGTTCGGCATACCTCGGACAACATATTCCACATATGATTCAAAATGCTTCAGTTGGGATGTAAGAGTCCAATGAATTCCTCTGCTTCAAAGCGGATTCTAGATTCAATAGACGCTCCTGTTGTTGCACCTGCATGCAGTCTCCTCTGCTTCTGTAGCCAGCGCGTCGGTGTAGTTGCAGTCGAATTTGTTTTAAAAAATGTGCTTTCTGACAAAAAAAGGAAGAAATTCGACGGAAGCTCAGTACACAGCTCTATGACATGACATAAGTGGTTACATACATATGTCGCTAAATATGTGTCTGTCTTTCTGTATGTACATACATATGTATGGGCCGATTTTCTTCAAACTTCATATCTAAGCTCTGTAGGGTTACAATAAGAGGCGAAGTTGGAATTTTTGTTCTAGACCTGTTATTAACGGCACTTTACTTAAGGCCGATTTCACAAAAATACGATTTTCTCGAAAACGGCTATAACGATTTTAATTAAATTTCATATTTGATTTAGTCTGCAAATTTGCAAATGCAAATGGTGTATCACGTTTTTGGCTAAAAATACATACGTATAATAAAAACACGTATTATGAAAATTTAAAATCCTGCAAATTTTTTAAAAATATTTAAAAAAAATTATTAAAAATTGATTCATTTCTACTAACAGCATAAAGGTGCAGGTACGTACGACTCAGTGCTCTTTATTTATATAGTTGTTGCAATCTGAAAATTTTATTTGTCATTTAATAAAGAAAAAAATAATTTTAAGGTTAAAATCTCGCGAATATTATGGTCGCGTGAATGTGAGTTGCGTTTCACATCTATAAGATGTAAATAAAATTTGACTGCTCGCAAGAAGCATTCGTTTTTTAGATTTCTTCGCGGAAACATAATTACAATGAGCATTTTTCCATATAAATAGAGAAATAAATTAAGCTCTCTTCTAAAATTGTCAAATGTTTGCCTTTAATTGTATTAATTAATGTTTTGTTCGCCGATAGCCCATTCGCTGAACTGTGAAATTGCTTTTACTGTCTCTTCAAACAACTTAATTTTTTCTTTCTAATTTTATAACTATCGCATCAGTTATCGAGTAACACATGAATGATAAATGTCGATTTGGCATGACCGCTTAAGAGATCGAGTATTGAAATTTGGTATTCTGTCATCAGTGATCAAGTATTTTTTCATTTGGCAGGGTTTTTGTTGACGAGCTGATGTGAAAAATGTACGAAAATCTCTATTTGCTAATTCATTATTACAAATTTGAACATTCGTCGATTTGACAATCGCTTGTAGTCGATCACAAATTTCTGGTCGATGCTTTGTGTGTGGGCAATAAATCTAAGTAGTTTTAATAAAAATAATGTATTTTTGTTAAAACTAAACAATAATAATTATAAATTATGACGAAGCCTGTTACAAAAAACGAACTGTTGGAATTAGTTTAATTTTCTGTGTCAAAACCCAAGCAAAAAGTGGGTGGGAAAAAATAGCAACAGAATTAAATAGCTATGGACCTTCCATGCGTTCGTGGGACATAAATGACCTGTTATTATTGCAATATAGCTTTTTCTTTCTTGTTTAAAACAAGAATGTGAATTAATGGAATGAAATTAATAGCACTTTAAAGAATTTTTTATTTGTTTTATTCATCAAATTACATGGATATGGATCTAATTGTTGCTAATTTCTACCGCTTCGTCGTTTCCATAAAGTTTTTCGTCTATAATGCCTTCACAATAATATACTGCATTACTTCCTTGTCACTGTACGGATCTTCTTCAACCAAAGCAATAATAAAAATCATAAAGGAAGTGAAATGAAATAAGACCTGCACTTAAATTTATGATATAGAACACAATAGCAAATGATAACAAACAGCTGTCAAAGTATGATACATTCACAATGTTCACACTTTTATTCACAATAATCTAGTTCTCTATCCATTGGGATACACAATGCCAAAGCTAAAATCAATCGACAACTGTCGTCATAATAAGGGATTTAATAAAACTGCAATATAATGCATTAGTTGTGAAACATATTTTTAAGAAATTATTGTTTGCAATACGTACGCATATTCGCTTTTATTCCTTAAATGTCTTCGCTTAATTAATTTTTTACGACATTCTCTGACTCCGAAGATGAAAAATAAAGCTATATACCATTTTTAATTTAAGACTCGATATAAACAATCATTTCACTCACAAAAAGTTATACTTTTGACATTTGTCAGGCACCTCATTTCAATTTAGTAGAATTGTACTAGTACAATTTTCAATGAGAACTCGATACTATTGAGCCTGTTTTGATGATGACTCTCGACTACGTAGTAAAGAGTAATGTCGTGTCTACATTCAATAGTGCTCACTCCTGCACTACTTTGATAAAGTTTAGGGGAGGGAATGAGTAAATTGAAACACTTCTGTACTTTCTGTGTGTTCTCTCGTCCAATTACTCATTTTATGCACGAACTACCCTCAGGCTCATTGAGCCTGTTTTGATGATGACTCTCGACTACGTAGTAAAGAGTAATGTCGTGTCTACATGCAATAGTGCTCACTCCTGCACTACTTTGATAAAGTTTAGGGGAGGGAATGAGTAAATTGAAACACTTCTGTATTTTTTGTGTGTTCTCTCGTCCAATTACTCATTTTATGCGCGAACTACCATCCTCAACGATCGAACTAGAAATGATAAAATGGAATAGGGACGGAACATTTCGGTAATAGAACGCGACTCTCCTCGATTTTTCTATTTTCTTCATGACTCTCCCCCTCTCTTTACCCCTCACTCTTCTTACCCACAAACTACCGACATAGCCGAGTTTTGAGTCAGCATCTAAACAGGCTCATTCTATGCGATCATACCAATGTAGTTAGTCGATCACTCGATACCGTATGGATTTCACTCACTAGTTAACTGATGTCGAAATTCGACCTCTGAAGTCGATTTTTAATATTTTTCAGGAATGCGAAAACAAAGTACGACAGCGAAAATTGTTTTCCTCGTGTCATCATCACGATTTTTTGATTTAAAATGATACTATTTTTCATTTTAAATATTGAAAGGGGTAAAATAGAAGGACAGAAGGAGAAGGAAAGGTCTCATACATGGTAATAAGACGAAAACATCTTAAGTTGATTTGACTTCTCCAATTTTTTAAAATTATCTGATGCAATAATTGTTTCTTTTTTCAATAATTTATACAAATCAAGAGAACTGAATTCTTTATTTTGCGGCAGTACTCTTATTCGCTACTAAATGACGTCCGATTTATTATATGATTACTTAGAAATTAAGTTCACGTTCTAAATGGGATATGAACACCTTTACGCTTTCATAATTAATAGCGGTGGGTAAATTGAAAGGAGAAGAAGGAATGGAAAGGAATTGATGTAGAGGAGAGAATATCTTCTGTGATTTTTGCCTAAGTTTGTAATTCACAGATCAAATTATTTAGTTTCGTCATGGTGAAAATTTAGGTAATAGAACCCGAAATACATGATTTAGAGATCTCTCGATAATAATAATATTTTAATATTACATATGTAAGTTGAAGCAATCTCCGTTTCACACTCGTCTGAACTTTCAAGGCATTAACTTGAAAAATTTCATATACGTTATCTCCGGTCTCACATATCCGTTCCGGTACGGGAAATGTGATTAAAAAAGTAAATTGTGTTTTTTTAAGAAGCGAAGAACTTTAAATTAATATAAAACACGAACAAATATTTTTAATATCCTTGAGCACTTTTTAATTTGCCGCATTTGGGGTGGCAAAAGATGTTATTAAGAGAAACAATAGTGTCTTTTTTTGATGGCCCTTTAACATAGAATTTAAAAAATAAACTCAAAAATAAATGATCAGCAATCTATAACTTTTTACCTCAGGTACAAATTTACTGTGAAACCATAGTTTAAAGAATGCATTTTTATTACCATTGTACACATCGAGCTTCGAAATTGTGGCTTTTAAGGATATTCTTCACTACAAACCTTCAATATTGTATTTTTTTACGTAGTATAGTGCAAGTTTTGGATTCGTGAACATTTTTGAACTCGAGATTTTGATAAATTCTGACATTACCTTTATAGAGAAGTCGAAAAAAGTGAGTCTGGCAATTCTCTCTGTCTGCCTGTCAGCAAAGCTACAGCCTACACGGGTGAACGAATTTTTATTAAACTTCGAATCTGAGGTCTGTTCGGTAATACCTACGATTTTGTTTAAATTTGATATTTCGGCTAGCTTGGCAAAGTGCTATAGGATGGCGTACCACATTTTTGGCCAAAAGCGTTACCAACAGTACTTTTCTTAACAACAAAAAATCTGTTTTCTCGAAAACGGATCTAACGATTTTGATTAAACTTCATATTTGAATTAGTCTAGGTAAATGCTTTAAGATGGCGTACCAAGTTTTTGGCTAAAATGTAAATAACGGTACCTTAATTTTAGTCAATTTAACAAAAAAAAGGATTTGTTGAAAATCGGTTCCTACGAATTTGTTTAAATTTTATAGTTATGCTAGTTTTGTGAAGTCTAATAAGATAGATTACCCCATTTTTGGCCAAAATAGCTTAGAAGAGTACTTTACTCATAGCCAACTTCACAAAAAATTGGTTTTCTCGAAACCGGCTGTAATGATTTTGAATAAATTTCATATTTGAATTAATCTAGACAAATGCTATAAAATAGCATACCATGTTTTTGGCTAAAATTGAGCTCGAAAACGGGAACAAAATTTATAATACGCAAAAATATGGCATTGAAACTTATGAAGAATTTGAAAAAAATATTTTCTCGTGTGATTTTTTTTAGTTCATTCATTTTCAAGCAACAGGATAAAGTTGCAAGTACGTACGACACAGTCGTGTTCTTTATAATTTGTCAACCGTTGCTCGCATTAAAAGATCACTGTCTCTTCAATTTTTTCACGCAATTGGCATACTTTTGTTTTATGAACCTCACTTTAAATTGACACGTTTAGGTATTCAAGACCGAATTACATAATATTTCATTTCGTAAAAGATTATTTTTTTTTAATCTATTCTCTTTTTGAGCATCATTTTTGCTGGGCAAGTATTGGATTTGTGCAGATTTTCAATCTCGAGATTTTGATGAACTTGGACATTACCATTATAGAGAAGTCGGAAAAAAGTGGGTCTGCCAATGCCGTCTGTCTGTACAGGAAGCTACAGCCAAAACGGGTGAACAGATTTTTATCAAATATATCTAAGATATGTGGGGCATTGCCAAGAGGCGAAATTGAAATTTTTGTTTTATCCCTTATATTAACTCGTACTTTACTTAAAGCTGTAAATGATGTATTTCGTCGTATTTCAAATAAAAACAGGTTGACTTTCAAAAATAAATTATCTTCTATATATTTAAAACTAAGTTGATATTTTGTGCATTTACGTATAATTTACGTAATTTTCAACCAATTTATTTGGTTTTACTTTTAAAACGCAAGACTGCAAGACAGCTTAACCGATTTGCCTTAAACTTCATATCTGGGGTCTGTTTCACATTCCCCAGAGAGGAAAGTTAAATTTTTCTTCTAGCCCTTATTGACAGTACTTTACTTAAAGCCAATCTAACAACAATTCTAGAAAATTTGAGTTAGAAAAACAAGTGCCTAAGATGGTATACCACGTTTGTTAACTGGTTAAATATGGCTATACTCCACGGACTTCATCAAAATTCTAGTTGTTGGGTCATAAGAGTCAATGAATTGTTGTTCGACAAGACAAGAAAAGACGTTTTAACTGATCCGATTTTTTCAGCTTAAGTGGTTTTAGCTGTTTAGCTTTCTTTAAACTGCTCTAATCTTCATCTAAACTTAAAACAAAAGTTATTAGTGTCAGCTCAAAATTTATGTCACCTGATTTTTGTTTTCAAAAAAATGTCTCCAAGCATACAATTTTTTTCGAAAAAAATATAAAAGGACACTCACCCTAATTCTTGAACTCGAATCGACAGTCGAATCCGACCATAGTCGTATTTAGTTATTACAAAGCCATATATTTGTTCGCAAGATACGACTATAATCGAATAAAATACGACTAAGTTGGATTCGACTGTCATATTTGAGTTAAAGAATTGGGGTTAATATTAGTATTGTTGCCTTATCGCAACAGATCAACAATTTACATATACATATGTATATACATTAGTGTGTTTCATTTTATAAGAATATATAATAATATAATGTGAAATTTGTGCAGACTTTGCTTCCGCCCCGGTTCTATGTTATGTAAAAGATATATATTTCAAATTTCAAGAAGATCGGGCAATATTTAGAGGTTGCACACTTCGGTCACTTTGGACGTCAATATGAGAAAGTCTACCAAGTTGAGAAAAAAGACACCAAATTGTGTAACCCCTAAATATCAACCGATCTTCTTGAAATTCGGCATAAATAACTTTTAAACCACTTAGATTCGGGGCGTGAGCAAAGTCTAATGAAAATCAAAACTTTGGAAAAATTAAACACCCTAGTATACATACATATATTTTATGTTCGGAGGTTATGGTGCTCTAAAAAATTTAATGAAGATTATTTATTAGTTCAGTTAAAAGTACATTAAAACTATATGTACATATAGAAATAATGATCAATAGGAAGTCTGGAAGTGGATTGGTCTAGATATGTAAGGACATTTTACACATTTTTTTCTGTTTAGAGAAAAGGCAGCGTTGTGTACATCTGCAAATCGAAGACTAGAAGGCAATGGCTGCTTTGCATCTAAGAAGTCAGCAGGACATGACCCAACAAAAACTAAAACCAGTGCTTAAGAACTAGAGACCACAGCCTTATTACTTAGAAAACTTTATATCTGAGGTACTTTTATCATTTCCAAGAAAGGGATATAATAGATTTTTCTATAATATCGTTAACATCATATTTTTTTGAATTAAATTATTTCTGGAACAAAGAAAAAAACGAAAAACAGAATCTCCCTTATCTTAAAACGTCAATTAACTTTGAAACACATTCAAGTCAAATTTAGTTTCTTAAAAGTTTTCCAAACTTCGATTAACCTTAAAATCGTCATTACAATAACGGAAAAAGGAACATAAATCGATTTATTTTATCATTCATTCCATGTCTTTTATCATTTTGACTACTCAAGTCAAAACAAAAAATATTAAAAATTAAAGTAAATTTATATATAAAAAATCGATTTTATTTGTCTTATAAATAAATTAGTTTTAAGATACTTTTTTTTAACACTGATTAGATTTTTTATCTTACTTATATAGAATTTATATCATGTATGTATATGTAGTAGTAGAAATTCAAATAAAGTCTTGAAACTTTAAATAAAATATATTTTTAACATTTTTCATAACTTTAAATGCCATATTCTAGAATTTGTCAAATACGGCTAATGTTTAAATTTTTAGCGGCCTTAATAGAATATTAAGCCAGAAATATACAGATAAGAAGTAAAGTACATTTTTCTTGTAAAGATCTCGGCATTACTAAGCTCAAAAATAAAAATTAATTAAAACCACTCAATTCCTTTTATATTGGACAAGTTATTGTTTTTGTTTTGTTTAATTAATGTTTTTTTTTATTAACAGTACTTTACTTAAGGCCAATTTTACAAAAATCGATTTTCCTGAAATCGCTATAACAATGTGATAAAATGTCATATTTGTTTAAACCTAGACCAGGGTTAAAAAATGCCGTGTGGTCAAAATTTGATCAAAACTTAATGTGATGAAATGTGTGATTTATGCGAAATTAAAAAAAAATCATTCACAAATTTAATAATTGTTTATTTTTAGTTTTCAATGAACAAATTTATTCATTTTCAACTTACAGCATAGGTGCAAGAATATACTATCCAGTCGTGCACTTTATTACTATAAGTTTAGATGGCACATCCATCCATACCTGTGTACCAAGTGTTACGAATTTTAGTGGATCTCCGTTCCCTAACACAACAAATTCACACAAAATAAAAATGACATCAAGGAGTAAATAAAATGATGTGACGACACCGATTTGCGCACAAGTGTGGTGTTGTTGATTGTGTCTTAAGAGTTGTTGATGAAATGCTACACTCCGCCTAGAGTACTGAAAAAGTGATTTTTTTCGAAAAGTGGGCGTGTCAGTGTGCGGATTTTTAAATTTGTAACACTTGTATTCCTTACTTTTCCAAGGACCTGGAATACAAAATTTCATCAACCGAGCTCAAAATTTAAGGCCCAAAAACTGGTGACATACGGACATGGCCTAATCCACTCGGCTAGTGATGCCGATGTGGTCTATCTTTAATATTTCTCTATGTTACAAACTATGTGTCAAACTTAATATACCCATAGGATAGGGTATAAAGACGTAAATAACCCTATTTGTCGATTTAGTTATTAAGTCGGTATTTAATGTCAAATAACTCTGATAAGTGTTTATTAATAGGATTTTTCCTTAATCACTAAATAAAATACTATTCGGCGACTAGTTGTCCTTTATTAATATAGGGGTTTGTCTTTTATAATTAATTATTATTAGGTACATATTTGAGTATAGTGTTTCATTACAACTAAACTGATAATCATGAAAATACAATATAAATAAATATCAGGCTGCTTAGCCCATAGAGGGCCAAGTCCTAGCTTCTCACAACTGTACATGTTATGCGTGGTATACATTTCTGCATGTACAGAGGGGACCTACAGTTTTATGCCGTATCCGAAGGGCAGAGGGGTTTTGAGAAGCTTTCTCATGACAGTTATGCTCTTGAATGTTTGTCAGACACTCGGAAGAGGTGGGGCCGTGAAAAAACTTTTCAAAAAAAAACTGATTGTCATGAGTTTTATTTTATTAATTTCGCCTACCAAAGGGGATGTACATAAACTTTTGCTGATCTTTGAGAGCACGGGCGTTTGGGAAAAGGAAAAAAAAGGGGGAGGTACTGGCGCCCGTTGGCTGTAATAAATGGAAATATAGAGCTTGAAAGCTTGTTCCATCTTCATTTTTGTAAATATTTACAGACTAACAATTTTGTTTTGTAGTCAACAATCTGTTAGTTTTTTAAAAGTGTGAGCGGTTGTTTTCTTCTTTATTATTTGGATGTATAAGCTACCTTTTTAAAATTGATAAAATTTCGAATATTTTTTCGTAGTATTTTTTTTTCTGTCAAAAAAATAGTTTGTTAAAAGATCATTTGACTTTGAATAACATTGAAATTTTAAAATATGTTTTGTGCTTAGGTATTTTGATAGCGCGCGCCGGTCTGAAAGTTACCGTTTTAAAATTATTTCTTTCTGTCAAAGAATCAGTCTGTTAAAAGATCAACCGAATTTAAATGATATCAAAATTGAAAAATATGTTTCGTGCATAGGTCACGAAATATTTTTTTTACAAAAATTGCAAGTGTTACAAAGATAAAAATAAAAACGGAGACAAAATCAAGATGCCACCTAGTCGACTTGACAGTCTTTACAGAAGATTATTGATAACAAAATTCTTCGAAAAAGGCTGGGGTAAACCAGAAAATCTACAAAGGTAAATATAAATTCGTTAAAAATGTTTTTCTGTTTATACTGATTATGATAAATTATAATTAGGGTCCAAATTTTCATGCAGTAAAAAAGTAAAAAAATGCATTCAAAATCGAAAAATATGCATTAAAAACCAAACTAAACTAAAAAATGCATCTAAAAAACAAGCTTTTTTAATATTTATTTAATAGTAAACAAAACGAAACGAAAAAAATCATATATTTCATATATTTATTACATGTAAGTAGGTAACATATCCCGAATTTTATAACTTTTCGGCGTAAATAATAAAATACTATACTTTCGCAATTTAAAGATCTATTGCAAATTTTAATGTAGTAATTCGTTGTTTGAATGAAACCTTCCGTTTTTAAAAACCGTTTTTATGCTAAGTATATCATTAAATTATAATGAAGGTAAGGAATTATTAAGATCTTATGTATAATGTAACTAAAAGGTTTACCATTTTCATATCAAAGCAAATTTTACCATTGTCATCAATCCAAGCATTCTGTTTCTATAGCAAAATATAATATATGAACCCAGTAGTAGTTTAATAAAACGAAAAGCCGTTTCTTATGACCCCATATACGATTTAGTATTAACTAAATGCGACTTTGGACTATGACTCGACTGTCGTATTCGTGTTCAAGAATAGGTGTGAATGTTTAGAAAAGAGTAAAAGGTTTCAAATGAACGACTTTTTTCATGGTCGATCGGTTATTACAAAGTCGTATCTTACGCAAACATACGATTTTCTTATAACTAAGTGCGACTATGAATGTGAATAATACGTGCGTTAGTATTTTATCATGTTATCCCTTAAATGTGTAACATTAAAATAAAAAATAAATTTATATGGTTTAGGCAATAAAAAGTTAGAATAAAATAGTGGAAGGTCAGAGTCAGTCTTTTTTTAAGGGTCGGAGACTCAGGATCAGGGTTTGAGGTAACGGGGGAGTTTCTCCTGACGATTTACTTACTTCCTAATTCGGCGATGCCTTAATTATTGGCGCGGATTTAAATGAAATGCTAAATTTCATTGTTGGTTGCTTTTGTTTGCGCAGTGGTAGTGGTTGCTTTCATGTTGCATTTTAGAACCCGATGCATTACATTTGCCATATATTTGCATTAAGAACCCTTTGCATTGCAGTACTGTGCTGATACTGATATAAGGAATTCAGCCAACAGCTTTGGAAAAGCTTATTCCGAAATTATATGCGGTGGTGGTTTCTTCGATTGGTTTTGTTCGTGCTTTATGGAAAGCGTTGTAATTCTAGAGTTTTGAAAATTTGTCATCTTTTGTAGTTTGCGGTGTGGATTATTTAAATATTATTATTCCAAAGGCTTTGTACATTGAAATAAGCTTTTTTTGTACTAAATAATACATTAAACAAATACATAAATTAATTAGGTCGAGAGTGTTGAAGTTGAGAAGTGAAGATGTATTGTATTTTCAAAATAGGTGTAAAGGTGCTAGTAAACTCTCAAGTAGCTTTTCATATGAGAGTAAACTTTGTGTGATTTACTATCGAGGGTTGATTGCGAAATTTCTGAGTACATTTTTCGGACATTTCACTTTAGCTATTAGTTGAGAGTAGTCATCGTGATGTCACATAACCGGAAAGTTGCTGCTGCAGTTGCTTTTGATATTGTTCTGAAAAGGCGAAATCGAAACAAAATCGACGACATTAATTTGATGCGGGATATTATCTCACAAGGGAGGTTCAAATCGAAGACTCTCAACAATATAGGAATTTTTGAAAAGGGCAGAAAAACGTCTGCCGCGACAGCTAGTTTCCAATAAAAACTAATACAACATAACAATTCTGTCCGACTTTCTAATTATTATGGTTATGGTTTAGTAGAATGATTGAATTTTAGTTTGCAAAACAGATACAGAGGGCACAAGTGTATGCAACATAATAAAGTAACATAGTTGAATATACGGAGATATGGTCATGGCTAAGAAGTCCATGGATGTGTTATACCGCATTGCGACGTTAAAGCAACTTGTAATTTACGTCGAATGAGAAATACATTTATATGTACAAGAAATATACAACCTCAGCATAAGAAACTGGAAGTAGGATGAAGGTTGTTATAAGCTTTGGCCACTTTGTTTTGGAGTAAAAAATGCATTTGGCAACATTTGCAGAGATATCCATATATATATATATCGCACACTGAAAACAAAAGTGATAATAATTAATAAAAAACCTAGTTTTCGAATATAAATAGCTGATTAATAGCATGTCCCCACCAAAACTATATCCGAGATTGAGCTAGAATTTAGCTAAATCCACTTTATTTTCGTGTGCTGACAAAAGAAAAATTGAAGTGTGTCAGAAAGTTTCAAACTAAATCTAAATCTTTTTTCGATAAATCCCGGATTTAGTTTTGGTGGGGACATAGTATAAAGTTTTGGACTTATTCAATGGTAAATAGCTCTAAAAAAAACCATTACCATTACCAGTTTGTACCATTATATTTTTGTAAAATTGAATTTTAAGATTACAAAATAAATTACGGGTATTTGATAAAAAAGGGCATTTTGAAAAAGTTTGGTTTAGTGTCATGTTTTGTTCAATACTTTAACATATTTTCTAATAGAGTCGTAAAATTAAACAATGGCACTAAACAAAAAGTCACTGTAAAGATTTTACTGAACATCAAATCAGTTTTTCGCGGAGAAAACCGACACTTAACGAAATTATGACATTTAGCTGTATAGTTATAACTCACTTAGGTGTATAGTAATAACTCTAAGCTTAAACTTAAATCGACATTATGCCCAAGAGCCATTTTATCGATTACTGATCGAGTGATTCACGTCAAAGTAATAAGTGACATTAGTGGCCTCTTGTGGAAATTAGACGATGTATCAGGACGGGTGAGTCCACAAAGGGTGCGTGATATATATCGGAACCTAGATGTCACTCTAACTCAAAATTGTAAAATTTTATGTAGTGCCTTTTTTGTTTTCAACGTGCGAAAAAGGGAACCTAGATGTTCGTCCAACTCAAAAGTGTAACATTGTATAGTGGCACTTTTGTTACCAACGTGTGATATATGCCATATGACTATATTGATGTGGTTGTTGCCGGTTAAATTTCGAGTTATAATATAAATATAACCTGGACTAGAGGTAAATTCTACAGCTTTGATTTTCTTTTCAGAGAGCCACTACTCAGGTAACAGGTTGAGGTTAAAAACTATACTAGAAATTGTGATTACTTTTGACTTTCCCGCATTTAATTGTAACCCATTAGTAGACATTCAAATAGTTATTTGTTCTAGAGCCTCGTAAAGAAAACACGTAAATTCCCTTTGGTTGTTGAAAGGTTTTACTAAATGAAGTTAAAGATCAACAACATCTTTGTCGAAATGACAAAGACGCGCCATCAAAAATTGGAACATCAAGATGCACCGCAGTTAGGTAATAGCAATAATCTTTGAAAGATAAACGTCAATAATTGTTCCTTTGTTTTATTTAATAAAGATAACCCGATAAAATTGATTTTTAGTTTTGGAAAATTAATTCTTAATGAATCCCTTATATAGTTACTGCCATATTCATTAGATTTCCTTAATTGTCCTTAATTGATGATTAAATAATCAGCTGATTTCGATAATGTAGACTGTGTATGGATAAAACAGTCATCCACCGGATTCTATAATGCATAAAGTGAATCACTGAGGATCGGGTGGATTCCTTCCACAGTGAATCCGCCGGATTCTACAATTGGCATGATAAAGAATTAAAATCAAACAGTAAAACAAAATTGTCGCCGATTTTTTTTAACGTTTTCGATTCGATTGTTGATAAATTTGTGTCAAGACATTGCACATAAGTTGTATGTACGTATACATTTTATGCAAGTGTGCCTAGCCTACATACGTTTTGAGCTTATGTTAGTGGAAGTGCTTAAATAGTTTAATAGTAACAAAATAAGTTATATTTTTGTCCGAGGGTAAATCAGGGTTCGAATCACGTCCTCCGTAAACGAGTGAACGGAATGTGTGTATTTGGGATCAAGACATCTCTGAACGTATACATACTAACGTAATTTGGCATTACGGCTTCCGTAAATGAGTTCAAGAATATACTCGTTCAATCAAATTGTTGTTCGATTGATCGCCACTGGACGTAGTTTTAGTTTTGTAAAGAATAATTAAAAGAATGTATGGAATTTTGTGTGCAATTGTTCCGGAATGGCATTTCGAATGAAAAAAAAAGAAAATTCTTAGTGAAAAACTCAGAAAAGTTCGAAAAAAACGCGAACAATTTGAGTTTTCGTTTTCGACAAAAAATTTAATTTCAATAGGCGGCGTCCGTTTGCATGGGAGCTGTAGATTTGACCATCGAATCAATTGAGTTCAAATTTTAGCCTGACAGTGTATCTATAAAGTTTTTTGCAACGTTCCTTATTAGTAGGACATATTGATATTCGCCGTGAGTAAGGAAATGGCAGAACAACGTCTGCCGGGCCAGCTAGTTTGTTATAAATACAATGCATACTATGTGCAAACATTTTTTTTAGGACGAACGTTATTTAAATTAACGCTACAAAAATTGTAATGAGGTAGATAGTCGCTGCCAACGCTTCAGTGATAACCCCCGCTTGTTAATAACGAATATGTTGCTGCTAATGGCAACACAGGAGGTACTGCAGTGAGAAATTGGGAACAATCGTATAACGTGTGACGTATTTTGTTTTCGTACAATTGCCGATCCGTTCACAGAAGACGCGATTCAACCCCAGCCTTAAGACAATGTTTTTTTTATCTTTACCCCGAAATGACTGCACTGAAGGAAACTGAACGTAGAGTTTTGACATTAGCTTTCGACTATTATAGTTCAGCATTAAGTTTTCCTTTGGTGATAAAAGATAGTGTTTAATTTATAAAAAAAATGCATTACTGCATTTTCTGCGAAATGACTACTATTTATTGCTCAATATATTACATTCCTTTCAAGATTAAGTAACAACGCTGTATAAGGACCGTGCACTAAAAGTGTGTTGTATGTATTTAGTGCAGTACATTATCGTAGCGTTTGTGAACATTCCATTGATCAGATAACGTACGGCATTTGTACTTAAACTGAACAAGCAAGTATTGATAATGTTTGTGTTCTTTAGGTCAGGTATATGTTCCTGTACTTTTTAAATGGAAATATATCGCTGATTAAGCAAATATATTGGCAATATGTAGGAAAGAGATATTGTATTCTACGATCCGTTACAGACGGATTTCTTAAAACAATAAAAAACTTTCTATATTATAATTTAAATAAGAAATGTTTTTAAAATGTCATTTATTCATGTGTCTGATTAAACGCAACATATTTAGTAAAAAAACGTGTATGTGATTGATCCGGTGTATATTCTAACGAAACACATTTGCATTTCTCTTTCACAGACTGTTTGAATTTCGAAAAATAATATCGAAACGGGAAAAATGTTTTAAATTAGTGCCACCTGAATATCCGATTCAAATAACTAAAGAAGAAAAGCACTCCGATTGTACGATATTGGAAGGTCACTTCACAACTCCTCTTGAATATCATTTACCGGGATTAGTTCCTGAGGCGTCGCAACAGGCCCATTTTCAAGTTTTATTGCCAAATAAGTGGACAAGCGCGGTGCATAAACCAATGTGTATACATTTAGCCGGCACCGGGGACCATGTATGTTTTTCAGAAAGGCAATATACAAATTATTTGCTTTGTATTCTCGCTTTTATAGTATTTTTGGAGAAGAAGAAATTTGATTGTAAAGCCGTTGCTGAAAGAAGCAAACATTGGTGGTATCATTTTGGAAAATCCATTTTATGGAGTTAGGAAACCTGATAATCAAGTGTAAATGTAAAATTAACGGTTGTACAAAATAATATTTACGTATTTTACAGGCGTTCAAATTTACATAATGTCTCCGATATTTTTGTTATGGGTGGTTGCCTTGTTCTTGAATGCCTGGTTTTATTACATTGGTGTGAAAAAAATGGTTACGGCCCTTTAGGTATAACTGGTCTATCTATGGGTGGTCACGTAAATATAATGAAAGACATATAATTTTATTTGATTAATAGTAAGATTCATTAAATTGTAGATGGCTTCGCTTGCAGCAACAAATTGGCCAAAACCTTTAGTTTTGGTTCCTTGTTTGTCTTGGTCAACAGCAGCCGCAGTATTCACAACGGTAAACAAACACATTGATAATTTTAATTTCTTCACATAAAAATCTTTGTAGGGCGTAATGAGTCATTCTATTAATTGGGATATGCTTGAAACGCAGTACTTCTCCGATGGACTGTACAGTGAACGGCTTTCGAAAATGGTTACTATAATTGATGACGCGTTTGCAGCAGGCCAAAAATTTGTAAAAGATTTTAATCAATCGATGTATGAACTAAAGCAAGATATTGAAGATTCTCAATCTCACAATGATCTTCCACCTAAAAATTATCATACGAAATCGAAAAGTTATTGCGAGGATGAACTTAATAGTGCAGTAAAACTTGACAAACAAAATACACTCGGCTTAAGCAAAGACTTACACACAAAAATTATGTCAGAAAACAAGTTCGAACTTTCTCAGTCTGAAGTGAATGAACTTAATAACAAAATGCGAAACTTAAAAAGTGATATTGAAAATGTAGAACAGAAATTTGTCATACCAAAAACAACAAAAGAACAAGAAAAGGTTGTTAGTATTGGCAAATCAAATGATTTAAATCGACGCCATAGGACAGAGCAGTCAACTCTTACCAAACTTATGCGTTATATTTTACCTAAAACTGTACAAGAAAATGAAAAGATTGATATAACAAAAACAAATTGGTGGGAGCGGGAAGCTCTACAGTTCATGCGTGGCATGATGGACGAATGTACACACCTTAAGAATTTTTCTGTTCCATTTGACACATCTTTAATAATTGCTGTTTGCGCAAAAGACGATGCATACGTACCTCGAGAAGGATGTTCTAGCTTAGAGGAAATTTGGCCTGGCGTTGAAGTAAAGTATTTGGATGCCGGTCATGTAAGTGCATACGTTTTGCACCAAAAGTTATTTAGGTATATATATGTTCTTTTATATGATGTCTAAATTATTTATATCATTATTTATTATAGATCTAGTATAATTGAAGCTTTTGATAGGGCAAAGAGGAAAGTTGAAGAACGTGTCTCTGATGTATATATAAACGATGACATTAAACCTACGTTGACTTATGAAGAACTACGAAAACGATATAAAAAATCAACACTTTAAATAAGTTAAGAATATGTCAAATCACAAAATATAATCATTATCTGCTGGATAATCTTTTAAGTGTGCATAAATAAAAGGAGGTCGCTGTTTAAATTGAATGGAAAATTTATTAGGGTTTAAAATTTATAAAATCTGGAAACATTTTATTTTATTCTGGGTCTTTTTTTTCACAATCGACATCCATTTCGCGTTTTGCACCTGAAATATAGTAAAGAAGAAATGCAAAATTTTTCGTGTGCAATATGTTCCTAACTTACCATCTGCTGTTTGTGTAGCACAATTGGGAATGGTTCCTGTTGCCATTATCGGCGTGGCATTTTGTTGCAATGATGGAGCAACGCCTAACTGAGGGGTAGCATACGCCCCATGATGACCATCGTGTGAACCATGAACTTGTTGACCTGAAGATGTATGGTCCTGGTAATGCAGAGGGGGTCCATGAGGCGGACGAGCATTCAAATAATGAGAAGGAGGAGGGGGCCCATATTGTTGATGATAGGGATATGGAGGATATTGTCCATAAGCTTGTGGTGGATGACCACCATATTGTGGCGGATAATAGGGGGAGCGCGATGGACCTCCAGAAGGGGCATAATTACCATACCCAGAAAGGGGCATACCTGGGTGTCCCGATAATGTTTGATGAGTCGTCATATGAGGCGGTAAATGATGCGGAGCGTGGTGAGATTGAATGCTGGATGATTGTTGCGAAGCTGGTTGTGGTGTGATAGATGGCTCTGTACTTACAGAAACTGGGGGTAATGGACCTGTTGTATGTGAGCTTGGTGTTGTATGCGGTACTTGCTGTGATAATGTTAGCCCATGTTGCATAACAGTGTTTTGTTGTGCTGTTGTAGAAGGTGGACGCATATTCAAGTTTATATTAGCGCCTCCCGTATTTGGGTCGACATGGGTGTCTTTAGAAACAGGCAATTGCGATGGTGTTGAAAGTTGGGACTCAGTAGGCTTTTCCCAACCATCACTTTTGCGTGCATTTGTTCCTTTCTTAGGATTTTCAGAAGTTATGTCTTTATTGACAGTTGGTTTTGATTTTTCCAGCTTAGGTGGTGGGACAGACGGTTTCATAGTGGGTTCTATTTCCATCGGCTGAAAAGGGAAAAATTACAGTCTGCTAAACTAAATCAAAGATGCATACCTCTGGTTCCGTTTTACTGCTGTCAGAGCTACTTATTCCTTGTTTAGCCGAAATTTGCATTTGTGGGGAAGTGGGAAGTTTAGGTTCTTCAGACCGTACTAGTTTATTTGCCATTTGGTTGGGCGAAAAGTTGTTGGCTGCTTCATCTGCGCATTTTTGCCGCTCTTTTCGCATTTCTTCATACATTCTTTGTACCATCTTCTGGAAAGTTTCTTCATCAACTGCTGGTTTGCAGTGCTAGAAATAATAAAGAAAAAGGAATGTGTCAAAATAAAATGAAAAGTCCT
Source organism: Chalcosyrphus nemorum (assembly GCA_949716465.1). Lineage (NCBI taxonomy): Eukaryota > Metazoa > Arthropoda > Insecta > Diptera > Syrphidae > Chalcosyrphus > Chalcosyrphus nemorum. Next base: position 41,590,759 of record OX454334.1, read on the forward strand.
ATTTACATGCAGGTATATTTTGTTAGTTGATTAAAAGCGGTTTCACTTAGACCAGAGGTAGATGCATTGTTTAAATCTTTGTAGAAATACTCGCCCAGGAAGACCTTCCTTATGTTGGCAAGTGCAGGCAATGTGCATAAAAAGCGACCGATGGTCTCTTCTTCGTGCCTTTCAATGACACAGCGCCCAGTTGAACATGCTTATTTAGAGTTTCGAATAAAAAAGGTTCATTTTCGAATGATAGCGCAAAATAGACTTAATTAAATTTAACCCTCAAAGTCAGCTGTTTGACATTTTTTTTATACAGGTTGACCATACCTTGTTTTCTTTGCGTGTGAACTCTTCTCTTTCTTTTTAAATATTCTTATTGCTTATACTTTTACGCGTTTTAAGACGAAATTTAAGTAATAACTTTTATGAAACATGTTTTGTATACCGTTAATATTAAAATCGAGCACGAAAAGAAAGCAAAATATAATATACATCCATATTTAATTACAAGTCTTTCCCAGCACGAATCTGGTCACTCTACTTTTATTTTGAGTGCTGTCAGAAGCAAAATATACATTTTCTTGGTGATTTCGTTTTTAATAATTAGAGTTGCTTTCAGATAAAATAAAATTCTTCTTTATTTTGTGGACAGTACGAATGAATAGGACATTCATTCAAAAAAAATTAAGTTGAAAAATAATTTTGTGCATTCACTCGTCTTTCATTTTGAGTTTTGTTGACATAAATGAGAACTTGAGTGGGACTATTTTATTCATACGAATTGTCGGCCACCATTTTTTTCTAATTGGAACGTGAACTATACTGACAGGATTAGCAATTGTCAATTAAAATTACTTCATTTAATTTTCTACAGAATATTCAAAATATCTTACTATATTTACATGTTTGTGAATCTATGCGCCAGGAAAATGTGTTCGAATGAAAAATGACATTTGTTTCGAATAAATAGAATCTCAAAATAGGCACAACTAATGAACTTTCGAAAGTTTGGATGAACATTCTATTCTTTCGAAAGTCAAAATACATACGAATTCGACTCACTTTCGAATAAATTCGAATATCAAAATAAGGCTAAAACTTGCCTTATGTTATAGTTGCAAGTAAAAACAAACACAATTAAAATACGTAAACCAGTTGTAATTGCAATCAAATGGAAGTAGTTGCTTCTTTTCTGTGAAAATATTAAAAAAAAAAAAAATGGAGGTGATGGACTCGCATGAATAAAATAATACATATCTCTCATATATGAGTGATGAGGAAAACTAATACACAATTTTATTTTCCACTTTCACTGCATTCAAATTTACACTATGAATAATGATACTCCATTCCGCAGGTTTGTTCGTAAATGCTATACGAAGGTTTATGAAAAAGAAAAGTCGCAAATTTTTTAAATAGGTAGCGCCGTAGGCGCATATTTCGTTTTTCAGTTCACCTCAATTACCATTTTGAGCTAGGCCGCTGAAATTAATTATATGAAATCCTTGCAAAAATAAGCAATACAAGTGCTGTCCACTTTCGTGAAATTAACTTTTTAAGTATTTTTACATGAACTCGAAAAAACTTACTTAAACAAAGATATACATATTCACTTGCTCTTTTTTTTTTTCTTCGATTTCTTTCAAATAATATCAATTCTTAAGCTAGTATTAGACGTATATATTAGAGTATTAAGCTAGATTATACGTTTCCTAACAATCATATGATAAAAATTCTAAGCAAATAGGCATATGTTCGTCAGGCGTATGATGCCCTATTACACGATATGCTGAATTTGTCCCAAAGCAGCAAATTATTTGTTGACAGCATATGCTAACAAACAGTTTGCTATCATATTTTTTTTAGGACATATGAAGCCCTATTAAACGAAATGTTGAATTCGGTATGTTAAAAAATTTGAAGAGCCGTATTTACAGATCGTGATTTTAGCTACGTGCGTGTTGTATTTATCGATTTTCTGCGAATCTGGTGAAATGTACCCAAGTCATTCAAAATCTACTCGTCAGTAACGGCGGATTGCTAAAAAAATGCACAACAAGACCAAACGAAAACCTACTTGGAAGCGAGAAACATTTACCAAAACCATTGACGAAGTCGATTTCGTTGAATGATGGTTATCGTTAACTTCTAAAAAAAACATTTGTTTGAAATACTTCCAAATAGGCTCAGTCGATTCGTTGGTGGCTTGCTCGGATTTACTGGCGCGCTGCTTAGCCAAATTCGTTTTAAAGAAGAATTACAGATTGGTCCACTTTGCCTTACAATTAAAACAACAAATTTTGTCAGAAAAAAATTATTCTTGCATATATGGAGCCTTTACAAATATTCTCTTTAATCTGATATGCCGCATGATGTAATAAAAAAATGTTTTTTTTTTGCCCTTCATACAAGGTGCCCCCAAAATAAAAGGAGCGATGTATGTACATATATAGAAAAGGGATAGGATATCACACACAGTTTTACTTATCGTTAGGTAAATAGTTGAATAGTGTTTATTTTCATATTCAGAAAAAAATATTGATGATTATAGTGAGAATGTTATCCGGAAAAATAAAGCATGTATTTGCTTGTCATTGTATGAAAGGAATTATTAAAACTCCGTTTTATTGATGGTAGCTTAATACGTTTGCTTGAATGAGTTATTCACGAATTAACAATGAGTCTACGTTTTTAGTGCAGTTAGAGTCCCACACTTCTTTGCATTTTTCGAGATTTTCACCTTTATCAAAAAACAAAAAAAAAAAAACACATTTTATTTCAAAGAAACTACAGAATTTTCCGATCTTTCCAAACTCTATATAAATTTTGAATACAAATTATTTCAAGTTTGTTTATTAGCAAACAAACGATACATTTTTGAGTTTATTATAATAATCTTCTTGAACAGAAAAAAATTATATCTGAAATTTACAATTTAGAGTGGATTTCTGTAGTTTGTAACAAATTTAAAAATTCTCTATCAGTAACAATACATACCCTCTTCAGTTCCTCTTGAAATGCTTCGCTTGATTCAATCATTTTGCGTTTTTTTGTTTCGAATTTTTCCTCCATTTGTTGCAATTCAGCTTCAAGTTTCGTTTGATGCATTGTTAATGAACTTACTTGTTTTTTTAGAACTTGCATTCTATGGGTTGTGACAACAGAACGAACATCAGGAACAACTGCGTCCGAAAATATTTCATTTATTAGTCTATGATTTCGAAGAAAGCGGGCGTAGGCCACATGTTTGAAAGAGTATCCATCATCTTGATCTAGAATTTAATTGTTAACGAGTGTATATACAGATATTTCAACCCTACCATCCTCATCTTCGGCTGGTTGTATATCGATTCGTCTTTCTTGTTGGCTCTTTCCACTTGATCGTGATGGTGTTTCGTGAAGATCAGTATCAGTATTTACTTTATATAAAAGAAAAATTTATTAATTGTTAATTGATTGAGACTTTATCATTATTATTATTAATTGTGACTTTTCAATTTGCCTCAGGGGGAAAGTTCGGGAACCACTTCTATAATGCATGGTTAATCATATCGGCTATCGGCAACTCCGACGAAATTTTTTCCCCGGGTATTCTACATGTGTTTGGTTTTTGCTCAGGAGCAAATTTTTTTGACAATTCGAAAAATTCCAGTGATAATTTTATTCATGATAGGACTGTATAAGTAATTTTGTAAAAAATAAATACAAGCTACATGGGAAAAAAGTATATCTGACGATAGAATGCGTGATTTGTTTTTCTCTGATATTCCAGATGAAAGTGAAGTTTATGCTGAGAATTCAGAGCTCGATTAATTGATTCCGAAAGAGATATAATACAAAAATGATAACAGAATATGATTTGGAACAGTTGCTTGGAACACAGAAATCACTGAGCCTTACTTGGAATATTTTAATGCATGAAATGAAATGAAATTACTGCTGTTGACTGAGTCCAAATCAGAGAAAGTGTTGCTACTGATGTCCTTAAGGTTTCGTTCACATGACGTCTATTCGATTAGATTTTTTCGCGTTAACGACAATATCGAATAAACGATAATATCGAATACGAGATAGCATTTCACACTATGCAATCTTCCATGCGATTTTATCAAAGTACCAACTACTAAACTAATTCGAGAATAAAGTGCACGACTGGGTCGTACGTAATCGCACTAGATAAAAATGAATGAATTTAAAAAAAAAAACTATATGAAAAAATATATATTTTTTAAAGTCTTCATAAAATTGAATGCCATATTTTTGTATTCATTAAAATCCATTGAATATTAACCGAGATATGACCATACTTCTAAAACCAGTTAATAAGTAAAGAACCGTTATACGCTTTTTTAGCGCTTATTAACGCTTTTGGCTAGAAATGTGGTACGCCATCTTAGAGCAAACTAGCCGAAATATGAAATTTAAGAAAAAAAAAAAACGTAGGAACCGTTTTTATTAGAATATCTGTTTTTGTTAAATTGGCCATAACCCTTTCCTCCCCAGTGTTGCCTGAGAGCAACTTCTTTACTTTATCGCCATTATACATACCAGACGATGTGATTGATTTTGTTTCAAATGTAAACATGTATTAAAAGGTTGACATTTTCTTAAGGGAAATCAAAGCAAGTCATTCAAATTTACCAAGAAGGATCAAAGTTATAGAGTCTGAAGTGCGACGACAACTACAAAAAAAGTATTCATGCAAAATAGGTTTTTTCTTTAAAAAAAACATATATAAATAAATCCAAAGTGATTATTAAATTGAATACTACAAACAGCAGCGCGTCTAAACTGCGGAACTAGCAGGAGTTTCTATTGGGAAGCTAACCTGCCAAATGTTCTTATATCGTGAGAAGAAAACTGCTTGATAAGTCGAACACTTAGTTGTAGTAGCAATAAAAATCAACAAATACAATAGTTTGTTGAAGGGAGGTTTTTTAGTGGGTAAGAATCCCACACTACTATGAGCACGCGCTGGCGATCCTCATAGTGTGTTTTTGAACATTTTCACCTACCCTCGGAAAAAAGGAGGTGTTTTAGGTGAGTAAAAATATCAAGATTTTAAGATATTTCTTATACTTTCTCGAAAAAACATATGAAAATACATTTAACGTGAAGGTATAGTTTATTTCCATTCTTGGATTCAACCAACCTTAAACCAACACTAAAAATAACTCGGTCAGACAGATACACAATTGCTATCAAAGTCCAATTCCTTATCTTTTCTTGAATTTAGAAATGGAAAAAAAAATAACATCAACTTTCTACGCGTAAAACTTGAAAAAAAAAAAAAAATATATATATATATATTTATATATATGTATATATATTTTTCCATTTCATTTAGAAACGTTTCACAAAGCGTCTAGACCAAGCAGCATTTCAGAAACGTTTCTTCAATTTTTAGTGTTCCGGACCTTAAAAGGAAAACATACCTATGGGTTTGATACGGTGTCTGTCTGTCCGTCAGTCTGTCACAGCCCTGTAAATTTTGAACTGTTAGACATATGAATGACATATGCCAACGTAGTTGGCAATGAATTTCATTTTCAGGGATCTTTTTTGGGCAGCTTGTATGAAGGGCAAAAAAAATTATTTTGTTTCCCATCATGTGGCATATCAAATCGTTGAAACCATTTTGGAGAAAATTCTGTGCAATAGCTCCTTGACATGGAGTTTGAAGTAAATTGGTTCACTCGTTTAGTCACATAGAGAGAAAAACAAAATCGGCAGAGAAACTGTAACGAGCTCCTCTATCATCGTAATGTCAGAATTGTTTAATATCTCGAGTTTCAATTTTTTAACGAATTCAATACATGTATTTCATCACAAGTGGAAGTAGAAATGTACTGGAATCTAGCCAAAGTATTAGGTGTGCCTACGCAGGATATGAATAATGTTGCCTTCTATTTATTGCCAATATAAAAAGTCCGGAACACTGTTGCACGAGGCCCTCCTCGCACTTGCCCAATTTTTTTTTTGTTTCTGAAATGTTTCGTTCGGTCTGGAGCTCCTTTATACATTATAACCTGAAATTATTTTTGTTTAAAACACTCACCAGATTTTGTTTTGTTCTTAGCAGCAACGAAAGCCAAATAGGCTGGGGAATTGTGATATGCTTTTAGAGATTTTTCATATTCCACCTGAAATTAGAGTTTCGTTATTGTTCATATTTATAAAAATATTGTATTGTGTGAATAATTCTAGTCTATAATCGATTTTAAAAATTAATTTCATTTCGGGGGCACTTTTTTGGGCAAATTGTATGAAGCGCAAAAAAAATTATTTGGCCTCCCATTATGTGGCATATCAAATTAAAGAGAATTTCGCAAGCTCCATATACATATGTATATATGTATGTATGTATGTATGTAGAAAATTTTTTTTCTGACAAAATTTGTTGAACAAAAAAGCTTGCCAAACATTTGAAAATGTGGTTCTATGCATTGATACGTTCGCCCTTCAGATTGGATAAAATAAGAAATAACATATAATATAATGTTATAATATGAATAACAATAAGAGTCAATTAAGTAAGAAAAAAATGTATATCACTTACACAGTCATTGAATTCATCGCTTACAAAATTCCTTTAGTGAAGACCAATGCCAGAATTCATGCAACAGTGGTTATTGTGTAAGATATTTGCGCACTTTAACGTTATCATATTTTATAGTTCAGTGTGCAGACAGTTCTTTTCAGGATAAAAATTCAACGAATTTGTATATAAGTATAATAAGAGCTCGAACGTATAGCTAATTTAGCAAGAAGTCCACCAATTTGTGGAAAACTTCTTTAAATATTTAGACTAGTTTTGTTTGGTCCTATTAGACTGCAAGTCACATTTTCGGCCAAAGTGCTAATAATGGTACCTTACTCCTAGCCAACTTAACAAAATGACCTTTTACGCCTAATCTCCTCTAAAGATTTCGCTTAAATTTCATATTTAAATTACTTTTGTAGAGTTTTGTGGGTCATACAAAACCAAGAAGGATCAAAGTCTGCAGTACGGCAAATCATCAGACAAATTATTCATGAAAAATTTGTGCTTTCTTTGAGAAAAAACATTATGAAAAATGTTCAAAGTGATTATTTAATTGAATACCAAAAACAATAAATAATATGATTTCGAAAGCAAATTCTTGACCCCTTCGGGTAGGGGTTAGAATATACCAGAGGTAAGGCATGCCTGTCGTAAGAGGCGACTAAAATCCACCCTCCGTATGCCGAGCGCGTAGCGCATACAAAAGATGCAATGAAGAAAACACACGGAAGTATTACCCCAGGTGGCAATCCAGTTTCACTGGCAAATCCACCCTCTTCGGAGGTAGGCTCTACGGATTCTGGGGAGAGCCACTTATTGCTTTCAAATCCCTTTCTGAAAAGATTAAGGGTACCTCGATCTCCACCACCATCTGGATCGAAAGTCTGCGGGAAAGGAAGTCCGCCGGTTAATCAGGACTCGGCGAAAATTAAATGCTTGGAAGCGGAAAACAACGAACTTCGCGATAAGCTTAATGAAATGGAACGTCTCTTTTACGAGCTTTAAAGCGAAGTAGATTTGTTACGTAAAGAAAACGAAGACCTAAGAAACCCCCGTGGTACTATAGAATGCGAGGATACACCGAAACGTCAATGCGAATACCAGACGGACGAGGAAGAGCTTGCACGCGAAACGAATCCGGCCTTTAAGAAGAGGTCTAGCAAGAAGCGAAAAGCCGGTTCATCACCCGAAGTAGAGACCGTACAACAAGTAGAGAAAACACCAGTCGTACCAAAAAAAGCGACAGCGGAAACTCGAGGGAAAAATCGCCGACCACCTGCAATAAATGTCGTTGGGATAGCGGACTACGGAAAGTTGCGTAACATTCTTAAAAATACCCTGGGGACGAAGTATAACTTAACATCGCTTCGGAACAACGTATGGAAAGTTAACGTCGATGACTCTGACGCCTATCGGGCACTGTCACAAAAATTTAATTCAGAGAAAGTACAATGGTTTACATATGAAAATCACCTCGAAAAGCCACTGCGGGTTATCGCGAGGGGACTACACCCATCTTGCACGAAGGAAGAAGTCATAGAAGACGTTCAAGCCCAAGGTTTTAAAATTCTCGACGCCGTAAACATAATCAAGAAAGAAAAGCAACGTAAGGACGGAGAAAAGGACGCTACCGCTGTTGTTAGGCGCGGTCTTCCAATTTTTATGCTTACTTTTGATAGGACTGAGAACACCAACGAAATATATAAGATAAAAGCAATCCTCAACATCAAGGTCAAAATCGAGCCCAAGCGGAAGGGCAACAGACTAGTACCTCAATGTAAGCGATGTCAAGGCTTCCGACATACTCAAGCGTACTGCCAGAAACAACCGAGATGTGTAAAATGCGCCGGTGAACATCTTTCGAAAGATTGCGACGTTAGCACTCAGGCTCCAGCGGTTTGTGCCAATTGTAAGGGAAGTCATCCAGCGAGTTACCGAGGTTGCGAAATCGCCATAGAGCTACAAAAACGGCATGAAACTCTAAAGAAACGTACTGAAGATAAGGTCACCACAACTCCGAGACGTCCAAAAGCTGACAAGCCGAAAACCCCAAAGTCGGTCAGAAGAACGAGATCGGTAAAGGAAAAAGTAAAAAATCCACAAGAAAACGCCGCCGGTCCAAGTACAAAAGGTACATCAATGCTTATTGGCCCAAGATCGTACGCACAGGTCGCGTTACGTGAAAATAGACCAGAACCTGCCACAACGGATTCGGTATCTCATATATTAGTTATGATATTAGAAAAGCTTGAGCAACAAACTAAAGTTAATCAAGTAATCTTTGACAAACTGAGCGAGCTAGAGTTTAAACCTCGCAGAACGAATAACAAATCATGAATATGAAGCTAATAAAAATACTTACATGGAATGCAAATGGCCTATCGCACAAAATCGACGAACTAGAAGTATTTCTGCGGAAGAACAATATTGACGTTTGCCTGATTACGGAAACCCATTGTAAGAAGGGATCGGGGCCCAAAATTAAAGGTTACATCGATTATCATGCGCATCATCCTTCAGAAAATTCGAGAAAATTCTTCCCTTTACATCAAAAACTGCATTAAGCACTCCAAAAACGCCGAAATTGAACTTGACTCAATGCAAATTAGCTCAGTCTCCGTGAAATTGAGGCACCTAGATTACAATATCGCGTCGATTTATTTTCCTCCGAAGTATAGGTTGGCGGATGACGATCTTACTCCCCTCTTTGACTCACTTGGGTCAAACTTTATCATCGGCGGGGATTTTAACGCGAAAAACACTTTTTGGGGTTCACGATGCAATTCGTGGCGTGGTCTTCTTATCGACGGGAAAGCCAACATATTCGCCAACCGACAGAAATAAAATACCTGACCTCGTTGAGTTCTTCATCACAAAAGGGGTACCTCGATACCTTACGAACGTAGAAGAATGCTATGATCTCTGCTCAGATCACTCGGCAGTTCTTTTGAAAATCGGCGGAAGCCTAGCGAAAAAGGAAAGAGCGCCTAGATTAACTAACAGCAACACCGACTGGGACGGCTTTAGAAAAAACTGTAAAGAAAACATAGCCTTGAATGTACCACTAAAAACGCCGCTAGAAATAGAAGACGAAATAGAAAAACTCGTGAGAGTTATTCAGAGCGCTGCGTGGAATAATACTTCTCTCCGGAGGAACTCAGTATCGAATAGCGGAACAACATACCCGCGCGAAATAGAAGAGCTCATACGCGAAAAGAGAAAAGCACGAAAGAGATGGCAGCGATCGCGAGCACCTCCAGATAAAGCCATCTTGAACAGCCTAGATACTTCAAGATTTTAAAAGTCGCGAGACCACCGCTTACCTTGAAAGCTTGACTGCCGATAGAGGATCGAACTACTCACTTTGGAAAGCCGTGAAGTCCATTAAGAAGCCCATAATGCACTCGGCGCCATTAAGAAAAGCCAACGGCGAATGGATAAAAGGCGACAAAGAAAAAGCAGATGTATTCGCAGACCACCTAAAAGAAACGTTCAAACCATTTGACGGGGAACCATTGGTCGACGATCTCAGTCCCAATTCGGTACTGGACAACTATAGAATGAAAAACGTGTCACTGTCTGAACTTCGTCAAACGATACGAAACTTGAAGAATAACAAAGCGCCGGGCTATGACTTAATTACTGGGGAAATTTTAAAGGAGTTACCAAAGAAAGCGCTAGTGAAGCTCCTCTACATCATAAACGCCTCAATGAGAATTTCATACGTTCCAAGGCAATGGAAAGTCGCAGAAGTAATAATGGTTCCGAAACCGGGAAAATGCCCGTATGACAAAAAATCATATCGACCTATTTCGCTTTTGCCCATAATATCGAAGGTCTTCGAGAAACTTGTGCTCAAACGACTGCAACCAATAATTGAAGAAAGACGATTGATCCCGGATCACCAATTTGGCTTTAGGGTCAAACACTCAACAATTGACCAGGTCTATCGAATAACTAATGAAATTGATAAAGCCTTAGAAGCGAAAATGATATGTTCTACCGCTTTTCTTGACGTATCCCAAGCATTTGACAAAGTATGGCACGAAGGCCTGAAATATAAGCTACGGAAAGTTTTGCCTGTAAAAATGTATGAACTCCTAGAGTCTTATCTTGACGATAGACTCTTTCGTGTGAGATACGGGAGCGTATACTCGGAATTCAAAGAAATACACGCCGGTGTTCCGCAAGGAAGCGTTCTCGGTCCAACACTGTTTTTGCTGTATACAAGAGACGTACTTCAAGATGAGACAACGACTGTAGCCACATTCGCCGACGACACGGCAATAAAACAGTCGAATTATCAACGGGAAAACTCCACCGCGCTTTGGACAAAATATGCAAGTGGACGAAGACCTGGCGAATCGTCCTTAACGAGACTAAATCAACGCATGTAAATTTTACTTACAAAAGGGTAAACAACTTACCACTCTTTATTAACTCGGTACAAATCCCGTACGCCAACGAGGCGAAATATCTAGGCATGACCCTAGACGCAAAACTTAAGTGGAAGCCACACGTTAAAAAGAAACGCGACGAGCTCGAAATCAAGCTACGAGAAATGAATTGGCTTATCGGACGATCTTCGAAATTAAGCGTATATAACAAACTGCTTTTGTATAAGCAAGTGCTAAAACCATTTTGGACGTACGGTATACAACTTTGGGGCTGTACTAAACCAAGCAATATATCTATTTTAGAAACTTTTCAAAATAAGACACTAAGAGCAATCGTAGATGCTCCATGGTACATAAGAAATAGCGACTTACATCGAGATTTAGGAATCGCAACCGTGACCGACGAGGTGAGAAACTTTGCTCGCAAACTTCGCACTCGTCTTAATGAACATTGCAATGACGAAATAATCCGAACTCTGGATCAGACAAACCTTGCGCGCCGACTACAACGAACGAGACCGTTGGACCTAGCGTCATAAGGAGAAACCGCTTATTATTACGGTATTGTAGGTGCTTTCGTTGGAAGGTAACCTGCCAAACACGATTACTATAGAAGCGTGAACTACTTGTTAAGGGAACTTAGTCGTAGTCTAACCGGAAATGGGAGGTTTTTTAGTGAGTAAGAATCTCACACTACTATGAGCACGCGCGGCCGGTCCTCGTAGTGCCTATGAAGGTTTTTACCTACCCACGAAAAAAAAAAAAAATTTTACTCTATAAAGTGAGAGTTTTTCGAAATTAACAAGAAGCTTGTGGGCAAATTTGGGTCGTGTTAAAAGTTGTTTAATATTTCTTTTGGTTATAAAACCAGAGGGAAAATGATTGCCTAAGGACCCAATAAGTCATATTTTGAAGTTCGGATGGCATATTTCTACTTCCACTAGCTGCTCAAATAAATAATAAATACAGGATTACAGCCACTCCTAGCAATGAAAACGGTATGATAACAACGGAAATTCGGTTATGCTTGGTAAAAAGGGGCGTTGTAGGTAATGCAAAACTGCGACACGATTCCCAAAATGCCTAAAATATGGCGTTTAGTTTTGCTGCAATAACAACAAAAAATGTTTTTCGTCTTTTCACACTTGAAATTTTCAAATTCGTGACGGAATATCGCTTTCCGAATTTTAAAAACAAAAATATATATATCCATACATATATATGTATAGCAATTTTAAAACAAATTTATAGGAATCGATTGAAGTAAGTAACAACAAGAGAAGAGAATTAAGGAAATTCTGTGCGATATTCTAAAATCTATAGCTCGAAAGCCGCCCCCAATCCCACCTCTCCAATTCCGCCCAAACACTTAGTGTAGAGCATTTGGTTTTTAATTGCACCACCGTTCAAGCTAAATTATATAGTCTATTTCCTAGCCTCCAACTATCCCAACTCCTCTCTCTCTTCCTTCCATATTTAATATTAAGATTGTCTATTCTATATTTTCATCATCAAAATTAACTAATAAATTTGTGTTAACATATATTTTTTTTTATTTTTTTTTTATTTTTAGAATTTTGAATGCGATATTAGTTTAGTTTTAGTTCAAATGACTTTTATTTTAAAAATGAATGAGTAGCTTTGTAACTTCAAAAGCTTCTTCCATTATAAGATTTCTATGAAATGTTGCAGTATTTATGTACGTGTGGTGGTGTAAATACAAATTTAGGGAAAATGTTTCTCCTGGGTTTTTGGACCAACCGTCAACTGTCCATGCCAAGAAAACGAAAATCATAAAATGTGTATATAAAAAACTGCACATCATGTGAAAATCTTCCACGACACGATCGTGTTTTTTTCTTATTTACATTTCTCCTTTTGGGTTTCCTTTTCTTTCTCTTTACTTTGTTTTCTATTGCATGTCTATTATCTGAGATTTCAATTTTCTAGACACCAACCATTACTGGAAATCGAGCAACTCATGTGACTGGCACTACTATATATATATAGATTTATATACAATGGTATAAGTAAATATAATTGTGTGTATGAATGAACAGCAAAGAAAGGTGTAGTTTTATATTAAGTATTACCTTTTCAGCTTCATATTCGTCAATAAACTCCTGCTTTTCTGATTCCGTTGCGTTTTTCCACATTGTTCCAATTTTTTTTCCAAGTTCCCATAGCTTTAGATCGGGATTTGCTGATTTTACTGTGTCCCAAACTTTCTTTGAATATCGCATGTAAGGTAAAATTGGTTTCTCTGGTGGTTTCGGGGGCTTTGGTGTACGAGATTCATTTTGTGTTTTCTTTAAAGACAAATCATAAAAATTATATAATATCAAATATTTAATAAAAATGTAATATATGATAGAAATTTCATGCTGATATGTACTTGCATATGATATACCCTGGGCAACGCTATCGTGACAAAATGCAATATATTCAAATTACATGACTGAGAACCTATTGTGGCCTCTTATGTATTTCAGTAAACACCTGTGCGTTAGCACAAAGTAGTTTACAACTAAGGTACCACAATTTTGGGTTGGCCCCGTATATTGTGAGATATTTTACCGCCCTAATAAATATATAATATGTAAATGAGACTACATACATCCTAAGCGATACATGATAAGAGGTATGTACCAGTATTCGGTATTTGAATATTATATATTATTATTATAAGTAGCTTCGTTAGAAAATTTTTTTTTTCAAAAAAAAAAAAAAGAAATAACCTTCATTTAACATCAGTTTTGTAAATTATTCTTAAATCTAGGTAGTATGTTAAAAAAAAAACAGCTTATCTTTGTTACCGTTACGGCAACAACCAAATGACTATTTAACGTTATGTATATATGTATGTATGTAATATCTATGTATGTATGGACATGTACTACGTTTATATGACCGGGTTGAGAGATCGGATTGAAATGGGATTTAGTTTCAATCCGCGTTTTTGCTGTACCCGGATTGAAGCATCGAGTTAGAATCGAATTGAAATAGGATTGAATTTGTCACTCCTCTACATTTTATTTGCATGCGTCCAAATATTTCTACCCAATTTTTTTTACTTTTTACTTTACTCCGCACAACATCTGGTCGCGCAACACGAAAGGGCAAACAATTTAATTACCTTCGTTTATATGGAACTACTCAACTCGATCGCAGAAAATGTTGTGATCGGATCGAGTCAATCCTATTTCAACTCGATTTGCGTTTATATGGTACTCAACCCGAATTGAATCCGGTTTCAATCTGCCATATAAACGTGGTATTTCAGACATCTTTTTGTCCTGTCTATCATACTGTGACTGCGTGTGGACTGGAATCATTCCATTGGAATATTGTTTTTTTAATTATGACTCACATATGACAAAACAACTTTTGCAGTGTCAGGCCTTTCATAAACCACCGCGATAGCGACAGCGATTTTGATAACTATAGCGGTAGCGATAAACTACTAAACGGATCAACATGATAGATAGTCATCAAAGTCATTATCGTTGGATACTTTTTTACGCAAGAAATTAACTTTTTCACATCTACAACTGCACTCAAATTAATATTATTTGTTGGTCAAATTATTTCTTCGTTCCTGTCAAAAATAATTTTGACCGGATTTTAAAATTCTCTCCGGTCTAAGTAAAGAGTTTTCGATCAGATATGACCAGAATTCGGTCAAAACGGCATCACTGATGATCAGTGTGCGATCATTGCTTGAAATACAGCTTTTAACTAATTTTGATGTCAATAGATGAATTTTCTGAAGGCAGTATAATGATCTGGGGATGCATGGCTGCCAGCGGTGTGGGTGTAATGCATGTGGGTGATGTGATGGTGGGAGGGAATCGCGAAAGTGGATAAATGTGTTCACAGATCTGCTTCAACTGTCTTTTCCAACATTTTTAGGGACACCAAGACAATGCACTTTTTCACAAATCAGCCCTAAATATCTGGCCTCCCCCGTCCCCAGATCTCTACCCTATAGAACTTGTATGGTATATTCTAAAGCGTGTGATCAAGGAGCGAACGATTACATCAAAAGAAGTACTTCAAAATATTTTAAAGTGTCATATACACAGTTAGCACTATGCTCAAAAAACTTGCTACAGTCATAAAAACCGAAAACTGTCCAACGAAATATGTATTAATTACCTGTAAAAAAAAACAATTTATTAATCATATCTGCTTACTTTTGTTTCATTAAACTCTTAGTTTTTTGAAGATATAAGGATTTTTAAAAGGTACCTCATAGTTTTGGCCAAGGCTGTAGATATACAAATATATATATGTAGAGGCTTACCTATTTGACAGAAATTTAAAATTTTATAAAAATCCATTAATTAGTTCTCGAGCTATCGAAAAATACACGTAGAACTTCTTTGAAATTTTCTACATTCCAACTCCATTACATTTCTGTGACCAACCCTCAACCGTTCGTGCAAAAAAACGAAAATTATAAAATGTGTTTATAAAAAACTGCATATTACGTGAAAAACTTTACACGACACGATCCTGTAAATTGTTTTTTTTTTTTTTTTTTATTGGTTTCCTTTGCTTTTCCTTCTCTTTACTTTGTTTTCTTTTGCATGTCTATTGTCTGAGATTTCGATATCAACCTTTACCGGAACGATGTAGCTTCTCGCTGGGTGTGCTACCATCAATTTCCTCAACTAGTGATACCTATTTACCTATCGCACAAACGATGTCGTCTTGACGATAGTGTTTGAGATTCTCTGGGGTGAAGCAAAAGAATAACCGTCAAAACGATATTGATATTTAATATTACGTGAAGCGAAACTATAGACAAAACGATATCGTCATTCAATAGTATGAAAATACTACTTGTACGTCATGAATTTAAACGTAAATAGCAAACTTAAATTCAGCTTTCAACGCCAAATTCGAAATTTTTAAAGTTGAACTAATAATACTCCTCAAAAGAGTCGCTACTCTCTGCCCTTTACAACAAGGATTCAAATCAATACTGATCCTATCAGCAACAAAAGTTCCGCGCTATTCAATTTGAGCCAGGTAAAATATCCCAGTGAGAAAGGACTGAACTTAAATTCTCATATCAATTCCAACATCGAGCACTATACTATAAGTTTGTTGGTCAGTGGGTACCTATATGGTAGATCTTTGAGCCTCTGTCTTTCAAAAAATTTTAAAGCAAATGGCTGTAAAATCACCTGTTTTGAAAGTATTCGATAAGTTCACATAAAAAAAATCCTTCAAAAAATAAATATTCTCTGAGTGAAAAGACTCGTTTTATGCCTCAAAGCTAGTTTTATGCCCACAAAACTAGCTTTATGGTTTTAAATTCAAACGTGAATAATACCGATTTATTTTTAAAGCTAGTTTTGACACATTTTTACAAAACTCGAAAGGAAACGACTTTTAATCAAATCTAGTTTCTTTTCGAGTTTTGTAAAATGTGAATAATACGGGCGTTAGTATTTATTGAACATTTTCGTTCGAACCCTTTGTAACAAGAGGCGTGACTAGGTAATAGTATTTCCTCCTAAAGTTCGTTTTTGCTGGAACAACCACAAACATGTGTTGATAGAAATTTTACATATATTGATAAATTACTAGCTGGACCTGGCATAACCCCGTTTTACCTGTATCCGTTGGCCACCAGACTGCAAATATGCATGACATATTTCAAACTTTGAAATTCAATACCTAATTATCGAAACGAATTCATTGAGAGATATTTATATACAAATATCGCGCATACAAATCAACTGTCATATATCGACCTCAACGCTAAATTCTAAATTGTCTTTCTCTATAAAACTAAAGTACAGCCATACGAACAAGATAACAAAATAAAAATGAAAATCGATCGGTTCAGCGGTTATCGAGTAATAACATCATCGAGCTTCACCCCGAAGGAATTATATATATAGAAGATCTTATAAATTTAACAATTTGTACTTTATACTTTTAACACCAAAAAAATACCAATGTACACTCGCATTGCTCATATACTGCTTACGTGCGTGTGCGATTTCCAAAAACTCATGTGCGGGAGAGTGCTCATTTGGTATTTCCATTATCGCACGCACTCATGAGTGAGTTTGACGAAAATCAAAAACTCGCGCACACCAGCGAGCTTGATGGAAATTGGAAGATGCGCACACTCATGCGCGTGTGCAGTTACCAAAAACCCATGTGCGCGAATAAAAGTGATGGGTTCGAACCAGTTTTTCTTTTCATCTATCCGTTTTTACTACAGCACTGCATATTACCGTCTATTTCTCGTGTCTGTGAGAGTTTAATTGTGAACTGATAAGAAACACACGTGGAGAGTGTCCCTACTCAATGTAAAAAGAGTATCACTCTGCACACGAGCAGTGAGTGAACTCATATTCGCACGTGCACACGAGTGTGTGCATTTATAATAACTCATTCCATCTGTGCGATATAGAGAGCGCCCACACATGTGCCCACAGAGATGAATTTCTATAAATGTACTCCGTCGTCTGTGCGTGCGAGTAAAATATTGCTCACAGTCGATTGCTCATGAGAGTGTGCGTTTTATAATTGTGCGTTTGGTAGCGCACACTCGAGTGCCGCTCATGAGTGTGCGTTTCCGTACCTTAAAATAAAGTGTTAGTTCAAAATGAATAAATTTGGTACATTTTATTAAATGGTAAATCTTGCCAGAACAGACAGCATCGGCAGACCCAATTTTTCGAGCTTTTGTATCATCGTAATGTCAGAATTCATTTTTATCTCGAGTTCGATTTTTTTTCAGGAATCCAATATGTATTATGCGAGAAATACATTTCTCCATGAAATCCCTGACAGCCTGTGATTGTTGCAACACAATTCCAAAGAATTTGAGTAAGCAATAAGGACAGAACTATTGTCTATAAATACAGGTAACGAAGAAAATGTATTCACAAAAACTATAGTACACCTATAGTTGCATAATAATATGTACTCGGAGGTTTGATTAAGTTCTTTGCAATAAAGTTCATTAAATCGCAATTTATGACCTGTGTTCGAGAACGACCACGGCTCCACTTGCTACTGTTTTTTACTTGCACCTATAATATAGGGCAAGTATTGGATTCGATCTCGAGATAACAATGAATTCTGACATTACGATGATAGAGAAGCTCGAAAAAGTGGGCCTGCCGATTCTGTCTGTCTGCCTGTGTGTATGTACGCTGGACTGCAGCTTAAACGGCTGGGGCGATTTTCTTCAAACTTCATATCTGCGCTCTGTAACATCGCAATTCGAGGCGAAATTTGAATTTTCGTTCTAGTCCTATTATTAACGGTATTTTACTTAAGGCCATTTTCACAAAAAGACGATTTACTCGAAAATGGCTCTAACGATTTTGATTAAATTGCATATTTTAAACTTTTAATTACTCAGCCAGCCTTCACTCAGTGGTAACTTGATATGTGGACCCATCATATGTAGCATTAATAATTGCTATTAATTCATCAGAAATGCCTCTCCTGCGCAAGGCACGACAAGTAAATTCCCAATTAACATTAACTAACGTCTTTTCAAAATCGATGACCAGCAGATAAAATGCCGATCGATATTCAACACATTCGTTATAGCGCCCAGCTGGAGCAGAGGTTTACAAGTAGCAATTGGCATACCGATACCCTTCCAATTGGGAGGGTTATACCAAGTTTGGCAATTTTCATTCGCCTTACAGTTCCCTGGAATGTTCCTGTGGCCTATCAACCAGCATAGGTGAATGTTATATTGATCCGAGATCTCCATTAGAGATGAGATGTTAATATCTTAAACAGATACTGCGCTACACTTTAGCCAAGACAGTGCTTCTTTTATTGCCATTATTTCCGCCTGAAATACGATACAGTGATCAGTGAGGCGGAAGGAAATGCTTAAATTAAGCGCAGAAACAAACACCACCACCGACTCCTTCTGAGGTCCTAGATCCATCAGTGTAGATATGAATCGCTCCGATATCCACCTGCTCAAGATTAGACCATAGGTCACGGGACGGGATTGATGTACGAAAATTTCGACGAGCTTTGGTCGATGGAATGAAGTCAGTGATTTCATAAATGAGATTATATTAAGAACAGAGAAGTGGCCATAGTTGAGACTTAGCCACTGCGAAGTGGCACGCGTACGAATCGCTGTTGAGGCAGCTATTTCTCTGCTAACGATATCTAGAGCCAGTAGGTGAAGCATGGTACCTTAAGCTGCGGAGGGGGTGGTTCCGAGGTCTTTGAACGTTTCCTAGGAGAGAGATGTTAAGTCTTAAAAAATTGGGCAGTTGCGAGGAGGGCCTCGTGCAATAGTGTTCCGGACATTTTATATTGTTATTAAATAGAAGGCAATATTATTCATATCCTGCATAGGCACACCTAATACTGCTTACGATATGAACAATGTAATGTCTACTGAACTCTATCAAATGGTAAAACCAAAACTACGTAGGTATGACCTAGTAATACCGTGCTGAGATTCCAGTCCATTTTAACTTGCACTTTCGATATAAAACATGTATTAAATTCGTGAAAAAATTGGAAATCGAGATATTAAACAATTCTAAAATTACTTGGATAGAGAAGCTCGTTAAAGTGTGTTTGCCGATTCTGTTTGTCTGTCTGTATGACTAAACGAGTGAACCAAATTACTTGAAACTTCATGTTAGTGAGCTATTGCATGACCCCAAAAGGGAACATTGAAATATTTGTTCTAGCGCTACTATTAGAGTTACTTCACGTAGCGCCATTTTCCCAAAAAGGGGGTTTTCTCAAAAATGGTTTCAATGATTTTGATAAAATTTAATATTTCAACTAGATTAAGCGTACCAAGCTTTTGGATATAAATGCATGTAACGGCACTTTGCTTGTTAAATTAAAACACGAGCAATACTTGACGTGAGAAAGAATATAGCATTTAGAGTTCTAGAAATAAAAATTAAAAATATATATATTATATACAAATCAAAACCCAAAGGACATTCGACCTTACTTAAGTGAATTTCCTTAAGATCAATATCCTATATCCTATATCCTGTATTTAAAGACATTCATAACAGAAACAAATTTCAGTGGTCTTCTTATGTATTTGTGAATCTAAGGAGCAAAAAAAAAAAAAGAGGTTTAAACGACAAGAATAGTAATAATAATAATAATAAAACAAAAACTTGTAAATGTCTAAATTGTGAGGTGAAGAGTGGAACACAACTTATTTACATCCCTAGGTTGGCTGATGTTTTCTTGGACGTGATCCTCTAGCACATTATGTGCGTCGACCTTAACCACCGCTACACATGAACAATCCCATGGATACTGAAGTGGGCAGGGGATGAAAATGGTGAATAGTCCAACTTTTTTGTAGGCGTCAATGACCGCTCAACTTCAGCTGGTTCTTTCTTTTCTAAGGAATCATTTTCATCATTATGATGATCTTTCACTTCCTTCTTAATATTGGGTTCAAATCAGAGTCAACGTCACCAAACACGCTGCCAGAGTCATTGAGCGCTTCAAAGGTCGCATGCTCAATAAGAAATGAACAAACTTAATTTACAACGAATGTCATATGGGAAGAACATTAAATGTGTATAATTTGTAAGTATTCTCCACCAGTGTTGCATAGGACATTGAACTTTAGAGCCATGTGCAACAAATATTATTAATCAAAATAGAGAAATAATAACTGAGTTGAGTTGTTTGTACAATAATTATTATAAATAACCAAAATAAATAAATTTATGTATTTAGTATATCAAAAATAAATCCAAATTATTATGGCTATCATTTTGTTGAAATTCGATCTTTTTTTTCATTTTTAAGTGAGGCATAATTATACACATTGTTATTAGCCACATTTACTGAAAAAAATAATCAAAAATGTAACGGTAGCAATTTCAATGTCAGGAGGTTTTAAAACTATTTTTTGGTCAAAATGTTTTCAGCGATTTTGTAGGATGTCACTAAACTGGCTTCACTATGAAGTTGTAAACAAATCCTTGTAGCCGTTTCAAAGCAAATCAGGTTTTTACCAATTTGGATATAAGTAACGTACCGTTATTAACACTTATAGAACTTTGCTAATTTAGCCTGAACATGCAATTTAAACAAAATTGTAGAAAGCGTTTTTCAGCAAATCGTATTTTGTTAAATTGGCCTTAAGTAAAGTACCGTTAATATTAGGGCTAAATTAAAAATACTTCAATATTTCATCTTGGGATTACCCCGCAGACCCCAAATACGAAATTTGATCAAAATCCGTTCACCCGTGGATCGACAATTTTTACGAATCCAAAACTTGCCATATACTACCAAAATGTATAGTGCAAGTAAAAACATTCATGATAAATTGGGGCTTTATTTAAGAAAACATTGTGAAAAACATGTATGGGTCGTTTTTTAAAATATTACAAACTCTTTCTATAACGAATTTCTCTTCATAATGAATAATTCCCTGGCCCCTTCCCCATAAAATAGTTTCATATACGTAAATTCAATTCTTATCACGAAATGCTCTTTATAAAGAACTCATTACCGGCATTTATTGTTGCTTTAGTTTCCCTATAACAAATTATTTTTTTCTGAATTATGTATTTTACAAAAAAACATACTGAGCAATTTGTGGCAGCTAGTATGTTTAGTAGTTATGATACGCAACGCGTTATGAAATCGAAGATAGATGGGGAATCCCCATTTTGTTTTTGATGTTTTAGTGCACTAGAACGGCTGGCGTTTGTTCCATTGGTTTAAATAAAACAAGTGTGAATTTATTGAGATTCATTGCATATTGCTTTGAGTATTTTACACTTGCATAGCCATACATACATTGACGCTTATTTTTTTAATTCTCTATAACGAAATCTCTCTATCGTGAACTAATTTTGAGCGATTCGTTATAGAGATATTATTTCGAACAGAGCTTGGCATCAGACAAGGAGGTAGTTGAAATACTAAATTTAGAAAATCATAAAGGCTGAGAAACTGAATTTTAACTGGTCGACATACGACTTTAACTGTCATTGTCGTATATTCCTATTTTCAAACTTAAAATAACTTGAAATAATCAATATTATGAATTAAATGAAATAAAGAACGAAAACAGTACATTCTCTATATGTGTGTAGTAAGTATATGCATACAGATAATGAGAATTAGATACCACATAAGAAATGTACTCACAGATGAAGATTTTCCAGTTTTCTGTGGTGTGAATGCAGGATTTCCATGATTACTGTGTGTAAATATGGGAGTCGTATCTTTGTTTCTTTCAGAGCTGCTTCCACCACCAGATGCACGTAGTCTCTCTATATAAATTTAGAAAAAAAGAAAAATTCTTGTTTTGCTGTAAAAACGTTAATAAAATTTAATATTTTAAATATGGTATGAATGTTTTTACAAGGTTTATGTTTAAATATATATGTATGAATACACAAAATATCTACATTCTATCTTTGCACTAAGGAAGGTTAAAAAAAAAAAACATCGATTATTACCTTTAAGAATGTTGAACGATGCAGGAACGGTAGACGACTGCATATCTGTTTTTTTATTGATTTAATATTTTGTGAAAAAGAAATTTTGAAACTCATTATTAAAAAATAGCATCGTTTAAAGATTATTAAATCCAATTAATAAGCAAAATGAATTTGGAAAACATTTATGAAACTATCAATTTAAAACTCCAATTTAATTTTATAACATACAAAATGTATTTAGATTTTTAACAGTTTTTTAAGTTGTGTCACCCGCCTCCATCCTCCTCATCTTTTACTTATGTATTGACTAATTTGGAATATATTATTTCAGTTATGTGTTAAATCAAGTTTGACTCATATTTCGCACCAAAGATATTTTGAAATATAAAGGAATACACGTAATATAAATACAAATATAGGATGAGGTTTCGTTTCTTACACTGCTTTCATGAAATCAACGGTTGGCAAGGTTTATTTCATACACATATGTAAATAAAAGTAAAATACATATGTATTTTTTCTTGCACCTATAATATAGGGCAAGTATTGGATTCGTGAAAAAATTCGAGCTCGAGATAATAATGAATTCTGACATTACGATGATAGAGAAGCTCGAAAAAGTGGGTCTGCCGATTCTGTCGTGTTTATGTACGCTGGACTGCAGCCTAAACGGCTGGACCGATTTGAGGCGAAATCGGAATTTTTGTTCTAGCCCTGTTATTAATGGTACTTTACTTAAGGCCAATTTCACAAACCAAAAAACTCAATGGATTTCCATCAAAATCGAAATGTGGGCAAGATTTAACGTTTAATAAAATGTGGCATTTAAAATTATGCAAAATTTTTTAATAATATTTTTTCAAAAATTTATTATTTTTTTTTTATTAAAAATTTATTAATTTCTTGCTTTAAAGAGAAAAGTAGAAGATGAAGCCATCGATCGTGCAAACAGATGCTGGGTTCATCTGGATACATGGGTAACGGCTAGAGCTCTATGGCCGGCCTTCAGCAAGAAGAGATCATCGACTCTGGTTAAACTTAGTCGTCATAACGCACGGGTCGTTTCTGGCGTAATTACACTCCATTGTGTCATTGGCCTTCAGACAGAGAGACTTGTGGTGTTGCATAATGACTATTGTAGAAGCTGCAGAGACGAAGAAGAAATCGAATCTATTCGTCACCTGCTGTGTGACTGTCCTGCCCTATCTGTTAGAAGAAAGAGAACTCTTGGCAATCATTTCTTCTCGGATCTGGAGGACTTAGGCAATGTTGAGCTGGTGGACCTCCTGAGATTTATATTACTATCTGGGTGGTTCTAACAACGGACCTTCTTACAGCGTTCCCAGAGTTAAATGATTGGGCACAATGGACCCGAACTGTGGGTCTAAGTGAGCAGTGACCTTCTGGTCCCATCTACCTAACCTAACCTACAAAAATCAAATCGTATGGAAAGTTCTCGGGATTTAGTGAAGGTTTAGGTGGATTTAGCTAAATTCTTGCTGAATCCGGGATTTAGTTTTGGTAAGGACATGCTATAACAGTAAGTAATTTTATGAAAACTACAGAAAAATATTTTTTGAGACTGATATCTCCTTTATTAGATCATTAACTTTAAAAAACAATTTTGTTTTACACTTTTACTTTTATTTATATATATTATGGGTTGTGAGTAAATATTCTTACGTTTTATAAGAATGTATGTTCAGTGTTAATGAATTCCAAAGTCAAATATAAAATCGCTGTCAAGGAATTGAGGTTTACAGAGAGGTCTTGAAAAAAATGTGCACGACTGGATCGTACCTACTTGCACCTACATATATGCTGTAAGTTGGAAATTAATAAATTTTTAATAAAAAAAAATTAATTTTTGAAAACATATTATTAAAAAATTTTGCATAATTTTAAATGCCACATTTTATTAAATGTTAAATCTTGGCCATATTTCGATTTTGATGAAAATCCATTGAGTTTTATCCGAGAAATAGCCATGTTTTCAAGATCTGTTAATAAGAAAAGTACCGTTATACATACGTATTTTTAGCCGAAAACGTGGTACGCCATCTTACAGCATTTATCTAGACTAACTCAAATATGAAATTTAATCAAAATCGTTAGAGCCGTTTTCGATAAAATCGTCTTTTGATTTGTGAAATTGGCCTTAAGTAAAGTACCATTAATAACAGGGCTAAAACAAAAATTCCGATTTCGCCTCGAATGGTGACCCTACAGAGCTCAGATATGAAGTTTGAAGAAAATAGCCCCAGCCGTTTAGGCTGCAGTCCAGCGTACATAAACACAGACAGACAGGCAGAATCGGTAGACCCACTTTTTCGAGCTTCTCTATCATCGTGATGTCAGAATTGTTTGTTATCTCAAGTTCGATTTTTTTCACGAATGCAATATGTGCCCTTTTTAGTAGTAAAATAAGCAATCGACTTCTCAAACATTTGCAACATTTTTTCACAGTTCACAGTAACTTCTAATTCCAACAAGCTAAAATTAGGCGTAAAAAACATTACCGTTTTATTAAAATGTATAGAAGCACTCTCACAAATGAAATAAAAATAAAAATCTTAAAAAGTTTTACATACATATTTTTTTTTTTATTTATTTATTATTCGGAAATAGTTTGCGTCGTACGCGCTTCAATTCTTGCATATACGAATGTAGGACCAAATCCAACTGCAAAACGAGTTTCATATGAAAATAGTGAAAAAAGTTAATTTTTGTGAAAAGTGGGCGTGTCAGTGGGCGGATTTTAAAAATTTTTACACTTGTATTGCTTACTTTTACAAAGACCTCGTATTCAAAATTTCATCAACCTAGCTCAAAAACTGGTGACATACGGACGGACGGTCGGACATGGCTTAATCGAATCGGCTATTGATGCTGATCATTTATATATATACTTTGTTGGGTCTATCTTTAATATTTCTCTATGTTACAAACTATGTGTCAAACTTAATATACCCTTAGGATAGGGTATAATTAGCCAAGTTGACTCTGACGATGCCCAATTCGGCTGATCGGTGCCGAGTCAAATCTATATTTCTGGGTCTTTTTCGATACCGGCCGTTACAGCGGGTTAAAGTCCACAATTTATGGGCCTTATTGTGAGAGTCTATTTGCGATAGACTTAGGGCCGATTTATTCAGTCTCCATTTAAGAGGCCTCCACCCAGAATTTGAGCAAAAAGTGAAAATTGTGCATTTTCAAAACAACGCCATTCGGCCAATAGTGAACCGATTGCAACGTTTATTATGGCATATTAAAGAATGGTATTTAATCTAAGTTTTGTTCCAGCCCGAATTTTGAAAAATTGTTTTGTTGTTGTTTTATTTAAAATATACTCAGACAACTTTCGTGTTTTTTTACGAAAAACAGCAATTTTCAAAACAAAACTTCAGGCAGTAAACAGTATAAATTTGATATTTTTTTGGTGTTAGTGGAAAGGTAGTGAACGAATCGAAGTTCTGTTCGAGATAGAATTTTAAATTTTGTCCTTGTTTTGGATATATGTGCGTTTAAAGAACTGTAAAATTCTCCAAATTCAACACTGTTTTTCGTAAAGAATTTACAATATTTTCTGGTAAAAAAATGTTAAAAAAAAATATGGGGACATACCATCTAACTGTTAGAATGGTCAAATCAAATATTTTTGGACTATTTTCTGAGTACAATTGCATTTTGTAAAACACTTTTTCACGGTTTTACCTAGGACATAAACCGAGAATTTTTAGCGTGGACGATTTTAGTTCAAGATATTCACACTACAGAAAAATTTTCTCTCTCAATTTCGAAAATCACTTATTCTCCGACTTTTGACTTCGAAAGCCTTCTTACGCTCTTTCTCTTTGATTTACTTTCAAATTGTAGATATTTTTTTTTATTCTTTTCTGCCTATTCGATGATAAACCAAAAAATGATACTATGTATTCACGTTTGTTTCTTAGTATGAGAAATTTGAATATATGGGTACCTTTTTTTGCGGAAAGGGAAAAAAGTTGATTTTGTTTTTCCTTGGATAGAAATATTTGTATAAAATCATACTGTAGTGCAATTCTATATGGGCACATATAGTTAGTTCGATTTTTACTTATGTAGGTACATATGTATATTTGTAATATGATGCAAATATTGTTATCGTAAAAAATCTGCTTTTAGGATTTGATGGATTTTTATATTGTCATTATAGAGAAAACTAAAAAAGTTGGTCTGTCAATTGAATCTGTCTGTCTGTCTGCTTATTTGTGATCATTTATTGGACTGGCGCTTAAACGGCTAAACCGATTTTCTTTAAAATTCATACGTACACCCAAAAAAAAGTTGCTGTAAAAATAGAGTAAAACGCTGTAGATTCTACTGCATTCATTGTCAGAATCGACCCGACAATTTTCGTTGTAAATTTTACAGAGGGATGGTTGTAAATTTAACAACCTAGTTGTGAAAATAACAGCTAAAATTGTAGATTTCACACGCTGTAGAACAGCTGTAGAAACAACAACAATTTGCATGTAAAAAAAATCGCTTTCATAGCACCACATAAGCTTAAAGTTCTAATTTATTGGTATGGTGCGAGAAATGGGGTGGAAATAGCTTTTACAATCCAATTAGACGGTTCTTGTCCAAGAAATACTTAGTGTGTATTTAAACCGAATTATATAATTTAATTTACTTACAAAATGTGAAAAATTTTTGGATCTGGCTGGGGTTGAACGTGGAACCTCTTACTCGGCGACTGCATACACTACCACAACGCCATGGCCTCTGAAAACTACCATGCGAATATTCTCAAATGGTATCTACTTTTTACGTTTTTGTAATAGATGCTGAATCTACAACTTGTTGTAATTCCTACAGCTCCTGCTGTAGTTTCTACAGTAAATAGCTGTAGATTCTACAACATTTTGATGTAGATTTTACAAATTCATATCTGTAGATTTAACAGCCGAAATTGACAACGCGCTGTTGATTTTACAATTGGGGGTTGTAGTTGATTTAACAATTTTGCTGTAGAAATGACTGCAAAAAATTGTTAATTTAACCATATTCGCTGTTAAATACACAAATCTACAAGGAATTGTTAAATCTACTGCCTTCAATTGTAAAATCTACAGCGCTTTTTTTTTGGGTGTACATATGTACCTGATATATCCTCAGTCGAAGTAGATCCTCATCAAGGGTGGTTTTTAACAAACCAAAAATCTACAACTCTATCATTTAGAAGAAATCTACTTGATTTAATGAAAAAAACGTTATTACTGTATTTTTGTAACGGCTAATTCAACTAAGACACAATATAAGCAAAAATACATAAATTCCAATTTTTCGTGAATTCAAAACTTAAATAAACATACACACTTAAAGTTTGTCCCATACAAATATATGCGTGCGTATGTACACACTTTTTATTATATTATTATTATTATAATGTAGTTGCTCGGCAACCAAACAAACATCGAAGCGGAGCAACATCATCCTATAACTACTCAGCTCCACGTCAAAGAGCTTACTAAAACCCATTTTGCAATATTTTGTATTCGAAGATAATTATTTTCTTTTTTCGAACATGGTTCTACATTACATGGTTCTACACTACACTATGTTCGACTTTGAGTTCGACATTTTGGGTGGAGGCCTCTTAATTTAAAATCGCAATTAAAAATGGGAAATTTTAAAATTTTTGTTGATTATGCTGCGTTTTTATGCACTTGGTTCAATGCAAATCTCTGTTACTGATTTCGCTGGGGTAAGCATTGCTTCTGTATGCATTTTATTACCAAAAGAAATTCATTGTGATGCCTCTAACTTTTTGTTGAAATGACTGCAGTCAGCGAAGAATTCTATAAATTTGCTCGATTTCCAAGAACGATTGGTGCTATTGATTGAACTCATATTAAAATATAATCTTCTGGTGGCGAAGATGCAAAAAATTATCGCAATCGAAATAGCTGGTAATCTTTAAACGTAAAAGAGGTGTGTTCAGCCAACATGAAAATTACAAATATTGTCGCACGCTGGCTTGGCGCATCACATGACCATGCATCTGTTTTCTTATTTTCAATTATTGTTGCATGTTTTAAAATACACTGAATAAGAATTTCTTCTTCTGCCCATTGAAATTCGATGCAGGTACACGCTTCTTAAACGTGTTTTTTTCCGTTTATAAAAAATTTCCACAGCAATTCTCAATATTACTTGTGTTTATGAATGAAAATAACATAAACAATGTAGTATTTAAAACTTCGTTTGTCACAATGATATAAAAACCCTGGGACTATTTTAAAACTGATTTAAATTTAAAGAGGCCGTTAAAAGGGGCCATTAAATTAATGGCGAGTGAATAAATAGAAAATTTGTTTATGCTTAATGGAGTGTAGTTAATGACGCCAATGCCTTAGTAAAGTAAGCAATACAAATGTAAACATTTTTGAAATTCGACCACTTTTTTCAGTATTTTATTATGTAGATAAGCAAATATGTATGTAGATATTCACTTACTTTAAAATTCTTCACGCCCAGTTTTTTAGAGCGGTTTTCTAAAAAAAAAAACAGTTTTTCTTCATCAAATAATATGAATTCTTAAGGCAGTATTGAACTTTATACATATATATGTACATATGTGACTAATATTGACATTTTAAATATGTCGCTGTATCGTATACATATATGACAAGTGGTATTACACTATATCATATAAATATGACTAGTTTATATGACAAAGGGCCTTGTCAAATGATTTTTGTTCATATATGTATATGACAATTCGACATATGCCTATCACATTAGTATGGCAATCTTTGACATTAAGAAATATGACAAATGTGAAAATTATTTATTATTATATGACAAACATATTTATACAAATTAAAGGATACAAAATATTTTATATCATATATTTTTTGGAGGATAAAATGTCGCATCATCACCTCCTCGTGGTCCCCTTTGGATAGCTACATAAGAGTGAACAAACGATGAGCGTACGCAACAAAATCCGGCAATTTTATCGAAAAGTCAAGCAGCTGGCTACAAACCCGGAACGCAGGCTCTTTGAAATAGCGAAGGCAACCTAGTCACCGACACACAGGGAATTGTTGATGTGTTTAAGCAACACTTCCATCAGTTGCTTAAGGGACAGCAAATAAAGAGGGTGATAGGGCAAGACGAGAACCCACCTCCAATCAATGAAGAACAAACGCCCCCACCCAGTATTGAAGAAGTTAATGTAGCCATCAGAAAATTGAAGAACAACAAAGCCGCTGGCTCAGATGGGCTTCCAGCTGAACTCTTTAAATACGGAGGTGATGTCTTGGTAGGGTACATGCATCAAGTCATCAACCAAGTATGGGTGGAGGAACGCATGCCCGACGACTGGAGTATCAGCTCTATATGCCCATCTTCAAAAAAGGCGATCCTATGTCTTGTAAGAACTACCGATGCATATGACTGTTAAATGTCGCATATAAGATCCTATCCAACGTATTGTGTGAACGTCTAAAACCCTTCCGCAACACACTAATCGGCACGTACCATTGTGGCTTCCGGCCCGGCAAATCGACAATAGACCAAGTTTTCACATTCAGTCAAATCCTGGAAAAGACCAACGAATTTCAAGTCGAAACCCACCACCTTTTCATCGAATTTAAAGCCGTCTATGACAGCATTCGTTGTCTTGAGCTCTACCAGGCGATGACCCAATTCGGGATACCGACAAAACTTATCCAGATGTGTCGCGTAACGCTGGAAAACACGCGGTGCTCTGTGCAATTTGGAAACAACTTTTTGGAGCTTTTCCAAACGTGCACCGGATTCAGGCAAGGAGATGCGCTGTCATGTTATTCGTGTTGGAGCAGATAGTGCGCAGGGCAGGTGTCAGCACCGGAGGTACTATCTTTCACAAATCCGTCCAACTATTTGGATACGCAGACGATATTGACATCATCGGAAGATCCCGGCAAGCCAGTGTAGAGGCGTTTACGGCTATTGATGAGCAGGCGAAATAAGTTGGTCTTGAAGTGAATGCAGACAAGACGAAGTATATGTTATCAACAAACAAAAATTTATCTATCCAAAACATTGGGCAGAACGTCACTCTTGATAACTATAATTTCGAGCTAGTTAAGGAATTCCTACCTCGGAATTAATATTAATCCTACAATTAATCCTTTGTAGAGATCCGAAGAAGAATAACCCTAGCAAAGGCAACGGTGTCTCAGGCAGGCACTCTACAAGGGTCGGGAGCCCTTTAAGTAAGTATTGAATATTTTACTTATTTTTTGGGAAATGTCAACGAAATTGGATTCTATTCCGAATGTGTTTTTATTTGCTTTTAAATTACGAGGAGATACATGTTTTTAGTAAATAGAAGGCAATTTTTCAGAATTATCTTATATTGAAAGCATTTGCGTTCGCTTAGTAGTTAGTGCATTGGTCTACTCTGCATTGGGTTCAAGGCGCTGAGTTCTTGCGAGCATCTGAAATTCATCTAAGTGTATTATTGTTTCAAAAATGTACCCCTTGACATAAACATACACTGAAGGCTCCAAAACTAATATACGAGGGTGTGGGGGTGTATTTATTCACGACTTAAACCTAAAAATCTCCTTTCGTCTGTCCAATTATTATAGCGTCATTCAAGCGGAAATCATTGCCATTAAGAATGCCTTGTCGTTGCTAAGATATTATGTGCTACCCTTGCGTAATGTTACTATGTAAATCAGTAGTCAGCCTGCGATTAAATATATGGAACTGGCTACTTTCTCTCCTAAGTGTGAGAGCTATCTTCGACAACCTAAGCAAAATATCGTGGGCTACATTAGGTCGCTTTCAAAACCTCAAAAGAACTGCCTAGTCTAGAAGAAACACCAAAGTCCTATATCATCACAATGGACCTACATTGGGCTAAGTGAGCCTGTTTCGTGAATAGTTCAAAAGCAATTTATATGCCATAGAAATGCACCAAAATCTTCGTCATATACCTATATATGACGACGTATGTATATGTCACCATATATATAAATATGGCTATCCCTATCACACTTTTATGGCGCTTGTATGCCATATTTTTTTTGACAAAATTGCCATAGTTATATGCTAGTGTAATACTACCTTTAGGAGCAGACTTGAATATATGTTCAAAGAACCGCCCACTTATAGAAAGAATACTTGCCCTATATTATAGGTGCAAGTAAAAAATAGTTTTGGAGTAATTTTATAAAAAATATTTTATACTATGCAATTTTTGTCTAGATACATATGCAAATCCGTGTGTAGGAAAGCGATAAACTATCACACGTTCCGCTCCAGGCGTAGCATTTCCGTATGTTTCTGATTTGGTTCGCTACATCTATACACAGGTTTTATGTGCAGTTGAAATCCATACCAATAATGATGTACATACATAAAGGGTCTTTAACTAATCATCAAACTGTCACTGTCAATTTTTTCAGTAAACTCAACATTTCCATCATGGTAAAGTACACGAACGAGCAACGTCTACAAATTAACAAATTTTGTACCGAAAATCGGAGTCGGTGATCGCAACATTAAGAGCGTTAACTCCAATTTTCGGTCGTAATTCTCGCCCTAGTAGACAAGCAATAACAACTTTAGTGGAAAAATTTGAGTCTACATATTCGTTGTGTGATGTTGCCGTGTCAGTGAGACAATGGGTTGGTCAAAGTGTCGGAAATAGCGCTGCCGTTCAGGCCTCCGTAGAAAATAATCCAAATCAGTCAATTCCACGGCGTTCTTAAAAATTGGGCATCGCTCAAACCAAGATTTTTGGCTCATTATGTTCGTCAATAAGCAAAATATGCGTTATGTGAAAGTCCACATGTGCTTCATGAATCACCACTTCATCCACTAAAAATAACAGTTTGGTACGGCGTTATTTGGCCATATTTTTTCGTCGACGACAACGATCGTCACGTTACTGTGAATGGTCATCGTTATCGCGCCATGATTACCGATTATTTTTCGTCCGAATTGAAAGATATGGACTTGGACGACATGTGATTTCAACAGGATAGCGCCACAAGCCAAACAGCACACAATCGATTTATTGAAGAGTAAGTATGGTCAGCGTGTTATCTCAAGAAATGGGCCAGTCGATTGGCCGCTTCGTTCGTGTGATTTAACGCCGCTTGACTATTTTCTCTAGTGCTTCGTGAAGTCATTGATTTATGCCAACAAGCCGAGGACGAAAGCGGCCGTTTCGTCCGAAATGTCTGGCCGAGTCGTTGAAAATTGGGTCCAACGAATCGACCGCTGCAAACGTGCCGCGTGGCCATATGAACGAAGTCGAGTTCCATTCATAAATGTTTTGATAGTACTTCCAAGGCGATAATAAAGTTTTTAAAATATTTTAAATGGTTTGCGATGTATTAAAAAAAAAATCAAGTCCTTATTGGAAAACCCTTTATAAGTAATATAAAGTTCATTTAATAAGACTTTGATAGGTTGGATATTATCAAATAATTTATTGAGCTTAATACAAGCTGAATTAACATAACATAGTGTAATACTTATATTACATTAAACTAAAACTACTTAAAAACTAGATACTCAAAACTAAATTTCAAGGGACGGGAAAGAGATGTTGGATAAATTTAGAGAAAGGGAGGGGTATGGAGTTGAGTAAAGGTAGTTTCTTAGTGCAAATTTGCTGTAGTGAAAATCAAACGAGCTTTATGACCCATTTGCCATACGTAACATTCTTGACACTGGTTCGTTACAACCATAATTGGTGCGGTGAAAGCTAAGGTGAAATATATGAAAATGCTACAATCCGTTTGGAGCGGATCATAGGACATCCTATCCCTTTTCTATATACATCCTACCCCTTTTCTATATACTAACATAACTCCTTCTATCTACTGAAAAAAGTGCATTTTTCGAAAGTTTGACATTTTTACACTTGTACTGCTTATTTTTCCAATGACCAAATTTCATGGCTCTAGCTCAAAATTTAAGGGCCAAAAACTGGTGAAAAACGGACGGACGGACATGGCTTAATCGGCTCGGCTAATGATTCTGCTTATTTATATATACTTTATATGGTCTATCATTAATATTTTTCTATATTACAAACTTAATATACCCTTAGCATAGGGTATAAAAAGTGGGATAGGTAGATAGGCTGCGGGGGTTTGTTTTAAAAGAAATTGTTTGGCGCAGCGAGAGGTAATCGATGTTTCCAGTTATCAGTTAATGGACAAAGAGTATGTCGGCTACTTTCGGCTATGAGGGTAAATTATATCTATCAGTCCACGGGAGGCCTCGTAGAGCAAAACGGACGAACCTGGGTTGGACAGCTTCCACCTATGTTATATGGGATGATAAGAATTATTGAATACTAGCTGACCACCAGACTGCATATACATATGTCGAGGTTTTTGGACGTAGTTGAATTTAATGTAACGCAGGCTTGACTAAACAACATTCAAACTTTGAAATTTAATACCTAATTATAAATCGAAACGAATTAATTGATAGATATTTATATACAAATATGGCGCATACAAATCAACTGTCATATATCGACACCCCCAACGCAAACTATAAAAAAAAGAATCATGAAAATCGGACCAGCGCTTATCGAGTTATAACGTCATCGGGCTTCATCCTGAAGGAATTATATACATTAACCTTTAGAAAATAAACAAATTGAATAAAATATGTTTATATGTTCATATGCATATATATATTTTTAACAAATTAGTAGTAATATTTATACAAAATAACTCAAAATGTGAAATGAAATGCGCTACACGTAAATAAGTGTACAGCGAATACTTTTTGCCTAAGGTATTTCTTGGGTTTAAATTTTCAGCATGTTGCCCGCTGTTTCTCATTCTAGATTTAGATGAGATGAGTTTACTCAGGCTGAACGTCCTTTTCACCCAAATGCTTCACTTTTATTTTAATATTTTTATAATGCTGGTCAATATTTATCAAACTTGTAATTCTTAAAGTAAATATATATAAAAGATATGTATAAATAACACTTTCTCCCACCCTAGCTTGCAATAAACAAAATAAACAAGAATAAATTAACTTACGACCACTAGATCCACTGGGCCCTGGAGGGACATTTAAGCCAATTTGTTTATAGTTAGTAGGCAAAGCCATTTTCTCTACCTAAAACAGAAATAAGTTTCAGTGTATAAATCTATATTAACAAAATTAAGAGTTCATTCTTACCTACGATAAACGACAACGCACACCACAGACCATAAATAACATAGACAAACACCATAGACAAGCTGAATTTGACAGTCAGCTTCGGTTCGTTTGACGCATTCGCTCTCCAAGCTAAAATCCGGTAGATTTTGTCATTGTATTCTGACGTTCAAACGGGAGCTCACAGAGGTCACACATTCACACAAAACCTGGCGTTATTTTTGTACCTGTTTAGATGAGGACTCTCGACTACGTAGTACAGAGTAATGTCGTGTCTACATGCTATAGTTCTAACTCCTGCACTACTTTGATAAAGTTTAGGGGAAGGAATGAGTATTGGACACCGTAAAGATGTTAATATAGTCTACATTTTTTGAGTTATATAAAAGAGGATAATCTTCATAAATTTGAATAAGTGCTTGTGTTTGTTCTCTCGTCCAAGTACCCATTTTAATGCGCGAACTCCCCTGCCCAACGATCGAACTAGTAATGATAAAATGGAATAGGAACGGAATATTTCGGATGTAGAACGGGACTCTCCTCGATTTTTATATTTTCTTCATGACTCTCCCTCTCTCTTTACCCCTCACTCTTCTTACCAGCAAACTACCGACATAGCCGAGTCTTGAATCATCATTTAAACAGGCTCTTTGACATCTATGGTACATATAATTTGTTGTTGTTAATAGAATAACAACTGAAAAATATATTTTTCTCAAAGAAAAATTATAGTTAGGTCTTGGTCATAGACAAACCTAAATTAGACAGACAACTTCGGCTCGTTTGACGGAATCGCTCCCCCAAGCTAAAATCCGCTAGATTTTGTTTTCTGACGGTCAAGCGAAATCAAACTGATTTCACACATACAATTACAAAATCCGACGATTTTGTTGACTTCCATGACCGCAGCCATTTCGTACATACAATTTGTTGTTGTTAATGAAATAACAACCGGAAAAAAATGTTTGCTCAAAAGGAATGAAAGAGATAACCCGAAAAAATAATAATTACGGCTTCACATTTGCTCACTAACACGGTAATTAGCCTTGTCCTACTTGCACCACTTCGGGGGCAGGGGAACTTCGAGTTGACTGTCACTAATAACGGGTTATTTGTGTTGACTGTGTAGTTTATGGTCTATGGTTCTCAGTTGCTTACTTGATTTCGTAGACAAACTAAACTAGACAGCATAGACAAACCTAAATTAGATTTAATTAGTTTAGATTTTTAATTAGTTTAGATTTGTCTATGCTAGTTGACTGTCAACTCGAACTTCCCCTGCCCCTTAGTGATGTGAATAGGAGGAGCCTAATTATCATGATTGTGAATAAATGTGAAGATTGTGAAAAATTCCGGTTGTCCAAATTTAGTTCACACTTAACAAATATTTTTAAGAGTTACGACACAATTATTAAGTATACTTGTAGTAAAATTTACCTTTTTCAGTCTGAATTTAAATATTTTTGGTACAAATTGTACCAGCAAACAAAAATATTAAGTAATGAAGTAGTCAGCTGTTTGTTTTGACATACGAGACTCTAGTTTTTAAACAGAGTTTTATAAAAGTTCGAATAGATTTGCACGAATAGATCTAAATATTCTGCTCAAAATGTTATGCCAGCGATATGATCATGAAATGTGAGGTGCGCAATATTTTTCTCATTCGGTATATGTTTATAAATTTGAAAAATGTTTTCTTTTAAACAAAAGCGAAATGATTAAATTTATATTTAAAAAAACAAATTTTAAAAATGTTTACACTTGTATTGCTTACTTTTGTAAGGACCTCGTATACAAAATTTAATCAACATATCTCAAAATTTAAGGCCGAAAAACACACGGTGACACACGGACGAACTGATAGACATGGCTTAATCCATAGACAAACTAAATTTAGATTTATCTATGGCTCAATAGACTCCACTAGTGTTGCTGATCATTTATATACATACTTAATGTGAATTATCTTTAATATTTCTCTATGTTACAAACTATGTATCAAACTGAATATACCCTTAGGATAGGGTATAATGATTGTGCTAAATAGCCTTTCTACATTGATGGATGTATTCGTTACATGTACCGAACAGTACGAGAAACAAATTTTGTACTATAGGCAGTTTTTATGCTTTTATGTTGAAAGTTGAAAATATGGCAGGGGAAATGCGTGTTGACCGTCTAGTTTAGTTCGTCTATGCTAGATAATCAATTTGTCTGTCTGGTACAAATTTTTGGGTTTTAAGAATTGAAATGAGGCTAGTGTTGCTGATATTGAAACCATATAGATATGTCTATACTTTATAGGGTCTATCTTCAATATTTCTCTATGTTACAAGCTATGTGTAAAACTAAATGTAGGTGGCCCTATACGACAGAGACACAGACACGTCGTTGCAAACTATAAGTCTGTGCAAACATCACTTCGCCATACATGGTGCAGACAATCTGCACAGACATTAGTTTGTATCGTTTCGTCGGGTCGTAAAAATTGACACTTCTTGTGCCAAACCACAACAATTTGCCGCAAAACCGCCAAACTTTTATAAATTTCCAAAAACTCGATACAAAATTGTCTATCATTGTCTTTATCCATGTCTACAATATGAATTTTGCCGCTGGTCTGTGCAAAATTGACTATACATGACACAGACACGTCGCTGCAGACTATGAAAAATTAAAAAAAATTAAATTCACGCAGATAGTCGCTGCGAACATGCGACATGAATACACGGAGATGGGTCTGCGCGACACAGACGGTCTGCGCAGATATGAGCACAATATTGAGGAGAAATATATATGTACCATACAATGGTTAGTTGGTTGTTTGAAAGTGGCTGCCAGCTGAGAAGCGTTTTAAATCCAGCTTAGGCTGGACATGTTACCTATAGCGATTGGAATACATATGGTGCCCTTTTCTGGCATAATAGGTAAGGTTGTTCTTATTCTGGCGAGTTCATCGCCCTTGCAATAGTTCCTTAGAATGTCCCTATGCCCCTGCACCCAACACATGTGAATGTCGAACTGCCTTGCCATCTCCATAAGAGACGATTGGCAGTCAAGGACTTCTAAAAAAGATATAGAGACCGAGTCCAGGGATTTGATGGCAGCTTGGCTATCTGAAAAGATATGGATATCTTAAGCAGATATCACGTTTTTCTTGAGACACGATAAGACTTCTTCACCCAAAGAAATAAGCGCTGTAAATTTTACAATTGAAGGCAGTAGATTTAACAATTCATTGTAGATTTGTGTAATTAAAAGCGAATCTGGTTAAATTAACAATTGTAGATTTTACAGCGAATGCATTCATTTTTACAATAAACTGTAAAATCAACAGCGCGTTGTCAATTTCGGCTGTTAAATCTACAGATATAAATTTGTAAAATCTACATCAAAATGTTGTAGAATCTACAGCTATTTACTGTCGTAACTACAGCCGGAGCTGTAGATATTACAACAAATTGTAGATTCGGCATCTATTACGAAAACGTAAAAAGTAGATACCATTTGAGAATATTCGCATGATAATTTTCAAAGGCCAAAGCTGTTCTACAGCTGTTCGACAACAAAATGCTGTGAAATCTACAATTTTAGCTGTCATTTTCACAATAGATTGTTAAATTTACAACAACACCCCTGTAAAATTTACGAAGAAAATTGTCGGGTCGATTCTGACAATGAATGCAGTAGAATCTAAAGCGTTTTAGTCTATTTTTACAGCACCTTTTTTTGGGTGCAAGAACTTATATCTCGTATGTTGGAACCCGGGACAGTAACATAAGAAGTGGGTAGTGTCCTCAATAGCTTCTTCATCGCCGCATCCTCTACCAAGCTCCTCTTCAGTTCTTCGCAGTTTTTTCATGTGGTACCACAGAGTTTTGTGCCTGTGATGATGCCCACCAGGGTGGAAATGGATCTCTTATCTTTCCTAACAAGTCTCTCGGTTATAGATTTATCAAACGCGGGCCAAAGTTTCCTTTTGACGATACAAGTTTCCATGGATTTCCATCTGTGGTCTGCCTCTCTCATGGCTTTCTCCCCGCTGTAAATACAAAGCGGAATTTCGACGGTAATTGCTTTTATAACAGCGTGGCTGTCAATGTAAAAGCTTATACCCTCGGGTCGTATTGTCTTCACCGCAGACTCACGGGCCGTTGTTGTCACTGCTATGATCTGGGAGTCGGATTGACCAAGCTATTCCCAGCGATTCGGAGAGGACGCCTGAGCCTACGCCCGTATCCATTTTGGATCCATCAGTGTAAACCGCTGTGAATCGTGTATTTGGCAGGCATCCACTTTTCCAACCATCTCTGCTGGGGTTAGTCCAAGAGAAAGGTCTCTTAAAGTCTAGATATGGCGTAATGCGGTTTGTAACCAGTACATTGCCAAAATAATATTTTAGGACATTTGAGTGACACCGTTGAGTATTGCAATCCTTCAAAATTGCCTGACTGGCTTACCCTTAGAGCACCATTTGCTGCCTGTCTAGTGAAAGCAGGTTGAGAATATCCTCAAGACCGGCAGTAGGTGTGGTTCTCATAGCACTAGTCGTCAAAATACACGCTAATCTTTGTACCTTCGTGAGGTAACAGATCGCCAACAGATCTCGTGAGGTAGTTGGAGGTCCATGCAAAGATAAAGAGTGGGCCAAGGTGGATAGGGCCAATGCTAGCTGCTATCAGGGAATCAATGCTGTTAGTCAGATTCATTGTGAGGCGTGGGAAAAGGGTCTTGACGCTTTGTCCGTGTTGGGAGTTTACTCGGAAGTCCTGGTCAACCTTCCATTGAGTCGTCTTGATGACAAGCAGTGGTAAGGATTGAAGGGACTGCTTCGACACTCGACAACTACGGACAAGATACCACACCCAACATCTTTCGAATGGTCACTGAAACTCACATATCAAAGCGGTACACTGATTTGAAACTTATTTACACATAGAACTATAATAATAGTAGTATAAATATACACAAAAACTTTCATAATTTTACCAGATATATTGAAAGAAAGAAGAAATTTTGAAGGAAGTATTAGTGCCAGGATAGTTTTGATTTCTAATATTATTATTTAGTTTTAGTTAGAAAAGGTAATAGATAGTTGTTGGGACAACTAAAGGCCCCATCCTCAAGGAAACAGGCGGATCAGGCGTGCAACTTGGACGGAAAACTCGTGGGATGGCGAGATTGAAAAAGGAACGTGCGACCGAGGAATACAATACACATGTGAATACGGAAGACCTGAGCGAAGAACGGACAACTTACAACCCACAAAGGACTACGTGAGACAACGCAACGTTACGATAGCTAAGGAAACAAACGCCGACAATACGACTAGCCAGGTGACTACCTCTACACGAAAATACACCTTGACGCGGTGTAGGGGCTCAGTAGAAGTCAATGATTGTCGGGTGTATACCTCAGACAAAACACGAAGCCAAGTATAGTCGACCTCTTCTTTTCACATCTCTTACCCTCCATGTATATCCTATCTTCTCCCTTCCTTTTCCCTTCGGTAGGCTGGATAAAGTGTGTAATACGACCCGTGCTGAGGATCAACCAGGGTGGGGGCCCATTCCGAAAATAGCTCAGACTCGAACGGAGTATTCGGATACCTGGCGACCTCCGGATTAGCTAGACTTCTCTGTGTACTGCGGATCTCTGCACAGACGGACATTCCCTCTCCGCTATTCGTGGGAATCATTGTGAACAACTCTAACAAAAACAAACAAAAAAATAATGAGACCGGTTCTCCTTTAAAACCGGCGCATAAGCTGACTACTGGGAAGGCTCCTGAAGAGCTGGTAAGAAAGAGCCGACTTAAATTGGAAGGTCGCAAAGCTGGATGAGCCAAAGGCTCTTTATAGATGTGCAATCAT
This sequence comes from Chalcosyrphus nemorum, assembly GCA_949716465.1. NCBI lineage: Eukaryota > Metazoa > Arthropoda > Insecta > Diptera > Syrphidae > Chalcosyrphus > Chalcosyrphus nemorum. The sequence goes on from OX454334.1 coordinate 41,631,212, forward strand.
TGTCATCAATAAAGAGTCTCTGGCTCCTTTGGTGAAAACTGGAGAAGTTATTTATTACGGCTTCGACACCATCACCATAAAGGTGTACAACAAAGACGAGGAGTCTGATCGTGTATACTGGTGAAAAGCACCCATAATGTATCATTACTCCCAAATTCCAGTAATAGAAATACAACAGCAGAAAGAATTTAAACACGTAACGGCTCCCACTACGTCGTTTCGGCGTATCTCGCCCATGATAAATGGACTCTCTTTTTGGGGATAACCTGGAAAGACTGGTCGCTGATGCAGCGAGGCAGAAAACAGGGCTAATCATTGGCTGTGATGCTAACGCTCACCATATTGTATGGGGTAGCTCAGACATCAACACAAGAGGAGAGTTGCTTTTCGATTACATCCTAAGAACAAACCTCATTCTGTGCAATACAGGTAACGAGCCTACTTTAATCACCAGAACTAGGCAAGAAGTGCTGGACATCACCCTTGCCCCGACAATATCATGCAGCACATTAAGAACTGGAAATTATCCAACGAACCATCTTTTTCGGATCAAAGGTACATACCTCCAATTCTCCTTATAAATTGATTCAATAAGCCCGCCTTTATAGAAACTATCGTAAAACGGACTGGCTCAAATACAGAGCAATTTTAAATAATATCATTGCCTCCAATGACCTAAGCCCCTGCAACCCCCAAGAACTTTATTGCTTGGTGGACCTCGACTCTTAATAACGCAATGACTTCTTCCTGCACTCTCATCCAACCTCGAGGCAAGAAAAAGCTGCTTTGGTGAACTGCAGATCTAGGCCTCTTAAGAAGCAAATGTAGACAACTATTTAATAATGCCAAAAGTACGAGGAATCTGTTAGACTGGGACTTGTACAAGGCATCCTTAAACATATATAATAAAGAATTAAGAAAAGCTGAACGGAAATCTTGGAAACTCTTCTGCGAAAACATAGAAGAAGTATCTGAGGCCTCTAGACTTAGGGAAATTCTCTCCTCCAGTCCAATAACACCCAGTTTTCTAAAAAAAAAAAAAGCGATGGGTCCTGGATGATCTCTTGCGAAGACTCGCTCAATCTACTACTTGACACTCACTTTCCTCCCTAACAGTTGACGGTGTGATCTTAAACAGATCATATTGACCTTCAACCATCTCATCAAAAATAATCACTCAGAGCAAGCTTAATTGGGCGAATTGCAGAATTCGTCAGACATCATTCTGACAGTTTTTCAAATAGTCTTGAAAAGCTGTCTGGATTTGGTATATGTATGTCCCCAAAATATGGAGAGAAGTTAAGGTAGTCTTCATACCCAAAGCTGGCAAATGCATTTACATTAAAGTAAAAGATTTTAGACCTACCAGTCTATTTTCCTTCCTTTTAAAAACACTAGAACGATTGATTGACATCCACTTACGCAGCAGTATTGACAAGAAGCAACTGTCTGTGCCACAACATGCATATTGCAAATGTAAATCAGTGGAGATGGCATTGCACTTACTAGTAAGTAATATCGAATACTCCATGCTTCATAAGGAGTACACGATGGTTGCCACCCTTGATATAGAAGGCGCATTCAACAATGTCAATGCATTGGCAATAAAAGATGCATCATGTATCAGCTCTGAAGGTTGACAGCTCACTTGGCGAGATAATAAAGCTACTGCTTAATTGTCGGATTATTAACTCCAAGTTGGGTGAGACGTCCACTAGAAGATCTGTTAGTAGAGGCACTCTGCAAGGATGTGTTTTATCCCCCCTTCTTTGGAATCTCGTATGCAGTGTGATAGCCTATGCAGATGACATTGCTATAGCCGTATCAGATAATCACCTAAATACTATTAAAGAACTCCTTCAATACGCTTTAAACAATCTAAATAGATGGACCTATTATTGTGGTTTGGGCATTAACTCTCACAAAACTGAATTGGTACTTTTCACCAGAAAGTACAAAATTCCGACAATTGACCCTCGCTCTCTAAGCGGCAGCTGTCTTACTTTTTCAGACATAGCTAAATATCTGGATCTCATCCTGGATAGGAGGCTAAGCTGGAAACCAAATATACAAAAAAGAGTTAAGAAAGCTTCTCTTGCAAAAAAGCAAGAGGTCATAAGACCGATAATCACTTATGGGGTAATTGTCTGGTGGACGGCGCTAGAAAAAGCAATAAATTGCAATCTTCTTAGCAAGGTCCCATGCTCAGCATGTATTGGCATAAGCGGTACACTACGCACTACATCCGCTGCGGCACTGGACATTTTATTCCACCTTTTATCTCTCGATATGTTCGGCAAGCAAATGGTAGCGAGTGCGGCAATTCGCCTTGAAGCAAGCACACAGTGGTCAAAAAAGAACTAAATTGTTTCTAAACAATTGCAGAACCTCCCCAGAAAATACCGACTACACCACCCCATACCTAAACTTTGACAAGAAATTTTTCGTCACCATTCCCTCCAGATCAGGCTGGAGTGAGAATGGCTTCATAGAAGATAAGGCGATACACTTCTATACTGACGGTTCAAAGACTAAGGATGGATTGGGGGCGGTGTCTTCTCAGGAAGCCTTAATCTTAAGCTCTCATTCCGTCTACCAAACCATTGTAGCGTGTTCTAGGCGAAAATAATGACGATCAAAGAAGTCTTATCGTGGCTCAAGAAAAACGTGATAAAGATATCCATATCTATTCAGATAGCCAAGCTGCCATCAAATCTCTGGACTCTATCTCTATATCTTCTCTAGTGGCCCTCGACTGCCGATCGTCTCTTACCTGTTATGAATCAACCACTAATGGCACCATGACCTACAGTCAACGAGGCCTTAACCCACAGGTCCTCCAGCTCTGACGGCAGTCGAAAGGGCGTACATAAGGTAGACGAACATATAAAAAAAAAAAAATAAATAAATAAATATTAGGCCGTAAGCAGCCCATAGAGGACCAAGGCCTAGCTTCTCACAGCTGTACGTATTGTGCGTGGTATACATTTCTGTACGTACAGAAGGGACCACAGTTTTATGCCGTATCCGAAGGGCAGGGGGTTTTTGAGAAGCTTTCTCAAGACAGTAAATACTCTTGGATGTTTGTCAGACGCTCGCAAGAGGTGGGGCCGTGAAAAAAAACTTTGGTGGTAATTTCCTGGATTCGAACTCGGAACCGCTTGCGCAGTAGTCCAACGCACTAACCACTGAGCCACGGCACCCACATAACGAACATATATGGGGATTAAATTTGATGGAACCCCGAAATTAATGTCGGTGGAGAGTTTTTTTTTTTGGATTGAGACCCTACACAAAAAGAACGGATTGTCTCAAGAGCAGTTACTAACTAATTGTCATCACCTCGAGTCCGGCACTGCTGAAAGGTGGTACTGGAAGTATCCAGGGGGGATGAATTGTTAAATTACTTTGATTTAATTGCAGAGCTCTTCTGTCAGTTTGGACTTAGTGGACATCATATGACATAATGTAAGGGACAGAGTAGCAACAATAATTTTTGGTTGTTCGATTAAATCCGTATAAGACTTGAGGGAAGAATGTAGACGCGCAGAAAAACACTTAGCGACCAGAGAACTCAAATTTAAACGAAAAGCTAACGAACTCGACGAGCAGGCAAATCTACGAACAAGGGACGACATAGAGGCGCTAGAGGACAACGAAGTGGAGATTGCCGCGCTTCAACGATACAGACCAGATAAACAAAATAGCTATAGGAAGAACGACCAGGGTATACGTACGAACATAAGCAACACAGGCAGATCCGAAGCGAATAGAAATAGTTTAGAGAATCATAAAACGTGCCCCTCTACTTTAGGGGTGTAATTTTGGAGTACGTTCAGAGTAGCCCCAGGCATAGTTAGCGAACTAGATACTCCATCGCCGACAATCGAATGGTCACCAGTCCAGGCACTCTGTGAAGACAATTGCGGAGAACAAGGACAAAGTACCCGACGAATGTGTACCTGATGGATTTGTCTACAAACAAACAGACATATGGACTGGCGATCCAGTACAAGAAGACCAAGCATGGGAATTTTAGGTTCCTAAGGAGTTGCATGTGAGCCTTTTGAAAGCGGCCCACAATTCTCCAGCAGCAGGTTATGGGGGTATTAATAAGACCTTTTCCAGATTGAGGGTTTTGGCCTGGGATGACCACTGATGTGCAGGAGTGGATGACAACCTGTGATATATGTAATGGCAATAAACCCCTAAATATGATTTCTCGGCCACCAATGGGACAACAAACAATAACAGCGACTTTACATTAACTTTTTAGGACCATACCCTCGGACTAGAAACGGTCATACACAACTTATTTATTTCAGTAAGTATGCATTTTTGAGGCCTATTCTTAAAGCAACAGCAGCTGAGGTAGTTTGTGTATTCCATGACTTTGGTGTTCCAGACTATGTATATGCGCAGAAAACAGTTCACATCTGAATTGATTTCCAGCTTTTTGTCTAATTTAGGTGTGAAAAATGTCCGCACAGCAATACACTCTGCACAAGCGAATGCTTTTGAGAGAGTTAATCGGTCAGTCTTGACAAAGATTCGGTCCCTGGAAGCAACCAGCAGAATTGGAACATGCACGTAAGCAACGCTGCATTTTCGCTGAGGAGTGTGATTCACGACGTGACAACGTTCAAGCCATATTACTTAGTTTTTGGATTCCCTATGGTCCAGATGAGCTACTCCGGCGGCTTGAGATGGTTAGAGACGGTGGAATATACGTCATCGACGTATGAAGCTTATAAGAGAACATATTTTTTCCAATCTAAGGCTTGATCATCAGAGGGCAGCCTAAGTCTATAACACTAGGAGGAGGGATATTAAGTATTTACCGAATCAAATAGTCCTTAGAAGATATTTCAAACAAAGTGACAAATCACAGGACTAAAATGCCAAGCTTGGCCAAAAATTCCTCAAGTCCTTAACTTTAAGACCCGTAGGGAATTCCCTGTACTAGGTAGGGAATCTCAGAGGCGAAAAGGTTGGCGTATTTCACGCAAAAGGTAAGCTGTTGCCAGTTTATCTGTGATATTTATTTATAGATTATTTCTTTACTTATTTAATTATAAACCTTTATTCTTTTACTTATTTATTTATATAGTATTTGTTTATTTATTTATTTAACATAACCTATTAATAGGTTAATTATTTAGTTATAGAATTTGTTTGTTATATTATGTTATCATATAACCTTTTATTTTTCTAGATTTTATCCTTATATAATGTATTATTTATTCTTGTTGTTATATATTGATTTATTTATTTATCTTTTCGGGCATTATATAATATCTAGTATAGTTTAAATTACGTTTATCAAATAATCGCTTAAAAATGTACAAAATACGATATGTTTTCGATGTATCCTTCTGGAAAAACCCAAAAACGTCCAATTCCGCTGCGTTAAAGATATCTCGCTGTTGTCTGGTCGTTCTATTTTTTTCTCAACCGACGTTAATTCAAAACTTCTGACATTCGATTTCCTTGCAGTCGATCTTTAGGTCTTGATGAGATTTCTGGAGCTGTTGGATATTGGCGATGTAGCAGATGGTACAATAGGTGTCGCCACAGTACCCCCTGCTAGTGTAAGACGGTAATTTTAGTCCAACAACCTTCTAGGGACCGGGTCTTCTGCTGTAGATGGGTTGCTGTCGTCTCCTGATTCTCTTGTCTAGGTTCTAGTCGTGCAGAACTGGGCTTTGTTAATACTGGAGTAGGGTCTGGCGATGCTGCTCGTTCATGCACTGAAGTAGTGTCTTCCGGATATGCCTTGATCGATGTACTGTCTTCTTCATAAACTGCTAGCTGGCTTGACTCGGTCTATTGAGATGGTAAAATGTCTCCCACTGATATTAACTACCATAGTTTTGTGCATCTTACTCCGGGCTGAGAATTTAACTGACGTTTGCGCAAAAACGCATTTAGCAGAGGTTACTATGACACCATTATTCTGTAAGCGTGGAAAAAGGTTTTTGAGATGACTTAAATGTTCCTCCGGAGACATGTCATCAATATATGCATAACAAAAATCCAGACCTCTTAGCACCTCGTCTATGAACCGTTGGAGCGTTTGCGCGGCGTTCCGAGGACCAAAAGTCAACTCACACAACCCAAATGGTGTTGAAATAGCTGACTTAGGTATATCGTCTAATGCAACTGAAATTTGGTTAAATGCTTAGTCTAAATCTATTTTAGAAACGATTTTCTTACTCGAAAGAGACTTGATAGAGAAATCTTGACATGGCCTCCACTCATCACCCTATTAAGGCAACATGTGGAGCGGGGAAGACCAACAGATTTGGGCCGGTCTGTCTGTTACAAGTTTTGACATCGCCTCAAACTCTTTTTTTTGATGCCTTCAATCTATCAGGAGCAAGCCTACGTGGCTTTGAGATACAGGAGGACCTGGTCTTTTGTTAATATGGTGTTGTGTTTCATGTTGAAGCGCTTCTCTTGCTTGGGCTCTGAGTCCAGTGATCTCTGGAAAACTGGCTAGTAACTCGTGGTAGCATGTTAAACCAGTGATCACTTTGATGATTGGCAAATCAGCGGTGGCTAGCTTCCCTTTAGCTGCAAGTTGTGTTTTCACGTTGATAAGTTTCTGATTCCTCATTCCAGCAGACGGGGGGTTTTCTCCTCCTGTGAGGAGCTCAGACGTTTGATGAGCTCTAACTTCAATTTTGCATACACATCTGTGGCTGGTTTCCGCACTATAATATCACGTACTTTTAGAGCATAACGTGGCTCTAGAACTCCCGTCAACTTGGCGCAGGCGAAACTTTCCTCCACCATAGCAAACCATAGCTCACGATCTGCTGCGATGAATGGTGGTAGGCTACATGGTTGACTGCAAGCGCTAAGTCAGGCTGTTGTCCAACTACATCCTCTTGCTGCTGTGGGTGTTCTTCCTCGGTCATTCTTGATTTCTCTTTTGGTTTTCCCATCACGTCGGGGTCACCACTAAAGCAAATATGTGTGTTTAAATTACGTTTATTAAATACTTGCTCAAAAATGTACAAAATACGATATGTTATCGATATATCCTTCTGAAAAAAATCCAAAGACGTCTAATTTCGCTGCGTTGAAGATATCTCGTCGTTCTATTTTTATCCCTACCGACGTTGTGTTGATGAGATTTCTGGAGTTGTTGGGTATTGGCGATGTAACAGATGGTACATTAGGTGTCGCCACACAACAAAAGTGGGCGTGGTAGTTGGCGGATTTTAAAATTTTTTACACTTGTAGTTCTTACTTTTTCAAGAATCTCGTATACAAAATTTTATCAACCTAGCTCAAAATTTAAGGTCCAAAAACTGGTGATGCACGGACGGACATGGCTCAATCGACTCGGCTACTGATGCTGATCATTTATATATATACTTTATGTGGTCTATCTTCAATATTTCTCTATGTTATAAACTAAGTATCAAACTTAATATACCCTTAGGATAGGGTATAAAAAACTTAATGATAGCTATTACAAAATTTACCTATAGACTGGAATCCAAACGCAGCTTTCAAGCTGCGATTTTAAGTAGAATAAATAATTTTCCTCATTATTGTTACCATGCTTAATAAAATAGAATTTGCATTTTGTGGTACCTATAGTTATGAAAAACGATAGTGTTTGAATAGTATTATGTATATTTAAATAAAAACATTGTTTCTAAAATATTTTATCTAAAATATGTATATTAAATAACAGTAGATTAAATCTACACGGACATATCATATCAGTCATTGATTTATCATTGACAATATGGTATGTTCCCAACAGACGACTTAAGTATAATTATTTTGCTTTAAATTTGGTGTAGCTCATTTTTAGTCATTTTCATTTCTATAGTTTTTTCTACGGAAGGCAGCTAGTTTTAATCGTTCCGTTTGTAAAGCTTGTTCAAGCTCTAAAACTTTAACTTGGATTTCCATTTCAAACGTCTTTGCTTGATGTACTGTCAGTGTACTTAGATCTAATTCCTGTGAATCTTCTAAATGTTGACTACAATCCTTTGCTGTTGCAACAACAGCCCCAGTAGCTTGAGTTACATTTTTTGATGCTAAGGAAAGTTCGGAAAGGTTTTTGCTGTTTCGTGGTGCTTTCACTCGACTGGCTACTACGAGTTGAGCTGTACATGCTGCAATCTCTTGAGTTGCAACAATGATATCTAAATGATGTTTAGCTTCTCCAGTTACGGCTTTGTTTGCCGCATCCACTAAAAGGTTTGCACCGGTCGCTACGCTTTTTGCCGCTGATATAAGTCCTTCGCTCCACTGATTGTTTCTTTTGTAAAACTCTTTAGCGGATGCAGTCCCTAGTAAGATAATAATAAAAGTAATATATAAATTCCAAACTTTTCTTTCGAAAGGAATACCTTTGCCGAGAGACACTATTTCGCCCTGCAGGATTTTTGCTCTTTGGACAAGAATCCGAATACTATGCATAAGGTTTGTACAAGCGTCTAGTATTCTTTCATTTACTTCTAATTTTATTCCGGAATCCGATGCTCGTGAATTTGACAGCAATTCAACAATTTTTGATGCAGCTTCCTCGATAGCTTTATCCATAGATGCCAATTCAAACTCAACAAGGTCTCCCAATTGGCCACTATCATCGGATTTTTTACTTAAATCATGTACCATGCCTGTTAGTCTTTTCAGTTTTTCTTTTAGGTTATTTATTTTTGGAACAACTATGGAAGGTTCCAATAATTGTACTAACGCTTGAAACATTAAATGGATGTCTTTATCAATATTTTTTATTTCCTCGGTTATTTCTGTTTTAAAATATAAAAAAATTATACAAATACTAAATCGTAAATATATTAAATTATATCATTGTGCATCTAGCATTATACATACTTTCACCGGCATCAATATCAGCTGATGTATTGCAAACAGTCATTCCTTGGATTTGAATTATGGAGAGCAAATGACCCGTTAAAACTGTTTTTCTAGAAAGACCTTCAACTACAGAATTGTCCGCTGCATAATTATTATAGACAATTTCCAGCTCATTAAGCGTATTTTGCAATTCTTCAGCTAACATCATAAAATACGACGAGGTACCAGCAACATGTGAAAACTCCTTTTCTGTGTTTGCACGAATAGCTAACTTTTCAGATGACCGAATACAAGCTTCTAAGAGAGCACGCACGGCACTATCTCCATGGATTTTACTCTCACTTAATGAAGTTTGCAACACAGTGATTGTTTCAATCGATTCTTTGTATTTACTGTCTGATTCAACCTGTTGATGCAGCAAGTCTTGATTGTCACATTCCAATAAAGCTTTTTCCTTTGACAACTTTTCGAGGGTCTCATTAAGTGCCTATTTGTAATATATGATTTATTATTAGAATGTGTAATAAAACAAAATAAAATAAACATATAGTTAAGTTTTTGTCTTTCATACAGATTGATATGATTAGCAGACTTATTGGGTTCTACAGTCGTTTTTTATTAATATTAATAATGAGTATAAATATTCATATTAAATTTTATATTGAACGTAAATAAAAACGAAAATGTAAAAGGCATTAAAATAGAAATATATCTTACTCACTTTAAGATCTTCATCTTTCTGCGAAATGGTATATTCTAAGTTTCTGATTTCAATAGTTTTTATTTCCAGTTGCTGTTCAAGGTTCAATTTATTTATATTCATTACTTCCTCGAACTTAATCTTATCCTGAATATTATTAGATTGAATTTCGTCAATTTTTGTTTTGAATTCAACTAATAGGCTTTCTTCTTTAAGCTCTAATGATTTATGTGAAGATTTAAGCTCTTCATTTTCTAGCGTCAAAGTTTTTATTTCATGTTTTAAGCTGTCATTTTCCTTTGTTAAGCTTGTAGTGGTTTTTTCCAGTTCAAAAACTCCTAGTTTGCTTTCCTCTATGTAATGCTCGAGTTGCGCAGATACTTTAGTACATTCATTAGTTTTTGAAACCAACTCTTTACGAACTTCTTCTAAACATGCATTAGCCTTAGATGTTTTCTGAAAATGTTCATTTTCTAGCACTCTTATTTTTTCTCTAAGTTCCGCAATTTCCGCCGATTTATCAGCTTGTAGATTATCATAGCGTCGTTTTAAATTGTCATGTTCGTCAACTAAGGCTAAATACTTCGCACAGTGATCTTCTTTTTGACGCTCTAATTCTGTCGACTTGCTCAAGATTTCTTCATGAGCAATTTGTTTTTCGGCAAATTCTTCCAGTTGGACTTTTATTAACTCTTTCTCAGCTGTAAGCTCACTATTTAGCCTTTTTGCTATATTAACTTGCTTCGTTGACTCTGCATGCTGTAAAAAGAAATAATAATAATAATAATAAACAATTATCATGCCGATTATTGAATCCGTCGGATCCATTACGGAGTGATTTGAGTCGATCCGCACGTATTTCCTATCACTGACAAACTCGGCTAGCAATGGAACGGATGTCGGTAAAGAAGTGAAAGAAAATAGCCATTTTTGAAACCGCAATCGATCCGCACTCCATACAAATTCTGGCGTTTTCAATTCGCATCAAAATAGATGCGGACTACGGTCAACAGTTCACTTTTTCAGTGATCACTTTTTCAATTAATCTCTTCGAATTAATGCAAAACCATAAAATGTAAGGTTTATTGTACACACGAAGATAGAAATGAATTGAAATGATGCCAAATAGCTCTATTTACAGTCAACAAACAACACTGCAACTAATCCAAAGCTAAGCACACACCTCAGCGGTATGCGGTACAACGGTACGTAATCATATTGCGGTAAATATAGATGCACACACTGCAGAGGGTATACCGCAACCGGTACTGCGGTATTGCAGCGATATAACTTTGTACCGCAGCAAGCAGAGTTGACCGCCGTGTACCACGTACCGCAGATCAAAATGTGTATTGAAAAGCTAGTGGAGTTGGTGAAAATAAATTTTATTTTATATGATGTGACTCATTCGGAGTGTAAACGGACAAGCGGTATACCGCTACCGCGCTTGTACCAGTACCCGTAACGCTCTGGTGTGTGCCTAGCTTTAAACAAGTCAGATGCCCGATAAGCTTTAAGCTGTAGTTATAATTGATAATTATATCAAGTTGCAAAATTTAGTCGTTTTGAAATTTGAAGTCGTTAATAACGTGGTTTTGCGGACCGATAATGTAGTTTATCCGGCGGTTTCTATAATGGGATCACACAGAGAAAGCGAGTAGGTGCCAATCGGATGAGATCCCGCCGGAATGAATCCGGCGGATTCAATAATCGGCATGTATATTACAAAAATCTACGAATTAAACAAAAAAAATAAATAAATAAATAAATATTAGGTCGTAAGCAGGCCATAGTGGGCGAAGGCTTCTGTGAGATTTGTGCGTGATATGTCGTATGACATTAATTAGGCGAAACGAGTTGGTCTTGAAATGAATGAGGACAAGACGAAGTACACGTTATTAACAAACAAAATATTATCTGTCCAAAACATTGGGCAGAACGCCACTGCTTATCTTTTCTTATTAATCTTTGCCCAAAAAGAGGTGATGGAAAATGCTCCATTAAAAAAGCATGCATACTAACCTGTCTAAGAAGGTTTATATGCTCATCACGAATTTGTGCGTACATGTTTTTCAGCTTATTAAATTTTTCTTCTGTCGCTTTTGCTCTTTCTTCTTCTGCTGTTGCTTTTTCTGTAAATACATTTTCTTCCAATTATTTCTTTCAATTAGTTATGGAATTTACCTTTTAAGGTGGGTGTACATTGAACTTGTAGCTCTAAGTCATCTTTTAGAATTCTCATATTTATAAGTTCCTCATTTTTGTCAGCGAGTTGGGAATGCAATCTAGAAACTTGTTCTTCTAGAATATTTAGTTCATCCCGTTGACTTACTGTCATTGTTTTCAAGCATGTTCTTAATCTTTCTATTTCAAATTGAAGTTCACGAATAAAGTCATCCCTTTCATGTAATAAACGTTGCAAGTCGGTAGCTTCTGGCGTATGTTGTTCATTATTTTGTATTTGCCCCACACTCACATCAACCAAATTTTCTACAACTGGTTCTGGTTCTAAAGGAACCACAACAACTGGTGGAACATAACTTCCAAAATCTACACTAGATGTAAAGTTTGGAGCGTTAATTGGAAGATGTGGTACCTGAATCAGATCAGCAAAATATTGCAATGGGCGGACGGCATCATAAAAAATTTTCAATTGATTAAAAACCACTCGAAAGCGGTCACGATGTCCAGCTAAAATGTCATTTGGTAAGTTTGCATGTAATTTAAACATGAGACGTACTGATAAGTCGTAGAGAGGATTAGAATCTTGAATAAGGGGAATTAATGGTGCAAGGCGGCATTGGCCTTGCGGGGTCATGGAGGACATCCTGTAGGTATTTATTGAAGTAAATACTTTTCCTTGTAGTGCAATTATATCGTCAAGATAGTCGAAAATTTCTACACCTAGCTGAAAACTTAGAAGAAGTAGCAAATTTAGAATGCAACCATATTTCAATAATAGCAAATAATAAACTACTTACTAAAAATTGATATCATCACCAGCTATCCTTTCTAAATCACTAAAATCAATTAACAAATTCCCAGCGAAATTCGGGTTTTTTTCATGAAATTCTAGTTTTGTTACTAAAAGTCTAGTGTAAGCTTGAATGCAAGTTCCTACTCCATCCTGTAAATGGCCCCATAGTTTCCCCATTTCATATATCATTTTTTTATGACTTTGTGAATGTTTTATTGCACTTGGATGGCCTTCGCGCAATACTTTGTGTAATAAGTGGCAAAATTTCCAAGCTGTAAATCTATTTTCCATTAACGGTTGCTTTGAAACCACAGCCCAAAATGATTTGCTCTCTTTTGTTTTATGGGTAGATATAATGGCCGATCTAGCATGTTTAAGTTTTAGCGGGGTTTCCATAGGATTCAGTGCTTTGCTGATGCTAATGGACTGAAAATAGAGAAATAAGGAATAAATATATGTACATAGTTATGAAAGTTCATATGCGAGAAAAAAATACAAAAACGTAATTTACTTCAATATTTATGTTTAGTACGTAAATGAAGTGCACGGCTGTGTCGTATTAACTTGCTGCTGTATCTATACGTTTTATGTGTAGCTGAGATCCATAAAACCGACGGTTATATAATATCGAGTTTTTGAGTAAAATTTTGTTAAACTGTCAATACATAAAGTTCCGTTATTACCAACGTTTGTATAAAATAGGACTTCACGCAATTAGTCCAAACACGAAAATTAACCAACACAGTCTTAGTCCTTTATATGAAAAAGCTATTTTTTTAGGTTGGCTCTAAATAAGGTTATTATTTTTGGCCAAAAATGTGCAATGAAATCTTATAGGACTTACGAAGCTAGTTTAAGGATTCAATTTAAAGTTAATCGTTGGAGCCTTTTTCTTAACTTGGCTATAAGTAAAGTACCATTATTAACAATTTAGGCCAAAAACATGGTACGCCATTTTATAGGACTTATTTTTGTAAAATTGGCCATAAGTTAAGTTCCGTTAATAATAGAGCACTTACAAAAAAAATAATCTTTTAGCCAAATTGGCCCTAAGTACCGTTGCAAGAACTTTTGGCCAAAATGTGCTACGTCATCTTCTTTCACGTGTCTATACTAGTCTCAGTGTGGAATTTGAATGAAATGTTTTAAGCGGTTTTTGCGCAAATCGGCTTGTTGCAAAAATATTTAGAATGAATTTTGGTAAGAAATTGTGTATGTCATTTGATTGGAATTTTTGAATCTTAATCAAATATGAAATTTAATAAAAATCGTTAAAGCCGTTATCGAGAAAATCTTATTTTTGTAAAATTGGCCATAAGTTAAGTGCCGTTAATAATAAGGCTAAAACAAAAATTTCAATTTCGCCTTTACCGATTACCCAACAGACCCTATATGAAGTTTGATCACAATCCGTCCACCGGATTCATCGTAATGTCATAATTGATTCATATCTCGAGTTCGAAATTTTTGCACTAATCCAATATTTGCCCTATATTATAGGAGCAAGTAAAAATGGAGCACGTAATAAAAAAATTAAAAGTTATATTGGATTGTTGTGGAGTGGTGTAGCAAAATTTCTTTAAATTTGGGTTTACACCACCTAAGCCCTTGGACCACAAAACTACAAGTACTTATTAAAAAAAGTTAAATTTGACAACTGTTGAAATGTTGTTTTCTTAGACCTGGCAATGATTCTGTGTTGTTTCAACAGTTTTCAAATTTCACTTTTTTAACAAGTACATAGGTTCTTGTAGTACGGGCCACAGGCATCAAGTTTTACCTTATTCTGTTTCATGCTAGAACAGTGTAAGTCTAGGTTCAACCGTTTGCCGGTAGATGGCAGGAGAATGTTGCCGGTTACGTAATTCACCCAGACCACGTACCAAGAAAACTATATACTATAACTATAACACGATTGACCTACTATCTCACATTCCTTCGGGTTGAGGTATTTTTTAGGGATCTAAAAACAAAAAGTAATGAAGTTCCAATGCCATAGACAATGTGGTCAATTCTTGTAGTGAATGAGGACAAGACGAAGTTTATTTTATCTATAAACAAAATATTTGGCCAAAATATTGGGCAGTACGTCACTATTGATAACTATAATTTGTAGTCCAAACTGATGTAGCCCAAAAAATTACACCGACTTCGTTGGCTAAGAGGATCTTCGAAACACAGGCCCAGGTTATAAGCGGCGAAGAAGTACAAACCTCCGGTACAAAGACCAAGCTTCACGGATGCCAGAAAACTTGGTCTCCGTCTTAGGCAGAGACTCTACAAGGCTCGGTAGTAAGCAAGTAACTAAAGGCAGTATTACACTAGCATATATGTATATGTGTATGTATATGGCCAATATTGACATTTTAAATATGTCACACTTTCTGTATATATGACAAGTGGTATTACACTATGCCATATAAAAATAACTTGTATTCTTCTACGACTTTAACCTACATATGTCCTTTCATCTGCCCAAACACTATAGCGTCTTTCAGGCGGAAATCATATCATTAAGGATGCCTTGTCGTGGCTGAGGTAAAATGTGCTACTCTTACGTAGTATAACAATGTAAATCGTTATTCAGCCTACGATCAAATATATACAATCGATTACTTTCTCTTCTAGGTGTCCTCTCAATTGCTGCATATCTATACCTAGATCACGGCTTCACTCAATATTTACCTTATTTGAACGAGACAGAGGAGAATGATTTTCCAGCTTCTTTGTACATGACGAGCCTTATCTGCTGTGGCATACTACACCTTGGAAAGCACTACTTCGAAAACAAGCGAAAAGGCAAGTGCTATAATAGGTCGCCTTCAGCCCTTTATCAAAAGATCTGGTTAGCCTAGAAAAAACACCAAAATCATATAGCATTACAATGCTAACTAGGCTAACTGTCGCTGTTTTATGATCATTTGACCATTACAACTTAACAAAACCTACGAGTTCTACATATCTTCCTTTTTTAAATTATTAGTACATACATACATATGTAAGTACGTAGTGTGTTCTAACCACTAGAAGAATTAGTTCTCTACGTGAATAATTCAAAATCTCCGTCTCTTTTTAAGCTTCGAAAAATTAATAAATTCATTTTACTCCCTTATTATACCCTATCCTAAGGGTATATTAAGTTTGATACATAGTTTGTAACATAGAGAAATATTGAAGATAGACCACATAAAGTATATATATAAATGATCAGCATCACTAGCCGAGTCGATTTAGCCATGTCCGTCCGTCCGCCTGTCCGTCCTAGGACAGCTAGGTTGATGAAATTTTGCATACGAGAACTTTGGAAAAGTAAGCAATACAAGTGTAAAAAATTTTAAATTTTTTTAACCCCACTGACACGTCCACTTTTCAAAAAAAGTCACCTTTTTCACTATTTTCATATGAAACTCGAAAAAACTTACTTGAGCAAATATGTATATATCTACTTAATCTACAAATCGTCTTTACATTGCATATGGCCACGCTGACTTTTTAGGGGAGTTTACTTCAAAAATTTATTTTCAAGTAAAAATATTAGTTTATAGGGCAAAATAGAAAATTTTGTGAATACATTTTCCACCGCCCACTGACACGACCAAATAAGATAGGGATAGGGTATCATACGATCCGCTCCAAGCGGATTGTAGCATTTTTTCACTGGTTTTTATGAAAGACTGAGCAATATACTTTAAAATAATTACGTTATATGACGAACACAATCTTCTTCTTCTATATACATATATAATTCCGCCGGGGTGAAACACGATGACGTTATAACTCGATAACCACTGGACCGATTTTCATGATTCTTTCTTTATTTTGTTCGTATAGCTGTACATAAGGTTTATAGAGAAATGATTACGGGCAAAACGGAGTTTTTATATGATATATGACATAAAATAGCCATATAAACATGACGAAAGCTATATTTTGCTATTACACTATGTCATATATATGCCCCAAAATCTTCGTTATATATATGATGACTATTACACTTGTATGACGCATGTATGCCATATTTTTGTTGACAAAATTGCCATATTTATATATTAGTGTAATACTACCTAAACACTTTTAGCCAGTAAAAACAGAGTTCGTATCATTTGAATACCTGGTCACACAGGCTATGAAGGAAACGAAGTAGCTATTTAACTAGCCAAATAGCTTCTGCATCAACTTTCATGATACCTAGTCCATTCTTTGGATTGCCTATCAGCACAGCTATAAGCTGTATTAAAAATTGGCTAAAAGGAAAAGCGCACCATTACTGGATGGAAACTGAAGGTAACAGACAAGCTAAACTCTTTATGCCAAACTCCTCTCCTAAGAAAACGAAACAACTCCTTCAACTCAACAGAAGTCAGATTCGCATTCCCATATGTTTTCTCAAAGGACACTTTCGAGTGTAAGGCATATCTTGGATATGTGGAGAGAATAAGATAACATATGCAGAATGTGCAACAAAGACGAAGAATCTGCGTCACTGTGAATGGGTAAGTAGAAAAGATCATCGTTACTTATATATGTAAATTCTACATAGAAACAAAATAAATAACGACTAGTTCACTCAAGGACATAATTGATTTTATCATCAACATCCCTTTCTAATATACATAGGTATCTGCTTCTTCTATCAATATACTTGCTTGAAAGACAAAAAAGGTTTTTTTTTTAAGAAAAACACCTCTAAAAACTGGCATAATTAAATACTTTCTTAAGTAATTACTGAACAAATTGAATTTTCAAAAACTAGACTGGATGGACGGATATTGAAAATTTCATTGTCCTAGCTTAAAATTTAAGCTTAAAAAACTGCTGACGGATATGCCTCAATCAACCTTGCTAGCGAAGGTGATCAATTATGCATATCCTTTATTGGGTCCAACTTTAATATTTCCCTAAGCTATAAACTATATATGCATATATCAAATTTAATGTTCCCTTTGGACAGTGTGTAATCATATCATAAGGATTAGAAAGCTCTTTTGAAGGTTTAGAAAATGTGTCTAATATTTTTTCCCCAACTACGTTTGTCGGTTTTGACTAAAATTCGTCTTGGTTTTGATTGACTCATAACATAGCACATTTGGCGGATTTTTTTTGGACTTCCGTTGCTATTCTGCTTGACGGCGGATAAATATTATTTCACGTCGATTGTAAAAACATCGGCGATTGCTTGTGCATAAACAAAGTTTATTAATTTCTGTAATACCCAGCACTTTTAGACAACGAATGGCGCTATCTATGGGCATGGGCGAACATTCGCAAATCTATGTTTTCATATTTTATACACCGACCTAAATTGATTACCTACTAGAATTTTCTACAACCTTCTTGTATTGGTGAATTTCCCCCTATACTAGAATTTTTCAAAGACTTATAGAATTGGTGAGATCTTCTATAATTCTCCCTATAAATACAGCAGCGCTATCAGATATGATACAGTTGATTTTAGACAATAAAGAAGTATGTTGAAATTATAAAAGGAGAAATATTCTCTGAAGTGGCAGTTAAGATTTAATTTATACTTAGTGATTTGAAAAGTGTTAGATAGCGATCAATATTATATTAGTGTTTTAATAATAATTTTAAATTGTGTGGTTAGTTAAAACGAAAAGTGATTGTCTTTGATTATTTTGACGGAACGAGTAAGATTATTCTGGAAGAAAAAATAAGGATCTGTTTTACCTTTCGAACCCTAGCAGAAATATTACAATATGTTTCACTTATTTTTTTATTTATTTAAGGTGTTAAGGTTGATGAGAAGGTCTTTTAGGCTAAACAAATAAAAACCGCAGCGTTTTCCTATTTAGACATAGTAGTTTCCTTTTGTATTAATTTTCTTTGTCCTTGCTGCTACTAAGTGCCCAATACTTTACATATTTTGATTTTTATGTGTTTAACTTCTCTAAAACTGTCAATTAAAATCAAGTATGCGGCTTTTTGAATAAACTATGTAATCTAGACTTCTATTGACTCGACTCGACAGCCGACTTGAGCCGTTTTTTGACTCCCGACAAACGTAATTGGAGTGATTAAGTTAATTTTTTTCTTCTATTCATGTCATTAAATAATTTTAATTGTCTTCAAATACCAGAATGCAAAAATTCTAATATTGCCGGTGGAGTAGCTTTATGAGAATTAATTTTTATTTCCTCTTATAATTTAAGAAAAAGTTGTTGTGACTTTTAACCCGATGCACATCCTCCAAAGGGAAAAAGAAATCACCAAAATATTGTTTACTTCACATTAACACAATGCTTCCGTAGACTTTAATAAAGCTTGTTTTAATAAAAGCTAACCAAAATTAACACCTTTAGTATTATATGAATTTATCAAATAATGTGTGTGGTCCAGATTTGTTTACATAAGATGGGTCATAACATGTTAGTGGCGCTTTGTGCCCCCCTTCAGCCTTTTTAGGATCACTATTGGATTTGAAATAGGTGCAACATCTGACATGCATCCGTTCCAGTTCGATTGTAGCATTTTGATATGTTTTTATTTTAAAACTAATTTATTTTCAACAGACAGCAAAAAAGTGCAAGTTCCAACGACGCAGTTGTGCACTTTATGTCGCAAATATCTTGAGGTACATCGCGTTAAATACACACCCCTATTACAAAATCCGTCGTAATGAATGTACGAACATTTTTCTATGCTACGAGCCCGAAAAAGCGTTAAAACAGAATCCGAAAGTCATCGATAATAGTATTGCCTGAATTGAATCTCGAAATTTGTAGTAAAATGTGTTCTACAACGGATTTTGTGATAGTACTTTTGTAATTCGTAGAATAATTCTGTCATAGGGGTGACAGTAATACTTGTGCTGAATATATTTGTTTTTAAATTACAATAAGATTTTAAAATTATATTATATTAAATTGTTAAATACAATACATACCAGTTGAAAAAAATCCTTATCAGTCACCGACATTTTATTTATTTCGCGCTTATTTCAAATAGACGGATATCACTTATCGCAAAGAGAGTAGGTATGTATATTATATAACCAGACGCCTAAAATATAAATAAACAAAACAGTTAATAAATATAGTTTAATTTGATATAGATTAGTTTAATAAGATATAATTTTATCATTACGTAAGGGACAGGGATATATTACAACGTAACGTACAATTAGAAGAAAAGATAAAACTGCAGTATAATATATGTATTAAAAGCGCTTGCCTACAGTGCTATCGGATCCAAACAACATAGAAACACTCTCGGGCAAAATATTCAACTCAATTAGTTCAGTGGTCTCGAAATCTATAGCCCCCATGTAAATAGGCACCGGCTATTAGGTCTAAGACCACAGGGTGGGTCATCTAGTAGTTTATTATACCCTATCCTAAGAGTATATTAAGTTTGATACATAGTTTGTAACATAGAGATACAGACAGATACAGACATTAAGTATTAGGAGCAACGTTTCTGTTGACCGACTTTTTTATTAACAAAAATTGAACACATGAATTTTGACAACTTCCGAGCCGAATACGTGCGTGGGCAATTCTCAAAGAACGACCGTGCAAGTGTTCAATTGTGTGGAACGGCGTCGACCTGCTATAACTGTTGCGCGCGTACCGCCACCTATTGATATTTTCCTGATTTGTCCGTAAAATCATCCTTTGAATCGTGAGATATGGTCGCGAGTTCATGCAAAAATCCCAGGGAAAAGGTCTTTTCAACAACATTTTTATACCCTATCCTAAGGGTATATTAAGATTGATATATAGTTTGTAGCATAGAGACATATTGGAGATAGTCCACATAATAGTTCAATAAAAAAGTTTATGGAACGTGAGGCAGAATAACTGGCATTGGAAGACCATGAAAGCCGGTGAAAAGAGAAGATCATATTTAAAAAAAATTTCGTGTGTTAATCGAAAAAAAAATCGGCAAAACAACTAAATTTGGAATTCTTTTTATAAATCTGTAAAAAAGCTCAAGACGTCTTTTTATTCACAGACAAGAAAACATGTCTTATTTCCTGTTACGACAGCATATTTTTTTTAAATTCTCCTGTTATATTCTTTTCATGTTGTCTTATTATTAATATGACTAAAAAAAAATTACTGAATTAATTGTTCACTCATTCATATTTTTTTGGCTTAAAATAAATCGATTGACACTATTTACATAATTTGTAAATATCCCCTTAACGCATTATGTACCATTAACTACCATGTAACATCCTTGTTCAAGAATTTATATCCCTGGTTTGTTATTTTCTTTTGATAATTGCAGTTTGCAGGTAAGATGTGGTGATTTTCTTTTGCAATTTGTGATTTGATCTTAGTGGTTACCTTCAAAAATCGAAATCTTATTTGCTTGTTATTTATTCATGTTTAAAGGCATTGGATTAATTTTTACTTTAATGGGCCAAGTTTGTTGTTTGAATTTTTTTTTTGTAATTTGAAATCTCCTATTATTTTCAAATCTAAAACGGCAGCATTGCGTATGCAACCCATGTATAGGTATGACTATGCATTTTGACACATCCACCAGAAACTTTTTTATACCCTATCCTAAGGGTATATTAAGTTTGATACATAGTTTGTAACATAGAGAAATCTTACAGATAGACGCAATAAAGTGTATATATAAATGATCAGCATCACTAGCCGAGTCGATTGAGCTATGTCCGTCTGTCCGTCCGTCCGTCTGTGTGTCACCAGTTTTCGGGCCATCGCAAATCAGGATCCTGGTTGTTTTATTATCCTGATCTATTCCTGATCAGATAACATTGAAAATAAAACACGGCTATTTTTCTCAAGCTATAATCAAGGCTCACAGTGGTCACACAAAGTATGACATTTTTATACTCTATCCTAAGGGTATATTAAGTTTGATATATCGTTTGTAACATCCGAGTTCCATATAATAGTACTGAAAAAAGGGATTTTTTCGAAAAGTGGGCGTTTCAGTGGGTGGATTTTAAAATTTTTTACACTTGTATTGCTACCTTTTCCAAGAAGCTCGTATACAAAATTTCATCAACCTAGCTCAAAATTTAAGGCCCAAAAACTGGTGACACACGGACGGACATGGCTCAATCGACTCGGCTAGTTTTGCTGATCAGTTACTTTATGTAGTCTATCTTTAATATTTCTCTATGTTACAAACTATGTATCAAACTTAATATACCCTTAGGATAGAGTATAAAAATGTCATACTTTGTGTGACCACTGTGACCCTTGATTATAGCTTGAGAAAAATAGCCGTGTTTTATTTTCCATGTTATCTGATCAGCAATAGATCAGGATAATAAAACAACCAGGATCCTGATTTGCGATGTTTAGCAGCACTTATTTCTTCAGATTTACTTTTCCGATTTCAAATATAAACAAACTTAACGACATAGTGTTCGTTCTCAACAAAACTCACCATAACATTCCATCCAAAAATCCACTCATTAACACTCAGATACATAAATAAAAACAGCCAGATTTAGCACATTTGACACTGAATTGATGGCACGGGTTTCAGTACATTAAACTAAGTATCGAAATATGTTCTAGTCATGGTTGCAGGTGCAAACACCATATTATCGAAACTTAGTTGCCATGAACTTCAACTGAAGAATTTTAAGTAATCAGTAATTCACCAATTTAATTTTAGAAGTTGCAATAAGTGAGTCATAAACCACTGCATCTACATGCCGACATCGTTCATCGTCATGATCCCTAGATTAAACCTAGATCAATGTGTCATAAACCACTGTTCATTCATTAAATGCAATGGCATCCAAATTTCACAAGTGCATCCACACAATCTATAAGATACATCATTCCATTCATGACATAAGTCATGACACAAGATCAGAAAATCTCAACTTTAAAAAAAGTGCGATGCAAGCTCAGCATAATAACAGTAAAAGTCTAGGATTCCCTGCGAGTGGTAAGGGGTCAGCAACATAAATTATAGTTATATATAGTAAATGTAATTAGAGATAACAAGTTAAGTTAAATTATATTGTTATAAATACAGAATAACTACTTTATAAACTAAAATTTGTGTTTTATTTTAAACTCCAATTTGGCTGGGGTAAATTATTTTTTCGTTACACACCCCGCTCGGTACGTAGCTATGCATGTAGTTACTTTAGTCTTCAAACATCAGAAACATTTTTAAAGACTCACCTTTTTAAATAATATAGCCTTTGTCAATTGTTTTGAGAGATTCTCAACAGACTTCTATTTAAGAACATTCGAAAACATAATACATAATGAAAAAACTGGTGACGGAATCGCGTGAGGTTATGGGTAATACTTACTTCCATTAAAAATTTAGTTTTATAATCACCCTTGCTTAAGCCCCGCAAATTGGTAAATAAATCTTCTTAACGCCGGCTTTACCTGACTATGAATTTGCGCGATTGTCTTAAGCAGTAATTACTGTCTTTCTTTTGCAATTACATAATATTATATATTATATATATTATATAATATATTAGTATAAAATATATATACAATATTGCTTTTAATTATTACCTGTACAGTTAACAAGTGTTTCACTCTTACATGTAGATCGTTTTTTTATCAGCCAATAAATAAATATATAAATAAAATATGTAATTTGAAATAAAATTTGTTAAACGTCACATACATATGTAATAAAAAAAATAGTAATCTTTGCTAAGTGCAATTAGTATTTAAGTTTTAAAAATCCATATAGTCTGGAGGGAATTGTGTGATATTCTATCCCTTTCTTTTACATATATATATCTCCTTGTTCCACCATTATACTTGGTCGAGTATTTTTTGTTTTTCAAATTTCTTATAAACTTATTAGAAAACGTTAATTTTCTCATAATGTGGGCGTGGTACTGGGTGGATTTTGAAAATTTGTACACTTGTACTTATTCTTTTACCAAGGACCTCGTATGCAAAATTTTATCAATTCAGCACAAAATTTAAGGTCAAACACTAGTGACAGAAAGACGGACGTACATGGCTCAATAGACTCGGCTACTGATTCTGATCATCTATATATACTTTATGTGGTCTATCTTCAATATTTCTCTATGTTGCAAAGTATGTATCAAACTTAATATACACTTAGTATAGGATATAAAAAACTCAATTGGAGACTGAATACCAATGAAAGACTTAAAAAGGCTAGCATAGCCTCCTATACGTGTAGCAGAATTTTTGGAAAAACCTGGGGACCTTCTCCAAAAACAATTTATTGGGTGTGCATGGCTATCATAAGACCCATCCTGACCTATGGCAGCCTCGTGTGGTAACCAGAGTTAAACAAGACCACCTACGTAATGGCCCTCACCGAAGTATAAAGGCTAGCGTGCATTAGTGCTACCAGTGCTATGAGAACTACTCCAACTGTAGGCCTTGAGGCTATTCTCAACTTGTCAGCGATAGATATTAATTCGAGAACAACGGGAGCCATTAGTGCCTTAAGAATAAGTCAGACCGTGCGCTGGAATGCGACATTCAACCCCAGTAGAGAAGAGTGGGAAAAGGCCGCATACCAAATACTGGATCCATAGCTATTTATGCAGATGGATCAAAAATGGTCCCCAGTGTAAGGTCCGGGATCTTCTATGAATCATTGGGAATATTCAGAAGTGACAACACCCGTGAGTCCACCGTAAGAACAATACCGCCAGAAGGTATTGCCTTCTTTATCGACAGCCAGGCAGCTATCAAAGCAATCACTGCCATAGAAATCAAATACAAGCTTGTGAAGTGCTGTCGCGAAGAGCTTAAGGGTCTTGGAACGCAGCGCAAGGACTTTGGACTTTGAAAAAACATAAGAATTAGCAAGAAAAGCTTCATCAAATTCTCGCAACATTGCAAAACAACTATTGCCATCCTTTGATAAAGCAAGGACCACGAGAATTATGCACAATCACAGACGACGCAACATCTTCAAAAAAGGCGTATTGTTTGAACATCTAAGACCTTTCTGCAACACACTAATCGACATGTACCAGTGTGGCTTCCGGCCAAGCAGATCGACAAAAGACCAAATTTTCACACTCAGACAAATCCTGGAAAATACCAACGAATTACAAGTCGAAACCCATCTCCTTTTCACCGATTTTAAAGCCGCCTATGACAGCATTCATCGTCTTGAGCTCTACCAGAATGCTGTCAGCGATGGTCCAATTCGGGATACCGCCAAAACTTATCCAGATGTGTAGCGTAACGCTGGAAAACACGCGATGCTCTGTGCAACTTGGAAACAACTCTTCGGAGCTCTTTTAAACGTGTACTGGATTCAGGCAAGGAAATACGCTGAATCCAGCAAATAGTGCGCAGGGCAGGTGTCAACACGGAAGGCACTATTTTCACAAATCCGCCCAACTGCTGGGATACACAGACGATATTGTCATCATCGGTAGATCCCGGCAAGCCGTTGTAGAGGCATTTACGGCTTTTGATGAGCAGGCGAAACGAGTTGGTCTTGAAGTGAATGAGGACAAGACAAAGTATATGTTACCAACAAACAAAAATTTATCGGTCCAAAACATTGGGCAGAACGTCACTGTTGATAGCTATAATTTCGAGGTAGTTAAGGAGTTCACCTACCTCGGAACAAATATTAATCCTACAAACGACACCTTTGTAGAGATCCGACGAAGAATAACCCTAGCAAACCGCTGCAACTTCGGTTTGGCGAAACAACTGGGTTCAAAACTCCTAACCCGACGGACCAAATTAATGCTTTACAGAACGCTCATCTTACCAGTCCTGCTGTATGGAGCCGTACCAGGATGTGGATGTAGTCCAAAAATCCAAGATACGCAGACTACATTGGCTCGGCCACATCGAGCGAATGGACAACAATGCTCCAGCCAAGAGGATCTTCGAATCCCAGCCCCCAGGTTCGAGACGGCGAAGAAGACCGAACTTCCGGTACAAAGACCAAGCTGTCGCGGATGCCAGAAAACTTGGTCTTCACAACTGGAAGCAGCGTGCTCGGGACCGCAGAGGATGGAAGGCAACGATGTCTCAGGCAGGGACTCTACAAGGGTCGGGAGCCCTTTAAGTAAGTAAGTAAGTAATGTTGTATCATTGTCCGCCACCTACGGAACACTAATCACTCATCGATTCGAATTCAATACATATATCTACAATATAAAAACTGTAGGGTTTTTTCAGAAGGACATAGGCTATGTCGGCTTTCGCCTACTTTTTAAGAGCGTTTTTGTAGTTTTCATTTTTTGTACTGAGCTTTCTAGTACTGGGGTAATTCTTAATCAATGCAAAAAAATATGAAAATGTTACAATCCGTCTGGAGCGGATCGTTTGATACCCTAACCCTTTCCTATACACTTACTCGTAGCTTCTTCTTCCACCAATACACCAACTTGCTTAAACTACTTTTTTCAAATATCTTATAGGATGACTCCAAAACACGAGTTTTCCCAATAAGTGAGCGTGGTAGTGGGCAAAAATTTTGCAACATATACTGTATCTTGTTCCTAAAAAGTGCTATTAGTTTGGTGAAACTGCCGAAAATCAGTTTTTGGATAAAAACGCCCCTTAAACGTGGGCGTGGCCGTACACTATGTATGGAAGATGTGTTGAATTAAAGAATTACTACATTTTCGCTTAAGTAAGTTCTATCGAGTTTCATATAAAATTACTGAAAAAAAATGCATTTTTGAAAATTGGGCGTGGCAGTGGGCGGATTTTAAAATTGTTTACAATTGTACTGCTTCCTTTTCCAAGGATCTCGTATACAAAGTTTCATCGTTCTAGCTTAAAATTTAAGGCCCAAAAACTGGTGACAGACAGACGGACGGACGGACATGGTTCAATCGACTCGGCTACTGATGCTTATCATTTATATATATACTTTATGTGGTCTATCTATAATATTTCTCTATGTTACAAACTATGTGTCAAACTTAATATACCCTTAGGATAGGGTATAATGAGTAACACATAATTACATAATTGGGCCAACACTTCCATTAATATTTTAAGCTATCGATTAGCTTTCTGTTTCATCTATAAGCTAAGCTACATACCAAAATCTAACATGATCAACAACATACATATAATGTGTGTAGTTTTCTCTATTGGATCGGAATGAGAGAGAGGTATGCGCACGTGTGGTGGTGAAAATACAAATTGAGTGAAAATGTTCCCCTGGTTTTTTGGAAGAAATACTCCATTTAGTACGAGAAAAAATAGTTTTCGTGAAGTTTTAAAACGCAATTTTTGAGGGTTCAAGATGCAATTCAACGAAAGGCAGAATACTTTTCGAAGCCGGAATGCAATTAATGTTAACTTCTTTTCGACGGTGGTACCAACATATGGGCCTACCGATAAAGAAAAAACACATGATCTCGTTGACTTCTTCATCGCCAAAGACGTACCTAAACATTTTTCAAACGTCGAGGAATGCTTTGATCTCTCCTCCGATCACTCACCAGTCATTTTGTCAATAAGCCAACGTCTAATGAAAAAAAGGGGCATCTAGATTAACTAACAACAGAACTGACTGGGAAGGCTTTAAGAAATATTGTAATGAAATTATTGTACTAAAGGTGTCACTTATAACACCGTACGAAATAGGAGATGAAGTCGGTAGATTTATTGAAGTAATACAGAACGGAGTGTGAAACAACACTCGTACACAGCGAAGCTAAATATCTGCCGGAAATAAAAGAAAAGAGGAGAGCACGCAAAATATGGAAACGATCCAGCGCTCCCAAGCATAAAAATATTTTGAACTATCTTTGTAAAGAACTCAAGAAAGCAATTAGAGATTTCAAATAAAATAAAAAGACTTGAAGGTTTGGCTGCTGAAAAAAGTTCAAATTATTAACTCTGGAATGCCATGAAGCCATCGTTACCAATAAGAAAAAGCAATGGCGAATGGGCAAAAGGAGACAAAGAAAAGGCAGATTTATTCGCGCAGCACCTTGAAGAAACGTTAAAGTCATTTGACGGTCAGTTGGGAAAAATGAATACATTTTTTTCATTCTTGTAAACACAACACTAATGTTTAAGTTATTACAAAAAAATGCATTATATCGTTGTAAAGAAATGAGTGCATAGTATGAATGAAAATAATTTAAAAACAAAGGTGTATGTTGTGTATTGCTGTTGCTATTCATGGAAGGACACCCTCCCCTTAACACTTTGATCGGAATATTACTTTTTTCGCAGGATTATGCAAAAAAGAAAGGATCTGTTTTGCTTTTGTAATTTCTCAAACGACAGCACTGTCCAGGACCAAGCATTCGACAATTCACCAGGTTTACAGAATAACAAATGAAATAGAAATAAAGTTCACGACTAGACCGTACGTATTTGCGCAATGTAAGCAATGTAGCAGTATGTAATGAAGGAAACAGCGGATGCTTTTACTGGAAAGTTACCAGCCGAATGCGAATATCTTTGAAGCTCAAACTACTGGAAAAGGAAACTTATTTGTAGTCAATAAATAAAAGGGAGGTGTTTTTTAGTGAGTGAGAATCTAACACTAATATGAATGTCTTCTGAATATTTTTCACATACTCACGCAAAAAAAAAAGGTTAATGAAGTATGTTAGTTTTTGAACACTATGAAATCTGCAATTAATGCATAAAATTTATTGTTTTATTTGATGTTTCTTCACTCGCTCTAATATTACATATTTGTATGTATGAGGAGCTTTTAGATGGCCAAGCAAGGCGAGCTTTTTATTTAAGCTTCCAGTAATACATACAGATTCTGTAATACGTACACTGCGAAACTGTGACTGAATTAATTAGTGGACACACGTAACTACGTGCCTGCGTTGACAAACATTAGCCTTTTAGAATAAATAAATATTAGGCCGTAAGCACCCCATGTAGGGCCAAGGTCTAGCTTCTGTACATGTTGTGCGGGGTACAGTACATTTCCGCACGAACAGAAGGGACCTACATTTTTATGTCGTATCCAAACTGTTTCATGACAGTTATACCTGTACTGGATTTGCCAGTACCATACTGGATTTGAGGTCGAGGATACTGGATTTTCATAAATTTTATTACTTTGTGCATACAACGTATATTGGATATATAATAGAGACACCAGAAGTTTCCTTCATCTCAACAATTATGAAATATATTTTGTGTTTTCCTGAATCGTCGACTCCGGTCGAGCGCGTTTTAGGAAAAGCGAAGAAAATTTGGAAGCAAGAGCCATTGCAGAGTCATGTAACCATTCTTTCTTCCATATTGCAAGTCGAATGCAACATAAAGCAGAATCGCTTTGACTTCGTAGCTTTTTTAAAAAACCCAACCAGATTTGTTGCGAAAAATATCGTCTTAGGACAAATATGCTTTTAAACAATCACAAACGGGGCCGCAGCCAGCTGACGGTCTGATGTCAATGCAGCTCGGAACTGAGCACAAACTGAGATTAATAAAAATATGTTCTAATCTTTTTAAATCTTCTTTTTCTATCTTCTTCTTTCTATGTATATCTATCTTCTTCTGCAATCTATACATAAATAAAAATGAAATGTTGTTCGTTGGTCACCGCCCGGAAAATTGGGAAAATTGCTCGGAACTTTGCTAAATTCGGAAAAAAACAGAAAGTATTTTTTCAAGGGATTTTTGAACTCAAGACCATAAGCTATGATCCGAACGAGGGCTTTACGGAAAATTCAGGGAAAATGCCAATAAGTTGCCCTAGGTGCGCAACAGTTGTAGCACGTTGACGTAGTTTGACAGTTGATCAATTTGCACGGTCTTTGTTTTGCGATCTGCCCACATACGTATGTGGTTCGCGCAATACATTCCGCAGTGTCACTATGTTCGTAAACGCTAATCTCCGAATGACATTTTTTGAATGTGAGTTTGAAAAATAGTATAATTTTTGACCCGATAGATGTTTGTGTGGATTCTATAGATTCCGAAACCAACATACAAGTTGAGCTCAAATTTTCAATTAAGGGAACGGACCAATTGCCCTCAATTCAGATAATTACGTTTGTGCTTCGTCGTATACTTATATTTTCCATATTTCCTTTCCTTATGGATATTTTAGTTCTCAATGTTTCTTGTTGGTAAGACATATTCATTGTCGCTATGAGTATGGAGAGGGAAGAACAACATATGCCGGTAATAAAATAAGTAAAAATAGTTACACTGAATATATTGGATTTTAATTAATATTTGTACTTAATATACATCCAGTACATTCATTGTAATTATGATCCGACTTCAGTTCAGTGTACCGAATGATCTTACGTGACGCGTATCACTTAACTTTAAGTTAATTCATGTTGGAACAAGTAAAAATTTTCATGTGTACAATGAAGTACTAATATAAAGATCAATGTTAAATGTCCAATTCACACAACACAACATATGTATGCTTCGTTTTATATAAGTTTATTTTAATGTACAAGTATTAAAATACTCACAATTTAATTACAAATGTTATTTTAAATTCTACAGCAATATATACGAAATTTTATTTTTAATTACGTATATTTAATAACAAAGCACATCCAAAAAAACTTATGTTGCTATTTCTTTACTTGAAAATTGACTAAAATAATGCTGCATTCCATAAAGATTAGATAGTAAAGTCAAAACCTTATCTAATCACTTATCGATATTGTATGCCACAAAAATGATTTATTAGAATTCGATGAGTCAAATTCAAAGGAAAAGGTGTGATTAAGAAATTTACTAGTTGAAATACAAAAAAAAAGTGTTTTGTTTTTAGTTTGCGTATTTGTACACCCTAACTTGTCATACTAAGAATTCACGTAGATTTGTTTCAATGGTCATGAACGCAGCAATCATTTTAGCATTTAACATGGGGAAGTCAGAAAGAATGCAGTCTTTTTGACTGTTCTACATTCTTTAAAGTCACTTGAAGTCACTAGCATTCACTGATTGCATTAAAGTGCTTAAGGCAGTTATTGCATTCACTTAGTTGAAGTCTTTTGAAATCACTTGAAGTCTTTGAAGTCAGGGTAGACAGAATTGGCAGACTCGATTTTCTACTAATATGGGGGTGTAATCAGTAAATGTCAAGGTCTTATTTAACTAAATAGAAATTACCTTAAACACAGCCAAATATATCAAAATAAATATTGTGAAATTATGTGTTATTATGTTAATATTGTGTACTTAAATTGTATTGTTTAAAAAATAATACTTCATTGAAAGCGCAATGAAAAATTATTTTAAAATACCTCAAATTAATTCAACTAAATGAATGCAATCAGTGAATGTATGTGACTTCAAAAGAATGTAAAGCAATCAAAAAGTTTGCATTCTTTCTGACTTTACCAAGTCTTTATTGAAGTCAATGAGTTCAATCATTTTTCGGATCATTCCAAGGAATTATGTTAAAAAATGATTGCATCCTTTTACAACTTTGATATATACATACATATGTATATACATCCATAAAATTCAATCCATTCTTATTTGTACCAAAGACTATATAATATTATAAGACGTCGCAAGTAGAACAAAATTTTACAATTTTTTTTGTTCACCAATGGGTTCAGCAACATTTCAAATGTTTCAATACATTTAATATCAACAAACTAGCTGATCGTCCGTGGCTTTGCTCGCATGGAAAAGATGTTAAATGTTACATAAGCTAAGTTGCCTTTTTTGTAAAGAACCAGTGTACAGAAAGAAAAAATTTAGTAATTTTCGATAGAATCAAATATTTTTGATGCCACAATACTGGATCTGATAATCTAACTAAAATATTGATCCTTTTGTACATTGTACTCACATTTACTATAAAATGTTCACGATTAGGAGATCGCACCAAAAATTATAAGCACTGTTTTTTTGTTCTTTGGATTCAAAATTGGCTTATGTAAAAACCTGAAAGCCGGTTCATCATGAACATAAAAAAATAGATTTGGAGGTATATATTTACCATTATGTTGTAATTGAGGTGACAAGTTTTCTGCTTAATGGTGCCGAGCTCTGAGCTTTAACGTCCCTATAAAGCAGCACTCTAAAGCTTTGCTGGGATTTTTCCATCCTTCTTTTTCTAGAACTCACCCAAGTCACATCATCAATGTAATCAATAAAGGGCAGAAAGTGAAGGTGCTAGAGTAGCAGCCTTTAATAAAGAGACAAAGTTATATTATGCATAAACTGCCTTTGCTTAATTTGAGCAGATAAGCATGACCATTGTATGCTTACAGGCATTTTTGCATTCTCTCATTATTTAAACAACTACATATTTAAATAAGTCCAAGAAAGATCGAAACAAGATAACAATTCTGCAGCACAACTTAGAACCACTGGGATAAGTTCGGCCTTACTAATTCCGAACTACTACACACAGAGCCACCCAAAACAACCTAACTTACTCAAGTGCTACAAACCAGCCCAATCAGGAGACATGCATGGTAATTGTTCAACTAGTACCAATAACATATTTCAAGAATACGTTCTGAATGCGTCGCAGACTATATAGTATTTTTAAATTCACTGTTGCAATATTTAATTCCAAAAATCTCACTATTGAAAATTTCTTCATCCAAATAAATTGAAATTTGACTACTTCTCTAGGGCAACTTGGCAAAAGTGTCGAACACTTTCCTACTCCGAAAATATGTATCGTTACACATTAATTTTTCGAGTTTTTTTTATTTTCTTACTTCCTAAAAAGTAAGGATTAAAATAAACAATTTGCCTCCACTGGGAAGCGAACAATTGATTCGGCCCTCGCACAAAACAAAACAGATAAATTAGAGACAGAAAATTGAAAAATGTTGACGAAATATTTGAATGTATCTGCCGCAAAAACCAATAACAAAAACGCGGCAAAAAATCGAAAAACGGATGGACCTGATGGGATACCGAATGACCTTCTAAACCAGCTTGATGAGAAAAATATTCGAATAAGAGGGAACCTGTTCAATACTATTTACAGACAGCGCAATTTTTGTTGTATTCTGGGGCTGCTGTGCTACAACATTTGAAGCGAATTAGTAGTAACTGCAGCTGCTGCAAAATATTAAGATCCAGAAGTTTACAACGTATACACCTCTTTTTACATATACAGCCAAATAAGGTCGTTAATGGGCGAAAGATTGGACGTTAGCTTATTAACCTGTATGGTAGCACATTAAAATTGGTTACATTTGCCGCATTCCTTTATCCTGAGCTATCGTAATGCAATAAGCGATAGAGGAATTGTGAAGAAAATGTATTTGAACGGATGTGTAAAACGTTTAATTAAATCCGTCAAAGTTGCTTTGTATGCTGTCAGTGACATTACCGCCTTTAAACCGAGCTATGACCTCTTTCCCAGTTACTTGATGAAGATTGAGGATATGATGAACGCCAGACCATTAACATAACTGCCACTAGACAGCGAGGAATCTGGAGTATTAATACCAATTCATTTCTTCCCAGAATCTTCGCATACACCACTCGAAGATATTAAGATATTAAGCAGAAAGGTGAGCTGTACAAGTCAAAGGCAATTGCATACGTCCCAGCTATTTACTATTTTATTACCTGATGCTTGGGATACAGAAGTACTGGTCGAAGGATGTCGTTTTTGTCATCGACAAGAAATGTTCTCACAATCGCTGGTAAAAAGTTAAAATCATAAAAACTAACATGTCAAAAGATATTATAAAATCAAGTCAGGAGTGCACAGTAAATACTATCGATGGTAGGTATATATAAAGGAGCACCCGGTTAGTGAGCCAAGTTGAATGTCAATCAGAAGGGGCATTTGTGCAGAGCTCGAGAGTGGAAAAATTTCGAATAAGTACTTATTTGTCATCCAAACAAATGGCAGCCAGAGCTGTTTTTGAGTCCGTCTGCTGCCATTGAGTACCGGCATGTTTTTATTGACCAACTTTTCCTGATTAATTTGTTTTCAATACATTCAATTATTTTTCATTATCACTATTTTTACCGGAACGACGACAAGAAGCGGACTATTTTTAGTTAAAGAAGAGAAGTAGACGTTTATAGTTTAAGAAGTAACTGTAATTTTAAGACCATAATACCAAGTTGGTTACGCCTTTTTCATAAGCAATTATGGGAAACTCCACATTTACTCTCTACATTTCTAACGGAATTGAAGTATAGTATATTGCATAGATTTCTGACGAATCATCTGATAGATTATATACCATTGGAGATAAAAAGATCTTAGGTTGAACAAACCGAAAAGTGGATATTAGTGCCTAAGCTAAGGCCCTTGGATAAATATATACCAAATTCTATCTACAAGTAAAAAAAAATTATAATAAAATATCATAGCGCCGTGGTTCGAAGGCAAGCGGAGTGCGATAATTTTCTTTTGAATGACTCATATCTTTCCGTAACTAGTCACAACGGCTTTGCAAAACTTGTTTATTGATGCATTCAATTTAAAATGAAATAACTTTATGTGTACATATTACAAAACATACATTATGCTGTGCAGTAATTTTAAAGGTGGAAAAGTACTTTTAATAGTTACTTTTATTGAGTACTTACTTTTATTGAGTTTCTTGTCTTTGAAATGATCTATATACCATTGCTATATTTATATCATTTATATCTCCAGTTCGTGTAGGATGGTATAAACTTATTTTTGTCAATTAGTGTATATTTCTATGCACGTAATAATATAAACACAAAGTTAGGACATGCTATTTTAAGGCACGGCCACGAGTTTTAAACACTTTATTAAATAGTTCGATCTATTTGGAGCGCCGAAAAGTTTTGAGATAAGCCCATACAAATCAATTAGATTAAAAAAAAGTGACTTCCGCGATGGTTTAAGAAAACTTAAATGTTGCCGGTGTTTCAGCGGAATGTGAGGTAATACTAATTAAATTATGCAGAAGAGTTAACTGATTCATTATATGTAATACGGAATATTTAGTTAAACAGATTTTACAGAACATAAATCGAATGTAAAGATCGCAAAATAATGTTTCAATGATGGAAAAATAGCTCGTACAATTATTGCATGAACATAGGAGTAAACATTTTGCACAACCATTGTATAAATTTATGACAGCTTTTCCATTACTAGATACATTCACATCGTGTACAATAACAATTTTATAAACAACCGCTTACTTCAAAAAAAGGGTATATATTAGTCACAGACGAAATAAACTAGATAATATACACGAGCCAAATTAAGCAGTAAACTTCAGCACGTTCCGCCAAGTTTACATACCCAAAAACGGAATAGACCTTTTCGCCGCTTGACGTTAAACCTGTCACAGACTTCTGCAAGGCACAAATAACGCAATATTTGTGCTGCAAGGCAACTGGCATGCGATTGTGGTGGGATTTCAGTACAATTTGAAGTAATTTTTGTTTTTTATTAGTTAAATTATATTTATTAATTGGCTTTTTTTCCTCTATTAGTGATCTAGAATGGAGTTGTCGGATTACGCAAAGAAATTATGCCAGGTAGATCGTGCCTTTTGCATAGAAAAGTTGAAGAAAATCGCGACCAAGGTACTTACCGCAGTCGACTGTCATACCTCCGTCATTTTCGAGGTGAAATATATGTTTTTTTTTATTAATAAGTCTGAGGTAGCCTTTTAATATTCATTTACCAAATATAAAAAACGTATTTATTGTATTATATATGTGTATATTTCCACTTTTAACTCGAAAGTAATTCCTATGGTGCTTAAATTAGTGCAGTACAAGAAAAAAGTATACCTGCAGAAGACTAAACTGACGTTTGTTCATCGATTTTGACAAGCAGGCGAAAAGGTTTATTGTGTTTTGACTCTCATCAAAACTAAAAGCGACCTCACACACCCAAGAGCAGTTTTGGATGACTCGTTTAAAGCGTTACCTTTCGGACACTTTTGTGGTAAAATGACTCTTTTATGATGGCACGGACCCTTGGACGCTCCTTTTCGAAAATCATCGACATCATTTTGTATATACTGGACAATTTTCACATCTTATTCTATATATGTATGTAGGTACTATTTTTATGACTGGGTTGATAGATCGAATTGAAATGGGGTTGAGTTTCAATCCGGGTTTTTGCCGGACTGCACTTTCAGACAGGGAGAATCCGACTCGAGACTCTCAAAAGTGAGGGAAAGAAAGATGAGAAGCAAACGGGTTGGCCTATGTCGGGCAGGTAGAAGAATTTGAAAGATCTTTTCATATTTTCTCGGCGTGGAATTCGTGTCGTGCAGGAGAATTTTTGTGAGAGTGTGTTGCGTGCGTGCGCCTGCGAACAGTAAAATTTAGATCGAAGGGAGAAACAGAAATATAAAACACCTCTTGTGTGTTGTCTCGAACAAAAGTAACAGAACGACACCAAAAGAGAACGTTAAAAAGTCTCGAGTCGGAGTCTGCCTGTCTGATAGTGCTCATAGCAGAAAATTTTTGTTGCCGGATCGAGTCCATCCTATTTCAATCACATTTGCGTTTACATGATACTCAACCCGAATTGAATTCGGTTTCAATCTGCCATATAAACGGGGTAACAGATTCAAGATTCAGATACACATTGTGTTCGTACTTAGTCTGCTATTACACGATGCGACTTTTCGAACCCAGTAAAAGTAAAGAAGAAAAAAATTCGAAAAAATGAGACGGGCAAAAATTTGCCTGTGTCGATAAGGTATTTCCCTGAATCCCTTAAAACAGCTGTAGTAATACCACCGCAAGGGTACTTCTCCGTAGAGAGAGGTAACGGGTGTAACGACCCCGCGGACCCTAGTCTAAAAACCCAGAAGCGTCTGACCCATATTGGGCGGCTCGATGGTCAGCGTCTGTTCTCCGTGTCAGGAGCGGCTGTATACGTAAAAGTTTAAACTTTTCTCAAAAGTTAAAAAATAAATTATTATGCAATGAACAAAACGAAAGATATAATTACCCCAGGTGGTAGGCCAGGTACACTGGTAAATCCACCCCCTTCGGAGGTCGGTCCCTTGGATTCTGGGGGGGACCATTTGTTGCTGAGGAATGACCCTTTTGGACGAAGTAAAAGGGTAGAAAGAACACCCCCATCGAAAAATGAAGAAAATAAAAGTGAAAAAATATTCAAGGCTAAATATTTAGAAGCCTGCGAAGAAAGAGATGGGTTTAAGCAACTCAATGAGTCACTACTTAAGGAATTAAACAATCTTAAGCAAGAGTTGCAAATGTTGAAAGATGAAATCAACAACCAAAAAAAAGTAAATGTCCAACCTGCAGAGTTCTCAACAGATGAAGAAGAACTCGAAAAAGAGACAGAGGGACATCGTCATATGGGGAACCAAAATAAGAAAAGAAAAATGAGTACATCCCCAAAAAACTCATCGCCAAAAGAAAGCTGCACAATCACAGTGTATGCTTCAAACAAAGAAAATAAAATACACAATCCATCCAAACCTCCACCAATTATTGCACTACAAGTCAATAAGTATGAAAGCTTGGTCAAATTATTGGATGAAAATAAAATTAAAGCTTCTACAGCATTAATAAACAAAAATGACATCAAAATTAATGTCGATGAAGAAGAGGGATACAGAATTCTGACTAAAATACTAAACCAAAAAAAAGTGCAATGGTATTCTTATGAGAATAAGCAAACCAGACCAATTAAAGTAGTAGTAAAAAAACTGCATTTTTCATGCTCACCGGAAAGCATTAAAAACGAATTAAGCCATAGAGGTTTTAAAATACTGGAAGTCGTAAATATGCTAAAATTTAAAAGCAAAGTACCGCTTCCAATGTTTATGCTCAGTTTCGAACATGACGAAGACAAAGAAAAAATATATGGCATTAAAAACATACTTGGGATGAAAGTTGAGATTCATACTTTACGTAAATCCAAGTTAGTGTCCCAATGCAAAAATTGTCAAAGGTACGGGCATACACAAAAATACTGCAGCTCAAACCCAAGATGTGTAAAGTGTGCAGGAAGTCACCACACCAAAGAATGTGTGAAGAAAAAGGACGAACACATTAAGTGTGTAAACTGCAATGAAAGCCATCCTGCTAACTATAGAGGATGCTTAGTTGCAAAAGAAATGCAACTAAAAAAAGATAAAAAGCAAAAGAAAGCACTTAAAAGCTCCAATAAGGAAGCCCAAAAGGCCAAAAAGGACTCACAAAAGAGCCCACAAAAAGAAAAAGCGAAAGATCAAGTGATCATCAAAAAGGACGCAATACCAAAGACAGCGGGCCCTAAAATGACATATGCTCATGCAGCATCAAAAACAATACAAATACCAGCAGAGAAAGCCGTAAAAAGCAAAACAGAGCCACACACTGCAATGGAAACCCTCATGAAACAAGTCCTAAATAGGATTGATTCCATGGAAAAAAACAATAAAATGATATTAGATAGAATATCTTTACTAGAGAGACAGAACAGCAATAAAAGAGCTGTACCAAAAAGACAAACATGATGAATAAAATCAAAATTCTAGAATGGAATGCTAATGGTTTCGAGAATCGAAAAGATGAGATATAAGTGATTCTCGATATAAACCAGATAGACATATGTCTTATTTCAGAGACGCACTTCAAATTAAATTCTGACCCTAAACTGAAGGGATATATATTATATCACTCCCCACATCCACATAACTGCGCAAAAGGCGGGGCTGCAGTGGTAATAAAGAATACGATTGAACACCATTTAGACGCAAAATCCCAATCATGTGCCATCCAAGGAATTTCCATTTGCATAAAAACAAGCAGTGGCCAACTATCCGTTGCATCAGTATATTGCTCTCCTAGCTATAGAATAAAGACGAGTGATTTTAAAAATCTTTTCCGCATATTTCACAGTAGATTAATCGTGGGAGGGGATTTTAATGCCAAGAATAAATATTGGGGATCTAGACTAACAAACACTAGAGGCAGAGAACTTTTTGAATGTATTAAAGAAGATGGCGCGAAATACCACTCGACGGGAAAACCTACCTATTGGCCAACAGATAGGAATAAAACCCCAGATCTTGTCGACTTCTTCATATCTAAAAATATATCCTCAAATAAAATAAATGTGGAAGAAGGCCCTGATCTTCAATCAGATCACTCCTCAGTCCTTCTTACACTTGGCGATAAAATAATTATAAAAGAACAAAATCCAAAACTTGTTAATAGACTGACTGATTGGAACTACTTTAGACAGATGTTGGAAGAAAGTATCCAACTATCATCAGGTATACAAACAG
This sequence comes from Chalcosyrphus nemorum, assembly GCA_949716465.1. Taxonomy (NCBI): domain Eukaryota; kingdom Metazoa; phylum Arthropoda; class Insecta; order Diptera; family Syrphidae; genus Chalcosyrphus; species Chalcosyrphus nemorum. The sequence continues at coordinate 41,669,852 of OX454334.1, forward strand.
TAGACCAACTAGAAAAAGCAGTGCAAATACTAACACTGAACATACAAAATGCTGCATGGGCAGCAACTCCTAAAACAACAAAAAAGACTAAGCAAAACTCTTACCCTCGCGAAATATGTGAAATCATTACACGAAAAAGGAAAGCTAGAAAGCGTTGGCAACAGACAAGGGCGCCAAGCAACAAAACCATACTAAACAACTTAAATAATAAGCTCAGAAATTCTATAAAAGAATTCAAGAATGAGTCTTTAAAAACTTACCTTAGCAGTCTCACAAATGATGCTAGTACCGACTACTCGCTCTGGAAGGCAACAAAGAAAATGAACCGACCAATTGCCCATATTCCTCCAGTAAAAACCAAAGAAGGTAACTGGGCAAAAAGCAGCCAAGAGAAAGCAAACACTTTTGCAGAGTATCTTGAGGACGTCTTCAAACCCTATGAAGATAAAAGTTACCAAGGAATCGAAGAAAGGTGCGAAGAAGATCGACCAATTCGATCGGTAACAGCTAAAGAACTTGCCAAAGAAATTAAAGAAAATATAAATATAAAAAAGGCCCCAGGGTTTGATTTAATTACAGGGGAAATCTTAAAACAATTCCCACAAAAAGGTTTAAAAAAACTAGCGCAGATTATAAATGCTGCATTTAAGCTGAGATATGTGCCAAGCATGTGGAAGGTCGCGGAGGTAATAATGATCCCAAAACCAGGCAAACCACCAAGCGAAGTAACCTCATATCGCCCAATATCTATACTACCAATATTGTCAAAGCTATTTGAAAAAATGCTGGTAAAACGCCTGCAAAAAATAATCTATGAAAAATCGCTAGTCCCAAGTCACCAATTTGGATTTAGAAATAAGCACTCTACAATTGACCAAGTGCATAGAATCACAGATAAGATCGAAAAAGCATTTGAAGAGAAAAATGTGTGCTCTACAATATTTCTTGATATAGCACAAGCTTTCGATAAAGTCTGGCACAAAGGACTGATACACAAATTACAAAAACAACTGCCGATGCAGTATTCGACAATTCTGGAGTCTTATATATCAGATCGATTCTTCAGAATTAAACAAGATACAGAATACTCAACATTAAGAGAGATAAAAGCTGGTGTACCGCAAGGCAGTGTTTTAGGGCCAGTGCTATACCTTCTATTCACTAGCGATCTGCCTGAAAGCGGAGAAACCACTATAGCAACTTTTGCAGATGACACTGCTGTACTTGCTGTAGGAGAAACTGTTGAAATAGCAACAAAAAAGCTCCAAATAGCAATAAACCGTATCTCAGAATGGACTAAAAAGTGGCAGATTAGATTAAATGACCTTAAGTCAGTCCATATTAATTTTACGTATAAAAACATACCACATATTCCAGTCTACATTAACAACAATGTAGTGGAATATTCAAACACAGCCAAATATCTAGGCATGACTCTAGACGCTAAACTGCGTTGGAAAGCGCATGTAAAGAAAAAAAAAAGATGAGTTGAACATGCGATACAGTAAAATGTATTGGCTTATTGGGAGATATTCTTCCCTGTCCAACTACAATAAGTTATTGCTATACAAGCAAATTCTAAAACCGGTATGGACCTATGGTCTCCAGTTATGGGCATGCACATGCCAAACAAATTTACAAAAAATTCAGGTCTTCCAAAATAAAGTACTGAGGAACATAGTCAATGCACCTTGGTATATACGTAACGCTGATCTTCATAGAGATCTAAATATCGAAATGGTTGAAGACGAAATTAAAAAAGTTGCTCAAATGCACAGACGTAGGCTTCTCAACCACGTTAGCTTAGAAATAACCGAATTATTAAATACAGACCATGTAATCAGGAGATTAATTAGCTAAGAATAGAAATTAGGTTATATTTTCTACCAAAAAAGTTCAGAAATCCGACAACCGGCGGATTTCTCTTTTAAATTCTCAAACAATTCAAAAATAAATTGCTGATTAGTTGAACAACTAGGTGCAATTCCATTCGGGATGACGAAAGTTAGTCCCCGTCCCCAGGGAGGTTTTTTAGATGGGTTAAAGTCCCTCACTATTGCAGAAGCATCCCTCGCGTTCTAGCTCTGCAATGTCTTTCGATGATTTTCCCTTCCAGCGAACCCCCATACAAAAAAAAAAAAAAAAAATACCACTTCACAAAATAGGTGACGTTATGTCATTAAATAATTATGTCCTATTTCCCTTTTATCAGTTTTTTCAAAAGTCTTTGAAAGAGGTATGAAATCCAGATTTTTATCCTTTTTAGATAGAACTAATTTCTTTAATGATGCTCAGTTTGGATTTCGAAGTGGTAGATCTACTTAAAGCGCGTTGATTAAACTAACTGGTGAATTATACAACAGTGTGAATGCTTATGAGATTCCTTCCACATTATTTATTGATATCACGAAGGCATTCGACATGGTGAATCACTCTTTATTGTTAAATAAACTATTTAACGCCGGTTTTAGAGGCTTTATTTTCGACTGGTTTGTTTCTTATTTAAGAAATCGCAAGCAAGTTGTAAAAAATAAAAATGTGTATAGTTCGTTAAATTCTATAGATATGGGTGTTCCGCAGGGTTCTGTATTGGGCCCACTATTATTTCTGATTTATGTAAACTCATTATTCATAATATTTTCCTACCAACTACAACAAAACTATTTGTTAGAACTCATAAGTTTCCCCAAGGATATTTCTACAGTATAAATCAAAAAGTATGATACCATTTAATAAACAAACAAGTACATATGTACTCATAGCACAATTTTTTTTTTTAAAAAAAATCAAGATGTTCTTAAGCGAATAAGATCGGAACGAGGGGAGTACGGGAGTACAACCTATGAGAAGGGAGTAGGAATATTTCCTTAGTAGTACATTCGGCATTCCTGTTCGTGAATATGGTTTCGCCGTGTAATAGCGCCTGCGAAACCGAATGAAATAACAAAGAAGAATTCCAACAAGAAGCATGTATCTAGATTCATCGTGTAACAGCAGTCTTACGACTATACATGTATTCAGCTTTTGACAGCTTAATATCAGATACAGATTCAGGCTACAGATTCACATTCTGTTCAGTCCTTAATTGTAAGTTAACGTTGGGTTAAAGTTGAAAAAAAATCTTGAAAAACATTTGAAAAATGTTGTGTATCCCGCCCCACTGTATCTCAACCTGTATATGATCACAACGTTTTGCTAAAAATCCAAGTTTCATCCAAATCCGCACAAGTAGTTCTCGAGTTATAGATTTTAGAAAAACGCAAAGATTTTTCCTATATTGGGGCTTCCAATAAAATCAGCTGAAGGACGGGTTTAATATTGTCAATTGTCCACGATTGTCAAACGTCCATGTTGCCACATTAAAATATTAAATATTATTTGCAACCCAAACGTTATTTTATAATTTGAATGATCAAATAGTTTCATATTCAGCTTTATACTCATACTTTTCTTACAAAAAATCTAACATATAAGATTTTCATTATAAAAAAAAATATTCAGTTGCACGGCAAATTTATACCAAATAAGCTTTTGAAATGCCGTGGCTCAAAGGTTAGTGCGTTGGACTACTACGTCAGGGGTTCCAAGTTCGAATCCAGGAAAGATCAAGGTTTTTTTCACTGACCTACTTCTTTCGAACGTCTGACAAATGTTCAAGAGTATTTACTGTCATGAGAAAGCTTCTCAAAAAAAAACCCTCTGCCCTTCAGATACGGCATAAAACTGTAGGTCCCTTGCTTCTGTAGGTGCATAAATATATATCACGCACAACACCTACAGTTGTGAGAAGCTAGACCTTGGCCCTCTATGGGCTGCATATGGCTTAATAAATATTTATTTACTATGAGAGAAGCTTTTACCACAATTTAAAACCTGAAATTTTTGTTGACCTGGACTGTTGTATTTTTATCGTATGACCTATAATACAACTCACGTCTATAAGCCGTGTTTTATTATACACATGATATGATCTGGATCATCCGTCCGTAAGAGGTTGTAAAATCAAACAAGCTTAAGCGTGAACTTCAGCTCAAGTCGGTGTTCAATTTTAGACGTCAAAATATGAACCAAAAAGCTTGCCAAACATTTAAAAAATGTTTTGCTTTACTTAAACCATTTAACAAGTAAAGTACCGTTACATGCATTTTTATTCAACACCTTGGTACGCATAAACTAACTGAAATATGAAATTTAATCAAAATTAAATTAAGTGAAGTAACTCTAATAGTTATCTAAATAGGGCTAGAACAAAAATTTCAATGTCCCTTTAGTGGCCATGTAATAGCTCCCTAACACGAATTTTGAAGTTAATCGACTCACTCGTTTAGTCATACAGACAGGGAAACAGAATCGGTATACACACTATTACGAGCTTCTCTATCAACGTAATTTCAGAATTTTTTAATATCTCGAGTTCTCTTATCTGGAAAGTGCAAGTTAAAATGGACTGGAATCTCAGAACAGTATTACTAGGACATATGTACCTACGTACTTTTGGTTTTACCATTTTATAGAGTTGATTAGACATTACATTGTTCATATCAAAACCAGTAAATGTAACTATGCAGGATATGAATAAATTTCCTTTTTTTTAATGATAATATAAAATGTCCAGAACACAATTGCACAATTGTCCAACATAAATTGTCAGTAAACGTCTTATGGGAGAGCTTTTTAGAAATTAGTATCGTGCCATATATTTGCACCATACTAAATTGAGAGAAACTCCGCATAAAATGTGTATACCCGCCAGTGAATTTCCATTTGTATCTGATGTAGATCAGTTCAGTTCAGCTCAGTTCTTTATTTAGTCTTTTCTTTTTCTCTTTTTTTTTTTTTACATGAATATATCTGTTTCACTTACTTGCTAGTGCTTATAGCTAAGTGGCTATGCGTATGGCCTACTTTGACAAATGAGAATACTTTATAGAGTATGAGCGAATGCCCGTGGCAATACAGTTACAGTGTGGAGCTGCTCTTGCTACCGGAGCAGTGATGATTTTTTTGACGTTTTGTCTTTCACGGATAAAATACAAAATACAGGTACATGTTACAATTAAGCTGTATGAGAGAGAGTGATACAATAGTGATACTAAGCAACGAGATTGGATTTACGTTACATTGTTTAGTTGCCTAGAGTGAGATATACGTATGGTATTTGGGATTTGTTTCAGTTATAAGACTATATCTTATTCAATTTCGTGTATTAAGAACGACAATGTTTTAGATACATAGTAATACTTATTGATGTTATCAATGTGTTAGCATGTATTGATATTTTTTTTTGTTTTTAGTAACAGTTACAATTTTACATTAAGATGGAACTTACATAATATGTATGTCATTGGTAAACGTTTAACAGCGAAAATGACAATAATTTATACAGTATCTTAGAAGTTAATGAGGAAACATTAAACATATTAGGTTGTTGATATGTCCGCTTAAATATAAGTACATTACTATAAGCGTTAATAATTTAAGGTTAACATTCATACATTTGCTGAGTTTAAATCTGAGTTTTATAAAGATTAAATACTTTAAAGTTTAAATTTGTCGAATTTTGTTTCGACTCACGGCGACAGCGTCAGCCCGAGTTGCTGGGGAGTGCTGGGGCCACATGTCCTGTTTTACTGTTGTTGGTGGGTGGTGGTGGGCTTTCTGTCGGTGTAACGCATGCTGGTTTTTTTTTTTTTTTTTGTTTTTAGTTTTTAGTTTTTAGGTTTTACTGGATTCTATGTTAAGTTCGCCTAGGGCTGCGAGCCGGTCGTACTCTTGACATTCGACGGCTGGGTGATGTTTACCGCTTCTTAACTGTGGTTTGTCTTGTGCCGTTTGTTAGGAGGCACAGCACAGGAGGCACCTCTTGCTGCGGATCCCCCGACTCCAAAAATTCCATTACGTTTGCTGAACTGGCGGCGGCCACGTTCTTGTTTAATTCCAGTGTTATTTTAGCCACTGGACACTTTTGAGGGCTGGATGAGTTGGAGGGAATAGGAGTATACCTCCCTTTCTCCTTTGCTTTAACTTTCTTGCTCCAACCGCGTGTGTGGTGGGTGAAATCCTCGGTCGTGGAAATTACCTTTATAGGTTTTATTACGTATGCTTGCTTTAGTTCCTTCCAGAAAATATAAAACGAGTTAAATTTGTTTGCTAAGAGACGAGTTTAAATGTGACTTAAAAACGCGCTTTTAAAAATGGACTCTCAACGGTAAACTTTTTCTACGAATTTAAGAACCACCGCCCACCAAGACGGACCCAACTCGACTCCCCTCTGATGTAGATCCAACAGCACACATCTGGTTGTGCGCTGATTGGCTGCTGCAATTCAACCCCTGTTATATTGATATGCATTCAGAGTCACCAACGTCCGTTTTGTAACTCGTTGAGTTCTTTTTCCTTGGATTTCTGATGAAGAGCTTTTGGTTTTAGAGCTTTGAAAAAAGTTCTTAATGATAAGTGTTACCGTGGCGATCTTGTTTTGATCTGATATATTATTTCTTTTAATGTGTGGAAATAAATACATTTGTTGAAAAATACACAATGGGTACAATAGGACGTTTACTTTTTACTTTCAAGCAATGCGGTGAGTGAGTGATTTAAAATTCTTCAACATTGTTCTACATTATTTGTTTGATCAACGAAAAAGATTGACAGCTTTCAATATTAGTTAGCCATTATAGGAAAATAATTAACAATTTTTGTATTTCAACGGATAATAAACCTTTACCGAATCGTCTTTCATGAATCAAAAGAAAAAAAAAATAATATTCGATAATGCATAATTTCGGACAACGATATTTTTGACCAACAATGCATAATTAGGATATTTTACGCAATAAAATATTGCAGAAGCAGGTCAATTTGCCCATCCTATACCCTTATGGTCATCCCAACAGAACATAGAAGAAGGGTATGTACATATCTTTTATTGCTTTATTGCAGAAAGTGTTTCTAAATGTCAAGATTTTTCAAGTGTTTTTTTTTTCAATTGACATCTGCAGTGTAAGTATATTTTATAAATAAAACAAATTAAATGAACATTTCAATCTAAAAAAATAGGACGGTAACCCTACATAATAATGTTTCACATTTGCTAGTTTGCAATGTTACCGCGGCAACCCTGTAAGAGCTTTTGTTAGAACAGCACGGGAAACAAAAGAGTGCGAATGAGAGGAAAACGTAAAAAAATATCCTTTAAAAATGTACTTCTCACCACATTATTCAGCCGCTGGCAGCTTTTTTTACATTTCTGCATTGAGCATAGATCTTGTTGCTTGTTGTGTCTGCTTTCCAGCGAAATTTAAAAATAAATTATGGCACTATACAGTGGCTTGTAAAAAAATAGCTTTGCTTTTCATGAAAACAAACTTGCCGTCTTTTTCACGCTAAGCTGACACTTTGCCATTATTAAGTATGTTAAAAATACGAAAAACATTTAGTATCATACGGGCTACAGTACCAATGTTTCATCCACACCATAGACAAACTAAACTAGACAGCACAAATAACCTATAACCACTGTTTGGGTTATTTGTGCTAGACATTCAACTCGAACTTCCCCTGCCCCCTTAGTGCTGAAAGTGAATTTTTTGAAAAGTAGGCGTGTCAGTGGGCGGATTTCGAAAATGTTAACACTTGTATTGTTTTTTTTTCAAGGACTTCGTGTACAAAATTTCACCAACCTAGCTCAAAATTTAAGCCCCAAAAACTGTTGACATACGGACGGACATGGCTCAATCTACTCATCTACTGATGCTGATCATTTATGTATATACTTTATGTGGTCTATCTTTAATATTTCTCTATGTTACAAACTATGTGTCAAACTGAATATACACTTAGGATAGAGTATAATTAAACCAAAAATCGGAGTTGAAAATTGCATCGTAGAATCCTTTAATGTACAAAAAATATTATTACATTTCTAGGGTGATTAACCCTAGGCAATTTGCTATTTCATTAACGCTAAAAGGTTTCCGTCACTGAATTGCGTTATTAGTAGATTCGTAGCCTGCCTATAGCTTTTTTGAACAGAAAGACACTGAATGAGGTTAGAGGTTTCTTTACATCAAAATGTTTTTGTTTACGTTTCTGCTCCGGGTGTCTTCCAGCATTATCTTGTTTTAATTTTGGTTCCAGTAGTAAGCAATAGACTACCTAAATTTGCTGTGAGTTTGCTGGGCAGTTAATTTGACCTCGCGTCGTTCGTTGCGATTCTGTTATACGCGTGCGTTTTACTCGGCTGCGTTGTGTGCGAATGTAAGTATATCGCGTGATTTTTTACATCTGCAATTATTGGCGGAGTTCAACAAAGAATCACACTGGATAGCCACAAAACTAATCACATTTGTAGATAATGAGAAAACAAAAGATATCATATAGAAGTATAGGTGTGCCACAGAGGAAAATTCAGTGAACATAGTTTCGAGAGGCTCCACAGTTAGGGAAACTCGTGGCTCAATATGGTTCAAAGACTTAATAGAAAAAATATATGTTACATAAAATAAAGAAGACCTTTAACTTAAAAAGCAAAAATTGCGATAATCTGAGAGAAAACAGAAGATTGAAACATGTTTATATTCTGGAAAAAATAAGCACTCTTTTTGCCAGGGAAAAAATAGTATTTTGTAAAATCTGGCGCTTAAATAATAGTGTATTTAATTTATTTCGTAAATTCGGCACAAAATTGAAACTTCTAAAATAACATAACACGTATTCTCTCTCAAATGGAAAATACTTGTTATTTAAAAATTCCAAGAGCAAATATCGCTGCAATTTCTTTATTGATGAACACCTTGTTATACTCGCAGTCTACAAACCAAAATTACTGTCGTTTTGTGATTAGATAACAGCTTTGTTCAGTGACTGAAAAGTAATACAGCACAGCACAGAACAGCACAAGTTTGTAAAAACTGTCAGAACAGAATAGAACAAATAAATGACAACCCTCTGTTCAATGAGTTAGAACGTTTCCCAAGCATTCTTCTTATTAGCAGTCAAAACTATTAAGTTGTTAAAAAATTTTCGCTTATGACAGTTCTTACGAATATGTTCTACCCCAAAAGTAAGTACAAAAAATCATATGCTAGACTGTGCAGTACAGACTCATTGAACAAAGGTTAGGTTAGGTATGCGGGTTGGCAGAGGAAACAAAATACCTCCACCGCACTCAGGTCAGCTCCTTAAACTCTTCGCGACAGCACTTCACAAGCTTGGATTTTATTTCTATGGCAGTAATTGTTTTGATAGCTGTCTGGCTGTCGATAAAGAAAGTAATACATTCTGGCGGTATTGCTCTTACGGCAGACTCACGGGGCGCTGTTTTCACTGCCAGGACCTCCGCTTGGAAAAAACTGCTGTGGCCTGCGATTCGTATAGATCTGGATATACCCAGTGATTCGGAGAAAATTCCGGATCCTACACCGGTATCCATTTTCGATCCATCAGTGTAAACAGCTATGGACTCGGCATTTGGTATGCGGCTGTCTTTCCATTCATCTCTGCTAGGGTAAGCTGAGGTAAATGGTGTTTTGAAGTCAAGGTAAGGCGTAGTGTAGTCTGTTTTGGGTGTATGGCCGAAAAATCTGCCGAGGATGGTCGCGTGCCCTATCGTACTTGATCTCATGTAGATGTCTAGCGGAGGCAGGTTGAGAAAAGCCTCAAGACCCGCTGTTGGTGTGGTTCTCATCGCACTAGTGGCACCAATGCACGCTAGACTTTGTACTTTAGTGAGATCCTTCAGGTAGGTGGATTTGTCTAATGCTGGCCACCATACTAGGCTGCCATATGTCAGGATGGGTCTTATGATAGCAGTGTACATCCAGAGAATTGTTTTTGGAGAGGGTCCCCAGGCCTTCCCAAAAATTCTGCTGCACGTGTAGAAGGCTATGTTGGCCTTTTTGACTCTTTCATTTATGTGCGGTCTCCAGGTGAGTTTTCTGTCTAGAATGATACCCAGGTATTTCGCGCTATTGGAGAGGCTGAGGGGAATGCTTCCCACAGAGGGTGTGCTGAACCGAGGGATTTTCCTTCTGTTGGTAAATAAAACCAATTCAGTTTTCCGGGGGTTGACGGTAAGGCCACATGTCTTGGACCAACTAACCAGGATCTTGAGGGCACCGTCGACTTGCTCACTGAGCGTAGGGAGGAATTTGCCCGTACCCATCAGTAGATACTACATCGTCTGCATAGGCGACGACTTTGACTCCAGATGTTTCAAGTAGCCTCAAAGCTTCATTTAAAACAATGACCCAGATAAGCGGGGAGATAATCCCGCCCTGTGGGGTGCCTCTGGAGGCATAGACATCTAGTTTGGTGTCGCCAATCTCAGTGATTATATGTCTGTTTTCGAGCATACTGACTATCCAAATTATTAGGATGCCTTCAATGTTGAGCATACTCATCATTCTACTTACCGCCTCCGTATTGACATTATTAAAAGCTCTGTCAATGTCGAGGAAAGTGGCGAGTGTGTATTATTTTTCTTGGGTTCCTTAGTGAGGACTTTTCTAAGTCTCGCAGCTTCCGTTGTGCCAGTAATGTCGTTGCAGAAAGTTTTCCATGTTTGTCGTTTGGCTTTTTGCGTGGCGCTTTTGAATTTCCTTTGGCTGGCTTTATATGATTGCCACTCTTCATTGTTCTTTGTTCTATTGGCTGTATTAAGGAGTCTACGCGTTTCCTTTCTAATGGCAGCTAGTTCTTTACACCACCACGGAGGTGAGAATTTTGTTCTTGTTTTGGGCTTAGGACATGCTTTCACGAAGGCCTCTTTATAGATGGAAACAATCTACTCGGCTTGATGATCAATGTCCGTACGGTTCTGTAAGTTGCCCTCTATGAGGTAACTGCTGCTTATTACTACCTCATCGCTAAAGAGATCCCATCGCGTTTTCCTTGGATTGCTGCAGGGATGGGGAGGGCTACAGTTACTTGCTAAATAACGTTATGTCAATAACTTCCTGTCTATTCTTGATGGCAAAAGTTGGTTCAACACCTCTTTTAGCTAATAAAGGTTATTTTCAATTACAAATCCAAATACCGACTCACCTCGTGTATTGGTGTTGCTACTGCCCCATTGCACATGGTGAGCGTTCGCATCGCAGCCCATCAGTAGGTCCCACTACTCTTGGGTGGATCTGCATACCAAGGCGCTTGTTAGAGCCGCTGGTGGCTCGTCGGCTTCGTAGGGCATGCAGACGGCTGATAAAAACAGTGGGGGAAGCCCCCTCCGTTCATGCCTTACAGTTGTCTGGTCTGGATTGCTGTAGGAAGATAGAAGAAATAAGTTAATATGCTTCCTAGCTACAATACATGTTTTGCTCTTACATTCCGCGTTAAGCGGTACAGAATAGTAGGTTACTAAATCTTTATGACTTAGCCCACAAATTTTGCCACGGGAAATCCATGGCTCCTGTATCAAGGCGATGTCTATTTGTTTATCACCTAAAAGATATAACAGGTTAGCGCTAGCTGCAATGCTGTGGTGAAGGTTTATTTGTACTATCTTAAGATTCATGATTTATTTACCTTAACACTCGCCGTCCTGCTATTCTTAGTGGTTCCTACTGTAAAGGGACGAACTTTGCATCTGGTAATACCAGTGCGAACCTTATGGTTGAACCTTTTTAGCATGGGCATGGACTTGTGATCGAGGAGTACCACAATCTCCATGCCCTGTTCTGAATGGGCACCCACTTCCAGAACTTCCCAGTTTTCGCTGAAGAGTTCAGAACTCAGGTGCCGAAGGTTTCTCTCTATTCTTTCCTTCGGGATATGCCGGCCAGGAATGAGAATTCGGCCTTTTGGCCTGGTGAACTCCAGCAGGTCCTTCTTTTCGACAAGTCGAATGTCGGCATTCGCCCACAGAGCCTGTGTCTTTTCGACGAAGTTCTTCAGCCAGTTCAGCGTGAAGCTGTTGTCGCACGAAAGGATTTCGAAGCCTTTGTATGTGGAGAGTTGCTCAAAGAAGGGGGATTGTCCCTCATTATTAACGATGGAGTCGTTAATGCCTTCTAGGATACGCAGTTCCATGAGCCTCCATTGGTCTACGCTAAGCCTTCGTTCCGGCTTGTTGAAGTCCACGATAGCCACTTGGAGATTCGCGTTGGCAGCGATAGTTAATCTAGCTCTCTTGCACGATGTTCTCGACGGTTCTTTTGGAACTTCCTGCAGTCGGCTCGGTAGCTTGCCTCGCGACAGCCTCCGTACCAGTGGCAGGAAGTCTTAGCCTGTCAGAGAGCGAGGTGGAGGGCACCTCTTCGACCCTGACCCTACATTGGCCGCATGCTTAGTCCCTGTCTTGCGTCCTGCTAGTGTCCTTGTACTTTGGACCTTTTTGGAGCAGGAACTGCCCACGGCTGGAGTGGAGAGCTGGTGGCTCTCCGCCTTCTTCCCAGACAGTCCACTTGCCCCAGATCCTTCTAACCTATTGGACCCTTTGGCTTTCAGCGTTTCGCGAGCTCTATCCAGAGCCGCTCTTTCCCTGTCCGTAAAGTACGTAGGATCGCGCTTTTTAATCCGCCTGATTAACCTTATAGCATTACGCTTACGGTTCCTAAGAGTAGTTGTCGCGTCCCTGGTCTTACCTGGCTTGTCTGAAGGAGAGATTGTTCCCGATCCGATCTCACCGGTACTAACTGCCGTCGCGAAACTACTGTTGATTGTGGTGTTCCCGTTCTCGGTGATACCACTCACATCAGGCCGGAAAGACTCTGATGGAATCTCCTTCGGAGACGAGCTAAGATTCGTTTCTTTAGGTTCAACCACCTTAGCCTGGCCAACCACCTGTGATCCCTCCCCGGTCAGCTGCGGGACTACCCCTGCCTTACCTGAAGAGGGCGGGGCCTCAGCCGATGAGGGCGGCAACCCCGAGAGGGAGTCGGACTCGGGGTTCGCTGGTGTGATCGCCCCAGTTCCAGACAGGCAGGTGCTCGTCGCAGAAATTGGCGGTCCCGCCGGCAACCCCTTGCAAAGGTCACCAACAAGGGCAGGCGACTTTGGAATGCTAGCTGGAGGCTTGCACGCTTCAGACGCCCGCGCCCTTGCATTATGGAGCCGTTTGCGTTCGTTGTCAGTCAGTTAATCCCATTTCCTAGTCCCTAACCTCCTCACGGTCAACTTGCAGTTTTTCGTTCGTTTAGAGCTGGTTGACGCATGGGAGAGGGATGAGCTGGCGATGGAGCAAGTGTCACTTGATTCCAGAAAGAGCCTTTCCAGATTTATTTCAATTACCCCAACTTTCAAGCTTTCCTGATCAGAAGTGAGAAGAAGCGCTTCTTCTTCCTTGGTCTGGCCTGTGTTGAACAAAAAGAAGAATACTTTTGGACGATATTTGTTCTCATTGAACGCAAAAACCTGTAATTATCTGTACAGAGTCAATGAACAAAGCTAAAGTTTAATCCATGTTCTAGCCTTTCGTTGTTTTAGAATTCTAAATTATTCCGTAAGGTCTCGCATCCGTTTATCAATCAGTCAAACGCAACAACCAAGTTCGATCTATTCCACTGCAAGTGCCAGATGGAGGCACCTCGGTTGACGAAACCTTCGAACGTTAGATATATGAAATCAACTGAAATCAGCTTCATTTTTTTATTCCTTTCTTGACGAAAACATTGCTAATATTTAAATGTTATCCACTTCTTCAGCCGTTTTGTTGAATTTTGAAACCTGTTATTATATATGTACATACATATGTACATATTTGGTTTTTAATTAAAAGAAATGTAGAGCTTTGATAAGAAGATTATTTAATAAAGCCGAATATGCAAGTAAAATTATTAAAAAAAACTTATAAATCTTTATAACATTACACGTTATTGGTTTTATATGTTTACACTTAAATATGGTTTTTATAAATAATATATTAACATATTAAGATACCGAACATAACAAAGTTATTAAATTGAATTTATTTCATTATTAAAATGTAGAAATTAATCTTTTGTTTCTTAATGCTTTATGAAATAAAAATAATATATATTTTTGTAGAAATACTTTCTATTGCAACATAAGGATTTGTTTCAAGTATTCGGGAACATCTACTACAATCCATTAAAAAGCAGTGCATTACTAAGCCTTCGAGAAACGTTTCTAAAATATAAAATCATTAAAAATATGAACAAAATATAATAGCACACACAATATTTACCTCATCTTTTTCGATAGGTTCCGCATCATCTTTTAGATGCCGTGATCGCCGCTTGTCCCCACTATTAAGTAATTGTGCGACTTTGGTTTGTTTAGCAAGATCAAGTGCTTCTTTTTTGCTTCGAAGTGCGCAGTCTTCCAGAGTTTCTGCTGCTTCAAACATGCCCTGTCGCCGATAAAGAGCACCTAAGTTTTTAAGAGTTGTCGTTACGGTAGGTGAATCAACTTTTGCAGCCTTATGCCAACCTCCGTATTCGCCATAAGGAGTATTCTCTCTGTTGTCATATTTATGTTCTTCTCGTTCTTCAGCAACCTGAAAATTTGTGTGAGTTGTTTTTTTCTTGTAAATTACTTTTTGAATATTAACGTATATATGTATTGAAATAAGTTCAAATTGAATGTATTTAGTAAGTTCATTTGCATTAGAATTAGCAGTCCTATTATGAATGAAATTCCCTCCGAAGTTTTCCTCTTATCGGGAAACTTGATATTAAGAACAATATAAAGGAAAAATGTCTTCCTATTATGAATAACTTTCCGATGGAAATTTGGACAGAAGGTCCCTTGAAATTCGCATATTTTATCCAAAAAGAAAATTTAAGTATTGAAATTCGCATATTTTATCCAAAAAGAAAATTTAAGTATTTTTCTTTAAATTCTGATAAAAATATTTATTAGGGTGCGTGCATTTACATTTCTAGCTCGGATGCTACAAATAAATGACAGCTCAAGCAGCTTCTAATTGGATGGAGAAATAACGGCTTCACTAGACGGTGTAAAGAGGAGAAGAATGAAATGGTGGAAAAAGAGCTGAATAGTGTTAAACCGCCAATGAAATCATCATTCCCATGGGGATTCCAAATGATTTTATTTGTGTCCTGATTTTCTTCTTATTGCCTGTACCTCCATATATTGCATTTCCTATTTATCCATACTTAGTAGCATAAAACCAATTCTAGACCTTTTTATTTCTTTTTTCATAAATAAACACAGTGATTTCTGATAGATTACAGCAATGAAAGTCGTAAAATTATTGTCCGCAAAAAAAATGTTCGATGGAAATTGAAAGAAGGAAGGAATTCATAATAAGACTGAACATATATGCACATACATATATAAAAAATAACCTTTTTTCTACATATAACATATTTTCCTATTCCATAAAACATAATATAGCATTATTATAAGCCGACGAACTGTATTACGGTGTAATGAATTCTTAGTTATTAATCAAATTCCTAAGTAACATGTAGTTTGTATATATTTTTTTTTGCTTCAATTATATACTTAACTAGTTTAGGATATCTACAATTAAATAACATATCATTTATATACAGAAAATAATAGTAAAAACAAGAATATGTATGCAATTCATTTTTATTCATCCATTTTTATTTTCGAGGGGCTCGCCCTTAGGAAATTATTAATAATAAATGGATGTGTTTTTTTTTTGTTTTAGTTGAATAAATACTCAAATACTAGATTTGTAGTGGACGTCCAGTATAACTGTATAGATATAACGAACGCGTATAAAAAGTGCATTTACATCTCTAAATAAAGCACGTTTGCGCACACGTGCAACTAACACATTTATAACTTCAGATTTTTTAAACATCTGTTCATGTTTCCTGTAATATTGTTACTTTCAGTATTTTTCATCATGTGTTGAATGTAAAATGTAGGATTTTTTTTTATTGTAAAATATGTAGGTATATAGAAAAAATCGTTCGATATAACGAACACTAGCGTTTTAGTGATCGATTTCAAAGTGGACGGCCAGTATAACGAATACCCAAATAGCGATATTTCGATATAACAAACAAGTTTAAAAATACATTGGCATCTCTAAATAGTGAACGCGTTCGTTCAAATTTACTATCCGATTTAATTTATATTTGCAAATGTTGCTCATGTACTATTGCTACTCTAAGTATATTCTCTCATGTATTGAATTTAGTTTTACTAAAAAGGATATATAGACCAAACATTGCATATTGTAAGATATATAAAAAATATAAGAGTATGTGAAAAATGAGAAAAAACTTTAGAAAATTAGATCTATTTATAGAGTAAGAAGAATTAAATAAAAAATAAACTCGAACTTTTATCGTGAAAATGGATTTTCGTAGCATTTTTCATATACGTATTTTTTGCACCTATTGTTATTTAAATTCCTTATCCATGCGTGTCATACAGATTACAGAATTCTTATTAATAATAATTTGATTCCCGTACATTTTGCGTATTTTCTATAACTCGAAATTATTTTTTGCTCCCTTGAAATTCTACTCCACTTAAGAAAAAAAATACGTGAGTGTTGTTATTACCATTAATAGAAGATGGTTTTTAGAATTTTTGTCTGTCTGTATGTGTATTTCCTAACAAATAGCGCATAAGCTACATCAATTGTGCATGTTTGAACTGATCTGCATTCACACAGAACGACAAGGTAAAAGGATCGTTGAAATTCGTACTGAAGCTAAGAAAACCAGCAAAAAAAAAAAAAAACAGTGCAATTTTAACATTCTTCCACGAGGAGGCAACGAATAGACCAAGTAGAATTTTTTTTGTATATTTATCTGAAACCCCTTTTTATCAGTTAGCTTTTTTTTTGGTTATTGAACCCTACCAAAATAAATAAATATCAGACCATAAGCAGCCCAGAACAAAACTCTAGTTTAAGCTTTACCAGTACATATCGCGGATCTAAATCCGATTTAATAAATTTCTGATATGTAAATGATTTCGATAAGTTCTTAAAAAAAAAAAACTGAAACTTAATATTTTAACGACTGTTTTGATGTAAGCAATATGTATTATGTTGAAATTACTTGTAAATGTAATTTTTAGTTATACTATAATTGTGTACATATGAATATTTTTTATTTAAGGACATCCTACGGAACCAATATTAGTTACCTACAAGCAACAAATAAAATAACAATATAGAAATATAATTAATTCAGTAGCTCCAAAAAATAATCGGACAAAGGTGGTTTTGAAAGTATATCTAGGATATAAGACTTTGTCATAGTTCTGATTTCTAACTCTGTTAAAAAACATAGAAGCAAGAACATAGAAGGTCGCCTTTTTTATGACATGTAGCCTACTGAGAAATGGTATGAATTAATTTTTGGATCTCGAAAATAGATCCTGGGAGAAAGCTAGATTTTGTACTGTTGTTGTATTGCATAGAAACCAATGATCCATATGGATCATGTGTGATAATAAAATACGACTAGTTTTTTTTAAGTACATCCACAACATTAGTAAAGTTTTTCAAAATTCGTTTGTTTAAAATAAATATTCATTCGCAAACTTCAATTGGACTTTTTGTCTTGTATGTCTACTGTAATCATATTTTTAAGCACATTGAGTATGGTGTTGGCGCAGAAATTTTTTCCAGTACTAGTTTTACAAAAGTACTTAGTTCGTTGGCAAATTCTTCTCTTTTCTGGGCTATTTTTAAGTTTTTGAGTAATCCATCGTTCTTCACGAATATTTAAAATTTTCCCTTAATATCGATATCTCCTTATGATGTCGTGAACCATAGAAGAACTCCTTCCAACGATGTCACAAATTTCGCGGACTTTTGAAGGAAACTTCAAAGAATGAATGCAAAAAAAGATGCTGCAAGAAAACGTGTATATTATCGATACGTTTCATCATTATTTGATTATTCGATGAGCCTTGAAAATGGGGGTGTCATGGTTCGTACATTAATAATTTGGTTTCAAAGATAAATGTTTCATTTCGTAAATTGAAGTTATATTGTAAAACAAAAATATTGCGCAGTTACTTTCCACTTTTTGAATGATTGTCTGATTATTTATTGGAACGGAACAACTGTATATAAACATTTATTTAAAAAAAAAAAAACAGTCCAACAGTTTATTGGTTTGCACCAAAAGTAATAAAAATAGAAGTTTATTTTTTTATGTATATTTATAAATATCAATTTCACACAGTTACATACTTAACCAGAATTTATGGAAGAGCGGTATTGTAGCGTATAACTTAAATTAAAAGATACAAGGGCAAGATAGGCTTTATTAAAAAAAAATTCCAAACTCATTTTCTAATTTATACAAACTTGCTTGGCTTAAGCAAAGTTGTTTAATATTGCTTGACAAAATCTTATTTAATTCTATTTTTAGAGTGAACTGATTTGAAAACATAACTTATTAAAGTATAAAATAAAACATCAATTATTCATAAGTGTTTAGTACTTCTTGATATCAATAACAATGTTTTAATTTAGAATTATATTTTCGGTCGTTTTGGATATATGTAAGATTTGTATGGGAAGATAATTGATTTTATGTAGCAAGTGATCTCATGATGATTTGTTCGGTAAGAATTTATTTAACATTTCCTTTACACCTTTCTATAAGAAAACAAAAAAAAATAAGGAGAAATAATAAACAAACAGTGTTAATTTAGATATAAGTTGATGTCACTTCATATAATTTAATAAAGGAACGATTCGTTAGTAAACTAGGACGTAATTACGAAGAAGATTATAGTAAGTTAATATTCACAAACTCTTTTTTTTAATTTTGCTTTGTTGGTTGCCGCTTGAATAAGATTTACATAATAGAAAGTGTCGCTTTTATGAGAGATATTTTTGCCATGTTAAAAGAGGGTTGTACAATACACATTATACTAACACTTTCCATAAGCTAGACATTCTCCGATTTGTTAATTTTTGTGATTATTTAAAAAAAAAAACTTAAGAACGAACTTACGACACTGCCGTAAAGGTACGAGATTACTCATTATCACATTTTAGATTATTAGTTTGATATATTTTCTTAATATGTATAATCATGCCGATTATTGAATCCGCCGGATCCATTGCGGAGTGATTTGAGTCGATCCGCACGTATTTCCTATCATTGAAAACGTTGGCTAGCAAGGGAACGGATGTCGGTGAAGTGACAGAAAATAGGCAATATTAAAACCACACTCCATAAGCCCGTATGATACAACATTTTTTTCGTATTTTTCACATACTTAATAATGGTAAAGTGTGAGCTCCGTGTGAAAAAGACAGCAAATTTGTTTTTACGAAAAGTAAAGCTATTTTTTACAAGCCACTGTACAGTGCCATAATTTATTTTTAAATTTCGCTGGAAAGCAAAAACAACAAGCAACAAAGTCTAAGCTCAATGCAGAAATATTGATAAAATAAAATAATAAAATTTTCATACTGCTTTAATTTAATATCAATCACATTGAAAATACAGATACGTCTTTATATTCTTCCTTTTTTGTCAATGAGAGGTTGGAAATTGAATTGCGACTGCTACAGTAACTACCAGAAGGACTTCCGCGATTAAAATTTCGCTAACATTTTCTGATAAGGGAAAATGTTTTATTGATAACTATTGTATCCATTATTTTCTTTAATATTTCACGTATTTTAATTTATTTTTTATTGAGTAATATTTTCGTTTGACGAAAGGTATACGTCTTCTTATTTTTTTCTTTAAAGCAAATCGATCCAGCCGTTTCCAGCACAGAATCATTGGACATCATTTTTCGAGCTCTCTACCATCGTAATGCCGGAAGTTATTGTTATCTCGATTTTTTTCCAATCCAATATTTATTATATATTAAAGGTACAAGTAAGAACAAGTGCACGACAGTGCTTATTAACTTGCACCTGTGGTTAAAGATGAGTTAGTATTTTTATTTCTTTTCAAATACATATGAAGGCATCAGAAAAAATATTTGTAAAGAATTTCAAAACTTTGAAAGCATATTCTAGCACATGTTAGATATTGCAGAAATTTGGATATTAAACCATGTATTGAAACCCAGTTAACGAGCAAAGTATCGATATATGTACATACATATGTGTCGCATAAATCATCCGACGTAACGTGCATTAGTCGTAAGCAATATTTTGCACTAAAAAAAAGTACGTCACTATTATCACTTCTCTCTCAATCTCCCACTGTAAAATTCCAACGCATTCTCTCCCCGTCAAACTTCAATGACAGATCAATCAACAATATCTCAAATATCCAGTCTTCAAGTTTAAGCGCAGATTGCATCTATTACAACTGCGAGCTTCCATCAAAATCAATGATAACAAGGAGTTGTTTCCCATCGGTGAACTAAATGCTTTCTTGAGCAAAGTGGTTTCCAAACTAAGGATTTGCGATAAGAACCCATTAAGTGTGCAATTCATTCAATAACTTTTTAATTCTTTAGATTAGACAAACAAAATGGTCCTTCTGAAATCATTTCATATGCGCCATATTCAAGCTATCAGGAGAGGATGCACAAAGAAATACTGCGCAGTATTAACGCTAGACGTCGAGAACGCCTTTAACTCTGCCAACTGGACATGCATTTTCAGATAACTGATCAGAATGATTGTCATGCATGACAGTGTTTTGTGCCTTACGCTACCTCAAGTGATCGGTTTCGCTGACGACATCACCGTGGTGACTGTGGCCAAGCATACATATCTACGACATAAAGTTTGTCACGGATGAAAGAGAAACTGGACCTTTAGTTAGTTTGATGAAGATCAATCGGTTATAATGTCTGGAATCATATACAACTACACCAAAGGCGGTTACTACATTACTGGATATATCGGAACAATTTCATATTCACCTAAGCTAGGTGCAGGGCCATAAAGATATTCCAGAGAAGTGCAAGACTGACAAAATTACTGATAGTCATCACAACCCGACCAAATAAAACGTGATTTGGTATGCCACTTGCTCCGTTTAAACTTTGTCATACTGGATGCTATTAGAAAGATTAACGAAAGATATTAGAAAGAAACGCTCATCTGACTAATATCATTAAGCCGTAAAACCTCTACTTGCGTATTATTTTTGCCTTCATAGAGGCATTTACGCCTTTTGCAGGATCTGGGACACCATGCTATTTCCTGCCTTTGCAGATATTTTACCTCATGACCAAAAAACAAAAATTATACATTTTTTACACCTTGTATTTAAAATTATCTACATATTCATATTTGATCATTCAAATCAAGCTTTAGCAACACAAGCGTTTACATTAAAAATGAATAATGCTTTTGACTTTTAGAAAGTGGGTCTCATTACGATAAATTTTTTTAAAGCTGGGAGTTCAGGTCGGGAATCCTACAATGATTGAAAAATGTTTGTCTTAGGCTGGCCATTCACTACACAAAATAAAATTTGAAATTTGCGTTTGCTCAGTGCATTTGTGTGTGTACTATTTGTACAGTTAACTGTGTAAAAATCAAAACTATTTGACTCCATAAACGTATGCTCATAAGCAGTAACTTATGACAGCAGTTCGAAAATTCCGAGCTTTGAATCAACATATGTCCAAATCTACGCAAATCAGATAAAAATGTACCCAAAATGATAAAATATTATTGTAGTGATAATGAAAATTAAAAAAGAGGCGAATCAATTGCATATTCTGGTAGAGAGAGGCGTTTGAAATGTAGGATGCATATCTACAATACTATGCAGTTATTTCAACAATTCAGTTTGGCCCAATTTTTTCTTTTTAAATACACAATATACATATAGCGCATTTCGAGCACATGTTCTCTGATTGAACATTTTATTTAAAATGAGAAAAAAATGTGCAGTTTACTTGGTACAAGCTGGCTTGCGTAAAATGTCAGTTATTTTGGCTAGTGAATGGCCGGCCCTACTTAAAATCAATGCAACGTTCTAATAATCTTCCAAGGAACTTTAAAAGGAATGGAACAGGAATGGATATTGGCTTGGTAAATATATACATAAGTGATGGTTTATTGTTAAAAGTTGATTATTAACTTACAAAGAGAACTTTCAAATGAAAATTTGTTTTATGTTAGTCACAGCACTATCTATCTACACTTTTCAATCTATGACTTCATATTTTAGTCTATGTATTCAAATGAAATAATTTAATAATGTAATATCTGCGGATGCGGATTTTTGAAGCATCATATCCAGGGATGCGGATGCAGATGTTAAAATTTGCGGTTGCGAATATTCCCAAGTTGGAAATCCCCACATTCCTACACTATATACTCACACTAAACAAACAATAACAAACACGTCAAATCTTGTCACCGAAATCAACGCTCCTATTAGTTAATCAACGCGCACCACTCGGCGGCTCAAACTATACTCTGTCCAACATAAATTGTCAGTACAGGGAAGATAGGGATGTTTGTCTCTCATTCGAACAGCGCCAGCTGGGTGTGCGCTGATTGGCTGCTGCATTTCAACCCCTATTTATATTCATGTGCATTCAGAGTTACCAGTGTCCGTTTTGTTACTCGTTCAGTTTTTTATCCCTAGGTTTTTATTGAGGATTTTTTGGTTATAGAGCTTTGGAAAAAAGTTATTTTTGATAAATGTTACCATCTTGTTTTGATCTGATATATTATTTCTTTTAATATGTTGAAAATACGTTAAAATGCAGTTACAAAATTGTAAGATGTTTTCTATTCTAAAATGTTTTAATGTTTTGCACTTTGTTTTGCACATTTTTCTCTCTTTTTGGGTTCAATTTTCAGTACATTGAAAAATACATAAAATACGCAATTGGTAAAATAGGATGTTTACTTTTTACTTTCAAGCAATGCAGTGAGTGAATAATTTAAAATTCTTGAGCATTGTTCTACGTAATTTGTTTAATCAACGAAAAAGATTGACAGGTTTCAATATTAGTTAGCCATTATAGATAATTAATTTTGGCATTTCAATTGATAAACAATGGGACCTTTGCCGATTCGTCTCTCATGAATCAAAGAAAGAAAAAAATCTTCGATAATGTCGCCAGTGTATATGCATAGATTCGGAAAAAGATATTATTGACCAACAATGCATAATTAGAATATTTTACGCAATAAAATAATTCAGAAGCAGGTCTTTTTTGCCCATCTTATACACTTACGCTCATCTCAACAGAACACAGAAGAAAGGTATATACATATCTTTTATTGCTTTATTGCAGGAAGTGTTTTTTAAATGTCGAGATTTTTCAAGAATGGTTTATAAATACAAATAAATCAATGAAAATTTCAATCTAAAAAAAATAGGACGGTAACCCTACATAATATATTTTCACATTTTTGGTAGTTTGAAATGGTACTGCGGCAACCCTGTAAGAACTTTTGCTAGAGTAGCACCTTACGGAAAACAAATGAATGCGAATGGGAGACAATCATCACTATCTTCCCTGTACTGACAATTTATGTTGGACAGAGTATAGCAAAAATGTTAAAGAATATTAGGTAGGGTTACCGTCCTATTTTTTTAGATTGAAATTTTCACTTTCTGCAATTAAGTAATAAAAGATATGTACATACCCTTCTTCTGTATTCTGCTGAGATAAGCGTAAGGGTATAAGATGGGACTTTGGGACAAAATCTGGCAACCGTGTGAACAACCGTGTAGTTTGTTAATTTTAGCTCATTTGCAGCTCATTGTTAGTACATTTGTACTTTCTGTCGTTTTTAAGTTCTAAGACTCAAGTTTTTCGTTTAGACATGGGTTTAATTGTATATGAATTACGTAAACTCCGGATTACTTTGGCAAGAATATAATAAGAACTTATCAAACTTCTATGAATATAGTGAGATAAATAAGAAAGTAGTAATACAATTTTCTTCCAAATCATTATAGCTTAAAAAATTCTACCTAATGAAATTACTCTAGCCTAATAATCGTCTAGTATATCTAGTTGAGTGTCTTGCGTTTGGAGAGAGACTTCGGTCAAAACACGCACATGGAGATATAATAAAACAAAAAAATAGTATCATGGGCTTAAATCATAAAAGCGACACTCATCAAGAACAAATTAGTAATAATTAACCATTGAGAAAACTGATGAAACTTTTATCAATAACAATCGAAAAATTAAATTAAAACAAGAACGTAATACATTATACATAATACGGAATCAAATCCAATTTAAGGAACAGTTTTTTTTTTTTTTAAATATAAACATAACTTAAGATTAGTATTGTACACTGTTCAGAAAACTTACCTGCCAAATGGGTTTATTCTTGCTGTCGATTGCGCCAAATTCTCTTTCGTGAGCTCTGGTTAGAACTTGTTTGTATAAAATTTCAGCTTCGGAATATTTTCCTTGTTTCAAATAACAGCTTGCTAAATTATTTTTGGTTTTTGCTACATTTGGGTCATCAGGGCCAAGCTTTGTTTCATAAATCTCAAGCGCTCGCTGGTAGTATTTTTCGACTTCATCATATTTTCCCTGATTTTGACATAGCAAAGCTAAGTTATTAAGTTGCTTTGCAACATCAGGATGATCTTTGCCAAGGACCTTTTCACGAATTTCTAATGCACGTTTACATAAAGGTTCAGCGTCCTTATATTTACCGCGTTTGCCATACAAGACGGCTAAATTATTGAGAGTAGCCGCTACTGCTGGGTGATTCTCTCCAAGTGTTTTTCCGCGAATCGAAAGAGCGTCATTAAGAAGATTCGCTGCTTCCTTGTATTTGTTCTATTAAATGTTGGATATGTATAAGACTTAGAAAACAAATATTCCAAGATAAGAACTTACCTGGTCGCGATAGACCAGAGCCAATATGTTCAACATTGTAGCTACATCAGGATGATCGTGTCCACTAGTTTTTTCCAGATCTTCTAACGCTTGCTTACAAAGTGGTACAGCTACTTCATATCTAGATTTTCATTACATTTTTATGTTATCCGTTTAATTTTATTAAAATCATACCTTCCTTGGGAAGCATACTGAATTACTAAATTGTGCAGTGTTCGTAGTCTCGCCGGTATTTCATAGCCCGACGTTTGGTTAGCAAACTGGCTAGGTGGTGTTGGGGACATATTATTGCGCTCCTCATGTTCTTCATCAGGAAACAATTCCACTACTGGATCAGTGCGGGATTTTTCATTACATTCCTCTTGCTCTTGATTATCGTCATATTTTTTCACTGAAGCCATGAATTCCAAGTGCTTTTTTTCTTCTTCTAATTGGGCAACTAATTGCTCAGAAGCCTGAAACTTTTGTTGAGTATTTGCCAATTCATCTCTAAGCCAGGCGTTTTCTTGATGCAAACGCCTTACTTGCGTTTTAAGTTTCTGTTTTTCAGCTTCAATATTTTGTAAATGAGATGCCAAGGCCATCATTACTTGAGCTTCGCTAACGCCCAATTCAATGTGTTCAATATTTTTCTGAACGATTTCGGATTTTTCATTGTCTCGATGTGCTTCACCCATTCCAGCAATAAGAGAAACATGTTCCACGCGCAATGCCTCTAATCCTTGAAGAACTGTTTTTGTGTTGCTTACTATTTCATCTTGTGTCATTTGCGTCATTTTGCCGATGTTTTCGATTTTTCGACTAAAATATTATATTAAATAAATAAATAAATAAATTATTCAAATTCTTGATTAAAGATAAGAAAAATATATTTTAAATTCAAAAATTAGTAATAATTAGTAATGGGCCTTTAATAATTCCATTCACACAACGGCAAACCAATATACCTGATCTATTTTTCACGAATAGATTTAGCGCAAAACCTTCTCACTCTAATCATCAATATTTTTTTCTAAAGGCCAGAGCACAATTTTTAGGCTGCGTTGTGATTATTTTACGCGCCGTTAAGATTATATTGACGACGCGTTCTAACCGCTGCTTTAGAGGACGTCAAACAGAGACCGTTTAGCAAATTTTATTGAATGAAAAGATGGATAAATACAAATTATGTGCTCAACGTTTCTTTTATCGTGGCCCAGTGAATCCCTCAGCGAATATGTGATTATAGTTAGTGATCCATGAGAGGTCATGATGCACGCGCTAATCCCTGCTATTTGCAGATTGATGAAGATGGGTTTCTGCAATGTCTAAAACTGCATCATTGAAAATACATATGTATCAGAAAATTACTCAGATTAATCTCCACCATTCAATGGTGCGTTAGATAATCTGCTTGCCTTCTAGATGAGGATGACATTGACATTGGCATTGTAGAAGAAAAGATCATCCATATAGGGAATCAAAGACAACCGGCCACTGATGAGAAATTGAGATTTTAATTACGTTACAATTACATTTCAAATACACTGTAGTTTTAATTGAGATTACAATTACACAATTACAACTACAAATTACAATTAAGGGTGTATTTTCCCCCATTTTATTTAATTATTATTCTAAAGAAGAACCTGGATTGGATTTTCGCAACATTTATAATTAGCACTAAAAGCTTACTGAATATTATGATGAAGCGTATAGACAATCTGATAGCGATGACAGAACTATGGGAAGACACAAATTTTTGTGGGAAAATCGGACCAGATCAAGAGTTATTGATTTTAAGCCGATAAGTGATTTTATTGCCTGACTGTAATCCGCAGATCGACAATAGACCAAATTTGCACACTCAAGACAAATCCTGGAAAAGACTTGAGTCTTGAGCTCTACCAGGCGATAGCCCAATTCGAGATACCGGCAAAACTTATCCAGATGTGTCGCGTAACGCTGGAAGACACGTGATGCTCTGTGCAACTTAGAAACAACTCTTCGGAGCTCTTCCAAACGTGCACCGTATTCAGGCAATGAGATGCGCTGTCATTATCGTGTTGGAGCAGATAGTGCGGAGGGCAAGTGTCAACACGGAAGGCACTATCTTTCACAAATCCCTCCAACTGATGGGATACGCAGACGATATTGACATCATCGGAAGATCCCGGCACGCCGACGTAGAGGCGTTTACGGCGATTGATGAGTAGGCGAACCGAGTTGGTCTTGAAGTGAACGAGGACAAAACGAAGTATACATATGTTATCAACAAACAAAAATTTATCCGTCCAAAACATTGGGCAGAACGTCACTGTTGATAACTATAATTTCGAGGTAGTTAAGGAGTTCACCTACCTCGGACCAAATATGTATTAATCCTACAAATGACACCTTTGTAGAGGTCCAACGAAGAATAACCCTAGCAAACCGCTGCTACTTTGGTTTGGCAAAACAACTGGGTTCAAAACTCCTAACTCGACGGACAAAATTAATGCTATATAGAACGCTCATCTTACCAGCCCTGTTGTATGGAGAAAGCTGAGCGAATATTGGGCACCTTCGAGCGAAAATAATTCGTCGAATAGTAGGTCCCTTATGCGAGGAGGGCGAATGGAGGAAAAGATACAACCACGAACTCTATAAGCTATAAAATAAAATAAAACTAATTAATTGTTAACCATTTTTTCATGGAAAACCTTGTGTATGAATTGCAGACTCCAGTTCGGTTGATGAATATTTTCTTGATGATATTCGAGAAACAAACCAAAGATGTAAGTAAAAACATTATCACATTCATTGCATATCGTTTTAGATTTATAAATTATCTATCCTTTTGCAGATGTTCCTTCAGTACCTCCTTATGAAAAAGAAAAACAACCGAAGGATATATACGTGCTTATTTCCATCGAACAGGTAAGAATTGATCTATCTTGTGTTTTAAATCACTCTGACTAGACTAATACGTCCATATGTTTAGATGTTAATTTAACACCTATGGTCTCGGAGAGTATCGCATCAGTAGGTGAAATGCATCAGGAAGATGAAGAAACTACTTCCAGCAAGAAAACTCATAAAAAAAGGAAAATTCAGGTCAATGGAACAACGTATCCCTCGAATCAGAAGATGTCATCAATTGCACAATTTGCAAATGCAGATTAAGAAGATGCGTTTGTCGGATTTGAAGAAACTTCGGTTAAATTTCCAAGCATTTATCAAATGCAAATGCGATCAAATTGCAAACCTAATTTCCGTTTGGCCCAAGTAGAGTGCCAGTTGTCAGCATTTCTAGTGGAACACAATATTTCATTCCTAACGATGGACTATTTAGCGCCTTTATTACAAAATACTATTCCTGATTCTAAAATTATAAACAAAATTTCATGTGCAAGAACAACGTCAGCTTCAATGACTAAATAATTAAGCATAGTTGTTAGATTAGTATACCGAGTAAAGGTTCACGACTTCTTTTTTGCGCTTTTAAAAGTAAGTAGCAGTGATGCAAGTTCCTTGTATGCTGTTATTGTTGATCTTTTTACAAAATATAACTTTAATTACAAGCATTTTTTAATTGGATTTGCAGCTGATGGAGCAAATGTGATGACAAAGGCAAAACATTCGGTAGCGGCACTTCTAGATTGTCCGCACTTAATAATTTTTAAGTGCATACAATTTTATTCAAATTTTTTTTTCAGATTTTCAAACATTACTTGAGTATAAATTTTTTCGACAGCCGGCACACATTTTTTTTCACATTTACGGCCTTGCGTTCTGAAGAAGTGGAAAACAAATAAATAATAAGAAATAATAATAATAAACAAATAAAATATGTTAGGTATTGCGCACCTCATAAGTAAGCAAAGACGAAAAATAAATAAAAAAATGCTACAATCCGCCTGGAGCGGATCGTATGATACCCTATCCCTATCTTATTTGCTCGTGTCAGTGGGCGGTGGAAAATGTATTCACAAAATTTTCTATTTTGCCCTATAAACTAATATGTATTTTTACTCGAAAATTAATTTTTGAAGTAAACGCCCCTAAAAAGTGGGCGTGGACATATGCAATGTATAGACGATTTGTAGATCAAGTGTAAACATATTTGTTTAAGTAAGTTTTTTCGAGTTTCATATGAAAATAGTGAAAAAAGGTGATTTTTTTAAAAAGTGGGCGTGTCAGTGGGTGGATTTTAAACATTTTTACACTTGTATTGCTTACTTTTCCAAAGACCTCGTATATAAAATTTCATCAACCTAGCTCAACATTGCTCAATCGACTCGGCTACTGATGCTGATCATTTATATATGTACTTTATGTGGTCTATCTTCAATATTTCTCTATGTTACAAACTATGTATCAAACTTAATATACCCTTAGGATAGGGTATAACAAAAAGAAACTGTGGACTGTGTAGTTAAGGAGTTCACCTACCTCGGAACAAATATTAATCCTACCAATGACACCTTTATAGAGATCCGACGAAGAATAACCCTTGCAAATGCTGCTACTTCGGTTTGGCGAAACAACTGGGTTCAAAACTTATAACCCAACGGACCAAATTAATGCTCTATAGAACGCTCATCTTACCAGTCCTGTTGTATGGAGCCGAATGCTGAACGATAAGTAAGAAAGCTGAGCAAATATTGGGCACCTTCGACCCAAAAATACTCCGTCGGATATTAGGTTCCTTATGCGAGGAGGGCGAATGGAGGAGAAGATACAACCGCGAACTCTATGGACTGCACCAGGATGTGGACGTAGTCCAAAAAGCCAAGATACTACATTGGCTCGGCCACATTGAGCGAATGGACAACAATGCTCCAACCAAGAGGATATGCGAATCCCAGCCCCCAGGTTCGAGACGGCGAAGACCGAACCTCCGGTACAAAGACCAAGCTGTCGCGGATGCCAGAAAACTTGATCTTCACAACTGGAAGCAGCGTGCCCGGGACCGCAGAGGATGGAAAGTTCGGAAGCTCTTTAAAAAGAAGAATTCTTATCTGGATGCTCAATGCCAAAAACTGCCATGTCGCTTTCTTTGTTAACATAATTGCAAACGTATTTGATGGACCCCACCGATTTACAGTACTCAACATTGATGTGCGCTTTGAATACTTTAGATAGAAGAGAAAAATATGGAACAATCCAAGAGTTGTCCACCAAGCCATCTTTAACTTTCACTTTCGTTGCGACTGTTTTACTATTGTCATCTGGCGATCGTCGACGATATCCGTCTTTGCCAGTGAAAAATTCTTGAAAACCTAAAGTATAAGGATTCCACCGCCACCAACGAACAATCATAGGAAGATTAGCTTCATTTGGATTTTTTTTCACAGAAGTAGACGAAATAGTCGGGAAATGTAATTTCTGCTGATATGATCCTATAGAACCAGACAGATTTACACAAACATATGTAGGTAGAGATTGAAAAGTTGTAAAATGATTTAAGGCACTTGTACCATAATATGAAAATTCGCATTGGAAAAAAATGTAATAACAAAATTATTGTGATTATTTATCGTGATATATCGGCGTAAAGTGTAAACAGTACAGACGCAAAAAGGTGAACAATTAAAAACGTTTCCGAATAATTAATTTTCACTCAACAATTGATCATTTTCACAATAAAAATCTACTTCTACTTTTACTTTTTACTACTTTTATTGCTCGCTTTACGGGTCTTAAGCGTAAATAACGAAAGAGTTGATGTTAATTTGTGTCTGTTTGCATTGCTCATTATTCCGGCTTCGATTTATATTTTGTTGTAATGTAATATATACACTACACTACCTATACATATAATATGACTCCATCGTGTATTCGCATTAGCAGTTTACATTTACAGTGAATAAGAAATCACATTCACAGTTACAACTGCGAAAGAAAATTCACGAGATAGCATATTTCTACTTTCCACACACAAACTTACACATTTCAAACTAACATATGTTAATAGACAGAAAATTGAATTGAAGTAGACGAGAAGGAACAATCCTCAAATAAACCATTTATTAAATTAGTCCAAGACATTAACGTCTTTTCTAACAACTCGCGTGGGTCATGACGGTGCCATGTTAAAATCTACGATAGGACTCTTTACTTATAGCTATAATTGGGAAATTCGTTTTGACGCGTACTTAAAACTAGTTGAATTTACACAACCGAGCTTTGGGTACATGCACCCACGGCGATACTTTGGAGCTGTTCCCAATTTTAATTTGCTCCCACACACACCTACATACTTATACATATATTCACATACATACGACCCGGTCTCGCAAAATAAAAAATCGAACTCGTATATTAATATGATATGTCAGGACTAATAAGTGATTATTATCATTGAATGTAGTATATTGTTTTTTTTTTTTTATTATTTTGCAGGATTGTTAATGTCATTCTTTGTTAACGACTTTACGTGCAGTGTAAAGTTCTTCTCATCTTTATACTCTAACTTTGATTATAGTTCACATAGAAGTTAGTAGGATCTAGAAGGTGTTTGCAGACAGAATGGCGTACACAGGTAGAACATTCTTCATTCTCTGTATACTAATCATAGAAACCAAATATTTTCCCGGCTTTAATTAATTAATAATTAAGTAAACCCTGAATAAAAGCGAAATTTTATTATAATAACATAATATTACCATAACCTAACATCCACAAAAATACTTACATCCTGTAATCGTGAATAGCCTTGGAAATTATCATCTTTTTATAGTTTAAATTGCAAGTTGTTAATGTACCCTCTTTTACAATCAATTATTGCTCA
Source organism: Chalcosyrphus nemorum (assembly GCA_949716465.1). Classification (NCBI taxonomy): domain Eukaryota; kingdom Metazoa; phylum Arthropoda; class Insecta; order Diptera; family Syrphidae; genus Chalcosyrphus; species Chalcosyrphus nemorum. The sequence goes on from OX454334.1 coordinate 41,701,302, forward strand.
CTCATTTTACATTCTTTTAGAATGCATTAAAAAATAGAATATTTATATATTGTTTTAAGATAGATATTTATCAACACGACAATGAACGAATAAGCACGAAACGAAAATACATAAATATTGTATAAATATACACTGAAAATAAATTTAGTTAATAATTCACCGAGAACATCATCAGAAAAATTATCAAAATACTTCAAAAGCGTATGTAAAAGAAATGACGAAAATGAGTCACCACAGCTCTTCTATATGTAATCATAAAACTACAAATATGTAAAAGCTCAGCATAAAAAAATTTCTGTATTTATACACTAGCACAATCTTCAAATTTTTATCGTAAGTTTGTATGTTATGTTCGAAACACTTTCATCGTCAATATAATTTAGGAAACAATTGATTTTCAGCTGTAAGGATTATTAACAATGCTTTATAAATTTTTACATGTCTTCGACGGACGGACTTTAAGTGCTGACAATACAATACATAATAAGATTGAAGAATGAAACTACCACTGACGCGAAAAAAACTTTGAACGAAGGGGGAATATCGATTTTTTTACTTGAGAACTTAATAAAAGCTTTCGAATCAAAACAAAATCACTAAGGGTGGAACTGGGTGCAATTATGGATGGTTGAAATAGGGTGCCATTTCCATATAATAACGTCCAAAATCATAAAAGATTATCTTATAATTAAACTGTAAATGACTGGTGTTAGTACATTGAGAATACTTAACCCTAGATGATAATATTAATTTTTATTTCCATTTTTTTTATTTATCAGCTTCTTTTTATAACCTATCCTAAGGGTGTATTTAGTTTGATACATAGTCTGTAACTTAGAGAAATATTAAAGATAGACCACATTAAGTATATATAAATATAAATGATCAGCAACACTAGCCGAGTAGATTGAGCCATCCGTCTGTAAGTTTTTGGTGGAAGTGACAAACATACATGTCTGCATCAGGGATGCCATTTTCCAATAACGAAGGTGAGAGTTTTAGAAGTTTACAGAGAAGTAATTTAGGGGAGTACAGGAATATAAGGAGTATAATGTTTGTTTTAAAAAAAAAAACTCTTCCATAACTTTCAAGGACAGGTACACGACGCCGAAAGAGTTCCCAGAAATTTGTTTTTGTGACAATCGGCCTAAAAGAACTTCAGGACTTGCAACATGGATTCATTGGGCCATCGCACACTGAAGTAATTTTACCCACGGGTAATCCATGTGTATCTTTTACTATCATCATACACTGGATAATTAATGCGGAGTAAAACTCTGTTTTTAACCTCGAAATTGACAACTTGTGTATGTATTAGTATTACACTGCTTCAACACTGGCTGAATTTTTACCCCGTTCTTACTCAGTTGTAAACAGGTGTTTACTGAAATACAAGAGGCCACAATAGGTTCTCAGTCATTGTAATTTGAATAAGCCCTTCATCTCCCTCTTCTATATAAAGTCCGTTTTACCACAGGGTAATTACACTAGTGCGTCCATTCAATGAAATAAGGGTGACAAAAAAGTAAACGGTTACTTCCAAAGTATTATACGATTTAATAAAATAATTAATAATAGTATTATGTATTTGGAAAAATCAAAATGTTTTAAACGGAGTAAAATCAGGATGAGGGGAGTACGGACGAATACTCCCTTAGTAGTACATTTGGCCACCCTGGTCTGTATATAGGAAAGGGATAGGGTATCACACGATCCGCTACAGGCGGATTGTAGCATTTCCATATGTTTCTTTTATAAAAAAGAACAAAAAAATTTACACACTTATTTTTTTTTTGGTAATGTCTAAAGCGCGTTTAACATATAGTTTTACCATATTTTGATCACCATAAGTAACAAGCGCAACTACACCTCCCAAATCTGACGGAGCTGCCTTAGGTACAAAATTCCCGGATACGTACCACGACTCCCATTAAGAATGTGAACACTAACGTCCTTTAAACGGTTCCAAAGATATCGCTCGAATTTAATACATATTAAGACGATATATGTAAAGTTCTATAAAATCGCTTTCCACCTATTTGGTATGAAGACCTAATAACGGTACTTTACTTCTAGCCAACTTAACAAAATGCAGATTTTCTCAAGGGATCCGTTAACTTATTATATGTATGTGGAAATGACTGCTTAATAGTTTAACTCAATACAATTTAATTTAAAAAAAAAATTACATACGGCATACATATGTATTTTATGCACATACATAATTCATATATACAATTTTTTTTATTTTTTTTTAATACATAATATATATAATTTATACCCAAATGAATGAATATTGGTGATATATAGCCAATCGATTTATGTTTCTAGAAAACACAACGAATCACCAGTACCGGTTTGATCAAAAATCTAAAAAATTATGCTAGTTTGAATTGGGTTGTTAGTGATGAAAATCGTGCTACTAGTGGCAGTTAACTGTTTAGCATATACAACACATATTAAAAGCTTCTTTATTCAGCCTGAATTGTTTCGCAAATCTTAAATAATTACAAATCCTTCAACTTTCGTATCATTTGGAATCAATCCCTTCTTCAAAGAGAATAGGACAAAAGCCGACACTATCCATTTGACAACATATGATAAAACGATACTAATAACTGAAAAAATTTACAATTCCTTCCTATTTGACATTAATCAGCAGATTTCGATAATGTAGACTGCGGACAGATAATACAGTTTATCCGTCAGATTTTAAAATAAAGCCTAGCTCATAATGAGAATCAGTTATCACAACATGATAACGGACTGATTGCTGCCTCAAATTGACGCCGATTATTAGCGCAGACTGATTTGCTATTTGAATGGGATTGGACTAAAAGTGAGAAATGTAGAAAGAAGATATTTGTTGCCAAATCCGAAAACTGAGTGGATCAAAAATGCGTGGATATGAATGTAGAGTTGTTTTTTTTTAGTGAACCGGGTAATGACAGCTTTATGGAGAGTAATGACAGCTTTCGCAGAGCATATAATGTACAGTTTTTGTGCCGAGAAAAGGGACGAATGTAAAGAAGTATACGAAAAAAACCGAAATCTAACGAAAAATCGCATGCACCAATATTGTCTGCAAATCGCTGTCCTAAAATAAGCAAGGTATTAAGGAAAGTTTAGTGGTTTCGTAAATATCATTTCCACCGATAACATAAATGCACACATTTCATGCTCTTTCTGCGCATTTTTTCATTTGCATAGTGGTTTGAAACGGACTCTATTTTTCATTTGCATAGTGATTTGAAACCACCTATCGGATCCAAACTTCACAGAAACACTTTCGGGCAAGATCACTTGATATAAGCTTAATTGATTCGGTGGTTTCATGGTCTATAGAATCCATACAACCTATAGGGTACAATACTACATACATATAACATATACTCTACCAAATAAGTGAGCGGGCAGATTGCAAGAGAAAGACCGTATGAATTGATCAATTGCCAAATGACGTTGATCTGCTACAACTGTTGCGCACAAAATTTCTTCCAATTTTTCCGTAAAGCCATCGTTCAAATTAAAAGTTATGGTTACGAGTCATCCAATAAGCCAATATTAAGTGACGTAAAATTTAATCTTTTCCTCACTTAATTTACTGTTATTGTTACGCCTTATTCCCTATTTTTTAAGTCAATTATGGATGAAAAAGCACAAATGAATCAAAACTAGTGCAAGTTTTTTTTCTTTGCACGACCAATTTTTGTCTTTGAAAGACGACGATCCAGCTATCCAACCAGACACGTTTTTCTGTCTAATCTTGTCTTTTTGTCTTGTTGTGTGCGGTGCGGAACGACGGTGGTTCCAGACATGTTTGTCTTGTTTGGTGTGTGTTGGCCGTATGCAAGGCTATGTATTTTCTACAAGCAGTCATGGTGCACATCGAGACAAGGAGAGATTTTTTGTCTGTCTTCTTTGACAGACAAAAGATTCAATGGATTGTTTTTCGATAAGACAAGAAAGGACGTTGTCTGATCCGGTGTGTTTTCGCCTAACGCAACAAAACCATATTTTTGTGCGGCAGTTATCTACATTCGAAAAATAGCAACTAAATTGGAAAAATAGCAAATTACGGAAGGCATAGGGAAACAGGTATTTTGCGACTTAGTGTGATATATTAAGATGCCAAGCTCATAATCAAACGACTTATGTATGTACATGTTAGAATTAAAAAAATACCTGTAATAATAGATTCTGCAAACTCATGGTACATAAAAATTTTAAAACATATGCCCTGGTCTAATGTTAGACCACTTAGGCACAGTTTTTCAGTGATAGCTCTGAGTTAAAGCAGAATTAATTAAACCTGAATTATCTTATTATTATTATCTCTGTCCCAGAAAAATAGTCAGTAAATTACACAGGGGTGCCTGTATATTTTCATGGCATTCTATTTCAAGAATTGCCACTGAAAATTAAATGGAAGCACTGATTTACATACAATTTGTTGTTGTAATTTTCATAAAATGCGTGTAAATCCCACCATGACCTACCCGCGACGCAGCCAATCTCTGTGTGAGTTGAAAATATGATCGTCGATACAGAGTTACCATTAGGAAATCAGAGCAGACCGCTACAGCTTTGGGAATTTGTACTTGCAACTGCAAGAGCAAATAATTGAAATTGAGTATGTGAAGGAGTTGCATTATAATTTTGTTTTTCTATTGAAATCCATGAAATAATGTTCGCTTTTTACGCTTTATAATGAAAATTATTTTCGCCTAATTTTTAAGCATTCAATTTATTCGCGATGCAATAAGTGATTTAATAAGTGTGTTGTGGTAATACAGTTCTTTGTTGTGATTAATACTATTGTGTACAAGGAGAAGAATGGGAGAGCTATGGGTAATGCAATCTGATTTGTGACGATGTGTCACGTATACTATGGCAACCCTCTAAGAGCTTCAAAGAGTGACACACTTATACCGTAGACAAAAAAATACAGATGTCGCCCATATAAAATAATGAGGCAAATCTTTTCTCGTAGGCGACAAGCCAGAGGTGACAAATAGCTTTCAAAATAAAAAGCTCAAGGAATGTGAAACTATTTGTCGGTTAAGAAATCTTAAGCTTTTTCTTTTTCCTCTCATATTTCTCATTCTTCCGATCATGTGTGACGTTTTTTTTTATCTGTTTGTCTTATCATGTGCAAAAGAAAAACGGAAAAAATGTATGTACATATTTCGCGATGCAGATTGATTTAATCAAGTGTTTAAAACTTCATTGAAACAACATTTTGTAGGTTATAGGTGATCTATACTGCTGAAAAAAAAAACAACTTGCCGAGATCGGCACTCCGCAAAGCAAAACTTTTCTTTTTTCGTTTTGGAGCCCAGGTAAACAAAAAGAATATTGTGCGGGACCAGACCGAAAGTTTTTTTTTTGTGTGCGATTTTTCATTTGATCTGAAGGAGTAGAAAAAAATAGATTTTGCTGTCCCTGCAGTTAAAGCTTTTCAAGAAGCTTTTTTTTTCAGTGGATTTCATTTTCATATACCACTTTTTTGTATGAACGTGCGACACCTGTATATTCTTTGTATTTGCTTATACCATCTAATGCAACAGGACAGAAAGGCAAACATCCTACCTTCCCTGTACTGACTATTTTTCTGGGACAAAGTATAGTTTTACTATCAGATTTAATCAATCAGACTTGTTGAGATCATCAAATACAGGCAGTGCACAAAATATTCAACGAAATGTGAGCAAATCAGTTAAAAGTGTTTTTTTATTCAATAAGAATTCGGTAAAGAAGCACACATAATTCACACATAAATCTTCAGTGATATGTAATAGAAAGTAAAATGCCAATTATTACATGGAAATATCAACTTCATAATATGCAGTAAGTCTACATATTATTATTCATTTTTCAGTCGCTTGAATACTGAATGGGAGAAATAAATTTGACTGTATCATGATACATACATATGTACATATATATCATATCAGTTCAGCTGTTGAAAAACTGAAATAATAAACAAAACCAAATGTTTTTTTTTTGTAAATCACAAGTTTTCATACAAATAGAAACAAATTTGTTGTTGCTATTTTGGATTTTCAGTTTTGTTTTGTTAAAAAACATCTGTCTTATCAAATTCATCAAGTCAGTCAACTCTGGCTTAGAATTCACTGGGTGTTAACACGAGTTTAATCCAGAAATTCGGATAAGAGTTTACTTCGACTATGAGCATTATGCACACAGATATATTTAAATAAATGGGTAAATCACACTTTACTGTACATATATTAATATGCGTGCATATAATAAAATGTTTGAAGTGACTCATGCTACCAAGACCTAAATCATGGCATATGAAGTCATCTAATCTATGGAATTAGCAGTAATTAAATAAGAAGCAAAGCCAGGGAAGCAATTGTATCACCAAACAAGTATCGACATCCATGAATTAGAGTTCAAGCTTTTGCGCAACCCATATTTAAAAAAAAAGCATTAGTTTAAATTTCATTACAATAAAAACTACAACCAAAAAATCTTTACCTTGCACAAAGAATTGAGGAAAGCTGTTTTCTCACTCGTTACGGTAAATCTAGGCCTGGATCATAAAATGTCGATGTGGAAAAATGAAATCGGAACTGGAAAGTAGATACAGATTTTCACGAATTAACTGCATTTATTTATTTATCTATTATTTTAACATTTGCCTTTACACTGTACTACCACTTTCCAATTAGGCTATTTGACAACCACTCACAATGAAATTAATAAAATGGCGTTTAAAATAATGAAATTGTTCTTAATTTTTTTGCGACATATTTGGATTTTACAAATGATACCACAAATTATTGCTAGGAGCTTATCATTATCCACATGGATATATATAAATTTAAAGTTTCACAGAATGCAATTTCGAATTTAATTAAAAACTCCACAAGAGAAATGATATTCGTGAAATGAAAACAGATTACATACAGTACGAAGGTAGACGCAGTTGAATTCTCTTAGCAATAAACGAATACTAGATGGCGCAATTACAACAGCGGCTCTTTTTATGTCGACACGTACTGCAATCAATTTATGAAAATACGTAGAGTGCAACCGAAATCATGCCACTGAAGTTTACGATTGTAAAAAATGAAATCTAAACCAAAAACTGTTAAGTTTTAATAATAAATTAAATACACTTTTTGCTAACGAAGAGCTATGTCTTGAAAAATAGAACTATAAGAGATAAGTCATAAAAAATGAGTTTTTTAATGACCAATAAAGCTTAATTTCTACATAACATTTATACTAACTTTATTTTTAATTTCAAATGTTGTTATTCTGATTTGATATCAATGGATAAAAAATGTATGTAAGTGCTAAAGTTATAGGAAATTTTAAATCTTTCATTGACTTTGAGGTGCTAAATTTCTGGTCTTATACATATCGCTGGCTGAGCACTATAATGTTCTATGTAAAGGCACCAACATTTTGAGTATGTATGTATATAGCGATGGCAATAAGACACAAAACTTTAAGCCTGGAAGCCCGATTTTGAGAAACCATCGTTTTTAGTCTAAAATGAAGGTTTTAAATAATTTTTATTCTTTTTTCGTTGTATACCTAGAATAATGTTTGCAATAAGAAGTATATATTTGAGAAAAAAATTAGAAATATTGTATTACGAATATGAATAAATTAGCTGGCCCGACAGACGTTTTTTTGCCCTTTCCTTACTGTATGTATTATTAAACAATTATCCGAAATTTTCCTATCAAATTTTTCACCTTTACATCGTCCAAAATCATCAAATCATGAGATAAAATGCAAAAATTTCGTCGAAAAAAAATTCAAATTTTTCGCTTTTTCCCGGAATTTCCCACTAAGAATTTTCTATTTTTCCTTTCGAAAAGCTATTCCGGAACAATTGCACACAAAATTCCATCTTCGATTTTTACAATTTCCCTACTTTGCCGGTGGATTATTCCAAAATTTTCTTTCATAAAAACCTTCTTCTGGCAATTACGAAGAACTTAAAAAAAAAGGGAGCCAGTTCTCAATTGACAAATTAGTATACATTTTTCACACCATTTTTATATACATATATAGATATAGATAAATCTCAATCTGAACTTAAGTCAGCATAAGCTTTTTGTATTATTGCCACAGATGTGTTATGTGTATGTGATTTGAATTAACTTGCATCAAAATCCTTCCCAACGAGTTGAAATCAGTCGTGTATTGTTGAAGTATATACTTATAGATTATTTGTAAATAAAGCAATGTTAAACTTGCTTTTGTCAATGTTGTATGTTCTATTGGAAAGCATTGGTTCTAAAAGTGTTCATCCAGTTTTCAAAGATGCTGTGGTAATGTGTTTCTCTAAATCTGCTGATGAAGTAGTTGTTGCTGTTACCATACTCAGTCTGTTATATTCAATTGAATTCAATTGTATGCTGTTATTGTTGCTGTGCGTTTCACATCACAGCATCGGTCTATTTACCTCTACTATTGAAGTTGCTGTTGCCATGTCAATGTGTTTCTGCTATAATACATTTTTCTTCCATAAAGTCTGCTCAACTGAAGAAAAATAACGCAAACTAAAATGTAAATGGAAAAAATAAATAAACTCTATGAACATAACAAGAAAGAGAATTGTTAAAAATTAATGTGTTGATGAAAAAAGACAGATATATCTGCGAGACAAGTAACCACCACATACGTTTCTCTACAAAAGCTCAAACAAACGAGTTGCAAGCAAGATTAAGTTGTCTAACAGCAGTTCAGTTCAGTTCTTTATTTAGGGTTTACCGTTTCCCTTATTCTTTACATGAATATGTTTGTTTCTCTTACTTACTAATACTTATAGATAAGTGCTGAAAATAAATAAATTTGAAAATACTAGCATGAGCGAGTAAACAAAATGCAGAGAAAGTTGAATCATAGATGGCGCGGTCTCTTATCGAAGACAAAATCCATCAATTGGGCGTATTCGGCGAAATCTTTTATTCTGTTATGGCTTCCCATACAAAAATTCGAACTGTCAAAATATCGTTTATGATTTCTTTTTTTGATATTCTGCCTGACAAAATCCGTTATAAGCCACAACAGAATAAAAGGGAGATTTTTGTGACTTTATCATTGTATATCGAATCAGTTTTTGAATGAAAATGTATATCTGTATAATAATTCGTCAATGAAATGCTTGTATAAGCAGACAAATGTAATGAATATGCATACAAAATACACGTTTTATGTATTACTATTATTTGTAAATTCACAATTATGCCATGATTGAAACATAAATAAGTAAGTACAAATAAATTCACAATGAATTGATGCATACTTTTAACCGACTTCATTTGAAATTATATTTGAATAAATAAGTAGGTATAGTTCTATGACTTAAGCGTTCGAGATCTATAAAATGGCGTTTACAAATCTTGGCGCCGCAGAAACCGTAGAATCCCCAAATATCGTACTCTACATTTGAAATAAGCATTTTTGGGAACGAACTAAAAGATTTGTTTAGATAAACGGTGCGCTCTTCGTCAATATCACCGGCCTTAAAATTTGCTGCTGCTATTTTTTTTCCTGAAGGAATCTATCAAAAGTGTAGTGGCCACGATTTTAAATTAAGTTTAGCACAACTCACAATTTCTGTAGTATTAAAATAAAAGATTTTAGATTTTTTTACTTACACGTTGCCCCTTATAATTATCAGTGCAAAAACTCGAACTCGAGATATTAATTAATTCTGACATTACGATGATAGAGAAGCTCGAAAAAGTAGGTCTGCAAATTCTGTCTGTCTGTGTCCCTAGGCTACAGCCTGAACGGGTGAACGGATTTCGATCAAATTTCATATCTAAGGCCTGTGTGATAGTCCCTAGAAGAGAAATTGAAATTTTTGTTTTAGCCTTATTATTAAGGTTTACTTTACTTATGACCAATTTCACAAAAATTAGATTTTCTCGAAAGCGGCTCTAATAATTTTTATTAAATTTAATATTTGGTTTGGATTGCAAGATTGCAGTCAGTTGACATTTAACATTTCTTACCAAAATTGTTAACAACAGTACTTTAGCTATAATTTTTTGTGCAAAATGGTTTGCACATAAACGGCTTCAACGATTTTGGTTAAATTATACACTAAGATTAATACAGAGCTGTTCAATTTCATCCAAATCAATTACATTAGATTAAAAATCGAAAATGATATAAAATGGCTAAGCTTTTTATTGGCTAAAAGTGCGTATAACGGTACTTTTTTAAGGATTAAGGGGTTTTAGCCGATTTGCGCGATTTAATTTAAATTTTATATTAAAACTACTTTTCTAAAGCCACATAAGATGGCATACACCTTTTTTTTTGTTAAAAGCGCTAATAACGATACTTTACTTTTAGCCAACTTAACAATGCTCGAAAACGGCTGTAACGATTTCGTTTAAATTTCATCTTTGAATAACTTTTCTAAAGCCACACAAGATGGCATACCACGTTTTTGACCAAAAGTTTATTTATAGCCAACTTAACAAAATGTCATTTTTCTCGAAAATGGCTCTAACAATTTCGTTTAAATTTCATATTTAAACTACTTTTCTAAAACTACACAAGGTGGCATACCAAGTTTTTGGCAAAAAATTCACATAACGGTACTTTGCTTATTAACTTAACTAGTTCCAGAAATATTGCAAATTTTGGGTTAATGCACAATGTATTTAGGTCAAAACCGAAATAAACCTTTAGTATTGTATACTAAAATATAATATTTACAACAATGAAGAATCTAAAAAGATTTCCTCATTAATATCTATACCCTATCCTAAGGGTATATTAAGTTTGATACATAGTTTGTAACATAGAGAAATATTACAGATAGACCCTATAAAGTATATATATGTATAAATGATCAGCATCACTAGCCGAGTCGATTGAGCTATGTCCGTCCGTCCGTCCGTCCGTCCGTCCGTCTGTCCGTTCGTCCGTCTGCCGTTTTCTGGCATCCGCGACAGCTTGGTCTTTGTACCGGAGGTGCGGTCTTCTTCGCCGTCTCGAACCTGGGGGCTGGGATTTGAAGATCCTCTTGGCTGGAGCATTGTTGTCCATTCGCTGGACTGGTAAGATGAGCTTTCTGTAGAACATTAATTTGGTCCGTCGAGTTAGGAGTTTTGAACCCAGTTGTTTCGCCAAACCGAAGTAGCAGCGGTTTGCTAGGGTTATTCTTCGTCGGATCTCTACAAAGGTGTCATTTGTAGGATTAATATTTGTTCCGAGGTAGGTGCACTCCTTAACTACCTCGAAATTATAATTATCAACAGTGACGTTCTGCCCAATGTTTTGGACAGATAAATTTTTATTCGTTGATAACATATACTTTGTCTTGTCCTCATTTACTTCAAGACCAACTCGGATCGCCTGCTCATCAATAGCCGTAAATGCCTCTACGACGGCTTGCCGGGATCTTCCGATGATGTCAATATCGTCTGCGTATCCCAGCAGTTGGACGGATTTGTGAAAGATAGTGCCTTCCGTGTTGACACCTGCCCTGCGCACTATCTGCTCCAACACGATATTGAAGAAATCACATGACAGCGCATCTCCTTGCCTGAATCCGGTGCACGTTTGGAAGAGTTCCGAAGAGTTGTTTCCAAATTGCACAGAGCATCGCGTGTTTTCCAGCGTTACGCGACACATCTGGATAAGTTTTGTCGGTATCCCGAATTGGGCCATCGCCTGGTAGAGCTCAAGACGATGAATGCTGTCATAGGCGGTTTTAAAGTCGATGAAAAGGTGGTGGGTTTCGACTTGAAATTCGTTGGTCTTTTCCAGGATTTGTTTGAGTGTGAAAATTTCGTCTATTGTCGATCTGCCGGGCCGGAAGCCACACTGGTACTTGCCGATTAGTGTGCTGCAGAAAGGTTTTAGACGTTCACACAATACGTTGGACAGGATCTTATATGCGACATTTAACAGGGATATGCCTCGGTAGTTTTTACAAGACATAGGATCGCCTTTTTTGAAGATGGGGAATATAGAGCTGATACTCCAGTCGTCGGGCATGCGTTCCTCCACCCATACTTGGTTGATGACTTGATGCATGCACCCTACCAAGACATCAGCTCCGTATTTAAAGAGTTCAGCTGGAAGCCCATCTGAGCCAGCGGCTTTGTTGTTCTTCAATTTCCTGATGGCTACATTAACTTCTTCAATACTGGGTGGAGGCGTTGGTTCTTCATTGACTGGAGGTGGGTTCTCGTCTTGCCCTATCACTCTCTCTATTTGCTGCCCATTAAGCAACTGCTGGAAGTGTTGCTTAAACACATCAACAATTCCCTGTGCATCGGTGACTAGGTTGCCTTGGCCATTTCGAAGAGCCTGCGTTCCGGACTTGTAGCCAGCTGCCAGCTGCTTGGCTTTTCGATAAAACTGCCGGATGTTGTTGCGCTCGCGAGACTCCTCGATATCCTTGAGCTGGGAAACTGCGTGGTCCCTTTTCTTTTTACGCAGGATTCTCTTTTCTTCCCTTCTTCTGGTCCGATACTCCTCTCTCGCTGCTCTTGTTTTGCACTGCAGCGCTTTCTTGTGTGCATCTTCTGTCACCCTCTTTCGCTGTACGCACTCATCATCATACCAAGGGCTCCTCCTTGGAGGTGGTTGGTAGCCAAGGGTGGTCACGGCTACCTCTTTGATGATGTTGCGGTATTCGATCCACTGATTGTTAGCGTTTGTGGTGGGTGAATGCACCGCAGAGAGTTTCTAAGGCGTCCAACGTTAAGCTTGTTTTTCTTGACGGCTCGCAGCTTCTCGTTGGACAGTCGAGCTCTGAATTTAGCTGCACTATCTTGTTGGTCAGAGTCAACGTTTGCCCCTTACGCACATTCAAGATGTTGGATGCGTGCCTTGCGTCGATTAGCACGTGGTCGATCTGGTTGCGTGTTCGACCGTCAAAGGAAAGCCAGGTTGCTGTGTGGATTTTTAGCCTAGGAAATCTAGTGCTACTTATCACCGTATTACGAGCTGCTGCAAAGTCGATTAGTCAGAGACCGTTGTCTGTTGTCGAATCGTGGAGGCTGTGTTTACCGGCGACCAAAGATGTTTTCCTTACCGATGGCATTGAAGTCCCCGACATTACATCGTACTCCGGACAGGCTCCGTAGGCTCCGTCCAGGAGGTCGTAAAATTGCTCCTTGACAGGGTCTTCAGCTTCTTCGGTAGGGGCGTGTGCACATTTAAGGCTGATATTTTGAAATGTGGCTCTGAGGGGATTACAGCCAGACGATCGCTTTTAGGCTTAAAGTCAATGACTCTTGATCTGAGCCGATTTCCCACGACGAATCCGCATCCTAGCATGTGCAGTCTTTTGTGGCAGCTGTAATAAATGTCGCAGCTACGTCTCTTCTGCATACCTGATCCTATCCATCGTATCTCCTGGATCGCAGTAATATCTGCCTTGTACTGCGAGAGGACAGATTCAAGTTTTTGAGCTGCACACGGAGTGTATAGAGTTTGTACATTCCAGGTGCATACTCGTAGGTCATATTTGGGATATATTGTCGGAAAATAAGTCGATCTTTCCTTGGCGCGAGAGTTTTGTCGATAACAAAGTCTTTTGCGGGGTAAAATGTCTTCTGAAAATTGTTTTGTAGAACTTCCATCAGACCATTGATTTTCCTCAATCGGTCGGACTTATTTGTTGTCTCATTGTTGCTAAAGTGAAAACTGTTCCGGGGCATAATTATACGTAGAATATTGAAATCATAGATCCCACCCGTCTCTAAATAATTTTCAATGCGACCAAGGGGAACAAGTCCCATGTACATAATAAATCCAAGAATTTTTTTATTTCTTCCGATATCATCTCCAACACTTCTACGTCAACTAGTTTCGAATAAATATCAAGAGGCGTGCTCTCAGGCGAAATTTGTACCGGCAAACCAAATCTGCCCACAAATTCAAAATGTTTGTGTCTGCCTTTATACTCCGACCAGTTAGGAGAGTTTCCTGTGGAAATATTTTCATCCTCATTATCATCAACAAGTGCATTTAGGTCATCTTTTTCTTCCTCAAAAAAATATGCCAAATGCGCTGAAAATGGCTAGTTATACCCTATCCCAAGGGTATATTAAGTTTGATACATAGTTTGTAACATAGAGAAATATTGAAGATAGACCACGTAAAGTATATATATAAATGATCAGCATCACTAGCCGAGTCGATTGAGCTATGTCCGTCTGTCCGTCCGTCTGTCCGTCAGTCCGTCTGTCCGTCCGTCCGTCCGTCTGTCCGTCCGTCTGTGTGTCACCAGTTTTTGGGCCTTAAATTTTGAGCTAGGTTGATGAAATTTTGTATACGAGGTCTTTGGAAAAGTAAGCAATACAAGTGTAAAAATTTTTAAAATCCGCCAACTGACACGCCCACTTTTAAAAAAAATCACTTTTTTTCACTATTTTCATATGAAACGCGAAAAAACTTACTTGGGCAAATATGTAGATATCCACTTAATCTACAAATCGTCTATACATTGTATATGGCCACGCCCACTTTTTAGGGGCGTTTACTTCAAAAATTCATTTTCGAGTAAAAATATTAGTTTAAAAGGCAAAATATATTTTGTATTTTGTGAATACATTTTCCACCGCCCACTGACACGACCAAATAAGATAGGGATAGGGTATCATACGATTCGCTCCAGGCGGATTGTAGCATTTTTCACTGGTTTCTAATGAAATGGATTTCTGTTTTCTGGTGATCCCCATGGATGTTCACCCTGTTCAAAAGTTAATAAAAAAGAAAAACCATATAAGCTCCTACAAATATAGTGTCACTTTTATTGTACCATAATATTAAAATAAATATTTAAGTCTGAATTCCTTTTACTTTATTTGAAATTTAACTTTTATGCTTCACAATAATTTTCCCTATTTATACCCAATTTTGATATCTCCGAAAATATGTTTCTCCATGAGGATCGAATTACATTTCAACGATCAATGTTTATGTTCCCTGGCTGGGAAATTGATGTTTACGTTCTAACGTAGCTACATATGTTGATAATTTGTATAATCATAAATATAATCAATTTCGGAGCACAACTTTGGGAATCAAAATTATAATTATCACAACCCATTAGATTTACTTGAGACTTAATTTTTA
Organism: Chalcosyrphus nemorum; assembly: GCA_949716465.1. Lineage (NCBI taxonomy): Eukaryota > Metazoa > Arthropoda > Insecta > Diptera > Syrphidae > Chalcosyrphus > Chalcosyrphus nemorum. The sequence goes on from OX454334.1 coordinate 41,716,410, forward strand.
CGTTATATATGTAGATAATTATTAGTTACATTGTAGGTATAGCTATTATTTCTTGTAAAGATATATGGATTTTCAACGGTTGGACATATTACAGTTTGGAAAGCCTCTACCCAATCACGTGTTTTTTTACCTTCAGGCTGTAGCATATTATTCCACAAAGCATTGGCGCCTATATTAAATAAATTGTTTTTATAACTTGTGAGTATAGAAAATAAGGTTAATATTGCTTACAAGATGCGTGTCCTCTTTGACTTAAATGAAAACAATCCACTGATAGGTTCCGAAAATCGGTATCTCCATTTGATCTTTTCGGTAGTTCATTAAATTGTGTAAATGGTTGAACGTTTACAGTAAATGTCTAAAAACGATATTATTGTAGTAACAAAAACATTAAAGTAGGTAAAGTTTACTCTTCTACATACCTCACTATTGAATTCGTCTCTATATGCAATTTTTGTGTCTAGTTCTACCCAACTACGCATTATTGAGTCGTAAAAATCAACAACTTTTTTATTTTTCCCTATTAAACAAGGGCATTCAAATCGCAGGGTAGTTTGACATTCAGGAGGCAGCCCTACCATTTTTGTTAAGAATCTTAAATTCGGAGCGGGGACAATATTAACCATTAGTCTTGGAACATTATCTCTGAGAAAGCGCAATGTTTTCAGCATATTTTGTTCATGCCGCCTGAGAACATTCTTAGGATTTGCATAGTAACACATATCTGTACAAAAATCATTATTTCCAATTAAAATAGTTATAAGCTTCCAGTGATGTGTTATGTTAACATTTCGATCTGATCTTATACGCTTTACAAATATGTTTGCCTCGTATAGAATATCTCTCGACATTGCCCCTAGTTCTGCTACATTAAATCTAAAATTGACGAAAATAAGCACAAATAAAAATGAAATATTTGGTGAATAGAATAAATAGAATATATTGTATGTATATATATAAATATCAAAGCTAGACATCTAGTAAAGTGAATAGATCACCTGATGTTTGATTATCAAGTGAGTAGTTCAGTCATTCCTTACAAAACATTTATGCCCGTTTTCACAGTGCGAGCTTAAGTGTTGGGTTAGCTAAGTGTAGGATAGAACATAAGCTTCACTTAAGATGATTTTGTTTTCACAGTGAATATTTAAGGGTGGTTTAGTTATAGATTGAGTGTCATGGTGAGCCATTTATGGAAAATATGTAGTGTGATTGAACACAAAATGTCAAAATAAATAAATTTTTCATCGTTTGACGTGCTTTCTTTTCAAAAATAAATCTGAAAAAAAGTCGAAAGAGAGAAAAAAATGTATTCGTATGACTCTATAATGCTTATGAGCCATCGCGCATGGTTGGTGGTTATTGCCAATCTGGTTCAGTTCTTCTAAACTTTTTCCCAGCTGCTGTGTTCTTCATGGACCGCCGGGTATTCTTCCGTTCAAGGTTAATGGGATCCATTGCATAGTATGGTTATCTATGAAATTATCACCTTTTCGAGGTGTCATCTTTTAACGAACGTTTGTAGCTTTCTTGTGATATTAATGGTCACTCAGTTCATCAAGTGAAATAAGCAAATTCATTTACAAACGAATCATGTAATATTCAGTTATGTACGCTAGCCAAGGACGGTTTCAATGAAAATGAAAGTACACGACTGGGTCGTACATACTTGTACCTATGTGCTGTTAGTTGAGAATGAATGAACTTAAAAAAAATACATGAACAAATATATATTTTTTTGAATGCTATATTTTTGCATATACCAGTTTATAAGCAAAGTACAGTTATAAACATTATTCGCCAAAGACGTTGTATGCCATCTTATTCGACTACGTCTTGGATAAGAAATGTAGCACTTTACCCTGTTTCGACTCGCACTTGGCTACCAAATATGCCACAAGACCTTGAAAATCGTATTCAGTGTCTAAGTCGTCACAACCCGGCGGTCCCAATGGATGATTTGACAGTCATAGAGGCTACCGCAAAAAAACAGAATACATGCAGCATCACGCCAACTCAAGATATATAAATCTTCAGGTCCTGAAAATCACACAAACGATGTCGATACAGCCAACACTCTGTTGGAGGATATGAAGACTGCGCAAATTTCCGATGTCCCCATTGACGCTGATTCAGATAAATCTGAGACACTCGCAGTGTGCCACAGATAATCTGGGTGTATATATCAGTGAAGAAAACATTGATATCTGCATCTGCACCGGGAGAGACAAGCACTGCCTGAGGAAAGTAAATTTTTAGCATCCGTAGCCAACAAGAACAAGACCAACCTTCTGATAGGCTGCGACGCCAACGCCAGACATACGCTTTTGGGAAGCGCGGTAACGAATGATAATGATCCATTAATGATTTCATTTTTAAAAACAACCTATCTGTCTGCAATACTGGTAACACTCCCACCTTTGTTTTTCCGAGTACGGATAATTTTCACGGATGGGAAGCGGTTATTGACATCACATTAGCTACAAGCTACCTTTAGGGTAGAAAACTGGGGAGTGTCCAATTTACAATCCTTTCCGGAACATCAGTGGATCCTCTACGACATATGTCTCGAGATGCAGACTTCTAGGGCCTATAGAAATCCAAAACGAATAATCTGGTCTAAATTTAATCGTGTAGTTAAGACAAAAAAAATTGATTCGACCACGGAACTTGATTCAAAATGTGGAAATTTTTGAAAAGGCAACGAACGTGTCCTGTCAGCTATAGTAAAAAGAAAGTCCCCATATGGTGGAATGAAGATCTGACTAAGCTCAGGAAGTTGACCAGAGCTATCGTCAGCATCTGTTACAACTACGAATTCTGGAAGCCACAAATTCAGGACTGCCTGAAAATATGTAAGGAGTGCATAAGAAAAGCAAAAAAAGCAGGGTTGGACAGAATACTGTTTCTTTCGAAAAAACCTGACGGAACAACGACGGTTTCTACTGTGGAATCCTTAGAACTTCTTATTAATACTCACTTCCCATGATGCGACGATGGTGATTCGGAACTTAAACTATGTTCCACAATCGTGTAGGCGTGTCAAAGTGGTCTTCTTTCCGAAGATGGGTCAAAGTGGACATGAATCTGCAAAACATTTCAGACCTATCTGTCTATCCTCCTTTGTGCTGAAGACATTAGAACGTATCCCAGATTTTCATATCCGTCAAACCTTGGAGAGTTCTCCACTGTCAAAATCCTAACATGCTTTGTTGTTGTTCAGTACGACCCTTCAGGAAGTAGTGTGAACGGTGGAAAAAACCCTCCACTATAAAGAATACACTCTTGCCACCTTCCTTGACATAGAAGGAGCCTTCAACTACATCTATACTAAATGTCTGAATCTATTCAAGAAGCAACTGTACAACTGATTCACGGGCCTTTTTTGGGTTTGTAATATAGGTAGAAAACCCAGAACACTGCAATTACAAACAACAAATGCGACCTTTTTTATGACAGTGCCAGAAAGCAAAGTGTAAGGGTAGATAATGATTTCTTGGAATGAATGTGAAGATAAGCTCGTTAAGATTCGTTTTTGAGAGGCAATAAAATGTAAATCCCGCAAATACTTGTTGTGAAGGAATACGAATGTGTGTGAATGTATGAAAAGCAGTTAATATTTCGTGTAGCTCAGAAGACGAGCTACTTGCTGCAGGGGCCCAACTATGTAACTCGAATCTACTTTTGATTCTATTCTAAAGTTTTTTCAGATTCTACTTTCAAGTGGTACCATGTATGAAAGTAGAATCGAATGTTAGTAATGCCAACTTTTTCTCACCAAATTTTTGAATTTCGTTCGAGTATCGAATTTTACTGACATAAGGAAACGTCATACAGAGAAGCAAAACAAAAACAATAATTGATTGAGGAAACAATAACAAGGCTAATAATAAGCATATTTGTGGCTAAAAAAAAATTGAAAAATTATTGAACTAAAAAAGAAGATCGACAGTGTCGCAATGCAATTTGGTTTTGGGCTAATGGAAATAAGGAATGCAAGGAACAAACTGATAGAAGGCGTATACGAGATGAATCCAATATTAGCTTTTTTTTACAAATTCGCCTATAAAAAGTGTGAAGTTTGCCTGGCCTCTGGGGATTTTAAATATCCTTTCGATATATCAAGATGGTTTTGCATATATGAAACCATTGTCTCGAATTGAGATACTTTTGTGTTTGTGGTTTTAGATGATTCCCTAAGCAGAAAGTATATTTTGATTAAAATTATTATAAAATGATATATTTCATCAAATTTGTTCTTTATTTAATACATACCATTACATTACACTACACATTACAAATTTCCAACATTTTAAGTAAATTATACTTACATTTCGCTTAGTTTTTGGAATGAATAAGACCTGCTCGTAAACTAATTTGCATTAGAATAAAAAATTGCGAATGCGGATGACTTTGACAGGAACTTTCGAGATATGTGGTACCAATTTTCCGAAAAAAATGGCAATTCTAGATATGTTCGATTTTAGTTTTGTCGAAAAAACTTACATAAGCAAATATGTAGATATTCACGTACACAACAAATCTTCTATACATTGTATATGGCCACGCCCACTTTTTAGGGGCGGTTCTCTAAAATCAATTCTTAAGAGCAGACTAGAGTACATGTTCAAACATTTTTAAAATCCTCCCGCTTTTGGAAGAAGAAGAAAATTCAGGTTATGAAGTAATTTTTGAAGAAATTAAAAAAAAAACTTTTTCAAGCTATTATAATGATGATGATGAATGTATATAGGCAAGGGATTGGGTATCATACGATCCACTCCAGATTGTAGCATTTTTATATGTTTTTATATGGTTATCTAACTATATTTTAAAAATAAGTACTTACTTTGATGAACGGTCAGTTGATAACCCATCCGTTAGTGAGTAACCGTATAGACCAGGATTAAATTCTTTGATAATATTAGGTAATGTTAAATACTGTCGCCAATTTCCTTGACCTCCTATTGACCAAGCTACTCCCCTATTTTCAATCGTAATTTGTAGTACATTGGAAGCAAAAGCACCGTTACCTGCAGTTAAGGAATCACCTAAGGCGCCTATAACGTCTATGTCCCCTGGTCGCAGACGATGAACTGATGTCGGGGACGTATCACTTCTTTTACGTGGCCCATTATCCGTATCGCAAAAAAATTTGAGTGACTTTTTTACAGCAACTTGAGATTTCTGTCCATGCGATTCAAAAAGAGAGAGAAAAAAAATGATGCTTACATTTTCAGTAATTTTATCAAGTCCGCTTAAAATATTAAAACATTAATCGATTAACTTTAGGCAAAAAGCAAACAAGTAGAATAAGGCCGGTATTCACCAAGCATTCATGAATCGATTTTGAATTTATGAAGCCCTTAGTTCTAAATTTTTGAAGCGTTTTTACCAAACAATAACAAATTCTGTGTGTATACAAATTTGAATAAGGCATTTTATTCTCGGATCTCTATGCCCGCCAGGAAATAAATTTCCGAACTCTCTTAGGAAAACATAAAAAAATGTTTTTCTAAGATCAATTAAAATAAAAAATAAATAAGCTGTTTTTACCCTATCCTAAGGGTATATTAAGTTTGATACATGGTTTGTAACATAGAGAAATATTGAAGATCGACAGAATAAAGTATATATATATAAATGATCAGGATCACTAGCCGAGTCGATTAAGCCATGTCCGTCCGTCCGTTTTTGGGCCTTAAATTTTGAGCTAGATCCATAAAACCAACAAACAAAAATTTATCTATCCAAAACATTGGGCAGAACGTCACTGTTGATAACTATAATTTCGAGGTAGTTAAAGAGTTCACAAATATTAATCCTACAAATGACACCTTTGTAGAGATCCGACGAAGAATAACCCTAGCAAACCGCTGCTACTTCGGTTTGGCGTAAGTAAGAAAGCTGAGCAAATATTGGGCACCTTCGAGCGAAAAATACTCCATCGGATATTAGGTCCCATATGAGAGGAGGAGAAGATACAACCGCGAACTCTATGAGCTGTACCAGGATGTGGATGTAGTCCAAGAAGCCAAGATATGTCTCTGCCTGAGACACGGCTGCCTCCATCCATGCGGTGCCTGGCACACTGCTTGTAGTTGCGTAGACCAAGTTTTCTGGCATGTACGACAACTTGGTCTTTGTACCGGAGGTTCGGTCTTCTTCATCGTCTCGAACCTGGGGGCTGCGATTCGAAGATTCCCTTGGCTGGAGCATTGTTGTTCATTCTTAAAACCGAAGTAGCAACGGTTTGCTAGAGTTATTCTTCGTCGGATCTCTACAAAGGCGTCGTTTGTAGGATTTATGTTTGTTCCGAGATAGGTGCGTTGCATACTTATAGTATACATAGTGCCAACACTGTTGCTATTGTAATGACAAGACTTGTTTTCCAGATTGCGGGGAAAAGCGGTACTTTTGGTTCATTTTGATCGAAAAAGGGGAATCTGTCTTAAAACTATATGAAAATGCTACAATCCCTCTGGAGTGGATCGTTTGTTACGTCATCGCTTTTCTAAATGTTCTTTTCGAAATATCTTTTAAAATTATTACAAAATATGAATTTTCTCAAATATTGAGCGTGGTAGCGGAAGGGTTTTGAAAATTCTTTAACATACATATATTAAATTTTGTTTCTAAGAAGTGATATTATTTTGATGAAATTGCCAATAAACAGTTTTTTAAGAAAAACGCCCCTAAAATGTAGGCGTTTAGGAAAAGGGAGAAGAGGAACAAAGGAGGTACCTGTGCACGTTGGCTTTAAATGTTTGAAGGCCATAACGGTAAGGAAACACAGGGCCTGAAATTTCGTTCCACATACGTGTTGTTCGGCTAATGAATGAAACTCTGTACTTGACAGTGCGTCCAAAGTTAGGCTTGAGTGTAAACTGATGTGCATTCAAGGCATGACGCGTGTTGCGGGTATTGCCAATGCAGTTAGCTATTTCGCTTGAGCATTTTTGATGAAAAAAGCGATAAAACAGGAAAAGATATGAGACATTTCGTCTATGTTCCAGAGAGTCTATTGAGTCTGTCACCTAAGAGTTTTAACGCACGCTTTTGGATCCTGTCTAGTAGGTGCAAAACGGTTTTAGGTGCACCTGACTAGATGTGGGCGTTGTACTCCAGCTTTCGGCGGATATATGCCTTGTAAATTGTAGCCAATTCAGACTATTGATACTGATCATTTGTATATATGTATATCTACTTTATTGGGTCTGGATGCAATATTTCTCTATGTTATGAAGTAGGGATATTAATCACATTTACATAACCGTAATTTTTTAACTGATCACACAAACGCATTGTCTGGCATTAAAGACAAGCTGGAGGGGATAGTGGTATGTTCGCATAGTCGCGCTAGTCATCGGTCGAAACGAGCAAAAATCTGTTGGGTACAAAACACGCATGTACAGCCTGTGAAAAGGCCATATACAGTTATAGACAAAACTATAAGACCACCTAGCATAGTTTTAGATTTCATTTAAAAACTCAAATATTTTGTGTACTTGGATTATTCTTTTTATACCCTATCCTAAGGGTATATTAAGTTTGACACATAGTTTGTAACATAGAGAAATATTAAAGATAGACCACACAAAGTATATACATATATAAATGATTAGCATCAGTAGCCGAGTCGATTGAGTCATGTCCGCCCGTCCGTCTGTCCGTATGTCACCAGTTTTTGGGCCTTAAATTTTGAGCTAGGTTGATGAAATTTTGTATACGAGGTCTTCGGAAAAGTAAGCAATACAAGTGTAAAAATTTTTAAAATCCGCCCACTGACACGCCCACTTTTAAAAAAAAATCACTTTTTTTTACTATTTTCATATGAAACTCGAAAAAACTTACTTGGGCAAGTATGTAGATATCCACTTAACCTACAAATCGTCTATACATTGTATATGACCACGCCCACTTTTTAGGGGCGTCTACTTCAAAAATTAATTATCGAGTAAAAATATTAGTTTATAGCGCGAAATAAAAAATTTTGTGAATACATTTTCCACCGCCCACTGAAACGACCAAATAAGATAGGGATAGGGTATCATACGATTCGCTCCAGGCGAATTGTAGCATTTTTCACTGGTTTTCTATTTTGTTGTTTTGCTAACCAAAAAAAAAATATTTCCCAATGTCAAACAAGAAAGAACTTGTACGCAACGAAAACAAATTGCACATATATCCATAAGTTTTTTGTACAGTTAAGATCCATAAAATCAACGATGAACTAATTATTATTATTAGAGCAAAACTTTGTTAAGTTGGCTCTAATTATATCTAGTTATTACCAACTTTGTGCAAAAACGTGATATGCTATCACATAAGACTTTAGAAAATTAGTCCAAATCTGAAAATTAAACAGCACTGTCAGCCGTTTATATGAAAATGGCATTTTGTTAAGTTGGCTATAAGTAAAGCACTGTTATTAGCTCTTTCTACCAAAAACATGGTACGCCATTTTATAGGACTGTATAAAAGTAATTCAAATATGAAATTTTAGCGAAATCGTTAGAGCCGTTTACGAAACAAAGGTCATATTGTTAAGTTGGCTACATATAAGCAAAGCATGTCATTTTATAGAGCTTTACTAAACTAGTTGAAATATGAAATTTAAAGAAAAGAGTAAGTGCCGTTTTCGAGCGAATTGGCTAAAACCCATAAATCCTTAAAAAAGAACCGTTATTATCACTTTTGGCCAAATGGTTTTTAAACCATTTAAAAGCATTTGAGATTTTTAATTTAATGTGAGAACTTTAATAAAATCGTTTGATCCGTTTTCAAGAAAATCGTCTTTTAGCCAAATTGTCCATAAGTACCGTTACAACAACTTTAGGCCAAAATGTGGCAAGTCATCTTATTGCACGTGTCTGTACTAGTCTCAAGGCAGAACTTGAACGAGATCGTTTGAGTTATTTTCGATTAAATCGGCTTTTTTTAAAAAAAAATTCTAAATTAAGTACTGTTGTTAACAATTTTGGTAAGAGTTTTTGTATGTCATCTGATTGTAATTTTTCAATCTTAATTGAATATGAAATTTAGTCAAAATCGTTAGAGCCGTTTGAGAGAAAATCTAAATTCTTAGAAATTGGCCATATTAAAGTACCGTTAATAATAGGGCTAAAACAAAATTTTCAATTTAAGCCTCTAGGGATTATCACACAGACCATAGATGTGAAGTTTGATTGAAATCCGTTCACCCGCTCAGGCTGTAGTCTCGGGGACACACAGACAGACAGACAGACTGACTTCTCCATCATCGTAATGTAAGAATTGATTAATATCTCAAGTTCGAATTTTTGCACGAATCCAATACTTGCCCTATATTATAGGTGCAAGTTAAAAGACCAACGACACATACACAAATGTCATTTCGACTCCTCAACCCAGGTTTTTCGTGCATTTTTCTAACTCGCCCCAGCTCTGCTAGTCCTAGAGTCAATCCCATTTCAATCCGATGCGTTTATATGAATTTCAAACCGAGTTGAACCTGGCTTCATACTTGTCCGAATTTCAACCATTGATTTTCAAAGTAACTCATTCTCAACATTTATTCTTGCTTCCCGGCTTCTTGTTCAGCTTTTATGAAAATATCCACGTATTTATAATGGGTTAAAGGAGCAATAAATATGATTTTTTTTCATTAAATAACCAGCTCATCCTGTACTCATTATTTCGAATAATTCTATAATCCGGATACCCCCTTGCAATAATTGATTTGGATTAGCGAGACATTACTGTAAAGTGATTTTTTCGAGAATTTTTTGCAAGGACTTCGTTAAGAAAATTTCATCAACCTTGCTCAAAATTGAATGCTAACAAACTGATAACATAATGACGGACGGACGGACATGGCTCAATCGAATCGGTTACTTATGCTGATCATTTATATATACATATATACCTACATATATATATTAGGGTGTCTATCTTCAATATTTCTCTATGTTACAAACTAAGTGTCAAACTTAATATACCCTTAGGATAGGGAATAAAACTTAAGGGTGGTTAAGTTTTAGAAGCCGATGTTGATTTTGAATAAAACACAAATTATTTAGGAAATAATTGTCATTTCTTTTTATTATGATAATATTGGTATGGTTCAATTATGTATGGAACAAAATATCGGCCAAATGGCCGCCGCGACATCGGCGGTACACCTATCGCGAACAGCAGCAATATTTTCTGCAGTACGAGCATGCACAGGTGTTTTCACATCTCCTACAGATCCGGTTTGCTCAAATTTTTGCACGATTTTTCCGATTGTACGCACATTTGGACAATTAAAAAAATGTGCGTACGAAAAAATCACAAAGTGTAGGAGCAAACAATAGGTTTTCTTCTTCACACCCACTTTTTAATGGAATTCCTCAAGGCTCCCCACTATGGTAGTGCTTTTCATCATCGCTTTTGATGATATAAGTAAAATTATTAGTAGGCACTACCAAATTGATCACTGTATTTACCGTGACGATACATACATATATCTTATGTAAGCACACTGATCTGGATGCAACTTAAGCTTAAGCTTAACTTTAAGTATTAATAACCTTAATGTAGAAAGCGTAAATAATTTAAGTAAAGTATCCTAGGCCTAACATTTTATAAGAGAAATAGTTGAAAAGAACATTGTTAATACAGAAAGCGTAAAGAATTAAAGTAAAACATCCTAGTTCTACCATTTAATAATAAGTATAATTGAAAAAAAAACATTGTTTAGAACTAAGAAAAACACTTTGTAGCGAGAGCTAATATGATAAGTTATTTAGCTAGTAAAATATGTAATCCCTAATCTATATCCTTTCCCTTCCCTATGCCTATCCCTAACACTTATAAAATCCTTTACACTTATAACAGGCAAAACCATTTCCTGTTAATGACATCCTAGCCGAAAAACCATTTATTCAATTTTTTTTAATTTATAGATATGTTCGCTCTCCTTAAACTAGGCTATGTTTTATTTGCGTTAGATAAAAAAAAGGAATAAGGACTAACAATAATAGTGAATTAAGTGAGGGAAAAAGTTAAACAAAATAGGTGAAATTAGTAAATTAAATAAAATTAGTAAATTCAATCAGCTAATATGCTAATAAATTATAATAATAAAAACAGAAATGTACCTACTAATGCTTAGGTTTATTTTGATACCAGTTTCATAGATGTACGGTCTTGGTCCAAGTTCCATACAAATTTGCCCCATCCTTTCCTTAAGAATTCAAATAGATTAAACCGACTAACATATGCTGCCCTTGGGTAAATTGCTTCTATGTATGCATCCCGGAATTCAGGTAGGTTGGTAGTACCGACGGTAGGAGTTGTTGTATCGACAGAACTAGTCGACACATAATTAGCACAAAAGTGCCGTTTTATTGCCACCTACCTAACAACCTAATGTAGAGAGTAAGAGAAGTGATTATTTAAATCCACCTCGTAGCATTGAGAAAGTTAATAAAATCCCCATTGCTTATCCCCGCTAACTCTGTTAGGATGTTATAAAAAGGGTTTGCCTAGAGTAAGCAGTCTGTCTGATATTTACAAATGAAGTGAATGGTTGTTTCCTGTTCGGTGGCGATATTGCAGCTACGGCAGTGGGCATTAAACCTTATGCCTATTCTGGCCGCTTGAATCCCAATGGACCAGTGACCAGTGCTCGAAAGATCGAAAGAATTCTTGCAATATCAGCACGGATTCTATCTAATAGGTCTTTTGTACTCCCCCCCCCCCCTCCCACACCTTGTATCAGTTTTCGATAGGTAATGCCGCAAAAATGTTTCCGTGAGGGAGCCGTCAAGGGCAGAACCCCTCCGCGCTAGCTCGTCCGCTTGCTCATCGCCCTCGATGTTGCTATTACCAGGCACCCAAAGAAAACACATATTGAGCCTTTGAGCCAGCGTGGAGAGCTCCTTTTTGCACTGTTCTACCTGCTTCGAATATGTGGTGGCAGATATAATAGCCTTGATAGCCGCCTGGCTGTCAATTAGGATGGCGAATCCGGAAGCCGGTAAGAAACTCTGTGGGATTCAGAGAAAACCCCCGCCCCCACACCATAGCTCATTTTTAAACCATCGCCATCGGTGTAAATTATTGTTTCGAACTCGTTTATCACGTCACCTAGTTCCCACTCCTCCCTGGTTGGGAATATAGCCCTGACACTGTTACTAAAGTTCACTTTGGGAATAATATAGTCGGTTGAAAAATCGACCAGATTCCTTGGTAGTCGATTCAAGATACTGCTATGACCATATGGTTTGGTTACCCAGCACCCTGTATCTCTTAACCGCACTACAAGAGGATAATAACATGATATGAAAGTCAAGAGGTAGTAGATGAAGTATTACGTTCAAGGCTTCGGTTGGAGATGTTCTCATGACGCACGTATGGGACTGAACATATGGTGTACTTCCATATGACCATCTTCGGAGCGAATTCCGGAACTTAGACTAGTATGTTTACAACAAACGTAAGATAAATTTTCACATAATGCAATACTCTGCAGGAGCTTATGGAAAACACAACTTGTCTCCATAACACACTCTTAACAAAGTAATAATTCAATTTCCAATTGCTAGATATTTTATTGACATGTAGGTTCGAGCACTCCTAAAGGCAAGCAGGGTTTTGTAATTGCAAAGCTCACACTATGCTGTTTGTTGGTAATGAATATACATATTGAAACTTTATTAGCTCAAAGTCAACCAATCTATTTAAAGCCGAAAGCGTGCATTTGCTCAAATACACCACTGAGTTAACGGTTGTCGTCCAGTCGCCGTGTGTTGCAGTGGCACTTAACAGCTGCTAAACGGCAAACACCATGTAATGTGAAAGGCGCCATGCTCTTCTTCAGGCTACAAATAAATAAATATGGGGTTTTTCGCCGTCCAGCTGGAACTGGCTATGCGAAGCGGCCATACTAGTCGACAAAACTTCAGGCAAAATATATATTATGGATGCTGACGCTAGTAATATCGGAGTTTGTGCCGTCTTTTCACAGGTGCATAACGGCCACAAGAAAGTGGTAGCCTACGTGATCAAGATACTATTCAAGACGGAAAGTATTGATTGCTCAACAAAGCGAGAAATACTAGCTCTAATTTTGTCAACAACTCACTTCTGTAAATACATATATCTACGGACAGAAATTAATTTTACGTACTGAGCATGCGGCCCATAAATTAATGTTGCTGTTCTCGAAGAACAGTTGGCAAGATGAATAGAACAATTGCAATACTACGACGTCGAAATCCATCGTCTCCATTCTAACCCAGTTGCACTATTCCGGAGACCATGCAAGATCGATTGCAAGCATTCAATACTTTGTGTACCTACTTAGTCGAGAACATTCTAGGACATTCGAGCATAATTGATTTTAGACGATTGTCGAAGTGAGCCGCATTTGTAGAATTTATTCAATCGCGGTTAAGATTGGATTTGTGTTTAACCCTTTCCCTTCACGCACTCACAATTGTGAGTTCCAGAATTTTGTCTACCTAATGAGCTTAAAGAATTTACTTACTTCTGCTACACACATATGTAAATGTACCATATATTAATCTAAATGTTCATTGCAGCCGTTTGCGTTTTATTTACGTGTACCGTTGCAGCTGTTAAAAATGCAATTCGCGACTGTTGCGACCCGCTATAAAACATTATTGATATAAAAATTAGTTAACAAGTTTTTTATTTTTTTTTGTGACTAATTATTCATCTTTAATTAATTGAGATTTTGCAACGAATAAGTGCCTTTTACATTGTTACAAATGTACACATTACAAATGAGTGTCCTTTTTCAAGCCAAATCAAAAAAAAAAAAAAAAAAAAAAATTATATAAAATATTTACTTAATCATGAAACAAAAAAAATTTTAAAATCTCCAAAAAAAAATAAATAAAATAAAAAATAAAAAAATATTTTCATCTTCCTAGCACTAGCTAGAAAAGTAAATAATATTGCAATCATTCTAATGAATATGGATACCGTTGGCAAAAGCTTACTTTCATATTTTCGTATTTGGCAATAAGCTCAATTTTACTTGCATTATGAATGCCTTGTTGCTACATTTATCTGAAAGCTAGATTAGGTTTGTATAACTTACCTCAATACTTGCAATATAATTTAAATTTTCTTTGCTTTCACCAGAGCGACCAACAAAACTGAAGCCAAAAAGTCTCAGTGGTCTATAGAGTCGATCGAACTTTTCATCTAAAACAGTACGCTGAGCTCCCACGTTCCTGCTCCACAGAAGTAATGTAGCTATAATTACGGAAACATCAACCAAGTTCATTGTAACAAATTACCTTGCATGCAACTAAACTTATACGTAGGGTTAGTTTCTAAATGAAAGAGAAAGAAAAATTATGAAGGTTAATATTTTCTATTTAGTATGATATTAAAAATGCATGGTCTTATACAGCACATTATTAACCAGTAAATAATTTTTTTTTTTAAATAACTATTATTAAAAATGTTCAAGCAATAATACTACTACGCTATTATTTAAATTAATTTTTCGGTTGAAACACAGGACTGTTAACACAACGCAAATATCTCAGAAACCGTTCGCGCAATGAGTATGAGTACTGACAAAGAATTAAGCAGAAACCAGTTAATTCACGATATTGAGTCTTGCTTTGATCGTCGCGCTCCTCGGTTGTGGACAGGGAGGTCTTAATTTTTTTGACAAGCAAAAGTACGTTTTTTTTTTAATTTTTCTTTGCTGTGTGAGTAGTATTCAAGTGAGACTGTTGAATGTTATTTTTTTGAGTGCAGAAAAGAGTGTTGAATATAATAAAGTGATATGCAGAGACATTTCCATGTTGTTTTGCATTTTTTTTGTTAAAAAACGGGGCTTAGGACGGTTGAAACATTTTTATGGCGACGGTTGAAACAATGTGCTTACATCCTTTTTGTATTTTATAGATGTCCCGAGTACGTGTAAGGAAGACTACGAGAGAAAATATGGACTTGTTAGCCTACAAAGCGACTTATGACGAGGTGAAGGCGGAATTCGGCAGAGAACCACGAAGTGAATTACAGTTCTCTATTAAGATTCATTGGAAAGCGAGATGCTTCCGAAAGAGAACAACAGCACACCATGGGATTGTGCGGCCTCTTGAACGTTCCGCTTATGGTCCACTCAAAAAAGCAGTGAACTCGACTTGTGACGGCTGGATGAGAAATCATCCAGGCAAAACAATGACGATCTACGACATTCCTGGAATTGTGCCATCGGCTACGCCAATTACGTTAACACCGACAAATATAGATGCCGGATTTCGAAAAACTGGAATATATAACACAAAAAAACTATAAATAAAAATAAATATTAGGCCGTAAGCAGCCCATAGAGGGCCTAGATCTAGCTTCTCACAACTGTACATGTTGTGCGTGGTATACATTTCTGCATGTACAGAAGGGACCTACAGTTTTATGCCGTATCCGAAGGGCAGAGGGGTTTTGAGAAGCTTTCTCATGACAATTATACTCTTGAACAGTGTTGCCACAATGATACCAAAGTATCAAAAGCGATACTTTTTAATCTTAATTTCGACGTGATACTTCGATTTATGTAAAATGCCTATTTTGATACTTTTTAATTTCGACAACAAAATACTATAATATGCCAGGCAATACTCTTATTCACTGAACTGTGAGTAATTTTTTGTGACAATTTGTTTAAATATTCTTGTAGTTGACTTGGCGCCTCCTGTTTTGATGGATAGATTTTATGTACACGACTTGAGAATATTCATGTTATTTTAGGCATTGCAGCTTGTCTTCATTCTTTTTATTATTAACAAAATAATAATCATGGCAGTTTTACTCATAATTCCTATTTGATACTTTTCTTCTGTCTACCGAGATACTTTTCTTCAAACTCTTGCGACAACACTGCTCTTGAATGTTTGTCAGACACTCGGAATAGGTGAGGCCGTGAAAAAACTTTTGATGGTATTTTTCCATCCATATTTCGCAGTAGTCGAACGCACTAACCACTGAGTTCAGAAGATGAGGAGTATTCTAAGATTAGATAGAACACTGTTAAAGTTGGGCATTTTTTTCAAATAAAAAATGAATTAAATACGTTACAAAGTAAGATTTCATTTTATTTCAACATGTTTCAACTGACCCCATTCATTGTGTCAACCTCCCTTGGTATAGGGACGGTTGAAACAAAATGACTTTTTTCAAAAAAAATGTATGTATCGCTTAAAAAGCTACTATGAACTCAAAAAAAGACTGTGCATTAATAAAAAAAATATTTATCTTTCATTTCACCTCACCCCATCATGGCTAATCTTATTAATGCCCATACTATGGACGATAGAAGTAAATTTGTTTCAACCGTACCCAGTCTCCCCTATGTAATAATATTAATAATTTTAAGTTTAATTAATAATTCTTTGTTGCATGCAATATAATTGGAATAATATAATGCATTTGCCATAATTTTTATTTTTTAATAACATTGAGAAATTAGAATCTATTTCATTTTGTTTAAAAAAGAAAATTGTGTTTTATTAGTTACTTCGAGTACAAAATTTTATTGACCTAGCTCAAAATCAAAAAATCAGCAATTAGCATTTAAGTTTGGTCTACCTCAACATCATTAGTTTCATATACAAGTACCAGCCTACCCCTGTACTTGCAAGCTCAGAATTCGAACTATACTGGGACAGAACAATAACCACTGACCAGCACATTCCAGCAAATAGACCCGACATCATCCTGTTTCATAAAACGGGGAGAAATATAGATATTTTGTATGTATCAGTCACTCTAAATTGTAATTTACAAACCACGTACTTCACAAAGACAACACTATCACCCAACAAAATATGCGCTGTAAATTTTACAATTCAAGGTAGTAGATTTTATAATTCATTGTAGATTTGTGCATTCAAACAAAGTTGTTAAAACAACTGCAATCCCCAACTGTAAAATCAACAGCGCGTTGTTGATTTCGGCTGTTAAGTCTACAGATATGAATTTGTAAAATCTACATTAAAATTGTGAATCTGGAATCTACAGCTATTCACTGTGTACTTAGTAACTACAGCAGGAGTGGTAGAAATTACAATAAGTTGTAGATTTGGCATTCATAATAAATCCCTACCATATATGCGCACCATCTGCAATTTTTTCCATTTAATTCACTATTTTACAACAAAATATAAATACATTATTGCTGCCATCTGTTACGAAAACGTAAAAAGTAGATACCATTTGTAAAAAGTAGAATATTCGTATGACAATTTTCAAAGGCTATGGTGTTGTGCAGTCGACTTTGCAGCAGCTCGTAATACGGTGCACATCGGAGTATTTGCACCAAAAACATGGGCAACATTATTTTTCGTTGTTTTTGTTATCTTCGCTAATTTCATCGTCACAAAGAGGCATCAATTTCTCATTAGTTCTATTTGAATCTTCTGCAAGGAGCAATTCTACGGTCTCCTTGGAAAGACAATCAGTCTTAGTTTCGATCGCTACTTTTGGAGAGAACTTATGAGTGGATCAAAACTAAGAATAACCAGTGAAAAATGCTACAATCCGCCTGGAGCGAATCGTATGATACCCTATCCCTATCTTATTTGGTCGTGTCAGTGGGCGGTGGAAAATATATTCACAAAATTTTCTATTTTGCCTTATAAACTAATATTTTTACTCGAAAATTAATTTTTGAAGTAAACGCCCCTAAAAAGTGGGCGTGGCCATATACAATGTATAGACGATTTGTAGATTAAGTGGATATCTACATATTTGCCCAAGTAAGTTTTTTCGAGTTTCATATGAAAATAGTGAAAAAAGTGATTTTTGTAAAAAGTGGGCGTGTCAGTGGGCGGATTTTAAAAATTTTTACACTTGTATTGCTTACTTTTACAAAGACCTCGTATACAAAATTTCATCAACCTAGCTCAAAATTTAAGGCCCAAAAACTGGTGACATACGGACGGACGGACGGACGGACGGACATGGCTTAATCAACTCGGCTATTGATGCTGATCATTTATATATGTACTTTGTTGGGTCTATCTTTAATATTTCTCTATGTTACAAACTATGTGTCAAACTTAATATACCCTTAGGATAGGGTATAAATATGTTGGGGATATCTATATTACAATCCCTTTTAGAGAACTATGTGGCATAATTAAGCGGTAGAGTCTCTGAATTTAAATTTTATTAGTACATAATACCACTTATTCCTCGTAGCGTTTTACTAAAATGCCGTTTCCTAAGGCGTTTCGTATTCCAGTAATTAAACACCACAAAACGCCTTCGTCGGTAAGTAGGTATGCAATCCACATTTAATCCACTGTCATTGTAACAGCTGATTACAATGCCATGACAGATAAATTTCAAAGAAATCAAAAATCAATTACTTAAAATAAACAGTGTTGTAATAATTTGGAGTAACGACGAAGACGAGGGTGTGCGAAAACAAGAACTTATTGACATACAATAAGAAGAAAATCGATTCCATTAGATTTGCCATATACAAAGTAAGTTGCAAGATTAATTTCACTTCAAAACCAAAATGCCGTGCCTATTTATACCCTATCCTAAGGGTATATTAAGTTTGATACATAGTTTGTAACATAGAGAAATATTGAAGATAGACCACATAAAGTATATATATAAATGATCAGCATCAGTAGCCGAGTCGATTGAGCCATGTCCGTCCTTCTGTCCGTCCGTCCGTATGTCACTAGTTTTTAGGGCTTACATTTTGAGCTAGGCTAATAAAATTTTGTATACGAGGTCCTTGGAAGAGTAAGCAATACAGGTGTAAAAATTTTTAAAATCCGGCTACTGCCACACTCACTTTTCGAAAAAATCACTTTTTTCAGTAATTTTACATGGAACTCGATAAAACTTACTGAAGGTAATATGTAGATATTCTCTTACTCTACATATCTTTGTGTATGGTCACGCCCAGTTTTTAGGGGCGTTTTTAATCAAAAAATTTTTTTTTTGAAGGTTTTATCGAAAAAATAGCACTTCTTAGGAGCAAAATACAGCATATGTTGAAAAATTTACAAAATCCGCCCACTCTTACGCCCACTTAATAAGAAAATTCTTGTTTTGGGGGAGTTTTATAAAATATTTAAAACAAAGTTGCTTAAGGAAGTATATTGGTGGAAGAAGGAGCTAGTATGTGCATAGGAAAGGGATAGGGTATCATACGATCCGCTCCAAACGGATTGTAGCCTTTTCATATGTTTTTCAGATTCAATATGTTTCTTTTTTTCAATGTCCATGAATTAACTTTTATTGACACATATTTCAACTAAGAAGTATTTTAATTTACCAGGTGATGCTGAATATCCTCTTAAACCCTTTCTCATTACTCCATACAGATCAGCAGAAGGAATGGACCAATGAAAGCAACTTTAATAGGACACATTCTCAGACTAGAAACATCATCGAAAGAACAATTGGTTTTTTAAAGAATCGTTTTCGGTGTCTTCTAGGTGCCCGACAATTACACTATAAACCTGAGAAATCAACGTAAATTGTCAATGTTTGTGCAGCTTTACACAACATATGTCTGCATTATAGATTAGACCTAGAAGAAGATGCGAATGTTATAGAGTTTTCAAACGACTGCATATATAAGAAATGCAAATATAAGAAATTAATTGCTTAACATTATTTAAAAAAAATATTATAAAAACATATGTACAAAATGCAGTTCGGTTATTTATATGTAAGTATATCGAAAACTTCAAAAGTGAAGTAACAAAAAAAAAAATAATAATAATAAAGTAATAAGAAAAATTTGACGAAACCACGAGATTTCGTTTGGTAGGAACATAGTTTAACATAATCATTTAAACCGCGTAAATTTATTAAATGACATCCATCCATCTGCCAAAATGTTTCTGCCTACATTAAATCTATTCACCCCAATCTTAATTTAGATAACAAAAGAAAAAAAAATAACTGCAGTAAGTTTTATTTAAAAAAATGCATAGCGTGTGAGTGCTTTTTTACACAAATGTGAATAATTCTTTCACTTAGTTAGTTCTAAAAAGAACACCTAGGAACAACAAATTTTTATTGCATTGATTTAAGAAATATTCAAATTATCTTATCAATTTAAATTCATTGCAGAATAACAGGGTATACTAAACCAAATCCATTAAAACTTAAAAAATAGCTTAAAAAACTATAATGTTTTGCTACAAAACTTCTAATTCCAAATTAAAACGAAAAACATCTTCTAATCTAAATCTTCAAAATTCAATTGAAATTGTAAGTACGTATCTAAATCAGAATTCTGCATTTAATTTTTTTTTTTAGACTTCGATATCATTTATTGAATAACTCTTATCAAAGTACCACACATTGAAATAAAATTGCAGAAGTTGCAACTGCTAACTTTGAACTCTTTTTTATCACAACACGATCTGCAACAGAAAAAAACAAGAACAGCATATTATTCCATGTATATTTAGCACCCGCTATACCAAGTTTTTAGTTATCAATTTCTATTTGAGGTTTTTGGTTTATATGTGCGATGATAAGTAGCATTAGGTTTCCTAGGCTAAACCACAGACAGCAACCTGGCTTTGCTTTGACGGCCGAATACACAACCAAATCGACCACCTGCTAATCGAAGCAAGGTACGCATCCAACATCTTGGATGTGCTTACTTTTCTAGGGGCGAATGTTAACTCTGACCACTACCTTGTTGCAGCTAAATTCTGAGCCAGACTGTCCAACGAGAGGAAGTTGCGAGCCGTCAAGAAAACGTTGGAAGCCTTAGTACGTCGCGTCAGACGGAGCCAGAGCCTACAAAGAGCACCTGGCCGAGAAACTCTCTGAAGTGCATTCACCCACCACAAACTCTAACAACCAGTGGACCGAATATCATAACATCATCAAAGAGGTAGCCGTGGCCACCCTTGGCTACCAACCACCTCCAAGGAGGAGCCCTTGGTATGATGATGAGAGCGTACAGCGGGAAATGGCGACAGAAGATCACACAAAAGCGCTGCAGCGCAAAACAAGAGCAGCGAGAGAGGAGTACCGGACCAGAAGAAGGGAAGAAAAAACAATCCTGCGTAAAAAAAAGGGACCACGCAGTTTCCCAGAGGAGGAGTCTCGCGAGTGCAACATCATCCAGCAATTTTATCGAAAAGTCAAGCAGCTGGCAGCTGGCTACAAACCCGGAACGCAGGCTCTTTGAAATTGCGAAGGCAACCTTGTTACCGACGCACAGGGAGTTGTTGATGTGTTTAAGCAATACTTTCAGCAGTTGCTTAGTGGGCAGCAAATAGAGAGAGTTCCAGTCAATGAAGAACCAACGCCCCCACCCAGTATTGAAGAAGTTAATTTAGCCATCAGTTGGGCTTTCAGCTGAACTCTTTAAATACGGAGGCGATGTCTTGGTAGGGTGCATGCATCAAGTCATCATCCAAGTGTGGGTGAAAGAAAGCATGCCCGACGACTAGAGTACCAGCTCTATATGCCCCATCTTCAAAAAAAGGCGGTCCTATGTCTTGTAACAACTACCGAAGCATATCCCTGTTAAATGTCGCATATGGGTCATTCCAAATAGAAACACCGAAAATAGATTAAAAAGTGCGCTGCATGATTTTTCATTTCGATGAAAAAAATTTGTGGTGATCTCTTAGGTGTGAAATTCTAAAAACCGTTAACATTTATTTTTTTGGAAGCTTTACTTCCGGTGGGCAGCCATTAGAAGTCTCAAAATGGGTAATTTTCATGGTCTGTTTAAAGGAGCTGCAAGTTTCTTCTGTAGCTATAATTGAAATGTTTTTTATTTTTATTTTACTTTTCAGGAAGTGTGATTTTAATAATAATAGTCGATAACGTATAAACACATTTCGTTAATTAATGCTGAGACGCTTAACATTGGCATCAATTCCTCATAATTGAGTGATTTTCAAATGGCTCCTGTGCCTCACCCCTTAAGCCCAGAGGATTGATTTTTTTTTGGCATCAAGTACTTGAACCGTAGTTAAAGTAACATTGTCCTTTAAGTTCCTAGACTATCATTTACTATGAGAAAAAAAGTGTTGAATTTTGCAAATTTTCCTGACTACCCCACTTTGCCCCCCTCAAATCACCATGTTGGACAAGAAATAAAAATCTGAAACTTTCAGGAAATAAAGTCCCTACTTTTATCTTTACAGGAGAGTATATTTTGTTTTGTGATTTTCACTCCTCTAAGAGATATGATTTTTTAAAAATTGCAGTTTTGGAAGATATAAATATTTTTTTCATATCAAATGATTAATTTTATTTATCATTTCTAATTGTAAACCTGACGTAAGCTAAAATAAAAGACGGAACGTGATGTGCTAAATGTTTATTTGATAAATGAGCACACATTTTACACGGTTCAAGTACTTGATGCCAAAAAAAAATCAATCCTCTGGGCTTAAGGGGTGAGGCACAGGAGCCATTTGAAAATCACTCAATTATGAGGAATTGATGCCAATGTTAAGCGTCTCAGCATTAATTAACGAAATGTGTTTATACGTTATCGACTATTATTATTAAAATCACACTTCCTGAAAAGTAAAATAAAAATAAAAAACATTTCAATTATAGCTACAGAAGAAACTTGCAGCTCCTTTAAACAGACCATGAAAATTACCCATTTTGAGACTTCTAATGGCTGCCCACCGGAAGTAAAGCTTCCAAAAAAATAAATGTTAACGGTTTTTAGAATTTCACACCTAAGAGATCATCACAAATTTTTTTCATCGAAATAAAAAATCATTCGGCGCACCCCATTTGGTGTTTTCATCTGGAATGTCCCATATAAGATCCTATCCAACGTATTGTGTGAACGTCTAAAACCCTTCCGCAACACACTAATCGGCACGTACCATTGTGGCTTCCGGCCCGGCAAATCGACAATAGACCAAGTTTTCACACTCAGTCAAATCCTGGAAAAGACCAACGAATTTCAAGTCGAAACCCACCACCTCCCGCGAAATAGCCAGCAGTATTCTACCCATTCAAAATTTGACGCTCAATACGCGTATTCGCATGATGACGTGCGGGCACGTCCAGAGCCGTTATTCAATTATGGTTGGTCCTTTTGAATTTTCAGATATATAATTAAGCCTGCGAAAGCAGAGCTGGTCAACCCGTATACTTGAACTCATACCAGTATGGACAGGAAAAATTCTACTAAACTGACAGTAACTCCAGCATTATGGGAAAATCTGACTTAACTATGTATCTTATGCATAGAGTCGTATAATATCGTGCTGGCAAATAATGATGTGTTCCCTTTTTGTTATAAGAGATCACACATAAGGTTAGAAATCAATAGTTTTTATCTCTTTTCGCTTATTGTGTTGTAGCGTTAGCATGTGTGCGGAGAGTGTCCCTACTCACTGTAAGTAGATCAAATCGATCGATGACGACCGTGTATATTAGTTTGTCTAGGTCCACAACCATAGCATGCAAACGTTGGTTTAGCTTTGGTTTCTAATCCCTTGTTTTTTAAACATTGGTCTGCAGTATGTCCACTTCGCCGACAGAAAGTACAATGCCCTCCAATTTTCCGTTTTCGTGAGTCTCCTTTCTCCGAAATCTAGTAGTGCATGTGGTAAACAAGCCTTATCTGTTGTTGTTCCCCCCAATAATTCAAGCTGGTTGAACTGCTTAGGCAAACAGTTTTCTATTTATCTTACTGGTGCTGCTGATATAACCTCCGCTAGTACTGTTCTTACAGATGCTGCTGGTGGCAAACAGTTTTCCACAGGTTCTGCAGCTGGTACTGCTTCTATTGCTGCTCTCTCATTTCGTCGAGTATTCCTTGATTGTGAAATCGACCACAAGTTGGATGTCAATTGTAATAGGTAACTATCCTCTGAGTAAGACTTGGAAATATAAAACAATTTACTTCGTATAAATCCGAACGAACACAAATAGCAGAAGCTGTTACTCAGGAAAAT
This sequence comes from Chalcosyrphus nemorum, assembly GCA_949716465.1. Lineage (NCBI taxonomy): Eukaryota > Metazoa > Arthropoda > Insecta > Diptera > Syrphidae > Chalcosyrphus > Chalcosyrphus nemorum. Next base: position 41,740,358 of record OX454334.1, read on the forward strand.
ACATCCGCAGTTTTCTTAACCGCTTCCGTCTTATATTTTACAAGATCGTTAAATTTGTTGGTTGCGTCAATACTTGTGGCACTTCAAAATCAAAATGCAATTAATTAATGAACCTAACTCCATCAAAAACTTGCGCAAATAGTAATTCTTCCTTAAAAAAAATGTGCACGACTGGATCGTACGTACTTGCACCTATATGCTCTTAGTTGGATGTGCACAAATTTTTAATAAAAAAAAAATTTAAAATTTTTGGATAAGTTTAAATGCCACATTTTGTTAAACATTATTATTTTTATGGAAATCCATTGATTTTTAGCCGAGAAATAGCCATATTTCTAAAACCAGTTAATAAGAAAAGTACCGTTATACGTACTTTTAGCCAAAAACGTGGTACGCCATGTTATAGCATTTCTCTAGACTAACTCAAATATGAAATTTAATCAAAATCGTTAGAGCCGTTTTCGAGAAAATCATGTTTTTGTAAAATTGGCCTTAAGTAAAGTACCGTTAATAATAGGGCTAGAACTAAAATTCCAATTTCCCCTCTGGAGAATACACAACAGAGCCCAGATATGAAGTTTGAAGGAAATCGGTCCACCCGTTTGGGCTGTAGTCGAGCGTACATACATACAGAGTGACGGACAGACAGACAGACAGACAGAATCGGCGGACCCACTTTTTCGAGCTTCTCTATCATCGTAATGTCAGAATTCATTGTTATCTCGATTTCGAATTTTTGCACGAATCCAATACTTGCCCTATATTATAGGTGCAAGTAAAAAGAAAATATATAGGCAGAAAAACACCCAGGTATTCAGGTTTCCCAGGTATATTTGTTTCCAAAAACTAAAGAAAAAGGTATTCTAATTTCCAATAAAGGACGAATGGTAACTCTGAATCAATGTACACACAATAAAGCCCGTATGACACTAAATTTTTACTGCATTTTTAATGCAATTGATCTTTAATTAGAGCAGTACGAAAAATTCACCACTGATGTCAGTAGCCATGAGTGTGTATGCACTACTTAAGCAGAAAAACGTGAAAACGTCAAAAAATATACTTCAAAAATCTACATCTCACTACATTTTAGCTACTGGCAGCTTTTTTTTTACATTTCTGAACTGAGCTTACACTTCGTTGGTTTTTGTTTTTGCTTTCCAGTCAAATTTGAAAATGAATTATGACAGTGTAAGGTGACTTGCAAAAAATTAGCTTTGCCTTTACTGTCAAATAAAAATACTATCTTTTTTCCCGCAAAGCTGACACTTTAGCATTATTAAATATGTAAAAAATATGAAAACAAATGTAGTATCATACGGGCTTAAAGGGCCCGGCCCATAGAAACCGTTGCATCCGTTACGTCGACATATTTATCTGACAACTGCATAAAATACACATCTGCATATGGAATGTAACCCACAAGCAACAGATATGAAGGATACGACGGATAAAGTAGGCGAACTTTCTACTTTTTCATCCATTGAATCCGTTGACAACCAATTGGCGTACAATGAGCGAACCCAAAACTGACGACTTCCACTCATTATTTTTAAATACTTATAAGCTTCCACTAAAAGTAGTACACAAATTATTATAGTTTCTTCGTCCATATTATTTTTTTTTAATAAATTTCTTTTATATTTTTCGGCAGAACAAACTTTTGGACAAAAGTCAAAGAAATGTACGTTCGCTTTTAACTCATGAATGGCTTATTATTGTAGGAAAATGATTCAGCCAAACAAAACCAGACAATTTTTTTCTTAAGACATAACGGTATTTGCGATAACACTGCATTGAGTGGAACGTTAATATTGCAATCTGTTTAGTTTTAATTTGGCTTGCTGTGAACAAGTGGTTTTTTGATCGAGTGCGTGTAAAATTTGAAACTTAAATCATGTCGGATTTTGAACAAGGTATGTAATGCTACTATTAGTACTAATTAATATTAATAAATTAAAATATACAGGGGTTATAGGTGAATTTCTAAAAAAAAAATGTTAAAAAAAAATTTGTTACTTTAAGTAAGCTTTTAAAAAATTCGGTCCAAAATATCCTGTAAATTTAATTGCTAAGCACAATTCATATATCAGGCTTTGTGTCTTTGTAATCTTTTTTTGCTACAAATTGCTACCCTAATAATTGTGAATTTTTTTCAAGTGCAATATTCAATGGTTCGAAATTGTGATTTGCTAGACGATTGATTAGACACGTAGGCGAAGTTTATTGTGGAAAGATTGCTCTAGAAATCGAAAATATTTATACAAGCGACACTCAAAGTGGTTACAAAAATAAGTATTAATATCGATTGAAACAGCTAACAATCTGCAACTAAAACCACCGAGATCCACTGGAAATTTGCAGGGAGAAACTCGTCACGGGAGACCTTTAGTAAGTTTTGAAGAAGCATCAATGAAGACGAAAAAACGTAGAGTTCAAGATCTGGTAAATTCACGCTCCGTTGAAGAACTTAGTTTTGCTTCCAGTATTTCAAGGGGATCAACATCAACAAATCAACATCAGCCCACAACAAATCCTCATCAAGTGCTTGCCTTATATTTTGACCTTGACCTTTCTGAAAGAAAGTATAACATTCTTCGCAGTTTTATTAATAATAATCATTCATTACGATGCTAGATGGAAGTGTAAGTAGTATTCTATCAGACACTAATTGTTCTGCGAAATGCTATATATGTGGAGAGACCCCAAAAGAAATGAATTTGACTAGGGTTTCTGAAAAACTTCCTAATACCGATCATTATCGTTTTGGCTTATCTACTTTGCATGCCTGGATAAGGTGTTTTGAGTGCCTTCTTCACATTTCTTATCGTTTGCCATTTAAAATGGTAAGGGGACCCAAAAATAAGGGGATATTTGCGCAAAATAAAAATAAAAATCAAGACCTTTTTAAAATTCGTATGGGGCTCTTAGAGGAGAAGCCAAAACCGGGCTATGGGTCCACAAATGACGGTAATACTGCGAGACGGTTTTTTAGCAATAGTGAGATCAGTTCGGAAACCACAGGAATAGATTTAAATTTAATAAAACAATTTCGCACAATTTTGAGAGTTTTATCTGCAGGTATAAAATAAATGTTGAGCAGTTTAAAATTTTACTACAAAACACACACGATTTATATTTAAGTTTATATAATTGGTATTATATGCCAAGTAGCGTCCATAAAATCTTAGTTCATGGACGTGATGTCATCGATTCTTTCGACTTGCTTATAGGTCTTCTATCAGAAGAGGCTTTAGAGGCTCGACATAAGGAAGTAAGAAAAATTATATTAAATCACACGCGTAAGATGAGTAGGGAGCAGAAAAACACAGATCTTATGAATGTTTTATTACTTACTTCTGATCCTTTAATTTCGACCCACAGAAATCAAGTAGGAATATCTCAGAAATAAGTATGTACTTGGAAACTGCAAATTTGTTAAATGATTCAGAAAATGTATATGGTTCCTCATTTCATGAAATCGATTTAAGTGATACAGAGCTTGAAGATAGCGATGACAGTAGATTATTATAGGAATAATTATAGATTAACTCAATTATTTTCTTGATTTTATATCTTATATTTACGAAACAATATGTACATTATAATATTTAAACAGAAATAATAAAATATGTTCACATGAATTTGAACTAACGATTTTTGTTCAAATTTCCATTCAAATGCCGCACTGTGGAACAGCTCGAACACAAACGTACATATGTGACGGATTTTATGGGTCTGTCCTTTTCCGTTAAATACGTCAACGTTAACGTATCCGTCGACGTAACGGACGCAACGGATTCTATGGGCCGGGCCCTTAAGCGAGAAGCATATTATTGGGGATCAGTCTCCTCACAGCCGGAGAGCAGACAGGTTATGATGCGATGTACGTGGGTTTATGGAATATTACAAAAACAATTTTATTGTATCTCAGGGGTTCTTTTATTACTCAAGTGGCAATTTCTTAAGTAGAGTGCCATGCGGATACCTGCAGACACCAGTGTCTTTGAAAAAGCTCTTCCATAAGCACTGTACTAAGAATATAAATTGAATAGAGTATAGCTTTATTCATTCATAAACGGGGTAAGATTATATGGCAGATTGAAATCGAAGTCAATTCGGGTTGAGTACCATAGAAACGCGAATCGGATCGAAATAAGATTAAATTGATCCGATCACAAAATTTTCTGTGATCGAGTTGAGTTGTTCCACATAAAGGCGGATCGAAAGATTGAATTTAACAGATAGAAATAAAAAATAAATAAGGATAAGAAATTTATTGCTTTCTTTCTTTCGTGTTTTTTTTGTTTGTAGAGACGTTGTTGTGTGGAGTGAAGTAAAAAGTAAAAAACTAGGGATAGAAATATTTGGACATATGCAAATATAATGAAGTAGCAGTGTCAAACTCAATCCCAATTCAATCCGATCTCTCAACCCGGCCGTATAAACCAAGTAATTGTTCTTACATTTTTATATACATATTTGACTGAGATTTTCTTAATGTGGTACTAAGCTTTTAAAATGTGATACACTGTAGGGAGAACAAATATGTTCACTCAACAGAAGAGCTTTTGAAGGTTTATGTATTATTATATCCAAGAACAAAAATTATTCACTTAAGGTAGCATTACACTAGCATATAAATATGGCAATTTTGTCAAAAACATTTGGCACACAAGCATCATACAAGTGTGATAGCCATATTTATATTATTTTATGTCATAGAATCATATAAAAATATCAAATTTTTATTAAAATTTGTTCGTCACATAAAATAATTATTTCGACGTATGTTGCTCAGTCTTCGATGATAAAATGAATTTATTAATTTCTTGGAGCTTAGAAAGGGAAGGAGCTTTTGAACATTTCAACTCGAGAACTGAACCTTCTAGTGGTTAAAAGACACTACGTAGTTACATATGTGCCAATAATATAAACAAATGAAGATATGTAGAACTCGTAGATTTTGTTAGGTTGTAAATGATCATGAAACAGCCACAATTAGCCTAGTGTAGGTTAATTGTGATGCTATAGGATTTTGGAGCTTCTTTTGGAGGCTAATCAGATCTTTTGATAAGGCTATCTATTATAGCGCTTGTTTTTTCGCTTAGGTTGCTTTCCAAGGCATAGTTTTTAGATATAGATATTTTATAAAAATATATTTCTTCATAATCATATGTTTATAAAAGAAAAACATAAATAAAAACATGTTATCACCTGTTTTTTTAATATTTTATCGATGGTGCAATAAACCTGTCTATTACATAAAAACGGTAGGTACGTGTTAGAAAAAATGTAACTTTATTTTCGTGATCAAGAGGTCGAATTTAGTAAAGAGCAGTTATTTTTATCAATGGTACTAACATTTTGTTTTTAATTGTTACACAGAGTAATCGTTGTAAAAAATAACATGTATCGAGATATCCACAACAGCTCCAAAAGCAGATTAGGCCGAATACACCAGTGAGAAAGAAGGATTTATGATGCAGAAGTATTTGTATCGATCGTCGATAGAACATCGGAGAGTTGATTTAGTGCGGAAAGGAATATATAATAAATAGGGCAGCGCTTGGACAGTGGAGCTACCTAATAATAATCAAATCAAATAATAATAATCAAAAGGTGTAAATAATGCCAATCAGTACTGTCGAAAGTACTACAGTAGCAGTATAACATTGCAAATCTGACATCCCGTACTGCGTACTGCTAAAATGCGAATTTTACTGCTCAACTGCGCTCCCCAATAATCCAATACCTAAAGCTAAACTAATGAGAATTCGGATATTTATGCTTACACTTTTTGTTTTTTTTTTTTTGCTTAAAGAATGTTTGCATGCCCTAAACTTTAATATTGGGATGTATTCACAAACGCACTCTTTCAGCTGGCATTCGTTTAAAAGATACATATGTCTACGTAACTTTAGAGGTCCTGGCTTGATTTTGTGCGTAGAAACTGTACAACAGGCTTAAATTATACTGCCCAAATGCACTGCTCCACCTCCGGTACTGGTGAACACTGCCCAGTACTTCGTGGCAAGATCGAATTATACTGCCGAGCAAACTACAGCACTTTGGAATGTCGATTGGAATGGTTAAAAATGTTGTGTGTTTATATAAAAAACAAATTCAATTATCTATTGAAAAGGCTACAGACTACAGAGAATCAAAGAATCTTAAACAAGGACGGAAGAGTTTTGTTGGAAGCAAACCATAAGACTCCACCGCCATGAACTGTGACTGAAACACGGTAATAATGCTTCTTTTTCTCCTTTGCATATGTTGATTATTAATACTTTTTTGGATAAAAGAATATTATTCTGACGAAAAAAGAATCAACCTCGATGGTTCAGATGGTTTTCAACACTACTCGAGGGCATTTTGGAAATAATTCCGTGTACGCTTAAAAAATGATTTTTTCCGGTGAAAGTTTTATGGCGTGGGCGGTTTTTCTTCAGCGGGAGCATTACGGTCAGCCTTCCCATCCACTGGAATGAATAGCAATGAGTATGTTGGTGTCTTGAAACTCAAATTCTACCATTTTTGGTGAATAATCAAAACCCGGAATTGGGTTTTCAGCAGGATTTACTCCAGCAGAGCAACCAAATCGTGGTTTGATCAGTACAAAATCTTTTTTTTTATGGCTTGCCTTCTCCTCAGATCAAAAACCGATAGATAATCTATAAGGCTTACTGACGCGAAAGTTTTACGCCAAAAAACGGGCAGTTTAGCAGCGTGGCTGACTTAAAATAAGCCATAAATTCTTCTTGGGCCACAATCCCTCAGAATGTGTTAAAAAACTTAGGTGATAATACGCCAAATTGAATTTTGACTTTAGTGGAAAACAAAGGAAGTCCCACTAATCACTTATCATTCAAAAATTATATGTTTTTATGGTCTAACAAAATGTTATCCAATTAAAACCGAAATGGTGATATAGTTATGAAAAATGAAAGAAACTGTTTTTTTGTCTTTTCTCTTAGAAATGATGACGAACCTTTTCTAATTTTCATAAAATTGTTTGCATTCCGGTTACCCTTTCAGGTGATAACCGTTATTTACAAAAATAAATATTTTAATCTAAAAGAAATGCAAAAACAGGGGTGATGATATAGTTATGAAATGGAGTGTATATTGTACCAGAAGTTGACCAGAGAGCCTGTTTATCTACACCTACAGAAAAAAGGACTTATTCCAAAAGTGTCACAAAAATATGGGACATCTAAATTGCAATGCAATATGAATATATGGCAAGCCATTTAAAAGGCATATCATCGACTGCATTTCATGTATTCGCGCGAAGCAGACTTGGTAGCCATTTCCTGTAAAGGAGGAGAAAAAATAAACAAGACGGCATGAGCTCGTGCACTCTGATATGCACTTTATTTTGTAACTTCTATCGACGAAATTTAACAATTTCGTACAAGAATGAGGCATCAAACACGAATTTACTAGTGGCTGAGAGGGCTAACAGAACGCTCACCGAAATGACTCGTTGTTTAATGCTGGAAGATAATTTATCGAAATTTCTATTATCAGAGTTAGTGAATATAGCTGCATTTATCCGAAATAGATGTCCAACAAAGATAAACCACAGTAAAACCCTTCATAAATTATGGTAACTAAAAATGTCTATTAAAATTCGACGCACGCAGTGAGGAATATCTCCTAATTGGATATTCGGAGAACACCAAAGGATATAGACTATGGAATCGCGGAACAAGAAGCATTAAAAGCATAGACGTTCAATTTATTTAAGACATTAGAAAAGAAAAAAAAAGGCGAGAGATATTATGAATTTGAATTTAAAATTAAGAAAGATAATGAAGAACACGCAACGAGAGGAATGAAAACGAAAGTGATGACGAAATTGAAGATAATGAAGAATTTTCTAAGGCTATAGATAATTTTGAAATAACCGAAAAGAGAACTAATTATCAAGAAGATGAAAGAAAGAGCAAGCCTACTAAAGAAGACAGTGACGTTCTCCAATTCGAACAAGATCAAAATGGGCTTATCTTTATGCTTTTCTTGCAGAAATTGAAAATTGTGGGCTTGCAAATACAACGCAATAGTACTAAGATGTAGTCAAGGAAGACACACGAGGACTAAGAATTTTCATATTAGAGACCATTATATTCGAGAAGCTGTAGTCATGGAATTGTAGAGCTGAATTATTTACCTACAAATGAAATGCCTGCTGATGCATTAGCCAAAGCAACAACAGAACCAAGTCTTTACTATTGATTCGAGAATTTGGGTATCCAGCTTTAAATCTCTTAATTTGTTTTTTATTTAATGTTTATAACATAAAATACTTTGTCTAAAACAAATTTCAGCAAGCACATTTATTTTGTAAGACTCATCCCTTTTTTTTTTTTTTGTCATCATAGCAATAACACTTGTTTCATTTTTATATAGTTCTTCATAGCTTTCCGTGATTTCTTAATAAATATTCAATACTTTTCTTAAAAATAAAATATTCTGTTTAATGAATATTGGCTTGTTTTCTAGTAATTGCAAGGAAGAATTGTAATTATATTTTATTTTCGATGTACGTATGTAAAAACATACATATTTTGATGAAAATTTGTTCAAGGAGTCCACGCTCGTTACATTGAACAATCTCGTTCCAGTGGCCATTTTTTTATTAGTTCACTATATCGAGCGTCTACTGTTTTACTAAATGATGAAGAAAAAAATTTAGTAAGCTTGCATTCGTGGTTTAAGTGGCAGAAAAGGGATCAGAATCAAGTTTGTTAGCAACTTTTCTTTTGTGTGTGCATCCTCATGTATGAAATGTAGCAAACCGAATACGTATTACCAATACCATAGCCAGCATAGTCCAAGTGACAATCAGCGATGGTAGGTGGAGAGATTTCGCCGTTTTTCGGGGTTTTTCAATCAAATACCTTCCTACTTCCTTATTTCAACTTCTACGACTAATGAATGACTATCATAATTTAGTTGATAAATATATAAAAGTTAACTTCCCTCGACCGATATTAGCTGCTATCTACAATCTAGATTCTACATACGAGTATTACAGGTATTACAGTTAACTGCCCGCGAACATTTGCATTTGTATGAATGTAGTTTCTATTCATCAATATGCTTTAAAACATTTGTGACAAGCAGCGTTAGAGGCTTGGCGTTTTCACTTCATATGGAACTTCATTCATGATTAAGCCTTACGACATTACAGAGTAACTTTCCTTACCGTAGCATAATTAACGCTTTAATTGCTCAAAATATTTAAAACAAATTCTAAATAAAAGTATGATAGAAAATTAAACGGGGTAGAAAAATCAGTGATAAATAAAATTTACTAGTATGCTTAGTAATAAAAGATACAAATAAAAAAACGTTTAACGTCTATTATAAAAGTTATAATAATTCCCGATTGTACAAGTACCTTTTGTTTTTATTGAATCAAAATATGAACGTACATATATGACTTTGTTTACACTTATGAATCCTGTTTTTGCAAAAAAAAAAATTGTAATTAGTAGCTATTCAAATAAGCTATTCTATAAAAATTCCAAAAATATAGTAACATCACTCATATTCTCACTTTCAATATTAAAATGCCTTGCCGATATAATAACCGTATGCCGACTAAAATAAGTCTAACTGTTGCGAAATACCTGAGCTGAATATAAATAACTTTAGCAATACAAGCCAATTAGAAGTCAATATTGATGCTTCATTATGCTGCCCATGTGCGTAGAATGAAACGAGTTGATAACTGATTCCAACGTCGATGAACTTGAAGACTTCTACGTCTACAATTGAAATTTATTTAAATATTATGGTTGTGATGAAAACTTGTTTTGCCTGATATCATACTATTTCATGCATACTAATGCACAAGTTGGCAATGAATTTATATTAAGTAGTAGTTAACGTTTCTTGATAAATACGGAAGATGTTTCTGAGTTAGGTTTATTACTTAATTTAGGCATTAAATTTGTCAGTTTACAAAAATTATTCACACAATAATTACTATTTACACTAAGCACTCCCACCGTCCCATTGCAAAGTCAAAACATATTCATATCTTTTATCTCATGCGGTCAGATTTTTAAAAAAAGTAAATTTTTTGTTATTTCTGTTTGTGACAAGTATTTTTTTCTTTCATTATTATGTAGATTAGCTTAGGTGGGGCTAAGTAGGATTAATGGCTGTGTGTCTGTTTAAATGTATCTGCTTTTCAGTTCCTATACCGTTTATCCAATTCGGATGTGACTTTAGCAAGTTGTCTAAGATCCGACAATAGTTTCTTATAGCAGTGCAATAGTATAAGTGGCGGTTAGGTCAATTCAATATACATATGTATATGTATATTTTCTTCCTATGTTTAAAACTCAGGTAGTACGTAAGTCATTTCAATATAAATATTTGCTTAAATCTTTTACCGTATCAGATTCATAGACAAATTAATATAGACGGTCATTTTTACATGCCCCTGTCTGCACATTGCCTAAAATCAGCGGAGTTTAAATTTCCTCTCTGTGAATCAAGATACGGCAACGCACACACGTGAGCTCACTGGTCATATACTGCTCACGTGCGTGTGCGATTTCCAAAAACTCATGTGCGCTCGGGTGCGCATTTTGTACTTCCATTATCGCACGCGCTCATCAGTGAGTTTGACGGAATAAAAATATACCGCACGCGCTCACGAGAGAATTTAATGGAATTTGAAGATGCGCACATACATGTGCGTGTGCGGTTACCAAGAACTCATGTGCGCGATGAAGAGTGAAGCGTTCAAACCAGTTTTTATTTTCATCTATCCCTTTTTCACTACAGCACTGCATATTACCGTATATTTCTCGTGTCTGCGAGAGTATAATTGTGAACTGATCCATAATCCGCACACGAGCTGTAAATCAACTCATAATCCCACGCGCATAAGAGCGTGCACATTTATAAAAACTCATTCCTTTCACTCCAGATGTGTGATATAGCCCGAAAGAAGCGATAAATCGACGAATGATGAGCGGGCTATGAAGAGCCTAAAATCCGGCAGTGTGATGAACAACGAACAGGCAATAGGAGACGGCAGTGCCTGGTCGAAAGTTCATAAAAATAAAAAGGACCAAACGAAACAAGGCAAGACCGCCAAAGTATGTAAAAGAGCGACGTGGTGACAGGGAAGAAAGAACTTTCTTCCGCCGAAATACTCCGCAGGGTCAAAGCTCTACAATCTGAATCGGTCATAAAAATTAGACGTACCCAAAATGGCAACCTGCTGTTGCAGTAACGCGAATCTGGCGACAAAACCGAGTAATTTAGGGGCACGACCGATCTAAGCAGTGCAGAAATTGTGGAGAGGAAGTTCACATAGCCAAGAATGCAAAAACGATGCATTATGCTTCTGGTGAAAGATGGTGGGTTGGTTGGTGGGAAGTGGCTGCCAGCTTGGAAGTGCCGACACACTTTGACCAGAAATAGGCCCTTGTAATACCACGAAGTATGGGCCCTAAATCTCTAATACTCGTTAGAACCATTTTGAGCTTCTTATGAAGCATAAGAGACTTTTTATGTCTGTATTATTTAGATCTTCTAAGTCGTTATAGTATGAAGCTCCTAAGTGAAGCAACCACGAGCCACGACAAGACTTCTTTGATCGCCATAATTTTGATTTTTTTGTCGGATTTTTGTACTTTCTGGTGAAAAGCCCCTAATTCAATTTTTTGAGGGTTAACACCCAATCCACAATGACTGGCCCATCTAGTCAGCTTGTTTAAAGCGTATTGAAGGAGTTATTTAATAGTATTTCGGTGCTTACCTGATACGGCAACAGCAATGTCATCTGCATAGGCTATCGCCCTGCATCCGAGCCATTCCAAGATTATCAATAGTTTATTAACCAACAAATTCCAAAGAAGGGGGGATAGAACACCTCCTTGCGGAGTGCCTCATGTCTCACACAGCTTGGAGTTAATAGTCCGACCATTGTCAACTCGCCAAGTGAGCTGCCAACCTTCAGAGCTGATAGTGCATCTGCTATCGCCAATGCATTGGCATTGTTGAAAGCGCCTTCTATATCAAGGAAGGCAACCATTGTGTACTCCTTATGAGCCATGGAGTACTCGATATTACTTACTAGTGAGTGCAATGCTGTCTCCATTGATTTACCATTGCAATATACATCTTGTGCTGCAGACAGTTGCTTCTTGTCACTACTGCTGCGTAAGTGGATATTTATCAGTGGTTCTAGTGTTTTTAAGAAGAAGTAAGATAGACTGATAGGTCTTAAATCTTTTAGATTAATGTAAGAGCATTTGCCTCTTTCGAATGTCTGACAAACATTCAAGAGTATAATTGTCATGAGAAAGCTTCTCAAAAGCCCTCTGCCCTTCGGATACGGCATAAAACTGTAGGTCCCTTCTATACATGCAGAAATGTATACCACGCGCAACATGTACAGTTGTAAGACGCTAGGTCTTGGCCTTCTATGGGCTGCTTATGGCCTAATATTTTTTTTATTAGCCAGCTTTGGGTATGAAGACTACCTTAACTTCTCTCCATAATTTGGGAATATATACGAGATCCAGACAGCTTTTCAAAATTGTTTGAAGAACTGACAGAATAATGTCTGACGACTTCTGCAATTCGGCAGGTATAATGCCATCTGGTCCCGGTTGTTTGTATGGTTTGAAGCTGTAACTATGAATAGCCCAGTTTAGCTTGGTCTGAGTGATTATTTTTGATGAGATGGTTGAAGGTTTATATGATCTATTTAATATCATACCGTCAACTGTTTGGTAGCTACCTGGAAAGTGAGTGTCAAGTAGTAGATTGGCGAGTCTTCGCTAGAGATCGTCCAGGACCCATAGCTTTTTTCGAGAAAACATGGTGTTATTGGACTAGAGGAGAGAATTTTCCTAGGTCTAGAGGCCTCAGATACTTCTTCTATGTTTTCGCAGAAGAGCTTTCAAGATTTGCTCCTAGCTTTTCTTAATTCTTTATTGTATATGTTTGTACAAGTCCCAGTCAAACACATTCCTCGTACTTTTGGCATTATTAAGTAGTTTACTATGTTTCTTAAGGGGACTAGATCTGCAGTCCACCATTGCGGCTTTTTCTTGCCTCGAGGTTGCATTATTAAGAGTCGAGGTGAGATTTTTGGACCAAACAATAAAGTTCTTGGGGGGTTTCAGGGTTTAGGTAATTGGAGACAATGGAGACAAATACTCTGTATTTGAGCCAGTCCATTTTACGATAGTTCCTATAAGCAGGCGGGCTAATTGGTACCTGTGATCCGAAAAAGAGGGTTCGTTGGATACTTTCCAGTTCCTAATGCGCTGCATATTGTCGGAGATAAGGGTTTACCCAAATCAGACTCCTGGTCTTTCTTGTACACCTTTATGGTGATGGTGTCGAAACCGTAAAATATAAATCCTCCAGTCTTCGCCAAAGGAGCCAGAGACTCTTTATTGATGGCAATGAGTGCACATCTGTAAAGACCCTTTGGCTCATTCACCTTTGCGATCTTGCAGTTATAAGTCAGCAGTTCTGGGTTACTGGTCCTGAGAATCTCAAGGATCGTAACTGTGTCGAAGGGTTCAGCTGGGATCCAAGTACCAGCCCCCGGCCTACTCTGGATCTCTTCGCTCGTAACGACCTCGAGCTTAGCACCTGGCCATACCTCCCCTAATTTTCTGATGGCTGATTTGTAAAGATCATATTATCTTTGACCATACAAGCGATCAGCTTAACATGGCCTTGATATCATCCACCGTCGCAGCATCTAGGAGAAGGACCTGGGTTCTCCTTCATGATCAGCATCTTCATTGGCGATCTTTTTGGCTCACTCTAATCGGGCGGAAAGTTTCTCACTTCTTTTGCACTCCGGTATATTACCAAAGTGCTCCAGAATTCGGCAAGCTGTTCGTCTCTCTTTGTAAGACTTTCATGACGGAGCATTTTGTCCCTAATGAAACGTGGGAGGTTATTACCGATGGGCTCCACGCAACTTTTGGAAGTAGTCGAACCATGTTGAGCCACAATCCTCTTACTTACTGCCCGGTTTTAAAGGAGAACCGGTCTCAATTTTTTATACCCTATCCTAAGGGTATATTAAGTTTGATACATAGTTTGTAACACAGAGAAATATTAATGATAGACCATAGAAAGTATATTTATAAATGATCAGCATCAGTAGCCATGTCCGTCCATCCGTCCGTCCGTCCGTATGTCACTAGTTTTTAGGCCTTAAATTTTGAGCTAGGTTGATGAAATTTTGTATACGAGGTCCTTGGAAAAGTAAGCAATACAAGTGTAAACATTTTTAGAATCCACCCACTGCCACTGGATAAAACTTACTTAAGATAATATGTAGATATTCTCTTACCCTATATATCTTCAGTACATTGTGTATGGCCACGCCCAGTTTTAAGGGGCGTTTTTTTTTATCAGAAAAACGGTTTTTGAAGTTTTTATCGAAATAATCTTGGGAGCAAAATACAGTATAGTAAAACAAAATTTAGAAAATCCGCCCACTACCACCCCCTCTTATTGAGAAAATTTGTGTTTTTGAGTAGTTTTATAAAATATTTGAAAAATTGTTGGAAGGTGCTAGTATGTGCATAGGAAAGGGAGAGGTTATAATACGATCCGCTCCAAACGGATTGTAGCCTTTTCATATGTTTTTTTTTGCCAATGTGGTGAGATATGTACAGCGTTGTCATTACGCCATCATCGTTGATATGAATGTAGAGAGCTATTTTATTTATTTTTATTGAACAAGGCATTGTCAACTTTACGAAGAGTAATGAAAGCTTTATGAGAGTAATGACAACTTTCGCAGAGCATATAATGCACGGTTTTTGGGTGGAAAATAGAGAAGAAGAAAGGAAAAAGAGTGTGCGCAATTATTATACGCCTAACGATGTAATAAAATGTGGAAAGAAACGAGGAAAGTTCAGCCCTTTCGTCAATATCACTTTCCAGTAAGAAAATGAAAGCACGCATTTCCATGCTCTCTCTGCGCAATAGTAATTTGAAACGGACTCTACCTACATTATAAACGCGACTCTGTTTGCATCAAAGGAAAAACAAAAACTAATGTCATGGTAGCCATTCAGCAAGAAGATCTCCCTAGAAATTCACCTACTTCACATGATAGTTTCAACAACTACAATGAAACTTTTAATATTTTACTTCTAAAGGTTTCCGAAGATCTATCTTCGTATACATGCCTCTTCCCTCAGCTCAAAAAGAAGTTCCCACCTTCAAAGAAGCCGGGCCGACTATCTTAAATATTATCGTCCCTAATGACAGCTTCAACACAGTCTTTCACTCTTATGATTTTAACGGGTCTCGACTTTTGGCTCTTTCTTTCAGCCCACAAGTTGTACCAAAACACACGACGTTTTCCTTAACTCTCAAAGACGGCCTTCAAATATTTTTGCTTTGACGGAAACAAACCTTACCTCTGAAATAAACGTCTTCCTTCTACCTTTATCTGGACGCGGAACGCTACTAGCTGTTCACAATCGCCTTCGTTTTTTAATAGTTCACACACCGCTAATTTTGAGTTTACCTACGTCTACGTCTCTGGAATATCACAATTAACCACTTGCTGGTTGGCCTCGAGGCTACCGGCTGTAAGGTGGTTGCTTATGCGGATGACGTTGCCTTAATTTTCTCTGGGAAATTCCCAGATACTCTCAGGGACCTAACAGATAAACGCCTTCAAACTGCTCACTACTTGGGCTGCCCAATGTGGACTTGGGGTCAATCCTCAAAAGACCGAACTAGTCCTCTTCACAAGGAAATATAACATCCCTATTATAGACCCCCCGCCCCCACGTTAAACGGCACTAAGCTACTTCTTTATGGCGTCTGGTGGACAGCTCTTCAAAAGACTGTTAACCTCTCTTTCCTGGGAAAAGTTCAAAAAGCTGCATGTATTTGCATATGTGGAGCACTAAGAACTGCTCCTTTCGCAGCTCTATGTACCATTCTTCACCTACTGCCCCTAGACATCGTCAGCAAACAAATAGCGGCCTCAACCGCAACCCGTTTGTCGGCCTCTTCCCAGTGGCTGTCTCTCAACTACGGCCACTCCTCTGTTCTGAATTAATTTAACCTGATTCATGTAACCACCAGCTAGTGAAATATGGTCTGATGTGGAGCAGGTGGATGTTGGAACGATTCACATCTACACTGATGGATCCAAGACCTCAGACGGAGTTGGTGGTGATGTATACTCCTCTATGTATCTCCTTCCGCCTCCCTGATCATTGTAGCGTTTTTCAGGCGGAAATTATGGCAATTAAAGAAGCCCTGTCATGGGTGAAGTGTAATGCACTATCTGACTTGGATATTAGCATTTTCACGGACAGTCAGGCAGCCATTAAATCCCTGGAATCACCCACAACCACATCATCGGTCGTAAAAGATTGCCTTTCATCTCTGATGGAGATCATTCACCTATGTTGGGTGCCAGGCCATAGGGATATTCTAGGGACCTGTAGGCTGATGAAATTGCCAAACTTAGCACTACCCTCCCAACTGAATCCGCAAGGACGGGAATTGGCATGCCAATTGCTACTTGTAATCACCTGCTCAAGGAAGGCCAATGCTCGCTGGGCTCACTGCCACTTTAGGATCTCGAGGGAGCTCTGGCCTAACCTTAACCAGAAACGTTCAAAAGAACTGTTGACTCTGAAGCGTACAGACTTGAGCACCATTATTGGTGTCCTGCTGCCTAATCGGCCTGCACGCTAGACGTCTGGGCCTCCCATCTAACGATTTCTGGCGGAGTTGTAGGGACGAGGAGAAAGAGGAAATGATTCCTCATCTTCTCTGCAACTGCCTTGCCTTAGCGTCAAGAAGAAACCTCCACCTGGGGTCCTTCTTCTTTGACGACCTCTGTGACCCTCTGGTATACCCATCAAGCACCTTCTACGCTTTATCAAAAGCTCCGGTTGGTTCTCCTGATTCAGCGGAAGAACCTCTTCTAAGTGTAATTGTGTCTGGTAGCCTATTTGTACTGGTCCTCTGTCTCTCACTGTAGTGTCGTAGTTTATAGTATTTAGCTAGGGTTATTACAGATCCGGTGGTATCACAATGGGCCTTTTAGGCCTAAGTGAGCTGGTGTCCATCTGTATCTGGGCGCTAGCTGCCGCGCCAATCTAACCTACATCTAAATAGCGCTTTCTTTACATTATGTGCTGCTACATACATTCATTTCAAACTACTACGTCTTACCAGCTTCCTGTTGATGCGTCCGATGATTTAAGTGATCCAATGGGCCCATGCGATGAAAGCGTTATTTGTGGTGACTTCTTATTTTATCTTCTCCACCTTCAATGGTCTAAATTTGATGATAAATCCCTTTATATTCCCAATCCCATCACCGATAAGGAAATCCTACTACCTAATTGCCTCTAAGACTCTGACCTACATCACATGTACCAAGTAAGTGGCATCCGTAACAACTTCGTAACTAAGTCGACATAGTAATGTGGCAAACCAGAAGTTTCTCAAACCGAGTTAACCCGAGTTGGTATTAAAGCAAACCGATTGGAAGCCGAGTTGGTTAACTCGTTGAGTGTGCTCGCAACGTGTCGTACAACAGACCAGCCCATACACAGCAAACTTTTTAGTGCAAGTGCACCGACACGAGTGTGCTTTTAAGCCAAACAAATACATATACATATATGTATGTCAAATGAGTAAATCTCATATGTGCAGAAATAAAATCTGTACTCTTTTACTCAGATGATTCTATAGGAATTGAGGAGAGTTTAAAATTTTAAGATTTTTACTTTTACAAATTTTTGAGTGTTTGTCCAAGAAATAACCCTCCACAGTCCTGTTTTTTTTTATTTTGGTTTTATTCGAACTAGTTGTGCGAGAAATTACCCTGCAAACTCTTGGTGGGATTTTTTATTTTGGTTCTATTCGAACTAGTTGTGCAAGAAATTATCCTGCACAGGCTTGGTTGAAAAGTTCCGCTCGAGTTGAAAAGTTTTTTATTTTCGTTTTGAATTAAATATTAAATTTTATACTGAAAATGGTTAAACATTGCGTTGAATGCAATACTGGCATTTTATCTGCTGAATTTGTTAACTGCGGAGGGTTGTACTGCAGAGCCACTGTGTCTGAGGCAGCCCTCCACTCATAAAGTCAGTGGATGATATAGTGGGCTCACAGCTGTACAGAACCAAGTCATAAAAAAAAACTAGTGTTAAATTCCGCGCAAAGTTAAACTCGATTCAGGTCTGTGATGAATAAAGTAAAAGTGATTTGCATTTGCCATATATTTATGTATATATATACATATATGTATATATATGTTTAATGACATTTAATTATTTTAATTTTTATTTATATTTTTGTGAAAAAAAAGAAAACGCAAAGGTAAAATTAAATGGAACCCCAATATTTGTTTCGTTGTTTTCTTAATGTTAGGGATTATTTGTTTCAGTTGTTGTCTCTATTGCTGGCGTTATTATGCTGAAATAAAAGATACTACAGATTAAGAATTAATTGTAACATTTTACCGTAAGACCCTGGTATATCATGTCTTCCAGCACTTTTGCATATGCAAATTTCTTTTTCCTGCTATGTTGGAATTCGTCCTTCCGGGCAAGATAGCACTTCAGCAAACCCAGCACCTCCTCCTTTGCCCATGTTTTCCGTTTGCTAATAAAATAAAATCGTAAATAAATTTTGTATTTTAGGTTTTACTTACATTTTTTCTTCAGAACACATCTTTTCTTGATTTAATTTTTTTTATAATTGACTGCTGCCTGTTCAATAATTTTTGACATTTTCGATACATTCGAAATAAAAGAATTTGGGAGCACAGTTTTTTTCTTTTCCTTTTTTTTCATTTTCCACACAAGCATCAATTATCATTAAACAAACTATTGTATTACTGTCACAATCCATTACGATGTGCTTTCAATGCAAAGACCGGCAAGCGACTAATGTTTTCGCTTTTGGTTTCATATGTATAGCGGAAAAAAACATTAGTCTTAAAACTTACGTTTTAAAACATGTTTCATGTGTATTCGGCGCTTAAGGAAACACGCCTATAGTTTTGCTTTAAGTAACATTAAATATCACTATCGCTTAGGCGTTATCGTTTTGACGATCTTACTTTTGCTTCACGTAACCTCAGAGACTCTCAAACACTATCGTCAAGACGACATCATTTCCACGATAGGTAAATAGGTATCGTCTTACAATTTAATTTGTTGTTTTGCGTTCGCAATTAGGACTTTTGAAATTAAAATATATTCAACAAAGAAATGATTCCTCACTACCTAAAGAAAAAAAGTTAAGTGCTGCACAAGCAAAGAGCATTTAAGCTGCAGGAGAGTCTTTATCTCCTTCAAAACTGTTAAAAATAATACACATCTGCACACAATATTAATAATATAAATAATGTATTTGTTACGATTGAGTTTCGCAGATAGAGAAAAAAAAGTAAGAAATTTCTCGTTGTGACGTCATGGGGTTGTTTTTTCCTACTGCCAAGACCAACTAACACATGACAGATAAAAAAAAAGTCTGTCATACTTTACGCGTTTTTATTTTTAGTTCAGAGCAGAGCCTTAGTTCTAAAAAAAAAAAATCGTGTGTCCTTTTTAGCTCACCACAGAGCCAGTGATGCTTTTTTTATGAAATTCCCCATTTTTGGGGATTTTTTTCTTAAATTTCCCCTTTCAGTAAGCGTTTGTTCCCCATTATTTTCCCCATTTTAACTTTGTTCTAACATACAATTAATGACTTCAAAAGGATAATTTAAAACAAAACCAATGAAAAATGCAACAATCCGCCTGGAGCGAATCGTATGATACCCTATCCCTATCTTATTTGGTCGTGTCAGTGGGCGGTAGAAAATGTATTCACAAAATTTTTTATTTCGCGCTATAAACTAATATTTTTACTCGAAAATTAATTTTTGAAGTAAACGCCCCTAAAAAGTGGGCGTGGTCATATACAATGTATAGACGATTTGTAGATTAAATGGATATCTACATATTTGCTCAAGTAAGTTTTTTCGAGTTTCATATGAAAATAGTGAAAAAAAGTGTTTTTTTTTTAAAGTGGGCGTGTCAGTGGGCGGATTTTAAAATTTTTTACAATTGCTTACTTTTCCAAAGACCTCGTATACAAAATTTCATCAACCTAGCTCAAAATTTAAGGCCCAAAAACTGGTGACACACAGACGGACGGACGGACAGACGGACGGACGGACGGACAGACGGACGGACGGACATAGCTCAATCGACTCGGCTAGTGATGCTGATCATTTATATATATACTTTATTGGGTCTATCTGTAATATTTCTCTATGTTACAAACTATGTATCAAACTTAATATACCCTTAGGATAGGGTATAAACATATGAAAACGCTACAATCCCTTTCCTTTACACTTAGCTTCTTCTTACACCGTATATTGGTGCTTAAGCAACTTTTTTCAAATATCTTATAAAAGGACTCCAAAATACGAATTTTCTCAATAACTGGGTGTGGTAGTGGCCAGATTTCAAAAAATTTTCAACATATACTGTATTTTGTTCCTAAAAGGTGCTATTTTTTTGATGAAACTGTCGAAAATCAGTTTTTGCCCAAAAACGCCCCTAAAACGTGGGAGTGGCCGTATACTTTGTATGGAGTATATATCGGGTAGAAAAATATCTACCTATGTGCTTAAGAAAGTTTTTTCGAGTTTCATATAAAAATACTGAAAAAAGGAGTTTTTTGAAAAGTACGCCCACTTTTTATACCCTATCCCAAGGGTATATTAAGTTTGATACATAGTTTGTAACATAGAGAAATATTGAAGATAGCCCATATAAAGTATATATATAAATGATCAGCATCAGTAGCCAAGTCGATTGAGCCATGTCCGTCCGTCCGTAAGTCACCAGTTTTTAGGGCTTAAATTTTGAGCTAGGTTGATGAATTTTTGTATACGAGGTCCTTGGAAAAGTAAGCAATACAAGTGTAAAAAATTTTTAAATCCGCCCACTGACACGCCCACTTTTCAAAAATATCACCTTTTTCACTATTTTCATAAGAAACTCGAAAAAACTCACTTGAGCAAATATGTAGATATCCACTTAATCTACAAATCGTCTATACATTGTATATGGCCACGCCCACTTTTTAGGGGCGTTTACTTCAAAAATTAATTTTCGAGTAAAAATATTAGTTTATAGGGCAAAATAGAAAATTTTGTGAATACATTTTCCACCGCCCACTGACACGACCAAATAAGTTAGGGATAGGGTATCATACGATCCGCTCCAGGCGGATTGTAGCATTTTTTCACTGGTTTACACTTGTATTGCTTTACCTGCGAGGACCTTGTATACAAAAATTTCATCGATCTAGCTCAAAATTTAAGGCCCAAAAACTAGTGACATACAGACGGACGGACATAGCTCAATCGGCTAGTGATGCTGATCATTTATATATACATATATTTTATTGGGTCTCACTGTAATATTTCTCTATGTTACAAACTATGTATCATACTTAATATACCTTTGGGATAGGGAATGACGGTGTTTTGTTTTGAATTTGAATGTGCAAATCTGCGCATTTGACAGTTCATATCGATTCGGTTGAAGTCACTGACATATGAGATTGTAGCTTGTGTTCAGCTCGAAATTTATTTATCATTCAACCCTTGAGTTTCTTAAACAAGTTAATTTCTTTTTTCATTTTGATTTGGAAACTAATTATTAGTGTAATGCTTTTTAATATGTATGTGAAATTAACATTTTGTGTCACATCGGTTTTTTTCCCCATGGGAAATTTCCCCGCATCTGGCATCGCTGCACAGAGCTCAGAATTCGTTTTTCTTTTTTCGTTCAGAGCGTGCTCAGAGCGAACTCTATGAGCTCAGAATAAATTTGACTGGGGAGAGATTCAGGGCAAAAGCTGAGCAAGGCCATTTTTCGTATTTCACAGAGGGAAAACCAAGGAAAAAAATGAAAACAATTTAAATAGGGTACGAGTCTTGTTGTTCTGGCGTAGAAAGTAACATAATATAAAATATAACTATAAATAGATATTTTATTATGTACTAGCTGGACTACAAAGCCAATATTCGACAACATTCATTCAAATCGTAGCCATTCAAGTGTTGGTAATTCATCGGTTTTACTGGAGTGCTTTATGATAAACGACATTTTTGTTTTTTTAGTGTTCCGGACCTTAAAAGGTAAGACGGAACACTTATGGGTTTGATACGGTGTCTGTCTGTCCGTCTGTCCGTCAGTCTGTCACAGCCCTGTAACTTTTGAACCGTTAGACATAGAGAGCTGAAACTTTCGCTATGTATACATTATGTGGAAGCCTGCACAAGATGGCGGCAATGAATTTCATTTTGGAAGCCCTTTTTTGGGCACCTTGTATGAAGGGCAAAACAAAATTATTTTGTTCCCCATCATGTGGCATATCAAATTAAAGAAAATTTCGCAAGGGCTCCATATATGTAAGAAAATTTTTTTCTGACAAAATTTGTTGAACAAAAAAGCCTGCCAAACATTTGAAAAATGTTGTCCCCCCCCCCTTAGCGGCCAGACCATAAATGCTAAAAATATGAAAAAAATTGGAGATACGTGGAATTTTGTGTAGATTGTGAAATAAGTACGAACATTTCTGTATCTTATATATTTTCTGCGAAAAATTTAAAAAAAATGGGGTATCTAGTTACCCCACTGTATCTCCCCCAGTTTTCATGTTTCCTAAATAATTTTTACAGTAGATCATTATTGATACTAGGATTGGCTCAAATTTGAAGTTTCATCCAAATCCGCCAAGTTGTTCCCGAGTTACAGATTTTAGAAGAGCGGATGGCCTTCCCTATATTCTCATCTGTTCTCTTGCTGCTACTTCATTTGATTTCTATTTTTCAAAAACTAAGTCATTTGCACGAATGGATCGTATATTTTAGCTCTATGCTGCTATTGAAAGCTAAATAAGTTTAAAAAAACTATAATTTTTTTTAACTTTGAGTTTTTTTTTTCAATTTTTTTCTTAAATTTTTAAAACTTGAAATGCTGTACTCCTTCGCATGTCAAGTATCGCCAGTGTTTTTCTTTGCTTAAACCATTAAGTTAGCAAAGTACAGTTATATGCATTTTCATCCAAAATTATCAATTATCCAAATTGTTCATGCCAATGAATTATGGGGTACTGCAGTGCGTAATATGATCTATGCATTTCAGATATTCTTTGCAACGGTCCAGCGGGTCTTTGCTGAAGAACAATATCTCGCCAACAACTAATGCACAAACGTCTGCAGAAGTTGGAGCATTGTATCGCCGTGAATGTTCTCCGTCTGGAGCACTATCAGGATTAAAGACAAATCTGCAGTCTTCTGAGTTCATTTTCTCCATCGCCGTTTTAAACATCGCAATCAAAGCGTTGTTTCCATTAAAGAATTGCTGCAATTGTCGAATGGCGTTTTTTATGACTCCTGTTTGCCCTCTGTACCGCCTATCGACCTATAAATCTAATATATACTCAATTTCCTTTTTTGAATCAAAACAAAAAAAAAACATACAAAACAACTTTGTCAAATATCGACACCCCAACGCCAACTATGTTTTGTAAAATGCGAAAAATGCTTTCACTATAAACCTAAAGTACAGCAACAGCAATACAAACCAAATAAAAAAGAATCATGAAAATCGGTCCAGCGGTTATCGAGTTATAACGTCATCGAGCTTCACCCCGAAGGATTTATATATATAAATAGAAGATAAGCATATGTACTATAATATAAAATATAAACAATTCAGAGCGCTCTAAGCACCCTCTATGAGCTCGAGCTTTGTTCAGAGCTGTGTTCTGAACTAAAAAAAAAATCGCCTTTTATTTAATACACAACTTTCTCTATTGCTCTCAAACTTTTCACAAAATAAACGATAGACGACACGAGTGATGGAGTTACATGAAGCAAAGTACAGACGACATCGTTCATTTCTATCGTTTAAACGACAATCGTCTTAAAAATTACGTGATGAGAGCCCAGTGATTTGGACGGTTTTCTAAACCGGCAATTAGAGTTGTTAAGAAAAAAGAGCACCAAGGAATTATCGTATAAACGAGTTGTATTAGTTTTTATTTTATGAATACTAGTTAAACGTTAATTTGTATTTACAGATGTTTCTAAAGTCCAGGCATTACATATGCAATATTATCCAATGTGGCATGTAAATTATCATTAAGTGTCTTCCGATTTTCTAGGCCGGGAATTTGAGTAGCTAAGCAAATAAGAGGACCTAAAGAGCAAAGCAAACTATCAAGAAGAACAGACAGACTGCCAGAAACAGTAATTTGACCTTCGTGCTCTTTAAGGCGCTCGCCAATTATAGTTAAGCTATCGCCGAGTAATTTCAAGTGAGCAGCTACGTCAATAGGTTCGATGCCCGTAACTTTAAATGCTCCTGGTTGACTTATAATGTTGCTACCGATCTTTATTGTTGGGGAAAATATAGATGTTGGAGACGATTGAGTTTCTCTAATTGAAGTTGCTTTTGGAGTAGCTGTGACATTATTTACACATTGCTGCGCGATTTTCTTCGTCCTGCTAGTTGTAGCTCTGTTTATAAAAGTCGATTTAGATTGTATTTGATTGGTTTCTTCAACCTTTGTTGGCTTGGTCTTATTTGCCAATCGTTTCGCTCGCCTTCTCCATATACTTTTTTCATTTGCCGGAACATTTGCCCACATTTCTCCAAGTTTGCGGGAAGCATTTGCAAAATCTGAAACAAAATACTTTGAATGAATATCGTTATACAAATTAAAAAACAATTCCCTTAAATTTAACTACATATTTGTAACTCATAAAATTTGAATTCGTTTTATATCGTAATTCGTAAGACACTAAAATACGTGAAGGAATGGTTCGTGCTTTCAGTACTCAATGACTTCATTTATTTTTTTACTTACTTCGTTAAACTGGAAGCTGTTTTTTTTTTAGAAAATAACTTTTAAACTTTTCTTTTCTTCTTTTGCTTAACTCTTTTAAAGTGACATATAACGATTATCCAGCAAGATACAAGATAATATCAACAGAAGAGGATATCCAAAAAGTGCGGTGATTGTCCGGATAACGGATATTTGTTATATCTATAAGGCGGTTTAAGCCTCTTTAATGCCTTAAGAGCAGTGGTAAAATACAAATATCTACCCAAATTTATTAGTGTGATAAGTAAAGTACCTAAATTTGTATTTTTGTTGAAAACTTTTTTTCTGACATCTCGCGCCCAAAGCATATACGCTGTAAACCTAGTTTTTCCTTTATCCTTTCGCTGCGCTTTCTCTATGACAACCTAAAACGAAATCAGAAAATATTGATTGATTTTACATCAAAATTTAATTTTACTTTGCCATCCTTGTAAATTCGTTTTTTATTCGACTTTTCACTCATATATAAGCTTTGATGCACTATGAGTTCCCCTGAATTTTCATCCGTATCATCGTCTTCAATATCATCCATATCAATGCCCTCTAGTTCTTCTCCGGATAGAGAATTGTTATCATTATTAGTATGAAGTTCTACTTCATCGAATTCTTCATTGGATTTTTCAGCCATATCATAATCCAATTTTCCAACGGATTCAAGAGCAGGTTTGCCCACACCTTTTGTAGGCTTAGGAGCCTTTTTAAGCTTTGGTTCTATTTCGTCTGGGGAGCGAAAATCTAACAACTTTGAAGACTTTTTTCGAACGCGACCACTTCTTGACACACCAGTTATTTCGAACTCTGCAACAATATACAAAATATACAATAATTTATAATATGTAAGTAAATACATATGAAATAATGTACTTCATTTACAACAAGTCATCAATTCTATTTTTAGATATTTTTACTTAATTCCTACTTTTAATCACACATATAAAGTTACCAATAAGAAGAAGAGAACAGGGGCCTATTTAAAAAAATACAAGTGCGGTTATGATCTACATTTGTAACTAAAAGCCTAAATAAAGTATTAAGTATTTTATAGAGTTGTAACGTTGTGTTTTATAAATAATTTTTCGCTTTTGTAGCGTGGCAAATTCAAATTATTAGAAGTTATAGCGATTAAAGTGCTACAGAATCTACAAGTTAAAAACTATTTGCATTTATTTATTTGTAGGTATCACATTAATATCAGCCACACCATGATATTGAAACCCATTACCAAGCTAGTAAAATTAGCTATTGGACAGATAGAGTATGACTACGATAAGTTTTGTGTCGTAGTGATTATTTAATGTTTCTCACCAATTCACCGAAAGCATAGAAATTAATTTTAAATGTTTAATTCAAATTGTGATAATTATCAAAACTTATTTCAAATTTAGGACAAGTTATCTAACGCCCGTATTATTCACATTTAACAAAACTAGTTTTATGTCAAAAGTAGCCTTGAAGGGGTTTCGAGTTTCGAGTTTTGACAAAATCGGTATTATTCACAGGCATTTTCTTCGTTAAAACTAGAATCTTTAAAACTAGCTCTGTACAAAACTCGAAATTCGTAAAACTAGATATTCTCTAACAAATAATAATAATTTATATGATGGTACGCAAAGCAGTAATGCATCAATTAGGGCTGGAGCGTTTTTCATAGAAGACAACGACAAGGGGCTATTTATATACAAATTAGAAAGGGTAAAGGAAAGGAATTGTTATGACTTTGAATCTTGGTATCTATCAGAGATCTGCAGCGGTATACCGCATTCATTCGAACACCACATGTATACTCGTTTTTTCTGCGACTCAAACTCATTCATACTTGGTAAAATATTTTATCCTTATCGCATTAACTGCAAACCGGTTTTATGTAGCGATCATTTATTCATACTTACTCAAAGACTATGCGGTGCTTGATAATTTTTCCCCAGATCAAACCGATGGATGAGAAAAAAGCGGTGCGAATGTAAACCCGCACCGCAATTCCTGCGAAAGGTCTGCATATGTATTTATAGTACATCTGAGTGTGATCTTGTACTACCGCTTATGAGTAACAAGACCACCGCAAACACCGCAACTACACTTATTTGTTTAAATGACTCAAAGACAAGATTTTTGTTTATTGACAATATTTTAAAAACACTACGCATCAACCGCACAATACGAATTTAACATGTTCTACCAAGCTCATTACAGATACCGATACAGAGATACATAGATATTTCCATTATCTCGTGATGGTCTTACAAACATGCTCCGTGCAAATCTGTGGATCCTAGTTGCGGTGTATGCGGTGTTTTTGTTAGTCATAAGTGGTCGCACATGCGGTGGTGCGGATATGAATGAGTGAACAAACGTAACACTCGAGTTTATTTGAGAAACATACCCAATTGATTCCATTGTAGAAAGTTGAGTAAACACCGTGTACACACTTGCACCGCTTTTTATTTTTTTTCGCATGCCGATCTCTGGTATCGATAGAATGCATTTCAAGGTTAGTTTAACACACTGGGGTCTTTGTCGGTAGGCAAAGCCAAATATGGTATCGTTCTAAAGACAATGCACGGACTCACTAAGGTATATACATATTAAAGGCCGGCTAGATTTGTCTACTCCTCTGTGCTCGGTCAATGTGCATACAGAATATATGTTCCTAAAGCTCTAGGGCCCATTCTATAACACTATCTAAACCGCTATAACAAGAGTCATTAGTAGTAAAATTAACAAACAGTATAAGGACCACGCAGGAAAATCCTGATCAATTTCAATTTTTAGATCCCTGTGCATATCAGCGTATGTACCATGGCGCATTAACAATATTGCGTAGTATTTTATTTTGAAAGCATTGTATGCTTTGTAGGTTCGTCTTAATTAACACCCAAAGCTGAAGGCCATATGTCCATATTGGCTTTAAAACTTGCTTATAGAGAAGCAGTTTATTATATATTGAGAGACATGAATGCCTGCCTATTTGCCAATACATTTTTTTTTTATATCGATTGTTTAGTTTGTCATATTTTTTATTGACATGAATTTTCTAGCACAACTTCGCGTCTAAAGAAATGCCTAAATACCTATTTGAGTTCGAATGCAGAACTACTTCGTCATTTATGTACAGTACCACTAATAGTATAGTGGTCGATGTTGGAATTGACATAGGAATTTTAGTTAAGTCGTTTGTCGCTGGGATATTTTACCTGGCTGAAATAGAATAGCGCGGTGCTTTTGTTGCTGATAGGATTAGTCTTGATTTTAATATTTTGGGTGACCCACGTTTTGCTAGTTTTGACATAAAACCAGTTTTGTAAAATGTAAATAATACAGGGGTTATAATACAGAAAAGTTCGCCGAAGGTGAAAATTAACATTAACTCCTGATATTCTCGTAGTTACCACTCGACTCGCTATCTTTATGAAACAATTTGCTCATGATTTACAAGTTACAAGTAAATTCACAATACTTTATTAGTGTTTTATGACATAGGCCCCAATTCACTTAAAATGTATAGGTATAGGTTTAGAAAGCAGAAATTCAAAAACTAACAATAACAGAATTCTGCTTTTTGTAATACAGGGACAGTATTCTTTTTTACCTTTAGAGCTATTTGGTGATTCCATTACTTCTTTATTTATCAAATCTACTATTTTGACAGACAAAAACAAATGCTAATTAAAAACAGAATGACTATAGACTAAATATAACAGAAAGGTGTCTTCACATTACCTTCCCCACCAATAATTCCAATAGGCGACGTTTAAATTTTCCAATGTTTAAATAAACATGAACCATATACTTCGTTTATATGTAGGATCGAGGTAAGACTTCGATCTAATCTAAATTAAGATGAACTGACAGGTTAGTACACAGCATAGACATATCTTGAGAAGTATTAGGTTTGTCTATGGTACAGACTACACAGTCACTTTTTTGTTTTTTCCTATTTTGTTGATTTGCTTACCAAGACAAAAAAAGTCTGCCCATAGATTTTGTAATTGTTGTGTGACCTTTGTGAGTTCGCATTTTTTGTAAGGCCCTACATATGAAACGGCAAACTAGTTTTTGACAGATTGCGCTAATCCTTTTCGCCGTTTGACGTTTAATCTGTCAAACTCTTCTGCAGGTACTACTACTACTCAACTGACATGAGATTGTGGTAGAATTTTAGTGCAATTTGAAGAAACTTTTGTTTGTAATTTATGGAAATCCTTTAATATCTACAATTATTTTTATTAATTCCTTACTTTTTCTTCTTTTAGTGTTCTAGAATGAAGCTTTCGGACTTTTAATGCCTTTTTACTTAGAAAAGGTGAAGAAAATTGCGGCCAAGGATCCATACATTCTAAGTTACCAGGATGAGTATCTTCCATAATACCATATTATAAATGTTATATAAATAATAAAAGTACATTTTTTTAGGTATTGCATTCGTAAAGCTGAAATGGATTACACTAAGTGTATGCATTCCACTTGAGTGGCAGGTTTGGGAGAATGTTGCCAACATGTTAGAGCGACATTGTTTTCTCTTGAAGCTCTCAACAAAAACAACAAGTGTCAAATTTTGTGAGTGTACTTTTGCATGCCTCTTTTTGGACTTACTTGATGTTATGAATTGTTATTTTGCTATTAATTATTTATACTTTCGTAACTTTTTTAATGAACACTTACTTATTTGATAAACAAATAATTACTTAAAAAGCTAATAGGAATTCTAAAAAAACAAAAGAAGATTTGTTTAATTTATTAAAAATATGTCTTTTATTTTTTTTTAAATTTAATATTTATTATCGATGGACAGCAAACTTTTGTGAAAAGAATTGGTGATTGCATTCACACAATCACAAACCAATACTTGTCTCACAACACAGGAAATTTCAGTTGTCTCGTTTATTTAGTAATGAACGAATGAAACAAAAGTATTATCAGTACTGGAACAAAAAAGAAATTGGAATATTTTTATGTTTTTTTTTCTATGTGACACTTAGAATATACTTGCCTCATTTTCGACAACACGATACATCAGTAGAATCAACGAAACCAATCCAATACTAAGATCTGATTGAGATTGATGATCGTTGTTTTGAGCCAGTACAATATATCTGTCTCTCTCATTGAACGATTGAATGATTGATTGGAATGACCGAATCATTTTCGTAACCAATACATGCTTCACGTGCAGTTCGAGAAGTAGGCGTTAACAGCTTGGCTTGTTTCTCAACTTTGACTTCATTTATTAGAAATCCGCGGTCTGATAGAATTATGTCACCAGGCTTGATGTAATTAAAAAAAAAAACCCATGTTTCAACTACGGTCTTATCGCTGCATCTTCCACCATATCCCTTCAAGGCAAAAGTTATTGCTCCAGCTGGTGAGAACGCGATTAGGTATTTCAGCGTGCTGTGGCGTTTATACGACGCGTGTCAGGACCTGTTCATATAAACAAAATAGACGTTCTAAGATATGTTACAGATAAGATAATTTAAAATAATACCTGGTTTTTCGATGAATATTTCGAAACAAACGATGATTGGTGTAAATCTGCAACCGAGAACATCATTGAAAAATCGCTAATCATAAGACTTAAAGGCACTTCTGAAAAAACTTCCTCCCAAGACTCAAGAAAAAGATTTATGCTTAGCTTAGCCAAGTCAATTCTGGATGCTACATTACACGAACTATACTGATATATTATTTTTCAAATTTTTTTATTTGCTCTCAAGAGCAATTGCATCAGGCCAGCGGACCATCGGTCTCACGGAAATATAAAGAAGCGCACACCTTTCTTTCCATCGCTAACTCCATGTTTACTGCAGCCCACGACACAGCATGTGTTGGTTTTCGTAGCAACAGGTCCACTGGTGACTTGATGGCATATCTCACCGAAAAGTGGAACCAATCTCTCCACCACTTTGGCGAAACAAAGATAGTTGCGCTTGATATTTCAAAAGCATTTGACAGAGTTTGGCATCAGGCTCTTTTGTCGAAAATGCGTGCATATGGTATCGACGAGTCTCTTCTTCAATGGATTAGAAATTACCTTTCGGGGCGTTCAATACAAGTTGTATTGAAGTATTGGATGGCTTCAAATCTGCTATTCACCACATAAATGCTGGCGTCCCCCAGAGCTCAGTTCTGTCTCCGACTCTCTTTCTTATTTTTATAAATGACCTTTTGTCTTCTACCTCTAATCCAATTCATTCCTTCGCTGATGACAGTACCCTCAGTTTTTCATATTCGTTCCCCAACTCACGTCCCTGCTCTTCGGCCGTAGAAGAGGAACGGCAACGTATGCTAAACTCATTAAATTCCGATCTTGACAGCATAATCAAACGGGGTTTAACCAACAGAGTAGAATTTAATGCATCCAAAACACAATGCTGTCTCCTGTCACTCAAGCGTAACCAAACCTCCCAACCATTACAGCAAAATGTCTATATAGGATTCCTTAAACGGTGCAAGAAATACTTTACCCCGACTGACTTGGCTTCAATCTATAAGGCATACATCTGCCCAAAACTGGAGTACAACGCCCACATCTGGTCAGGTGCACCCAAGACCGTTTTGCACTTACTAGATAGGATCCAGAAGCGTGCGTTAAAGCTTATAGGTGACAGTAACATTGTGAACTCCATAGCTTCACTCGAACATCGGAGAAATGTCTCATGTCTCTCATTATTTTATCGTTTTTACCACAAAAAATGCTCCAGCGAAATAGCCAACTGCATTCCCCCCCCTTCAAAATTTCACCCGCAATACGCGTCACGCCTCGAATGCACATCAGTTCACCCTCAAGCCCAACTTCGGACGTACTGCACAAATAAATTATAGGTTATTTGTGACGTACTGTCAAGTACAGAGATTCATTCATTAGCCGAACAACACGTATGTGGAATGAACTTCCAGGCTCTGTGTTTCCTCACCGTTACGGCCTTCAAGCATTTAAAGCCAACGTGCACAGGTACCTCCTCTGTTCATCGTCATTTTACAGCTGAAATATATGTGCAACATTTTTTATTAATAATTTCGAGATTTTCTTTTTGCTTTCACCTATCAAATATAAAAAAGAAGGTATTTCTAGTTTTATTTTTCTTACGAACATAATCCTTTTCGCGCCTAATATTGCTGCAGTACATAAAAAAATACCTGTAGAAGTCAAAATTGACGTTTGCCCATTGATTTAGACAAGCAGACGTAAAGGTCTATGCCCAAAATTGCACTTACATGGGTGAGGTCATAGTGAGGCACGGTACAGATATTATTCATATACCTTGATAGTGCGGTCCCATTTAATTTTTCTGAAATGTCAAAACACAGATACGTATTTGGGTGCATTTTAGCTAGGTGAGACGATTTAAGCTCCGCCTATTTTAGGAAATATTTGGCAGGCTAAATGCAAACTAAGCTCCGCCTATTTTAGGAAATGCTTGGGCAGGCGAAATGCGAGTTGACTGTCTGACTTATTTCGTCCATGTTAGTCTACAATGACAATTAATCGATGGTTTTCTATGGCATAGTTTTTTGTCTGTTTGGTTTTTGGCGGGAATGTTATGCCTTATTGTCAAATCTAGTTTAAAATAAGTATTTTTCGAAACATGTAAAACTTTAAAACGTTAAAGTGCTTGTAAAATAAAGTGATTGACAAAATCTGCTGTTGAGTGTTTACAAAGTGGAAATATTAGGAATATGGCTGGTTTTCAGAACACAAGAAGTGCACTGTCCGAGATCCCAGGTCGTTTAGAACAGCTCAGAGTGGCGACTTCACCTACTAATCAGATGGCGGATGAACCAACACCTGCTAATGTGTTAAATCCTATTGTTTTTGACAACCCAGTTGATAACATATCTTTTCAACAAAGCCCTCCTATTATTGCATCGCCTGATGAAATTGTTATTCGCCAACGAGGACGTCGTCGCTTTACCTTAACATGGTCACCGGATAAATTGTCTGTACAGAGTCCCTTTCAAAAAACTCCAACAAAAATAGCCGCACATATGACACTAAGAAGTTCTCCACGCAAACGCTTGCTTATGACCGAAACATCTTTAAGTAAATCTCCAGCTAAAACTTCAGATCAAATTAAAAAATCCTCAACTTCCTCCTTTGGCCTTAGAACACTTTGGAATACTACGCCTACTGTGAAAAAACTAAAACTAGAAGAGAAACCTATTGCAGCAACTAATTCAAATACTAGCTTGCATGTATTACTTAAAGGTCTAAGTCATAGCCAACTTATTGAGATAATAGGAAGCCTTGTTGAAAAAGATAATAGTTTAGAGGGGAAAATTCGTTCAAATTTTCCAATGCCAGATATTGGGTAAGAAATACGATATATGAAACTACAATTTTTTGATTTAAAATATTAACAGGTATATGGAAGACGAATTGCTTCTCAATAAGCGCAATATTTTTAAAAGTTTGCCTACATCGAGGTTATGCAAGAAAACAGATAGTAGTGCTTATACTAAAGCTGCTATGCATCTATCAACATTTAAAGCGGCGGTCATAAACCACACACGAAAGCTTCATGATTCATCACACTGGGATGCATTGCTAGATTATGTTTCACTTGCTTGGAATTACGTACGCGCAACTCCGGTTTGGGATAATAATTCTCACAATGCTATACGGCGTCAGTGCTTTAAAGTACTAACCTGTCATTGTGTGGCAGCCATAAAATATGGTGGTCTAAGACTTGGCATCCAAAGACTTCAGAATTTAGAAAATAATCTTAAGGATTGGGCCATCGATCATGAAGACGTACTCTCTTGCACAAATGCGCTTAATAAGACGCTTGTTCAAATTCGGACGAGCATATAAAACGTTTCACTTTTATCTGAAATGCAATAAGTAAATTTAATTTATTTTTAAGGTATTTTTTTTTGTAATTTGTACATATTAACAACAATTAAATACGATGTGTTCTAAAGTTTTAGAACATTATTTAAAAGAGTCGATTTGGTTTATATTTTTTAGTAGTATAGATTATTAAAATTTGATGTTCAAAAAATAAAGAAATAAATATTAGGACATAAGGAGCCCGTAGAGGAAAAGGCCTAGCTTCTCACAACTGTACATGTGCGTGGTATACATTTCTGTACGTACCCAAGGGACCTACTGTTTTATGCCGTATCCGAAGGGCAGATGAGTTTTGAGAAGGTTTCGCATGACAGTTATACTCTTGAATGCTTGTCAGACACTCGAAAGAGGTGGGGCCCAATGTTCCCAGATTGAGGGGAAAAGCGCCACTTTTGGCGATCGGACTTTTTTATTGTTTTGGAACCGATAACTTACTTATTCGGCCCTTACAATAATATTGCCTCGTGTAAGGACAACACATTTTCACGCAATATTTTTGGCTAATAATGCAATAGTTTTTATTGCTCTTTATTACTTTTTTTGTTTCCTTTAATATTTGAAGATTTTTTTTCGTTTCTGTTTTTTTAATGAAATAAATATTTTTTGAAAGCACTTTTTTTTTCAAAACGATTGATTTGAGCTTGTTTTTTTTATAAAAGGGGAATATTGCGGGGAAAATCGACAAAAGAAAAGGAGAAAAACAGGAAAAATGGGACAAAAAACGGGGAAAGTCATTTAGAACATCTGGGAACACTGGTGGGGCCGTGGAAAAAAACGTTTGATGGTATTTTTCTGAATTCGAACTTGGAACCCCTTGCGCAGTAGTCCAAGGCACTAACACTGAGTCCCAGAACCCACACAATTTTATATTATTAAGTAGCTAGTTATCCAGGGTTTTAGTCTTTTAATACGATTTTTTAATTTTACCTTGTTGCTAAAATTATTTATATGGTAATCATAAAACTTAAAGGCAGAGCTTTCTGAAAAAACTTCCTCCCAAGACTCAAGAAAAAGATTTGTGCTTAGCTTAGCCAAGTCGATTTTGGGCTACATCACACGAACTATACTCTGTCCAACATAAATTGTTAGTCAATGTCTTATGGGACAACTTTTTAGAAATCATTAGCGTGTCATATTTTTTCACCATACTAAATTCAGAGAAACCCCGCATAAAATGTGTATGCCCGTCAGTGAATTTTCATTTGTATCTGACGTAGATCCAACAGGGCATATTGGCTGCTGCAATTCAGCCTATAATATACATATTGATGTGCGTTCAGAGTTATCAATGTCCGTTTTGTAATTCGTTCTGTTTTTTTTCCTTGGGTTTCTATTGAGGAGCCGTGGCGATCTTGTTTTGATCTGATATATTATTTCTTTTAATGTGTGGAAAATACGTAAAAATTCAGTAACAAAATTGTAAGATGTTTTCTATTCTAAAATCTTTTAATATTTTGCACTTTGTACGCATACTTTTTTCTCTCTCTTTGGGTTCAATTTTCAAGCAATGCAGTAAGTGAGTGATTTAAAATTCTTCAGCATTATTCTACATCATTTGTTTGATCAACGAAGTAGATTGACAGATTTCAATATTAGTCAGCCATTATAGGAAAATAATTGACAATTTTTGCATTTCAATTGATAAACAATGGGACCTTGCCGATTCGTCTCTCATGAATCAAAAACAAATCTTCGATCTCAACAGAATACAGAAGAAGGGTATGTACATATCTTTTATGGCTTTATTGCAGGAAGTGTTTTTTTAATGTCAAGATTTTTCAAGAGTTGTATATAAATACAAAAAATTCGATGAAAATTTCAATAAAAAAAAAATAGGACGGTAACCCTACATAATATTTTTTCACATTTTTGCTAGTTTAAAATGATACTGCGGCAACCCTGTAAGAGCTTTTGTTAGAACAGCACCTTATGGGAAACAAAAGAGTGCGAATGAGAGACAAACATCCCTATCTAGTAGTAGAGTATAGTTTTTCTCAGAGAGCTTTGGGAGTAAAGCAAATAATTGAAATTGAGTATGTGAGGGAATTGCCATTTGGCTTTAGTTTCAATTTCCGGTCTTTTCTATTTCTGTTGTAATCCTTAAAAAAATCGCTTTTTACGCTTTTTAATGAAAATGAATTATGTCTGAGTTTGAAGCATTACTCGTAAATTGATTCGTAGTGCAAGAAGTAATAAAATAAATGCGTTCTGGTGATACTGGGTATATCCTTATAACAAACGCACCTATTATTTTACCGCAAGGTGGTGAGGAAAGAGATAAATATAATTATTCCTTTAATTGATACCATTGATACATCAAAATTCTCTACAAAATACTAGACTTTCATTAAAATTCAGTCAGTGTTGATTTTAGAATCTGTTATCTTTATTTCGTTCAACAATTTGTACTCTTTTTAAATCATCAGATGGAAACTCTATGGGTAATGCTCTCTGATTTCTGGCGCTTTGTCAGGTATACTATGGCAACCCTGTAAGAGCTTTAAAGAGTGACACACTTATACCATCTATTTCAACAAGACAGAGGCAAACATCCTATCTTCCCTGTGCTGACAATTTTTTGGGACAGAGTATACCTAATAGTTGATCACCGGTTTCTCGATTTGATCAACTGTGTTTCGGTGTGGCTGCGCAACGAGTTGATCCACGCGTTGATCCCCTCGTACACTAGACTATAGTTTGAATGTTGATCACACTTTGTAACTGACAGATGTAGCGTATTTTGATTTAAATTATTTTTTTTTTGATTTCGTTTAATAAAGTTTTTCGATATGTGAGGACGATTTCCGCGGAAAGAAAAAGAAAGGTGGGAGCCGCGTTATTAATTTTAGTGGACAATGAATGGCGAAGCGAGAATGAAGGAACATCCGCCCACGCAAATTTTCTGACATTGCAAATTTTATTGGCCGAGCTTCTGACATTCCACAGAATTTCTTTCACTTTAATGGCCGAAATGAATATCAATGCCATTATGGATGTTCACCTCATTTTTTTTTTTATCTCCGCTCTCCATCATAGACAAACCTAAATTTAAACCATCCTCCCTTAAGAACAATGCACGACTGAAAACAAAACATTGAAATACAAATTTACTGTAAAGACTGAGTCAAAAATCAAAAAAATGCGCATCGTGAACGCATCACTGCCTATGTGGTGCGTTGCTACGAAGTTTTCATTTTGCGATGCATCACAATGCTTTAAAATGTTTGACGTTTTGGAACGGCTTGTGTAAACTAACTGTCTAAGAAATTAGCAGCGGTGATATCTTCAAACGTTTTAATGAATAATTTTGGCTCATATAATGGCAGTATATTTAAGAATGTTTTCGGCATAAAAAAGAAACAATTCCTTTACATCGCATCACAATAACTCATGATGCTTTGGTTGCTTTTGTTTGCGCAGCAGTTTTTTTTTTATGATGTATTTTAGAACGCGATACATCGCATCACTGCTATATATTGGCGATTTGGAACGCTTGACGTTGCAGTACTGCGGGGTTACTGCGATTTGGAATTTAGCCATACTCGTACATATGTGAGTTGAACAATGAATTGCTTCAACTCGCACCAGCTGGCAAGTTGTCTTTCACACAACTCAACTTCAAGACAACTGAACTAACTTTTGTAATTATGGAACACAACTTATTTTACTTGAGCTAATGCTGCCAACTTGAAGTACGAAAACTGAAATTTGACTTTGGCATTTCAGTGTTAAAGAAGGAATTTCGAAAATTATTCGGCAGCCTTTGTAATATAAATATTAGCAAATATAAGAATTTAGCTAGTTTTGATTTAAATTTTAATGACAAACATGAAGAGTAATGTTCTATTAATGTTGCGCACTTCCAAACGAGTACATGAGTCCATTCCAACCCCTTAGAGCTTCCATACACCAAGTAAATAAATAAAAATTAGTCAGTCTCAATCCAAATATCGTTAGCTATTTTAAACTAACTAAATAATCATTTCTTGGAACGAACTAAATATTTGTTTAGATCAACGGTGTGCTCTTCGTTGATATCAGCGGTCCTAAAACTTGTTGCTGCTATATTTTTATGAAGGAATCTATCAAAAGTGTAGTGGGAACAAATTCGAATTGGGTTTAGCCCACCTAACAGTTTATGCAGTATTAAAAGACATACATACATATGTATAATGTTTTAATGAATTCTTCTTTTTAACTTCTTGTTGCTCCAGTAAGGCTTAAAGTCTGTGGTTTTCGGTTGTTCTTTGACTTATTTTTTGGGAGTTTTGGTAGGGTCGCGTTTTGACACATTATGTGTGCTTTCTTTGTTCTGTATACTGGAATCCTCATCTATCAATAAACCGATTTTCCAAAGCATTCATATACTTGCCCCAATGGATTCGCTGTGAGTTCAGTTAAAGTGACTACTTCTCCGGTAGCCTGAAAGTTTTTATTTATTTTAAACCAATTTTTAAATTTTTATTACATAAAGATATATAACTTAATTATAATAACTGCATACCCGTTTGCCATTCTTTGGGTGTCTTTGTTAAAGGTCCTGTTGAGCTCTAATGAGGATTTTTCAGTTTTCTCACATTTTGTGCGCTACATCCAAAACTCTCCCTTACCCTTAGCTATATCAGAATTTTTCTCTAGGAGAACAACCACTACCTCAAAGTGATGTTTGTTTGTAACTTTTAGACTGTTAAATACTCTTTATTAATTTTTTTTCAAAAAATCTACTGGTTTTCCACAGTAGGTACACAACGAACTACAACTGATAAATCGGAGTTGTGTGCATTTGACATAATTCATAATTCAACTTCAACATTCATAATAGGTTCGTTCGCATACGTTGTAAACGTTTGCAAATCTATTATTACGTCTGAAAACATCTGAAAACGTTCGCGTACTAAGAGAATGAGCAAAACTGAGAGAGAAAACGAAACCACTTTCATTCATTTTTCTTCCAGCAGAATTTCGATGTAATAAAAAATGAAAACTGTCAAACGAGTGGAAAAAGTTCCATAACAGAAAATTAATTTAAAATTTGAAATGCATATGACAGAACAGACACAAGACACAAGAAGTTATCGAATGGATGATGAACAAGTTGTTTTTTTTTAAGAAGAACAGAAGAAAAATAAATAACAAGCGTTTATTGTGTAGAAATTGTTTTTCTTTGGCAACAAACAAACGAGAGAGGATTCTCTCTCGATTTATGGAATTTGATGTTATTCATTTTTCTTTCAGAAAAGGTCCCGAAAGGACCTTGATAAATACTATTCTTGCTGATGATAAATTTCTCTCACTTCTCCTTCGCATGAGTCGAAATTTACACAAAAAGATATCTTGTACAATGATCCCCATTGGTGAATTCATATTCAGACATAAAACAAATAATTTTTTGCTTTCAATCTGCATATTTTCTTTGGTGCATTGAGCCACAAATTAATTGGTGATTATTCCGCCTAACTATTAATCTGAACTAATCTGACTTTTTAATTAGATGCTAATAATGATGCGGAAGTAGAAAATAAATAAAAGAAAAAACAAACAATTGTAATTATTTTGAATTTACGAAGAAACTGTGAATCTAACATTTAAAATATTTAAATATTATAATAATCTTTGTTTTGTTAAAAGAAAAATCATACATTTTGGTATATAAGTATTTGAAAAAAGCTAAAACAAAAAATATGGTAAAACGTAAAAGAAGAATGGTGAAAGAACCAAAAAAGTTAAACCACACGAACATATGTTTTGTTTACAGCTAATGCCTCACCTGCCGATATCCCGCTGCGGAGTGTTCAATTGAAATGTTGCCTGCGGAGAAAGAAGTCTGGGAAAGTAGAAGTGACCACTTGACTTGGAACATTCGGTAGTGACAAAACAGAAACAATGTAGGTAACACAAGAATACATTGGTGAGACATTCATTCATTCATTCATTACTATGGCCACAAAAGTAATTCATCTAACGAATAACATTATAAAGAAATATCAAATATCTGCTGTGCGGTTCCTCGATGCTTAAAAGTAACACAGGGACATCAATGAGGATGTAATTCGACTAAGGATATGTCAGGTATATACATCTTACTCTCTTTCTGTTAAAAATTGCTAAGTTGTAAGAATGGATTTGAGCTATCCGGTTCTTGTTTTACTTTTCGAAATTCTGAGGGACCTGTTTTGGATAAGCGTTTGCCAGACTATCCAACCTGGGCTATGTTGGCCTGTCTGGCTTCTTTTACCGTATCTACATGGTAAAAAATTAGCATACGGGTTTTCATATCCCCTTTGGTGTGCGAAAATTATTAAAAAAAATATACCAACCTAGGACGTCGGCATTTTGTTTTCGGCGACGCGTTTGCTATTTGTAATGATTAAGCCTTGTAAGAACGTCAGTTATATTTGGATACAACGTTTAAATAAAACTTGTATACAATTAATATTGTAAAAAATTAATATTGTAAAAATTATTACTATCAGCCGTTTGCGTATTTGCACGTTTTTAATTCCTTTTTCTCCCAACCCGTATGATGCTATGATATGATAATCTTAATTTTTTTTTTCTTGTAAACATATTCTTAAAAAACCAATTAATGCGACAAATATCCTGGCAAAGAATAGCGTTAGTTATACAAAAACTATGAAAAACGTGTGTCCGCTAATTCTGATTACTTTAAATCTGGCTTTACACTTTCGCTCTTTTGCCCCGTGTTCGTTGTTGGTTGTTGAACGTACGCGGAACAACAAAAGTGGAAATGTAAAACCGAACAACAAATGAACAACGAACACGTACACTAGAAATTCAAAGCTATTTGGAATTTTCGGTGTACGATTTTACTCAAACACTGAACACCTGTAATTAATGGCGTAACCAAATCAAGGAGTGCGATATATATTTCTTCTGGCATTCTTAAATAATTCCGGAAGTCATCTGGTTGCAGTCAACAACTAAAAGCGCTGCCACTGTCAACAATGTGTTGTCCTTCATTCTAATATAAAAAGAGATCTGAATCAACAATCTTTGTAGTGGGAATGCTTCTCCGTTGTTCGATGAACGTTCATTGAAAAACGAACAACGAACAACGTACACTGAATGAAGAATGAAAGTGTAAAGGCAGTTTAACGGGTGAATAGATTTTGATCAATTTTCACATTTGAGCCGCGTAGGGTACTCATAAATGTAAAATTGTTTCGTTTTAGCTCTGAAATATTGACAGTATCATAGTTTGAAATATTTGTTTTTGTTTCTATGCACCCTTCTTTTGTACAACAGGATTGCATATTGATTGCAAAGCAAAATGTTTTTTTTTTTACAATACAGACTGGAGTAAGCGGAGAGTCCGATAAACCTATCTATCGTGCTAGGAAGATTGTATGGAGACATGAAATAACCTCCTACGCAATTAGCCCGCATTTGACACTATTTACATTTCCAAAGCCTTCTTGAGTCTAGTTTGAATTCGGCCGTTAGGTGAAAAATTGTGTACAAGATGAGATATAATGTACATACTTACATAAGTTTACAATGCATAAACACTTGGGCATGCTGTCCCTGTGGTTGTCCTGCTTGGAGACATGTTGCAAAATTTTTCTTAAAAACCGTGCGATATATCCCAAACATGGATAGACATTGTGGACCTTTAGCCTGTAGATTTCTGTCCCTTCCATATTTTTCTCAGCCCACCCTCTTTTTCGAGTGTCTGTCTTAGCACATCATCTTTCCGCATTAGCAATTATTTTCCTGATTTCGACAATCTTAAACTATCTTGATACATAAGTTATAATTTAAAAAACTCAATACACCTCAGGTACATATGAAAAAAATCGGTTTAGCCGCTTAAGCGGCAGTCCAATTAATCGACACAGATGAGCAGACAGACAGACAGATTTAATTGACAGACCAACGTTTTTAGTTTTCTCTATACTAATAATAATATCAAAATCCATCACATCATTTTTTAACGATAACAATATTTGCATCATTTTACAAATAGATGTACCAACATAAGTACAAATCGAGCTATGTAACTATATGTACCCATATAGAATTGTACTAAAGTATGATTCTATACAAATATTTCTATCCAAGCAAAAACAAAATTATGATTTTTCCCTTTTCGCAAAAAGGGTACCCATATATTCAAATTTCTCATACTAAGAAACAAACGTATATACTTATCATTATTTTTTTGTTTGCATTCGAATAGGCAAAAAAAAAGAATTAAAAAATATCTACAACTGCAAAGTACGAACTTTTTCGAAGTCAAAAGTCGCAGAATAAGTGGTTTTCGCATTTGAGAGAGAACATTTTTCTGTAGTGTGAATATCTTAAACTAAAATCGTCCTCTCTAAAAGTTCTCGGTTTATTTCCTGGTAAAACCGTGAAAAAGTGTTTTACAAACTGCAATTGTACTCAACAAATAGTCCAAAAATGTTTGATTTGAACTTCCTAGCAATTAGATGGCATGTCAATATAATATATTTTTTTAATGTTTTTACCAGAAAATAGTGCAAATTCTGTACGAAAAGCAGTGTTGAATTTGGAGAATTTTACAGTTTTTTAAACGCAAATATATCCAAAAAGAGGACAACATTTAAAAATCTATCTGGAACAGAACTTAGATTTGTTCATTACCTTTTTAAGAACATCAAAAACATATCCAATTTGTACTATTTACTGGCTGAAGTTTTATTTTGAAAATTGCTATTTTTCTGAAAAAACACGACAGTTGTCTGAGTATATATTAAATAAAACAACAACAAAACAATTTTTCGAAATTTGGGCTCGAACAAAACTTAGATTAAATCCCTCTTTAAAATACCATAATAAACATTGCAATTGGTTCACTATTGGCTGAATGGCGTTGTTTTGAAAATGCACAATTTTCGCCTTTTGCTCAAATTCTGGGTGGAGGCCTCTGAAGTCCGTTAAGTTGGTTGCTGTTTGTCTGTTTTTTTAAAGTTTTTTCTTTCTTTCTTAATCCTAGTAAAACATAAAATCAAAAAACATAAGTGAATTTAAATTAATAATGGAGCGTGTTTCATTTGCCTCAATACCGCCCCCTCCCCCCTACATGTATGTATGTACTATATGTAAATTTTCCCCATATTTCTCTATGAGTTAAAACAATCATTTTTTGTTCTATTTATATTTTGTATATACAAGCTTCGAATGCATTTATAAAAATATAGTAGGTATTTAAAATTTATTAGTTAAGTACAAATAAGGGTATTAGATTCACAGCCGAATAATTTTTTTAAAACAAAATGCTTTAATTCCATATGAAGAAAGAACAGCCAATGTCAATATATGCAAGAATGGAAATGCAGTAGCTTTTTCTCCAGATGAAAGATGTTTCCCTGAAAATAGTATAAATTTGATATTAGTCAACGAAAAAATGAATTGTATGAAATTAAAGCTATGAAAAACATATAAAAACTGTAGTATATCTATCCCTTTCCTATAGATCCCAAATAAATTAGCTTAAGAGTTTTTTTTTTTTAACTTTTATTCGTGAAATAAGCGTATCAGTATGTGGATTTTTTAATTTTTCAAACATACTATTTGTATTTTGAAAATGTGGAATTATACAAAAAACTAAATAATAAAAAAAAAAACAGTTTTACAGAAAACGTGGGCGTGGCCATAAAATGGACCTAATATGTATATTAAGATTTGTAGAATAACCAACTGTCTAAATATAGTGTGTGTCGCTTAAAATCAGGAAAGGAAAATATGTTTGTTTTTTACTTGCACGTATAATATAGGCCAAATATTAGATTCGTGCAAAAATTCGAACTATAGATAGAGAAGCTCGAAAAAGTAGGTCTGTCGCCAATTGGGCTAAAAGACTATTTTCTTGAAAACGGATAAAACGATTTTATTCGTTTTAAGTTCTGACATTAGATTGAAAATCCCAAGTGCTATAAAATGGTTTAATCAAATTTTGGCCAAAAGTGGTAATAACGGTACTTTTTTAGACAATTTGCTCGAAAACGGCACCAAGCATTTTTTTAAATTTCTTATTTAAACTGGCTTAGTAAAGTTCTACAAAATGGCGTACCGAATTTTTGGCCAAAATTGTTAATAATGGTACTTTGTTTATAGCCAACTTGACAAAATGACCTTTTCTCGTAAAATGCTCAAATGATTTCGCTAAAATTTTTTATTTGAATTACTTTTATACAGTCCTAAAAAATGGCTTACCATGTTTTTGGCCAAATTTGTTGCTTATTGCCAATTTAACAAAATGTAATTTTTCTCGTAAACGGCTCAAACGATTTCGCTTAAATTTGATGCTTAAACTATTTTTATGGAGTCCTATAAAATGGCCTACCACGTTTTTGGTAGAAAGAGATAATAACGGTGCTTTAATTTTAGCCAACTTAACAAAATTCCATATTTTCGGTCAAAAAGCCTAACAGCAATGCAATTATGTCATTTTCATATAAACGTTGTTTAATTTTCACATTTGGACTCATTTTCTGAAGTCCTAGGTGATCCCATACAATGTTTATAGAAAGTTGGTAATAACGGTACTTTAATTATAAACATCTTAA
This sequence comes from Chalcosyrphus nemorum, assembly GCA_949716465.1. NCBI lineage: Eukaryota > Metazoa > Arthropoda > Insecta > Diptera > Syrphidae > Chalcosyrphus > Chalcosyrphus nemorum. Next base: position 41,784,725 of record OX454334.1, read on the forward strand.
CAAAGTTTTTTTTCTAAAATTGTATATTGGTATATCATTGGTTTTATGGCTCTTAACTGCACAAAAAACCTATAGATATAGATGCAAGTGTGTACGACCCAGTCGTGTACTTTATTTTCTTTTCTAATGTCAATAAATAATAAATAATAATAAATAAATTTAACGTCTATGCTTTTAATGCTTCTTGTTCCGCGTTTCCATGGTCTATATCCTTTGGTGTTCTCCTAATATCCAATTAGGAAATATTCCTCATTGCGTGCATCGAATTTTAAAAGAGATTTTCCCTTTTCCTAAATAAAACTCCTGCATCCGATATCTCTGAAAAATTAATTGCTTGGCCTTTTAGTTACCATAATTTATGGAGGGTTTTACTGTGGTTTATCTTTGTTGGACATCTATTTCAGTAAATTAGCTTCTAGCATTAAACAACCAGCCATTTCGCTGGGCGTACTGTTAACCCTCCCAGCCACTTCATTTTTTTGAGGTGTAAGTATATTCTCTAGTAAATAATATTGTTACTTTTTTTACTCATAAAATATACAAATATCTTTCCAGAAAAATCGTCGAAACAAGTTACATAATAAAGTGATTCTGTACGCATAGGCCCGCATATACATACATACATATCAGAGTGCACGAGCTCAAGCCGTCTTGTTTATTTTTACTCCTACACATGAAATACAGTCAAATAAAGTCGATGATATGTCTTTTAAATGGTGACAATGCGCTGATACGTGACAGATCACCATAAATCAGATTACATTACTCATAGGGTTCTTTGACTTGACGTAAAATTTCTTAGTCACTTTAACAATTTGTAGCTTTTTTTCTTTACTTTTAGACCCTTTGGTAAGCTTATAGCCATTTTTTGGACTTAATTTAATCACTTATCAGTATTATATAACCAGTGAAGAAATGCTACAATTCGCCTGGAGCGGATCGTATGATAGCCTATCCCTATCTTATTTGGTCGTGTCAGTGGGCGGTGGAAAATGTATTCACAAAATTTTCTATTTTGCCCTATAAACTAATATTTTTACTCGAAAATTAATTTTTGAAGTAAACGCCCCCAAAAAGTGGGCGTGGCTATATACAATGTATAGACGATTTGTAGATTAAGTGGATATCTACATATTTGCTCAAGTAAGTTTTTTCGAGTTTCATATGAAAATAGTGAAAAAAGTGATTTTTTTGAAAAGTGGGCGTGTCAGTGGGCGGATTTTAAAATTTTTTACACTTGTATTGCTTACTTTTCCAAAGACCTCGTATACAAAATTTCATCAACATAGCTCAAAATTTAAGGCCCAAAAACTGGTGACATACGGACGGACGGACATAGCTCAATCGACTCGGCTAGTGATGCTGATCATTTATATATATACTTTATTGGGTCTATCTGTAATATTTCTCTATGTTACAAACTATGTGTAAAACTTAATATACCCTTAGGATAGGGTATAATTATCAATTAATCACAACACAAATAATATCACCACACCACAACGCACTTATTTGATCACTTATTACACCGCAAATGAATTGAGTGCTTAAAAATCAGGCGAAAATAATCTTTATTATGAAGCGTAAAAAGCCAAACTTTTTCAACCGAATAACAAACGTATAATGGCAGCTCCCTTACATACTTGGTTTCAATTATTTGCTCTTGAAAGCATAAATTGTTAAAGCTCTTTGAGAAAGAAATGCACAAAAATAAATATAAGCAATTTGCAATGTGTTTCCGACCTTAACAGATAACTATAATGAAAGTGGTACTGAACGCATTTATTGATCTCGTCCAAACATAAATATCATAGTGTAATTTTAAAATTAGGATTCTTATAAGTTGGGGTATGTTGTCTGTTGTCCCAACTTTTTTGCTGATGGCATGCCATCCGGGTAAAATATGTTCGTAGTGCGCTACAGCAATCCCCTTACAGGTAACATGTCCAAAAAAGAGATTGATCTACTTTTATACACCTTTTCATGATCAAGCCAATTGAAATCTCGATTAGCTCAGAGTGTTTCGGGTGGAGGGGTTGATTTCTATGAGATGAAACAGGAGCAGGGCAGAGATTGTCTTTGTTTTCACCGAAAAGTCTGGTTTGAGATGCTCTGCGGTTTCTCTTTCTCCTTCGTCTCCTTCGTCGAGCGGGAATGGCGGCCTGCTGCGATGCTTACAATAGGCTCTGTCGACATGATTCGAATGCTGCTTGATCATCTGAAGTAATAATTGAGTGAATGCCATGGCTAAATGACGTTGGACTACTGCACATGACGTTCCAAGTTCGAATCCAAAAAAAAAAATAAATTTCACGGCTCCACCTCTTGCGAGCGTCTGACGAATTTCCTAGAGTATTACCGTCATAAGAAAGTTTCTCAAGAAATCGTTAGCTCATCGGATACGGTATAAAACTGTAGGTTCCTTCTGTACGAGCAGAAGTGTATACAACACACAACATGTACAGTTGATTACCATTGAAGGGTTTTTGTATTGCTTTTGAAAGCGAAAGGCATGGCTAGGAATGCAAAAAGTCCGAGGATAATAGCAGTTTTTTTATGTCTTCTTTTACCATTTGGACCCAGGCCTTCATCACGTATGACGATAATCGTCTGACGATATCGTTTTGTTGATAGTTTTGCTAAACGTAACATTAAATATCACTATCGTTTAGGCGATATCGTGTTGACGATTATACTTTTGCTTCACGAAACCCCAGAGACTCTCAAACACTATCGTCAAGACGACATCGTTTGCACGATAGAAATATACATATGTAAATAAATGAAAATACATTTATTCAACAAAGAAATGTTTCATCACTATCTAGAGAAAAAAAAGTTAAGTGCTGCACAAGCAAAGAGCATTAAAGGTGCAGCAGTCTTTATCTTTATCAAAAAAACTAGGTACACTGTTAATAATAATACACATCTGCACACATTAGTAATAATATAAATAATTTATTTCTTATTATACAGGTTTCATATCAATTTCCAACGATTGAGTTTCGCAGATAATTTAATCGTCAAAATGTTGTTTTTGTGATCATGTGTATTCACTTGGCTTGTTTTTGTTACTTTCTTGAAGGACGAAGGTTATATTGGGCCTGAATTCTATATATGTAGTTATACGTTTCTGGTTGGTCGAGAGATTCAGTTTTAACTGCTTAACTACAAGGTAAGCCATGTATTATTTTTTTTTATAAAAGTATACGATCCGCTCCAGACGGATTGTAGCATTTTCATATGCTTAAATTGTTTAGTAGATTAATTTGGAGTAATTTTCCATTTATGTATGAAGGCAAAAAATGAAAATGAAAATAGACGCGACTGAGGGAAAAATTATTATGGGTGCAGTATACAAAGTATGTGTATTCGCATGACTACGGGCGCGTCCAGTGCCTTAATACCTTATGCTTGGTCCTTAAGCCGTTCCCATCAAGTCGAAATCATTTTGAATGGCATTGTGTGTCCATTTTGAAGTGGTGGGAAAAAACAGCTGTTTGTTGACTGTCGCAATTAGTGTTGAGACTTGAGAGTGGGCATATTGCGAAATTAAAATGGTAAACATACCATAAATGCAACAATGTATACAATTTATATGTATTTAAGTAATGTATTATAATGCACAACCTAAATAACAAAAAAAAATAAACCAAAGTTCACGCTTAGGCGATTTCGTTTGGTACTACAGAGTGGTAACTTTCACGATTATTAATTGGCTTCACAGCCTTCAATCTCGAATGCGATTTTCCAGGTATTCGAAAAGTACTGGAGTTTCAAGCATGCGTTTATAAGAAATGTTAGGAAACGTATTCTAGATCGAGGTAAAACTTTTAAGTATATATTTTTAATACCATCAAGGCCATCTGAATTAGTCCACTAAATTTCTAATTTACAAAATAACTTAAAATTATGATTGGGTTAGCACTCCGCACTGAACCGTGTAAATTTCATTCGCAACAACGTCTATAAATGAAAAGTCACGAAACATACTACCAAGTTCCTAGTAGAGCTGTGTCACTAGTGATTGATTCGATCATTTTGATCCGTTCGCACAAAAGTATTGGTGATAGTATTCACACAACCACAAACCAATCAATCACAAAACCAATACTTGTCTCACAACTCAGGCACTTTTAGTTGCCTTGGTTATTTAGTAATGAACGAATGAAACAAGAGTATTGGCAATAATGGAACAAAAAGGAATATTGGAATTTCTTTATGTCTTCTTTTTGCATACATATGACATTAAGAATATACTTGTCTCACTTTCGACAACACGATACATCAGTAAAATAAAAGAGGAACGGTACGAAACCAATCTACTACGAAAATCTGATTGGGATTGATAATCGTTGTTTTGTATCTGTCGCTATGATTGAGCAATTGAATGAATGATTGAAATGACCGAATCATTGTCGAAACCAATACATGAACGCTCCGGTTATCAAATTTGAACGAATGACTCAGCTCTAGTTCCTAGCCAGTGTTTATAATCTTCTGCAGCGGATGAAATCAAGAGTTGTAGGTAGTAGTTTCTTATTTTTGTTTTAAGTGTATAAAAAACACGGCTATTGTGCACAGACAGACAGACGGTACTGCCAAACTCACATTATAGATTTCTCTTAACGGTAATGTCGAAATTCATTAAAACCTAAAGTTCGAAAAATTTGAACTGAAACCAAAACTTGCCCGATATTACGTTTTTGTTTAAAAATTATTATTTATTATTTTTATAGTTGCATAAGTAGATAATTTTTATTTTATTTTTAACTTACAGCGTTTGGCCAGAGCTGGAGCACAGCAGCATTCCTTTACTTCTTCATAAAAGAAACAAGAACCTACAGAAGCCTCGTACTGTTTTTCTCCAACGTAGCATATATGTGGAATAAAAGGAAGTCCTTCTGTAATAAATAACATAAAATTAGCAATAGGAAAATATTATTAATTCGGTTCTTATTTTCGATAAGTGGGGCCTTGTGTATAGTTTCACAGAGCTTAGCTATTCGTTGTTTTTATACCCTATCCTAAAGGTATATTAAGTTTGACACATAGTTTGTAACATAAAGAAATATTAATGATAGACCACATAAAGTATATATATAATTGATCAGCATCAGTAGCCGAGTCGATTGAGCCATGTCCGTCCGTCCGTCCGTCTGTCACCAGTTTCTAGGCCTTAAATTTTAAGCTAGGTCGATGTAACTTTGTATACGAAATCCTTGGAAAAGGAAGCAGTACATGTGTTAACATTTCCGCCAAAATCCGCCAATGCCACGTTCATGTATTTTTCAATATATACTGCATTTTGTTCCTTAGGACTCATAAGATTGCATCGAGCAACATATTTTAGCTCCATTAGACTAAGGGCTGAACTATCATACATAGGTCTGTTCCAGTACTGACTAAAACTACGAAAATCTAAAAAACTTTACAGAAAGAGTTCTGTCAAAGTTTAAGTTATCCATTTTTCTTAATATATTTTTTAGTAAATCCCTGAATATATTGAAAAATATTAACCAGATTTTATAAGCTCAACTGATCTCATTTATAAAAAATATTCTACATTAAAACTTTTATGTGAATAACTTTAGCTATATAGCTTTCGAATAAACAATGAAGTTGTTCAGTTTGAGATCTTTTAAGGAGTTAACAATATGCTATAAGGAATACATGTTTCTAGGGTAAATTAGTGCTTTGAGGAAAATTATCGGATTTGAATATTTATGTACATATGTAGTACATATATATTTATGTATAATTAAATACTAGTGAAACCGACTTAATATGGATATGGCGGAGCAAATGTCGCTAGTTAAAGAGTTCTTGAAAAATGTCCATATTTATATTTTAACTCAGTCATGGTGAATTTAAGCAAATAAAGCGAAAATTGTTGTTAGAAGTTGCATTTGAGTCTAGAGTTTTTTTGCAAGCGCGTACTAAATCCATTCTTCAAAAAAACACAACTAAACACGTGAACCAGACAAGCTGCAGATCTACAAGCGTGGAGCGATAATAGATTGTAGTACGTTTTATTTTTTATTGAACATTTGCTCAAATTGACTTAATAGGTATGGAGAGAGTAGGCATAGGAGTGAGCTTCAAGCTCTTTGTTTTTCCGTAAAAGGTCTAGTATGATAAAGTGCGCCTCCATATTGTCAACAAATAATTTGCTTTTTTTTCTATTAATATTAGTAACTTTTAATTTTAGAAAAAAGGGTCTTGTTTTTGATATCAGATACTAACTGATGAATATTTGCCCTATAAATTATTAAAGGCAGGCAGAATTTAGCTTTTTTTTCGGAATCAATTTTTTTATTGCTAAAAATGTGCAGTTTCCAGTTTGTTTGGGCTGATAGGAACCCTAGGCCCAGTTTTACTCATCCTCAAAAGGATTAAAAGTAGTGAAAAGTTTACAGATGAGACAATCAGTTGCGCCCCAGTGGCGTCATCCGATGTGGTATGTTTTATGCCCATGATTGGGGGCACGCTAATCAGCGGTGACTGGACTAGGACGTCGAATGGCGCTGCCTGAAGAAGTGCTCGGTGTGCAAGTTGAGTATTTTTCTTTTGGAGCCATGAAGGACCATTCTTTAAATCGGGTGTCGACTATAACTGCTAAGCAATTGGCTATGAAAGGAGGTTTATTTAAAATTAGTTCATAGAAACAGACTATAGGACTCTACCAAAAAATTGGGAAGATAGAATGTAAGAAGTTTGGACAGTACCACATAGTTCTAAACGCGGTAGAGATTCGTTTAGGGGGGCTAACTTTGTTTTAGCACAGGTTAGATGAGAGAATACGGTCGAATCTTCGTGAGTAGCATGTATATGTACCTATATAAGGCATCAGAAAATGCACTTTCGGACGCATCAAAAAATTTGTAGAAGCGTACAATAGAAAAGGGACTATATTAAACCCAACGGCTAATTTTCAGAGTTTAAATGTCCGGTAGGGTTTTGATAAATTTATTCTATTGTTCGGCTGATTTTTTCTTAAGAGGCTCGTCCCAATCAATAGCTTCGGACCAGATCTGTTGCATATGAAGCTAAGATATTACAGTTACTGTTGCAACCCACCCTGCAGGCTCGAAGAGGCGAGATATTATCAGAAATACTTTGCATTTGGTTGGTAAACTTGACGTCGTATAAGGTTGAGCAGAAAAATCAAAGTAATCGCCATTTGCATTCCATCGGATTCCAAGAGTTTTAATCGAACTATCCTCCTCGAGATTAAGAAAACTTTCACTAAGGATATGCTCTGCAGGCACATGTTTCAAAAGGTCTACAGATTTCGAGAACCGCTTTCGGATTGAAAATCCAGCGGATGACAAGGTTTCAATCAATTCTAATTGCAACTTTTCTTGAATGACTTTTAAGTAAGTGGAATGAAAATCTGAGGTTTTATCAACAGTTTTCTCGTAAAAATTGATCCAAAGGAATGTGTCGCAAAACTCCAGTTTTTTTTTTTTCGCCCACCGCCCACTGCAAAACTCCAGGTGTCTTATTATTATCAGCCTCATTTTTAAACGGTAATCCTACGATCTTCCATCAGGACTACTTTCGGTGGTACTTTTGGTGAGATGAGTTAGCGTTAGTGGATTGATTTGAGCCTGTATTATTAGGGGAGAGTATTTGAGAGGAAGGAGTGAAGTGTGAATCGAGATGCAAAAGTGAATAGTTTCGCTTAAAGGTGATATTGCTAAGCAGTTAGAACAAAGTTTATTACTCCGCGAAGTTAAAGAGAGTTTGAACCACGATATGTACTTTGCATAATGTACATGAGACTGTATGTGATTTTGTATGATAAGTTTGAATATTAGTTTTCTTTGAAGAACTTGCTTGATGTTTGTTTTTGGTTCCGTTTGAACTTTAGATCATGTCTGAAATTGATTCCAGGACTCGGTACCGAGAAACCAAAAAAAACATTTAACCTGTTCACGCACCCATAAATTTAAATTGAATCCCAGTTTTTGGTATCAATTTGATTTCAGAGTGAATAACCGGAAGATTTGAAATGATTTTCACTTGGTTGTTAACAAGAATGCGTTTATTTTCAAAATGATTTTTTAGTGCCTCCCATGCTAAGTCAAAACTGTCATAAGTAAACGGGAATTTGCTTACAATGTTATGTGCAGCGTCTTCGGTTTTTGATCATAAGTTAAAAAGTTTTTGAACCGGTCCTAACCAGTGTTGCCACAATGATACCAAAGTATCAAAAGTGATACTTTTTAATCTTAATTTGGACGTGATACCTCAGTTTCTGTAAAATGCCTATTTTGATACTTTTTAATTTCAACAACAAATTACTATAATATGCCAGGCAATACTTCAATATTCACTGAACTGTGAATCGAATAGGTGAAGTGCAACTCAAACCCAACGGATTCTACGATAGGGGTGATTATTTAGTAATTTTTTAATATTTTATTTATATATTCTTGAAGTTGACTTGGCGTCGGTTTGGATGGATAGATTTTTTTTTGTAAAAGAATTGTGAAAATTCATGTTATTTTAAGCATTATCGTTTGTCTTCATGTTTTTAATATAAACAAAATAATAGTAATGGCAGTTTTACTTATAGTTCTTACAATGATACCTTTTGATACTTTTCTTCTATCTGCGGAGATACTATTTTCTTAAGTCTTGTGGCAACACGGATTTTAAAACGGTTTACACTTGTATTGCTTACTTTTCCGAGGACCTCGTATAAAAAATTTCATCAACCTAGCTCAAAATTTAAGCCCTAAAAACTGGTGACATACGGACGGACGGACGGGCATGGCTCAATCGACTCGGCTACTGATGCTGATCATTTATATATATACTTTATGTTTCTTCATTCTATATTCTTCAATATTTCTCTATGTTACAAACTATGTGTGCAACTTAATATACCCTTAGGATAGGGGTCGCCCACTGACAAGCCCACTTTTCAGAAAAATTACCATTTTTCACTATTTTTATATGAAACTCGAAAGAACTTACTTGAGCAAATATGTAGATTTGCACTTAATCTACAAATTGTCTATAGATTGTATATGGCCATGCCCACTTTTTAGAGGCGTTTACTTCAAAAAATTAATTTTCGAGTAAAAACATTTGTTTATACGGCAAAATAGAAAATTTTGTAAATACACTTTCCACCGTCCACTGACACGACCAAATAAGATCCGCTTTTCACTGGTTGTTTTTTAGAACGGATGTGTATTTTACGGAAAACGCAAAAAACTGTTTTTGTTTTTAGGAAAAACGCCACCAAAAAATGGGCATGGCCATAGATATTTATATAAGATTTGTAGAGCAAGCGAATGTCAATAAGTTTACTTGTGTGAGTTTCTTCGATTTCATATAAAATTATAGTTTAGAAGCATAAACCGCCTTATATCACAAAAAAGCTAAAGCCACATACCTTTTTCACATAACTAAATATTATTGGAACTAAACCTCTTAATAGAACTTCATTTAACCTGCATACAATCAATCTAAAATGACCGAGACCGAAATTTATTTCGCTTAATATCACACACATTTTGTCTTCGAAAAGATCATTTTGTATTGTGATCCTCATCTTTTGGACTCAATTATTACATACTTAAACTTTACTTTACGTTCTCTTTATATTTATGACTGTCACTTATAGATCTGATGTGTGCCATCCCATCCCATATAAAAGAAGTATGTATAGATTCCTTCCCCGATAAAAACACAGCTCTATTATAGTCACAAAGTTAAAGCTGTCCGTCCGTATGTCACCAGTTTTTGGGCCTTAAATTTAGAGCTAGGTTGATGAAATTTCTATACGAGGTCCTTGGAAAAGTAAACAATACAAGTCTAAAAAATTTTCGAATCCGCCCACTGACACACCCACTTTTCGAAAAAATCAATTTTCTCAGTACTTTTATATGAAACTCGAAAATATTCACTTAAGAGGCCTCCACACAGAATTTGAGCAAAAAGCGAAAATTGTACATTTTCAAAACAACGCTATTTGGCCAATAGTGAACCGATGCCTGAATTTTGAAAAATTGTTTTGTTGTTTTTTTATTTAAAATATACTCAGACAAATTTCTTGTTTTTTTTTTCGAAAAATAGCAATTCTCAACACAAAACTTATGCCACTAAACAGTATAAATTTGATATTTTTTTGGTGTTATTGGAAAGGTAATGAACGAATCGAAGTTATTTAAATTTATTCACGCTCTCGATCAAAAAGCAGTTATCACTGCAGTTTTGGTTGTCATTGAAGGTAAGAGAAGCTGAATTGGACCTACACTTGCAAATATTTAGTTTGAATATCGGTCAATCCTGCGAATGAAAGTAGGTATAGATTTACTTCAGAATCAGGTGAAATCGACAAACTAAAAAACGTAATCCTTGTTTTGGCACTTAAGAGTTTTAAGTTTTGTTGAGATAACCAGATTCTAAGGAGATTAAGATCCTTATTTATGTCTGTAAGCAAGTTAAGACGACCTTGTGATCCATACGAGAAGGCAACATCATTGGCAAATGCAGTTGGTGTGCCTTTGAAATCAAGTGGACAAAGGAGTTAATATATATGTAAAAGGAAGGGGTACTTAGGTACCCTTAAGTTTAAAACCAAAAGATCTCTCCTAATATCCTCAATCTTCACTCTTTGTGACCTATCTTTCAGGTATGATCTAAGCCATTCTAACATTAAGCCGCGAATTCCAGCTTTTTCCAGTTTATCGAGAAGAATGTTGTGAGCGACCACATCGAACGCTCAATCATATCAAGATTGGACATAACTTTACTACAAAATTTGAGAAGTGCATCCTCGGTTGATTTATCTTTTTGGAAGCCAAAGTAAGCTTAAAAAACTTTTGAAGATGACTCATTATCCTGTTTTTAATAAGTTTTTCAATAATTTTACTTATAGTCGGGAGAATAGAGATAGGCCTATAATACATAATACTGTAGTAAAGCCCTTCTTGAATAGCGGTATAACATCTGCACACTTAGGCTCTTCTGGGGAAACCCCCTCAAAAACAAAACGATTAAAAGAGACATCGCGTCAATTAAGTAGCATGCTACTATTTTAATAGAATTACTAAAAATACCATCAGGGACACACGAGATTGTATTTTTTAGAGAACCAATTACTTTTAAGACTTCAAGTGGAGTTATGGGTATAAAAACAAAACTGTTACAAAGAAATGAGTGCCCATTTGACACACAAGTGCGACAAGAAGATTGTATAGGTTCTGGTTGTAAGTTGGTACCTATATTAGTAAAATATTTGTTAAAAACATCAGCAATTAGATGCTTGTCGTAGGTAGGTTTTTTTTTTTTAAGTTTAAGTTTTAGAGTATTTCTGACTAGTTGCCATTCATTTTTCAAGTTACCTCTAGCAGAGCTGAATTCATTTCGGTAGTAATTATCCAGACAAATTGGAATATCCCTTTTTAATTCTGTGCACATTTTTTTATATTTGTTTTTTAACCTTAAATTTCCATGGCTTTTATGGTATTTAATTCTTAGTTTGTTTTTAGCCTTAACTTTGTACAATATGGACCTAAAAATCCAAGGTTTAAGTCTCTTAAACGAGCACGGATTCCATCAAAACTAACCGTGACATCAATTCGCGTATGAAATTCCAGGACAGTGCAGTAGTAGTTTAGAACAATATAAAAATATATGTATCATTATATAAATAAGAATAATAAGTAAATAATTGAACAAACTAAATATTCAAGCTAAAATTAAATACATACTTAAGAAACCAAAATAATTGTATTTCAGAATAATTTCATTCGCTTAAACTGTAGGTATTTAGTTCGTAGTTAATCATTATAATTAAGATTAATGTGCAATATCGGTATTGGATTAGTTTTTCTGGTACCTAATTAAGTTACATTTAGCTAAATAAATAAGCAAATATTATTGTTCTTAAAATGACTCATTTAAATTGTTAAATTTATACAAACAAACTCTTTCCTCCTGTCCTAGCTGGAATTTTTCACAAGGGGGTATGAATGTTGTGCCCCAGCTTAGGCACAAGCGGATATCGCCGTGGATTGACCATCAAAGCCATTGCCCTGTGTCGAAAAAATATTATTGTCCATAATAACATAAAAACAATAACATTATTTCTCTTACGCAGCAATGTTGTTTCTCAACAGTATGATGGGTCAAGAAGCGGGAACTGCTGGTTGTGCAAACTAACTAACTAACTAGTTTAAGATTGAACGCGAAAAATAAAGGTGTTTTTCTTGGCCTTCTTCGAATACGCACAACATTACAGAGAAGTTGAAAGCGAGTTTTATATCTCTGTCCATCCAATCTAACGTATTGGACTCTAGCATTCTCTTTTCTGGATATCAAATTTTTTGTTTTAGCCCTAATATTAGTTTTAATTTGCTTAAAGCGATTCTTTTATTCTTTTACCTACAAAATTCAATTCCAGGTGGAATCAAACTTCATTTACCTGCATAAGTTTAGAATCATAATGCATCCATTTAGGCCGCTGGTAGATCTATTTTTTGAGCTGCTCTATCATCATAGTGAGATTGCTCGAGTTTTTTTTACACATTCAATACTTGCTCTGTTGATACGTACTTATTTTATGTGCAAGGAAAAATTGTACGTTGGTACATTTTAAAAATGTGTGTATAAAATTCCACCATATTTACCACTTCAATATATTAGGTCAAACATCTGGTGACAAACAAGCAGGCTTACGCGAATTGGCTGTTAAATGAAAAATACCTCTAGTCGCTATAAGCTATCCGTAAAACATTATATACCCTATGCGGCATGGTAGAACAGCCCAAGTTGTACTTTAAATATCTTTAAACATGCAATGTGAATGTTAAAATTGTCACCATTATCATATGACTATCTATGTGGGTCCACAATAGCCTGTCGAGAGCTCATTATTTTCATTTCGCTTAGCTGAGGTCAGCATGTTTGAAATAAATAAAGAGGGGGTTGAGATCTACGAATAATGATAATATAATACTACAAGTGTATACATTCTTACATATGTAAATATGTAACTAGCTTATGAGACATGAACAGTTCATATTCTATGTACATATCTACGTCCTGACCCACCCGTCTTTGCTTGTTGCCATAAATAATTTTAGTTACAAATTCTCATATAAACATACATATGTACATACATATTTTTTAAATATTTTGAACGTACATACATCCATATGTACATATGTATAAAATGTATTTTTTTGTATCTCATAAATGTATATATCTCCTAAAATATACAATAAGAGAATATTCGAACTTTATTTACAAAACTTTACACATATAATGAATTTAAAAAAAAATGCGGTTTGAGTACCCTCAATGGAACATGGAAATGAGAGCAAAATTTAATGTATGCTAGTATATGGCTTTTTAACTTATGAAGAATTAATGTAATATATTTTTTTCACTTTATTTTTTCTAAATTAGTTCGGAGTAGTGGAGGGAATATATCCGCTTTTTTTTTTTTTTTTTTTGTTATTTAGGGACATAGTATTATTTTCTTTATTATTCAAACTTTTTTTTACTTAACAACGATGGTTTATATCTTTGCATATTGTCTTTGGCTCTTATGAGTAGTACATATATGTACGACTAGGTTACCTAAAAACTTAACAAAATTAACTATCTGATAGACATATGTAGGTAATAGTAGTTTTTTTTTTTAAATGTTAAATATATAACGTTTATCTACATAATATGCAGCAAGGTCTGGCCAGACCTATTTCATTGACTCTAGGGGTTGTGGTAGAAAAAGGTTTTTTTTTGTTGCACCCACTTACACATATAATTTTGTTTTTTACACTAAACAATTGAAAATATGTCAGCTGACAAAGTCAGAAAATTTGGTAAATATTTTTACATAAATAATAAGGACAAAATGATTTTGAAAAGATGTGTTAATGATTGGTTTTTATAAAATAGTAATGTGTTATGGCATGAAATGCAAAGTTATTTATAAAAATATATTAACATTATTATTTTACACAATAAATAGTGTCCTGGCGTAATAATATAATAAATAGTGGCTTTGACGTTATTTTGGTAGTACATATGTACATTTGTTCGAATGTTGAAATACAAAACAATATTGTTTTGTCTATGATATGAGTAACTGAATGCAATTTTATTTAATTCTTAAACTCCTATTGAACAAACCCAATGAGTCTTCCATATATGTCGGTATGTACACACGTCTGTATGTAATATACTCGTACACTTACTTTTGTGGCTAGCTAGTTTCTAAAAGACCTATGTATGTACATAAATCAAATTTGCCAAAGTACTTATTGAAATTTTCTGATTCATTTTCTGTGCATTTTCATTCAAGGATATTGGACTGAAAATGTATTTGCATACATAAATAAGTGTTAGACTATCTATTAAAAAAAACATATGAAAAGACTAAAATCCGTGGGCGTGGTAGTGAGCGGATTTAAATTTTTTGTCAATATATACTGTATTTTGTTCCTTAGAAGTAATATTGTTCGAATAAAAACGTCAAAAACTGTTTTTTTGATAAAAACGCCGCTAAAATGTAGGCGTGGTCGAATATAATGTATGGAAGATTTGTAGAGTAGAAATGTATCTACCTATGTATGTACTTAAGTAAGTTTTTTTGAGTTTCATATGAAAATACTGAAAAAAACGTTAAAGTGGGTTCATATGTACCTTCATCGCCAGTTTTGAGTGAAAAACATGTTTGTAAAGTGTGTACGTCATTTGATGTGCTGTTAACAGTACTACATGATGCCATACTTAAATTCATTGTGCGCAAATTTGGGTTTAGAAGGTTTCCTTGTGTCATGAACCATGTACATACATAGATATGTATTTATTTACGAACCTTATAAGCTCGATTGTATTATATGGTTAAAAATTTAAGAAAATTCTATAATTCTGTAACAAAAGCAGACGAACCCATTCCCTTCCCATGCAATTTACCTATCACTATCAGTTACAAAATGAATCACCCTATAATTAGAATACTATAATCATGTAAATATAATCACGTAGCTAGCTATGTATCTAGCAATATAATTTCGATTTACGCAACCCAACTATAAAGAATACATGAAGATATGTACACATTCATATGTATAAGCATGCGCACACGCGTAGAATCTATAACTAATAACAAATAATGCTAATAATTCAGTGAAGCTTATTAAAACAAAACAAAACAATAGCATTTCTATTGGAAATCTATGTATGTAGGTACCAATATGTTTTGAATTTTAAACCTGAAAAAATAGGTACATAGGTATTCAGATTTTTATAATTGAATGTGTAGATTCTAAACGAAGACGACAGTTAAAATAGTGAAAGGATTAATATGGCATTATTTTTATTTGATAAGTTCAAATGGGGATATACATATGTATCTACATATATTTGTACGTGCTCTCTTCCAAAAGTTCACGTTATATCTTTCAAGATTAATTTAGGGTAAAAATATGCCTAATGAAACAACAAAGCGATGATTTCGTTTCAAATAATAACTAATTAATATTCAATCATTCGGAACATTTTAGTAAAAAACGGTTATACTAACAGATAGTTATATCTACATGCTATACCTATCTATATATTTAATTATTTCAAATTAATACTGTCAAGAAGCAAGAATGTAGGTACGCTAACAATATTTACAATATGTGGAATAGTTCATTTAATACTCTCAAATGCATACATCATCAAATAATTAATTATGAACCATGAATATGTGTGTATTGTATATACATTCTTTTTCGCCGGTACTCTTATTTTATAGCTCTTACCGTTCGCATGACCCAGCTCGCACCAACAATGATCATTAATAAACTGCGGTCCGTAACAGTATCTCATTACATTTCGAGTGCATGTAATTGATTTGCAGGCATTTGCGGCAGGTCCTATTATTGAAATTACGTTTATTTACACAATTTATGGTAAGAGGCGCACGCAAACATTGTGCACTCTTTGTTTCTTACCCTGAAAAAAGCTTTGGTTAAGTGCTTGTAACGCATCAATTGCACCTTGTCGAGTAACTTGATGTTCAAAAATAAACTCCTCGTAACTAGTTGCGACTTTATCTTGTGGTGTATGGTTAATTTTACAAAGAGAGCACGATTGTGCATTTAGACGCGATACGCTATTACTTAAAATCATGTAAGCTAATAAGATTAACACTTTGTAAGGTGATATATCTTGAATATGTTTCACAGTCCAACAGGTACTATGAATGCTTATTATATAAGAATATGGAGGATGGGCAATGATTTTATCACTTAAACACTTCACCATTTTTCATATAGCATATTATTATAATACATACACAAACATACATATATTACATTTTCTGTTCTTTTTCAATTTTTCTATTTTTTTTTGTAAAATATATTTAGTAAAAACTTTCAAGTATGTAGTCATAGCCACATTTTCATTATTTATACTTTATTTCGAAATTTGTACCCAATTTAAAGAAACGACACTACATTTCCGTGCAACGAATTTCCCACTAGAGCGTACCAACAGGCGCCTCATACAGGCGTCACACCGACTGCAACTTCATTCTGCTTGCAAATACGGCCGTGAAAAAGCTTTTCTCTTTTCCGTGTCTGATTATATTAACAAAGTTAAAGTTTCGCTGAAAAAAGTTTGTCCAATAGCTTTTTTCTTTTCCTATAAATAGTATGTACTAGTAACTACTTCTCGTAAAATAACAATTAAAACTATTTGTGGCAAAAAGTGTTAACTTTAAAAAATTGAGAAGTACATACTTAGGTATGTGTATAACTCTGATTTCATCGTGTCTTCATGATATACCTAAATATGAATCCATGCAAGATTCAATTGTTTATTTTGTTAGGTACATACATTTATATTGGCTACAGAAATAGAAGTGCGGCTAATAAAAACCAAATTATAGTAATTTGATGTAGTTTACATGAAGTATTTTGAATTCTATGATCATGGAAGTTAGATTAAGTAAATAACAGCTTATTTTTCATAACGCTGGTGCTATTACAATGGGTCGGTCAAAAGTAAAAGGTATTATCTACATTTTAAGAGATTAGAACAAAATTTTATAAATCATCTTTGGGGCATTCGGTAAATTACATATGGAACCAATATTTTTAGGTCTGTCAAAGCTGTGGAAAATTGCAAACACAAAATTTAAGGAAGACCACCATCCCCAGACCATCGCATAGTGATATTAAAAAGCTTGATCACTTTGTGACAATTCGCTTTTTCCCTTTCAGACCTGACGGGACACATATGTCCCATTGCCCCATTACTTGCCTCCCAACACTGATGTATTAAGTACTTAAGTAAACAAAATTGTTTATTATATTTTTTTTTATTATGATTGCTTTAAATTTAATTAAAATTGCTTTAAGTAAAGTACCATAAATATAAAGCTGTAAACAAAAATTTCAATTTCAGCTTTAGGGATTACTCCACAGACCACAGATACGAAGTTGGATCAAAATCCGCTCATCCGTTTAGGCTGTTGCTCCGCTGACAGACAGTATTGCCAGACTCACTTTTTCGACTTCTCTGTAAAGGTAATGTCAGATTTTTTTCAAAAATCCACTTTATGGAAGGATTTTGGCAGAAAAATAGTTAGCATCGTATTGCCGTTACGCACATTTCAAACCAAAAAAAAGACACACTTCTTACGAGTACCTACTTTCAGGATAAGAAGATCAATGGAATACGTACTTACATTTTATTTTTTACGAATAAAAACATGTATATACATAGATCAAGATAAAACAAATCTAACTTCAATCGAACTCAAAATCTATTTCAACACAAAGTCCAATGCATACTTTTAGGAAACAGTAAATTAACAAAAAAAAGGAAGACAAATAAACAGAAGACTCAAACTAACAAATCTTATTCTCAGCCGAGCATGCGCCTCCTCTCCTAGAATGGAACTACGAACAAAAAGAATGGTGTGTGGAGGTGAAACTACGAAATAGGTATGCGATCATACAGATATGGAATCAGCAACTAGTTATGGAACTAAATTTACAAATTAGATAAATTTAATTGGATTAAAATAATTAAGAGAACATATATAAATGCTACAGACCACCTGGAACTGAACGTATGATACCCTACTCCTTTTCTATATAGCCTCTTCACTGACTTCAAATCCAAAGATTGTGCCCATATAAAAAAACATATAATATTTAGCTTTATTTAGAAAAATAACTAAAAATATAACATCAATTCATAACAGCCAAACCTTTCTAAAAATTATGAGATCATAATCATTGAAATTAATTTATCTATTGCAAGTGAATCACATTCGTTATACATATGTATAACTTTGAAAGAACTGTCCTTGAATTCCTCATCAGAAGTATATTGCTGAGTTGTGAATTTACGCCAAAATTATCACAACACGTGCAAAATCTAGATTCTTTAGCCCAGGATAAAGCTGACAATATTTCTAACGGTAATCTTTCTGGTGCAGATCTAAGATCTAAACTCTAGGTATTGGTAGCTGAGAAACTTCTCATAGATCTCTCTCAATTTTATGGTAATCGTAGATTACTTCGTCGACTTTCGTTCACTTTTGCCTCCATAGGGTGCGCTGCGCTCTGATTTTGACAGCGCGCAAGCAGAATTTTCGTTCGATTATAACATTAGCTGTCGCGAGCTTAATGCAATTATGGGTGGGATTTTAGGCTGAATACCGGGTCAGACAAGACATATTTTCTTGTGTTATCGAACGACAATCCATTAACTCTTATGACCAAAAACACGCCTTGGAAAACAGACAAAAAATCTATCCTTTTCTCGATGGGCACTATGACTGGTTGTCGAAAACACATGGCATTGCAAACGGCCAACACACTCCGAACGATACAAACACGTCTGGAACCTCCGCCGTTGACAATTAATGTACAAACAATTTCTGTATGCATATTAACTACATTTGTCTTCTTATACAAGCATTTTATTGACAAATTATTATACATATATCCGTTTCATTTCAACTGATATGTGATTAGATTCTTTTGTGATAAAAGGCACAAAAATACAGATTTTCGGGTTCAATAAGAAATAAAGTGCACGTCTGGATCGTGCGTAGTTAATGCAAGTAACAGTCCCTAGCATTTTGTTTAAATTTTATATTTCGGCTAGTTTACTTTGGCAAAGTGCCATAAGATGGCGTAACGGTACATTACTTTACCAACTTTACAAAAAATCTGTTTTCTCGAAAACGGCTATAACGATTGATTAAATTTTATATTTGAGTAGTTGATAAATCATCGCGAACCAAGTTTTTGGCTAAAATAATAGGTAAATAACGGTATCTTAATTTTAACCAAAAAGGTACCTTCATTTAACAAAAAAGTAATTTGGTGGAAAACGGTTCCCACGCATTTGTTTATATTTAATTTTTCGGTTAGTTTGGCAAAGTGCTTTAAGATGGCGTACCACATTTTTGACCAAAAGCGTCAATAACACTATTACTTGTTACTAACTTTTACAAAAAAAATCTGTTTTCTCGAAATCAGCTTTAATGACTTTGATTCAATTTCATATTTGAATAAAGATGGAGTACCTTGTTATTGGTTTATAACGGTACGTTGCTTAATAATTCAAAATCAAAATGAAAGCAAAATTTATTATAAGCAGAAATATGCCATATTTGAAACTTATGAAAAATTCAAAAAATATTTTCTCATGTGATATTTTTTTTAAAGTTCATTCATTTTCAACCAACAGCATTAAGATGCAAGTGCGTACCGTTTATTTTTTTTTTCAACTACTATATACTGCACAGTCCAGCACACGATTTTCTGCACCAACTCTTGGGATAGAACATATTCGTTGAAAGTGTCATAAACTAAAATTGTTTGACAACTTATTACTATCGACTTGTTTTTGAAGAATGCTTTGGGACGGGGATGGAATTTAGACCGCGTGAAATTAGGCCGTGGATGATTTTGTATGGACGGTTAAAATGTCGGTTCATTTTTCGATCGCGGTATAAATTCATTTAATCTGATGAATTTAGACCGCACTGTCTAGTTAGTTTTTCCATCGCGGTCTAAATTCACGCGGCCTTATTTCATGGGACTTGTTGAACAGAAGGCTGTAATTATCGGTTCTAATCTGTTCTGAAAGTTTTCACAAACTTGTGCTGTTCTGTTTTGCAATATCTACCGTATCAGTAAGTGGACAATTCTCTAAAATACTACATACTTCATGTAAAATAAAAATAAAACATCAAACAAAAAAGATCAAGAAACTAGAAGTGCCGAGAAATGTTTAGAACATTGTCAACAATATTGCCAGCTCAGTGGGGAATTGTTATTTAGAAATAACACAGCTGTTGGTATAAAAGATGGGTAGAAGTTTAGTATAATTGTGAAGCGAACCTTTGACAAATGATCTAAGAGAAACTTAGCTGAGCTTGATAAAGATAAATTTAATTAAATACAAAAAATCGAAAAGCATTCGGGTGCTATGGACAAACTTATTTGCAGCTGCCAGAAATTTTGTTACATGTAGACTGTGCGTGTCCATAGAAACGATTGTAGGAAATTCGCATGGTTGTGTAGTGTTTGGAAATTTTATTGTTTTTTAAAGAAAGTGGGCTTAATCCTTCCATCCGAAAAAAATACCACTACTTTAATACTGAGTTTTATACTAAATTCATTATTTTACACTGCACGACAAATTATTCGCAGGAAAAAATAACAAAGCTTATATCTTAACCTTGTTGTGCACGTTTATATATTTATATTATTCTTTTATACTTTCACTAGATGAATACCCGAAACGACACGTATACTAGGTGACGTTAGCAAACGAACTAAATAAGGGTTGATATGTTGCTACGAAATATGTGAAGTATGCAGAAGGGATGAAATAAATCAACCCCTTAAAACTTACTAAATAATTTTCCCGGTTTGTAGCTGATATGTTGTACGATGAATCAGCGCTACACCAACGTCGCAATTCTTTTTACAGCTTGTGTAAAAAACCAGAAAAAGCTGTATCTCAATCAAAAAAATATCCCACCCTATCAAAGCGTTTGGTTCGTAAGATTAATCTGATTTGGTTTCCGTTAGAAAAGTAGCAGTTATATTAAGTTCTATAACTGAAAGATTTATTTATTCATCCACTCTTACTTCAACTTATATTTATTAGGTATTCAAATATGCTCTGTATTCGGCTTGATAGTGAATTGAAAACCAATATCAATTTCACTCGAAATTAAATACAGTTTTCTACATTCCGATGGAATTTTATCAATTTGCTTCTAATTAAATTTCAAATCAGAAAGGCAAGAACAATTACTATTTGTGAAAAAGCAAAACGTATACAGTGGATGTCCAATATAAAGAATGATATATTGTTTTGATTCGTTCGCTAAAACGAAAGTGTTCGTTATATCGAGCGATTTTGTTGCATATCTCTTACAATTTTCATTAAAAATGAATGCATATTTTTCGTCTGTACGAGTATATGTTACTTTCATGTAAAAATAAGTTCAAAACATGAGAAAATATACTGAGAGTATATAAGGTAGAGGCACTAGTACCCGGACAATGCTAGTATCCGGACACTTCGTCTTTTATTGTCAAAAAATAAGAAAATTTTGCGGTTTTAAGGTACAAAATATATCAAAAAAAATCCTCTACACACAGTTTCCAATAGATGCGATAACTGGTTTGCGAAATACGCTTATGTTAGTACGTGGTAGTCGTGAAGTGTGTTTTTCCTAAAAAAAATAGTGAAGGTTTAAGTTAAATTAAATATAAACAATTTCTGTGTTTAATTAAAAAAAAGTCAAATTTCGTAATTTCCATGCAAATTATTTGGTGTCCGGATACTGGGGCCCAAATTTTATACTGAGTTTCCGGACAGTGTCCAGGTACTGAAACTTTAATGCAATTTTAAAAAATGTTTTAATACTTTTAAACGATATCTATGTGTATTTGGCTTAATTTAAATAAAGAATATTGCATGTTTCTTTAATAATTTCAGTATTCGGACAGTGTTTTTCAACTAAGAAACCGGCTTGCCGGGTACTGACAAATTAGGTTTAGGATCAGGACAATCGTTTTTTTTTTAACGAATTTAAATGTGTAAAATCTCATATTTTTAGATATAATTACTTAAAAGTGAAAAGAAAGCGGTTTAACACGGGTGTTAGAAGATATTTGGCCAAATAATTTGAGTTTAAGAAAAGCACCTGCCAAATATGGTCTGTTTCGATCAACTCTTCATGACCGGTGAAAGGTAAAAAAAAATGCTGAGTGGTGTACCGATATGTTCAAATGTGGGTTTCCGTCAAAGACTGATGACTTTATTAAAACAGTGCAAAAATAATTAAGGAGTCGAAAACGGACACTTTTAAAGATGATCGACCAGGTAAAACATGGCTCAAATCATTTATGAAAAGAAATCCTTTTTTCGGCTATGCGATAAGCTGAAAGCATAAGTAAAGGCAGGACCGTCGTCACAAAAAAAAATATTTTAAAATGGTTTAAAGAGCTGGAAGACTATTTAAAGACCATAAACCAGGAGGAAATAATGCACGTTACGTATTAAATATGCCAATTTGTAAATAAATGTGGTTAAGACTTAATTTATTTCATAAAACTATCTTTATATTATCTTAATATATTTTATGAATTTTTTTTTTAGTTAAAAAGAACGTATATACATAAATACATAACATATATTTATTGCTATGTACTTACTAATTGAATCATTGGTTAAGGGTGAATAAATTTCGTATAAAACTAAATAAAATGTTTAAATAATGAAAGAAAACGTTAAGAGTTGATATGAAATTTGGTGTCCGTCTTCTGAGACTAAAACGTCCGGACACTACATTTTACTGTCCGGTTACTAGCGCAAACAGAACTTTTTTAAGAATTAAAAAAACAATTATCCACAGTAAAAAATATGTTTCCGGAGTTTTACTATCTTTATTAAAGTTATCTACATTATTTATAAATCCAAACTTTTTCAATGAAGTCTTAATAGTTAAAAAATAACAAGAAGTCAAAGTTAAGATTTACCCTATAAAATATATATAGTAAATTTGTATGCAAGCGTTCGTTATTTAGGGATGTCAATGCAATTTGAATACACGTTCGTTATATGGAATATTCGTTATATGAGTATTCGTTATACTGGACGTCGACTGTATATACTATACATACATATGTATGTTAAATACATACATACATATTTATTGTTCAAATCGGGCAGTGTCCGGTGAGAACAGCAATCATGATACCACCCTATGGACACGTCATACATACATACATATGTGCATATCTACAAGAGTAAAGGACTGACAAATTATTGTTCAAACTAAAGATGCCACGAATAGTAATTTTGACGAATACCGAATACCGAATATTCGGTTAGGCTCATGGTTAGGCTCACGGCCGAATATTCGGCAGCCGAATATTCGGCAGCCGAATACTCGGCGACACTTAGTCGATATTGCGGGTGACATGTTCCGATCTGCATCAGTGAAGTGTATGCGGTAACAATGCCATGGGCATATTTGTTTCATTTGCGAGTAGGTCGTGTTACAATACGCATTGTTTATTGAGTGTGTACCTATATCTTAAAAAATATCATTGTTCGCGGAAAGCTTCACAAAATGGCAAAAAATGACAAAGCGCAATCGTTTGCTATCAAAACTAACCAGCGAAACTACTGCACAGATGTTTCCGAATGCATATTCCCATCATGGATTACTTATGGAAATGACTGCACTGAAGGAAACTGAACGTAGAATTCTGACGTTAGTTCCCGATTGCTTCCAACTATTATAGTTCAGCCTTAAGACTAGTGATAATACGCGTAATAGTGATTGATTACAAATCGCAAATGCTATAAAATGGCTTAAAAAATGTTTGCTCAAAAGGATTAAGGGGTCTAAACAAATTTGTGTGAAAACGGCTCTAACGATTTTCTTTAAATTTCATATTAAAATTAGTTAAGTAAAGTTTTATAAAATGGCATACCACGTTTTTGGCCAGAATAGTTTATAATGGTACTTGGGTTATAGCCAACTTAATAAAATTTCATTTTTTTCGTTAACGACTTAAACCATTTCGTTTTAGTTTCACATTCTAACTAATTTTCTAAAGTCCCACAAGATGGATTACCACGTTTTTGGCTTAAGGCGCAAATAACGGTACTTTACTTATAGCCAACTTAACAAATTGCCGACTTAACAATAGCGCGAAAGTGGTTCTAAGTTCATTCATTTTCAACTAATACCATAAAGGTAATTTTACTGTACATTTTGTTGTCGTTAATTGAATGACAATCTGCTGAAAATGTGGTGTGCAAAAGGAAAGATTGTTTTTTTTATAGTTACGTCCTATTCACACGTTCGTTCACATGTATTCAAAGGTCGTGACTGGTTTGTACCTTTAGGGATATCGATCGAGGGAGTGAAAATTATCGAAGCGAAAGGCAACTGGGAATGTTTGAAAAGAAAATATGACCAGGTTCTTAAAGATGAACTAGGTGCTCACATGGGGGCCACCAGTCAGCATAGAAGTGCTACCTGGGGTAATATCAACCCTCGAGAAAACTTATGGAAGATGAAATCGATAAGTTGATGGAGTAAAAAATTCTTGAACCTGTCGAATTTTCACGTTGGGCGACACCTATTGTACCGGTTCTTAAGAAATATCTGTGGAGATTATAGGAGTATGGTCAATGCGGTCACCAAACCAAATGCATGTCTTTTACCACTATACTCAGAGGTCATGACGACAATATCGGCTGGCAAGGTATTTACAAAACTGGATTTACAGGCTTACTAACAATTAATAGTAGACGAGGTTTCAGTAGAACTCTTAAATTTAAACACTCATAGGGGCTTATAAAGAGTAAAAAGCTTTGTGGAATATTCGGAGTTAAGGTATTTCTGGATGATATAATTGTTTCGGATCAAGATGAAGTATCACATTAAAAAAATATAGAGATAGTATTAGATAGATTGGCTCCGGCGAATGTCACGGTTCGAAATTCCAAATGCATTTTTGGGAAACCCGAAATCGATTTCACATTTCAAGTAGCGGAATATCCCCGAACAAAACTAAGGTGGAGGCCATTCAGAATGCTCCTCTCCAAAAAAATAAAGAGATGCTGCAACTGCAATCGTTCCTTGGGATGCTAAATTTTTATAATAAGTTCCTGCCAAACAAGGCAGCTAAGGCAGAAAAACTATACCGATTGCCAGAAAAAAATGTCAAATGGTCCTGGACGGAAGAACATACTAGGGTGTTTAATGAATTGAAAATTTTATTAAGATCTGACAGAGTTCTTATTCATTATGATGAAACGAAGGTTTAAGTGCTTTCATGTAATGCTCGCCATATTGAACAGACGCTGTATTAGCACACAGGGATGTTGAGGGAGATGAGCGCATATGTATCGCGTATACTAAGCCAAAGTGAGAGCAATTATGCCCAGAGAGATAAAGAGGCATTAGCTGTAATATTCGGCGTAAAACACTTTCATCAGTATATAGCAGGAGTGGAATGACCCTGATGAAAGCATTGTCTGGTGGCCCCTAATGAATCAACAGATTGAGAATACAGTGAGAGTATGTGATCAGTGCCAAAAAATCACGCGAGTCCACTAGCTGCGCCACGGCCAGTTCATTAACCCGAAATGCAATCCTTGGTCAACCCTCCATCTTGATTTTTCTGGCCCATACAAGAGCAATCTATTTTTGATTGTTGTTGACTCGACGTCAAAATGGCTGAGTTTAAAATACATAGTTTGCAGTCAATCGGCCGCAGAGGTTGTTAAAAAACTGCGCGAATCATTTGCGGTTCATGGCTTACCGAAAAGAATTATCTCTGACAATCGGACCGCCTTTGTGTCGGAAGAACTTTGAAGAAGGAGCAACGGAATAACGTTTCTCACTACGGCACCATATCATCCATCCAGCAACGGCCATGCTGAAAAAATGGCTGGTGGGATATACCAAGGCGTCCTTTTCCACCTTAATGGAGGGAGATATTCAACTCAAATTTCAGAAATTTCTTTTTAAACAACATAGAACTGGAAAAACCCCAGCTGAAACTTTAGTAGGAGATACCCAAACAAGTCCGCAGCTTTAATATTGGAGATGCAATATTTATACGAAATTACTCTCATGGACCCAAGTGGATTCAAGGGAGGATTTTAGAATAAACCGGTCCAGTGTCCTATATCGTCCAAACTACCGAGAACCAGATTGCGAGGCGACACGTGGATCAAATTAAGTGCCGAGCCAAAGACGATACAATACAAGAATCGAGGGGTTAATCACAGGACAGCCCGATAACAGATTTGATGAGTAGCTCAAATAAAAAATCTTCAGATTTTAAAAATCCACTGATATTTTAGAAGCTTCCAATAATAATAATCCCAAAAGTATCAGTCAAGACCAACTAGCTCCGAGGAACCCCGATTCATCACCTAAGCACACAACAACAGATTCACTAACATCACCCTAACCTTTGAAGAAACTATCACTTTAGATTCGCAATCAACACCAACACTAATTCCAAGCAACACCCAACAAACAACAAGATATAGTAGAGTCGTGAAACCACCTTTGCGTTACTCCTAAAATTTTTCTAATACGGGAGGGATGTTATATATTTAGAGAGTGTGGGAACACCATTTACCCTCAAGTATTGGCAGCACATTGTTGGCATTCTTGACACCTGTCTGTGGGCTTTCACTCGAAGCCCCCTCGCAGTCCACTCTTTTTCATGGATTCGTTTTACTCCAAACGTGTACAACATTAATTATAATTAAATAAATTAATTATTACATAAATAAGAGAAGTGAGTTTGCTTTTAGAGAACTCATATATATGAATATTTTTAATGATTTAGATAGCTCATCACAAGCCATAGTGTTAGGTGATTTTAATTTACTTGACGTCTCCTGGATTTTCTCTCAAAAAGAAAAATTTGCTCTTCCATTAATATTTTGAAAAGAGAAAGAAATTTAAGTAATAGACAGTTTGTTTGCTACTAATTTTCGTTAACTAAATAAATTTCACAATGCAATGCGAAATGTGTTAGATTTAATATTTATTAATGAAGAGCTTGAGGATTCTTTGAGCCCGGCTGATGTCCCTTTGCTTCAAAATCGTATATTCCATGATGCGCTGGATGTGTCGTTTAATATATCCGTCTTAAAACATCTAATGAAAGAATATGAAAGTGTTAAGATTTGTACCAACTAAGCAGTTAAAACGGCTTGGTTCAACAACAGTTTATCTAGGTTGAACAATGCTATGAATAAAGCGATTAAATTAATTAAAACTGATCCTACTACACGTCATACATGTTTGGGATTACGTAAAGAATATAATTGTTTGAAGAAATTTTTGTACGCCCAATACGTTTCTTCTATGGAGACTGATATAAAACGGAATCCAAAAGCCTTTTGGTCTTTTATAAACTCAAAGAGGAAATCTTTTGGCTTACCATCTATTATGACTTATATAGGTAAAGATGTTAGTAGTGCTCATCAAAATGAAATATGCAACATGTTCGCATAATTTTTTCAGTCGAATTTCGTAAATGAAACTATTGATTGTAGTTCATTTTCTAATAGTGATACAACTACGAATTTTGATTCTTTATCCTTAACGGAGAATGATATATTTATTGAATTGTCGTCACTAGAGTCTAGTACAAGTATTGCACCCGACAATTTCCCACCGCTGTTTTTTAAGGCTTGCAGAAATAGCTTAGTCTGCCCACTTAAGATTATATTTAATTTATCTCTTAGGCTATATAAATTTCTTGATTGCTGCAAACATTCATTTATTACTCCCATTCAAAAATCTTGTAACATAGAAAACTATACGCCTATAGCCAAATTGCAATTGATTCCTAAAATCTGAGGCTGTTGTGAAAAAAAAACTTTATTCCGTTGTGCGTAACCAAATTTCTTAATGTCAACATGGTTTTATGAGTGGTAGATCGACTGTAACAAATTTAGCAGTTCTTACGAATTACTGTCTCGATAACATGAAAAACGTCAACAAATTGACTATGTTTACACAGACTTTTCCAAAGCCTTTGACCGTGTTCAACATAATGTCCTTTTAAATAAACTTGTGGTTTTTGGATTTCATTCCAGCATTTTAAATTGTATTGGCGATTATTTAATGAACCGTACCCAATATGTTAAAATTGGGTCTGCTTGCTCAGAGGTGATCCTTAATTACCATATTGGTCCGCTTCTTTTTCTGTTTTTCATAAACGACCTTCCTTCGGTTGTACTAACATCTAAATGTCTTTTATATGCAGATGATCTAAAAATATTTAGTTCTGTAAATTCTATTTCTGACGCACTTCGACTGCAAAGTGATCTAAATCGCATTAATGACTGGTGTTCTGTAAATGATTTATATTTTAATATAAATAAATGCTCAGTTATAACATTCAATAGAAAAAAGTTCCCAATTGTCTTTGATTACAGTATTCAAGGAGTAATATTAAATAGATTAACCGATCAGAAAGATTTAGGAGTCAATTTTGATGCCGAATTAAATTGTTCGTTGCACATTGACTATATGATAGGCAAGGCAAATCGTATGCTGGGTTTTTTGTTTCGCAATTCCAAGGAATTTAATAATCCTTACATACTTAAGTCCTTGTATAACTCATTAATACGTTCTATATCAGAATACTGTTGCATTATTTGGAACCCTTATTATTGCACTCATGAATTACGTATTGAGAGAATTCAAAAACATTTTATGAAGTTTGTTCTACGTAGATTGCATTGGAATACCGATATGCCTTTTTAAGAGGCTAGATGCGCGCTCATTAATCTAAAACTGCCTTGTCAAAGAAGGACTTATTATTCGGTGCTTTTTGCTGATATAAAAACCGCTCATATTGACTGTTCGCTATTACTATCAATGTTTTATATATATGCTCCATCTCGCATTCTTCGGCCTAGAGAACAGTTTTTCTTTACTCTCAGACACAGGACGAATTACTGACGAAATAATCCTATAACTACGACTTGTGTCAATTACAATTTATATAAAAATGTTATTGATTTCAATATGTCTAGATTAATTTGTAAAACTTGAATGCTCTATAATTTTCAAGTAAAAAAAAAAATCCAAAATGTTTGTAAAATATTAGAAATAGTCTCAAAATAAGATTGTACATACTTATAAGACGAAATAAATAAATAAATACAATCTACAACACTACTGAAATTCGTCATATAAAGGGCGAATCATGTGGCAGACCTGCTATCGAAGCAATCGGGACCTTTGTAATTATTACAAAACAATGAAAACACTTACAATAAAGGACTATACCGATTTTGAAAGTCAGAAACCTTTTTTTCATTTTAAGTCAACAAATTGTGATCTAAAATTGACCTTATCTCCTAAACGGGGCGAGATAGACCCCACCCCCTCCCATAGTAAAAAATTCTTGTTTTTTACTTCTCTACAAAAAACCGTTATCAATTTTTGGCGCCTAAGTTATCATACTCGAGAGCAATGAACTCAGTTTTTGTGATCAAAACATCAATAATATCACACAGAAATTGATAATCCTCAGATTTGCAATGATCAATTTCGTAAATGTTAACTATTTCATTTGAAAAGTCAATAAAAATTTATAAAAAAATATCATAAGAATGAACAAACAATATGCTGAGCTGTCAAAGAGATGAATACCTACAGTGCCACCTATTGAACGGTATTTGAATAGTATTGAAAAATGAATTGTTGAAAATTTTCAGACTTTTCCTTTTTCCTAAATCTTCGCGTAGCAACTACAAACAAACCTGCGGAAGGAAATATCCAATTTGGTCCAGTCGTTTTCAAGTTTTAAGCATCTGAACGAACCTTGATTCATTTATAAATATATAGAGATTTCAAGCGATTTCGTTATACGGTTGTCAAGTGTTGGGAGACTGTGGAAAATGTCACTACAAAAAAACTACAAATATATCAATACAAAATTTTAAAAATTATGCTTGAATTACCTTGGCATCACTCAACTCTAGACTTGCACAATAAAGTGAAAGTTGAATTAGTTTGTCTAAGAATTAAAAACTTTTCAAAACCCCTCTGCCCTTCGGATACGGCGTAGAACTGTAGGTCCCTTCTGTATGTGCCGAAATGTATACCACGCACAACATGTACAGTTGTGAGAAGCTAGCCCTTGGCCCTCTATGGGCTGCTTACGGGCTAATATTTATTTATTTATTTATTTTAAGAATCAAAAACTTAGAGACAGATTCTTTGATCACTGTGATTTTGCTGATAATCCTCTCGTTCACCAGTTAAACTCTAATAATATATGATTAAACGATTAATAAATAGTTTATTTTAATTTAGTTTTATGTCAAATGTTTTTTTTTCTATTTCATTCGATTTTGTATTTGATATTTCTTCACCTAATTGTTTAGTTCTTTTATTTATTTATATATTTGTACACATATGTATGTATGTATTTGTTTATTTATATATTTATTTATTTATCTATTTTTTTTATTTATTTATTTATATATTTTATTTATCTTTTTATATATTTACATATTTATCTATTTTTTTTTTTTGTGTAATTTTAATTCAAGTTTTTTACGATTTTTTTTATCTACTATAGTTCTTGTTAAAAAATGTATTTAGATAATCTTTCTGTGGAAAGATAAACATATCAAATCCCAGTACTGTTAAATGTGCGGCAGCAAACCAATCCATCACAGGTTACCCTTCGCATTTATTCTAACTGACCTTATTCCATTTTCCTCAGCTTACGAGACAACCGCTCTCAAAATCAATTTCGTTATGATAGAAGCTGCTTGACGACAACCAATCAGAATCATCAGTGGCGGTTCCCGTTTTTCCCGCTAATGGTTAAGCAAGCTTCTACGTTTCTTATCATCTTCCTTCTGAAAAAATAACTCTCGACCACGCTGGATTGCCCGAACGAATTCTCCAAGTGTACAATATACGATTTATAATAAAATACTTCCTTTACTTAACTTTCATACGTCCTTAAAAAATTTTCCTTTTTACTTAATTTTACTGCGACGAACTTACTTATCGATACATCAGAAGTACCTACTAACACAATAACTAAAGTAATTTAATTTCAAAAATGTATGCCTCATATTTTAGAAGATATTTAAAAAAAAAACTTTTGCCTTTGCAAACAAGGTTTCCCTTTCGTATCCTTGCATCTGTTAAAATACCACAGCCCAAACTGGTGCAGCATACAAAAGGACAGAATTGCAAAGCAGGATAGAAGGGATGAAAGCGCTGTATCATGTGGATGATTCAAGGTTGATCGAATCTAGACAACTTCAAACATCTCCAATCAACAATCCCGAGCAATGGTTCATTCGTGACTGACTCTATCTCATGGATATGCTTAGCCACAATCAACACGGCGATATATCAGCAAAGCAGATTAACTTAACTTCTTGCTATAGCGTTAGGCACAAAACTTAATCGTACATAATATATCACAGAAGCGGTCCAAGCACTGATGGACCTGCAGTACTGCGCTAATATTATATAGTCCTTAACGCCTTCGTTACAAATTTTCATTTTCATAAATTTATCTTAGCCACTTACTCGTATATCTTCTCCAAGTTTTCTGGTACCAATTTCATTAGATCGAGAAAAAGGTGTATTTCATTTAAATATTAATAATCCAAATCGGCCGACTTAATTCGCTGACCCACTCCTTCGACTTATGCACTTATGCAGGTGGAGGTAAAAATATAATATATACGAAAAACATATAACAAAAAAATTCATCCCAGGTACTAGTTTACCATACCTAGTACATATGTAGGTAAGTAGTTTTTTGTTTTTGTTCATTCTATTAGTTTGTTCACAATATCAATTAGAAACTTACATATGTACATATATCTTCATAAATTTACAAGTGCATTTGAAAATTTAATTTCATGAGGGTGCTCGTTGCACGTTTAGTTAATGAATATTTACTATGTTTATACCCTATCCTAAGGGTATATTAAGTTTGATACACCAGTTTGCGATCACCAGTTAAACAAAATATTTGTTATAGGTTTTGTTGTCAGGGGTGCGACTTGTTTTTTTTTAAATAAGTTTTAAATATTTTCAACTTGTTATTCAATTTATAGAAGTATAAAAAGCAGAGTAGATATGAATAGTTTGTCAGTTTAGCCAGTGGATACAAACTATTAAGATTAATATAGGTGAACAAAATTTTTTACAAATAAGTGTTACAATGGTATGTTCTAAGTTTAATCAGTTCCAATATAAGTATGTATTGATCAATATAACCAAAAACTATAAAATTCCTAAGTAAACAGAACTATAACTTTGTGTAGAGCTCAAATGCAGTGAACAATTATCGCAGGACGGGCAACGTGCCCTCCACCTCGCTCTCTGACAGGCTAAAACTTCCTGCCACTGGCATGGAGGCTGTCGCGAGGCAAGCTCCTGAGCCGACTGCAGGAAGGCACGAGGACACGATATCCCCACCGCCGAGAAAATCGTGTAAGAAAGCTAGACTAGCTATCGCTGCCAACGCGAATCTCCAAGTGGCTATCGTGGACTTCAACAAGCCGGAACGAAGGCTTAGCGTAGACCAATGGAGACTCATGGAACTACGTATCCTAGAAGGCATTAACGACTCCATCGTTAATAATGAGGGACTTCTTTGAGCAACTCTCCACATACAAAGGCTTTAAAATCCTTTCGTGCGACAACAGCTTCATGCTGAACTGGCTGAAGAACTTCGTCGAAAAGACATAGGCTCCATGGGCGAATGCCGACATTCGACTTGTTGAAAAGAAGGACCTGCTGGAGTTCACCAGACCAAAAGGCCGAATTCTCATCCCTTGCCCGCACATCCCAAAGGAAAGGACTGAGAGGAACCTTCGGCACCTAAATCCCGAACTTTTCAGTGAAAACTGGGAAGTTCTGGAAATGGGTGTCCATTCTGAACAAGGCACGGAGATCGTGGTACTCCTCGATCACAAGTTCATGCCCATACTAAAAAGGTTCAACCATAAGGTTCGCACTGGTATTACTAGATGCAAAGTTCGTCCCTTTACGGAGGGAACCGCTAAGAATTGCAGGACGGGGGTGTTAAGGTAAATAAATCATGAATCTTAAGATAATACAAATAAACCTTCACCACAGCATTGCAGCTAGCGCTAACCTGTCATATCTTTTAGGTGATAAACAAATAGACATCGCCTTGATACTGGAGCCATGGATTTCCCGTGGCAAAATTTGTGGGCTAAGTCTTAAAGATTTAGTAACCTACTATTCTGTACCGCTTAATGCGGAATGTAAGAACAGAACATGTATTGTAGCTAGGAAGCATATTAACTTATTTCTTCTATCTTCCTACAGCAATCCAGACCAGACAACTGTAAGGCATGAACGGAGGGGGCTTCCCCCACTGATTTTATCAGCCGTCTACATGCCCTACGACGCCGACGAGCCACCAGCGGC
This sequence comes from Chalcosyrphus nemorum, assembly GCA_949716465.1. Taxonomy (NCBI): domain Eukaryota; kingdom Metazoa; phylum Arthropoda; class Insecta; order Diptera; family Syrphidae; genus Chalcosyrphus; species Chalcosyrphus nemorum. The sequence goes on from OX454334.1 coordinate 41,818,242, forward strand.
TCTAACAAGCGCCTTGGTATGCAGATCCACCCAAGAGAAGTAGGACCTACTGATGGGCTGCGATGCGAACGCTCACCATGTGCAATAGGGCAGTAGCAACACCAATACACGAGGTGAGTCGGTATTTGAATTTGTAATTGAAAATAACCTTTTAATAGCTAATAGAGGTGTTGAACCAACTTTTGCCATCAAGAATAGACAGGAAGTTATTGACATAACGTTATTTAGTAACTCCAATACCCTCTCTATAGACAACAGGAATGTCTTAAGGGAAGAATCATATTCTGATCATAAGTTAATCGAATTCCTTCTGAGCAGTAAGTGTAGCCCTCCCCATCCCTGCAGAAATCCGAGGAAAACACGATGGGACCTCTTTAACGATGAGTTAGTAAGAGGCAGCAGTTACCTCATAGAGGGCGACTTACAGAACCGTACGGACATTGATCATCGAGCCGAGCAGATTATTTCCATCTATAAAGAGGCCTCGTAAAAGCGTGTCCTAAGCCCAAACCAAGAACAAAATTCTCACCTCCGTGGTGGTGTAAAGAGCTAGCTGCCATTAGGAAGGAAACGCGTAGACTCCTTAATACAGCCAATAGAACAAAGAACGATGAAGACTGCCAAAGGAAATTCAAGAGCGCCACGCAAAAAGCCAAACGACAAACATGGAAAACTTTCTGCAACGACATTACTGGCACAACGGAAGCTGCGAGACTTAGAAAAGTCCTCCCTAAGGAACCCAAGACTCTGGGATCCCTGAGAGACCCACAAGGTAACTGGACAGAATCTATCTCTGACTCCTTAAAACTCCTAATGAGTACACACTTTCCGGGCTGCACAGAAATGTCACCCAGTCCGAACTATACTGATGGCATCATGGATACGGGCACACCTGTGGATTTGGTCACTGTGGATAGAATAGAGTGGGCGATAAGATCGTTCTCCCCCTACAAATTCCCGGGCTTAGACGGTATCATCCCGATCATGTTGCAAAAGACGAGTAAGACTATTTCTCCTCTGCTCAAAGATCTTTTCTTAAGCAGCCTAAAGCATCAGTATATCCCTATGCGATGGAGAGAGGTTAAGGTGGTTTTCATTCCAAAAGCCGGAAAGGCTAGTCACCTGACTGCGAAGGACTTCCGTCCAATCAGCCTTACCTCGTTTATCCTCAAAACTTTCGAACGACTGATTGACATATATATCCGTAGCAAACTGCGCCCAGGGGACCTCTCCCCAACCCAACACGCCTACACCAGAGGGAAAAGCGTAGAGACAGAGCTACACAGTGTTGTCAGCTCAATTGAGAAATCACTCAAAGAAAAAAGAATACACGCTCACCGCTTTCCTCGACATTGAAGGAGCTTTTAATAATGTCAATACAGAGGCGGTAAGGAGAACATTGAGTATGCTCAACATTGAAGGCATCTTAATAAACTGGATAGTCAGTATGCTCGAAAACAGACATATAATCACTGAGATCGGCGACACCCAACTAGATGTCTACGCCTCCAGAGGCACCCCACAGGGCGGGGTTATCTCCCCGCTTATCTGGGTCATTGTTTTAAATGAAGCTCTGAAGCTACTTGAAACATCTGGAGTCAAAGTCGTCGCCTATGCGGACGATGTAGTACTGATGGGTACGGGCAAATTTCTCCTTACGCTCAGTGAGCAAGTCGACGGTGCCCTCAAGATCCTGGTTAGGTGGTCTAAGACATGCGGCCTTACCGTCAACCCCCAGAAAACTGAATTGGTTTTATTTACCAACAGAAGAAAAATCCCTTGGTTCAGCACACCCTCTGTGGGAGGCATTCCCCTCAGCCTATCCAACAGCGCAAAATACCTGGGTATCATTCTAGATATAAAACTCACCTGGAGACCTAACATAAATGAAAGAATCAAAAAGGACAACATAGCTTTCTACACGTGCAGCAGAATTTTTGGGAAGACCTGGGGACCCTCTCCAAAAACAATTCTCTGGATGTATACGGCTATCATAAGACACATCCTGACATATGGCAGCCTAGTATGGTGGCCAGCGTTAAACAAATCCACCTACCTGAAGGATCTCACTAAAGTACAAAGACTAGCGTGCATTGGTTCCACCAGTCCGATGAGAACTACTCCAACTGCGGGTCTTGAGGCTATTCTCAACCTGCCTCCGCTAGACATCTACATGAGATCAACAGCAGCCATCAGTGCCTTAAGAATAAGTCAGACCGCGTGCTGAAAGTCAAGTACGATAGAGCACGCGTCCATCCTCGGCAAATTTTTCGGCCACACACCCGGAACAGACTACATTACGGCCTACCTTGACTTCAAAACACCATTTACCTCAGCTTACCCAAGCAGAGATGAATGGAAAGACAGCCGCATACCCAATGCCGAATCCATAGCTGTCTACACTGTTGGATCGAAAATGGACACCGGTGTAGGATCCGGAATTTTCTCCGAATCACTGGGTATATCTAGATCTATACGACTCCCAGACCACAGCAGTGTTTTCCAAGCGGAGGTCCTGGCAGTGACAACAGCGGCCCGTGAGTTTGCCGTAAGAACAATACCAGCCAGAAGGTATCACTTTCTTTATCGACCGCCAGGCAGCTATCAAAGCAATTACTGCCATAGAAATAAAATCCAAGCTTGTGAAGTGCTGTCGCGAAGAGCTTAAGGCTCTTGGAACACAGCACAAGGTTCTACTCTGCTGGGTCCCTGGGCACGAGACGGTCCCGGGAAATGAAAGGGCAGATGAACTTGAAAGAAAAGCTTCATCGGACCTACTCGAACTGACTGACCTCTCCATAAGCACCCCGCCCTGCGCTCTCAGGCTCTAGGCAGAGAGGCTGGCTATGAGAGAGGCGAACTTGAGATGGAAGTCCATAGACACTTGCAAAACTGCAAAACAACTATGGCCAACTTTTGACAAAGCAAGGAACGAGAGAATTATCCGCAAGGACAGACGTTCACTGTCCTTACTCGTGGGGATACTCACAGGACACAACACTCTGCGGTACCACCTAAGGAAACTACGTCGGACGGAGGAAGAACTCTGTAGAGGATGCGGCGATGAGGAGGTTATAGAGGACACTACCCACTTGCTCTTCCAATGTCCTGGACTCCAACATTCCAGGCACAAATTCCTCGGCAAGCACTTTTTTCAGGGTTTAGGAGAACTCTCCAATGTCAACACCGACATGTTACTGAACTTCATCAGAACATCAGGATGGTTTGTATACAAGGATAACGAGTAAGTACAACCATGGAAAGTTTGCTTGCAGATATTTATGGGTTAAATGGGCAAGGGGTACTTTTCATAAACCCCCTATGGGTAGCACAATGGGTCAGTGCTGACCTGAGTGCGGCGGAGGTACTTTTATTTCCTCTGCCAACCCTCATACCTAACCTAACTAGCCAGCAGAGTAATGCACAAAAAAAAAGTGTTGAGGAGTCGAAATGATATTTGTGTGTGTGTTGTTTTTCCTTTTTTTGTTTCCTGGGAAACCAGTTGTTATTAATCTATATCTTGTTTGGCATTGGAAAATATTTTGTTTTGGTTAGCAAAACCATAAATAAGAAAAAAGAAAGAGTGACAGTATACTCATCTGTTAGTTCAACCCCATTTCGATCTTTCAATCTTTCAACGCGGTGTGCAGAAAAACCTAGATCGAAATCTCAACTCGATCCCTTGATCCTGCATATACGTAGCATATTAAGTCTGTTCCCGTACTTTCTGCACTAAAGTTCGCAACTTGCGAAATTTCTAAGAGTGGGTGTAAAAGTTCTCTTAGAAAAAAACAAATTACCAAAAAAGTACGGGAACGCATTGAACAAAAAATCAAGTTATTTTGCCAGCCAACAACAACACAACCATTTGACAGAACTCATGTTTTTGCCCAAAGAAATTTCTTGGACTAAAATTCGCAGCATGGGGAAATTTCTTACACTCTCTCTTCTGTGGAAAACTACAAAACTTTAATGTACGGGAAAAGGAATTCGCTATTTTCCGTAAAATTACGTAGACTTTCGTAGTTTTAGTCAGTACGGGAACAGACCCATTAACTCACTATGGGGTATAAGAAGTGTGGCGGATCGTATGTTGTGGTAATAAAAACTGATTTTTTTCTTTTTTGTAATTCTTGAACTGTTTCCAAGTAGTGGTACAATACAAAAATAAAATGACTTTAAATGACTCTTTTGTTCACGTTATATCATTCACCCTTATTCTTAATCGAATATGAAGATCGAATCCGACCATAGTAACTTTGACTTTTATTGTTCCATTCACCCCTATTCTTGAACTCGAATACGATATTCGAAGCCAACCATAGTCGTATTTAATTAAATATTAATAATAATAATAATTAATAATATTAATTAGAGCAGGACGAATGTTGGATCGCTCATATATGTTGTATGTCATGTGCTACTGGCTTGAACAGTTAGTTTTTTCGTTTTGCAGGTCAGGTAAACAAAAACAATGTTGTTTGTGACATAAGCGAATGATAAGAGGGAAGAAAAAAGGTTTTTCTTGTGTGCTATTTTCCATGTGATCTGAAGCAATATATAAAATATAAAGTTAAAGATTTTCAAAAAGCTTTTTTTTTAGTGTATCTCATTTTCATATAGTACTTTTTTGTATGGGCGTGCGACATCTGTATTTTTATTATCTGTGCTAGAATACCTGATCGCCTTCCAGTAAAACGATAATGGTTAAAAGCTGAATTTAACTTTCTTTGAATTATTATTGTACCTCTTTTCAAAGTCTCCGGACATAAAAGCCAGTTTTAAATTACTTATACTAATATTTACATTCCTACCGCGGATATTAATGAAACTTTTTCGTAATCGCTTAACTACCCGAAAAGGACCTTCGTACAGTGGTTGTACAGCATCGACGCGTACCAAAACCTATTCACTGGTATTTAAGGATTGTAGCAGCGTTGTGACTTTTACTACAAAGCTAGCAGATCTACTAGCTTTTATGTCTTATTATAATCTATAAGCTCCTTTTAAACCTTTTTACCTAATCTTCAAATTTCAATTTCATTAATTATTTTATTTACAATTCAAGTGGATTTTGAGTTATTTAGCACCGGTTGTATCCATTTATTATTGGTCGGGTTGGTCCATTTTCCATGTTCCTTCGTACTCAAATGTCGTAAAATCTTGAACTTGTGCCGCTCATTTCGTAAAATAGAGCGTTTCCTTAATTGTATTCACTGTAAATACATGTAAAACTTCGGGCGACCTCTGTATAAAGGAGTCGTGCCAAAATATTATTTTTTAGGCTATGAATCCATTAACAGCAACAAGCAGCTAACATACAGAGTCTACAGAATGGCCGCACCCTTGTTCTGTCAAGCGAGTCACCCAAAAATGCACTTTAATGTTTGAGGACCCTTTTAATTTTGCTGAAATGTCAAAATACAAAATTGTTGGTGGTTTTTAGGTATCAAAAACTGTCAAAGGATTAGAAGTTGAGTGTCTAATTTAGTTCGTTTATGGTTGGTTATTAGTGTTTAGTTCCTTGATTTTCTATCTTTTGCCTAAATCTACTAGCTTTTTGTAAGGATCTGTAATATATGTTTTGCGTCTAGTGGCAGCATTGGATTGTCGTAAATATACAACGAAATTTGTTGGTCGCGATAGAACTGAACGGAGCGGATAAAGTTTTTATCTTTAAAATGCAATTATATCGTTGGTATCCTATCTATTCACTCAGCGTTATTATGTGTCGCACAAAATTCGGCGCAAGGCTTAAGCGGATACACTAGTGCCGCTGGTGAATATCCTAAATCCGATTTGCACGCACTTCGAATTCCTAAAAAAAATAAAATGCAGATCGTCGCGACACATTAAGGCATCCTTAAGTTGTCTGTTAACCGTTTGCCGTACCACAATACCGTTTGCTTGTGGATGCTAGGCTGTTTTTTGAATTCTATGTGTACCAAGTAATTGAGTTAACTGGTGAAATATTCGCTAATCTAAAGTTGAATTTATTATGCTTCAGGAATTCAGGAGTTTTGGACCCGACACGAACGTTCAAGCTGCCAACTGCGTTGAAACGAGTTAAGCATCCGCCTCAAAATGTTATTTACCTTTTACGTGTTTGAAACTGGTAGTGAATTGTGAAATTAAATCCAAGTGCCTGGCTCGGCGGGGACTACGTTCTGTTTATGTATTTAACGCTGTTGTCACAGGGTTATGATCTGTGAAAACAACGAAATCACGACCTTCTAGAAAGTGTCTAAAATAAATGGCTTCTAACCAGGGCTGTAGGCGTATAATAGTCAGCGTATTATACACACTTTTTTACGTGTACAAAATGTGTATTATACTCCTGAAAAATATTGCTGGAGTATAAAAGTGTATAAAAGCAAGGAATAGGTATAAAACCGAAAAAAATTTATAAAAGTTAAAATGTTAAATTGATTAACTTTTAGATACTTTTTACACTTTTATACAATTTCATACACTTCTATACTATTATACAATATATATAATATTATATACAATTTTTTATACTTTGATACAATTTTATACAATTTGTTACGCTTTTTACGGTAAAATGTCTAAAAATACAAAAAGGGTCTCATCTAACAACCCTGCTAATAACTCTCTATCAATAAAGGTCATCGAACCTAAGGTAAATTCATGGTTTGACCAGAGCTGTAAAGAAGCTATCAGGTTGAAAGGAGTAAGTTTTCGGGCTTATAAAGCTAACAAATCTGAGGAAAACCGAAACACAGAAAAGACTGCAATGCCCACATTCAACGTGCAAAATTCCTATAGGACCAAAAATTGAGGCAAAAAATTCTACAGTGTCCCAAAGGTAGTAAAAATTGTTGGTCGTTCGTCAAAAAAAATTAAAAACTCTGCCTCATCTGCCATCCCAACGCTCATTTACAATGACATTCCAGCTGTCAGCTCATTAGACAAAGCAAATCTGCTTGCTGCACAATTTGCAGCTAAATCCACACAGCAAGATAGTGCTAGGTAGGCATGCCTGTCGTAAGAGGCGACTAAAATCCACCCTCCGTATACCGAGCATAGCGTATACACAAATATGCAATGAATAAAACTAAGCGATTTAATACCCCAGGTGGCAGTCCAGTTACACTGGAAAATCAACCCTCTTCTGAGGTCGGCTCTATGGATTCTGGGGAGAGCCATTTATTGCAACTAATAAATCCCTTCTGTAAAAGTACAGGGGTATCTCGATCTCCACCAGCAAGATCGACTGTTTCCGGAAAACGAAGTCCGCCGGAAGCGCAAGCGCGTGAAAAACTTAGGGACTCAGTGAAAATTAAAAGCGTTGAGGAGGAAAACGGCGAACTCCGTACCAAGCTTACCGAAATAGAACTGCTCTACCGAGAGCTTAAGAAAGAGGTAGACTTATTAAGGAAAGAAAATAATGCCTTAATAAACACGTGTCTACAAAAGGAAAATGCAGATAGCCCACACCGCTCATCTAGTCATGAATACCATACTGATGAAGAAGAGCTAGCACGGGAAACGAACTGAATCGAAAAGAAAAGACCTAGCAAAAAACGCAAAGCAGGTTCCTCACCTGAAGTCGAGCCACAAAAATTTGAAAAAAACAAAGATTTGCCAGAAAATCAATATCAAAAGAAATCACGTCCTCCGCCACCGATTAACGTCATTGGAATTACGGACTATAATAAGTTGCAATGCCTCCTTAAAAGTACTGTGACATCACAGTTTAAGGTCACGTCTTTCCGTAACAATATGTGGAAAATCAACGTTGATAATGCCGAAGGTTACCGAGCAGTATCCCGTAAATTGAATACCGAAAAAAATCAGTGGTATACCTATGAAAACAATTCAGAAAGACCAATGCGTGTAATAGCAAGGGGACTTCACCCCTCGTGCACTAAGGAAGATATTATGAACGACCTTAAAGACAAAGGCTTTAACATTCTTGATGCCGTCAATATTATCAAAAAGGAAAAGCAGCAGTCTGAGGGCGATCAGGATAAATTAGTTAAGCGTGGACTTCCACTATTTATGCTAAGTTTTGATAAAGACGAAAAAAAGGATTTAATATATGGTATTAAGTCTATTCTTAACATCGTGGTCAAAATCGAACCTATGCGTAAGAACTCCAGGTCGATCCCGCAGTGTAAGCGTTGCCAAGGATTCAACCATACGCAGACTTACTGCCAGAAAGAACCGCGTTGCGTGAAATCCGCAGGTAAACATTTATCGGAAGAGTGTCAAACAAATAAGCAGACGCCAGCAATTTGTATAAACTGCCAAGGAAAGCATCCAGCGAACTATCGGGGTTGCGAAGGTGCGAAAGAGCTCCAAAAAAGGCGCGATACGCTTAAAAACTCCATGCGAAATACGAAACAAAGTATATCCAAAACTGCCATCTAAAAAGCAGCGAAAAATATAAAATCCGCCAATACTGACTTAAAGCCGGTAAATGAAAAAAAGAAAAAAAAAACCTAAAACTCATCGAACACTGGCGTGCAGTCTTATGTCCAAGCGGTGACATACATGATCGAGAACTCACGGGTATCTACACGCGATAGCGTACGCGGACGTTTTGATCGCGTACAGATCAGGACCTAAGATTGACGTCATTGCAACACTATTGCAATGTGACTTCGATAAGATTCAGCGATATTGTGATGACTGGAAGTTGAAAATCAACTTTCAGAAGTCTGAAACCATTCTTTTCAGAACGCCATTGTCTAGGGCCTCTAGGGATACTAGGAAGAATTGGCGAAAGTTCTCTATTGTTGGAGAGCGCGGACGTCCACTTGCATGTCAAAATGTAGTCAGATACCTGGGGATTTGGCTAGACCAATATCTATATTTTAATAAACATGTAGATATTGCTCTAACCAGAGCCCGAGGCGCTTTGGCTCTTACAAAGAGACTGTTTCATAGCAGCCAACTCGATGCAAGGGTGAAGGTAATCTACTACATGGCCCTTATTCGGCCCATGATCGCATATGGATGTCCTGTGTGGTTCAACATAGGGGCAAGCAGGATGGAAAGGATTCGGGTGTTTGAGAGGGCCTGCCTTCGGGCTTGCCTTCACTTATACAGAACACCAGAGTCTCAGTACATAAAATTCTATTCCAACAAGATCCTTTACAACAAAGCGAATCTGATAAGAGTGGACAATTTCCTGATCAAGATGACTCGAAGGCACATTGCAAGAGCAATGACCTCGATGAATAACCTGATCTCCGGGGCTTATTACCCCAACTACGAGTACCATGAGAGCGTGCGCCTTAACGGCTTTGTCCCCCCAGAAGCATTCCTCTATTATGATCAGGCAGGTCTGATCCAGGATAGAGTGGCAGTGCCGATAATCTTCCACGTGGCCCGGAAAACTGTGGATAGGCGGCTCAACTACGAGCGAGACGTCGTACGGAGCGCTGAGGAGCGTCTCCGGTTTAGTAGGTCGGTTTCAATCCGAGACATAAAAGACGTCGAGCGGCAGCACCAGCAATTCTGGTGGCTCATAGAGCGAGCTCCCTCGTCGATTCCCGTAGATCCAGGGTAGTGACAGTACGGTTAGTTGGCCGTAGCATATTGTTACCAATGGCCGACTTACATAGTTCTTTAGTCTGTAGGTGTAGATTAAGTATAATTTAGAAAAAAAAAAAAAAAAAATGTCATTGGCAGCCAAAAAAATAAAAAAACCCTAAAAAAGCCTGTTGGCAAAAAAAAAAAAAATTAGACGTTAGGATTATTTTAAGGTAGTATGTAAGTCTATTTAGGTTTAAGGTAGTATATAGTTTTTATAGATAAAAATGTCCAATTACTAAGTTTTTAAAATAGATTTTTCTTAGTTTTCCAATAAGTTAGTTCATATTTATTTAATAATTAGATTAGTTAGATTAGGTCGAAAGACATAGAATAAGCATTAAGTTTAGCTTAGAGCGCTCGCATAGGGCCAGAAAGTTATAATAAGATAGATAAGTTATTTAAGCTAGTTTTAAACGATTTTACCTAGCTGTTAATCTTTCATAATTTTAAATAATAAAAACCTTTTTAATATAATATAATAGGCGTGTTTTTTCGTATTCTATATAGGCTTAAAATATATTTTCCATATTAAATACACTAAAAACTCAACCTATATAGAATAACGAAATCTGTGCTCCCAAATTGTTTTATTTCGATTGTGTCGAAAAATGATATAGAAAATGTCAAAAATGATTGAACAGACAGCAGTCATTCATAAAAAAAAATATTAAATTAAGAAAAAATGTGTTTTGAAGAGAAAATGTAAGTAGAACCTAAGATACACCATTTATTTACGATTTTATTGTCATTAGAAAACGAAAAACATGGGCAAAGGAGGAGGTGTTGGGATTACTGAAATCAAAATTATTAAATGTCAGTACAAAGTGCTTCCAAACTGCGATACTGATATTCCTTAGCCCCGATAGGCGTTTTATTGGCTAATACTTTTTAAACCTATATAGGATACGAAAAAAACACGCCTAATATATACTCACGGGTATCCAGCGCGAAAAACCATCGTAACAGCAGTGTAAATACTTCCGGTCGAGTTGTGACATTGGAAAACAATGAAAGGGACAGTACACAAGACCCTGTATCCCACGTGCTTTCCATAATTTTTGCAAAGCTCGAAGAGCAATGCAAAACTAATAAATTAGTTTTCGAAAGAATTGTTGCTCTGGAAAACAGCATACAGAACACGCGTAATCATAACAGAATATGAAAGAAACGCTTAAAATTGTTACATGGAACGCCAACGGGCTCATTCAAAGACTCGACGAGTTAGAAATATTTATACGAGAAAAAGATATTGATATTTACCTGGTCTGTGAAACCCATCTGACAAAATTATCGTGCGTCAATATAAGGGGATATAACGTGTACCACGCTTTCCACCCATCGGAAAGAGCTAGAGGCGGATCATCTTTGTTTATAAAAGAATGTATTGAACACTCAGCAGACGTAAAAATTGAATTAGAATCAATGCAAGTAAGCACGGTTCGCGTTAGAAATAGACATTTCACATTCACTGTTTCGTCTATATATCGCCCATTGCGCTGTAAGGTTGAGGAAAGGGATTTCACAAACATCTTTAACTTCCTTAAACCAAATTTTATTATTGGTGGCGACTTCAACGCGAAACACCCTTTCTGGGGTTCAAGGCACGCCTCTCAGAAAGGTAGGGTGCTCTATAATGCGGGTATGCAAAACGGTTGCAATTTTCACTCGACGGGTAAACCAACATATTGGCCGACTGATAGAAATAAGATACCGGATCTGATCGATTTCTTTGTTGTTAAAGGAATATCAGGCAACTTTATAAAAGTTGAAGAAAGCTTTGAGCTCTCCTCTGATCATTCTCCAATCATTATGACCGTAAGCGAAGCTCTAATTAAAAAAGAAAGAATGGCCAGATTAACCAGCGCGAGAACTAATTGGAATAACTTCAAAAAAGATATAGAAGTAAATATCGATCTGAGGGTATCTCTTAAAACACCGTATGAACTTGAAATAGAAGTTGATCGGTTCGTTGAAATCTTACAAAGTGCCGCGTGGAAAAATACTCCAAAGCAAAAGAAAACGCCGGTCAGTAATGTTCAAACTTATCCCGTGGAAATACAAGAGATGATTAAGGAAAAGAGAAAAGCGCGTAAGAAATGGCAACAAAGTCGGGCTCCGCAGCATAAATCACACTTTAATCGGTTGTGCAACTCACTAAAAAAGGCTATTAAAGATCTTAAAAATAAAGAAATAGAAACTTACCTTGAAAGCTTATCGGCAGAAAAAGATTCGAATTATTCGCTTTGGAAAGCTATAAAAGGTATTAAAAAGCCTATAATACAAACCGCACCAATCAGGAAAAATCAATACGAATGGGCCAGGCATGATAAAGAAAAAGCACAAATTTTTGCAATGCATTTGGAAGATACTTTTAAGCCATTTGATGGACAAGCTCTTGCTCAAGATGCAAATACGTCGGATATAGACAATATTGCAATAAGATATGCAACACTAACCGAACTTAAGGAAGAAATTAAGAAACTCAAACCCAAGAAAGCTCCTGGATACGACTTAATCACGGGAGAGGTTCTTAAGGCACTGCCAAGAAAAGCTTTAATTAAGCTTCTCTTTATTATAAACGCCGCGTTTAGACTTGAACATATTCCCAGCCAATGGAAAGTAGCGGAGGTGATAATGGTTCTTAAGCCCGGTAAACCACCAACAGAAAAATCGTCATATAGACCAATTTCACTTCTTCCAATTATATCCAAAGTATTCGAGAGAATATTGATTAGACGAATACAGCCGATAATAGAAGAAATGCATCTCATCCCGGATCATCAATTCGAATTCAGAAGTAAGCATTCTACAGTTGAACAAGTTCATAGAATAACAGATGTAATCGAAAGATCTCTTGAAGAAAAAAAGATTTGTTCAAGCGTATTTCTTGACGTTTCTCAAGCTTTTGACAAGGTCTGGCTCGAAGGCTTAAAATTTAAATTACGACACGTTTTGCCAGAACACTTATATAATATTCTAAGAAACTACCTTACGAATAGAGTATTCCGTGTCAAATGTGGAAATGAATATTCGGATATTAAGGAAATAATGGCTGGGGTGCAGCAAGAAAGTGTTCTTGGTCCACTTTTATATCTACTATACACTCGTGATATACCGCAAGTGGAAGGAACGCAGTTAGCCACTTTCGCCGACGATACTGCTATATTGGCGTAGGTAAAACGGTCGAAGAGACTACCGAAAAATTGCAAAAGGCATTAGATAGAGTAAATGAATGGACAAAGGTTTGGCGAATGAGACCAAATCTGTGCATGTAAATTTTACTAATAAAAAAATCAATTATTTGCCGATTTTTTCGAACTCGGTTCAAATTCCGTTCGCAAACGAGGCTAAATACCTTGGAATGACACGTGATGCAAAGCTTAAATGGAAATCGCATGTAAAGAAAAAACGCAAAGAACTAGAAAATAAATATAGAGATATGTATTGGTTACTTAAAAAAAATGCCAAACTTAATATAGAGAACAAACTGCTTTTATACAAGCAAGTATGGACTTATAGTATACAACTCTGGGGTTGTACCAAAATAAGTAATATAAATATTCTACAAACTTTTGAAAACAAAGTGCTAAGAGGAATTGTTAATGCGCCATGGTATATTAGAAATAACGATATCCACAGAGATCTCGGCATTAAAACAATCGTAGATGAAATTAGAAACTACGCGAGAAAGCATAAAATTCGACTAGAAAGTTACGTTAATATCACAGTCCTTCAAGTTTTGGATGACAGTAATCTACTGCGCCGTCTTCAAAGAACTAAACCTCTAGACCTGGCGCGATAAGTAACCGCGTCTAAACTGCGGAACTAGCAGGAGTTTCTAATGGGAAGCTAACCTGCCAAATGTTCTTATTTCGTGAGAAGAAAACTGCTTGATAAGTGGAATACTTAGTTGAAGTAACAATAAAAACCAACAATAGTTTGTTGAAGGGAGGTTTTTTTAGTGGGTAAGAATCCCACACTACTATGAGCACGCGCTGGCGATCCTCATAGTGTCTTTTTGAAGATTTTCACCTACCGTCGGAAAAAAAAAAAAAGATAGTGCTATGTCTGTCCTGTGCTCGAGAGCGTCGAATCTTCTATGGGACAAGTCCACTTTCGCACTCGCACAGTTGCAGGAGTCTTTAAAAGTCTTAACATACACAAATCCGCTGGTCCAAACGGTATTCCCCCTATAGTTCTGAAGAGGTGTTCTTCCACGCTGGTGAAACCTCTGCGTAAGCTTTTCTGTCTGTCCCCCCTCCCATAGTAAAAAATGCTTGTTTTTTACTTCTCTACAAAAAAACCGTTATCAATTTTTGGCGCCTAAGTTATCATACTCGAGAGCAATGAACTCAGTTTTTGTGATCAAAACATCAATAATATCACACAGAAATTGATAATCCTCAGATTTGCAATGATCGATTTCGTAAATGTTAACTATTTCATTTGAAAAGTCAATAAAAATTTATAAAAAAATATCATAAGAATGAACAAACAATATGCTGAGCTGTCAAAGAGATGACCACCTACAGTGCCACCTATTGAACGGTATTTGAATAGTATTGAAAAATGAATTGTTGAAAATTTGCAGACTTTTCCTTTTTAATAAATCTTCGCGTAGCAACTACGAACAAACCTGCGGAAGAATATATCCAATTTGGTCCAGTCGTTTTCAAGTTTTAAGCATCTAAATGAACCATGATCCATTTATAAATATATAGAGATTTCAAGTGATTTCGTTATACGGTTGTCAAGTGATGGGAGACTGTGGAAAATGTCACTACAAAAAAACTACAAATATATCAATACAAAATTTTAAAAATGATGCTTGAATTACCTTGGCATCACTCAACTCTAGACTTGCACAATAAAGTGAAAGTTGAATTAGTTTGTCTAAGAATTAAAAACTTAGAGACAGATTCTTTGATCACTGTGATTTTGCTGATAATCCTCTCATTCACCAGTTAAACTCTAATAATATATGATTAAACAATTAATAAATAGTTTATTTTAATTTAGTTTTATGTCAAATGTTTTTTTTTCTATTTCATTCGATTTTGTATTTGATATTTCTTCACCTAATTGTTTAGTTCTTTTATTTATTTATATATTTGTACACATATGTATGTATGTATTTGCTTATTTATATATTTATTTATTTTGTTTTTTTTTTTTGTTTTATTTATTTATTTATATAATTTATTTATCTTTTTATGTATGTACATATTTATCTATTTTTTTTTGTGTAATTTTAATTCAAGTTTTTTACGATTTTTTTTTTTGATTTACTATAGTTCTTGTTAAAAAAATGTACTTAGATAAAACAAAAATTTATATTTCTGTGGAAAGATAAACATATCAAATCCCAGTACTGTTAAATGTGCGGCAGCAAACCAATTTATCTGTCTATGTATCTATCAATCACAGGTTACCCATCGCATTTATTCTAACTGACCTTATTCCATTTTCCTCAGCTTACGAGACAACCGCTCTCAAAATCAATTTCGTTATGATAGAAGCTGCCTGACGACAACCAATCAGAATCATCAGTGGCGGTTCCCGTTTTTCCCACTAATGGTTAAGCAAGCTTCTACGTTTCTTATCATCTTCCTTCTGAAAAAAAAACTCTCGACCACGCTGGATTGCCCGAACGAATTCTCCAAGTGTACAATATACGATTTATAATAAAATACTTCCTTTACTTAACTTTCATACGTCCTTAAAAAATTTTCCTTTTTACTTATTTTTACTGCGACGAACTTACTTATCGATACATCAGAAGTACCTACTAACACAATAACTAAAGTAATTTAATTTCAAAAATGTATGCCTCATATTTTAGAAGATATTTAAAAAAAAAACTTTTGCCCTTGCAAACAAGGTTTCCCTTTCGTATCCTTGCATCTGTTAAAATACCACAGCCCAAACTGGTGCAGCATACAAAAGGACAGAATTGCAAAGCAGGATAGAAAGGATGAAAGCGCTGTATCATGTGGATGATTCAAGGTTGATCGAATCTAGACAACTTCAAACATCTTCAATCAACAATCCCGAGCAATGGTTCATTCGTGACTGACTCTATCTCATGGATATGCTTAGCCACAATCAACACGGCGATATATCAGCAAAGCAGATTAACTTAACTTCTTGCTATAGCGTTAGGCACAAAACTTAATCGTACATAATATATCACAGAAGCGGTCCAAGCACTGATAGACCTGCGGTACTGCGCTAATATTTTATAGTACTTAACGCCTTCGTTACCAATTTTCATTTTCATAAATTTATCTTAGCCACTTATGTCTTCTCTAAGTTTTCTGGTACCAATTTCATTAGATCGAGAAAAAGGTGTATTTCATTCAAATATTAATAATCCAAATCGGCCGACTTAATTCGCTGACCCACTCCTTCGACTTATGTAGGTGGAGGTAAAAATATAATATATACGAAAAACATATAAAAAAAAATTCATCCCAGGAACTAGTTTACCATACCTACAGATGTAAGTCGTTTTTTTGTTCATTATATTAGTTTGTTTACAATATCAATTAGAAACTTACATATATCTTCATCTATATGCACATTCAAATTCTAAGGAAAATGTTTTGCACTTGTACATTTTATACGTAGTAATTATACAATTTATTTATTTAAATTTTTATATATTTAAAAATACCCAAATAGTCAAAAGATAATTTTTTAGAGATGTTATCAATCTTAACAAAGATACTACTTCTCAAGACAAAATCATACATGTATGCATAATGACGTGTTTAGTATTTAACTGCTACAGTTAATTTGTTGTTCACAGACATTTAAAAATTTAATTTCATGAGGGGGCTCGTTTCAGGTTTAGTTAATGAATATTTACTATGTTTTTTGTATTATGTTAATTCTTTTTGCGATCACCAGGTAAACAAAATATTTGTTATAGGTTTTGTTGTCAGGGGTGCAACTTGTTTTTTTTTAAAATAAGTTTTAAATATTTTCAACTTGTTATTCGATTTATAGAAGTATAAAAAGCAGAGTAGATATGAATAGTTTGTCAATTTAGCCAGTGGATACAAACTATTAAGATTAATATAGGTGAACAAAATTTTTTACAAATAAGTGTTACAATGGTATGTTCTAAGTTTAATCAGTTCCAATATAAGTATGTATTGATCAATATGACCAAAAACTATAAAATTCCTAAGTAAACAGAACTATAACTTTGTGTAGAGCTCAAATGCAGTGAACAATTATCGCATTTTCTTTAGTTTAAAATTGTGTATTCCTTTAATATTTTTGGGTAAATTACACTGGACAACAAATTTCTATTTTTTTTATGAAAATTGGTTAGTTAGTAAACCAAAAACCACTTTTTTTGTGTTTTATACGAATATAAAGTTCATATTGTTATATTACCATATTTGACAAAAATGTCCATTTGAAGATTTAACAAATGACAAGAAAAACTAGAAATGGTACGGTGTGAACTAAAAAAAAACCGGAACCTGCTTGTAAGTTGACCGAGGAGGTGTGGGAATTGGATATTATTTACAGCTTTTATATGCAGGATTGAAGCCAAGTTCAACCCGGATTGAAATTCATATAAACGCATCGGATTGAAATGGGGTTGGTTCAACTCGAATTAGCCAGCAGAGTAATGCACAAAAAAAAGCGACTCCTCAACGAAATGATATTTGTGTGTGTGGTTTCTCCTTTTGTTGTTCCCTGGGAAACCAGTTGTTATTAATCTATATCTTGTTTGGCATTGGAAAATATTTTGTTTTGGTTAGCAAAACCACAAATAAGAAAAAAGAAAGAGTGACAGTATACTCATCTGTTAGTTCAACCCCATTTCGATCTTTCAATCTTTCAACGCGGTGTGCAGAAAAACCTAGATCGAAATTTCAACTCGATCCCTTGATCCTGCATATACGTAACATATTAAGTCTGTTCCCGTACTTTCTGCACTAAAGTTCGCAACTTGCGAAATTTCTAAGAGTGGGTGTAAAATTCTCTCAGAAAAAAACAAATTACCAAAAAAGTACGGGAACGCATTGAACAAAAAATCAAGTTATTTTGCCAGCCAACAACAACACAACCATTTGACAGAACTCATGTTTTTGCCCAAAGAAATTTCTTGGACTAAAATAGGTATAAAACCGAAAAAAAATTATAAAAGTCAAAATGTTAAATTGATTAACTTTTAGATACTTTTTACACTTTTATACAATTTCATACACTTCTATACTATTATACAATATATATAATATTATATACAATTTTTTATACTTTGATACAATTTTATACAATTTGTTACGCTTTTTACGGTAAAATGTCTAAAAATACAAAAAGGGTCTCATCTAACAACCCTGCTAATAACTCTCTATCAATAAAGAGCATCGAACCTAAGGTAAATTCATGGTTTGACCAGAGCTGTAAAGAAGCTATCAGGTTGAAAGGAGTAAGTTTTCGGGAAACACAGAAAAGACTGCAGTGCCCACATTCAACGTGCAAAATTCCTATAGGACCAAAAATTGAGGCAAAAAATTCTACAGTGTCCCAAAGGTAGTAAAAATTGTTGGTCGTTCGTCAAAAACATTAAAAACTCTGCCTCATCTGCCATCCCAACGCTCATTTACAATGACATTCCAGCTGTCAGCTCCTTAGACAAAGCAAATTTGCTTGCTGCACAATTTGCAGCTAAATCCACACAGCAAGATAGTGCTATGTCTGTCCTGTGCTCGAGAGCGTCGAATTTTCTATGGGACAAGTCCACTTTCGCACTCGCACAGTTGCAGGAGTCTTTAAAAACACAAATCCGCTGGTCCAAACGGTATTCCCCCTATAGTTCTGAAGAGGTGTTCTTCCACACTGGTGAAACCTCTGCGTAAGCTTTTCTGTCTGTCCCCCCTCCCATAGTAAAAAATGCTTGTTTTTTACTTCTCTACAAAAAACCGTTATCAATTTTTGGCGCCTAAGTTATCATACTCGAGAGCAATGAACTCAGTTTTTGTGATCAAAACATCAATAATATCACACAGAAATTGATAATCCACAGATTTGCAATGATCGATTTCGTAAATGTTAACTATTTCATTTGAAAAGTCAATAAAAATTTATAAAAAAATATCATAAGAATGAACAAACAATATGCTGAGCTGTCAAAGAGATGACCACCTACAGTGCCACCTATTGAACGGTATTTGAATAGTATTGAAAAATGAATTGTTGAAAATTTGCAGACTTTTCCTTTTTCCTAAATCTTCGCGTAGCAACTACGAACAAACCTGCGGAAGAAAATATCCAATTTGGTCCAGTCGTTTTCAAGTTTTAAGCATCTAAATGAACCATGATCCATTTATAAATATATAGAGATTTCAAGTGATTTCGTTATACGGTTGTCAAGTGATGGGAGACTGTGGAAAATGTCACTACAAAAAACTACAAATATATCAATACAACATTTTAAAAATGATGCTTGAATTACCTTGGTATCACTCAAATCTAGATTTGCACAATAAAGTGAAAGTTGAATTAGTTTGTCTAATAATTAAAAACTTTTCAAAACCCCTCTGCCCTTCGGATACGGCGTAAAACCTTTTTTTTGTTATAACTGAGTTTATCTTTTCATCTCAGCGCATAGCTGAAACGTACCTATCCCGATGGGATTAGGCTCAGATGGAACATACATTTTGTTCTAACTTTTAACTTTATTATCGCACCTAGTTTATTAAACCAATTAGCAATTTTTTTCTGATAATTGTCTTTTGAAAATTTAAGAAACCTTTTTTTGTTGGCCACCTTTTTCTTTTAACAATATTAATCACTTTTTCTTGTGATCATGCTACATATTTATGTATGTATGTTGCTTTTTTTATTTTTATTTTTTTATTTTTTATTATTATTATCTAGCTAGATCAAATGGTTTTATTCTTCGTAATCTCCTAGTCAGATTGGCAGCATTAAGTAGTTGCGTCATTTCTAAATTGACGTGGTTGAAAAGCCTAAGTTTATGCCTATTAGCTACTTTTTTGACTTCATCTTCAATCAAGTCAATTTCTAGATCTCTATGCAGATCAGAGTTTCTTATGTACCATGGTGCATTTACTATGTTCCGTAGCACTTTATTTTGAAAAGTTTGTATTTTTATACCCTATCCTAAGGGTATATTAAGTTTGATACATAGTTTGTAACATAGAGAAAT
Source organism: Chalcosyrphus nemorum (assembly GCA_949716465.1). NCBI lineage: Eukaryota > Metazoa > Arthropoda > Insecta > Diptera > Syrphidae > Chalcosyrphus > Chalcosyrphus nemorum. Next base: position 41,838,004 of record OX454334.1, read on the forward strand.
ATTACAGATAGACCCAATAAAGTATATATATAAATGATCAGCATCACTAGCCGAGTCGATTGAGCTATGTCCGTCCGTCCGTCCGTCCGTCTGTCCGTCCGTCCGTCTGTCCGTCCGTCCGTCTGTGTGTCACCAGTTTTTGGGCCTTAAATTTTGAGCTAGGTTGATGAAATTTTGTATACGAGGTCTTTGGAAAAGTAAGCAATACAAGTGTAAAAATTTTTAAAATCCGCCCACTGACACGCCCACTTTTCAAAAAATTCACTTTTTTTCACTATTTTCATATGAAACTCGAAAAAACTTACTTGGGCAAATATGTAGATATCCACTTAATCTACAAATCGTCTATACATTGTATATGGCCACGCCCACTTTTTAGGGGCGTTTACTTCAAAAATTAATTTTCGAGTAAAAATATTAGTTTATAGGGCAAAATAGAAAATTTTGTGAATACATTTTCCACCGCCCACTGACACGACCAAATAAGATAGGGATAGGGTATCATACGATTCGCTCCAGGCGGATTGTAGCATTTTTCACTGGTTTAAATTTGATTTGCATGTGCATGCCCAAAGCTGGAGCCCATAGGTCCATACTGGTTTTAGAATTTGCTTATAAAGCAGTAGTTTATTGTAGTTGGACAAAGAAGAGTATCTCCCAATTAGCCAATACATTTTACTGTAACGCATGTTCAATTCGTCTATTTTTTTCTTTACATGGGATTTCCAGCGCAGCTTTGCATCTAGAGTCATGCCTAGATATTTTGCAGTGTTTGCGTATTCTACTATATTATTATTTATGAAGACAGGGATGTGCTGAACGTTTTTAATCGTAAAATTGATGTGGACCGATTTTAGGTCATTTAATTTAATTTGCTATTTCTTGGTCCATTTTGAAATATTGTTCACTGCCTTCTGTAGCTTTTTCGTCGCTATTTCTACAGTTTCACCCACAGCAAGTACAGCAGTATCATCTGCAAATGTTGCCATAGTTATTTCTTGACTTTCTGGTAGATCGCTGGTAAATAAAAGATATAATACAGGACCTAGCACACTGCCTTGTGGTACACCAGCTTCTATTTCTCTCAATGTGGAGTACTCATCCCCTTGTTTAATTCTAAAATTTTCCTTTTTACTTATTTTTACTGCGACGAACTTACTTATCGATACATCAGAAGTACCTACTAACACAATAACTAAAGTAATTTAATTTCAAAAATGTATGCCTCATATTTTAGAAGATATTTAAAAAAAAAAAAAACTTTTGCCCTTGCAAACAAGGTTTCCCTTTCGTATCCTTGCATCTGTTAAAATACCACAGCCCAAACTGGTGCAGCATACAAAAGGACAGAATTGCAAAGCAGGATAGAAAGGATGAAAGCGCTGTATCATGTGGATGATTCAAGGTTGATCGAATCTAGACAACTTCAAACATCTTCAATCAACAATCCCGAGCAATGGTTCATTCGTGACTGACTCTATCTCATGGATATGCTTAGCCACAATCAACACGGCGATATATCAGCAAAGCAGATTAACTTAACTTCTTGCTATAGCGTTAGGCACAAAACTTAATCGTACATAATATATCACAGAAGCGGTCCAAGCACTGATAGACCTGCGGTACTGCGCTAATATTTTATAGTACTTAACGCCTTCGTTACCAATTTTCATTTTCATAAATTTATCTTAGCCACTTATGTCTTCTCTAAGTTTTCTGGTACCAATTTCATTAGATCGAGAAAAAGGTGTATTTCATTCAAATATTAATAATCCAAATCGGCCGACTTAATTCGCTGACCCACTCCTTCGACTTATGTAGGTGGAGGTAAAAATATAATATATACGAAAAACATATAAAAAAAAATTCATCCCAGGAACTAGTTTACCATACCTACAGATGTAAGTCGTTTTTTTGTTCATTATATTAGTTTGTTTACAATATCAATTAGAAACTTACATATATCTTCATCTATATGCACATTCAAATTCTAAGGAAAATGTTTTGCACTTGTACATTTTATACGTAGTAATTATACAATTTATTTATTTAAATTTTTATATATTTAAAAATACCCAAATAGTCAAAAGATAATTTTTTAGAGATGTTATCAATCTTAACAAAGATACTACTTCTAAGACAAAATCATACATGTATGCATAATGACGTGTTTAGTATTTAACTGCTACAGTTAATTTGTTGTTCACAGACATTTAAAAATTTAATTTCATGAGGGGGCTCGTTTCAGGTTTAGTTAATGAATATTTACTATGTTTTTTGTATTATGGTAATTCTTTTTGCGATCACCAGGTAAACAAAATATTTGTTATAGGTTTTGTTGTCAGGGGTGCGACTTGTTTTTTTTTAAATAAGTTTTAAATATTTTCAACTTGTTATTCGATTTATAGAAGTATAAAAAGCAGAGTAGATATGAATAGTTTGTCAGTTTAGCCAGTGGATACAAACTATTAAGATTAATATAGGTGAACAAAATTTTTTACAAATAAGTGTTACAATGGTATGTTCTAAGTTTAATCAGTTCCAATATAAGTATGTATTGATCAATATGACCAAAAACTATAAAATTCCTAAGTAAACAGAACTATAACTTTGTGTAGAGCTCAAATGCAGTGAACAATTATCGCATTTTCTTTAGTTTAAAATTGTGTATTCCTTTAATATTTTTGGGTAAATTACACTGGACAACAAATTTCTATTTTTTTTTATGAAAATTGGTTAGTTAGTAAACCAAAAACCATTTTTTTTGTGTTTTATACGAATATAAAGTTCATATTGTTATATTACCATATTTGACAAAAATGTCCATTTGAAGATTTAACAAATGACAAAGAAAAACTAGAAATGGTACGGTGTGAACTAAAAAAAAACCGGAACCTGCTTGTAAGTTGACCGAGGAGGTGTGGGAATTGGATATTATTTACAGCTTTTATATGCAGGATTGAAGCCAAGTTCAACCCGGATTGAAATTCATATAAACGCATCGGATTGAAATGGGGTTGGTTCAACTCGACTTAGCCAGCAGAGTAATGCACAAAAAAAAACGACTCCTCAACGAAATGATATTTGTGTGTGTGTTGTTTCTCCTTTTGTTGTTCCCTGGGAAACCAGTTGTTATTAATCTATATCTTGTTTGGCATTGGAAAATATTTTGTTTTGGTTAGCAAAACCACAAATAAGAAAAAAGAAAGAGTGACAGTATACTCATCTGTTAGTTCAACCCCATTTCGATCTTTCAATCTTTCAACGCGGTGTGCAGAAAAACCTAGATCGAAATTTCAACTCGATCCCTTGATCCTGCATATACGTAACATATTAAGTCTGTTCCCGTACTTTCTGCACTAAAGTTCGCAACTTGCGAAATTTCTAAGAGTGGGTGTAAAATTCTCTCAGAAAAAAACAAATTACCAAAAAAGTACGGGAACGCATTGAACAAAAAATCAAGTTATTTTGCCAGCCAACAACAACACAACCATTTGACAGAACTCATGTTTTTGCCCAAAGAAATTTCTTGGACTAAAATAGGTATAAAACCGAAAAAAAATTATAAAAGTCAAAATGTTAAATTGATTAACTTTTAGATACTTTTTACACTTTTATACAATTTCATACACTTCTATACTATTATACAATATATATAATATTATATACAATTTTTTATACTTTGATACAATTTTATACAATTTGTTACGCTTTTTACGGTAAAATGTCTAAAAATACAAAAAGGGTCTCATCTAACAACCCTGCTAATAACTCTCTATCAATAAAGAGCATCGAACCTAAGGTAAATTCATGGTTTGACCAGAGCTGTAAAGAAGCTATCAGGTTGAAAGGAGTAAGTTTTCGGGCTTATAAAGCTAACAAATCTGAGGAAAACCGAAACACAGAAAAGACTGCAATGCCCACATTCAACGTGCAAAATTCCTATAGGACCAAAAATTGAGGCAAAAAATTCTACAGTGTCCCAAAGGTAGTAAAAATTGTTGGTCGTTCGTCAAAAACATTAAAAACTCTGCCTCATCTGCCATCCCAACGCTCATTTACAATGACATTCCAGCTGTCAGCTCCTTAGACAAAGCAAATTTGCTTGCTGCACAATTTGCAGCTAAATCAACACAGCAAGATAGTGCTATGTCTGTCCTGTGCTCGAGAGCGTCGAATTTTCTATGGGACAAGTCCACTTTCGCACTCGCACAGTTGCAGGAGTCTTTAAAAACACAAATCCGCTGGTCCAAACGGTATTCCCCCTATAGTTCTGAAGAGGTGTTCTTCCACGCTGGTGAAACCTCTGCGTAAGCTTTTCTGTCTGCCCTACTATTCTGGGTTCTTTCTGAGTAGATGGAAAACAGCATTTGTCCAGCTTGTTCCTAAAAAAAGGCAAATCTTCCTCTCCGACCAATTACCGACCCATTGCACTTACATTCCTTCTTTCTTAGGTCATGGAAACGCTGATAAATCGTCAGCTTATGAAATATCTTGATTCACGAAAACTTCTCAATGACCGGCAGTATGGTTTTCGTAGCAACAGGTCCACTAGTGACTTGATGGCATATCTCACCGAGAAGTGGAACCGATTTCTTCATCACTTTAACGAATCGAAGATAGTTGGCCTGATATTTCAAAGGCATTTGACAGAGTTTGGCATCAGGGTCTTTTGTTGAAAATGCATGCATATGGCATCGATGAATCTCTTCTTCATAGGATTAGAAATTACCTTTCATACAAGTTGTATTGGATGGCTTCAAGTCTGATATCCACCACATAAATGCTGGTGTTCCCCAGGGCTCGGTTCTGTCTCCGACTCTCTTTCTTATTACTTGCACCTATAATATAGGGCAAGTATTGGATTCGTGAAAAAATTCGAACTCGAGATAACAATGAATTCTGACATTATGATGATAGAGAAGCTCGAAAAAGTGGGTCTGCCGATTCTGTCTGTCTGTCTGTCGGTCTGTCTGTCTGTGTATATGTACGCTTCACTGCAGCCTAAACGGCCGTATCGATTTGGAACTTCATATCTGAGCTCTGTAGGGTCGCAATTCGAGGCGAAATCGGAATTTTTGTTCTAGCCCTGTTATTAACGGTACTTTACTTCGGCCGTAGAAGAGGAACGGCAACGTATGTTAAACTCACTAAATTCCGATCTTGACAGCATAATCAAATGGGGTTTAACCAACAGAGTGGAATTTAATGCATCCAAAACACAATGCTGTCTACTGTCACTCAAGCGTAATCAGACCTCCCAACCATTATTCATGAATGGTACTTGCATCGCTGAAACCAAAAGACTTGCAATTCTCGATATGTGTATCAGTAACCATCTCCGATGGAACGATCACATATTCAAAGTCGCCATAAATGCTGCAAAATGTCTAGGATTCCTTAAGCGATGCAAGAAATATTTCACCCCGTCTGATGGCCTCAATTTATCCGCCCAAAGCTGAAGTATAACGCCCATATCTGGTCTGGTGCACCCAAGACCGTTTTGCACATCCTTGATAGGGTCCAGAATCGAGCGCTAAAATTAATAGGCGATAGAGACATCGTGAGCTCCATAGTCTCAATCTAACATCGCAGAAATGTCTCCTGCCTTTCCCTTTTTTATCGATTTTTTTCTATAAAAAATGCTCCAGTGAAATAGCCAATTGCATTCCGTTCCGTAAAAATTTCACCCGCAATACACGTCATGCTACGATTGCACATCAGTTTACCCTTAAGCCCAACTTCGGTCGAACTGTCAAATATAGGGATTCTTTTATAAGCCGCACTACACGAATGTGGAACAATCTACCTGGTTCTGTATTTCCTCGTCACTTCAGCGTCCAGTCATTTAAAGCCAACGTGAACCGGTACCTCCTTTCTTCTTCTTTCCCCTTTTCCCCACCGCCCGTGCCGTCAATAAAAGTTTAACGGTATTCATAACCCCTTTGGCACGCGTTAATTATAAAAAAAAATCAAATGCTGAGTACCAAGTTTTAGTTGGGCTAAGCTGTTTTGAGCCCCTACTGTTTATTCTCTGAAAATTGTTCTAATACGGCTCCTACAGCGATGCTTGAAGCGTCAACTGTGCACCTATAATATAGGGCAAGTATTGGATTCGTGCAAAAATACGAACTCGAGATCACAATGAATTCTGACATTACGATGATAGAGAAGCTCGAAAAAGTGGGTCTGCCGATTCTGTCTGTCTGTCTGTCTGTCTGTCCGTCACTCTGTATGTATGTACGCTCGACTACAGCCCAAACAAGTGGACCAATTTCCTTCAAACTTAATATGTGGAGCCTATTATTAACTGTACTTTACTTAGGGCCAATTGTACAAAAACTCGATTTTCTCGAAAACGGCTCTAACGATTTTGATTAAATTTCATATTTGTGTTAGTCTAGAAAAATGCTATAACATGGCGTACCACGTTTTTGCCTAAAAATATGTATAACGGTACTTTTTTTATTAACTGATTTTAGAAATATGGCTTATTCTCGGCTAAAACTCAATGGATTTCCATAAAAATCGAAATTTGGCCAAGATTTAATGTTTAACAAAATGTGGCATTTAAACTTATGCAAAATTTTTGAAAACATTTTGTTCATTTTTTTTTTTTTATTAAAAGTTTATGCACATCCAACTAACAACATATAGGTGCAAGTACGTACGATCCAGTCGTGCACTTTATTTATTGATTATTTACGTTTATTCTTAAGAAGTTCTTTCAAGTGATTGTAAATGGGTGAAAGTAATTCTGCCGAGTGGGGATGTGGGGGAAAGACATTTTCGAATTGCGTCAACCCCTGCTAATAAAATACCATAGCTATTGATCTTATGCCTTAAGAAATTAAGTTCTTCTACATCGAAAATGCATTTATGAACTTGAATATTAACATAAAACTCTGGAAACCGTTGGAAAATTTGCTCCAAGTGAGCTTTATTTTATGCTTCTCGCTGTCTGGACTAGCAATTAGAATGTCATCTATGTACCTCTACGAAAACGAACTCTAATCCTCAACTCATAAAACGTTGGAATGTTCGTGCGGCATTCTGCAGACCGAAAGGCATTCTCTCAAATTTACCGAAAGGTGTCGTGATTGCTGTTTTATAAATGTCTTCTGTTGCTACCGGAATATTGTGATATACTCTTACTAGGGCGATCTTGATAAACACTACATCCTTGGTAGGCATTATTCTTTTAATATCTCATCTATGTATGTATATATTGTTTAAATAGAGTCATGCTTCAAAAAAGTGATTTTATTAACATATTTAACTCGCTTGCGCCACTCCTTTTGGAGCTCGAAATGTACTTCACATTGTGAGGCTCCGAAAAAGGTAGAGCACTTTACGTTAAACTTTGGAAAGTTGTCAAAGGCATAAAAAAAACGCAAATCCCATCCCCGCCAATCGCAACCAATAAAGGAGAAAATGGGCCAGAGATGATAGAAAGAGAGCAGAGTTATTTGCAACCCACCTAGAAGAAATATTTAAGTCGTTTGATGGTCAATCACTCATTGAATACATCAATGCATCGGATATAACATCTGACAACTACACATTAGCAAGTGTAACCTTAACTGAACGTTTTAATAAAAAAAACGGTAAAGTAGCTATTCTTTTAACACAAATTTACTTACGAACTTAAGCTGGCTTTACACTTTCGTTCTTCATTCGGTTTACGTTGTTCTTTTTTGAATGAACGTTTCTCGAACAACGAACAACGAAGAAGCATTCACATTACAAAGATTGTTGATTCAGTTCTCTTTTTATATCAGAATAAACAACAATGCATTGTTGGCAGTGGCGGCGCTTTTATTTGTTGAAAAAAAAAATATAATAAGAGATCCGGTTGGACAAAACGCTGGTTATCAAAAAGAAAGCAGAGCAGTTATCACACATAAATATGCTTAATTTGGTAGTAATTTTTTTAGTTTCCCCACCAATTCCACATAAGCCTTCCTCTTTCATCGCGGTTACTGTATGCTATGGATTCAATTTGCCACAAGCATGGAAAACTTTTATAGCATTCAATGAATTCCTCAAGGAATTCTCTTGACAAACTTCTTAAGTCACTCATTATAAAAAAATTGATACTTCCCTGAAAAAGAACGTACGATGAATAATTATTTTCATTTACATTACAGGTGTTCAGTGTTTGAGTAAAATCGTACACCGAAAATTCCAAATAGCTTTGAATTTCTAGTGTACGTGTTCGTTGTTCATTCGGTGTTCATTCGTTGTTCGGTTTTGCTATTCACACTTTCGTTGTTCCGCGTACGTTCAACAACGAACACGGGGCAAAAGAACGAAAGTGTAAAGCCAGCTTAAGAACTCATTCAAATATGAAGTCGTTTTATATCACCGACTTTCAGGACTGTTAGAAACAGAGTAATTAGTCCAAATCTGTAGCGTACACAAACGTTGTATATTTGGCAGTACCGAACGCGCGGAATTCCATAACCGATGAAACCCATTTTCTTTCGTCAAGTAGTGCTATGGATTGGTGATTGGTTCAATCATTTTGATCTGTTCACACAAAAGTATAGGTGATTGCATTTACCCAACCACAAATCAATAAAATCAATCACTAAAACAATACTTGTCTGACAACACAGACACTTTCAGATGTCTCGATTATTAAGTAAGGAAAGAATAAAACAAATGTATTGGAAATAATGAAACGAAAAGAAAATTTTAATTTCTTTATGGCATTTTTGAAATGACATTAAGAATATACTTGTGTCACTTTGGAACACACGATACATCAGTAGAATGAACGAAGAACGATACGAAACCAGTCCAATACGAAAATCTGAGCGGGATTGATGATCGTTGTTTTGTATCTATCTCTATCATTGGACGATTAACTGATTGATTAGAAGGACCGAATCATTTTCGAAACAATACATGTCAAATTTGAACGAATGACACAGCTCTAATAGATAGGGCCTTTCGGAGAATAGCGGCTGTTAACGGTTATATCAACTTTTTAGAGCGCTTTTCTTTAAAAAAAAAACTGTTTCTTGAGGGTTTCTCTAGAATAATATCACATCTGAGAAACACATATGTATGTTTCATTTCAAAATTCGCTTAAATTTTGAAAAAAACAAATCAAGTTTTATACCATGTTTCCACCGAACCGAAATCTCGAATAAGCCGAAACCTCAGAAAGCCGTTCCCACCAAGTTGAAATGGTTTCGAATGTCATTGTCTGTCAATTTTGAAGTGGCGGGAAACAAAAAAAAAATCAAACAACTGCTTGTTGACTGTCGCTATCAGTGTTGGGATTTAAGAGCAGCAAATTGGGAAACCAAAAAGTGGACGATACCATAAGTGAGATACCATATGTAAGTAATGCATAACACATAACCTAAATGAAAAATATGAAAAATATAAAATATACATATGTAATTGGTAGAAGTCCCAAGACTAGTCACAACTGTTTTCACATATAATATTTTGGCTTGTTCGATTTGGCAACCTCTTAGGGACGGATGAACTCGAGGAGATTTCAAGGACGTTTCGAAACCTCGATAATGTATGTCAAAACCTCAGAGGTTTGGGTGAATTTGACGAAACCTCGCCATTGTCGTTTGGTGGAAACATCGTTTTAAGCAATTTTACACGAAAGTAATAAAAAAACTTTCTTCTAATGTTCTCCCAATTATACTACCATTTTTCGAAAAAAAAAATCCCATTAGTAGTAAATTTGAATGAAATTTGGGGGAAAAACAAACTCATGTAGTACATACATTATATAGAAGACGAATAGAGTATCACACAATCCATAATTCACGGACGGATTGTGGCATTCAGTTTTTTTTTCTTCAAAATTTAGAAACAGCAACACCAGAGCTATCTAGCTGTCTAAGGTGTAAAAACATTAAAAACTGCCTTAATTTTTAAGAGGGGTCATTCTTTTGTAAAACATTTTTACTAAAGTTGTTACTAAACAGTAATTCTTACTTTGTTTTGTTTTCTTTCACAGACATCCTATACTGATAAGGGTCCCAAGGTATACTTGAATTTATCAAGCACATTATATTAAATAATGTAAACTTATGAATTTGTTTTTTAATTTACAGCCAGATGAAGGTAAATTTGTCAGTTTTGACCATATCACATTTTATGTTGGAAATGCCAAGCAAGCTGCAAGCTACTATACGACCAGAATGGGTTTTGAACCTTTGGGCTACCAGGGTCTTGAAACCGGAAGTCGTAAATATGCCAAGTATGCTGTTAAACAAAATAAAGTAAGCAAAACAATGTTAAATATTTCTGCCTTAAACATATCTGTGACAATAAAACAGAAAATCTTATGTCGACTTAAGTTGAAATTGAGATTTATTTATATTTACTATGTAATATTTCTAAGGCTAGGCGCGCACACGCGGTTTTCCGTCCGAGCCATTAAAAATCATAGTCTCTGTAGAAAATGGCAATACGGGCACCAACGACAGTAAACGCAAAAAATGTTTGATTGCTAATTATAGGTCCCATAGTTTATAATAACCGAGTCGATTGAACAATATCTGTCCATTTGTCTATTACCTGTTTTTGCAGTTTAAACTTTGGCCATAAACACAGCCTAAGGGGAAGCCTTTAAACTACTAATCTTATCACCGTATTCTTTTAGTTTTTGTAATGATATACACATATTAGTAGGGTAGGTTGGGGATAGCTGGACATGATTTTTTTTGAAGTCTTATAAATAACAAACTATTCATAGTACAACTATGAAGCTAAGATCTAACTTGCTAACAGGGCAAGTTGGGCCAGCGAGTGAAGTATGTTGTGAAAAGTGGAAAAATGAGCTCCATAGAATAAAAATCTATTCAAAGCATAGGAATTATAAAAAGAGTTTGAAACAAAAAGATATGAAAATGCTACAATACGCCTGGAGCGGATCCTGCGATACCCTATCCCTTGCCAATATTCATATCTCCTTCTTCTATCATTTTATTTTTTTTTATTTTTTCCAAAATTACTCCAATGCAGGCTATTGTCTCAAAAAGTGAGCGTGGTAGTGGATCGAAAATTTTGTACCGAAGAAGACATAATCATAATAACTCTCAAAGCAAATTGCGGACTTATGTCCCATTCAATCAGGACCAAAGATAATATAATACCAAGATAGTACACGCCATACAAAAAGTTTTTTATGTGGGTCGTGTAACAAAATCCCCAAGCTTCTCAGAATGTCTTCGCTCGCAAAATCTCATTCGCTCTCAGAGCTTACACGTATTTGTTTTTTTTTTCTATATTTTGTATGGCGTGCACTATCTTGGTATAATATTAACTTTGTCGGGATATAAGTCCCAAATATTTTTTTCTGACTTAGGTATGTCCCTGCGCCGAAAGTGAAACCTAGAAGCTGGCTGATCTACTATGTAGTTTTTAAGAAATTTTGCTTTTTCTCATTTGTTTATGTTTCTATACGTATTCCATTTAGATAATATTCGTTTTCGTATCATCATATATTCCTGATGACCTTGAACATGGCAAATTTTTAATTAAACATGGTGACGGAGTAAAAGACGTCGCATTTGAAGTGGAAGAATTAGATGCAATCCTACATGTAAGTTGGAACACTTTTTAATGACTAATTTTGCTATACTCATTTTTCATAAGCAAGGTTGCCAAACAACGAGGTGCAAAGATTGTTCGCGATATTTGGGAGGAAAGTGACGAAAATGGAAAAGTTCGATTTGCAACTCTACAAACGGCAAGTACAAAACGAAATCTCATGTATTTGTCTATTGAATAGAATAGTCATAAGCAGCTTTTATCTATCAATAGGTGTTCCTTTGCAAAGGTAGTCAGCTAATATTTAGTTGCCTGTTGTCTATTTGTAGTTGGCCAAAGCCAACCGACTTTTTGTAAAAAGAGAAGTTAGATGTAAACCAAGAGATATTCATTTTGAATTTGCTAAGAAATTTAAAATTGTTTGAACCTTCAACAATTCAGTACAAACTTGAGGAAATGGTATAATGTTATAATAAGTATAACCAACTCAAATCGCCACAAATAAAAAAAAATTTGGATGCGTAAGACCTCTCTTTCCAATTAGCACATACAGAAGAAAATTCTGAGTTTTAAATGTTTTTAACGTATGAAAATTCGTTTTCCTAAACTGTTGACAATTAATGGAACAAAATTCAAATGAATTTCAAAATTGCCTTCAATTCAGGAGCATTGTTAAAGATTACTATCATTCGAGGGAACGAGTTGAGCCCTCCATGGGCTTAATATTTATTTATTTTTAAAAGTCTGAACCAATCACCAAATCTATCTTAGAACTTTCAGAGAAGTAGGAATCTGAGAGTTCGAATTCTATCGGTGAAGACACTTCCTGTTGATGAATTTTACATGATTGCATATCACCTGTTAGGCGTTTAAGAACAAATGTGTTAAAAAAAAAAAAAAAAAGAGTTGGATCATATTTTCAACCTATACACGATCAACACAACTTTGACGCAGTGGCAATAGCCATAGCGATCCCTTATATTTGAGCACGTAGTGGTTTCACGGGTAGATTCAATCTTATCTGCGCATCTTCGAGTATTATTTAAGACTGTATCTAAAAGTGCACGCAACGTAAATTTACTTCCTAAATGGGGAAAATCAATAAACGCGTTTGCAAAAATAATCCGAGAGAAGTATTTAGCATTTATCTTAGTCGAATGCAACAGTATATGGTGTCTTTGTTTACACTGCATACATGTGTCAATAAATAAAAATAAATAAATATTAGAGCGTAAGCAGCCCATAGAGGGCCAAGGCCTAGCTTCGCACAACTGTACATGTTGTGCGTGGTATACATTTTTACACGTACAGAAGGGACCTACAATTTTATGCCGTTTCCGAAGGGGTTTTGAGAAGCTTTCTTATGACAGTAAATACTCAGAAGTAAATACTTCTTTTCTGTTAGCCTCGTTCCTTTCCTGACTTTCTTCTTCATCGAATCCAAGAAACTCGGGCTCACTCTCTCCGTTGTCTGATATAGTATATTCTTCAGGGTTTAACGCATTGTAGGTTTACTCCCTCGGTTTTTGGAATACTCGATGTCCTGGAATATCTGCTATGACATTAGAAAGTTCTTTTGTCGCTATGTATGGGTCCCGATATTTTGCTTCAAGCTTCCTATAATGCCGCATTGTAGGAATTTCGAGCCGCAGTAGAACTAGCTCACCGGTGTAACGCTTTTTAATTCATTTCTTTTAATTGTACCTTCCTCTCTGATTTATTTTATCTCTGCTGATGGTATTCAATGCTGATTTTCGTTGCGCATCTACATCAGATTCTGGCAAAAACAGCTCACGTGCCTCATCATTAAAAATCACATCACTCAACTTCAATTCTCATCAACACCGCTTCCGATATTTTTTTAGACTGCTCAACCCTTTCAAAGGCAATACACATACCATTACAACAACGAATAGTATTCAAAAATTCCTGGCCTAGGATCGCGTCATCGGTTATTGCTGATTTTGGTACAATAACGTACTGCAAATCGTATTCATTACCATCTATTTCGATTTTTGGGTCAAACGCTGAAATACTTACACTTTGGTTTATGCCTAGCAACGAACAAGTAATATTTTGACGCCTTCTGCTACATCTTCCCTGTATCTATTAAAGGACTTGCAGGTTTGCCAACAACAACGATCAACTTCTAATAAAATGATTGGAAGGAACATTCAAAGAAGAGTTATTTTTCATTGCAATGTTTCGACAGTACTTAGCCACGTGTCCAAAGTTACGGCATTTGAAATATAGTGGTTTTCCTTATTGCGATCTGGCAGTCCTTGATTTTGTACTGGTTCGGCTCTCCCGGATGTTAGCTTCGCTTCGTCTGCTCGTGGTGCACTGTTGTCTCATCGTCTCGTCCTGATATCCACATTTGAAATATAGTGGTTTTCCTTATTGCGATCTGGCAGTCCTTGATTTTGTACTGGTTCGGCTCTCCCGGATGTTAGCTTCGCTTCGTCTGCTCGTGGTGCACTGTTGTCTCATCGTCTCGTCCTGATATCCACATAGGTATCTTTTCGCAAGTTAGAATTGCTGAGTGATATTCTCTTTTACTTGGGGTAGATTACTGTTACCGAAAACGTTGACATTTGCTGAATACCTTAATTGTTCTTGTTCATACTTTTGGTCCATTCACTGAAATTTTGCAGTTGGTTTAGAAATTTTGTGTGAAACGATGTAACTTCCCCATTGTAGTGCGATAAACGGTGGTAAATTATCAATAAAGATTGGCAATAATCCAGCACAACTATTAACATCGATGTTCGCATATAAAATACTGAAGTGTATGCATCGTACAGCATTCGTATATCTTATGAAATCTGACCAATCGCCCACTGCTGGTAACTTGGAAGCTTCATCTTCGAAACACTTAACTAACATCTCAGGTCGGCCAAAATTTTCTTGCAATAACTCAAGAATTTCCTCGGGATCTTCACTGGTCATCAACATCATACACACTAATTCCAGAGTTTCAAGAGTTTTCCTGTAAAGAGAATCCACATAATGAAGTAGATTGCTCCATACGCGCTGATTGTCGTGCCAATAGTTGTGACATCATTGTTTGAAGGTCAGGAATATCAGGTGATTTTGGTAAACTACGATCAACCAATTCAGACGTAATTTCTTGATTTTGTTGTAACGCTTCCGCAACCTCGCTAGCATTTTCATCAGGATCTTCATCTTTTAACCCGCCATTGGTGACGCAAATTTGACTTTGATCAATGGTGACGCCGGTCTCACGCACCACGGTTTTCAACCGAAGATTTTTCGAAACGTGTTACTAATAGTTCATGTTTTTTTTAGATATATGCTCCTTAACAATAAAAGAAAAATATTTAATCAACATAAGCTCTTTTATTTCATTATTAAAATTCACAAAATTGTTGTTCTTTAGTTCTAGCTTCAACAATTCCTTACAAATTGATTGTTTAGAGCTCACTGATTTACTTTTATGCTTTTACTTTTTATTGATGTTATTAATTTGTTCTTTATCTGCTCGGTGTCGTCGTCATTAATTTCAAAATTTGCATGCACAAATTATCTTGTTTTGAATCGTCCCAACCTGAAAATTTTAGAATTTTGCTTACAATGTACTCACGTGAACCACTGCTTGTTTTAAAATAAAGTTCATTGTTCATTTTAGACAATGTATCATAGCAAACTTATGACAAGTTTTCAGCAAAATCAGGGAAATATTTTTGTAATGCCATTGTGACTAAATACCCCATTTTTTTATTTTTCTTAAAAACTGTGTAATACAGTGTGACCTCAATAAAAGCAACCCTCGATACGCGCAACTCCTTGATAAAAGCAACACCTAAAATTAAT
The DNA here is from genome assembly GCA_949716465.1 of Chalcosyrphus nemorum. Taxonomy (NCBI): domain Eukaryota; kingdom Metazoa; phylum Arthropoda; class Insecta; order Diptera; family Syrphidae; genus Chalcosyrphus; species Chalcosyrphus nemorum. The sequence continues at coordinate 41,853,370 of OX454334.1, forward strand.
CTAAAATCATTTTATTGACTCAGTAATTGCAACTTTCAAAAAAAAAGTTACTTGATAAAAGCAGCTTATGTATGACGTTTATTGTTCTTTTGTTCACTGTTTGCATCTTTTTTTTCTTGATTACTTTCACTTTATCTGGGTAGTTATTTAGCCGCTATATTTCGGAACTAATGTATGTATTTAACTTTTTGGTCAACTTTTAGCCCCTAATATTTTTTGACTCGGTTGTAGTAACAACCTCAATTAATGCAACTGCCCGTATTTCTATTAGTTGCTTTTATTGATGTCGCACTGTAATTATTTCACAATCAACTCAAAATTCTCCGAATCCACTTATGTTCTAACCGATAGGAGGACGAAACAACAAGCTTTTTGGTTCAACAAATTTTGACAAAAAAAAAACAAGTTCTTACAAATACATACATATGAAGACCTTGATTTGATATGCAACATGATACTTTTGAACCTTGTAGCATTAATTTCTATATATGCATTTGTATTCATTCCTACATAAATGTTTTTAGTCAATGATATATTTCTTTTATTAATATATACATATATGGTTTTTCTATAGTACGGGGATACACATCACACATTAATTGAACGAAAGTCTTATAATGGTCAGTTTTTACCTGGTTATAAGGTATTGCCAAAAGATATTCTTTTGAATTCACTGCCACCAACCAAATTAGATTTTATTGACCACGTAGTCGGAAATCAACCAGATCTTCAAATGGAAAGTGTAGCAAGGTGGTACGAAAAAATTCTACAATTTCACCGCTTTTGGTCTGTGGATGACTCTCAAATACACACAGAATATTCATCTCTACGATCAATTGTAATGAGTAACTACGAAGAAACTGTAAAAATGCCTATTAATGAACCTGCGCCAGGCAAAAAAAAATCACAAATTCAAGAATATGTTGAATATTATGGTGGAGCAGGTGTCCAGCATATTGCTCTTAATACAAGTGACATCATAGAGTCCATACGTAATTTGCGTTCACGTGGAATAGAATTCTTAAGTGTTCCAAGTAGCTACTATGATATACTCAAAGAAAAACTTAAGAGTAGTAGCACTACTATAAAAGAAAATATGCAGGTTCTACAAGAATTAAACATTTTGATAGACTACGACGAAAATGGATACCTTCTACAAATCTTTACCAAAAATATGCAGGACAGACCTACACTTTTCCTCGAAGTAATTCAGCGACACAATCATAATGTGAGTACTTAAATCATGTTCCTAAAATTACAAAATTAATGTATTATAAAATTTTATTTGTACAGGGGTTTGGTGCAGGAAACTTCAAGGCTTTGTTTGAAGCTATAGAATTAGAGCAAGAAAAAAGGGGAAATTTGTGAGCATTTTGAAAAAGAAATATAATAATATGTATTTATGTGTATATTTTTTATATTTGTACATTGGTTTGGGTCGGAATTCATAAGACTACAATAAATATGGTTTGTTGATTGCTTTATTAATAAAGCGATCGTCAATCAGAGTTTCATTTCGTGGATCACTTTTATCTAAGGGCTTAATCATAGGATTCCAGAACCCTTCCGGTGTATGGTTCAACACAGTACTTTTTTTATGCTTGGAGCAATTTCGGATATGTCTTTCAACTTCTTCATCTGTAAGACGGTTACCTAAATATTTTATGTACTAAATATAAAAGAACAAAGTATGTTAGACAATAGTAAAAAATATATTTTATGAATCTACATACCGTTTGACATTCTGTACAATCCACGTTGAATAGTCGTTGCTTTTTTACATTAACCTGATCCTTGTCTTTTGAAACTTGTAGGTGCGGCACTTTAAGTTCCTTATTCGGTTCAAGAATGGTATTTTCATCAGCAGTCGCCTTTGACCGTTTCAAATTTAAGTTGGTTTCTTTTTTATTGCCTTCTTTTGGGTCGTTATTATCAAACATAAGACTAGATTCAAGATTTTGCTGTTCAAAATCTGAACTCTTATTAGCATGATCTTCAGTCTTTTCAGAAACAGGTTTTTGGAGCGATTTTATCCTAATAAAAAATAAATAAATATTTAGTACACATATATAAAAATATACATCTTAAAATATAAACTTATCGCCACTGTTAAACTTAACTTTCAAGTCATTCAAGTGCATCTAACTAGAAAGACTAAGTCATCTCCAGTCAAGCATTTATGTATACATTGAAAAGGTAAGGATCTGTTATCATCCAGATGGTAAAAATAAATAAACATAATAAAAGTACTCAACATTGAAACATTTGTTTCTTTATCAACACTAGTGAAATCAGTTAACAAATTAGTAATTATGTATAAGACCTTCCCACTGCATACTCTGCTGCTTGGAGATGAAAAATGTAATAAAATTGGATACGGACGCGCGGTAAATAACTATGAAGCACAATGCTGTATTATCACCGAGTGATATTCAGCCTCCTCAATATAAGTGTTCCTTTTCTCAATCTACGAAACAATACATTGTAGATTGCCATTCATCTCTCATGAAGACGGCGAACTAATTTATCGTAATAATCACTCTGTTTGGTGTCAGCTACAAATAATATTTTGGGAAATGGCACTGCGTGTCACATCTCTGTGCACACTTCTGCAGAAGTTTCGATTTAGTATTTTTGACAAAATTGTTTCGGCAAAAACCGTCAATATTCAAAACAACATTTCTTCTTGGTACACATCTGAAGTGATGAAACAAATTAACATGCGAAATAAAATGTATTACAAATGGAATCGACATTCTCCCGAATCCATTTGATATGCTTTTAGAAATTAATAATGCAAATTTCATTATTCGAAGCTCTAAATCAGGGGTGTCAAACTCAAACTCCTTTAGTGCCACTTTTTTATTTGAAGTATGGCAGCGAGCCACATTTAAAAACAAAAAAGGGGTTTTCTAATAGGAAACGACAATATTGTTGAGAATACATCTATCAAATTCTCTATTTAATCTGTTTTGTCAAATCAACATGAAGAGTTATATTGTTTAACAACATGTGCAAATGACCAAATTGTTTTATGAAAGTGGACTATCTGTTTGAGTGAAATGCGCTTTGTCGAAAAATCATATCCAACGACGAGGTCCAACGGGATGCAAAATTGTCGAATTTGGGACGATGACAATCCACAAGAGAACATCCAAATTGCGATGCATCCAGAGAAAGTCACTGTTTGGTGTGGATTTTGGCCTAGCGGTCCATGCTTCTTTGAGAACTCAATTGGATGATATGGACACCGAAAACATGTGGTTTCAATAGGAAGTCCACACAAAATGGACATTTTTGCATGAGTGGTTTCCGAACATGGTTATCTTACGCGGAGGCGATTTGAATTGGCCACCGCCAGCATAAGCCGCGGGGACATTTGAATGATGTTATATTCCATACATAATGTCATACATGAGCATGTCGCATCTTTGGCATGCCTGCTTTAAATGAAACTATTTCGCTACATAACTAAATGTTTCGATGCCACATAAGAACTTGAGCAGAATAGGGATTACTGAAACTTAAATTATAATGTGTGTGACTTTGATTCTGGTGAACCTTTAATATTTAGTTGAAGTTGTTGTATTATTTCCTTGCAGTTGAAAATATACATTTTTTCTAATTTCAACTAAATAATTAAATAAAACAAAAATAAGACAGTTATTAAGTCGAAAGACATAGCAATAAGGATTAAGTTTAGCTTGGAGCGCCTACCAATGCCATAGGAAACATCAATCATCAGATTTATGGGCGACATTGCAGTTGTGGACGAGAAATATAATTCTTATTTGATGAGAAAAGTAAAGTGCTGTCCTCTTAGGTCCAGGTTGCAGCTTACAGATCATAAAACCGAGGTTTTACTTATCAGCAACCTGAATGTAGCTGAGACGATAAATCTTAGAGTCGGGGAATATGGTGTCATTTCACAATCATCTATAAAATCTGTAGGGGTAGTGATTGAATCTAATGTAAAACACAAGCGTTGCTTAGTAAAAAGGGCGAATGGACCCTATTCGCACGATGTGGGTGAGCCAATGTAGTCTGCGTATCTTGGCTTTTTGGACTACATCCACATCCTGGCACAGCTCATAGTGTTCGCGGTTGTATCTTCTCCTCCATTCGCCCTCATCGCATAAGGGACCTAATATTCGACGGAGCATTTTTGGCTCGAAGGAGCCCAATATTTGCTCAGCTTAATTACTTATCGTCCAGCACTCGGCGCCATACAGCAGGACTGGTAAGATGAGCGTTCTATAGAGCATTAATTTGGTCCGTCGAGTAAGGAATCCAGTTGTTTCGCCAAACCGAAGTAGTACACATGATAAGTGTGCTACAGAAAGGTTTTAGACGTTCATACAATACGTTGGATAGGATCTTATATGCGACATTTAACAGGGATATGCCTTGGTAGTTCTTACAAGACATAGGATCACCCTTTTTGAAGATGGGGCATATAGAGCTGATACTCTAATCGTCAAGCATGCGTTCCTCCACCCATACTTGGTTGATGGCTTGATGCATGCACCCTACTAAAATATCACCTTCGTATTTAAAGAGTTCAGCTGGAAATCCATCAGAGCCAGCAGCTTTTTTGTTCTTCAATTTTCTAATGGCTACATTAAGTTCTTCAATACTGGGTGGGAGCGTTGGTTCTTCGTTGGAGGTGCGTTCTCGTCTTGCCAACTGAAACTGCAACTGCTGGAAGTGTTGCTTAAACACATCAACAATTCCCTGTGCGTCGGTGACTAGGTTGCCTGCGTTCCGGGTTTGTAGCCAGATTCCAGCTGCTTGGCTTTTCGATCAAATTGCCGGATGCTGTTGCGTTCCTTGAGCTGGGAAACTGCGTGGTCCCTTTTCTTTTTTTGCACGATTCTCTTTTCCTCCATTCTTCTGGTCCGGTACTCCTCTCTCGCTGCTCTTGTTTTGCGCTGCAGCGCTTTCTTGTGTGCATCTTCCGTCACCCTCCTTGGTGGTGGTTGGTAGCCAAGGGTTGTCACGGCTACCTCTTTGATGATGTTGCGGTATTCGGTCCACTGGTTGTTAGCATTTGTGATGAGTGAATGCACAGAGAGTTTCTCGGCCAGGTTCCCTTTGTAGGCTCTAGCTCCTTCTGACGTGCTAAGGCGTCCAACGTTAAGCTTGTTTTTTTTTACGGCTCGCAGCTTCTTCTCGTTGGACAGTCGGGCTCTGAATTTAGCTGCAACAAGATAGTGGTCAGAGTCTACGTTTGCTCCTCGAAAGGTATACACATCCAAGATGTTGGATGCGTGCCTTGCGTCGATTAGCACGTGGTCGATCTGGTTGCGTGTTCGACCGTCAAAGGAAACCCAGGTTGCTGTGTGGATTCTTAGCCTAGGAAACCTAGTGCTACTTATCACCGTATTACGAGCTGCTGCAAATTCGATTAGTCGGAAACCGTTGTCTGTTGTCGAATCGTGGAGACTGTGTTTACCGACTGTCGCACCAAAGACGTTTTCTTTACCGAATTTGGCTCTGAAGTCCCCGAGTACGATTTTTACATCGTACTCCGGACAGGCTCCGTCCAGGAGGTCTTAAAATTTCTCTGACATGGTCTTCAGCTTCTTCGGTGGGGGCGTGTACACATATTATTCGGATAGTTAATATTATCCGAAGTGGATGTCTCTCTCATAACTATAGTTTTTTTTTACGTGGTAGGGAAGTTAGATGCCTTGTCCGGTGCTCGCACAGGTCCGAGTGTTCAGTTACACATGCGTAGACGGATTTGACATACGCTCATCGTTAGTTCACTTCTACTTAGCTATCCAGAGGGCACCACGAGGAGGTGATGATGCGATATTTTAGAATACGCGTGTTGTATATAGTAATGTCGAAGGGCCAAGGTAAAATAAAAGATTCTCTACTCGGGTGGATCGTTTGTTCCATACAGTTATATGTTGTACTAACACTAACAATGTGAAGTGAATTCGTATTAACAATTTTACAAAATAAAAATTTTAATGCAAATGAAAATTATCTCTCACTAACATTGAAATAAATATTGGTTGTAATTCCATTTAATAAAATTTACTGCTGTCCAGTGTAATTTTTCTTAAATAGGTAATTTAGTAAAATATAAGTAGTTACATTCTTGAATTCGTATGTCATGTTACTCGACGACAGATACAGATTTCTTACACTGCTTTCATAGATATACTAAATGTTGAATTTAGAGTTATCATATTACTATGCCAAGATTCATCGAAATCCGTCCAGTAGTTTCCGCGTGATGCGTGCAAAGAAATGCGAAATTTGTAAAATTATATTTATGTGGGATGAGATTATACAAGAGGAAACCAGAAAAATCAAATATGGGTTTTGAAGATTGTTAAAAGAACCTTATAAAATAATATTTTAAAGCAAATTAATTGAATATAGGTATGTTTTTTTTTTTTTTTTTTGCTTTCAACTGTGAAATTTTTTTTTAACAGGATAAGACTTACCTATTTGATTCTATTCGTTTTAAATTAGTCAGATGTGAGTCAGATGGATTCATTAAATCTCTTAACAAGTCCATTGATTCAATGTTGAAACTTTCACAACTATCGTCCAAGAATATAATATCTTGGGTTGCAGGTGTCAGCATCACAACACTAGAGGTGTTAAGGTTACCATTTGCTTGCTGTATTTTCAATTCTTCCACCGTGTCGTTTTTGGACTTGTTACATCTATAAAAAATCAAAACTAATTTACATATAAATGAAATATAAAACCCGCTAAGAATAAATTTTAGTTTTTAAAGCTGTCATTTCTAACCTAGGCCTCAAGAAAATATGTACATACATACAAACATACTAATTCCACTAAGTGTGTATATAAAATAAGCTCAAAAGATAAGTTAAAGTAAGATTGTACACGAGTTAAAGAATTAAAACATTAGATCATGGGCTTTATTTGCAGGCTCTTCACGAATTTTTGCGCAGGATTCGAGACAGGTCAAAACCCCACGATAGACTTTCACGCAGCACACGCTTTGTTTATAATTATACCCAATATCCAATGCGTATTTTAAGTTTGGTACGTAGTTAAATATTATGGAGAAATATTACCGATTGACCTAATGAAGTACAGTAATGTTTCACTAATCCGAATCACCTTTAATCCGAATATCGCGCTAATCCGAAGCTCTATTTTTCTCATTATATACTCTACAATCCGAAACTACCCCGATTTTTGTACGCTGTCATCCGAATTTCAACGAAAAAAACATACATAAAAAACCATTGATTTTCAAAGTAACTTATTCTCTCATTGCGAAATACGCTATGCAGTGGAATCCGCTCACCCAAGCAGGCAGAACAGCGGGACGCCCTAGGCAAACGTGGCGCAGAACAGTCGAGGAGGAATCGAGCTCTTTGGGAATGAGCTGGAGAGAGCTCAAACGCGTTGCAGAACTACGAACAAGATGGCGCGCAGGCGTTGTTGACGCCCTATGCCCCCCGAGGGGTTAAAGGATTAAAGTAAGTAAAAGTTATTCTCATCATTGATACTTGCTTCACGGCTTCTTGTTTATCTTTTATAAAAATATCCACCAATTTATAATGGTTTTAAGGAGCAATATATATGATTTTTTTCATTAAATAACCAGATCATCCTGTACTCATTATTCCGAATAATTCGATAATCCGGATACCCCCTTTCAATAATTGATTCAGATTAGCGAGAGGTTACTGTATATAGTACATATGAATGTATATAAATAATCAACATCACTCGATTGAACTATGTCAGGTCGTCGGTCTGTAAATTAAATTTTGAACTAGATCGATGAAATTTAGGGTCAATTCCCAGGGATTTTTTTTCCATTTTTTTGAAAATTCAAAAAATTCACAGGAAATTTTAGTCACGGTAGGACTGATTATGTATACAAGGTCTTTGGAAAAGTAAGCAGAATGAAATGTATTTTCAAATCCGGGCACGGCCATCTTTAAGGGTCATTCGCGATCGCGATCAGTTTTAAATTCGTGCGTAATAATACTTTGTATTTAATGAGTAGATTAATTTTAATAAAATATTTTGACAAAAGAAGTATATACCCCGTAGTAGATTTGTATTTTTTTTTAATTCAATATTGTTATTATGAATTGAAAAATATTAATAGCTTTGTTCAGTGACTGAAAAAGTAGCACAGCACAGACAGAACTGCACACGTTTGTGAAAACTAACAGAACAGATTAGAACAGAACAATTATAACTCTCGGTTCAATGAGTGATAAAGTCAAAAGTATTTAGTTGTCAAAAAATTTATGGCGCTTCTCACGAATATGTTCTATCCTTAAAGTACGTGCAGAAAATCATGTGCTGGAGTGTGCAGTGCAGTAGTAGATTCATTGAACAAAAAGAACATTTCACATCATCTATGTACATATATGGTATTCCCCAGGGGAAATTAATCTAGCCCAATTATTAACGGTACTTTAAAAAAAGGCCAATTTTCTAGATATAAGCTAAAAGATGGCGTACCACGTTTTTGGCTAAAATACATATAACGGTACTTTTCTTATAAACTGGTTTTAAAAATATGGGTATTCTTGGGTTCGCTGAAAATCGAAACAGGGGCAAAATTTAACATGTGCTGAAATATGGCATACAAATTTATGAACAATTTTAAAAAAAAAAATTTTATAAATTTTATTTTTTTTTTTTTTTTATTTCAAAATTTAATTCAGGTTCAACTAATATCATAAAGGTGCAAGTGCAGTCGTACTCTTTATTTCTCATTGAACGGGAAAACCTCACTGTACTGAACAAAATTAATATTAAAAGTTAAATTTCCGAATTTATGGCTTTTAGTAGTTGGATGGCTCGACGTATAGTAGGCATAAAGAAATAAAGTCTCCCTAATTTAGAAATTTACTAACCAAAGGCATCTACTCAAATTGAACATGTCTAAAGTTGTGCTAAAGGCGGGACAAAATATAGGAATGAGATTAGAAATAACCTCTAGTGAATTTTATGACTACGCCTGTGCTAAAATTGTAGAAAAATTGGCCTATATTTGCAGGCCTAAAAAATGTACAGCTGATCCGATTTAAGACGCAGTCTGATATTTTTCAGTCTCTGAACAGATTGAGAGTTTGCCTTTACCTGCTAGAAAGTATAGAGCTTCGTTGAAATGAAATGTACGAAAGAGAGCACCTCGAAGTTTTGACAAACTTATAGAGTTAACATTATAGAGAAGTCGAAAAATAACTTTAGCTCTAGTGAATTTTATGACTACGCCTGTGCTAAAATTGTAGAAAAATTGGCCTATATTTGCAGGCCTAAAAAATGTATAGCTGACCCGATTTAAGACGCAGTCTGATATTTTTCAGTCTCTGAACAGATTGACAGTTTGCCTTTACCCGCTAGAAAGTATAATGCTTCGTTGATATGAAATGTACGAAAGAGAGCACCTCCACCTCGAAGTGACAAAGTTATTGAGTTAACGTTATAGAGAAGTCGAAAAAGTAAGTGTCAGTTTTTTTTTTCTTTTTTTGAAGCTTAAAGACGATGAAGACTACAAACAAAAACCTTGGTAGGATAAATGTATGCACATATATATATAGATATCAAATTTGGGGAAAAAGAAAATCTTTACTACTCAGCTTAACTTTGAATCTCAACTTTTGGACAAAAAATTAGATTCGAACTAAAAAAAACATATTATAACTTGTTTTTACCGCTTTTGTAAATAGTGTATGACTAAGTGTGACACATAGTTTGTAATTGAGTCATCTGTCCCTCTATCTCAAACTTTCAGGTGGGTGGATAAAATTGTGTATATGAGATTTTTGGAAAATGGGTCGTTGTCGGTAATTTATATTAAAATCCAATCTAACATAATTTACAACATTTATTTTCTAAAGTAAAAGTGAATATTATGTTTATTTTAAATACCTGAGTGACCATTGCCTAGATGTATTGCTCTTTTTGAATGTTGAATCATTATTTGGGCTATCTTCAATCACTTCCTCACAGAACGTCGTGTCCCCCTAGAACAAAAAGAAAAAATTAAGTTCAATGATCACATATAATAAGTAAAGTACAAAAAGCTCATCAACATAAGATCTAGTCATCAAATGAATTTTTGTGCAATATTATTGCTTCGTGTAGGGCACAAAGTAAATAATATTGTGCAATTTAAGGATAGCCAACGGTGGAACGCAACTCAAGACGATAGGGTGACCTGCAGAAAGTTCAAGCCTTATTCTGGAGGAGAGCAAGGTTAAAATTCGCTAGGTGACCGCTCGTGGCAGGCCGCCGCATATGAATTTCTGTCCCAAATAATGACGAAAAAGGATGTCTGTCGGCATCGTCCTAATCAGTCAACGGTGTGAATTGGGGGTATAGCGAATTACTTCTTAGCCCCTAGAGTAAATGGCATCCACATCAACAGCTGCCACGCACCACTTACTCTAACACACAGTGTTAGTTAATAGACGCACAAGTTGTCACTATCTAAGTGATTCTAAAGACCGGACATTTTCTTACAGCGTTTCCAGGGTTAAATGATTGGGCACAATAGACCTGATTTGTGGATCTACGTGAGCAGTGGCTTTCTTGTTACAAGGCACCCATCTACAAAACGTAACCTAACCTATGTTTTGTATTTAAAATTAAACATAAGTTTCTATTAGTCCTCTTCACTGAAAAGCCTACTCGAATTCATTAGGACGAGAAAATTTATACAGTAAAAGGGGGCTTAATGGAATGCTTTCTTGTAGTTCAATGGACAAGTTTTAAAAGTAACACAGAGACACCAAAAGAGAACGTTAAATTGTCTCGAGTCTTCGTCGACCTATCTAAAAAATTTTCTAAGACGAGAGCTTCAATGCTGCTAGACGGGCATCAACTTAGTTGATTATAAATCATTATATGGGAGGAAAAAACAAAAGAACTAAGACCACTACCGTCGAAAAAGTCCTGTAAGGAGTTGGAGAAAGCTGCTATTCAGCTAAGCATATAGCGAGAGACGGGAGTGAATAAACTGCACGTGAAAATAAAAGGGAGCAAAGATCTCATCGAAACCGCGATGCATTTTGATTATAATGCCCTATAATTTTTATTTTTAACTTTATTTTAATAGATTTTTTTAGACTACTCAAAACATTAGGTGGACTTCGAAAAAAGGAAGTAACTCAAACCTGACCCGCTATTGGAAAAAAACTTCTGTTCTGCTGTTATAGTATAGGTAACAATATATGTGATGACAAATGTAGAGAAAAGCAGATGTCGTTGGGCTGAAAATTAACTCGCCAAAAACAAAAATGATCAGCCTGGGACCAAAACTTATCAAATCATATATGTATTGCTGGACAAACGGTTGAGAGAGTAGAGAGTATTGTCTCAACCGATGACGGAGGCAAAAGCTATCTACATTTTGGTGAAGTAATGCTATTAGCTTCAACACCAAGCTACGACTGTTCCGTTCTAACGTTGAATCCTGCTGCTATATGGAGGAAGCCGCAAACGTTTGTCAATAGGTGTTTACGTCACATTTTAAGGATATTCTGGCTAAACCGTATCTCTAACGATCAGCTTATCAGCTTGTGGGTGCCGTGGCTAAGTGGTTAGTGTGTAGGACTACTGCGCAAGAGGTTCCAAGTTCGAAACCAGAAAAATATCATCAAACGTTTTTTTCACGGTGCCACCTCTTCCGAGTGTCTGACAAACATTCAAGAGTTCAATTGTCATGAGAAAGCTTCTCAAAACCCCTCTGCCCTTCGGATACGGCATAAAACTGTAGGTCCCTTCTGTACGTGCAAAAATGTATACCACGCATAACATGTACAGTTGTGAGAAACTAGGCCTTGACCCTCTATGGGCTGCTTACGGCTTAACATTTATTTATTTTTTATTTCACCTGCTGCTCATCCATGTTGAAATGGCATACTGTTAAAAAAAAAAAACAATAAATTTTCGAGCAATTGCATTATTACTAAATGTCCCTTCACTAAATTCAATATCTGTTATGACACTTTCTTCTCATCGTAAAACGTCCTTTTTTAAACTTCGCCTCATTTTTTTCTGACTGCTCGCTTTACTTCTAATAAAACTGCACTTGCATTTCACAATGCCTTTTTTATGTTTCTATATATATTCGTGAAAAGTGTGTATTCATTCCAATCGTCCTCAAGATTTGTCATAATAGCCTTATCAGTATTAGTGATTCGTGTATGTTCACTTACAAATTGGTAGCATGCATTATATATTTCTTTTCTATAAGTGTCGTTTATGGACAGTCAATTTATGTTGATATCATCTACGATCAATTCACACAATTGCTTAAGATAACTTCCAAATTCTACACAAAACGCTCTGGCGGATGGACTTGGTGGTATATAAATGCCAACTAAAGAGTGTGGCCACGAAGACATAAAAGACAATTTAAAAACCATATTTCATTGTTTATAACAGTGTCCTTTTCTTCTAAAATCCGCATATATATTTTAACGTAAATGAGTAGAATATGTAGGTACACATTACTCGATTGTAACTACATATTTAAAAAAAATTCACCGTTATCTATTCACTCGCAGCACTATAATGCCTAAATCGCACCTTTCCCATCCAATATTTATTTTGCCTCTTTCAATTCTTTGTGGTCACTGCTTTTCACTTCGATAATTACCTTAAAACTTTTAATATTTTCATTTTCTACATTGTAGAATTTTACACATTTGACATAATCAATTTTGTTTTGGTTAGAAATTGTCTTTTCCATATCTTCCTTTACCCATGCCGAATGGATACCACCGCCTATCGAATTGGGTTTTTATACTGCTTTGTCTGCTTTTTACTTCCGATTGTTATTGTTGTCTATTTATTTTACTTAATCTCCTTTTTTTGCACTGATATTAAACATGTCTGCTTTAGACGAAGATCACTTGAGGAGTTATGACTCTAAAGTGAAGTTCAATAGGGTTACTAAATGCGGTTTTATCGGGAAGCGGAGGATAGACTAATGAACAGGAAAAACAAAAATGATCAGCCTACATACATATATAAAAATAGTTAAGAAAATGCCGTACAAAAAATTAATGTGTACTTACAGAACTGGGGATACTTTTGCTGACGTCTAATTGAAGTCTGGTCTGCCTTAGCTTGCCTGTTTTTAAAGACAGAACTGGAGGTTTACTATTTCGTTTTACATGTCTTGGATTGGTAAGAAACTGATTGTGGAAACGTCCTATGGACCTACTTATTTCATTTTCTTTTGATATCCAATTTGCATTTTTTTTACATTCTATATTTACTTTATCACTTTGGACGTTATTTTTTTCCCTTGCACGTCTTGCAGGATTATTATTAAATGAAGGGAAATTTTTCAATTGATCACAATTTACTTCTAAATCTATGCTTTTCATTGGTTCTCTTTTCACTTTTTCTTTAGCCTCATATCTTACTGGTGACTCGGTTATATATGAAATCTCGAATTCTTCCTCATCATTTTTTGCCACATTAAGATCGTCTAGCGACTTATTTACGAGTGTTTCTGGAGTCAATATTACAAGCTCTTCTAATCGACGTTTTTTTCCAGAATCTTTATCGATTAGTTCATGTGTGACATTTCTTTCCAATTTTTTATTTTTTTCTTTTAGTGCACTTATTACTAAATCCTTCTCAGAGAGCTGCTTTTTGAAAACTGTTGGAATAAGAAATTGTTTATCAATTCACCCCAAAATTCATAGTCCTACCCATGTAATGTGCTTTTATTTTTTCCAGGCATTCAATAACGCAATCGTTAAACATTTCCGGGACATTAGGTCCTTTATTTAAACAAATTGTGCATGTCATAATTGCTTTAAAATATACACATATAAACTAGGGTATAAAAACAAAAATGTTTAATATATCAACAATCCTTAACTACCATAGACGAACGAACCATAGACCATAGTGTTCCTAACATAGACAGTCAATTCGTACTTCCCCTGCCCCCTAAGTGCTGAAAATAGGAGGAGCCTAATTACCATGTTTGTGAATAAATGTGAAGTAGCGTGTGACCAAGACCTAACTATTATTTTGTCGGGTTATCTCTTTAATTCCTTTTGAGCAAACATTTTTTTTCCGGTTGTTATTCCATTAACAACAACAAATTGTATGTAAAAAATGGCTGCGGCCATAGATGTCAAAAAAATCGCCGGATTTTGTAATTGTATGTGTGAAATTAGTGAGCTCCCATTTGATTTTGCTTGCCTGTCAGAATACAATGACAAAATATAGCGGATTTTAGCTTGGAGGAGCGAATTCGTCAAACGAACCGAAGTTGTCGGTCTAATTTAGATTTGTCTATGGTTCCTAAATTAGACGGTCAGCTCGACCTTCCGTGCCGGCCGCTATCGAAAACAGGCGGAGCCTAAATTCTCATGCTTAGGAATAAAGTGAAGTAGCAAGATATTACTCGATAAATTTATTCTTAGGTCTTCGTCACACGCTACTCGCTTTTATTTACAAGCAAGGAAATATAGGCTTCGCCTGTTTTCGGCAACGAAGGGACAGGGGAAGTTCGAGTTGACTGTCTAATTTAGGTAGTCCATGGCATAGACAAACAAATAGATAGGTTTGTCTATGGTCCATGGTCTATAGACACAAATAACCTATATTAGATAGTCCACTTCGGAGGTTAGGGACAAGATCTAAAAGCTTTTACACTGGCGTGCGAGAATGGGTTAGTGAAAAGCACTATCTGTGAAAATCACTAACCCATTCTCGCTCGCCAGTGTAAAAGTTTTAGGTTAAGGAGAAGATCCCTCGAAGTGGACTATCTAATAGTAGGTTATTTGTGATATTAAGGTTATTTGTGCTGTACTAAACAAAGCATAGACAAACTAATATAGACGGTCGTCTCTACGTTCCCCTACCGAAAATTTTGTAAAGTACGCCGATTTGAAATTTCCTATCTGTGAAAACATGTGAACGAACGTGTAAACAAGACGTAATTAGAAAAAATAATTGTGGTGGTGTTCCTTTCTTTCCTTTTGCACTCCACATTTTCAGCAGACTGTCATTCAATTAACAACAATAGAATGGGCACGTTCCGCATTCTAGGCACTAGGTAGGTAGTCAAACGTGTTTGATTGGTCGAGAGATTCAGTTTTGACTACAAAGTATGGCATTTCTTTTTGAGGTAGGGGACTGGATTTGAAGGTAAGAAAACTCTCCTTACCTTTTAAGTCAATGTGAAAACTGTCAAAAGCTCGTTTGCCGTTCTATATTTAAGGCATTACCTCAAAAAGTTCGGAACGTGCCCAATGTACAGAAAAATGGCTGCCCCCATAGAAACTACCGCCGATTGCAAATGTGTGCGTAAGCTCCGATTTGATTTTGCCGGAAATGTCAGAATACATTTAAAATCGGTGGTAGTTCTGCTTGTGACCCAACTGTCAAATCAACCGAAGACGACCGTCTATATTAGTTTTTCTATGGTTGGTCGAGTACAGAAAATTGCGGGCACAAATAATAAAATTGTTTAGTAACAATATTTTTGAACGCTAAAAGGAATGCTTTGGGACACGTTCATTGAACAGAAAGTAGTAATTTTCTGTTCTGTTAGTTTTAAAAATTTCCATTTCTATATTTGCATCAAAATAACACGTTTACAAAGACTATTGTAATTTATTTGAAAATGCTCATTTTATTTTAGCTATTTATTCTGTATCTAAACGACTTGGCTTAATGATAGCTTTGTCTTTAACACTTACAACCCATCCAGGGTGAAGGCCAAAAAATATTTGTCGGGCATCCTTAAAAGAAGTTAACATCTCATAGTTTGGATCATTTTCAATCTTTGGTAATTCATATCCAAACTTCTGAGCGAGGACCAAACGTTCTTCACTGATACTTTCTGGATCAGAAAGATATCCACGGTTCTTTCCCGAAGTATAATAACTTACACAATCTTGTGGCGGTAACATTCTCTTTGGGATAGGTACACATTTTTCGAACCATTTTGTAGGGTTAACTAGAATCTGAAGACTTTTTGGATCATAGTATGCAGTTCTTATTACGCCACCATTTCGCTCTATTGCTGCAATCACAGCTTCATTTGCATGCTGGACTTCAATGCATACTTTTGATCTAAAGGTGTCAGCTCCTTCGTCAGTTAGTTGAAATCCACATTGCATTTGATTGGGATAAAGATGTACGATACCCGTATTGCAAAGTGTAGTAACATCAATTGGGAAACTGGTATCTATTCTATTTGTGTCGATAAGAATTTGTAATTGAGTCAAGGAAATGGGGGGATACTGTCTTCGCAGGTGGTGTCCTTTGTAGTAAGGTTCATATGGAAAACGAAGGTAGAACGGGGTGTTGCCTGTTTCATAACCTAATCTCATGAAATTTTGCCGCTGGCCCGAGCCCTTATTACCAGCACCGTGTTTATCACCACCATGTTGACCACGACCGCGTTTATCCTAAAATACCTTACGTTTAGTTGAATTTTTACAAAAAAAAATGTATAATTTTAACAACATACATTTTGCTTCGAATTCGGATTCGGACGAATGTTTCCTATCTGCACTCGAGGCAATGTTCGTAACATTTTTAAAGCTTTGTCCGCTGACTTTTGCAGACTTCCCATTTTGAGATATTTAGGATTTACTTGTTACTTTACTATATTTGAATCAAACAATTAAGTATCTAAAACTGAGAAAAATATTGGATTATTAAAATAATGATAGCTGACAGCTCGCCTTAACTCATGGTGGGATAATACAGTACAATATTAAAATTAAGTTTTCACAGAAAGGTGGCGCTCTGCTTAATAACTTAAATAGATTGGATGAGTTACCTTATCAACAAGCCAATACAGGGAAATTTTTTATGTCAATTTTAGACGTCTTGAAAACAACACTTCTAATAGTAGAAACCACAAATAACCTACTATTATGGGTTATTTGTGGTAGAAACACATTGACACAGCAACAGCAACTTTTTAGAACTTATGCTTTTCAATGGAACTGAGCACATTGACCACCAGTGTTCCCAGATTGCGGGGAAAATCGCCACTTTTGGCGCTTTTCTATCGTAAAAGGGGGAAAGGGGAATATGTCTAAGAAAAGGGGAAATGCGTGTTTGAAATTTTATTTCCGATATCACAAAATATTGTTATAATAATTCACCAACATGCATAAATCTTCGTTCACAAGAATGATTTGCTATACTGAACAGCGTAATGTAATGTAATGTACTCGTATGAGAAATGTACCCATTTTTTTTTTATTATGGGAACACTGTTGACCACAAACAGAACAAACTGAAGCCTGTGGTGCCAGATTAAATTTTGCTAAAATCGTCAATGTGGATTTAAATCGTCAAAAATCATCAATATGCACTTAGAAATCGTTAAAAATAGTCAAATAGCAAAATTGATACCGAAATACGTGTGTAATACATACCAATAATTTTGTAGCTTCATCTTTCATACATATGTATGTATTGATCATAAAAATATATGTACTTTATTTCAAAAAACAGATGAAAAAGCTACTATCCGTTTGGAGCGAATCGTATGAAACCCTATCCCTTTATTATGCACATAGTTCCTTCTTCTACCAATATACCTACACATACTTAACCAACTTTTTTTTCAAATATTTATAAAACTATTACAAAACGCGAATTTCCTCAATAAGTTGGCGTGATAGTGGGCGGATTTTGTTTTTTTTTTAACATATACTGTTTTTTTCCCAAGAAGTGTTATTATTTCGATAAAATTGTGAAAAAATAGTTCTTTAAAAGAAAAAAAACGCCCCTAAAAAGTAGACATGGCCATACAAAATTCATCGAAGATATGTAGGGCAAGAGAATATCTACATATTAGTTTAAGGAAGTTTTATCGAGTTTCATGTACAATTACTGGAAAAAGTGCAGTCGGCGGATTTTGAAAATGTTTACACTTATACTGCTTCCTTTCCCAAGGATCTCGTATACAAAATTTAAGGCCCAAAAACAGGTGACAGCCAGACGGACGGACGGATGGACATGGCTAAATCGACTCGGCTAGTGATGCTGATCATTTATATATATATATACTGTATTGGGACTATGTTTAATATTTCTCTAAGTTACAAACTATGTATCAAACTTAATTTACCCTTAGGATAGGGTATAAGCATAACAGTCTTCTTATTTCACAATTTGGATTTAAAAACAGAAAAAAACTAACTAAAATACGTTTTCACGTTTTGGATTCGTGAAAATTTTCGATCTTGGAATTTTGATAAATTCTGATATTACCTTTATAGAGAAGTCAAAAAAAGTGGGTCTGAAAATTTTGTCTGTCAGCGAGGCTACAGCCTAAACGGGTAAACGGATTTTGATCGAACTTTATATCTAGAGTTTGTGGGGTAATCCCTAGCCCTTTACTTAGGCCCAATTTAGCGCAAAACTGATTTTCTGGAAAACGGTTACTACGATTTTTTTTATAAATTTCATTTTTCGGCTAGTTTGTCAAAGTGCTATAAGATGGCGTACCACATTTTTGGCCCATTGCCGTAATAACGGTATTTTACTTATAGCCAAATTGGTAAAAAACGGATTTTCTGGAGAACGGCCATACCGATTTTGTTTAAACCTTATACTAAATCAAGTTTAG
Organism: Chalcosyrphus nemorum; assembly: GCA_949716465.1. Taxonomy (NCBI): domain Eukaryota; kingdom Metazoa; phylum Arthropoda; class Insecta; order Diptera; family Syrphidae; genus Chalcosyrphus; species Chalcosyrphus nemorum. The sequence continues at coordinate 41,871,974 of OX454334.1, forward strand.
ACACACGCTACAAAATGGCTTACAATATTTTGGCAAAAATCTGTTATAACGGCACTTAAGGCCAATATGGTTAAAAGCCGGTTTGTTAAAAAATGGGTCAACCGATTTCATTAAATTTTTAGTGTGTATAAAACTGGGCTAGCTATAAGATGGCTTTCCACATTTTTGGCTAAATGTGATAATAACGATAGATACTTTTCTTAGAGTTAAGCGGTTTTACCCAATTTGCTTGAAAACGGCTCTAAAGATTTTGTTTAAATTTGTCTAATCAAATGGCGTACCACGTTTTTGGCCGAAATTGCTTAGAATGGTACTTTACTTAACAACTTAACAAAAAATCGGTTTACTCGAAAACGGCTTTAAAGATTTTGATTAAATTTCATATTTGAGGTAGTCACATGGCCGCAGTCATATGTCAAAGTTCATAAGTTGGGTGGGAAATTCCTTGCAATGCTCCCAAAAGTACAAATATGTAGTAATACTCGCCGTAAATACATACATACATGTATGTTCACTTCTTAGCAAATCTGACCAACATCAAACTGATGATCATTTCTGCCCAAAAATTTAAAAAAAACTACCAGCAGTTGTAGACTTGTAGGAATCGGCAGTCCACGACTTGTTTGCGTTTCTTTTATATCTAGCACTTCAATTACTTGACTGTAATTTTATCAAACCTGTACCGCGACTAAAATTCTTTCTCCTATAGATATGCTATGAATGTAGCCATTCAGTTGTAGGTATCTGATCGTCTATATATTTTTAAGTGTTCAAAAATAGAACGATGAAATTTTGTATAGGAGGAAGTGTTCCCAGATTTTCTAAATGACTTTCCCCTTTTTTGTCTCCTTTCCGCCTTTTTTTTTTGTCTATTTTCCCCATTTAAAATGTAAGAAAAACATTAATAACATCACATGATAGAGCATAGACATACATACAGAACATGGAGACTTACCGAGAGGTCCGTTCCGAAAAAAATCTGAAATATTAAAAATGTACGTTCGCACCGCGTATTGCCTTCATAGTATCCGTCTTTGCACAAAATATTAATATACATATTAGGGATGGACTTGACATAAGACATGAATTTCGATTATATAGGTATATATTCTACTTTTACAGGTAAATTTTTGGATTGTGTAGTGTAGCATTCCGCCAAAATTCGCGCTTTTCCACGCAATCTAGGAACACTGATAGGAGGTATTTGCAAAAGTAGGCAGTATAAGTGTAAGCATTTTCAAAACCGGCCGCTTTCCGAAAAATTAACTTTTTTCGGTAATTTTATATGAAACTCGGAAAAAAATTTCTTTAGCAAATATAATTTGGGGGCATTTTTATTAATTTATCCATCCACTGACGACCTTATATAACCTTTTTTAAAAAAAATTCACATTTTTAGTAATTTTATAGGAAATTAAAAAAAAATAAAGTGCACGACTGGGTCGTACGTACTTGCAATGAATGAACTTTAAAAAATAAAATTATATGAAAAAATATTTTATTTTTAATTCAACATAGAATTTTTTTGTATTCATTAAATTTTGCTTACGTTTTGATTTTGACCAAAATCCATTGAAGATTAACCGAGAAATTGCCATATTTCTAAAACCAGTTAATAAGTAAAGTACCGTTATACGCTTTTTTAGTCAAAACGTGGTACGCCATTTTGTGGCATTTGTATAGACTAGCTTAAATATGAAATTAAGTCAAAATCCTTAGAGCCGTTTTCGAGTAAACCAATTTTTTGTTAAGTTGGCTTTAAGTAAAGTACCGTTCTAAGCAATTTTGGCCAAACACGTGGTACGCCATTTTATTAGACTTTATAAGACTAGCATAAGTATCAAATTTATTCAAAATCGTTAGATCTGTTTTCGAGAAAATTGGCTAAAACCGCTTGAACCTAGGAAAAGTGCCGTTATTACCACTTTTAGCCAAAAATTTGGAACACAATCTTTTAGCATTAGCCCAGTTCTATACACATTAAAAATTTGAATGAAATCGGTTGACCTTTTTTTTAACAAATCGGCTTTTAACCAAATTGGCTTTAAGTGCCGTTAGGAAAAATGTTGACCAAAATGTTGTAAGCCATTTTAAAGCATGTATCTAAGCTCGATTCAGCATAAAGTTTAAACAAAATTGGTAAAGCCGTTTTCCGGCAAATCTGTTTTTTACCAATTTGGCTATAAGTAAAGTACCATTATTAACGCTTTGGCCAAAAATGTGGTACGCCATCTTATACGACTTTGCCGAAATAGCCGAAATATGAAATTAAAAAAAAATCGTAGGAACCGTTTTCCAGAAAATCTGCTTCTTGTTAAATTGGCCTTAAGCAAAGTACCGTTAATATTAGGGCTAGAACAGAAATTTCAATTTCGCCTCTAGAGATTACCCCACAGACCCTAGATATAAAGTTTTATCAAAATCCGTTTACCCGTTTAGGCTGTAACCTCGCTGACAGACAGACAGACACAATTTTCAGACCCACTTTTTTCAACTTCCCGAGATCGAAAATTTTCACGAATCCAAAACTTGCCCTATACTACGTATCGGTGCAAGTAAAAATAAGTGAAGCGGCGAAAAGGGATAGGGTATCATACGAATATTGTAGTATTTTCATATAATTTACGAAAACACATTTGATACTCAAAAACCTAGTGCAGGAATTGGGTTACGTTAGGGGTAATGATGCGGATGACGTGATAATTCTTTTATCACTGATTTTTTTTAGTAAAGGCTTAAAAATTAGGCAAAAGATTGCGGAACCAAAACATTGATTTCACAAGAAATCACAAGATTCGCTTAAAATCTTGGCATTGTGTTAGACCGTAAGCTATATGGAAAATTGAATTGGAGCGAAAGCCACGATGCTCTGGGTTCGTTAAGTTGGGGCTCAGTGTAGGGCATAGCTCCATTCTTACACCACCCTCAGACTTACTGCGGCTAACTACAAACGCGTCCTGATCCAAGAGCCTTGGGTCATAACCTGGTACGTGGACTCGGGACTCCTAACTATAATCTTATATACGTAAGTAATGAAGGTAAACCAAGAGCTTTCCACTCCTCCTCACACTACAGATATATTCAATTTGGCATTAACTACCTTCCTACCTCTTTTCTGGAATTGTAGGAAAACGGACGGGTCAACCTACAGACACTCTGTATAATCATCCTAAATTAACAGCACACCCGTTTTCCCCACAAACACTCAGGAATTGGATGAAATGGTGAAAGATTTGACAAAAGTCCTGAACCGTTAAATGTCTGCTTTCTGTCCCTTAAGTATACCGTAGGGCAAGCCTAAACCACCCTGGTGGAATCGGGATATTACATATTTTCGCAAAAAGTGTAGGAAACTCTTTGATCAAGCCAAGTGTTCTCGCGAACTGGATCTCCTACAAGGAAGAGGAAATCAAATCTCTAAACAACAATTAGCTACATATACTATGTTTCCACCAAACGAAATCGTGAGGTTACATCACATTTATCCAAACCTTCGAGGTTTCGCCATACATTGTCGAGGTTTCTGCAAATCCGAACACGCCTAAGCGTGAACTTCAGTTTATTTTGGCGTTAATTTTTAGACGTCAAAATATGTCAAGCCAACTGCAGCTAGTGTTCGGACCTCTACCAATTATATTCTCATATTTTTTATTTAGATTATGCATTATGCAATACTTACATACATACATATAAATTGTATGCATTGTTCAATATGTCAACCTAAGGTAGGTAAAAGCTCACATGTCAACGGAAGGATCTGACCTCAATAAGCCTGTCATCATTTCTCCTAGAACCCTAGAGAAAATGCTTGACATCCACATTCGCTGCAGAGTGAATCCAAAACTCTGGTAAGCCTGCCAGCATGCATAAAATAAAGGGAAATCGATAGAAACGGCCCTGCATTCACTAGTATGCATCAGGATCATTACGTTAGCTAGAACGACTCAAATCTAGAACGAATAAAATGTCGAAAATACATTTTGTAAATTTTGAAAACAAAAATTTCTACTGGATAAAATTCCATATGAAAATCTCGAAAATCGATTTAAAGGGGCAGCATGCTCCCCCATACATATTCGACTGTGCCATTGCAATTTGAGATTTTTTTTCTAGATTTTTGTTATTCGAGATTTTGCTTTCTAGATTTTACTTCTTCTTGATTGTGTTAAACCCGTATGCATCATAGATAAATCTCTGAATTGCAAATAAAACACTTTGGTTGCTTTCCTTCACATTGAGGGAGCATTTAACAATGTTGAGCCCATACCAATTATAAACGCACTGTCGAAGATTGGAATCGAGTAGCGATTTCATGAACCAATTACTTACAAACAGCAATCAACTCAAAGCTGAGCGATTGGGTAGTTTGTCAGCAGAAGTGACGGGAGGTGTTATCTCTCCCCTTCTAGTGCTGAATCCCGCAAGGGGACGGATGCAAGGTAATTGCCTACGCGGACAACGTTGCTATTACTGTCTCCGGGAAACACCTCGACACGCTGAGGGTTCTCATCCAGAATGTCCTCTCTAAGCTCTCCAAATGGACTCAAAACTGCGGTCTGGGGGTAAATCCTCAGAAAACCGAATTTGTCCTCTTCACCAGGAAGTACAAAACCCCTAACTTTGTCCCTCCGAATATAAATGACACTCCTCTGGTGCTCTCAAGTACGGCCAAGTACCTAGGTCTCATCTTAGATCAAAAACTGAGCTGGATACCCAACATCTGTAAAGGAATCAAGAAAGCCACTGCGGCGCTATAATGTTGCAAAAAGGCTCCTACATGCAAGTGGAGTCTTCAGCTTCATATCACACATTGGCTATATGTGTCTGTAGTCAGACTAATACTTACTTATGGATCGACCATCTGGTGGACTGCACTAGACAAAGTCACTTGCCATAATAAACTTAGTCGCGTGCAAGGAACAGCATGCATCTGCATCAGTGATACTTTCAGGACTTTCAGGAAACGGGAGTAGGACGAGTTGTGTTCTCCCAAGATCTTAACTGTAAGATCTCCTTCGCCTCCCTGATTACTGTAACGTATTTTAGGCGGAAATAATGGCGATGAAGGAGGCCTTGTCGTGACTAAAGTATAATATAATATCCGAAAGGGATATCATCATCTTTACTAATAGTCAAGCCGCGATTAAATCCATAGAGTCGGTCACATTCAACTCCAAAGCTTTCCTGTGACATCAGTCAAATGTAAGGCCGATGAACCCTCCAGGCATAGCACAACTCTTACGAATCTACCCGAAATGGTGTGTCATATGGGCTTAGCCACATTTTTTAACCACTGTCGACTTTTTTGTATGATATTTCTGCATTGAATTTACACGTTCCTGTGTGTATGTACGCTAGACTGCAGCCTAAACGTCTGGATAAATCTCAAATGCATTCCCTATGCCTGTAAGAACAATAATTAAAATATGTACCTACTATTATTTGAACAAATAGAAATAGAAAACAACTCACCATATTTTAACACTTTCGTTAATTCGTTATATGTATGTAGTATCACATTTTTGTGTAGATGTATATATTACATTCGAAAAAAAATTTAACGATTCTTAGAAAAGTGTAAAAGTGGCGAACCTCTAGTGCCTTTACCCTATTTTATATTTAAAAAAAAAATTGACTAGACTATTTTCGGTGTAAATAATTCCACATGGGATATCATTAGTCTTCATCTGCATATGCAAGTGCGTACGAAACTATCTATAAACCTTCTGTGAGCTTTGAAATCATATGTTTAGATAAATATAATTAAAATACATAAATATCGTCTCCAGAGTATAAGTAAAAGAAAACAGCACAATATCATCTTCAAAGCCATTCCTCTGATACCTACTTTCTGACAAACAAATTGTTAAAGCAACAGTAGAGAGCAGACGTACGACTATTTATTCTCTTTTTTCTTTCTATTCCAAACTCCGCCTTGATTTACCAATGCATCGTTTGTTTAACTAGCAATATGGCCGCCTTAAAAGTATTGTTTACTTTCCACTTGTATAAAAAAAAAAAAAAAAAAAAAACGTTCAACACTCCAGAACATAGGTATGTATGTACGTATGTGCAAATCCCGCGTGAACTACTAGTGATGCTCGTTTACCTGTTCATATAATTCATTACGTTGTTGTCTTCTCTGAATTAAGTATTGTAAGTATGTACTTCATTGATGGCTATGCATAGTAAAATGTACCAAAACATTCAACAAATAAGCGGCGCCGGATTTTCCCAGATAGGTGAAAACAAGGAGCGCACATGGTATTCATGTAGAATAAGAACATTTTACATTAAATGCTTTCTAAATATTTTATTATTTTTGGGATTAGTTGAGCGTTATTACGTGCAATAAATGTAACCAAACGAATGTGTACACAAAGAATATTTTGAAAAGCAAATTGCCGACAACTGCTCCTATAGAAGGGTTAAAAGAAAAGAACAATTGAAATTAACAACATAGAATAGGGTTTTATTGTGAATAGCAGTAAAATGTATTAAGAGTATTCCAGGCTACTTCTATTAGGGATAATCAAAGTGGATAGCTTCCGTGGTTCAGGTAGAATATGTACATACATCATATGTCTTTGCTTTTTTTACATTATAGATATACTATGTAGATAAAGGCATTTCTAATAAAATAGGATGCATAATCGTCTACTGCCTGTTTGGTTCTATATTGATGTGCATGTCTTTATATGCTGATGCACAGTGCTATGTGAAAGAGTATTTAAGTATTTTCTAGAATACGAGCTTTGAATCCCAAGCACCGTAGTACAAAACACTAACCACTGTTCACGATAACCCGTTGAACGAAAACACATCCAACCATGTAGGTATTTGAAATATTTTAAAATGAATTTAACTTCGTATAATTTCGAAATGGAGATTTGAAACTGCTTTGTATCTTACATTATTACGAGCCTACTTAGATAATGTTTAGAATCGAATTCCACTCAATATTCATTTGTGTATATGATGACTTACATTATTTTTCACCAAAATTGTTAACAATTTTCGCAAAACGGCTTCAACGATTTCGATTAAATTTCACACTTAAGCTAGTATAAAGAGGTGCAATAATGACGTAACACATTTTGGTCAATAATTGTTATAACGGTATTTATGATTAATTTAGGCGATTTTCTTAAAATCATATTAATAGCTTTTGAAATTAAAAATGTTAAATACAATGTTTCCACTAAACTACAATGGCGAGGTATCTTCAAATTCACCCAAACCTCTTAGGTTTTGACATACATTATCGAGGTTTCGAAACCTATTTGAAATCTCCTCGAGTTCATCCGTCCCTAAGAGATTGTCAAATCGAATAAGCCTAAACATGAACTTCAGTTTATTTTGGTGTTCATTTTTAGCCGCCAAAATATTATATGTTAAAACAGCTGTGACTAGTGTTGGGACTCCTACCAATTATATTTTAAATATTTTTCATTTAGGTTATGTATTATGCATTACTTACATACGTATAAATTGTATGCATTGTTTAATTTGTATGTTGCACTTATCTTATGTTTAAAAAATCGACCACTTTTTGGTTTTCCCAATTTGCTCACTTTATAGTCCCAACACTGATAGGGACCGTCAACAAGCAATTGTTATTTTTTTTGATTCCCGCCACTTCAAAATGGACAGACAATGACATTCGAAACGATTTCGACTTGGTGGGAACGGCTTACTGACGTTTCGGCAAAAGTTCATCCAAACCTCGAGATTTGTTTTCGGTGGAAACATGGTATAAACTAGATTATAAATCACAAATAGCGATATTCATTCAGCATAATCAACTACCGATTAGCTTGATTTTAGTTTGATTATTTATTAATATGCAATTCGTTAATCATAATCATGCTTATTCTGTATTTCGAGTCGAATCGACATCTACTTGAATTTAAGGAAATGACAATTTAGGTCTGGATATCGATTGAGATTCGTTTATTGTTCATTTACTTACTAAGTTCAGGGCAACTCGAGTCGAATTAAATGTAATTTTTCGTCAAACAGAAATTGTTGTCGAGTCCGAAGTTACTGGAGCGGAGAAGCGATCTATCGTAGAAGAGATAGAACAAATATGTGCATACCTATGAGTACATGCATTTCATCCTCGCTTCTTTCATACTATATTATTGGCCAGTACATGTCATATACATTTGTACATCTTTACATGCAATATTTTGGTGGCAAAAATGCATGATAGCTGATTTTGAAAAAGAGATTCAGTAGATTTGTTCATTCGAAACAGAACAGAAGTAGAATGCCAAAGGTACATACGATTGAAATTTATTACTCGAGTGAAATCTGTCTCTAGCGAAATTGAGAATAAGGGTGGATAATTTTCTTTTCTAATCAACGTTGAGCAAATCAAAAAAAATCAAAAAATGGTACAAATTTTTTTTTTTCCGGAGGGTAGGTAAGAATCTTCAAAAAGACACTATGAGGATCGCCAGCGCGTGGTCATAGTAGTGTGGGATTCTTACCCACTAAAAAACCTCCCTTCAACAAACTATTGTATTTGTTGATTTTTATTTTTACTACAACTAAGTGTTTGACTAACCAAGCGGTTTTCTTCTCACGATATAAGAACATTTGGCAGGTTAGCTTCCCATTAGAAACTACTGCGTTTTTTCTTTACATGCGATTTCCATTTTAGCTTTGCATCAAGTGTCATTCCAAGGTACTTGTCCTCGTTTGCGAACGGAATTTGAATCGAGTTCGAAAAAATCGTCAAATTAATTATTTTCTTATAAGTAAAATTTACATGCATAGATTTGGTCTCATTGAGTGCGATTCGCCAAACTTTTGTCCATTCATTTACTCTATTCAATGTCTCTTGCAATTTTTCGGTAGTCTCTTTCACCGTTTTACCTACTGCCAATATAGCAGTAACGTCGGCAAAAGTGGCTAACTTCGTTTCTTCTCTTATATCGCAAGTGTATAATAGATATAAAAGTCGACCAAGAACACTTCCTTGCGGCATCCCAGCTAATATTTCTTTAAAGTCTGAATATTCATTTCTACATTTGACACGGAATACTCTATTCTTAGAAACTAAACTTGTCGTAATTTAAATTTTAAGCCTTCGTGCCAGACCTTGTCAAAAGCTTGAGAAACGTCAAGAAATACGATTGAACAAATCTTACTTTCTTCAAGAGATCTTTCAATTACGTCTGTTATTCTATGTACTTGTTCAACTGTAGAGTGCTTACTTCTGAATCCGAATTGATGATCCGGGATGAGATGCTTTTCTTCTATTATCGGCTGTATTCGTCTAATCAATATTCTCTCGATTACTTTGGATATAATTGGAAGAAGTGAAAATGGTCTATAAGACGAATTTCCATTTGGTGGTTTACCGGGCTTAAGAACGCAACTTTTCATTGGAAGGGAATATATTCAAGTCTAAGCGCGGCGTTTATAATAAACAGAAGCTTTATTAAAGCTTTTCTTGGCAGTTCTTTAAGAACTTCTCCCGTGATTAAGTGTATCCAGGAGTGGTATAAAAATGAGAAGTTAACTGTTTAGCTTTTTTATTATATATATTTATCTTTGTCTCGTACAATATAACATATTTTTTTTATTAAAAAAAAAAAAAAAAAAAACAGACCTTAAACATGTTCGAAAAAAGTCATAGAAAAATTTAAGTTTGTTCCAATTAATATGCACGGCACTGTAAATGGACTTTAATCTATGTAAGCTGTATATGCAAGCATACCAGTCGAAATAAGGAATATACATACAAATGTTTGTACACCTTGCATAAATGTTTATGAAGAACATGTGCATTTAGATACATAGTTTCAATTACGTATTCAACCTCAGTTCATGGAAATGGAAAGCATCGTGTGATGAGCAAATTCGAGTAAACTGTTTATACATGAATAATTTGATCACGGATTTCCATCTAACCCAGTGTGTGTTGATGCATATACATTAGTACACACAGGCAGAACTATGATTATTCTTGTTCATTCTTCAAACGAAAATGACGTTTGACGAGGTACACGTCTTATAAGCAAATATGGGACGTACATTATGTTGATATGTACGTTTTTTTAAGTATGTATGTATGTATATTGTATTGGAAATTTTATTTACATTATAGATTAATATGAAAATTATTTTTTTAATTTTTGAATAGGTCGCCTCATCGAAGAATAAATCGGGACCGAAAGTAGTTTAAAAACTTGTTGCACACTTATATTTGGAAATAATACATTTAACTTATGTTCCCATAAACAGCGTACATAAGACTGGAGATAGAATGGGCACTGGAGAACGACGAGAAGAGCCTAAATTTATTTAAAACTCACGGTTTTAGATTTCATCTACATATTTTTAAACGCAACGTCACCCTGTCTGTCCGTCCGTTAGTGAACTTATAACTCGAGAATCACTTCTCTGATTTATGTACAAGTTCTATAACAAATCAATTTTAATGTAATTTGCCTCATAAAGAAATACGATTAATGCTTTCATACAACTTAACACATTTTGATTAGACTGACGATAAGTATGTATACTCGCATACTGCTTCATTACTTACTTACTTAAGTCCTTCAACCCCTCGGAGAGCATAGCACGCCAATACTGCTTAATAGGCCTACACTAAATTTTTATTCACTAATATTTTGATCTAAGATAATAGACTGTTAATAACGTATTTAAAAGAAAACTATAAAAGAAGTCCAAGACTACACAGCTATAACAAATACACAAACACTCCCTTGTCTCCCTAAATGAATAGATGTTGGTTGCAAGCTTTCTTTTTACTCGAAAAATTTGATGACAAATCCATTCAATAGCTTATCTTAATAAAAAAATAAAAATGTACTGAAATCGCCTTTAGTTTCTTTAGTAAATGTAACAACCTCGTGTTTGTAGTCAACCAACAATGCCTTCCGAATCCCAGAAAATCAACTTTACTGGCGAATCCGACAACTTCAAACTTTTACCGAAAGGGTTAACCTTTCTGCAGCACTATATCGCTTCCTTCTTTTTATTTAGTTTCATATAAAAAAGGGGTGCTCAATCTTCGTTACAGAGTCCCAAAAAGTGTTTTGATGCATCCATTCATTGGTACTATGTATTGATTATCTCGTAACTGAATTAGATCATTAAGCTGAAACTTGATATATGTTCATACATAAATATGTATATGCATATACCCATATAAGTTTTCAATTAGTACCATATTGAGTAATTGCACCTACCCTACGGTAGGTGTTTGCACTGAAAAAATACGATTGCTCACTGAAGTTCAAATCATGATCACGTTAGAGCGCATTCATACTCACGAACACTACTATCGCAATGATAGCAACTGCTGTATGACTAATGGCAGTGGTCTCCACTGAAGGAAAATGCTGGGCGATAATTTGATTAATTTTTTTGAACATTGCTCACCTTCAGGGAAGCGCAGGAGAATGACATAACGTAATAGTTTTTTTGCTTTTGTAGGAGGTATTTAAGATGATATGAGCTGCTCAATTCACTGTTACTCCTTATTCATTGTGATGTCTAACGTAACAAAATACAGTAGAATTCGCTTATAACGACGCCTGATGTGTCCTGTCTAGGCACTAAACACAATAATATGGCTAAATTAGACGCAAATTCTCTTGTGTTGCTGTTTACATTTCGGTCGTTATATCCGAATTTCATGAGTCGTTATTTAGTAAAAAACCAAACATTAGCTTTTTACTTCATCCTTATGACCGAAATGTCGTGACAACAGAGGTCACTATATGCGAATTCTGTATTTGCCTACTGAGACTTGGCCAGAAAAAAATACGTATTAACTTAAAACATACGGGAATGTTACAATTGGTGTGGAGCGTATCGTATGATTCCCAATCCATTTCTAATGATCGCCAATTCATTGCCTTACATTATTGTATAATATTCACATAAACATAACGAGCACAAGCTACTACGACTTTCCGCTATATTTTTTTTAGTTCGTTATAAAACTACTTCAAAAGTCTTGAAAACTTTTTAACACAGAGACGTATCTCTCAAGAAACTAAACAATACATATTACCGTCGGGCGTCTGGGTATTGTCTGCAGAATGGGCTGGGAAAACTGCCGTTTTATATAAAGTTGTAACACGTTTTATATTAGTATGTTATACTGTTATGTTATTTTGGTAAAAACTACACACTATTTGGTCCATTTGTTTTCTAAAACACAAGAAGGGTATAAAAAGGTTGACACATCATAGTTTCTAACATAGAGAAATATTGAAGATAGACCTCTTAACCCGCCACTGGTGACGACAATTTTACTTACATTATTCATGGCCCCAGTCTCCGCACCGGGTTTTCAACCGAAGATTTTTCAAACCATTTTATAGAACAGTTAATTTAGTTTGTATATACATATGTATATGTTCTTCGACATTAAAAGAAATATTTTTCATCAATCTAAGTTCGTTTATTTCGCTATTAAAATCCATACAAGTTTTGTCTTGTATGAACACCAGTTTTTGGGTCTTGAATTTTGTGCTAGATTGCTGAAATTCTTTATACGAAGTCTATGTGATAAAAAATATAATAAAAGTTTAAAAATTTAAATTAAAGTCTGTTTAAATTAAAATCTGCCCACCTTTTTTTTTTTATAATCTATTTATATACATATCTATATATAAATAAATAAACGAAATTTTGCATTGTACCGCATGATTTGATGATTTTGGACGATGTAAAGGTGGAAAATTTCAGATAATTGTCTGCCGGGGCAGCTAGTCTATATATGTATAGGTAAAACTCGATTTGCGCACCATGTAAAACTTAGGCCATTTGAGGAAATCGAGAATGTGCCGAATTCGAGTGCTCTCAAAATGAGTACAAAATAGAGATGACTTAAAGAAATTCAAAACCAAAAACAAGAAAATGGGTTTGAGTGGTAGATTTTTATTTTATTTGTGCGCGATTCGAGCATTTGCGAGTATTGTGCAAATCGAGCTTTGCCTCTATATAATACTCATAGAATTTTGTTGATACTAACTAAGTCTATAAATGGTCCATTCACATATCGTTCCTATTTCTCCGTTTAATCTCCCATTGTATTATTGGGTGGGAGAAGGCTAAGTACATAGCTTAATGCCATTCAATTTCGTATACGATTTATGTGTAAACATTCAATAGAACGAGGGATTTACCATGTCACAGAGTAACGCGGTAAAACTTTAACAAAATGCTGTTTGTTTTTATGACGTATGCATGAAAATTGTAAGAGCTGCTTGCGAAATTGTTTAAGAGATGGGAGATTTTTAAGCTGCTTACAAATTTTGTAAGCTGAATTTTACAAAGCGGTCAATTGTGGCCACTATAAATGGTCTTACTGTTTTGTCTGTATTCTTGCGTACATAGGAACATAACATACACAGAGACCCAAAAGGCAGAATTAGTTATTTGAGCTTTTCTAACATTGTAATCAACGATGCCAGATGTTGCGAATATTTCCCAATTTGGTGTATTTTCCATTGGATGGGAATTATCTGGAAAAGTGGTCTCAAAATGGGGAAAAAGCTAGATAAATATAAACAAACAATTACATTTTATTATTCTACATATTACAAGAGCTGGTAAAGTCATCTTATACAGTTTTAAAATAATAACCACCGAAAATCAGATGAAAGTTTCACGTATTCACTAAGTTCTACAAACTATGTTGAAAGTGATTACAGATTTTACGGAAATAAATAAATAGAAATACGGAACAATTTTCGATTTAACACAGTCTTGAATCTTTCAGTGATAACCGTTTGATGTATAATAGAAAACTGGAACCCTGGAACCCTTTATAAGTATGTAAGTTAGACATGATACATAAAATTAATTTGGATGGTAGAAACTTTTTTATAGTCTGAAAGAATAGTGTCCGGCATAAAGAAATATTGAAGATAGATCCAGTAATATATTTATGAATGATCAGCATCACTTGCCGAGTCGATTATGCCCGCTCCAGACGGATTGTAGCATTTTCATATATTCATATTTCATATTTTCATGATAAATTGACAGAGCAGTCCGAGTAAAAAGAAAAGCGTAACAATATTTAGCAAATTGTCTGACTTTGTCAGCTTACATATTTACATTGCATTTAAAAAAAAAACTACTATTACCTATGTCTATCAGATAGTTAATTTTTTTAAATTTTTTGGTAACTTACAAACTACACATAAGAGCAAAAGACAATATGCAAAGAATAAAAAAAATTGGGCAAGTGCGAGGAGGGCCTCGTGCAATAGTGTTCCGGACATTTTATATTGTCATTTAATAGAGGGCAATATTATTCATATCCTGAATAGGCACACGTAAAACTGGTTTTGATATGAACGATGTAATGCCTAGTACGTAGGTATGTCCTAATAATACTATGTTGAGATTCCAGTCCATTTTAACTTGCACTTTTGTTATAAAACATGTATTGAATTCGTGCAAGAATTGGAACTCGAGATATTAAACAATTCTGAGATTACGTTGATAGAAAAGCTCATTATACTGTGTCTGCCGATTTTGTTTGTCTGTCTGTATGACGAGTGAATCAATTTGTTTCAAACTTCATTGCATGGCTCCTATAGGGGACATTGAAATTTTTGTTCTGGCCCTAGTCTTAGAGTTCATGCACGTAGCGCCATTTTCACAAACAAAGACACTGGCAATACTTGACATGCGAAGGAGTACAGCATTTAGAGTTTTAAAAATTTAAGAAAAAAATATTTTTGAACAAAAAAAATACAAAATTCAAAAAAATAATAGTTTTTTAAACTTATTTAGTTTTTAATAGCAGCATAGAGCTAACATATACGATCCATTCGTGCAAATGACTTTGTTTTTGAAAAATCGAAATCGAATGAGGTAGCAGCAAGAGAAGAGAATATAGGGAAGTCCATGCGCTCTTCTAAAATCTGTAACTCGGGAACTACTTGGCCGATTTGGATGAAACTTGAAACTTGAGCAAATCGTAGTATCAGAATGATCTACTGTAAAAATTATTTCGATAACATAAAAACTGGGGGAGATACAGTGGGCTAACTAGATACCCCATTTTTTAATTTTTCTCAGGAAATATATAAGATACAGAAATTTTCGTACTCTATTCACCCTGGGGGGTGGGGGTGGGGGGGGGGGGGGTTCAAATGTTTGGAAAGCTTTTTTGTTCAACAAATTTTGTCAGAAAAAAATATTTCTTACCCTTGCAAAATTCTCTTTAAATTGTGTTCCGTCTTTCCTTTTAAGGTCCGGAACACTAATAACTTTCCATGCTCTGCCTGCGAAAAGCGCGTGTGTTCATAACACAGTATTCAGTTACAAAAATTCCACCAATAAGTAAATCAAGAAAATAGTAATAGTAGTGTTAATTAAAAAAAAAATGAAATTATAAACAAAAATAATACCATGTCCCAAAATAACAAAAAAAAAAAAAATATTTTATTGTGTACTATTGATTTCCATACAAAATATACGAAGATCTAGCCAGACCTATTCTATTGATGGGAAGGTTTTAAAACATCCATCCATTGATAGAAGGGTTAAATGCAGTGATCGGGTAAAAACACTAAAGTACACTATCTTCGTGTTCTGTTACTACATTTCCATTACAAAAATACCTAGTTTACAAACAGATAAGGCACAGATAGTACTTGTGCTCTCCAGATCAGGTATATGTTTGGCTATTTTTACAATGGAAATACAGTCACAGAACACGAAGGTAGTGTATTTTAGTGTTTTTACCCAATCTCTGATTAAATGTCTGTTTATTGAATAAATATTTTCGAGTAAAATTTTGTTGTATCGTTAGTACCAATTTTAGCCAATCTTATAGGATTACACCAAATTAGTCCAACATCGTCAAAGCCTTTCACAAAAATATAAGTAAAGTACCGTTAAAGCACTTGTAACTTTATAGTATTCGCAATTAGTATCTTAATAGTCTAATGTGAGGATTTTAATGAAATCGTTAAATCGGTATTTTATCCAAATTGGCCATAAATACGCCGAGAATAACTTTTGGCAAAAATGTGGCAAGTCTTCTTACGGTTAATTTTTTAATGTAAAAATTTAGGTGAGAATTGCATGTGATATGATTTGATTAGAATTTCCTAATCTAAATTGAATATGAGATTAAGTCAAAATTGTAAGAGCTATTTTCGAAAAACAGTTTTATGAGAATCTTAAGTAAAGTGCCGATAATATTATGGCTAAAACAAAAATAAAATCTTTGCCTCTATACCACATGAAGTTTGATCGAAATTCGTCCACCTAAGCCCAAGCAAACTTTATTTCCAATATCTAGTATAACTCCATATTCATATCTGTGAAATATCTACACCACGTTCCTGTTATGCAATCGATAATTCAGAAAGGAGTACCTGCGTCAGAGGCTGATAAAATAAAAATGATAAATAAGTTGTATTTTACCCAAGCGGATTTCTAAACTTTTTTTTTTCTTAAATTTTAATCGCGTCGTGTTTACTTCAATTTGAACTTTCTAATAACTAAATCAGTCACCAGTCCAAACTAAACCAAACCGAACAACCCTATCAAACATAAATATTATAAAGAACCCATAGCTTTATCTGAGACTGTTGAGGTTCCCATGCTATTGTATACGATAATCAACACAAAACACTAACCTGACACCTGATGTGTCTCTCAGCGCTACCTGATAGTCAAAAGAGGAGGGATAAACTTGTTCAATGGCAAGCATCATGTCCAGAGAGACACGAAACGATTTATTGATTGGTTGAAAACTAAGCAGACGTGTGCATGGCCTGGAGGTGGGATCAAAGTAAAGACGTTTCTCTGAAGAAAACAAGTATTCACATTTTTTCAACCGAATTAATATAGTTCCATAATATGATTTGCGAAGTCGGTAGCCGGGTGTGCACCACTTGTTGAATGTCGGATCTATTATATTTCTAAACCTTAACTTATTTTTACGGTTGTTTTCGTGTCCTAATATTAAAAAGAAAATAATGTTTTGAAAGGAAATAAATTATTGTTTAAGTGTTAATGTTCATCACTAAAGGTACCTACGGCTGTTTAAATTGTGCGTGTGCATTGCAATTCACATTCTCTTCATAATAAAGAGATTAACATGCTTTTATCAGAAAAAATGCGTTAGTATACAAATTGCGAATTTATTAGGCGTGAGAAGTGAAACAACTAAATAACGTAATTTGTGAATTGGATACATAGTTAACCTAATACAACAGTGATAACGCCTTCTATTTATTAATCATTTGACAGAAGTATACTAATTAATTACGGTTTGTTTAAAGAATTTAATACTGGGTACTAGGTTGCAATTTCAAACAATAATATACATACATATGTAATAACTTGGTTTTATGAGATGATTTTATGAATGGTTGGTGTTTTATGGTACTGCAATTGTTTGTATATAAATTATATATTCGACCAGTTAATTGTGCGCCTAAATTTAAATCATTGCTCTAGCATCAATAATCCGCGAACTTAATTTAAACTGAGGCGCTAAGTGTTGTGTGCTTTTACCAAAAAATATTTTTAGCCAAATCTGTGTGAAAATGCGTAAGTATATTGTGCAATACAAAAATATAACTTTGGTATACATTTCAAATAGTGCATTCATATTACACTATTAAAAAGTTCGCATGCCAACTCCTTCGTATTTGTTCCAAGTCTTATATAAAAGTACATATACATATTTGTAATTATATAACAGCTATTTTTGAATAATAAATTAAATATGTTTAACTAATGTAATTGAACTTTTTTAATATAATTTTGCAAGAAAAATATTTCAACTACACTTAAAACCTAGTAATAATTTTAATGATATATATGAATAAAATGCGGAAGCGAAAGAATTCTTAAGATTTTTACAATTCGAAACAACAAACATACTTTATTTCTCTGGAACATAATAGGATTAGTTGCATGCACATAGGTAGTATATGTAAATGTGAGTACCACGAACCCGGAGAGTTACTGATAGTTGGCGAAATCGGCTATATTTAACCCAAATCTCTTGCATAGCACTCATTTACACTTATAAGTCTCCCTTTCTAAATAGATATTTAAATTTTGTTAAGAAAATTTAGAAAAAAATAAATTGAAACGTTCGGGTTGGGTGTTCCTTTATATTAACTTCTAATCTTATGTTGCACCTAAGTGATAACAGTTAATGAATGACATATGGATATACCAATATTTTAAGAACAAACATATGATACGATTTTAGAGGACATGGCTCGACTAGACTTTCGGTAATGTACGAACGTATAATGTTGTAATATTTATTATTCGTCTCCAACGTCTGGGTGTACAAAATTGCTATATAGTACGTATATGCACATATACTTTTCTTCTAAAATCTCCGAAAGAAAAACTATTGGCAAGATCTAGAAGAGGCACTCAGCGCCAAAAAAGCCTAACCACAAAAAATTCAAAATGTAAAATTAAAAGAAAAGCAATTTAAAACACACTTTTTTTTTAACTATTTCTTTTTATTTTAAGAGCTTACTTTGTTTTATTCTGGTTTTTTATCTTAAACTAATGCAATGCATATGTATATTTTATTTAAAACAAGTTGTTTTAGTGTATAAAACATATATACATACATATATATATATTTTAGTCTATGATTGGGCCAAATTTGGTTTCGAAGTTTTCTTGCATTTTGTATAGGGAAAGACAAGTTCCACAATAATAACAGCACAGTTCCATATTCGGCATATGCTATTCTTGTGTTTTATACATTTCAACATTTCGGTTAGATCTGGATAGTTAGTTAGGTTGGTAATGTGGGTTAGGTTGTTTTGGCGCTGAGTGCCTTAAGTCATCATGATTGTGGTTCGGTCTTCTTCTCAGTCTCGGCTGGGATTCGAAAATCCTCGTGGCTGGAGCATTGTTGTCCATTCGCTCGATGTGACCGAGCCAATGTAGTCTACATCCACACCCTGGTACAGCTCATAGAGTTCGCGGTTGTACTTTCTACTCCATTTTCCCTCCTCCTCGCATAAGGGACCTAATATCCGACAAGGTATTTTTCGCTCGAAGGTGAACAATATTTCCTCAGCTTTTTTACTTATTGTCTAGTACTCGGCTCCATACAGCAGGACTGGTAAAATGAGCGTTCAATAGAGCATTAATTTGTTCCGTTGAGTTAGGAGTTTTAACTCCAGTTGTTTGCCAAAGCGAAGTAACAGCGGTTTGATAGGGTTATTCTTCGTCCGATCTTTACAAAGGTGTCATTTGTAGGATTTATATTTGTTTATACATACTCCTTAACTACCTCGAAAGTATAGTTATTAACAATGACGATCTGCCCAATGTTTTGGACAGATAAATTGATGGTTGATAACATATACTTCGTCTTGTCCTCGTTCACTTCAAGACTAACTCGTTTCGCCTACTCATCAATTGCCGTAAACGCCTCTACGACAGCTTACCGGGATCTTCCGATGATGGCAATATCATCTGCGTATCACAGTAGTTGGAAGGATTTGTAAAATAGTTCTTTCCGTGTTGACAACTGCCCTACGCACTATCTGTTCCAACACTATACTGAAGAAATTACATGACAGTGCATCTCCTTGCCTGAATCCTGAGTCCACGTTTGGAAGAGCTCAGAAGCGTAGTTTCCAAGTTGCACAGAGCATCGCGTGTTTTCTAGCGTTACGCGACACATCTGGATAAGTTCTGACGTTATCCCGAATTGGGCCATTGCCTGGTAGAGCTCATGACGATGAATGCTGTCATAGGCGGCTTTAAAGTCGATGAAAATGTGGTGGGTTTCGACTACAAATTCGTTGGCATTTTCCAGGATTTGCCTGAGTGTGAAAATTTGGTCTATTGTCGATCTGCCTGGCTGGAAGCTACACTGGTACGTGCCGATTAATGTGTTGCAGAAAGGCTTAAGACGTTCACACAATGCGTTGGATAGGGTCTTATAAGCGACATGTAACAGGATATGCCTCGATAGTTCTTAAAAGACATAGGATTGCCTTTTTTTTTAAGATGGGGCATACGAGTATATAGCTGATACTCCAGTCGTCTGGCATACGTTCCTCCTCCAATCGCTTTATTAATGGCTATAGGTAGCGGAAGAAGTAGATTCCCATTAAGATGATTTCATTTAATCTATATAGTTGGTGTTCTATTAGGTTTTTGTTTCTTAAGATAACTAGCCTTAAATATTTTATATTAATGTATATTTTCTGGAAATCGACATCTTAAAGATTGTATACAAATTAAGATCCGCCGGAACTTCTCCAACAGCACGTGATATCCTTTCAAAAGGCTTTGCTCCGGTTTCTACCAGGTTACTTTCTTATTTTTCGAACTCTTATTTTATATAGTGGCTTCTAAATTCTAGTGCTCCACCAGAGCAAAATTTTGATTCTTTTCATTCTGAACAAAGAAAATTTTTATTGCGATTCTTATGAAAGAGAATCGTCATACTCATATAAAAAAAACTTTATGTCTTAGGACTTAGCACTAATATAGTCCCTATCATTCTTATCGAGATACGGTTTCTTATAAGGGGTTATGAACTCTTTTAAACTTATTATTCGCCTGGTGAGGAAAAGAAAAGGATATGATTGACCTCTGTACGTCGGCTTTAAATGATTGAATGTTGTAGTGATGAGGTAAATAGTCCTCATTAATGTAGTGCGACTTATGAACGAATCCCTGTATTTGAGTAAACGAACGAACTTGTGCTTGTGGGTGATAGTTTTAAGGGGTGGAAGGCAATTGGCTATTTCGCAGGACAATTTTTTATCTTTATTTCAAGAATATTTTTAGACATGAGGGACTTTTACCTCTACCTATATCCTTCTACTTCTTCTACCTATTACCTATAACTTTTGAACATAATACTGTACCCGATCTAGAATGTGCAGAGCGCTTTTGGGTGCACCACACCAGACGTGAGCGTTATAATTATTTCAACTGGGGCGCTTGAAGGTCTAATAAATTGAGGCCAGATTAGGGGGGCCAAAATGTTCTCTCGCCGCTTAAAGATTCCTAGACATTTTGCAGTAGTTTTGGCGACCTCAAATGCGTGCTATGTCAATGGTTATTAATACACATACCGAGAATATCATATCGTTCCCCTTCAAATTCATGGAAAATGATGGCTACCTTTTAGTGCGAGAAATAATAACAAAACATTTATATCACGGTAATGTGACCCACGTAATTTTGCATTTAGTCAAATTGTATAGCCTTAAACTGAACTTACATATATATTTTATGTACTATAAATGCAAAATGATTCGAATTGGGGTCTAACATTGTCTTTTCCGTCTATGTATTTTACATAGACTCATGTGTCATAAAACTAGAGTCTCACAATGTTTAGCCGTCATTTGTAGATATGCGCATATGTATACCTACCAACCATCACGTTAAGTTCATTTATTCACCTTGTGTTCGAATTAAAAAAAAATATGTCGGGTATAAGTTCGTGTTCTATTGATTAAAGTGTGTGCTTTTTCCTTAAACAAACAACAATTACAGGTTGCCTCATACAAATACAAACATTTGGGTAGCAACATTCGAGACAGTCTGAGATTAATCAAATTCCACTTGAAATGTGTTTACATAAATCTATTCAGATGCTTCGGACTCCATGTTGGTTTCATTTCGTGACTTCAATATTTGTTATTCAAGTACATATATACATTCATTTATAACCTGTAATTTATTTTTACTAAAGTTCTTAGTTCGTACGTTTAAAAACCAAATTGTATTTTATTACCAAAAAAATGTTGATTCCCTTGATTGATTTCTGAACGTTATTGGCGGTCATGTGCTTTTATTTATTTTCTCAATTTCTTAAAAAAAGCAGTAAAATATATAAAGAAATACAAATAGTAAAGAAAGAATGACTAAGAAACCAGTTTGCTTTGAATGACTGAATGAGATGAGTTAGAATTTAACCCAATTACGCATTAAAACCCATTGGTTCAAAGTCAACAACTACCTATAAGAAGAAGGTTCACAGCTTCTTCTCCCTGGGGAATCAATTTAACATTCTTAAAAAAAAGAAACACTGAATAAGATGTCGGCATATTTGACGTATTAGTATACCTACAGAAAGTTAGCCGTCTCTACTTCAAAGGAAACCGCGAAAAGCGGGCGTTGTGATCATAATTTTATTGATTTATTGCAGATTATAAAGTCTGTAAAGCTGAATACTCAATGCTCAACTCTGCATTAGGTAAAAGGATAAGTGTTTATATTGCCTTAGGCCAATAAATTCCAATTCATTTGCTTTTGAACAAATTTAATTGTTGAGAATTTCTAAAGCCTTTGGAATTTATGTAGGAAAATTCATTTTTTGGCTGTTTCTTTCACTTCCTCATTTTAGAAATTGTGCATATCTATCAACCGTAGTGCACCAAAAAATCAATTTACGTCTTAAATGCAAGCAAATGCTTATACATTAAAAATCTACATATGTATGAATTGAATAAGAAAAGAAATCCAAATCTTAAACGTTATGCTACCTTATTACTTGCTTTGTAATTCAATTGAGATGGCTTCTTCATCAAACTACTTTTGCCGAATTGGAATCTTATACCAAAATCTGAATATAGTTACGAATAGTTGAAGCAATATATAACTTCTTTCTCGCATATCGAAATACAAGCCACTCAATTTCAACACATCTCTCAATGCTCCAATGCCAAAAAAAGCAACTAGCTGCATACATACATACATACATATGTTGTCAATTGAGGTCCAAGAAAATGGGTCTGTGGACGTCAGTTATAATGACTATACAGATTAGGCTCATTTGTGAAATCAAATATCTAAGAGTATCCCTGTAATAAGAATGCTTCTTTAATACATCAGGACCATTTAGTCCTCTTCACAACTTTGCATTAGCCCTTTGATACATATATATAAACATAATAACGGCGATTAAGGATGTATTATCGTGGCTAAAGTATAATGTGATCTTAATAAATAAATATAAGGCCATAAGCAGCTTCTCACATGTTGTATGTGTCATAAATTTCTGCACATAAAGAAGGGACCTATCGTTTTATGCAGTATCCGAAGGGCAGATGGGTTTTGAAAAGCTATCTCGTGACGCTTACAAGAGGTGGGAACAGGAAAAAATTCGAGCTTGGAACCCCATGCACAGGAGTCCAACACACTAACGACTGAGCTACGGTACCCGATTATGATCTCTTAATAAAATGTCGGAACAATTCTATATTTATCTATTTGAAATTTACACGGCCGATGAGCTGGCTTGGAATGACAAAACACAATCTTAAAATGTCTCTACATGTTGCTACATATAGACTAGTAATCAAATCAAATGTGATAAGAAAATATTTACTTTGTATATTCTGACCACTATGGGCGTGCACAATATTTTTAAATAATGTTTGTCAAGCTTTTTCTCTTCAACAAATTTTTTCAGAAAAAGTTCTTTATAATTTCATATGTCCCCTAATTGGGAAAAGAAAATGTATTTGTTTGTCATTCATACAAGGTTCCAGAAATGCAAATAGTTACCAACGCTTTGTTCAATCCACAAGTTTTTGTCTTTTCTTTTTTAGCTCCGGAACATGAATATCTATATACCTGTACATACATACACTTATTTTCATAAAAAAAACGAAATAAACGTCAACACAATTGAAAAAAATAAATACTAATATTAGAAGAACTACATATGTATGTTCTAATATAACATTATACCATATATTTGGCAACTATCGTCATATTACGCTTTTTGTGTCATATTTATTTGGAAAAATTGTATATTTATGTACGTATTATTATGTACTAGTGTAATAACACATTTAGCAATAAAATACAGAGTAAGATATGTTGATAAAATTCCCGTTTTAGTAATTTTATAAAAATATTGAAACACAAATTCTTAAAAAAATATATAATATATTGGTGAGGATAGCCCTATAAATGAAATAAATAGGGTGACAAACGATCCGTTACAGACGGATTGTAACATTTTCGTATGTTTTTCTTAATCCCCGAATAAAAGCTTATACATTAATACTTCTCCGTTATATATCTTAACATCGAGTAGAATCATAAGAAAATCTGGGCTCTCATCGCGCATTACGACAATCGTCCGACGATATCTTTTGTCGATAGTTTTTCTTCACGTAACATTAAATATCACTATCGCTTAGGCGATATCCTTTTGACGATTCAACTCTTGCTTCACGTAGCCCCAGAGACTGTCAAACACTATCACCAAGACGACATCGTCTACGCGATAGATAAATGATTCAACGAAGAAATGTTTCATCACTATCTAAAGAAAAAAAGTTAGTGCTGCACAAGCGAAGAGCTTTTAAGGAGCAGCAGACTCTTTATCACATCTTTATCTCTTTCAAAAAACTAAGTACACTGTAAATAATAGTTATCAAAACAAATCGTGTTTCTTTTTTCGTTCAGAGCGTACTCTATGAGCACAGAATAAATTGGCTGATCATTCAGGGTAAAAGCTGATCACCACCACTTTTCGCATTTGACAGAAGGGAAAACAAAAGAGTAAAAGTAAATAATATCCTAATAAAGGATAATTACATTTATTATTCTTTTAATATCTATGAAAATGGCCCCGGTTAGCATATAACATATGGTTGATAATCAAATCACAGCTAAGTACTGAAGTGTGTTTCATAAACAATTCAGAGCGCTTGAGCACGCTTGGTTCAGAGCATGCTCGATGGGCTCGAGCTCGCCTAATGTCAATTTTCTCTATTGCTCTCAAACTTTCTACAAAACAAACGATAGACGACACGATAATGATAGAGATACATGAAGCAAACTACAGACGTCATCGTTCTTTGCTATCGTTTAGACAACAATTGTCTTAAAAGTTACGTGATGAGAGCCCTGTTTTTACTTGCACCTATAATATTGGGCATGTTTTGTATTCGTGCAAACATTCAATCTCAAGAAGCTCAAATATCTTAAGAGAATTATAAGGGGTGGAATGCTTTATACAACTACACTAAAGCGGCAGTGCGTCGCAACACATGTATTTTGGACGGTAATATTTGAGTGCAATTATTCTTAAAGTTATTATTAATTTACTAATTTAAATAATTTATGATACTCAAATTATCAATCTGCGTGACGACATAAAGCTAAACCATAAACGCCTTTGTAGAAATGTTTGCAGCCACAATCAATCAACTCAGCTCACCTGACATAATAAAAAGTAGAAGCACAATGTACATATGTACATTACATAACTAGTCTTCTGCAGATAAGCCCCTAAGGCTTTGCAGATATTTGTATCAAAATGATAATTACTTATATTAATAAAGAATTGAATATAAAAAAGAATCCTTATTATTAAAATGTAGACAATCCAGACAGGGCTTTTGAGAATTATTGTTTTATGTATTTTGTGACTTCGTTGGTGTTTTTTTGAGGACCAGGCTGGTAGGTAATACCTATTCTGAACTACGTACAGCTATCTGAGATGCACATGAACCTTAAGTCTACAGTGCAGTGGGCTGTATATATAAAAATATATATAAAAATAAGTGGTATTGTGTTTGACATTGATGTTTTCTCTAATGTGCGAATCGATTTTGTTTCTTAAAATTTGCCATGAAAGCTAACGTCAACACCAAGGTTTGTATGTCTATAGCAAAAAAAAAAAAAAAAATTGGGCAAGTGCGAGGAGGGCCTAGTGCAATAGTGTTCCGGACATTTTATATTGTCATTAAATAGAAGGCAATATTATTCATATCCTGCATAGGCACACCTTTTACTGGTTTTGATATGAAAAATGTAATGTCTAGTACATAGGTATGTGCTAGTAATACTGTGCTGAGATTCCATTCCATTTTAACCTGCACATGTATTGAATTCGGGCAAGAATTGGAACTCGAGATATTAGTCAATTCTGAAATTACGTTGATAAAAAAGCTCGTTATAGTGCGTCTGCGGATTCTGTTTGTCGGTCTGTATGACGAGTGAACCAATTTATTTCAAACTTCATGTTAGGGAGCTATTGCATGGCCCCTAAAGGGAATATTGAAATTTTTGTTGTAGCCCTACTCTTAGAGTTCCTACACATAGCGCCATTTTCACAAACACGGAGTTTCAAATGTTTGGCACATATATGAATATGAAGCCCTTGCAAAATTCTCTTTAAATTGATATGCCACATGATGGGGAACAAAATTATTTTTTGCCCTTCATACAAGGTGCACAAAAAAGGGCTCCCAAAATGAAATTCGTTGCCGCCATCTTGTGCGGGCTTCCACATAATGTAAACATAGCGAAAGTTTCAGCTCTCTATGTCTAACGGTTCAAAAGTTACAGTGCTGTGACAGACTGACGGTCAGACGGACAGACGGACAGACAGACACCGTATCAAACCCATAAGTGTTCCGTCTTTCCTTTTAAGGTCCGGAACACTAAAAAATGAGAAGGCAACAATCCGTCTAGAGCGGAGCGTATGATACACTATTTCTTTCCTGTTAAAATACTGAAAAAAATGACCTCGTATACAAAATTTCATCGACTTAGCTCAAAATTTAAGCTCAATCCACTCTGCTATTGATGCTGATCATTTATATATGTACTTTATTGGGTTTATCTGTAATATTTCTCTATGTTACAAACTATGTATCACACTTAATATACCCCCAGGATAGGGTATAAAAACAAGATTTTTATGCAGTAAGGTTTTTGTATGAGTGGAACGAATATTTTTTTAAATTCTATTTTTTTGGGCTAAGTCGAAGAATTTTTGTATACGAGATCCTTGAAAAAGTAAGCAATACAAGTGTAAACATTTTTAAAATCCGTCCACTGACATGCCCACTTTTAAATAAAATCACTTTTCTAGTATTTTTACAAGAACCTCGAAAAAACTTTCTTAAGTAAGTTTACACCAGCGTTTATTGGCAGTTTTCTTAAAAAACAGTATTTCTTCGATTTCATGAGAAATTTATAAAAAAAATTGGCACATTCTTTGGCAGATTGAACTACATATGTCTGTATATATTATAAGATTATAATACATATTATTAGCCATGTCTTAATTATACATAACTGTGTAAGTGACGTAAAATTGATCTTTTTCCCTACTTAATACACTATTATCGTTACTCATTATTTCTTTTTTATCTAATGCAGTAATTATTTACATTTTTAAAAAAATCTACTAAACTGGTTAAAAATTAAAGGCGGAAGTGGGAAAAACAGGCATTTTGCCACTAGGTTTTATATAGTACATATGTATGTATGTTTAGTATTGATCAAAATAATAGGTATTAAGGTATAATATTGATGAGCATATGCAGTAGATCCATTTCCTGTAATTTACTGTGCTGCAGGTCTTAGTGTGAGGGAATGTCAGTTTTTACTGGATCAAAATAATAGGTAAATCCTGCTTATCTGTTATTTTCATTATTTTTTATTTGGAAAAACTTAAATTTTTTGATATTGGTCTATAATTTCAATTTCATTACAATTTTTATTATAAATGATCAGTATTATAACTTTTGCGTAAACTGGGGCATAAGATCGAATTATTCCCGGTATTCCAAGTAGCAAGAAAATTTTGCTTATAATTTTTAGTGCGATCTCCTAATCTGTGTTTTTGAGGTGGACATTTTATAGCAAGTGTGGATACAATGTACAAAAGGATCAATATTTCCGTTAGTTTATCAGATCCAGTATAGCGGCTTAAAAAAACTTGATTCTATAGAAAATTACTAAATTTTTCCTTTCCTTAATACAATGGGGATAATTCTTTACAAATAGGGTAACTTAGTTAATGTAAAATCAAAAAATAAAAAAAAATACACATTTAAGATTTTTTCCACGCGATCAAAGCCGCGGGCGATTAGCTGTTATAATAAGAAGCCTGTATTTGTTCTGGCTCAGATAAATTCTACTTTTCTGGTTGATACATACATATACTCGTATATATATGTAGCCCAGTAGTTCTTGTTGGCTAGTCTTATATAGTGGTATCACCCCAGAGTCGTTCTTATATAAAATTCTGTAAGGGAACTTCAAAAAGTAGAATCTGTTAGGTATCAAACTGATAAAATAAAAAGCTGACTATTATATTTGAAATTTTTGTTGTTGTAAATGTGAAATGTAGAACTTATGAAAATGATATAATGTGGAGCAGATCGTATGATACCCTTCCCTATTGCTATAGATAGAAAAACAATATATTTGCTAAGACTTTTTATAAGAAATCTGTTCCAACGGATTGTACCATTTTCAAATGTTTTTTATTGTCTTCTAGTTTTATTTTGGCACTAAATAGAAGGATATATTATGTCTTCAAACGGCATGTAATGATACGTACTGTAAATCCAGTATATTTAGTTCATATAATTTTAATTGTTTTATTACTCTTGAATCAAGCTTACAAAATATGTATTTACAAATGTTTTTATTAATCTGACTCTGTGTCCAATCCACCAAACTATATTGACTTCAGACTAACATCGGGTGAACATTTTGTGCCTACATATGCTGGAAAACCTAGACCCATCGCTCGTCCTTTGGGAAATTTTTTAAACGCCACTCGTCTAGTTTTCGCTTTGCATAGCCGAATTTGTCAATGAATGCCGAAAAGTTTGTATCCATATTAAACAATCCCCAATCCGTGTAAAGATCCCAATGAATTTCTCATTGTCGACCAGTCAGGGAATAGTTTCCAGACGATACACGGGAACTTTCAAATATCTCCAGGTTTTGGTGCTATTTTATTGGATCGAACGTTGGACAAGCACAAAATAACGAAAAAAACATGCAAAGATTTTACAATCACATCACATCACTTTATTCCATAATCAGAATTATGGATTTATGTCCTCCTCCCGGTTGCATTCGCACATTGCATTCTCTGAGGGTGGTTACATCGTTTGAAAAAATATGACGATCGCGTTTCCTTAATGCAAATATGGGTTCGGTCGGATTTTGACAGTGAACGTGCAGAAGTTTCGTTCGATTATGACATAGGCTATCGCGCTCTAAATACATTTATTGTTGGGGCTTTATAAAATTTATCAAAATCCAGTATGGAATTCATCCAGTATATTAACCTCAAATGCCGTATGTTATAAGGAAATCCAGTATAGTTGGTATCATTAGGCATGCATAATGCTTACTTAAATTCCACCGAACTCTAAAATTTAAGGTAATTTCTAATAATAACATGCTGAGGTTTCAATTCCTTTTATATATTTGCATCTATAATATAGGACAAGTATTGGAAGTGTTACAAAATTCGAACTCGGGATAACTGCTAATGCTGGAAGTCCGATAATAAAGAAACTGAAAATTCTGTCTGTGTGTCTGTCTTTTAGACTGCAGTCTAAAAAGCTTGACCAATTCGCTTCAAACTCCATATCTGAGTGCTGTAGCATCACAATTCGATACGAAATTTTTTTTTTTTTATAATCTGCACATGCCAAAGGGGATATGAATACCCTTTTACTGATTAACGGAGCACGGGCGTTAGTTAATTTGGAAGAGAGAAGAAAGGATAGGAAAGAGTTGGTGTAGTGGTATTTGAAACTTAGGTGATATTAGGTTTCAATTTTTATTCTCCATGGGTGGTTTCCTGTTTGACTGGGAAGAGAGTTGTGTGTGATTTTTGCATTCGTTCGTAATTCACTGTATTTTTTTCGCCTTCATATTGAAATACACAAAGTACTTTCTGAGCGAATTATTTAATTTTAATACTGTGACTTGGTCGGGAATTGATCACCAAACCTCTCATTCAATGACCGAATACACTACCACTACACCGTGGCCACCCACAATATTAGTCCTAGTTATTATTAGCGCAGGCCGTAATACGTCGGAGTAGAAAGTTTCTTTCAGGTAAGGGTGCATTTTTCAGTCACAGAAGCTAATGTAGTTTATCAGTGAATAAATGAAGTATCCTCTCTAAAAATTACAAAGGGTTAAAGACGTTTCCTGGGGACAGACGATGGTAGTGATCTCTTCTGTGATTCCTGTGGAGCATGTTAGCCTTGTCTTTACTCTGAGGATTATGTTTTTCTTAGTGCCACCCACATCAGATCTCTT
The DNA here is from genome assembly GCA_949716465.1 of Chalcosyrphus nemorum. Classification (NCBI taxonomy): domain Eukaryota; kingdom Metazoa; phylum Arthropoda; class Insecta; order Diptera; family Syrphidae; genus Chalcosyrphus; species Chalcosyrphus nemorum. The sequence goes on from OX454334.1 coordinate 41,902,067, forward strand.
GGTTTTCTAGCAAAGGCTTGTAATATATATTTCCTTTTGTTAAAAACTATGAGTCAAACCTAACAAAGCCTTAGGATGGAATATAAAGATGTTCATAAACTAAAATTTAGTTTGGGGATCACTTTACAACGCCCACGTGTGAAGTTGGATCAAAATCCGCCTATAACCTATTTGTTTTTTGTCTTGAAATGAGTTGCATATGTACATTTTAGTTCTGTAATAAATATGCTGGACCAAGCAATTGCATGTCGAAATTTCGCATCTCTCTTTTTAAAATAATGTACGTTTCATGAATTAGTGCATACCTAAGTCATATGCTGGACCAAAGTAATTGCATGTCGAAAGTTTTGCATCTCTCCTTTTAAAATTATTTACGTCTCATGAATTAGTGCATAAGTTGGAACAATTTGGCTTTAAAGAACATAGATATATATTGCATATTGGTATGTCTTGCTGATTTTTTTTTCCATACACACCATAGAATATTTATTAAATGCTTACCAAAATTTTAATATGTTTTGCAGAAGATATGGCGACATCACATATCCTTTCGGCTGTAGATCCTGTTGTTCTTGGTAACTCAACTCCAACAACAGCAAACAACACCAATCACAGCGGACCAACGCGTAGTCCAGGAGTAGACAGAAATCTTCATGTCACTTTGGATGATCGAGACTTATGGCTGAGATTTCAAAACTTAACTAATGAGATGATAGTAACTAAAAATGGAAGGTAAATCATTAAATGTACTCGTACTTAATAGAACTAACAAACTTTACCTTAAAATTTTGTTTTAGCTTTTTCTTTAAATTGTGCAAGGTGATGAAGTTATAAATAGAATGTTCCAATATAATACAGACTCCACACCACTAAAGTAGTAGTACCGTTGTTACACAATCTCCACTAAAGTGGTTAGTGCCCATTTGTTAACTCAAGTAAAATACTAGGTGCTAATTGATTAAGTAGAGAACGTGAGATGTGATTACGTTCTGCGAGCCCTGCCATTGCACCAGCGTAGGACATGCAGTCAGAATATTTTTTCAAACTATGATACATGTGGTCATGATTCAAGCGAACAGAATAAGGTACTCAAAAGAGTAAACCCTTACATCAATCATACCCCGTGATCCCTAGAACATTAATTTCTAACAAAGTAAGAGGAAGCTAATTTCACGACTGGGTCGGGTATACCTGCACTTTGGTGATTGCTTGGGACTCTCTTAAATTTCAATTTACACACATGTACATACATATATGCATAAGCATAAGTCTCGCAAAAAACTCTGCAGCTAAACTTTTAATTAGTTTTAGTATTCCTAAAAACTTTGAACAAAATCAATGGATAGTCGTATTTTTCAAATTTAACACAACTTTCTTCAACTGCTTTAAAAGATGATTTGTTGTATTCTTTGCAACTAAATATGTAATTTGGCACGTTTTTACATACGAATCATCTATTTGTAATAAGTTCATAATATAAGATATGTCAACTTGCAACGTTTAATCTGAAGATTGTATTATTTTTAATCGCTAAAGTCGACAATGCTGCACGGTTTTGTACTTAACTTGATCCTTTTTCCCATTTATGTTTTCTTTTTCTTACTTTATTTTTGCTGTCAAATTAAAAATTAAAATTATCTTTTTTATTTCTGCAATCCATGCATTTGTCAGCCGGTATGCTAACGTCTATATATTAACGCGGCTTGTTAAATACCCTGGCAAAATTATCATAAAATCCAATTGAAATTCGACAATTTTTAAGCCCCACTATCTCCTAAATCCAAGTAACGATGTCTTGGTAATAGCATTTTGTTTTTCTTAACCATGAAATAGGGTTTTCAAATCTTGGCACCTCAGAAACCGTTATATGGTTTTGTGATTAGCGTTATATGTAAAGGACATTGATTACAATATGTTTATGCATATGTTTAATTTGTCCAGATTAAATTTAAGTATGAAATTCAATCTCGTTCATATGGCAATTGGACGTTTGCAGTGATCTATCCTTCGGAGATTATGGTCCACTGCTGTTCTACACTCATCGACAGGAACGTTGGAAATTTCGGGTCCGATATTGTTCTTAAGCTTCTTCTCTCAGCTTAACTTTACTCCATAAAAAGAAATGCAACGGGTTAAATCGCATGAGCGAGATGGCCAATCGCCCGGACCAGTTCTCGAGATTGCACGATTAGCGAATTTTCGCTTCATTTGTCTGAACAGCTGTGTGGCATGTGGCACCATCTTGTTGGAACCACATATCACTGATGTCAAGTTCATCTAATTTTGGTTTAAAATAGTTTTCCAAGAAGGCACGATAGATATATAATTTTTATCGACGAAAAAATGCGGTACAATCTCACCTCCGACATGAAATTCACACCAGACGGTCACTTTTTGTGTATGCAATCCAATTTCTTGAAGCATCCAATGACGAATATTTTGCTTACTGACAAAACCATTGAGCCAGAAATGAGCTCCTCTGTGAAGATGATTTTTAGAAGGTTATCTTCAAACCTTATTTGGCTCGTTTTGAATTGAAGCAGTTAAGTCTGCAATTTGTTTCGGTACTCCAATCGGTGCGTTGTCTCACTGGCACAGGAATTCAATGGTGAATATTTAAACTCGAATTTAAATAGAAATGCACGGATTATCTGCTGGGACGATTATTACGACAAAAGATTGGAACAAAAGTTCTTAAGATTACAACCACCGGCTCAGAATTTCATTAATAGTTTTTAATAATTTTCAAACTCATTCGCGATCTTTATTATGATAAGAATTTAAGCCTTGACTGACGTTCTGACATTGACAGATCATAAAACAGTTTAAAAGTGCGTTTATTGTAAAATTAAAAATTGTCATCTCATTTTTGAAGAAAACAATCCCATGCATATAAGTTGCCTCGTCATCTATACGACAAGATGGCAAATTGACACAGATGTTTTCATTCATTTACATTGAAATTAAGTTAACATGTGTGTGTTTATAAAGTTACGTCTATTAATTTTTTGCCTACAAAATACTTTAATTTTTTTAGGACATCGCAATTCGCTGACATTTTTTAATTTTTCTTTAAATTTCTAAGTATTGCTTGGAAGAAATTATTACATTATTATTTTTATTTTAGAAGTGATAAAATTAAGAAATTGATAACTACATACATACATATATATATGTGTATATTTTTTTCTTAGGAGGATGTTTCCTGTAGTGAAGGTAACAACAACGGGATTGGACCCTGCTGCTATGTACACAATCCTATTGGAATTTGTCCAAGTAGATAGTCATCGCTGGAAATATGTAAACGGCGAATGGGTATGTAAGTTCGAAAACTTAAAATCAATATAAATATGAAGCTATTTAAAGGTTCCTGGAGGCAAGGCTGAAGTTCCCCCATCGAACCCTATTTATGTCCACCCTGAGTCACCTAATTTTGGTGCGCATTGGATGAAAGAACCTATTTCATTTGCAAAAGTAAAACTAACGAATAAAACAAATGGAAATGGCCAGGTAAAATTTATATACCTATAAAATGTTCAAATAAATTATATAGCTATCTGCTTTCATTACAGATAATGCTTAATTCTCTTCATAAGTATGAGCCACGCGTACATTTAGTTCGAGTGGGTTCGGAACAGAGACATGTGGTGACATATCCGTTTCCAGAGACTCAATTCATAGCGGTTACTGCCTACCAAAATGAAGAAGTTACATCACTCAAAATTAAATACAATCCATTCGCGAAAGCTTTCTTAGATGCTAAGGTAAGTCTTTTTATTATGAATAACTTCCAATTAAGCATAAAGGTGTCATTTTATTTTTGTATACTTTTCTATTGATAAAGGAGAGGCCGGACTCTATATACAGCCATGATGCACATTATGGGTGGTTTATTCCACCACCAAATCCTTACCCTTCTGCGCATTCGCAAGTACAAGCAAACTCCTGCGATCGCTATGCACGTCACCCACCGAGGGCCCCGAGACCAACTCCATACACTAGGCCTCGAATTGTATCGGGATCATCAAGCAATGCTGGGACGCCACCACCGACGACACCCACAACATCTCATTCACAGTCTGGGTTTCTACCCGTTGAATCAACAACAACTGTCTTTTCGTATCCCACAAGTTGGCAAAGCAATGGCGGCTATTGGAGTACACCACCAAATCCTAGTTCTCCGATAAGTAAGTATTTATACGAGGAATTTTTTATCTTTATTTACCTGATATTAATTGGGTATTTTACTTGTGTTATTTTAAGCTTCAAATGCATCACCTACTCCATCAAATGGCTCTCCTAACTACACAAGTCCATCTCCTGGTTACACAATACATCACTTGACGTCACATGCTCAATATAGTGCTCCTGGTAATCCGTCTGATTTGTACCAAAACGGAGCGGGATCATCCCCACAGTCGTATTCAGGTGGTACTCATCAAATTTACCATCCAACTCCAGCATCTCCATCACATCAGCTGTACACAAACGTTTTAAATCCACCTGCTAGCCTAACTTATCCTAGCGGTTCATATTATAATGGGACAGAATATGGACTCTATCAGAACGCCTACACATATCAGCCTGAATATATACCATTAGTGTCGGAAATGAGGTATTGTACTCTCTAAATGGAAATAAAATGCTTAACTACTTAACTCTACTTGGTTTATAGCACATTCAACCACCCTCTTGAACCAGTTGAAGTTCCTAAGTCGATTGAAGAAAGTTCATCTATGTACAAAGAATCTGAAGAGGGGTCTGTATTGACTTTAGAATGCTCAAGTCTAAAAGCATCTGCTAAAATTGAAACATCGCCACAAAATCAAAGAACTGAAAATTGGACTCCTTTAACTCCACCACAAAGTACGATTCCATGATATATCAACATAAAGAGTATATTTTCCAATTGCCCTAATTGAAAAATGTGCTGAAAATGTTTAGCTAATTTTCAAAACTATGCATCGTAATACAATGAAGTGTACATATACGTATGTACTTAATATATGAATGAACGAAAATAAAACCTAATCGACTTTTTTTAACCTATTATGTACATATAGTCCGTTTCAAATCACGATGCAACTTCTCGCGTGGATATGACTGTATACTCTGCCCAACATAAATCGGCAGTACAGGGAATATAGGGAAGGGATGTTTGTCTCTCATTCGCAGTCTTTTGTTTTCCGCAAGGTGCTATTCTAGCAAAAGCTCTTGCAGGGTTGTCGTAGTTACATTTCAAATAAGCAAAAATGTGCAAGAATATTATGTACGGCTACCGTCTTATTTTTTTGATTGAAATTTTCATTTAATTTGTTTTATTTATTAAATATAAAGAAAAAATTATCTTTATCCACACCACCAAGAGGTAAGATAAAAGGCGTGTTTTTGATTAGTATCCCTAGTAGATCTAATCCCTTTTAAATAAAAAACAAACACGGACAGGAGGACGGAACCAAAAAAAAATATCTTTGAAGAGGTCAACTAAAAAAAACCCACTCTTGAAAAATCTCGACAATTAAAAAACACTTCCTGCAATAAAATATATGAACCTACCTACCCATCTTCGGTGTTCTGTTGAAAGTATAGGATGGGAAAATTGGCCTGCTTCTGAAATATTTTATTGCGTAATAGCACCAGCATTGTTGGTCAAAAATATCTTTGTCGGAATTTGTGCATATACACCGGCGAATTCATCGGAGATTTTTAACGTACATTCAAAAACGTGCATTCTTGGGAATGCATCAGAAAAAGTCTCCAGTCAAATGGTCAAAGGCATAAAAAAAAGAAAATCCCATCCCCGCCAATCGCGACAAATAATGTGGAATGGGCCAGAGAAGATATGGAGAAAGCAGAGTTATTTGCAGCCTACCTAGAAGAAACGTTTAAAGCCGTTTGATGGTCAACCGTTCATTGAAAACATCAATGCATCGGATATAGCATCTGACAACTACACAATAGCAAGTGTAACTTTAACTGAACAAGAAATAAAAAAAATTGAAGCCTAAAAAAGTTCCTGGATACGTCTTAATTACAGAAGAGCTCCTTAAAGAATGGCCCAGGAACGCTTTAACTAAATTTCTGCACATTATATATACCGCCCTAAGACTAAAGTATGTTCCAAATCAGTGGAAAGTCGCGGAAGTTATAATGGTTCCAAAACCCGGTAAACCACCGAATGAGAAAAAATCATATAGACCTATCTTGCTTTTTCCGATTATGTCTAAAGTCGAAATGATATTACTCAGTCGTTTACAGCCAGTTATAGATAAAAAAGATCGTATCCCTGATAATCAATTCGGGTTTAGATGCAAACATTCTACAATTGATCAGGTACATAGAATGACAGATGTGGCACGATGGCTTAAAGTACAAGTTGCAACAAGTTTTGCCAAAACACCTATATTACATATTGGTGTCATACCTCGCGAATAGACTCTCTCGTGTTAAACACGGAAATGATTATTCAAAATTTTAAAGAAATAGTTGCTGGAGCACCACAAGGAAGTGTTCTAGGTCCGCTCTTGTATCTATCGTACACTCGTGATATTCCACAAGAAGTAGGCACCACATTAGGTTCCTTTGCCTGCCACCACTGCTATTTTAGCAATAGGCAAAACTAGCGAAGAAACCACCGAAAAGTTGCAAGAAGCATTGAATACGGTGAATTAATGGACACAAGTTTGACGTATCGCGCTTAACGAAACTAAATCTATTAAAATTTTACGTATAGAAAAGTTAATAATTTACCTATCTTTGTCAACTCGGTTCAAATCTAATTTGCAAATGAGACTGAATACCTCAGTATGACACTTGCACATGTGAAAAAAGCGTTTTGCTTTTATACAAGCAAGTGCTTAAACCGGTCTGGACGTATGATATACAACTCAGGCAAACCATTTACAATATTTAACAAAATTTTGAAAATAAAGTGCTAAGAGAAATTTTGAATGCACCGTGGTACATAAGAAACAACGATATCCATAGATATATATCAATATCCTACCGTGGAAGACGAAATCAAAAAATTTGCTCGAAAATATCTACAACTCTTAGATGAGCGACATCTATTACGCCGTCTACAAAGAACAAAGCCTTTCGACCTAGCTCGATAAATTTCAAACCGTGTTTTTTTGTCGGTACATGCAGGACCATTCAATGGAAAATTACCTGCCAAACGTTTTAATTTCGTTAAAATAAAACTGTTTGATAAGTCAATACTTAGTTGCAGTAGTAAGAAATAAATTGAAGGGATTTTTTTTTAGTGGGTAAAAATCCCACATTACTATGAGCACGCGTTTTACGGTCCTCATAGTATATTTTTGAAGATTTTTCACCTACCCTCGGTCAAAAAAAAAAATAAATAAAATATCTTGTTTATTAAGATTGATAATCTAGGATATGAAATCTCCAAAGGGCTGAATTACATACTCCGTCTAAAATAGGTTTCGGAGCGGTCTTGGTGCAGAAATCATGCGAGGATAATAAGTTTCTCCCCATATATTTTTACAGTCGAAAAACAACGCCGGTCCAAGAAAGGTATAGTAGTTACGATCTGGAGGTCTCCGCCTTAAAAAAATTTAGAGTATACATTTTAGCACTCCACTTTAAAATAATTACCAACTGTGCAGATTTTAAAATGACGATGGGAAAAAGGGACTTGGCTCCAAGAATTGCAGGTTGGGCATTGTCGTTGCAACACTTTGATTACCAGCTGGAGCATCGCGCAGGAACTCAAATGAAACACGTAGATGCCCTCAGTAGACATCCTTTAGTAATGACAGTACAGAGTGAGGTTATCGATAGGTTAATAGAGGCTCAGCAAAAAGATGACGAAATTAGCGCCATATAAAGATTTTGGAACAAGGTTGCTACAAAAACTTCGTTTCTGAAAACGGTTTCCTATACGAAGTAAACGAACAAGGCGAACGGTTATTATGTGTTTCGAGGGGAATGGAAAAGGAGCTCATAAAAATAGCTCATGACCGAGGACATTTTGCTGTAAAAAAGGTTGAAGAAATCATCAAACAGGAATACTCGATTCCGAAACTACGCGAAAAAATTTTAAACTGTAGGAGAAATTGTATCCAGTGTATCTTAACTGAAAAAAGCAAGGTAAGCAAGAAGGTTATCTATGTCCTATTCCAAAAGAAGATCGCCCTCTACACACTTACCATCTGCATTACCTTGGGCCTCTAGCAGCTACCGGAAAATTGTATAAATACATTTTTGTCGTAGTAGATGGATTTAGTAAATTTGTGTGGATTTACCCGACAAAAACACTATCAACTGCTGAAGTTTTACAAAAACTCAATCTGCAGAGTTCGGTTTTCGGAAACCCACAGAGGATTATAACCGGCAAAGGTACCGCGTTTACCTCCAACAGCTTTGATGAGTATTGTCAACAAGAGGGAATAAAGCATGTCAAGATTACCACCGGCGATCCACGTGGTAACGGACTAGTGGAATGCATGAATTAGAACTATTATTCCTATCCTCACTAAATTTAGAGTAAGCTATATAACTGCCTTTATAAGTTTTGTCAAGTTTCATGTAAAATTACTGGAAAAAGGAGATTTTTCGAAAAGTGGGCGGATTTTGAATATTTCTTCACTTGTTCTGTCCTGATGTCCAAAGACCTCGCATACAAAGTTTCATTGCCCCAGCTCAAAATTTAAGACCCAAAAACTGGTAACAGACAGATGGACAGACGGACGAACAGACGGGCAGACGGACGGACATGGCTCAATCGAATCGGCTATTGATACTGATCATTTATATATATACTTTATTGGGTCTGTCTGCAATATTTCTCTATGTTACAAACTATATATCAAACTTAATATACCCTTAGGATAGGGTATAAATATCTAACTTTACATATTAACTACATTAAAGCTAAGTTCTCTTAATTTGCGAATAAAATGAAATTGAATTTAACACAATTGTGCCACTCGTGATTTTCCAATTCCCACATGTTTGTATGCATATATGTATGTATGTAAGTAAAGTAAAGTGTGTATGCACATATGTATAACTTGCATAGTAGCTTAGCTGGCCTCCTGCAAATTCTATTTGGGGTCATTGTTGGATTTGGAGTAGATACGAGGTCGGGTATATGCAAAGCTTCTTTAGACATATTATTCGAATCTGTTTCAAAACTGAAGGTTGGAATAAGTCCTTTTCATTCAATCGAACCTGCTCAACACGAGTGGCTGCATGCAAATAAAAAGATAAATGAAACCCTCAAGCATTAACTATTATAGGTGCGAGGGTAAACAAATTGTTAAGTGTATTATAAAACAGAAGTTTTGTACTTTTACGAACAATAACGTTAGGACCTTCCATTTTTTTCTTGCTTCGTCTGCACTTCTTCCAAATATGATTGCATTTTCAAAACTATACAAAATATGTACATCAATTTTCCTTTTACCTTTCCTAAATGAAATTTTTCCAAAAGATTTCTTTTTAATTTTTGTAGCAAAATTTACGAACCGAACCGAACAGTTATTCACCGCACTTAAATTTAGAGAGCATTTTTCCACGCTCTGAAACAAAAGCTGAATTAAACGCATGAATTGCGTACTCCGTGACTCAAATACTTTGCTTATGTACTTTAGATTTTTATCACTCAAGCCGCAGTATAGTTTTTATATTACAGGTTCCTTTTCTTAAGATTTCTTAAGGTAGATTGAAAACTTTAAGCCATCTATCAATGCCGAATTATGTGTAGAAATGATTTGGCTGGCATTATCCCCATCGGATTTTCATTTATTTGTTTTTATAGTGGTTATAATTTTGCTTAAGTAATTTGACAAATGATATAAGAAAACTTTTTTGTGTAATTTCAATTATATTTAAACAAACATTTTGTATAGTATTTATAGCCAGGATTTTCATGTTTGCATGCTTATGTAAAAACAAACATTGGTGTTTATTAAATAAGAACGAAAACATACGAATTATCGAGTTTTTTTGTTTGTAATTATATTTTAAAAACTTAAACAGAGAAGACAAAATTTCAATAACACATAATTTGTTTCAATAATGCACATCAAGACAAGTTATTCAAAAATTAAAATATAAACATCTAGATTGTTAGTTAATAAATGTATGTACTAATATGAGTATGCTGATTGTAATAGAATTACACGCATATGTACATATACATATGTAAAGAGTCAGTAAATGAGTAAATATGATAAATGTTCCCTAAAATAATTTAGTTTCCATTCTCTAAAATAACTACAATCTAAAAACTCAATAAGTAAAGTCACAAATGCAACATTTATATTCGATATGTGTATACTGATATATTTTACATTGCATAGGTATAATATTTTCATAAATACAATTAAATTTACTTTATTTATAATATGGAAGACATTTTTCAACTTTAGTAAATGTTATACTTCTATTTATAATTCTAATATTAAATTTATTTATTATAGAATACGTGTATGTATGTATTTATGTATAATTTTTGCTACGCCTGATATACCTCATTATCATTATCATTACATTTTTTATTGAGTAAATTAAAATAAAATAGCTTAACTTTGAACAATAGGCAAGAAATAGTTAAGAAAACATTTTGGCAACATAATCGCAGCATTGGCAAAGCGAGTACATTGTGTTCGAAGGTATTCGAAACAATTCTTTTGCCTCTCTTAATTGAATATTTATAAGTAAAAAAGAAACAATAACAATCAATTTTTCAAAACCTTTGAACTTTGGATCGGCTTACATTTTTTAGGAACAATAGAATTTTAAATTTTGGAAAACTAAATATGTTTATGTATATTTATTAGGTAGTTTTATTATACATTATTAACGGTATAATTGCTTATTATACGCCGCGTACATTTTAATTGTTGTATTAATTAATTTTGGAGTGCTGTCGACTTAGAAGTTTGTGATGTCCATAAAAGGTACTTTTCTAGGAAAAAGAAATCATTGTATAATGCCTAGGAATTTACACGATAAATTAATCGATTTAAAAATAATCAAGACCGCGCTTTTTATTGATTTAACTTAATTTTGTGTTGTTTACTCCATTGTGCCGTATTGAACTTTTTTAATTTTAAAATATCTGAAATGTAATAAAAATAAGTTTTATGATAGTTACCAATTAACAAATTTTTAAAGTGCTATAGAAATAAACTGCAATAAGTTATCAGCGTATCGCTTTTATAACAGTAAATTAAGACTTGAAATCGATGTTTTCCACAGATTTGGTGTATATCAATGAAACAATTTTGTACGTATGTACATACAAATCTTGATTGTAGATACGTACATACATACGATATTTGCTTAAGTAATATTAAAAATGGAAAATGTTTATTTAAAACTGTAAGTCGATGATTTGACTTCAGTTTCTTTTCACTTCTCCATTACCTCGAATAATGATTCTGATTATTTTCACATCTATTTCATTTATTTCATTCTTAATTTTAAAATCTGTGTGTTAAATTATGTGGAAGACTAAATGTACTTTATAGATACATATAAAAGAGTATACAAATAAGAGAATTCTTATCAAAATAAGACTTACCTCCACCCTCCATACCCGGCAATAGTTATAAGAACTGCAATAGCAAGAGCAGTTCCTACTGCTAATGGTGCTGTCTCATCACGGTAAGAGCCAGTTGCACTGCAATGAAACGATGGACCCCATTTGCCACTGTCTTTGAACATGAAGCTTTGCATACGTAGCTGTCGCAAATATAATTTTGCTATGTGGCCTGACTTATCACCTGATTCAAGAGGTGCATACATTATAATCGTTTGTTCCTTATCACAAACATATGATTTGCCAACTGGGGTTGGAAAGTACATTGGTGTTCTAGCGGGGGATGTAAGTCTGACATCTAAGTTAGGTCTATCAATGTGTTCAAAAAGTGGATTTGACGATGAATATGATAACTCCACGTGATTAATATACCACCGCTCACCGCCAGATGTCTAGAACAAAAAAGGACTTAATTTAGATTTAGGTCGTGTAGTAGAATTTCAAAGTGTTTATAGTTTTGCGTTTGTACATCAATTAATGATGATGTTCATATAATATAATACGTTCTTGTAATAGGTGTAGAAACTGGATGAACCCTGTCAACAATTACCGCCAACTCAGCGCGCCAACATGAGATTTGTTTTTGTGCTGTCAGTCTAGTTGGGCGTGAGGATTTTCTCGGCGTATAACAAAACCTTTCTTTTAAATAAAACTCTTATTCAAATCTTAACATTTGGTGACACGAAAATGAGTGACCCACCCTCTAACAATAACGCCGAAATCCCCACAATTATGCGGCAGTGCGAGATCTGGGAAAAGGGGTAACTATTCTGGAAAGTGCAAACCTTAGTGCCACTGTATTTGCGGAACAGGTATTGACGGACAGTGTTATTAACTCTACGGTGTTGCCCAACCCAAGTTGTTCGCAGCGATTTGGCTCTTTTGCAATTTCTACATGCGGATCGAGATAATTCCCCTTCTAAATCACAGACAAATTCGATGACCCATGTACCTTGTGCTACTCCAAAACGACATCTGATGGATTTTTATGGTAAATCGTAGTAGGAAGAGTACGAAATTTATCTTTCTATGGCATTTCGGGCAAATGGATGGTCTTAAGTAGAGTCAGCTACATTCTTAGCCGCAAGTCTTCGCAGACCAGCACTTTCCTACTAGGAGCATTCAATTTTTGGAGACTATTCTGCACTAGTGGGTGCACTTCGACAAAGATGTGACTATGCTATCTGTAAATGCATATGGTCTCTTTCGATCCTGAATGCAACGGTATGGCGAAAAATTGATGGTGGTGGCGTTTAGCATATCCGAAGTCAAATGTGACATCCTCGACAGTTTGAATACTCGGGAAAAGGGAATCCGTCAGCGTAGAAGGGCCTATGCTGACGGAGAAAACCTGCTAGGCCCTCAATTTTCAACACCGCTTGGTCGACAAATGTAACTCCGAAAAAACTAATACCCGTTTCACCCGATATTCAGGGGCCATCAGTTGGTATAGCCGCACGAAAAAATTGGTTTCATCTATTCGCCACGTATTTAAGTGGAGGGTTTTGGGTTTTACCGCCTATTATCGCCGTTTTGTAAAATCGATTTCCCAGGTTGCTAAATCACTTACACGGTTGACGGAAAACCAAGAACACTTTTCATTGCGACTTGGCCTGCTAAGCAGCCTTCCAGAAGTTAAAAAGCAACCTAACGAGTACTACCTACCTTAGCCCTACCTAAGCAGGACGATAAGCATGTCCTCGATACGGACGCCAGTAATTTTACATGCGGAACCGCACTTTCAAAGGTTGTGGGTGGACTGGAGCAACCCATTGAGTTCTACAGCAACACGCTTTCCAAAACAGAAATCAATTACTGTGTGACGAAGAATTGATTGGCCGTTATAAGATCGGTAAAGCATTCTAAACCACATTTACTTGGACATAACTTTACTCTTTAGACCGATCATTCATCTTTACAATGGTTGCTGAATTTTAAAGAGCCTGAAGGCCATCTAGGCCACCTAGGATATATTGTGCATCCGGAACGATATTCTGTGCCGAAAGCTATTTCAACGTACCCATATTATTAACCAAACCGTCACACTAAAGCAGCTCCAACAAAACTTTCACGATAGTTAAAAAAAACTTCAGAGGTCTTTTTATTGAATCGGGTCTACAGAAGATATCGAAATATGGTGCTCACTTTCAAGAACTGATGCAAAGAAACGATATATTCTCTGCTGCAGGGGCTACTTTGCAAAATGGCCTGAATGTTTCGCGATACCAGATCAAACAAGTAATACTATTGCGGATCGTTTACTTTGTGAAGTCTTTGCACGTCACGGTGGGGTGTGGGTGCCGTGGCTCAGTGGTTAGTGCGTTGGACTACTGCGCAAGGGCTTCTAATTTCGAATCCAGAAAAATACCATCAAAAGTTTTTTCACGACCCCACCTCTTCCGAGTGTCTGACAAACTTTCAAGAGTATTCACTGTCATGAGAAAGCGTCTCAAAACCCCTCTGCCCTTCGGATACGGCATAAAACTGTAGGTTCCTTCTGTACGTACAGAAATGTAACCACGCACAATACGTACAGTTGAGAAAAGCTAGGCCTTGGCCCTCTATGGGCTGCTTACGGCCTAATATTTATTTATTTATTTATTTGCACGTCACGGTATTTGGAGGTCACAAAACAATGGAGCGCACAGTGAGTGGGGAGAGACTTTATCACCCACCCTTCACCCCCTACTCCCTAGAAGAGTGAATTATATGAATAAATGGTATGAAACGAGTAAGCTAGAATTCCTCCCGTTTCATTTACACAAACTACTACAATAATTTTAAAAATATGTAATAGAATTTAAGTTTTGTTTTTAATTTGCTTTTTATTTTCAAAAACATTACAAATGATAATGAACAAAGAAATCGATGGCACTGCCTATTTTATTAATTTTGTAAGCATGGATCCTTCTATTCTAGCATAAAAAATCGCTATCCGTATCCGTACTATCCAAATCCAAATTGTTTTCACTGGTTATTGATACAGATTGGTAAGTGCAGTTTGCTGTTTCAGGTTGAATTAAACATTTTAAGACTTCAGGTGGCATTAAGCAAGCGCTTTTGAAAAGGTCTTTCTCTACAAGAATTTATTGTAGGATCTGATGTTATCAAAAACATCTTCACTTCCCTGTTTGTTTCATCTCTTGATGTATTTTGCATATGCATATAGCATAGTATAAACAACAATGCTTACAATCATTATTGCGTGCTTCCTGGGTATTTTAAGACAATCCGCACTATGCACTGCACTTAGAATGTTTTATAAGATACTCATCTAATCCAGTTAATCTAATCCGTACTTTTCTGGTGATTTTTGAGAAAACACCTAGCAGTTTTCGCTTCATTTGTATTCCCAAAACCTGGTTTGTGAATATCCACAACTAAGCCCATAATAGATTTTAAACGTGCTTGAATATCTTTTCTTTTTCTGTTTCCACTAAAATTTTGCTTTTTTTTCTTGGATAGCCCACTTATCACGTCCAACCTATAGGCTATTTGCAAAACATTCAAGAGCTTTAATCCATGTATGTAAACTTCACAAGCAATATTCATAAGACTCAGGCCCTTGTCTTTTTTCTTTTTGTTAATTTCACTAGGTTTAGCACCACAAATATACCATGACTGGATTGACCTATTCGAATAGCTATAATTAGCAATCTTTCACTGTAAAAACGAATCGATATTAATTATTACTTAAAGTTAATATATTTGAACCCCATTGTTGCATCAAGTTCTTTACTGCGGATCATACTTATAACAAAATCACGTTCATCAAGCCAATCATTACACTTAAGTATGAATCTTTCTTTACACGAACCAGCTGAATTCCACTTTTTATCAACACTTGTCGATATAATCCTATTTTAATTTTCTTTTTAACTAAAAATATTTGATTTGCAATAATTTCTTAAGCTACTATTTTATCCAAAACTTGCTTTAAAAAAACAAAAAAAAAACTTTAAAACCTTTGTAAAACTTATTTCTTGTAATTTCCAGTAATTTCGCGACCTATACTATCCGTTGAGTCCTAAAACATAAGGCTCATGTAGACAGACATGAGTAAGAGTATGCAACAGAAAATTGTTCATCTTTCGTACCATTTTCCATTTTAAACAATTCTCCTTTGAAAATAAAAGAAAATGAGTTAGATAAACTAGTTAGTATTTAAAGAGCGAGAAAGATATCCAAATTATTCTTTCAACGATTAAAGTTTTTTGTTCAAACAAACAATTGACACCTTTACTTCTAGGCAAAAAAACTTAAACCTAGCTTAATACCCTAAAAAATACATGCGTTCTAAGCTTTATTAACTACTTAACATGTGTCTTTTGACTATTTATACTTATGACTATTTTATTCATACAACAAATATGAGAAAGCCCACTCAAACACCCGAATTCTTTTCATCTTGCTTGCCGCTATGTTGAACAGCACGGGATTAGTTTCACTGTTTGTATGTTTGTGGACTATTATAAAAGCCTGAACCAGCCTATATACTCGTACAACTCATAAAAATATTTTACAGGCTGTGTTACAAAAAGCTGCCTCAAAATATTTTGTTGATTTGGCCTCAATTTATAAGGCATTTATCCGCCCAAAGCTGGAGTACAACGCCCATATCTGGTCTGGTGCACCCAAGACCGTATTGCACATTCTTGATAGGGTCCAGAATCGAGCGATAAAATTAATAGGCGATAGAGACATCGCGAGCTCTATAGTCTCACTCGAACATCACAGAAATGTCTCCTGCCTTTCCCTTTTTTATCGCTTTTTTTATAAAAAAATGCTCCAGGAAATAGCCAATTACATTCCGCCCCTTAAAAATTTCACCCGAAATACACGTCATGCTACGAATGCACATTGGTTTACCCTTAAGCTCAACTTCGGTCGAACTGTCAAATATAGGGATTCTTTTATAAGCCGCACTACACGAATGTGGAACAATCTACCTAGCTCTATATTTCCTCGTCACTTCAGCGTCCAATCATTTAAGGCCAACGTGAACCGGTACCTCCTTTCTTCTTCTTCTTTCCCCTTTTCCCCACCACCCGTGCCCTGAATAACAGTTTAAGGGTATGCATAACCCCTTTGGCACGCGTAAATTATAAAAAAAAAAAAAAAAAATACTGAGTAAGTTTAAGGAAGTGCTATTAGATATATTAACAGTTTTATGCTCAAAGCTACATAACTTTACTTAGTTATTAAATATTACGAAAGTGAAGTTTTACGCAAAAGATTCTAAAGATTATGTCCAAATTGTATATTTAAGTTAGTCCAGAAAGAACTATTAGACGGATTACAAGTCTTTATGCTCAAAGTACATATTTATAACGTGTGTACCAAAAACTTTTGGTACTCCCCATCCTTCCATTTTCGAGCCACTCACTATTTTGCCTCTTGTTGCGTTGTCTTCTTAAAAGTTGGTGAACTAATCATTCTACATACTCGACGGGGATAACAAATTAGACAACCGTCAAGGAAACAAGGCACAAAGTACGCACAAACATGAACATAAATATGTAGCATAGTTGACAAGGTTGGAGTCGAGCCCAACGATGGCCGAGAACCCACCCTTAAACACAATTATAAAATTTTTCTATTTAAGAAATAGAAGAAATAGCCCCTAAAAACCATATTGGACTTCAGTTGGATTAACCTTCTGTCAAAAACGAATAAAAAGCCCACTTAATTTCTTCCAACTGGTCTACCTGCCCTTCATAACCTATCAAAAGCCGAAAATAAGCTAAATAAACTAGAATTATTCCATCTTATTTATTTATTCATCTAAGCCCACAGAAGTTTACGAAACTCGACAAAACTGAGCATATTTCCATTGTGCCTATGCACTATTTTTTTCTGTGTAATGGGACATTCCATTAGGCTGATGTAAGCTCATCTAAGTCCATTATGTTTCTGCCTTTAGCTCAGTTGTTTAATTTTAGTCCGTTGGTTTAGAGTTTTTCAAAGGGAACAGAACCAGGGGGAATTCTACCCTTATGAAGCCTTTCTGAGAATCTTTTTTCCCGCTGAGGAGGGAGAGAAAAAAAAAATCCTCAGAAACAAGTTTTGTTCTTGTTTGTTAATGGAATTTCTTCTGTATTGTGAAATACCTGTGATTGTATTGGAGTGATCTAAATGCATTTTTGCCGTTTTTGAGTTGAGGCTTTCTTAGTGAAAAAAACCAGATCCTTTGATTGATGTAATAAAATCACTGCTATCTCTATTACTTAAAAAGATATCAGTGTTAAAAATAACACTTATACACTTTTGGGAAGAAAAGTTCAGTGTTACTCTGCCACAATAGCATTTCTGTGGGAAGGTCATATTTTTGTCTGATTTTTTTATATATAGAATTTTCGGGTTACCTATAGTCAATAAGTAAAGCTCATTGCCCACTATTTAAATAATTTTAATAAATATTGCCTTTATCCCAACTAATTAAGGACTTCTAGTATATACGGAATGAAATAATTAAGATATGTTTCTTATCAAAGTCAAAAATTAGATCTGACCATTAAATTTGCAAAATTATAATTTTTATTGAAGGTGAATGACTTGGATAGGCGCGATTAAACTGCATCAACTTTTCTGATGCTGCACAAATTTCGCAATAAATCTATGGCACTATATTGAATATAGAAATAAAAGAAAATATAAATTCGACTGCTATTTCTATTTATTTATCCCTAAGCCAATCACTCATCTTAAATGTAGGGCGGCACACTTACCCGCATATTGTATGATATACACAAAATCCTTAAATAAGGTA
Source organism: Chalcosyrphus nemorum (assembly GCA_949716465.1). Taxonomy (NCBI): domain Eukaryota; kingdom Metazoa; phylum Arthropoda; class Insecta; order Diptera; family Syrphidae; genus Chalcosyrphus; species Chalcosyrphus nemorum. The sequence goes on from OX454334.1 coordinate 41,920,411, forward strand.
CACGACTGGGTTATACGTACTTGCAGTACTTGAACCTTTGTGCAGTTAGTTGTTAATGAATAAATTTTAAAATAAAATATGAAGTACCTGAGCATTTTTAATCAAAAACGAGGTAGGCCATATTATACTTACTTAAATATGAAATTTATTTAAAATCGGCTAGAACAAAATTTCCGATTCAAACTTGCATTGTGATCTTACAGAGCTCAGATATGAAGTTTCAAGTAATTCGGCCCAGAAGTTTAAGCTGCAGTCTGGTGGATGTACGAACAGACAGACCGACAGGCAGACAGCAATCGGCTGACCTACTTTATTGAGCTTTTTTATTATCGTAGTGTTAGAAATTATTTCGAGTTCGATAGTTTACGCATCAAATAATTGCCCTATATTATAAATGCAAGAAAAAGAGAAAAAGTTATCTTCTGTATGAAATGACCATCGTACACTGGAGCCTTGTTGAGAAAAGGGGGTGTGAAATAGGAAACGGGGTAAAATACTGAACCAGCGTTGATGTGGTTCAACATTGGTGAAAAACTAATATATATCTACATACATAAGCAGTCAATTTTGAGCTGAAAAAAAATCATCTTCTTTGTAATTTGGCAACCGAGGAATAAACATTAAAAACGTAAATAAAGTGGATGGACAATTTTAGACATACGAGTATTCATTTTAGAAATACATAAGTATTTTGCAAACCTGTCATGTCTCACATAAAAACCATAGTCTTAATTTATTTTCGTAGAAAGTTTAACAATTCACTTATATCTTTAGCGAAATGTCTGTGCATGTATATATCCAATATGCCTTTGGAGTAAGAGATACACCGGTAAAATTGCTCCAGTATGTAATACCCCAATATGGTCACCACTTGTTCCTGGCAGCCCATGTCCGAGAGAGCAACTTTTCATTTATTTGACAGCTTTCTTGGTATTATATGTTCTTTGGTATTAGATGAATTATATCTTTGTTAATAATCTTACAAAATTAGTTGTATTTCTTAAGCGTATTTTTCCATCGCCTCCAAAAAAGAACGTTTTGGATTTCAATCAAATATAAACATTTTACGAAATGAAGCATCAAAGTCGGTTTATATTTGTACTATTACGAGTGTTTTTTATTGGGTAAAGTGCTTTCCACGCTACCTGACAGAGTTTCTTCGCACTCGAATTTCTCAATTAGTTTGTCAACATCTGATGTTTTCATAAAAAACTCCTAAGCAAAATCTAAAATTGTAGTTAAGTTTGTCGAAACTTTGTTTAAAAGCTAGTGACGGTTGACTACCCAACATCATTAGCACCTAGAAACTGTTTGGAAACTTTAGTTGTCACTACCAATAGTGACTGATTGCCTACCGAAATAGACTTCAAAACATTGGCAAATTGTAGAATTTGGGTTAAATTCATTTAGACCATTTTCAAATATCACGATATTTAACTTTTTGTTTTCCATCGCATTCCAAAATGTTTTACAGCATATCTGACCAAATGCTGTTTAACTGGTAAGCAACTCTTTTTTTTTAATTTGCAATTTACAAGTAAACATAGCCTTTTTTTACATCATAAGTACATACATCATACACACAAGTAACCAATACCTAAATGGACTCGTTTCTTGTTAGCATTAAATACATCATTTAACCCATACAAAAAAAAAAAAAAACTATCGTATGTTGTCCTTCCCACAGGGAATATTTAAGTTAGTATGCTCACAATGTAGTTAGTGAAATTCATTGGTTTGCAAGCTATGTACCTACATATGTGTGAGTATATGTTGATGGTTTTAAAAGCTAGTACTGTACCTTCTTGAACAATATGCTGAGGGTGAATCCTTTAAAAGTCATTGTAAACAACTCCGAGTTAGATTCGACACACTCTCCCGTAAGAACTGGATTATCAGGTAGGTAGAGATCTGCCTCAACATCTTCGTTTAACTTATTTCGATATTTAATGCTTATTAGTCCGTCTGTGCTAATTAGAATGCAAGTGACTCCATTCGTTGCATTGAATCTGTATAAAGAAGTTGTTGAAGCAATCGATGAAGCCTGGAGAAAAGAAAATTGATTTTACTAAAATCCCATTTCTACAGAAAAACTTACTGCTGGAGACTTTGTCGTGTATTTCGTAACTCTAGGAGTTTTTGTTGTAAAAGCACTTAATTGCAAACCTTCACTTAAACTGAGAAAGGACACTATAATATAAAAAGAATTCAATGTTATCTAGGTAGATAATCATCGATTATTCTATACATACATATAATAGATATTAATTTGAGTGAACTGATTGCTCCTAGACTACACATTTTATATTATATATGGTGAGCTGTTTTGCAATTTCTTCTCTTGGTTCAACGTAATTGAAACGAATATTTAAAATTGCTTTATAAAAGTATTGAATTACTGCTGAATATATATGGATATTAAAGAAAAATTACATCCACCTACACTACTGAAGCAAAACTTTACTGTGGCATTAAACGGTTGAAGTGAAGGACTTTTCTTAATTTTAACGAAAACTTTTTGATTTTATTCTGTTAACGAAGAGTGGTGAGATTACAAATTTCACGTGGTTAACAGCGTCATAAGGACAAGCAAAACAGAAGTCGCATGATTTCGATAGCTACTAAAATAGAATGCGCATGACTTAACGAAATTTAATTTAAAATCGATAAACCGCTGAATCACCACTGAATTCAACAAGAAGTTTTGAAATCCTGAGGCATGGTTACACTTCCGATCAATAAGGTAAATTTCTTGAACTGATTTTAGCTTGTTACAATTCTAGATACAAATGTGGGCAATTTATAAAAAATGTAATAGGTACCTTTTAAATATTTTAAGTACATATTTTCATAAATTTTTATATGCAAATAGGAGCCCTACAAGAACCCAGAGACTTTTTTTGATAACAAAATAACAAGTTGAAACAAAATGCACAAACATGTCGTACTCATTGCATAAGTTCCTTAATTTAAAAAAATAAAAGAAATATTAAATTAAATTAATTAAATTTATGAATTTTTCTAAATGTCAAATCTAAGCTCATATTGGTCATATTGCATTTTTTATCGAAATTCATTAACTACTAGGCGACAAATAGTCAGTCAATATTTTGGTATACAGGTTTTTGGAGAAGGAATCAATACATTAAATAATAGAATTTTATTCTCAATGGACAGTTTTGAATTATATCCTAACAACCAATAAAGTTTTCTATATCTAATATTTAGGTCTTCTAAATCAGTTTGGCAACCAGATTCATACCCATATACTTGGCTGTGTTAGAGTAAGAAGCTACTTAATTATTAATAATCACGAGAAGATTCTTTATCTTTATACCCTATCCTAAGGGTATATTAAGTTTGATACATAGTTTGTAATATAGAGAAATATTGAAGATAGACCACATAAAGTATATATATAAATGATCAGCATCAGTAGCCGAGTCGATTGACCCATGTCCGTCCGTCTGTCCGTCCGTCTGTCCGCCCGTCCGTCCGTCCCTATGTCACCAGTTTTTAGGGCTTAAATTTTGAGCTAGGTTGATGAAATTTTGTATACGAGGTCCTTGGAAAAGTAAGCAATACAAGTGTACAAATTCTTTAAATCCGCCCACTGCCACACCCACTTTTCGAAAAAAAAATCACTTTTTTCAGTAATTTTACATGAAACTCGATAAAACTTACTTAAGGTAATATGTAAATATTCTCTTACCCTACATATCTTCAATACTTTATGTATGGCGTCGCCCAGTTTTTAGGGGCGTTTTTATCAAAAAAAATGTTTTTTGAAGGTTTTATCGAAATAATAGCACTTCTTGGGGGCAAAATACAGTATATGTCGAAAAATTTACAAAATTCGCCCACTTATTGGGAAAATTTGTGTTTTGGAGTAGTTTTATAAAGAAATTGAAAAAAGATGCCTAAGGAAGTATATAGCTGAAAGAAGGAGCTTGTATATGCATAGGAAAGGGATAGGATAGCATACGATCCGCTCCAAACGGATTGTAGCCTTTTCATATGTTTTTTTTTTTGGAAAGTTGGTATGGGTGGACTTTGACTCATTAAGTTTAATTTGTAATCGCTGCGTCCAAATACATATCTCATTAATTGAAGTTTGAAGCTTTTCTGTAGCTTTAGTCACACATCCAGCTCACGAAGAGCAGTGTCGTCTGCAACTGTGGCTATCATAATATCACTCGCATGTGGTATATCACTCGTATATAATAAATACAGGGTGGGTTCTAGAACACTTCCCTGTGGAACACCTGCTTGAATTTCTTTCTGAACCATAACGAACTCTAAATAATCTACTACCTATATAAGATTTAAGGGTCTCATAGTACTGTTTAGGTAAACCCTTATGAAGTTTATACTCTAAACCCTTATGTCAAACTTAATCAAAAGCCTGTGCAACGTCTAAGAATATTGCAGAACAAATTTTTGTTTCTCCCAGTGCCTTTCCTCTAACATAATCCGGATTGATGGGTAGGGATAAGCTTTCTTTGCTCTATAATTGGGTGTAATCTTTTAAGGAGTTTCTCAAAAAGTTTTGAAAATAAAGTTAAAAATGAGATTGGCCTTTATGAAGTCACTTCTGATAAAGGCTTACCTTGTTTAGGCATAACAATAATTTCTGCTATCTTCCAGTGATGTGGGACATACCTTTGTTTAAAGTAAGCATTAGTTACATATGTATATGCTTGAGTTTCAACAATGCAGTTGGGGGAAGTTCCTTCAAGATTTGAGCAGCTATAAAATCATAACCTTGTGATTTTTTATTATTATATTTATGAATACATACATACAGATGGAATTTCTTTTTCGTCTACTCTGTTATAGAAATAAAGATCATCGTTTGCTACCATAGGTGAAAACGGTTTGAAAACATTTGAAAGGTGCAGACTAAAGAGTTTAACCTTTTTCTTTGGATCGCCCGATTCTTTCTCGCCCGATGTTTTCAACGGGGGATCTTGCGCTTGAGGTCTCTTTAAACGTTTAGCAGCCTTCCAAAGGGAGTAGTCCGTGACTTTGTCAGCCGTAAGATTAAAAAGGTTTTTAACTAGAGAATTATTTTTGTATTCAATAATAAATAGTTGTTTTTTGGTGTTCCGGACCTTAAAAAGAAAAATGGGTTTGATACGGTGTCTGTCTGTCCGTCAGTCACTCTGTCACAGCCATGCAACTTTGGAATCGTTAAAGATAGAGAGGTGAAACTTTCGCTAGCTATTCATTATGTGGAGCCCGCACAAGATGGCGGCAATGAATTTCATTTTTGGGGTCCTCTTTTGGGCACGTTGTATGAAGACCAAAAAAATATTTTTTTCCCCATCACGAGGCATATCAAATTAAAGAGAATTTTGCTAGGGTTTCATATATGTAAGAAATGTTTTTTTCTGACAAAATTTGTTGAACAAAAAAGCTTGTCAAACATTTGAAGTGTCTCAGATTTAAAAAAAAAGTGAATGAAATTTCCTTTATTCTCTTTCCTTGCTGCTCCTTCATTCGATTTCGACTTTTCTGAATCTACACCAGTTCGTTCTTTTATTAGTCAGTCGTGGGTTTTTGTCTGTTCTAACGATACCACTTACTGTAGATCAGTTGATCATCACTACTCTTAACTTCAACTTCTTTTCTAATAATACCTTTCGATATGAAGAAGTCGATAACATCTGGTATTTCCGTTGGGTCAGATGGCCAATTAGTTGGTGAGCCAGTCGAAATAAATTCACAGTTAAAATTTCGCACAGATTTGAGGACCTTTCTGCTTCCTTTTGTTGTTATAAATCTTAACCCCCAATATGTATGTTTTGCATTAAATTCACCACTGATGATGAAATTGTTACCTAACATTTGAAAAAGGTCAATTAGGGCAGTATATCGCAGTTGTCTTAAACTTCCACCCCTGGCACCAGGGCCGGACCTACCATATGTCAAGCTCTGGGGTCGACGCATCTGTAAGACAAAAAATTCATTGAAGGCAACGCTAGCGGGCGTAACTTATGACGCCAAGACTGAAAAATGGGGCGCTCAAGGTAAGACTTGCACAGGGCGCTGAATTGACTTGGGCCGGCTTTGCCTGGCAACTTCAGCTGGATGGGGAGAGTGGTAACAAAGAACAAAGATACCCAGGAATTTTAATCTTTGTTCCCTGTTCGAAATGAGTTTGAGAAATCAGGCAAACATCAATATCTTCGTTACGTAGAAAAACCTGAAACTCAGTGTTGTGTTTTTAATTATTGAAATAAATTTTGTTGCTTTGAATAATAGTAATAAGCATTTTCTTTATCGATATTTCTTTTTCTTTCAGTTGCCACCTTGTCTACCTTTTTGTTTTCAACGTTTAACTTTGCTTTTATTATTCGATGATGGATTTTAGTAGCTTTACTTTTCCTTTTCTGGATATTGTTTTGCCATCGGACAAACTCTATAATTTGCTGGGTGATCACCATGACAGTTTATACATTTTTTCTCGTCCTTCTTGAGAGGGTAATTTTTTGTGGGATGTTTTGATGTTTTCCTTCACACTTAACCCAAACATAATTTCTTTTACAATTACTTTGCGTATGCCCGAAAGCTTGGCATCGATTGCATTGGGTAATTGAATTTGGGTTCTTACGAAGTGGATCGATCTTAGCAATACCGCTTCTTCTTGATTATGAAAGGAGCGTTTTCAAGAAAATCCTCTTTTAGCCAAATTGGTCATAAGTACCGTTACAACATTCTTAGGCCAAAATGTGGTAAGTCATCTTATTGCACGTTTCTGCAATAATCTCAGTGTAGAATTTAAACGAAATCGGTCGAGTCATTTTTGCGTAAATCGGTTTTTTTTTAAAAAAATTTTATAAGTAAAGTACTGTTGTTAACAATTTTGGTAAGAATTTTTTTATGTCATCTGATTGAAATTTTTCAATCTTAATTGAATATGAGATTAAGCCAAAATCGTTGGAGTTGGAGAAAATCTATTTTTTGTGAAATTGGCCCTGAGTAAAGTACCGCTAATAATAGGGCTAACACAAAAATTTCAATTTCGCCTTTAGGGACAGACCCTAGATATGAAGTTTGGTCGAAAACCGTTCACCCGTTCAGGCTGTAGCCTCGGGGACACACAGACAGACAGACAGAATTGGCAGATCTACTTTTTCGAGCTTCCATATCATCGTAATGTCAGAATTGATTAATATCTCGAGCTCGAATTTTTGCACGAATCCAATACTTGCCCTATATTATAGGTGCAAGTAAAAATGCCCTCTTAAAGCACTAACCTAGACTAATTCAAATATGAAATTAGGTAAATCAAATTCTTTAGAGCTATTTTCGCGAAAACAGATTTTTTGTTAAGTTGGTAATTAGTAAAGTACCGTTAGTAACGTTTCTGGCCAAAAATGTGGTACACGTACACCATCTTATAGCACTTTGCCAAGCTAGCCGAAATATGAAATTTAAACAAAATCGTAGGAACCGTTTTCCAGAAAATAGTTTTTTTTTTGTTGAATTGACCTAAAGTAAATTATTGTTACTAATAGAGCTAAAACAAAAACTTCAGTTTTGCCTCTAGGGATTACCCCACAAACCTCAGATACGAAGTTTTATCAAAATCCGCTTACCTGTTTAGGCCGGAAATGTGAACAAAATTTCTCTTTAAGTGTACAAAGAACATTCCTTGTAGAATGCTCATTTTCTCAATACAGCTGAATAATTTTGAATTCGGCTCGCCACAAAAGCTGTATTTTAACAATGAAATGGTAAACAATACGACTCACGAACGCATTATCTGCCATAGACAAAAAGTACCACTACATGAATTTACTTTTAGAATCTGCACTGCACCTGATTTGTCGGTGTTTTCACTTCTGAATAAGATTCTAGGCTGGTATATATTTTCATAGTACTTACCATTTTAAACCTGTAAAAACTTCCTTAATTATATATATATATATATTTGCAACAATTATACTGAAGGAATTTATTTTATTAAATTATTAACTAAAATCTACTAGTGATCAGTGTCGAGATAAAGTATTGTTAATAACAAACTAATTAAAGCCAAAATGACTAAAAAAAACTAAGGTCCGCTGAAATCTAATCTTTTTTTTATGAAATAACTTTGGGCTGTACCTAAGGTAATTTATTACTTTAAACTTAGTTAATGCTATGATTTGGACTTTTATTTATTCACTAGTTCAGCATTTGTAGTCATTTTTCTATTGATGCAGAATAAATTTATTATAATTTATATTTTGGATACAATTTTGTAGTATTTGGTGAAAGTCTGTGTTTTATTTATGCATTAAATTATTTAAAGATAATTAATCCAAGTTTTTATACATATCTTCCAATTGCGGTTTAAAATAACTTTTAAGTTGAGGCCGTTTTGATTTGAAGGTTGGGGTAAGTAGTCCGTTCTGCACGGAAAATGGGTCCGGATGTAAATATATATCTTTAACCTAAAACCAAAGAAACAAAAATTAAGGATATTTTATTTAAACAGTGTATAAATATTATATGCGTATATGTATTTATAAATAAATTCAAAAAATTAAGGATATTTTATTTGAACAGAGTATAAATATTATATGCGTATATGCATTTATAAATAATAAGATAGTGTAGTTTCTTAAAAATTAAAAGATTTCAGCGCTGGAGTCGGCTAAGGTGATGGTTGATAGTTAACAATCAAAATCATCGCTTTACGTCCACGTAAGGTGAATATCAAATCGACAATCGCGTTTTTTACCCTATCCTAAGGGTATATTAAGTTTGATACATAGTTTGTAACATAGAGAAATATTGCAGACAGACGTAATAAAGTATGTATATATATAAATGATCAGTAGCCAATTCGATTGAGCCATGTCCGTCTATCTGTCACCAGTTTTTGGGCCTTAAATTTTGAGCTAGGTCAATGAAACTTTGTCTTTGGACATCGGGACAGAACAAGTGTACAAAATTCCGCACCATACGGATTGTAGCCTTTTCATATGTTTTTTTATATTGGAAAGTAAGCAAATAAAAATGGAAAATTATTGAAAAATTAGTGAACAACTAGAAAACCTACTTAAATCAATTTAATATCTATGTATGTATTTTACTCTATATAAGTATGTTCATATGTAATGTATTTGTGGTCAAAAAATCTTCATTTAAAACAAAAACAGCATTGTATTACATACCTGTTCAAATGATTTAAGTCCGCCTTGTTTGCCCCAGGATATCATATCACTCATAATTAACTTTTTCACAGCTGAATTATTGCACAGCACTGATAAGGTTCCTTTAATTGAATTTTCTTGTGCCCATGCTTTTAAAACATCTACGTCAGGAACTACAACGGCGACGATACAACTCTGAAATAAAATGTAAAAGTGATTTTGCAATTTCAAATAATTTAAAACGCCGGGTTGCGATAATAAGAAAATAAATAAATATAAGGCCATAAGCAGCTCATACAACACCAAGGCCTGTTATTTAGTTCTGCATGTTTAGTAGAGATCTACAATTTTATGCCATGTTAAAAGAGCAGAAGTTTTTGGGAACTTTTTCAAGGCAACAATACTGTGACACACAACCACAAACTAATGTCCTAGTTCATTATATACAAGAACCCAAACGAAACATAGAGAACCGCAGACAACAGAATCAAATACCCGTCGGGAAGACTGAAGCATAGATAAGTGTTAGTCTGGTGATAGAGAGTAATTTCAAAAGTGTAGTTAAAGGGCCTTACTAACAACGACTCATTAGTCATGACTTATAATAACCTAGCGTTATGAAATATACATTAAAACTTATTCTCATCGGAGAAGTACGAGAATTTTATATATCAGATTTAGCCTAATTATTCAATTAACAAAAAATCTTTGAAAATCGCCAGTAATTTCAAAGACCTTGGAGCAATTTGCGACTCTTATCCTAGGATTACACGGTTGACGGGAAAGCGCAAGCCTAGCGTTATTAGTTTTGAACGATTGACTTAAAAGCGTCAATTTTGTCAGCGTCAACCAAAATATGATTGACGCAATTTAAAAGATATGCGTAAACAGTCAACCATAAAATCGGACCGTTTCACAGTGGGAAAAAACGAAAAACTATTTTAGCGGTACTTTTTAGTGATTGGTAAGTCAACAAAAACATATTTAAGCTTTAATTGAATTAAGATTATTCGGATTTGTCAACTCGTTCAACAGTTATAGAACCGCAAACATTGACTCGTTGAAGTTATTTCGAAGACTGTCAGATATATCAAGTGTTTTTTCTCACATAATTTAAAGTAGTTAGATATTAAATTGAGCGCATAAATATGTATGTATGTATATACAGGGTGTCCCAGTTAAGCGGTATAATCCTTTAAGGGGAGATTCCTGAAGTTCCGCCGAACAAAAAATTGTATGGCAGGGGGGGTCTATTCTCACCCCATTCCAAGTTATAGCCCCCCAAAGTGGGTCACCTCTAATTTGGAGGTGTAGCCACTTTAAACGCTATAACTTCCAAAATATTATTGGTATAGAAAAGATTTTATACATTTTGGAAAGACAATTTCGTATATTTTCCATTTTTTTACTTAAAATGCATTTTGTCAAAATTTTTACTTAATAATTTTTTTGTTTTTTTATGAGATTTTTATCCCTGAAAAATTTCCTAAAAATTTTGTCAAGCAACTTTTTTACGTAAGATTAACAGAAGTTGCAGTAAAATCCATTTTTTGCCACACAAAAATGCTCAAACAAAATTAAGTGAGAATAATAAACTAACGTACCTATGAGCAATGCAGTTAACAGTTAAGGGCTTACATACAGTTAGAAGGCTTTAAAAAGACGGATTTTCAAGAATTTTTTGTCGAATAGGAAAAAATCGCGTAACAAAGAATTATTACAGCTTTTTGACTATTTTTGTGTGACAAAAAATGGATTTTACTGCAACTTCTGTTAATCTTACGTAAAAAAGTTGCTTGACAAAATTTTTAGGAAATTTTTCAGGGATAAAAATTTTATAAAAAAACAAAAAAATTATTAAGTAAAAATTTTGAGAAAAATGCATTTTAAGTAAAAAAATGGATCAACAAATTTTTATAATTTTGAGTTTAAGAAGCCATAACTTTTTTGTAGCTGCATAGATGTACCCAAAGTGTTTAGGACTTGTATGCGCTACGAAATTGTCTTTCCAAAATGTATAAAATCTTTTCTATACCAATAATATTTTGGAAGTTATAGCGTTTAAAGTGGATACACCTCCAAATTAGAGGCCACCCACTTTGGGGGGCTATAACTTGAAATGGGGTGAGAATAGACCCCCCCTGCCACACAATTTTTTGATCGGCGGAACTTCAGGAATCTCCCCTTAAAGGATTATACCGCTTAACTGGGACACCCTGTATTTTACTATGGATAATGTTAGCAATGGAGGTATGGGAAATCATATGGCGTTTAAGAAAATACAGTATATTTCGTAATTTTTAGTGTTCCGGACCTTAAAAGGAAAAAATGGAACACTTATGGGTTTGATACGGTGTATGTCTGTCCGTCCGTCAGTCTGTCACAGCCCTGTAACTTTTAAACCATTAGACATAGAGAGCTAAAACTTACGCTTTGTATACATTATGTAGGGGCCCCGCATAAGAAAAATGGAAAAATGGAACACTTATGGGTTTGATACGATGTATGTCTGTCCGTCCGTCCGTCTGTCACAGCCCTGTAACTTTTAAACCATTTGACATAGAGAGCTAAAACTTACACTATGTATACATTATGTAGGGGCCCCGCATAAGATAGTGCCATTGAATTTTATTTTGGGGGCCCTTTTTTGGGCACGTTGTATGAAGGGCAAAAAAAAGATTGTTTCCCACCATGTGGTATACTAAATTAAAGAGAATTTTGTAACGGCTCCATATATGTAAAAAAAAAAAAAAAATTTGAAATCGTTGAAACCATTTTGGAGAAAACCCCATGCTTATGAAAATAGGGCTACGTGAAGTAGCTCTAATAGTAGGGCTAGAATTTCTATGTCCCCTTTAGGTGCCATGCAAAAGCTTCCTGACGTGAAGTTTGAAGTAAATTGATTCACTCGTTTAGTCATACAGACAGACAAATAGAATCAGCAGACACACTATAACGAGCTTCTCTATCAACGTAATTTCAGAATTGTTTAATATCTCGAGTTCCAATTTTTACACGAATTCAATACATGTTTTATAACGAAAGTGCAAGTTAAAATGAACTGAAATCTCAGTACAGTATTACTAGGACATACCTATGAAATTTTGGTTTTACCATTTGATAGAGTTGATTAGACATTACATTGTTCATATCAAAACCAGTATTAGATGCGCCTATGCAGGATATGAATAATATTGCCTTCTATTTAATGACAATATAAAATGTCCGGAACACTATTGCACGAGGCCCTCCTCGCACTTGCCCAATTTTTATAATATGATGTCTTAAATGCGTGGCTAGTTCGGATTAAAAAAGAATAGTGAATTTTAGATGAAAGTCAACTTTTTCTTTTGTTTTATCAAAAGCTAAATATGTATCTATTGACTAAATCACGAAAAAAACTTTAAGCAGGTTGGCGTCTTTTTAAAACTTAACATTTTTATAGGTTCAATTCTATCAACCATAAATGGTGACATCTTACAAACATGGATTCAAAATAAGGAGTCAAAGTAATTGATTACCGTTGCTGCGAAAATTCATGGAATTCTAGGTTTGGAAGAGTCAAGTGAAGGTGTTGAGCTTAAAATTCAAAACGCGTCCTAGTTCTATTGCCTACAAGTATCGAAAAAAAACATAATTAATTTTTTTTTTCATTTGGCTATTGGTATCCTTTCTGAAGAAGAATTGGAAGCTAGGCATAAAGAATTCAGAACGGCCAGACTAGAACACACTCGAAAGTGCTCGAGAATCAGTACAATGACTTATTAATTATGTCAGGTCCTCATATTTGCAATAATCGTTTAAAAAGCACGCATATGTCTAAGATCAACTGAGATATTGATCAATATTGTAAAATATGTATACTTTAAAACGAATTGGAAGTTTTAACATTACCAGTATAACTAGACTTGAATGAAATTAATGGTACATCCGAGAGAGGTAGTGATCAACTCTTTATAATTGTGTATTGTATATGTACTTATGTAAATTGTTGAAGTTTATTGAATAATAAAATTTGTACAAAGTTATTTCCGTAACATACAAATTGAAGTTAATAAATATTTATTAGATCAGAACAATAATGTGAACGAACATTCCATAAGTAGCTCGCTGTCCAGTATTGGTCCGAAAAAACCGGGCGGAACCATTAGTACACGTCTATTCATGTGTTCAAGTTCACAACGCAGATATATGAGTAATAAATAATTATAAAATACAAATTTTGTAAAATAATTAGGTTTCATTCATTAAAACACGCGATATTAATTTCGCCGATTTTCTCATAAAGTCATCCGACTGTCCGTTTACACTATTGACTCTTTTTTATGTCAATCGGATGGTTCAGTGGCTGACGCTATCTGTCATTAGTGCTAAATGAAATTCGCAACATAAATATTGAGACAAGAAAATATTTTCATATTTATTTCTTTAATCATGTAGTAAACGATGTTGAGAAGTGAAAATAGAACAGCAGCTTAATACGCGAATGCAGCATTCTATAAGCTGTAATAAGAAAAGAAGACAGAAGAATTTCACTGCAAAATTGATCCAGTATTGACGTCTGTGGCTGACAGAATTGAGCTAAGGGATTGAAACTAGTGTTTCAATTTATTCGTTTACACAATTGAAATTGGGGACAATTGGTGTAGATGGACGTAATTGAACTTTTACACAGTCCCAAGACAACATATTACAAAATCAATCCAGATTTATATAACATAACAAAATCATAAGAAGAAAAACACAAAAAAATTTAATTCATTATCTTACCTTTAAACTTTCGCCATAAACGAACACTTGGTTTATATATTGACTGGTAGTGTAAATATTCTCAATTTTTTCAGGCACAATGTATTCTCCCTGGCTTAGTTTGAAAATATGTTTCCTCCTATCAATAATCTTTAGTGTTCCATTTGATAGCCATTTTCCCACATCTCCAGTATGATGCCAGCCTTCAGAATCAATTGCTTCACTTGTTTTTTGAGGATCTTTATAGTACCTAATAAAATATGTTTATTTTACGAAGCTAATAACCAACTAAATCGTTTAAATAAACATACCCATGAAATACATTTGAACCTCGAACACATACTTCACCTGTATTATGGCTAGCAAAATATTCCATTTCTGGAACGTCTACGAGCTAAATTTAGATAAAAAGTTATTAGTTAATAGATATGTATACTAAAATATTTACTTTAACGGCATTACAGGACACTGGCGGTCCAACATGATCTGGCACATAATCTCCTTGAACTGTTAGCGTAATTGCACCAGTGCACTCAGTTTGACCATAACCTTCTACTACAAGGCATCCTAAAGCACAACGCATAAATGTGAGTACATTTCCAGCAAGAGGAGCTGATCCAACAACCATGAGCCGAAGATTACCTCCGAAAGCTGTTAAAATTGATATATTTTTTCAAAAAATGTTTGATACTTTTTGCAAATACACTACCTTGATGCACTTTTTTAAAAACTATTTTATCCCAAAATCCATTTCGCCTTAATATACCTCTTCGTATTTCACTCTCTTTAGAGTTTAAGGCCATTCGGAAAAGCGTTCGTTTAATTGACGAGTTCGTTATATCATTCTGAATTCTATCATACACTCTATTAAGTAGTCTTGGAACTGCTGGCATCACTGTGGGCTTCAAGGCCTTTAGATCATTTGTTAATTCCTTTACATCGCCAGAATAAAATCCAACTGCTCCCCCTACGTAATACATTCCATTTTCACAACACCTTTCGAACATGTGAGCTAGTGGCAAGAATGAAATCATAATGTCCCCAGCTCGTATCTTATGGTCGCCTTAACGAAATGGAAATATTAGTAGATTTTACCTTGTGTTATATCTGGTATGAGCAACTATTTACATGTACACACATATAAGCATTTGAATTTTCTTATAGGTTTTTTTGTAAAACTAAGTTAGAAGTAAGTCCATTTTGTTTACTTCTAATTCATACTTAAAATCTGGTAAAAAAAATTTTATGAATTATAAAATTACCGCCAGAGCATTCTAGTAGAAGCTCCAAAATAATAAATACCCATACCACCTCAATGTATAACTGACTCACTGCCAGCGAAGTGAGAGCTAAAATTTAACCTCTGTGAAAGACAACTGATGCAATAATACAGAAATCGGTAATGAAAATCACAAATACAAAATAAAAGGATAGTAGAACAGGACCTTCCCCACAACGAAGGTCAAACATAACGAAACAGTTGTCAAAACACACACACGTTGAATTGTGTATAAGAAAAGATATTACCAATAAAACACACAAAAGATCGCAATAAAAAAGAACCTACAAAGGTGCCAATAAAAAGAAATGACTTACTAAAGTATTTACTTAGTTATTAAAAACATAACTAAGTTATTGAAACAAAACAATAGCCAAATACTTGAAGAAAGATAAATTACATAAACAGAAGATTTGAAGAACGAAAGTAACAAATAATTTGAAACACTTAAGGATATTAGAGAAAAATTATTAATTTGCTTGATATTTGCTTAATCACAAAAAGTCACCACTAAGGCTAAGCGCGCACATTCGAATTTCTGTCGCGGCGATTAAAGTCGCTGTAGGAAATGACTAAGAAGTCGCGCGATGAAATCGCATGTGCGCGCCTAGCCTAATAGCTTCTGCTTCACCGTTGTCAAAAGCTCCCTCTAAGAAAGCCATCAAGATATGTTCTTTGCTAATTTTTGCTGATCTAAGGATTCTTCGAAGGTGTATGTAGGACCACTAAAATTGAAAATACATGTAATATATGTACATACATATGAATATTCCACGAAAACATAATCTAAATAACACCCCCTCTCTGCGAGACATCGCTGGTGTTCAAGTCAAAATGTCTATTAAAGAAGGGGATTCCGGAAACAAGACAAAAGAAGATGACTAGAATACAGGAGAAGTATAGAAACATTTTTGTTACGACTTCACTCGTGTAAATTATTAGTACAACGACTTTAAAAGGGTCATATGGCCAGAAATGTCTCGCACTTTATTGCAATAATGACTTTAACTATCGCAATAGTTTCATAGATTTGATTTACCAATAAAACCAATGTCATACAAAGTATTGATATAATCTAAAATAATCTTATATCTCCTTTGTATACAAATTAGTAGCTTAAATCTCAGATAAAGAGATTAATTTTTTTAAAACAGTTTTCGGCAGACGGAGAATTTATTTTAGACGAGAATAAATTTTGTGTATCAGTATATCTAGATGTTGCAAAGGCATTTGGTAGTGTCTGGCACAAAGGAGTATTATATGAACTAAAATACATGCTACCGGACTACTATGATAAATGAAAAGCTATCAATGAGTGCTCCGAACTATGCCAAATAGATGCAGGTGTCCCCAAGGGAAGTGTTCTTGGACCAACACTTTTCCTTCTCTACTCAGCGGACATACCAATACGATGCTATCAACATTTGCAGTTGACACCGTAATCCTCTCTTCGAACAGGTGCACACAATTAGCATCACATCAAGCCAGAATAGCAATGAACAAGACAGTGGATTGGTTCCTATGGGGAATTAAAATAAACGAGGACAAAACAGTACAAGTCGTATACACTACAAAAAGAAAATATAATCCAGAAAACATCAGCTTGAACAATTAACAAATTGACAGCGAAGCCAAGCACCTTGGTATGATAATAGACCAAAAAAATTACTTTCAAATCATATATAACCTATAAACGTACTCAAATAAAAAACAAATTCAGACATTCTATTGGCTCCTAGGGAAGAACTTAAAACTATCAACAGAAAACAAACTTCTTCTGTACAACGCAATAATAAAATTAATATGCACGTATGGGATTCAAATTTGGGGAACTACCCGCACGACAAATATTAATATTATTCAACGACTACGAAAAAAAAATCTTAGAACGATAGTAAATGCACCATGGTACATTATTAATGTAGACTTAAACCGTGATCTCAACATCCCCACCGTGATGTTATCAAAATAACCCTCAGACAACATCAGATCGCGCTTTGTGACCAAATAAATTCCCGAATATGTAATTTACCAGATCAAGAACGGCTAAGAAGACGCAAGCCCTTAGAAATACAATACATTTAATCAATTACCTGGAACTAATTAAATTATCTAAGACGTTAACTGTCATTTATATTTTGTTTATTGTTAAATACAAGAAACGTGCATACATTAAAAAAAAGAGAATCTAAAGGCAATGGCCTCAAGCTATATTATATGTCCCATTTATATGTCTTATAACAATTATTAGGTGTCGTTAAGACAGATGTATTTTTTTGAATTTGGGAAATAAAAAAGAAGACTTACAGTTCACACAAAGTTTGGCAAAACTGAAGCAAATGCATCTAGCAGCGAAATCTCTTGCTTGGTTCCTGCGAAATGCTAGTGTCAATCGGTGCTGTGGTCTTAAATATTTGTTCAGCAGTATAATTTGATCTAGTAGCCAATGTTTCCGTTTCTACTTTTACTGAAATCAATTACTGTTTTTTTAATCGAAAAAAGTCTAATCTACTGCCTCCTGTTGCCATAACCTATTTCACCAAATTTTAAAAGACCAAAACTTTTCTGTGGCTTGGCGGATGGAAGGAGAGTTCTTGAGACTTAAGACTTTTTGATGTCCGATTGTACCCTTCCATTCAAGTCCGGAGTAGGTATATCTGGGCTTACATTGTTTTACCAACCAGGAATTGCGCGAAAGTAAAGTCGAGGTACTTTGAATTTGTTTGAACAGCACTGAGGTATTACTTTCATGTAGAACATTATGTCTAAAGCTAATGTTGGGATGGTACTAAAAGTTCTACTGATACATACGGGAAAAAACAACTCTTTAACCAGAGAATGAATGAACATACAATTTAGAACCTACTTATATAAACCCGTAGCCTCGGTTTAGCCTTCGTCTGTCACTAGTAGTCAATACAAAATATCAAAATAGGTACAATTAATATAATAAATCTTAATGCTAAAGGTTAGGCAGGAACACACTCTTTAAAAAAAAATAGTAGCTAAGCATTTATGAGTATGTACATACAGTGGATCAAAAAAGTATTGGCAATTTTAATTTTCTTTCTTTATTTAAACTTATCAATATTTTTTTTAATAAGAACTATTTTTATTCAAACATCCAAGCAAAAATATGTATGAAATGAGTGTTTACATTCATTTCAATTATAAGATTAATAAATAAAAAAATAAACATTGGAATTAACACGTCAAAAAAGTATTGGCAACACTTAGTGTTCATTTAATAGGCGCCGTTATCAAAAGTACCGGACACAATTTAAAGGTTAAAACAGTTCAGCTTTAGTTCCTCGACCTGTTAAGACGCGTGTGTAGTTATTAAAAAAAAGTTTATAAAGAAATAAAAAAATATGCCTCGCAAATCAAAAGAGCTAGATACTAGTGCTAAAAATCAAGCTGTACTTTTGCGCCAACAGGGTTTAACTTACAGTGCAATTGGAAAAGAACTTGGCATTAAGTTATTTACAGTTAGAAGTATTATAAAAAAATATGAAAGCACGGGATCGACCGAAAATGCGGAGAGAAAAGGGCGACCTCGTATTTTTTCTGATAGGGAAAAACGAGACATTGTAAGAGAAGTAAGAAAAAACCCAAAAATAAGTGCACCAAAGTTAGCAGAACAAGTCGCAAATACAACCGATAAAGATTTCTGTGTCCAGACTCTTCGTAACGCTTTGCACGAAGCAAAATATTATGGAAGGGCTGCTAGAAAGAAACCATTCATTTCTGAAATAAATCGTCGAAAGCGGCTAGATTTTGCAAAAAAATATTTAAATAAACCTAAAGAATTTTGGGAAACCGTTATTTTCACGGATGAGTCAAAATTCAACATTTTTGGCAGCGATGGTAGACAATACGTTTGGAGAAAACCTAACACGGAACTTCAGAAGCAAAATATTGTACCTACAGTGAAGCATGGTGGAGGGAGTGTTTTAGTTTGGGGGTGCATGGCAGCAAGTGGCGTTGGAAATATTGCCTTTATCGAAGGTCATATGACAGCTCTTATGTACATTGATATTTTGCGAGGTAATTTAGAGGACAGTGCCGAAAAACTTGGTCTTGGGAATACGTTTATCTTTCAACAAGATAACGATCCCAAGCATACTGCTGGAAAAACACGAGAATGGCTGCTCTATAATGCTCCTCGGCAACTAAAAACTCCTCCGCAATCACCCGATGTTAACCCTATAGAAAATTTATGGAACCATTTGGGGTTAGCTGTAAGGAAACGAAAAATTTCATCAAAAACAGACCTGAAAGAAGTTATCATTGAAGAATGGAATAAAATATCCAGCGAAACAACAAAAACTCTGGTTTATTCTATGGAAAGACGACTACAAGCCATAATTAATGCGAAAGGATTACACACTAAATATTAAACCGCTCTCTTTTTTGATAATAATCCCCTAAAGTAGAGCATCGCTAAATTTGCTAATACTTTTTTGATGTACAAATTTCATTTTTTTTATTTATTGCTATTAACCTTGGAATTAATATGAGTTTAAATACCCACTTTATGTATATTTTTGTTCACTTGTTAACATGAAATATTTTTTGTTTTTATTTTAAATGGATAAGTTTAAATAAAGTAAGAAAATAAAAATTGCCAATACTTTTTTGATCCACTGTATATCCGAATACTCATAATTTAATCTTAGGCAAGGCGCATTGTTGAGAGTACTTGCAAGATGGCGCTATATATAAGTTGAACCTATTTTACAGTTCAGATTTCAGTTTCTAGATAACAGATCACTCTAAAATACATACGAAGTTTTAAGTAAAACTGTACTACTCATGCAGTAGTGCATTAGTTTTTGCGTTGCCTTAATTTATTTTACTTTTTGCGTTACGCATGAGAAACTGAACATACGGACAGGTAGACAATACTTTCAAACTTACATACTACTATGTATGTAGAAATAAAGAAATATAGAAATAAAGCATATTTGTCACCAGTAGTTAGTAGATTTTGCATAATGCACATTTCGTACAGTGGTATCAAATAAAATAAATATGTGAAGTAATTAATTTGGCTCTCTATATACATATTGACTGCACTTAGTTCGAATGACACGAGCATCGTTAATTTGAAAGATTTATTACATTTTTTGTATTGAGCTAGAAGTAGATTGGACTATGTACTTTTGACTTCTACCTTTGATGACTTGTCTTCATCTCAGCTCTTTATATGTATGCACATGCATTTATATGTATGACATTAAGATTTAAAAGCAAAAAGTATAGGTATAATATTTATCCCTAATTACCAAGTTGTAATATGACCGCACACACTCCAGCTACTACGTTCCCATGAGTTAACATAACACCTTTTGGGTTACCCGTTGTACCAGATGTGTAACAAACTGTACAGAGTTCTTCTGGTGTTGGAGGTTCTTCTGGATGATTGCCCTTTGCTCCCAATTTTTCAACTTCTTCAAATGTAAGTATCTGAACACCACGGCTCCTGGCTCGTTCTAACGTTTTTTGTTTTACCCCTTTAACTGTGACTAATATTTTCATAGTTCTAGGAGCTTTCTCTAATAACATGTTCGCCTTTGTGTCGTCCTCCACGACAACAATGCTCATTTCTGTTTGACGAATAATAAAAGCACATGCATCTGGTCCAAGGGTATCATACAAAGGAACTACTACCAGGGAGTACGAATAACACCCTTGCTCGAAAAGTATCCATTCTGGACGATTTTGAGAATATATACCAATCAGTTGTTTTGGTTTAATGCCTAATGAGATCATTCCGGAACCGAAATTTTTTGCGCGCAGGAGGGCTTCATCGTAATTGATCCACTGCAAAATAAAAAACAAAGTAACTGACCATCTATTTATTGGTATGAATTTAAATTACTAACCTGATAAGGTGATGACAAACTCTCCCGCCAACCAAGACAAGGACCATTGTTAGAAGCATATGCTCCTTCACGAAACGTCTGATAGAGTGTTCGAACATTTTCAGTAATATAGCTAACGAATTTTCCATTTTTCGATTCTTTATAGAACTTTGAAACATGAATTTGATCGGGGCCCTTTAAAAGAAACAAAAGAGAGTATTTTTTTATATTTTTGTTTTTAATATTGAAAGTAAAGATGACATTAAAAAATATTGAAACTATTTTGCTTGCATTTTATAAGGGTTAGATCATTTGTGTAAATAAACAAAATGAGCGATGGTCTATGTATTTTTTTTAGTAAAAAATCTAAATCCTAAAAAGTGCTTAGAAGAATTAATAACATGTATACATAACGTCACTTCGCATTTCAATAACCAGGAACTTCATAAGTAAAAGCCGAGCACAGAGGTCAGAATAAAATCCATCCAATAGGCTAAACTACCCGAAAGATAAAAAATGTATTGAAATTCACAAATCGGAATTATTATTTCACTTATTGATAAGATGTGTTATCTTTTCTAGATGATACTGATAAACACAATTGTGTTTTATGTTTGTGATACACATTTTTTTAGTGTTCCGGACCTTAAAAGGTAAGACGGAACACTAATGGGTTTGATACGGTGTCTGTCTGTCCGTCTGTCCGTCTGTCTGTCACAGCCCTGTAACTTTTGAACCGATAGACATAGAGAGCTGAAACTTTCGCTATGTATACATTATGTGGAAGCCTGCATAAGATGGTGGCAATGAATTTCATTTTGGGAGCCCTTTTTTGGGCACCTTGTATGAAGGGCAAAAAAAAATTATTTTGTTCCAAATCATGTGGCATATTAAATTAAAGAGAATTTTGGAAGGGCTCCATATATGTAAGAAATATTTTTTTCTGGAAAAATTTGTTGAACAAAAAAGCTCGCCAAACATTTGAAAAACAGCGCATGGACTTCCCTATAAGCTCTTCTCTTGCTGCTACTGCATTCGATTTCGATTTTTCAAAAACTAAGTCATTTGCACGAATGGATCGTATATGTTAGCTCTATGCTGCTTTTGAAAACTAAATAAGTTTAAAAAACCATTTTTTTTTTAATTTTTTTTTTTTTTTTCAAAAATATTTTTTTTTTTTAATTTTTAAAACTCTAAATGCTGTATTCCTTCGCATGTCAAGTATTGCCAGTGTTTTGCTTTACTTAAACCATTTAACAAGCAAAGTACCGTTACATTCATTTTTATCCAAAAGCTTGGACCATGTTTTATATTGAAAGTGTAAGTTAAAATGGACTGGAATCTCAGCTCAGTATTACTAGGACATACTTACGTACAAGACATTACATTATTCATATCAAAACCAGTATTAGGTGTACCTAAGCAGGATATGAATAAATTGCCTTCTATTTAATGACAATATAAAATGTCCGGAACACTATTGCACGAGGCCCTCCTCGCACTTACCCAATTTTGTTTTCATAATTTACAGCAAAAAAAAAAAAAGAATTGAACAAAATAAAAATAATATGTACAAAAACCTGAAAGACTTTTTCAAGTTTATCTAATATTTTTTTATTAAATAGATTTTAACATAATTTTTATTTACTCTAAGACAAAAATAAATTAAGGCGTTAATTCCATATATTTATTTACTCAAAAAAAACAAAAAAAAATTAAACCTTTATTCATATAAAAACATCGCTTCTTGTAATTTACTAGTTTTTTAACTCAAAAACGTGTTGATACACAATCAGACAAAACAAAAAACACTGAAACATAATTCTGTATGTTTATCTTCATTCTTTTTATTCGAAACGATGTACTTTTGTAAACCAAAATTACTTGCAAAAAAATAGTACCGCGAATAGATAGACACAGTGTAACATTGTGCTGTTGTTCTAATGCATTGAAAGTTTTCAGGATTTGTGAAGCCGAATCGGACGGGTTTAGCTTAGTGTGTAGCTACATATGGATGGATATATAACTTAATCTTCTTTCTCTTATCTATATGGTGAAAATAAATGTGCCATCTCCCCCGTACACACATATACTCATATATGTTATGCTCTCAGTGCAGAAATACATACATAATAATGAAATAAAAAACAATTACCAATCAATCAATTTTCCTGGAACAAACCGTATGATCTCCTATCTATTTTCTATAGTCCTTTTTATTGCGAATATATGTGCTTAATTACTTGAGTGGGTGGATCATAAAAATCTTCATTAAGGATCTCGTACACAATATTTCGTCGACTTAGCTCATAGTTTTAGCCTCAAAATTGGTTATAATAAACTCAAAAGCGCCATCTATCGGATATATAATACCGAAGATTACCTGAAAATTTGAGCTTAGTTTCAGTGTCCATAGAATGATTACAAACATAGGCAGGTACATTGATCCATACATATGTATGTGTGTGTGCTGTGACTCAGTGGGTAGTGCGTTGGACTACTCCTCAAAGGGTTCCAAGTTCGAATCCAAAAAATACTATCAAAAGTTTTTTTCACGGCCCAACCTCTCTTCCGAGTGTCTGAGAAACATTCAAGAGTATAACTGTCATGAGAAAGCTTCTCAAAACCCCTCTGCCCTTCGGATATGCCATAAAACTGTAAGTCCCTTCTGTACGTGCAGAAATAGGTATATACGACGACGCACAACATGTACAGTTGTGAGAAGCTAGGCCTCTAGCCGACTCTAACCCATCGGAAGATATTCCCAGTTGAGACCAGAATAGATATCGGATTTGATCACACCATCTTTTTCTCCGGTAAGCGATTGGAAGTTTAGCTGATGGCAAAGTAGGTATTCATCAGGGCAGATGACGAATCCTCAAGTCTTTCACTTCAATACACATTCAGTCCATAATATGGATTACATATAAACAATAAAACAGAGCGATGATGACAGTGAAAGATTTTAATGTAACAAGTATAAGACTGTTTCCACGGTATTGACATTTATTGACATTTGCTTACATCACTGGATTAATGTAAATTCGGACTAATAAAATCACACTTTTAGGAAAAGAGTAAGCCCTTCGAGTCCTCATACCCACCCATGTTAGAAAGTACATCGTGTCAATAAAATAGTGCATGACCTACGCCACATTTATTTACATTTCATTCAATTATAAATAAAATAAATATTTCCATCTGATGACGATTTTAGAAGTGTTAAGTATAAGACAATATTACACACATGCACTGCTCTTTCTAATGTATGTATGCAGTTTAAGGCTTTCGTAACAAAAAAAAAATAAAATAAAAAATAAAAAAGGTCACTAAACGATGCGTTCAAAATAAAAACATAAATTGCCACATGTTTTTCTCGAAAATGAATTACTCATCAGTTTTGAGAAAAAAAAAAATTATCAAACAACTTAAGAGAAATACTACCAAGGTCATGACTATGTATAGCTCAAAGAAATATATTGAATATTTTTAATTGAACTAACCACTTTACTGCAAGTGTATCTACATTATAAAATCGCATTTATTATTTAATGACCAATATTAAAAATTCTAGAGACCAACGCATTTGTTAGTCATATGACATAAGGTATGATAAAATTTTATTGTTTATTCCATTCTTTTTTTAAACAAATATTATTATTACATAGAAGCGACGATTGAAAAAGAGAGTGCTGTTTTCACTAAAATCATCAATTGAGTGAAATTTCCGACCCCGCGGGTATTCTTTGTATTTCGGATTTATAAGAACTAATCCAATAGAAATACTGGAAAAGATATTTTCGTATTCAAATGTTTTTAATCCTTTCAAAATGTTTAGATTGACGATGATAGCCGATGAACTCAGAGTGCTGCATAAAACATATCTATAAATTCATAAATAAATTTAATTCATTTCATTGTTTCACAATTAGACGTATTTTCAATTCAAGATTATCATTGCTCAACTTTGACGAAGCTCCATGTATACGTATATATGTATACACGAATGTATACATTTAACTGAAGGCAGCACACACAATAAAATACGAAATATATATAAATACACTCGCCATTGAAATAGACACACTCAATTGAGCATATGGTTCAGTTTTGCACGTATTTTATGAATTTACGTAACGATGTATTTCGAATGAAGAATCCATAAAAACCTATTAAATTTTGGGGACTCCATTGAGTCACTAAATATGTGTACTCTTTATTTTCATTCATTTTTTTTAATTTATTTTTAATTGTTGTAGTTTTTACATTTTATTTCTATGATCTTATTTTACGTGAGTTGCTAATTGTTTTTGTTTCTTCCAATATATATGTATGTAGATATATGTATGTCGTTTACAGCTCCTTCTGATTTCGTACCACAGAAATGAAGCAAGAATATGCTATTATAATAATAATAATAATAACTATATAATAATAATAGTTTCTTATATTTCCTACATGTTCATATGCACATACAATCGAAGGCAAAAAATCAATAAAACCATGCTGCGAAGAAATAAAGGGCGCTTTTTTAGAGGCAGAACACTTAAAATTGAAATGAACTATCATGTAAACGCTAGCCGAAGCGGCCACATGCCTCAAATTTTATTCAAACATTAATACCATTTTCTTCTGTCAAATAAAGCCAATTTCTCAATATTACAAACATATTTCTGTGTTTTATTTGAAGTTAATGTTCCACGCTTCTAAAAAAAAACGCCCTTTAAAAAGTCATGTGACTTTTTGTTGGCCTTTTTAATGCGATCTGATAATAAATTTAGATATTCACAACTGAAATTCGTAGTAGGTGTGAGTGCGTACCTAGCTTATAAATGTGATAACGGCAAAAGATGCTTTAAAAAATGTAGGTAACTTAAATTACATTTTGCAGCGATGCATCTTTTTATACTTTTCTGCATTAAATTTAGAATTTCTTATCATATCTTATGATAGTTTATAGTGCTATAAAGACTCAAATTGCTCGAATATTCTTAAAAACAAACTTATCGTCTTCTTTTGTGCAAAATATGTATTATGGAGCGGATCGTGTGATACCCTATCCCTATCCTGTATGCAGACATACATATGTAGACCCTTCCACCAATAACTTGCATAAATTTGTATTTAATTATAGTGAACATGAGCCTCCGACAATTAAATCACTAGTTGCAAGAAGGGAATAAGTACAAAACAAGAAAATTATCTCATGCGAATTAAAATATTGAGAACCTTATTTTATCCATTTGTCAAAAATCTGAGAACCGTCAAATAAAAAAGTTATTCAGTTGTTTGCGTTCAATTATATTTCAGCCTTGACACTTCTTGTTTTACATACATATATTAAGGGAACTAAAATATATTAAGGGATTGGTGGAAAAATCGAACTCTAGACATTAGTCAATTCTGGTATTAGGATGATAGAGAAGCTCGAAAAAGTAGGATATAAGAAGTCGATTTTCTTGAAAAATCGCATATTGCAGTAATTTTTACACTAGCCTAAGGTCCTGGTAGCTAGTGCTACACTGTCTCTTTTTATTGATTATGTAATTTACTTATGTATCAATAAAGATATAATAATAATAATTTCTACCAGTGTGAAAAAATGCTGTATAATTTTTTTTAACTCAAGACGCCTAAAAATACTTTGGTCAGTACTTCATATGTAAGAAATAATCTTTCAATTTTCTGACAAACCGCGATTAAACATGTCTTTAAAAATTTTTACACTTGTATTGCTTACTTTTCCAAGGACCTCGTATACAAAATTTCACCAACCTAGCTCAAAATTTAAACCCCAAAAACTGGTGACAGACAGACGGACGGACGGACGGACATGGCTCAATCGACTTGGCTACTGATGCTGATCATTTATATATATACTTTATGTGGTCTATCTTCAATATTTCTCTATGTTACAAACTATGTATCAAACTTAATATACCCTTAGGATAGGGTATAACAAATCAGCTTCGTCACAGCTGAACATTTATAAATGTGTTCTACGTATATATGTATGTATATTACAATATGATATGTTTCCATAATTATTTCAATTATTTTTTTCATATTTTTAGCCCTTATGGTCTGATCGCTACTAAGAAGTAGACAACATCTTTCAAAGCTTTTATGTTGGACAAATTTTTCTATAAAAAAAATATTTTCTAGAAATACGATGCCATTGCAGAATTTCCTTTAATCTGATATGCCATATAATGAGAAGCAAAATAATTTCTTTGTTTTTCATTCAAAGTGTCCAAAAAAGTGCAAAAAACATGAAATTTATTGTCCCCATCTTGTGCTCCCATATACACAAAGTTCCAACGCTCCATGACTGACGGACAGACACTGTCTCAAACCCATTAATGTTTCGTCTTTCATTGTAAGGTCCGGAAGGCTAAAAATGGTATTCTGTATGTGAAATAACTTTATTTATAGCTTTTGATTCGCTCGTCACTCACCGCTCTACAATTGTATGGAAAATAGTCCAAATGGGAGTAAAGAAGTGAATTTTCAAGGACATGTTACAACTTACGACCTCGAGCTTAGAAAAACGATAACATGTTTTCAGCGAGGGTAACATAATTTTAATCTCTTCTATTTCCTAAGAATTTGTTTGCAACTATTCAAAGATTGCTTCTTGCTACTTAGCTAATTTCTTAAAACATGTAGCAGAAGGATATTAATACATTATCGGGCCATTTTTTGGAATAAGAACTATAATAGCTATTGTTTTCTAATAATTTAACTTTTTATACAGAGCGGTACTAGAGAATGGCAAAAAAAAATTGTGTATGAACGCGAAGTCCGTCTTATTATTAAAGTAGTACCAACAAAATGATAATACCAATTGTCAGAATGCAAAAAAATAACGGAAAACCGGAACTAAAAAATAAATTTTATAAATTAATCTGCATTCAGCATGATCAGATAAATAAAAATTAGTTGAAAATATTTCAAATACCATTTTACTGCTGTCTACTGTAATCCATAGCAATAACTACATAAATGCGGTAAAGGAGAAGAACATTGCAAGTATTTGATTCTACTAAAGAAAGAAGAAGAAGGAAATAAATTAGAAAAAAAGTCCTAGAAATACAAATTGTCTTCAAACTATTGACAAACAATTATTTTATTTATATTTGTAATCTTGGCAACAATAATAAAACTAACTAAAATTTTCACAGCAATGATTTGGTAATTGACTTTTATAAACAAAAGTGATGCAAAAGTTTTGTGTGGATAATATAAAATGTATTCAAACATCGTTACCCACTTGCAGGTGTCTAAATATTTCTGTAAGTTCTATCGAGTTTCTCATAAAATGGTACAAAAAAGTGCGTTAATTGAAGAGAAAACACAGCAGTGGGTGCATTTCAATAATTAATTGCACTTTTATTGTATTTCTACCCATATTTGAAAAATTTTATCCGCCTAACTCAGAATTCAAGGCCCAGAAACTATTGACGTGCAGACAAACAGACAGACATAGAAACATGCTACATGTCCAACTTAATATGCCGTGTGCGAAAGGATATAAATAAATAAAAACTACGTTCAGTTTAGTAAAAATAGATCGCATCAATTTGATATTTTTCTTTTTTGATATATTACAAACCCAATGCTTTGTAGAAAATAAAGGGTTAAGTACCCTTAGTTTATTTTTAATTGCTATTTTTTTTTTTTCAATCAATAATGTGTAATTGTAACTTTAGTTTGTGTTGTAAGTAACACTTTACTTTGTAAAGCGGTTTTGTTCTTATTCTATTTATTGAATGCTGTCTTCCAGAGAGAAACGACATTGCTTTAATATGATAATAACCCTATATCGATTTTATAAATGTAAATATGTACATATATCAATATTTTTATTAAATATTTATTGTTGTATACATATGTATGTATAAAGCATGCAATCATCTGACTGACACCATGCGTGAAGTTGAGGTCAATGGTAGACTATCTTATAAATATGTACATATGCATGTTTGTAAATACATACGTCAAAGCGGGCAATATACAATATTACCATATGTGTACTCTCTATTAACAACAAATATACTGGAATCCTCTGGAAAATTATCCATTTTTTTAAATTTCAAAAATATAAGATGCTTGTCGAAACACAAAGGTTCTTGTGAATTGAAAATGTGTGCATCAATGACTTTGAAGCTAGGAAGCAAATTTAAGTTTCAAAATGTGCATACACATGAAGATATAAATACAAGCAAAAAAGAAACTATAGGAAAACACACTAAAGGAAGACTTATAAAATCATGATATATATATTTGTTTTTAATCAAAGCACATTTTCTCTTTTTCCAAACACTAAAAAAAAAAACACACTTGAGTTTCACAACGATTGCCTACCCTGGAATTGTTATCCTCTATGCCTAAGTAATCATATCGGAGCTAAATAAGAACAAATTGAATTAGTGAATTTTTAAAGACATCTCCAGCAATGCTAAGTTATATTTTTGTGATTAACTTAGTTAAATTTAGTTTGATTGTACATTGTCTAATAAGCTACTATTACTTCTCATATGAGATAAATTATAATCAGCTACTAAGAAAGCATAATTACCTTCAAAACATCACTTTGATTCATCATATCAATTGGTGGTCTAATGACTGTTACTT
Organism: Chalcosyrphus nemorum; assembly: GCA_949716465.1. Classification (NCBI taxonomy): domain Eukaryota; kingdom Metazoa; phylum Arthropoda; class Insecta; order Diptera; family Syrphidae; genus Chalcosyrphus; species Chalcosyrphus nemorum. The sequence goes on from OX454334.1 coordinate 41,950,092, forward strand.
GTCCGCAGCAAGCCATTTTTTTTATATTTCATTCACATAAACTTTTGACCGATACACACTCGACGTTTAAAACAGAAAAGTTCAGGGCATCTCAATTTAAACAAGCTATTATTTAGACTCCGTAGCTGTATTTAAATGCTAATCCACACATAATCTTAACATTCTTCCAATAAGGAGCCATTTAGAATTTAGGTTGTTTTTTTTTGGCAAATAAATGCAATTAATGTCGGGAAAGAAAATAAGCAATTCATGTTACATATAAGTGATGTGTATAATAAAATAAAATGTAACAATTACGATCGGATTGATCTACTAAAGTAAATATACTTGAAGTGATTGAGTTCACCTAATAAACTAATTGTAAATTCAGAAAGTGCAATAACACTAAATAATTGTCATTGCAATTGCACAAAACACTATTTAAAATTAGAATACGCTGAAACTAGACATAGAATATTTCCTGTTTGCTAGTTGTACTCTTCGTTAAAAATGCAGCTGATCTGTAGCAGACAGTCCACACCAGCAACGCCAGCAACAATTATAAAGAATTTATTTAAAAAGACACCACAAATAAAAAAATGTGAATTCTTAAATAATTGATCAAAGTATAATACAAATTCAAGAAAAGATAATTTTAAAATTCGCAGTTATAAAAAACACACTGCAATTGAGAAGAATTGACATATCTGCTAGTCCTATATGTAACATTTAATTTTTACGTAACCAATTAAAGAAGCATAATATGCTAATAAAATCGTAGAATTGCGCCTATAAAAAACTGTTTTTCTTTAATTAAATACGAATAGATATTTAATTTTTTTAATTTACATATAAATGGGGCACTAAGAATTATATATAAATGTAAAGTAGGCAAATTTCGCGCCGGTTGAATTCGTACTAACAAAAATTAATTTTTAAATTTTGCTCCGAATCATAAGAACACCTTCTCTCGGGGAGGACTATTTTCGGATTCCAAGAAGATGATGAATTTCGGGGGACTCTCTAAGCTCTCAATGATTGTCTCTCTTATCTTGCAAACAAAAATTATGCGCTCTGGTACACATACATAACTACACTTATATGAAGTTTATTGCAAAGAGAAAATGTTACTGTCAATGAATGAATAGAGATTTTATTTACGATATGTTTCGAATGGTCCCATAAGTAACGTACCCACCTGCGTGAGCTGATTAAGGAAGCTATGTTTCATTGTTTTGTATTATTTTTTAGCCACTAAAGTTTATTTCTTGACAGGGTGATCTTCTCATGAATTTCACTCATAAATATGTAGCCAAGCACTTTAAATATAAAAATAAAATTTTGTGTGTTCTGAGTCTTCGTTAAACTTAAAGATAAATTTGCTTTAACGATATTGTTAAAATTTCGAAATCCTGTATGCTCTACTAACCGAAAATGGCGGTCAATATAAAGGCATGTTATTTAAAGGTTAACTTTTGAAAATTTAATAAATACATAGGTATATACATATGTATGTACATATAATAATCCTGCGTAAAAAGGTTTTAAAAAACAAATATCTGAATAACAATGCAGAATAACTTTTTAAGAAATTTTTTTTTTTTGAAAATGTTTCAAAACGTTTTAGCAAGACTTAAGTTTTGTAATGTCTTCAATGCATTTAAAATAAAGTGCACGACTCTGTCGAACGTACTTGCACCTTTATGCCATACAAACAAAAAAAATTGAAATTTTTAAAATAATTACATATTTTGAAAAAAATTTAATAAATTTTAATGCCATATTTCAGCACAAAAAAAATTGAAATTTTTAAAATAATTACATATTTTGAAAAAAATTTAATAAATTTTAATGCCATATTTCAGCACATGTTAAATTTTGCCTCAATTTCGATTTTGAGCGAAATGCATTGAGCATTTATCAAGAAATAGATATTTGTCTAAGGCCAGTTAACAATCAAAGTACATTTATACGTATTTTTAGCCAAAAACATATAGTACTTGCCTATACCGACTCAAATATAAAATTTACTCAATATCATTAAAGTTGTTTCGAGAAAATCTTATATTTGCGATCCAACAGAGCTCAGATATGCATATAATATATATACTTTTTCTAACTTCTCTTCATCGCAATGCCAAAATAGATTGTTATCTCGAGCTCCAATACTATGAGGTACAAATTAAAAATAACTGACTGCTAAAATTTGCTAATATACAATAGAAAGTGATGTTTATCATTTAACGAATAGAAATAATAATTTTAAACTAATTTTAGCTAAAAGTATAATTAAATGGAAAATCCAGAAATAAATCTAAGTTTCCTGCTAAAAGTTTTTGTAGCTGTTGTTGAAATTGTAAAACTAAGAATTTAACTTTATTTATGCTGGAATAAATAACATTAATAAAAAAAATAAAATTTTAGCATAAAAAAAGTTTTTCTTATTTAATTTAAGGATTAAAAACGAAATTCAAATCCCAACGCTTCTTCGATATTACAAAGTATTTTACCCGTTGAGCCTTGCACGCACTGGGTAAATAGTAAAAACACTATCAACTGCACCATAACTAACTTTGTATTATAATCAATCAGACTACTGACAAAAGTTCTAAATGTGAGCCCTTAATTCATACTGTATAAGCAGATGCTATTTAAATTTTAAATTATAAATTTTATAAATATAAATTAGAATTCTCTTGAATTTGAATATTATACGTAAGTACATGTAGAATTGTGAAGGAAAAACTCCGTCGACATTACCGATAAACCTGATAGAGATAGCATATTCTCAATATGCTTCGTACTTTGACAAAAGAAAAATGTTAGAGAAGTTTAGTGACGCAGACGAATAGCAAGGGCGAAGCTAGCATCAAAACACTATGGAACAAATAAACATAGTGGACGTTTTGGTCCTTTAGTCTTATTATCTTTCCAAACATTTTATCTTATTGTAAAAACTCTGTCTTGACTGTAAAAACTCTTTTCTTATAGTCACAATCTTTTTTCATAACTTTTGATTCGTTATTTTGATTATTTTAATAAAAATACCATCCCCTTTATTAGCTTTAATTTTTTTCTTTGTAAAAGATTTCGTACTCTCTCTACTGCACAAAAGTACATGGTGCTCGAAAACTGTTGAGTTGACTTATCCTTTTTTCGTGAATTTTTTCTGCCACGATCGAAAGTGTAAAATATTGGTTAAATTGAACGAAAACATTCTAATCTGAATTATTGGTGAAGGAAAGCATCTACTTTCCCATTGTCTCCACCTATTTGACAGGTTATCATAAATTATAACAATTACACTTTAAAAACGTCAAGTATTTAAGGACTTATGTATTCAGAAACAAAATAATAAAAATAGGTATGTGCATATATTTTCAACCAATGCAATAAGCGACATAATATACGTATATGAATACTTACTTCAAGAATAGGTGATTGCTTATGTAGAGGCACTAGTGGTTTCTCTGGGACGGGTCGAGTGGCATAATAATATGCTGATGCTGCCGCGATTCCTGTTAACGTTAAGGCGCCTGCAGTCCCTCCGAAATAATTCAAATAACCGTCAATTTCGTCAACTAAAAGTGAATAACGACGCAATTTTTATTTATCATATTTATTCCCTTAACTTATTATTATTTTATACTACATTTAATATATATTATAATATATTACTGAAAAAATAAAATGAATTGCTTACTTTTCCAAGAGCCTCGTATATAAAATTTCATCAACCAAGCTCAAAATTTAAGCCCTAAAAACTGGTGACACACAGACGGACGGCAACTAGCAGCTAGCAACTAGCCCACACCGCTCATCTTGTAATGAATACCATACTGATGAAAAAGAGCTAGCACGGGAAACGAATTGTATCGAAAAGAAAAGACCTAGCAAAAAACGAAAAGCAGGTTCCTCACCTGAAGTCGAGCCACAAAAATATGGAAAAAACAAAGATTTACCAGAAAATCAACATCAAAAGAAATCACGTCCTCCGCCACCGATTAACGTCATTGGAATTACGGACTATAATAAGTTGCACTGCCTCCTTAAAAGTACTGTGACATCACAGTTTAAGGTCACGTCTTTCCGTAACAATATGTGGAAAATCAAAGTTGATGATGCCGAAGGTTACCGAGCAGTATCCCGAAAATTGAATACCGATAAGATTCAGTTATACTTATGAACGACCTTATGAACGACCTTAAAGACAAAGGCTTTAACATTCTTGATGCCGTCAATATTATCAAAAAGGAAAAGCAACAGTCTGAGGGCGATCAGGATAAATTAGTTAAACGTGGACTTCCACTATTTATGATAAGCTTTGATAAAGACGAAAAAAAGGAATTTAATATATGGTATTAAGACTATTCTTAACATCGTGGTCATAATCGAACCTATGCGCAAGAACTCAAGATCGATCCCGCAGTGTAAGCGTTGCCAAGGCTTGAACCATACGTATATTTACTGCCAGAAAGAACCGCGTTGCGTGAAATGCGCAGGTAAACATCTATCCGAAGAGTGTCAAACAAATAAGCAGACGCCAGCAACTTGCATAAACTGCCAAAGAAAGCATCCAGCGAACTGTCAGGGTTGCGAAAGAGCTCCAAAAAAGGCGCGATGCGCTTAAAAATTCCATGCGTAATACGAAACAAAGTATATCCAAAACTGCTACCAAAAAAGCAGCGAAAAATAGAAAATCTGCTAATACTGACTTAAAGCCGATAAATGAAGAAAAACCTAAAACTAGCACAGAAAATGTGTCAGAATCAAGTTCATCGAACACCGGCGTGCAGTCTTATGCCCAAGCGGTGACAAACATGACCGAGAATTCACGGGTATCCAACGCGAAAAACCATCGAAACATTAACGTATATACTTCCGGTCGAGTTGTGACATTGGAAAACAATGAAAGGAACAGTACACAAGACCCTGTATCCCAAGTGCTTTCCATAATTCTTGCAAAGCTTGAAGAGCAATGCAAAACTAATAAAGTAGTTTTCGAAAGAATAGTCGCTCTTGAAAACAGCATACAGAACACGCGTAATCAAAACAGAATATGAAAGAAACGTTTAAATACCCTATCCTAAGGGTATTATATATAAGGATTAAGTTTGATACATAGTTTGTAACATAGAGAAATATTACAGATAGACCCTATAAAGTATATATATAAATGATCAGCATCAATAGCTGATCGATTGATCAATGCCCGTCCGTCTGTCCGTATGTCACCAGTTTTTGGGCCTTAAATTTTGAGCTAGGTCGATGAAATTTTGTATTCAAGGTCCTCGCAGAAGTAAGCAATACAAGTGTAAAATTTTTTTAAATCCACCCAATGACACGCCCACTTTTCAAAAAATTCACGTTTTTCAGTATTTTTATATGAAACTCGAAAAAACTTACTTAAGCACATAGGTAGATATTTTGGTACCCGACATATCTTCCATACATAGAATACGGTCTCACCTACGTTTTAGGGGCGTTTTTGTCCAAAAACTGATTTTCGACAGTTTAATCAAAATAATAGCACCTTTTAGGAACAAAATACAGTATATGTTGACAAAATTTTGAAATCTGCCCACTTATTGAGAAATTTAGTATTCTGGAGTAATTTTATAAGATATTTTTGAAAAAGTTACTTAAGCACCAATATACAGTGGAAGAAGAAGCTAAGTGTTTAGGAAAGAGATAGGGTATCAAACGATCCGCTCTAGACGGATTGTAGCATTTCCATATGTTTAGTATACAGTTTGGGAGTCATTAATCACAATGAGTTCGAGAATCGCATAAGTTGTGTGGGTGAAATTATAAATTGAAAAATTGCTGTGAAAAATAAAATGATAAAAAATTAATCACTGCTTTATAGATCGGGAATTGACCCCCTGTATATTAAGTTCTATACATAGCTTGTAACATAGGGAATTATTAAAGACAGACCCAACAAAATGTATATATAAATGATCAGCATCACTAGCCGATTCAATTGAGCCAAACACGTACATTTCTGGAAAAATCAGCTGTGGAAGAAAGGGGTAGGAACAGAGTATTACATTATCCGCTTCAGAATAATTGTAGCATTTAAATATTTTTGTTGACAGTATAAGCAGTATTTCTATTCAGTTGATGTAGTGTGTGGCCAAGCATCAGTTCAGTTGACAACTAAGTTTACATTAGAATTGAATTGTGTATGCCCTGCTTTAGAAATATTAATAATAGAAAAAAATGTGGACTTTAACGATAAGCAAAAAGCTGTGGGTACAAGTACCTAATAACACAGTGGTCAATCGAAATTGTCAGCCTTTTAAAATTGTTGAAGACTCGGGTTTAACAATGGGTGCCAAATACAGACAAAACGTTGACGTTGATAAATTAATACCGGACCCTGCAACAATTTTGCGTAATATCAAAAACTTGCAGTTACAGAAAAAAAACGAACGAACGCTCCGTTTGGACACTTTGTGAAACATTTCTAAAATGTTTATGAAATGTTTCACGTTTTCCATTTGTAATGGAAAAATTATATTGTTTCTCAACCTTTACGTGCATTGCAGAAAAATAGTGTTAAATTTAAATTTTTTGCATTTCTGAACTCAGGGCAAGAAGAGACATTAAATTCTGATAGTTATTGTGCATCTGTCTGTTCGAGTATAGGGTAATCGCTCTTCGCTGGACAGAATTTGCGATGATCATTTTCATTGATATAAAGGGAGCTTTTTAAGAACGCTATATATGTTTTGGCGTCGGAATGTGGGAATCTTACAAAGAAGAATTGAGTCAGTAACACTGTGGGGTTTCCACCCACAAAGCCCACTTCTCCTTCTGTTCCAGATCCTCGCGACTCCGCCGTTAAGCATTTCATCGGGAGGGGTGACTTAAGCCTTGTATAATTTGCACATTTACGTTGGAAGCCAGCTACAGGTGTTGCTCCTATTTTTGTTGTTATTTCGTGATGGTAGCCACAGTTTCACTAACTACTTCTTGCATGCTCTCATGATGTTCTATATTAGGTCTTCACGCAGTCTGTTTGCCAGCAGGTTACTATATTAAGGATCAAGTTCTATGTCCATCTACCTTTAACAGAAAAGTTTCACCTATTATGTCATCGAATTATTGTTGTCTTATGAGATTGTTCGGAGGAAGCTACATAAAGCCATATTTTATATTTTTTGCGAAAAAGGGCCATTCTGTTTTAAAAAAAATTATGCTGGAACATTCAGCATTTTACCATCTTGTGGCTATAAGCAATTGTTAGTTGTTTACTTAGCACATGACACGTACGCGTACATAAGTATAGTCTTTGCTTTTGTAAATTGTTTAATAGTTTTTTAAGTTGAAACAACTTTTATTAATTACAATAGAAAGACAATTACATTAGAGTGTACATTTACTAACAATTTGAGTTGAATAAAGAAATGTGGTTATTATGGGAAACTAGCTGGACCCGGCATAACTCCGTTTTACCTGTAATTGTTGGCCACCAAACTGCAAATATATATGTCACGCGCTTCAAATTCAATACCTTAAGCTCGTATGATACTACATTTTTTCAAATTTTTTTACATTCCTATTTAATAATTGTAAAGTGTCAGCTTCGCGTGAAAAACACAGCAAGTTTGTTTTTACGAAAAGCAAAGCTATTTTTTTGCAAGCCACTGTACAGTGCCATAATTTATTTTCAAATTTCGCTGGAAAGGAAAAACAACAAGCAACAAAGTGTAAGCTCAATGCAGAAATGTCAAAAAAAAGCTGCCAGCGGCTGATTAATGTGCTGAGAAGTACATTTTTAAAATATATTTTTTGACATTTTTACGTTTATGGGCTTAGTGCGTATACACTCACACCTACTGAGTATTTCAGTGGAGAATTTTTCGTACTGCTCTAATTTAATATCAATCACAATAAAAATAAAAAAAAATGTAGTGTCATTGATAGATATTTATATACAAATATCGCGCATACAAATCAACTGTCATATATCGACAACCGCAATGCCAACTATGTTCTATAAAATGCGAAAAATGCAAAAAAAATGCGAATTTTCTAAATTTTCTTACAGCAAAAGAAAGAATCATGAAAATCGGTCCAGCGGCTATCGAGTTATAACGTCATCGAGCTTCACCCCGAAGGAATTATATATGTACGCAGAATAAGAAGATTAATTTTGTGTTATTTCGTTATAATCCAGTGATCGAATAGTTTAAACGAATAATTAATTTCTTAACAATTCTGTTAAAGTGGGTTTTATTTGACAATAACCTTGCGCCTATGTGTCCACTTCAATATTAAAGGGCTTTGTTATAAGGAAACAACATAAGTAGTGTATTTATCTGTCAGCCTAGAAACATACCACATTTTTTTCAATATAATTGTAAACCTCCTTAAAGTATGTGTATATGCAAACACATTCGGTATAGTATATACAGTACAATCCATAAATCCCGATATTCTTTTATTACATTTTTACCTTTTCACTCATGATTTTCAAATAAAAATATAATGGCAAGAATTAAAACAATATAAACTAAATGTGAATATCGTGTAAGTTCGGCCAAATAATACACGCTGTTTATGCCCTATCCTAAGGGTATATTAAGTTTGATACATAGTTTGTAACATAGAGAAATATTGAAGATAGACCACATAAAGTATATACATATATAAATGATCAGCATCACTAGCCGAGTCGATTAAGCCATGTCTGTCCGTCTGTCCGTCCGTCCGTCTGTCCGTCTGTCCGTCTGTCCGTCTGTCCGTCTGTCCGTCTGTCCGTCTGTCCGTCTGTCCGTCTGTCCGTCTGTCCGTCTGTCCGTCTGTCCGTCTGTCCGTCTGTCCGTCTGTCCGTCTGTCCGTCCGTCCGTCTGTCCGTCTGTCCGTCCGTCCGTCTGTCCGTCTGTCCGTCCGTCCGTCTGTCCGTCTGTCCGTCCGTCCGTCCGTCTGTCCGTCTGTCCGTCTGTCCGTCCGTCCGTCTGTCCGTCTGTCCGTCCGTCCGTCTGTCCGTCTGTCCGTCTGTCCGTCCGTCCGTCTGTCCGTCCGTCCCTCCGTCCGTCGGTCGCACAGTGGTTTTCTTTATATGGGAGATGCGTCAAAAATCTATAACTTTTGAAATAATCGGTTTTGATAAATAAAATTTACTGTTTTGTAAACAAGAAATTACATTTTACTAGAATAATAATGAAATAAGTTAATTTCATAAGCGCAGTTAAAAAAAGGCCTGTTATGAAACAGTCGGAACTCAAATGCAAACGATTCAACAAGTTTTCGTTGGTCGCTATTCCTGAATTTCGTGTATGTTTTTACTTGCAGATACGTAGTATGTATAGGGCAAGTTTTGAATTCGTGAAAATATTCGACCTCGGAATTTTGATAAATTCTGATATTACGTTTATAGAGAAGTTAAAAAAAGAGGGTCTGAAAATTCTATCGCTGTCTGTCTGTCTATCAGCGAGGCTACGGCCTAAACGGGTAAATGGATTTTGATCAAACTTCTTATCTAGGGTCTGTGGGGGTAATCTCTAGCGGCGAAATTGAAATTTTTATTTTAGCCCTTATATTACCGGTACTCTACTTAAGGTCAATTTGATGAAAACCAGATTTGCTGGAAAAAGGTTCCTACGTTTCGTTTTTTTCGGCTAGTTTGGCAAATTGCTATAACATGGTGTACCAGATTTTTTGCCAAAAGCATTAGCAACGGTATTTTACTTATAGTCAAATTGATAAAAAGCTGATTTGCTGGAAAACGGCTGTACCGATTTTATTTAAACTTTTTATTGAATCGAGTTAAGTTACATGCAAAAATAATCGGTTAATTAAACAACTCACACCTCAACAACGTCTCCAAATTCAACTGTATTATGAAAATCAGCGTTCTGTTGGAAATGTTTTTCGTGCGCTTCGAGCAACATATGGTGTGCATGAACGACCTACTGAGTGCGTCATTGCCTTATGCCGTTATGACCAAGTAGACCGTGTCTTTGAGTTAATGTGAAGTTAAAAGTCTTCACCTATATGCCTGCTACGTGCCAGGATTTAAAAGCCAACATTAGTCCCCTAATTCAGCCAATACCGGTCGCAACGCTGGAAGGAGTGATCCAGAATTGGACCTTTAGAATGAATGCAACATTTACACAAAGAAATAATTAAAAAGTAAATGTCTTACACTATTCTTTCAGGTCATAATAAATTTTTTACCATTCAAATTCATTTTATGTATTTTATATAAAATTTAAAAAAATAGGTCTTAAAGAATCATTCGTTACATATACGCCTACGCAACATTAAAACTTAATTGTACAGCTAGTGGGCGATTGTGGGTCATAAGTCACCTTTTTTCAAAAAACTGGAACTATTGTCGATATTTTAGATATAATTTAATCATTAGGCAAAATTCAGGGATATATTAAAACTTTATGTAAAGGTACAGGAAAATAAAAAATTGGAACTTAAAACTCTTCTGGGTTGTACCGATATAACAGTAAAAATTAAAAACAAAAATCCACTAAGAAAATTGCAAAATACTCTACATACCTTGCTCTTGAAATTACATTATAAATATTTTGCGTGGACTTACGTTTTCACTTAATAAATTGCACTTTAAATTGCGCTCTTATTATTAATATATTTTGGTTTATACAATGACACGTGATACGCTCACTTCAGATAGGAAAACAAGAATGAAAATAAATGACATTGATGTTTTAGTGATTGTTACTGTAAATTTGGAATATTTCTCAACTAGAAAATGTTAAAAAATACAAAAAAAAAGTACTGTTACTTTTTTCTTTTTGTCGTATGGGAGAAACCACTGTGGGTCGGTCCGTCCGTCCGTCCGTCCGTCCGTATGTCACCAGTTTTTGGGCCTTAAATTTTGAGCTACGTTGATGAAATTTTGTATATGAGGTCTTTGGAAAAGTAAGCAATACAAGTGTAAACATTTTTTTAAATCCGCCCACTGACACGCCCACTTTTCAAAAAAATCACTTTTCTTCACTATTTTCATATGAAACTCGAAAAAACTTACTTGAGCAAATATGTAGATATCCACTTAATCTACAAATCGTCTATACATTGTATATGGCCACGCCCACTTTTTAGGGGCGTTTACTTAGAAAATTAATTTTCGAGTAAAAATATTAGCTTATAGGGCAAAATAGAAAATTTTGTGAATACATTTTCCACCGCCCACTGACACGACCAAATAAGATAGGGATAGGGTATCATACGATTCGCTCCAGGCGGATTGTAGCATTTTGCACTGGTTTTTTTTGCGTTGGAAGGTGGGAATCTTTCGAAGTTGATACTGAGCCCGTGCTCAGTGAGTGTGGGATTTCCACCCACTAAACCCACCTCCCCTACTATCCTTGATCCTCGCGGCATTGCCGCTAATCATTTCAACGCGAGGAAAGTCTTCAGCCTTATGTATTTGGCTCGTTCGTATTGGCAGCTATCTGTGCTGCGCTCCGTTGTCTTTCCTGTCTCCGTTGGTCCTTCATAATAGTAGCCACAGTCTTACTTATTGCTTTCCAAGCTTCTAGTGTGCTGACCATCACTCCGATGATATTCTCTGGGGCTAAGTTCACACCCAGTCTGTTCGCCAACAGGTTACTACCTTCGCGATATCGCGGACAGTGGAACATTATGTGCTCCGCGTTTTCCACCGTTTCTGTGTACGTTGGACAATAAGGGTTGTATTCATGCCCAAATCTGTAGAGCTATGCTCTGAAACATCCATGACCAGTAAGCATCTGTGTCAGGTAGAAGTTCAGCTCAGCTCAGTCTTTAAGTCCATCTACCCTTTTCGGAAGAGTTCCACCTAGCTTGGCATTCTTCCAGGGTTGTACTACGTGTAATTCATCATTACTTCGCCACGTTACTGTTGGTATCGTTGATATGTTGGCCCGACATTTCCATGCGGTATCCTTAGTGAGGAGATCTATAGGCACCATTCCAGCCACTACATACGCCGCTATATACGGAAGACACTACATACTCTCAATGCGTTAATTCTGCAAACTGCTTCTATCCTTATTCTGTATGATTTGATGCTCATCGCATCGGCAAGAGTAGTCTTTTTCTTTGTTTAGCCGTTATTCTCGCTGCCTTCTTCGCTGCGTATTGTAGATGTCGCTTTAAAGTTAACCTTGCATCTATACACGCGCTGTAAAACAGAACCTTTTTTTTGGGTGTAGTAACACCAAGGTGATTCAGTTCTGGTTCAGACACTACAACGTGCTCATCCACGGTCACTCTTACAGTCTCCATAACCCGTCTGCTGCTGATTAGTACAACTTCCGTGTTGTCATCTGCTAGTCGTTAGTCCATGCTTACTAGCCAGTCCTTCCATCGTCTTCCTGCTAAGGCTTTTTTAGCTGTATTTATGACTTATGACTATGATAGCATCAATCGTTGATCGTCCCTTGCGGAAACCATACTGGCGATCTGCGAGGCCTCCAGCTTCGTCGATTGCGATCTCCAGTCTGTCACTATTATGCGCTCCAGCATTTTACCCATTGTGTCCAGCATACAGAGAGGCCTATATGATGAGGAATCCTGTGGTGGCTTATTACTTTTCGGTAAAAGAACAAGTCTTTGTTTCTTCCATTGCTTGGGAAATACACCTTCCTTTAAGCAAGCGTCGTACACCTCTGCAAAGATGCAGTGTTGGGGAATCCATCGATGCCAGGTGCTTTTTGTCCATGATGTTTTTGCTGATAGCCTAGTAATCGCTGTGCGTGTATTTCAGCTTACTCTCCACGCAGCTCCTCTTGCCAGACATAGGCTCATTGAATTTATGTCAATTATTGACCCTCTTCCATTTGAGCTAGTTTCCTGTGTTTGCTAGGACCAAATCAAGTGATGCAAATGCCTCCAGAAGTACTCTTCCTTTGGTATTCGTGGTGCTTGAGCCCCATTCCACCACCCATGAATGGATTACGCAATAATTACGCGGTTTTTTCCTCTTCCAGTGGTTACTATGTTGTCGACTATTCCCTCGAATTCTGGGTTAGGCTGGGAGGGACGCAGCAGCTGAAGATGTAAATATCACTTTGGATAACACAAAGCCTGCCTTCTGTATTATCATCTACTCCTCGAAGGATATCCATAATGCGGCTTTTCCTGAGATGTCTGTCATCCATTCACTCTCGTTCAATTGCTTGTAGGGCTCGTTAAATATAGCGATATCGTACTCTCGGACCATCTGTGTAAGTAGGTCCGGAGTTTAATTGGATAACCTTCATGTTCGCCTCTGAGAAGTGTTCAGCGCGAGCTAGAATGCAGGGCATCATCTAGGTCTGACGAACAGGCCTTGGTTTGGCTTGTGGCCCTTTGCACCGCATCGGCAGCACTGTTCGGAACGGTCTTCACTCTTGCAATCCTTTGCAAGGTGGCCAAATCCAAGCAGCGGTAGCATTTTTTTAGGTCCGGTTTTCCTCTTAAACGGCAGTTTACCCAACCGATCCTAATTTTCCCGATCGAATACAGACACTGTAGTTCCAAGCACAGGAGGGTACCTTTTACTCTTATCACATACTGGTAAAGATTTAGACTCGTTGCTTACTTCACACACCCGTTTCTTACATCTCCTTCTTCTATAAAGTCAGTCTTACTCACTTACGCTCTTACGCTTGTCCAATAAGTTGAATGAGAACTGCAGTGTCGCTATCGGGAACTTGATTTCTCAAAAGAGGGTATGCTTCTTAAATCTATTGCGTCCATAGGAAACCCGGATGAAGCATCCTTCTAACTTAATGAGATTTTGCATAACTCCTACCAGGACAGTTGTGTCCCCAAAGTCAGCGGCAACTTAGAGGTGTATTGGTGGAATGACATTGCGAAAATTAGAAAATCTTCCACTCTGGTAAGCGGACGACAAAGAGGGACGAGAAAACCTCTCACAAAATACAATTCATAATTAAGACGATCTAAACGAGCTGCTTGAAGAAAATGCATGAAAATGAAAATGATAAACCATTGCGGGCATGCCAGTAGCGGTACGAATCCATAAATCGCAAGTAGTCAATTGTGAAAATTGTGAAAGGTTATTAAAGAAGAATGATGGAACCTACACGACGATACAGTCAGAACATTGCTTAACGCTGATGTGTAATACAAAACAACTAACTTTATGGTCTACGATGGTAGTAAAGTTAACAGTTTATCTGAAAAAAATATTTAGTGCAGATAAGGTCGAATTGATAGCTTTATAATTATAATATAATTACATATAATTATTTATATTTATGTATTAATATAACTGGAGATAAATACCAATCACTTGGAAACAGGTAAGTTTGATATTCCATTCCCGAACCAGTTATAGACCTATAAGTCTAATATCATTTAATTGATGTTTGTATGAGAGACCGATTAGATCTGTTCATTGCTCATTACTAGACATCGAGGTTGTATTTTGATAACACAGGCTACGGCTTGCCCGCAAGAGCGATTAGTAACAGAGGTATCGAAAAATAGTCCAATCAAAGGATAAGGGCAGGAAAGCCATTCTATCGCTTCCTCTTCCGGGGTTGTGTCGCCAACTATTAAGACACGCGAAACATTTGCGATCAGTTTCAGTTTTGTGCGTAATATGTAACACTTTGTGTTATGCGTGGATTTTCTGAAACGATTAGAGTTAAATATGTATGTACATACTAACTTTAAACATGTATCTATCTGTATAGGGTCTTTTCGAAAATAGCGGAAGAATTATCCTGATCCTTATTATAAAATGTCTTTACCTAATTTTTGGCATTGAGCTACAGTGGGTGGCCACAGTGTAATTATGGTAGTGTATTCAGTCATTGAATGAAAGGTTTGGTAATCAATTCCCGACCATGTCCGTTCATTTTTCACAGTATTAAAGTTAGATAATTCCCTCAAAAAGCATTTTGTGTATCAACATGAACGCGAAAAAATACTGTGAATTACGAACGAATGCAAAAATCATACACAACTCTCTCCCCAGTCAAATTGGATACCAACCATGGAGAATAAAAATTGAAACCTTATATCACCTGAGTTTCAAATACCACTACACTAACTCTTTCCAATCTCTTCTTCTCTCTTCCAAATTAACTAACGCCCGTGCCCTGTTAATCATTAAAAGGGTATTCATATCCCCTTTGGTATGTGCTAATTATAAAAAAACCAGTGAAAAAATGCTACAATCCGCCTGTAGCGGATCGTATGATACCCTATCCCTATCTTATTTTGTCGTTTCAGTGGGCGGTGGAAAATGTATTCACAAAATTTTCTATTTTGCCCTATAAACTAATATTTTTACTCGAAAATTATTTTTTTAAGTAAACGCCCCTAAAAAGTGGGCGTGGCCATATACAATGTATAGACGATTTGTAGATTTAGTGGATATCTACACATTTGCTCAAGTAAGTTTTTTCGAGTTTCATATGAAAATAGTGAAAAAATGTGATTTTTTTGAAAAGTGGGCGTGTCAGTAGGCGGATTTTAAAAATTTTTACACTTGTATTGCTTACTTTTCCAAAGACCTCGTATACAAAATTTCATCAACCCACCTCAAAATTTAAGGCCCAAAAACTGGTGACACACAGACGGACGGACGGACGGACATAGCTCAATCGACTCGGCTAGTGATGCTGATCATTTATATATATACTTTATTGGGTCTATCTGCAATATTTCTCTATGTTACAAACTATGTATCAAACTTAATATACCCTTAGGATAGGGTATAAAAACCAGTGAAAAATGCTACAATCCGCCTGGAGCGAATCGTATGATACCCTATCCCTATCTTATTTGGTCGTGTCAGTGGGCGGTGGAAAATGTATTCACAAAATTTTCTATTTTGCCCTATAAACTAATATTTTTAGTCGAAAATTAATTTTTGAAGTAAACGCCCCTAAAAAGTGGGCGTGGCCATATACAATGTATAGACGATTTGTAGATTAAGTGGATATCTACATATTTGCTCAAGTAAGTTTTTTCGAGTTTCATATGAAAATAGTGAAGAAAAGTGATTTTTTTGAAAAGTGGGCGTGTCAGTGGGCGGATTTAAAAAAATTTTTACACTTGTATTGCTTACTTTTCCAAAGACCTCGTATACAAAATTTCATCAACCTAGCTCAAAATTTAAGGCCCAAAAACTGGTGACACACAGACGGACGGACAGACGGACGGACGGACAGACGGACAGACGGACGGACGGACGGACGGACATAGCTCAATCGACTCAGCTAGTGATGCTGATCACTTATATATATACTTTATTGGGTCTATCTGCAATATTTCTCTATGTTACAAACTATGTATCAAACTTAATATACCCTTAGGATAGGGTATAAAAATAGAATATACATAAGCCTTATCGATGTATCCGTTTGCAAAGATTAAAAAATTCATGTACGAGTTGCGATCGTACTTTTCTAATATTTCGGATTTTTTTAGGAACAGACCTCTCGATAAGTCTCCATGTTATGTATGTATGTGTGTACGTCTAAGCTCTATAATGTGATGTTATGTTTTTCTTACAAGTTAAATGAACCCCTGTAGTCTTATTGACATATATATGTAACCAAAACGATCAACTTGTGTTTGTTTTATTTTTGTTTAAAAAGGGGAATTTGCGGGGAAAATAAACAAAAAAAAAAATTGGGTATGTGCGAGGAGGGCCTCGTGCAATAGTGTTCCGGACATTTTATATTGTCATTAAATAGAAGGCAATTTATTCATATCCCGCATAGGTACACCTAATACTGGTTTTGATATGAATAATGTAATGTCTTGTACGTAAGTATGTCCTAGTAATACTGAGCTGAGATTCCAGTCCATTTTAGCTTACACTTTCAATATAAAACATGGCGTACCAAGCTTTTGGATAAAAATGAATGTAACGGTACTTTGCTTGTTAAATGGTTTAAGTGAAGCAAAACACTGGCAATACTTGACATGCGAAGGAATACAGCATTTAGAGTTTTAAAAATTAAAAAAAAAAAAATATTTTTGAAAAAAAAACCAAATTAAAAAAAAAAAAATAGTTTTTTGAACTTATTTAGTTTTCAAAAGCAGCATAGAGCTAACATATACGATCCATTCGTGCAAATGACTTAGTTTTTGAAAAATCGAAATGGAATGAGGTAGCAGCAAGAGAAGAGATGACAATATAGGGAAGGCCATGCGCTCTTCTAAAATCTGTAACTCGGGAACTACTTAGCGGATTTAGATGAAACTTAAAACTTGAGCAAACCGTAGTATCAAAATGATCTGCTGTAAAAATTATTCGGATAACATGAAAACTGGGGGAGATACAGTGGGGTAACTAGATGCCCCATTTTTTTAATTTTTCTCAGAAAATATATAAAATACAGGAATTTTCGTATTATTTTTACAATCTACACTCAATTCTACGTATCTCCAATTTTTTTCATATTTTTACCACTTATGGTCTGGCCGCTAGGTGGGGGGGGACAACATTTTTCAAATGTTTGGCGAGCTTTTTTGTTAAATAAATTTTGCCAGAAAAAAAAAATTTCTTACATATATGGAGCCCTTGCAAAATTCTCTTTAATTTGATATGGCACATGATGGGGAACAAAATAATTTTTTTTTGCCCTTCATACAAGGTGCCCAAAAAAGGGCTCCCAAAATGAAATTCATTGCCGCCATCTTGTGCAGGCTTCCACATAATGTATACATAGCGAAAGTTTCAGCTCTCTGTGTCTATCGGTTCAAAAGTTACAGGGCTGTGACAGACTGACGGACAGACGGACAGACGGACAAACGGACAGACAGACACCGTATCAAACCCATAAGTGTTCCGTCTTACCTTTTAAGGTCCGGAACACTAAAAAAGCGCAAAAAGGCAAAAATGAGACAAGAAAAGGGGAAAGTCATTTAGAAAATCTAGGAACACTGCGTTGAAGTCCCAGCGGTACCAAATATGTATTTGTATTGTGTAGACCTGTGCAATTTATCAAGTATTCATTTAAAGAATACCAGAAGACCAGAACGGACGAGAGAGTACGTCGCGTCACCATTATACAGTTTCATGCACCCACGGATAGTTCGTCTGAGGAAGAAAAGGAGACCTTCTACAACCAGTTGGGAGCTGTTTATGATGCAACACCGAACGGCGACATTGTCATTGTGATGGGGGGCTTGAATGCCAAGGTAAGCAGCGAAAACGAAGGGCTCAAAAATGTTATGGGACGGCACGGATTAGGCAACCGCAATGACAACGGTGAAAGATTTGTTGACTTCTGCAACGCAAATCGTCTTGTCATAGGTGGCACCATGTTTGAGCACAAGACCTGCCATAAAATCATTTGGGTGTCAACTAACAGGCAAGCAACCTCTAACCAAATTGACCATTTTGCCATCAGTCGCCGTTTTAGAAGTAGTCTTCTAGAAGTCCAAAACAGGCGAGGAGCGGACATGGGTTGGTACGAGATCACCATCTTATGATAGCTACTGTCCAATTACGCACTGCTGCCGTTCGAAGACCTAACGACACAAGAATACCCAGGTACAACGTAAAACGACTGAGAGTTCCCACAGTGCGCCAATAACTAAGGGACCATCTCTCACGTGGAGTGGAAACAATCAGCAGCTCACTGCCCGCCACCATCCAAGACCATTGGTGTTCTGTGAAAACAGTTTTCACATCAGGTGCTGAAAGATTGTCGGTCGATCGCAGGGAAACCATAGGGCGTGGCTTTCCGAGGATACCTGGAGAAGGATCAACGAACGCAAACAGTGAAAAGCTCGAATTGCAGCAGCTCCAGCAGCAGGGAGGATCGAGCTAGAGTCCATGTATCGCATGAAGATGAGAGAAGAGCTCATAGGTGGCCGAAGCTTTACTCAACACCTAGTGAAAGGCTTAGGATCAACTGAAGAGATGGAAGGAGCATTTTGCTTCGGTTCTAAACCGAGTATTCGCCAGCAATATGCACCCAAGTCAAACTGAATTCGTACCACAATCCCCAGTAAGAGAGAGATTATTACTGCGATCAAAGCACTGAAAACCAACAAGGCAGTAGGACTTGACGGCATACCAGCGGAACTTTTTCAAGCTGCGCCAACAGAATCGGCTGAGCTACTGTTCTCACTTGTCGAGAGAACATGGGTAGCTCAGAGTTTTCCGGATGAGTGGAAGAAGGGAATGATCATCAAGCTCCCTAAAAAAGGTAATCTAATGCAGTGCGAAAACTGAAGATGTATCTGCGTGTTGCCTGCTGTGGCCAAGATAATAGCCAGAATAATCCCGGAGCGGATCAAAGACCAGCTTGAAGACACACTCGACGCCGAACAAGCAGGTTTCCGATCTGGATCCTCCTGTGTCGACCACATCAACACCTTGCGGATCATTATCGAGCAGTGTGTTGAGTATCGATCAGCATTTTACCTGCTGTTCATCGATTTTGAAAACGCCTTTGATAGTGTCAATCGGGAATTTATTTGGCGTACCTTGCGCAGGAGAGGCATTCCGGATAAATTAATAGCAATTATTAAGGCTATATAGGATGGGTCCACATGTCACGTCTTGCACAGAGGGAGGCTGTCTGAGGAATTCGAAGTCCAAAGTGGGGTTCGACAAGGCTGCATACTTTTACCAATACTGTTCCTATTGGTAATTAGCGATGTGCTGAATGCAGCCTTATCAACAGGAAATGGAGGAATTCGATGGACTCTAACACTAAACTCAAGCACCTCGACTACGCCGATGATGTATGCCTTCTGTCTCACAGAATATTGGACTTTCACCAAATGACAGCCAATATGGAGAGGGAAGCAGACGTCTTTGGGCTGAAAATCAACTCGTCAAAAACAAAAATGATCAGCCTGGGACCGAACTCATCAACTCATGTATGCATTGCTGGACAAATAGTTGAGAGAGTAGAGAGTTTTCAATACCTTGGGAGTATTGTCTCAACCGATGGCGGAACGGAACTGGATATAGCCAGTCGAATAGGTAAAGCAAAATCTGAGTTTGGAATGCACAGTTTGGCAAAGTAATGCAATTAGCCTAAACACCAAGCTACTACTGTTCCGTTCCACCGTTGAATCCGTGCTGCTATATGAACCTGGAGAGTGACCGTCACTATCACTAAAAAGCTGCAAACGTTTGTCAATAGGTGCCTACGCTACATCTTAAGGATATTCTGGCCAAACCGTATCTCTAACAAACAGCTTTATCAGAGAAGTGACCATGAACCTATAGGCACAACTATACGACGACGAAAGTGGCAGTGGATTGGTCACACTCTCCGAAAGGGTGACAGATCCATAGCTAGCCAAGCGATGCAATGGAACCCTTTTACCCAGGATGGTAGGTTACGCGGCGGTCCTAGGAGTACGTGGCGCAGAACAGTGGAGAAGGAAGCACAGCAACTGGGAAAAAGTTGGGGTGAGCTGAGGCATATTTCCAGAAATCGCACACGATGGCGCGTAGGCGTTGTAGAGGCCCTAGGACCCACATGGGGATACAGCATAAGTAAGTAAGAAAACCAGAAGAAGAAGAAGACTATAAGACCCATTTTCATATCTTCATAGCTTCAAGTTACACGCCTACATGTGAGGCCGAAGACGGTCCGGTGTATGAGTTGAAGAGATGTTCATACGTTATGTTGTTTTAGCGTCACCCAAGTAATTCAGTTTTGTTATATATTTACATGTGTGTACAGATTACCTACTATTACCAACATATAAATATATGTATACATATTCATGTTTGTATTCCAGGAAACAATAAGAACATAATATTTTTGACAACTTTTGAGAGCCGTTTAGTTATTTGACTTCTTGAAAATCTTAAGTGAGATAACCTTAAAAAAAAGACTTCAATTATTTATGTATACTTACAAAAATATGTCACATTGCTCATGATTAAATGATTCCAATAGGCCCAAAACGTTTTTTCTGGCGTCATTTTATTTTTGAAGACGAACTTTTGTTGTTTATTATTATTTCAGTGCGTTGCAAGTTCTTTTTAAGCTGATAAACAATGTTCCTTAGTTGAAAAATACTCCTATATTTCCTTATTATTTCCTATAAATTACATATGTTTAATTCTGTCTGTACGCGAGTGTGCTGCAATGGAAACAATTTGGTTATCTGCAAAAAATAAAATTTAAAAATATTTAATACTCGTTTGAAAAGAATGAACAAAGAATATGATAAGCGTTATCAACACACTTTATTTATTCAATTGGCTGAAAATTAAATTGCACTTGTTTCATAGACTAGGTTCAAATGTATATGCTAGGGTATTATTACCTCCACTATATGATATTTGATATACATATGTGTGTATGTGGTCTCCGTGGCTTAGTGGTTAAGTACCGGGTTCGAGTCCCACAAAATATTATACCATTCATTTCTCATCTTCTGCCCATATCAGAAGCTGGACCCTGACTCTTTATGTGTGCTTACAGCATATCATTTATTTATTTATTTATGATATATAATAAGTAATTTAAAGCATTCACTTTATTAAGTGTGCATATATGGATTAAAAGACTGTTACTTAAACCGAATGTTACTTTAAAAACATTACTTTGTAAAATTAATACTGCAGAACATTTTTTTCTTTACGTCAAAAACCAAAATGTCCCGCAGGCATTTATTTAGTTCTGGCATCTCTGGCATCTATTTAGATATCAAACAAAACTTGAAGGTTCATGTAAAAAATATTTAACGAAACGTTAGAACAGAGCTTACATATCTGCAGTAATTCTCCTTAAAGAGATATTTATACTTAAGAGAACACAAAATTAGGTATACATCAAGCGAACACCAAGAACCCGGCATTTTAAGGTAAACATAACGAACGTTTCGAATATGATAAAATAATATTATGTAAAATTTTCTTAAGTAGGTAGGTAGTCAATAAAAAGTAGAATATAAGTTAAGCACGATTGAGGTTACCAACTTAAAAATTATACTATGTATGGCATGCATCGATTTTTCATTCCCTCATGCGCTTAACATTTCAGACTGACATTCAAAACACAACTGGATCGTACATGGTCCTGGGTTAATTATTTATTCAGTTAAGAAATGCATTATCGAACTCACGTTTTATATTTTTATAGTTGAAATATCCCAGGGCTACTCGTAGAATTTACACATCAATGTATTGATTTTGTGGTAATTTCTTCGTTATTAATTCCAATACCGGTCTGAATTAAAAATAAAGAAGCAAATCAAATTAACACGTTTAGGAGCGAGCTTTTTTACGGGCTGTGATTTGGTTGGAAAATATCTATGCTTCACACGCTTGTTGTGGAGGGGCTTCGGGCAATACTAACGACGGAACACTATAAACTAACGAAAATTAAACAAGAAGAAAATGTTAAAAAATCAATTATAGCCCCGTTCCGAGTTTAACGTGAAGCACCTAACCGTCAAACCGTCTCCCGTACCGAACTCAGTCTAGTCGATTTTAAGTCAAGAACGGATTTATACAAATATGCACTTCAATTTCACAGGATAGCACAGATACGACAGCGGGGACTTTAAAAAGAGAATGCTGAATGAAAAAGCTTTATGAAATAAAATTTATTATTTGTATTACTACGTTACTCAGCTGTCTGTTTACTATTGGCTGAATTCATGTTTTGAACATGTGAGGAAAAAGAAAAAGTAAAAAAATCGATTCTGTGCATATCTAATGTATACCAAAACATACTAAACTGCATGCAGACAACAGATAAATATCCGCCGCACCGACCACCACCGCACCTGATTCACTCAAATTACTATTTTTTTCTTTCTTTGACATTCTCAATTTGGTTGCTGAATACTCAGTTCAAAGAGAATTTTTTTGTAGATGCGGGTGTGGGTAAAGAGTGTTACCGTTGGGTTAGATTTCGTATTGTATTGTATATTTTCTTTGTTAGTAATAGTAGGCGTGGTCTATTGAAGTTTATGGAATCAAATTTAAAAAATCAAAATAAGGAAAGGAACATATGAGGTAAGTTCAAACGTATGTATGTATATGTTGCCTTTTTTTTTAAGTTTTTGTTTTGTTGTACCTTTGTGTAGAAATGCTGGGCTAAGTTTGTATGCACATACCTATACATATGTATACTCTTTAAAAAAAAAGAGCATGCCTACATTTGTCGAATAAATATGCCCATTACTATTCTTTGTTTTGCTGTAATAGGTCATGGATCGTTTTGACATAATTACCTGGGTAAAGGTTTCCCAAATGTTTTCGATCAGATAATATTGGTGTTACCCATAATGAGACTGTAAGCGATTCGTGTCTATACATTGAAAATATTTAAGAGAAAACTTGCTTACAACATTAACAGAAACTCAAACATTTTATTTTTTTAATTATTGTTTGTGTTGCGTCAAACGCAAGAACTACTACACGAAATTAAACCTAGTTTTGAGAGTTGTATTGCTCAAAGTCCAACTTAAAATGGTTTATATGCTTTATCGTGATCTGCTATCTAGAAACTGAGCTCTTGTAAAGAGAAATTTTAAATTTAATATACGTTGACCATATGGGAAATTTAGTTTCATTTCAAGCAATTTCATATTAATTGCCACTACCATATCAAAGGAAGCAAGCAAGAGATGGGTTTAGAAACAATTTGATGTGCTTCTGGTAAATGTCACTAACGTTCAGACCTTCAATTCGAAACAGAATTATAAAAAGTGTAGCAGAAAGAAAAAAAGTGAAGCAGATTTCAAACAACGGGTTGTATTTTAATTCAACATTCAACTGCTTTCAATGTATTATTAGGCATGTTTTTTTGGTATTCTATATAGGCTTAAAAAAGTATTTGCAAATAAAACGCTAAGGAATTTCAACATCGCAGTTTGGAAGCACTGTGTAATGACATTTAATTATTTTAAATTTAGCAATCCCAACACCTCCTCCTTTGCCCATGTTTTCCGTTTGCTAATAACAATAAAATCGTAAATAAATTTTGTATTTTAGGTTTTACTTACATTTTCTCTTCAGAACATATCTTTTCTTGATTAATTTTTTTTATGAATGACTGCTGTCTGTTAAATAATTTTTGACATTTTCGATACAATCGAAATAAAACAATTTGAGAGCACAGTTTTTATTGCGACTAAGGAAATAAGGCTCGATAATTATCCAGATTTCATTATTCTATATAGGTTGAGTTGTTAGTGTATTTAATATGGAAAATATATTTTAAGCCTATATAGAATACCAAAAAAACACGCCTATTGTATATGTAAACGGAGGGTATTTTTATTAGGAATTTATACCATAAATGTGAGTGAAAGGGTTTGAATGACGCTGTCTAACTTGTTAATGCCTCATTTTAGGATAGAAAAAAAGGGTTTACATGCAGGATTGCAAACATTTTTCTTTTGTTTTTTTCAAAACACAGGGTAAATTCTTTTAAGATAGAAGTGTATTGAAGTAGAAATTTTAAGAGCGAAGTAGATACGAATACGAATTGCAATATTGCTAAAAAAGAAATAGATTTACTTCAATGTGCAAAGCAAAGTGGTATCGCTGCTTCAGTGATACCACACTACGAAGATAATTTAGTCATTTTAGCGCCTTAAGAAAAATCATAAAACGTTGTTTATGTAGGTATAAGGAAATACTATTAATCATCCAACATAAAGTACAGAGAGCCAATAACCAGTCAACCTATAAGGAATTAAAGACGCATTTGATCACATTTGACATGATACTTCATTTGGAAATGTACATACACACATACTCTCCATACAAGTGATTGGAGATCGCCTTTAGCTTCCAATCTTTATTGTGATCCTCCTTTATTTACTTTACTCGTACATATACTATATATGTTTGTGCACTACTCTTTGTAATTTATACATTCTTTTTTATTTTCTTCTTTACGCTATTGCCATTGCTTTTTATACACATACATAATTTCTTTTAATTGGTCTTACGCTGCGTGAACGACGCACACTGGAACTTTTCTGTACGGAGAGTACCCAAAATGTAAAATTAAAATTATGTAAATGTTTTTCATAAAAAAAATCATACAACTACAAAGCTAACGTAATTGTTTATCACTACATATTTGTAGTGTTCGATTGACAATTAGAATTAAGGCGCTTGTTGAGCATTTCAAAGTTATATAATTCTCTATTCGCAGTAAATATAATAAAACGAAACTATGCCACCGAAGACTGAAGGTCAATCAATAAAAATTGTAATTTAACAAAAAAAGAAAAGAATACAAATTATTCACTAATAATTTTAAAAAAACTTGCAGAGTGGCGTATAAAATTTTAAATATTACCATTGAATAAATTAAACTGAGCACATTATATCTATGTACCTATGTAGATTGTAGAATAACATTCCGTTCTAAAAAAAAACAACAGCGAAAATTAAGCCTCTTCAAGGTAAGGTCTTATGGTGCAAAAGATGTATGTAATTCCTTTCAATAATAAGTTTGCTTAACTTTAATAATGTTAAACAAATAAACGCTGTTTAGTTAGAAATGAATAATTTTTGAAAAAATACTTTTAAAAATTTTGCATTAGTAATTATTTATGTAACTCAAATAAAAATTGTATACACTTGTGTAATTCTTCTGGTAGCGGTCTTTAGTGGATAGGCCATGTACCGTCTTGTTGCACTTTAATAAACAAACCCTCGACAGGGTATTCTTCAGTGAGTGAACTTCACTTAACTCAGTAAAGTAGATCCAATATCTATTGGGAAAACATGTAGCATTTTGTTGTTAATTGCTCTAATCGCTCTTGCTTTTGCTATGTGGTTGGTGAATTTATGTAATGGCTTTTAAGTTCGGTTGTAGATGAAGAAAATATGACGCTGAGCCTACTAAGATCAAATAAAAGAAAATAGGGACTCTGGATATTAGTTTCAAAAACTGGTTGGTTTAATTTGTAGGTATAAAAATACAATAAATTACATACACGTACAAGCAAATAAATCTCAACAAAACTGCGAACCAATTATTCGCGAATAGAAATCTTCTTAGTTTCTACAAGTAAAATGTTTGTTCAGCCAAACTATGTGTATTTTTCTTATATGTATATTATATTTTGCTTTGTTAATTTGGTTAAATTATAACAAACATAATACACAGTATGAAAGGTTTTTCAAGTCCACATTAGAGTGAGTTCTAATAAAACATCACATTACACACACCCATGAAAAGGTCATATTCGTGTTCCTACTAGTCTTATGCCCAACAACCGTGGCTACCAGCTGAAGTGGAAAATATCAATTTCTAGTTAATAACATACCTAGGGGTTAGGAATTGTTAAAATTTTTAGATTTTAAATATCGATTGCAAAGATGATTATAGCTTTGTTCAGTGACTGAAAAAGTAGCACAGCACAAGTTTGTGAAAACTATCAGAACAGATTAGAACAGAAAATTACAACCTCCTGTTCACTGAGTCATAACGTATCCCAAAGCATTCTTCTTATCAGCAGTTAAACGTATTAGATCGCAAATAATTTTCGTTATGACACTTCTCACGAATATGTTATACCCCAACAGTAGGTGCAGAAAAGAGTGTGCTGGACTGTGTAGTACAGTACAGATGCATTGAACAAAAAGAAGGAACACTTTTGGACTATATTTGTTCTCATTGAACGCAAAAACCTGTAATTTTCTGTGCTGGACTGTGCAGTACAGAGTCAGTGAACAAAGCTTATAAGTTGAAGCGTAGATACGAATAATTGATTATGTTGTTTTTCGGAATTGAACTACTAATTACAAATGAATAAACATATCCAAAGTCAAATCAAATCAAATTCATATTAAACCACAAAAAGTACATTAGTACTTGCTTCAAAATTTCCGCTGTTTAACAATTAAAATAATGTAGTTATTTTCTCATTTATATTTTAACCAACGGCATTTACATTAAATAAGCACTGTGGTGTAATTAGTAATGTGCCAGATACTTCAATTCTCGGTAAAAACAGGCACAAGTTTTTCAGGTTGTCACGTCCCACAAGCGTCTGACAAATACACTGTAAAAGGAAATGACATAAAAACGGAGGACCACAGTGAATAGAAACCGCAAGCATATACATATGTATGTACATACTCCATATATGTATGTATGTACATATGTACATATGTATGTAGTAATCTGTGTTTGCAACTATAACATTCGCTAGACAAAAGTGCTTAAAACTAACCTAACTAACTTAACTATCTTACTCTAGATTTATATATTTTTTAGTGTTCCGGACCTTGAAAGACGGAACACTTATGGGTTTGATACGGTGTCTGTCTGGCACTGGTTGTAACTTTTGAACCGTTAGACATAGAGAGCTGAAACTTTCGCTATGTATACATTATGTGGGAGCCTGCACAACATGGCGGAAATGAATTTAATTTTGGGAGCCCTTTTTTGGGGCGCCTTGTGTGAAGGGCAAAAAAAAATTATTTTGTTCTCCATCATGTGGCATATCAAATTAAAGATAATTCAAAAATGGCTTCATACACGTTGAAAATATTTTTTTTTTCTGACAAAATTTGTTGAACAAAAAAGCTTGCCAAACATTTGAAAAACGTTGTCCACCCCCCTAGTGGCCAGACCATAAATGGTAAAAATATGAAAAAAATTGGAGATACGTAGAATTTTGTGTAGATTGTGGAAACAATACGAGAATTCCTGTATCTTATATATTTTCTCAGAAAAATTAAAAAATGGGGTATCTAATTACCCCACTGTATCTCCCCCAGTTTTCATGTTATGCAAATAATTTTTACAGTAGGTCATTTCGATACTACGATTTGCTCAAAGTTCAAGTTTCATCCAAATCCGCCAAGTAGTTCTCGAGTTACAGATTTTAGAAGAGCGAATTGACTTCCCTATATTCTCTTTCCTTCTCTTGGTGCTACCTCATTCGATTTGATTTTTCAAAAACTAAGTCATTTGCACATATGGATGAATCGTATATGTTAGCTCTATGCTGCTATAAGCAACTAAATAAATTTCAAAAATATTTTTTTGTTAATTTTTAAAACTCTAAATGCTGTATTCCTTCGCATGTCAAGTATTGCCAGTGTTTTACTTTACTTTAACCATTTAACAAGCAATGTACTGTTACATGCATTTTTATCCAAAAGCTTGGCCTAAACGCCTAAAGTAACTGAAATATGAAATTTTATCAAAATCGTTGAAACCATTTTGGAGAACACTCCGTGTTTGTGAAAATGGCGCTAAGTGAAGGAACTCTTATAGTAGGGCTAGAACAAAAATTTCAATGTCCCGTTTAGTGGCCATGCAATAGCTCCCTAACATGAAGCTTGAAGTAAATTGATTCACTCGTCATACAGACAGACAAACAGAATCGGCAGATACACTATACAAGCTTCTCTATCAACGTAATTTTTGAATTGTTTAATATCTCGAGTTCCAATTTTTTCACGAATTCAATACATGTTTTATATTGAAAGTGCAAGTTAAAATGGACTGAATCTCAGCACGGTATTACTAGGACATACCTACGTACTAGGCATTATATCGTTCATATCGAAACCAGTATTAGGTGTGTCTATGAATAATATTACCCTCTATTTAATGATAATATAAAATGTCCGGAACACTATTGTACGAGGCCTCCTTACAAAAATATATATTGTTCTATTTTTATTTTTTAATTGATTTATAAAATGTTTATTAAATGTTTATGAAATGTTTCAGAAATGTTTTAGAAATGTTTCACGAAACAGTGTTTCAGAAATGTTTCACTCAGTCTGGACGCACCTTTAGAGAAAAAAAACGGAACAAAAAACCCGGTATCACGTGACGATGTCTTCAATTAAATTCCCCTCAACTGGAATACAGGGTGTGAGTCTTCCCCTTATTCGTGAAACCCTAATGTCTTCTAATAATAATTTTCTCAAACTTAAAACGAAGAGTGTAAACCGGTCGATCGCTACTATAAAAACCGATCGGACACTAGAGCATCAAAAAAAAGAAGAAGCGTTTCTTCCCACTTCCAAGCAGGAAAGCGTTGGAGTAATTGACTTGAATCTGGAAAGACTATTTCTCAACCCTCTCCCACGCGTCAACTAGCTCAAAACGTACTAAAAACTGCAAGTTCTCCATAAGGAGGTTAGGGGCTAGGAACTAGGAGCTTACTGGAACTTACCTAACAAGAAAATAAACGGAAACTTGATGCAAGGTCTTATCTGCACGAGCGGGCATCTGAGGCTTGCAAGCCACTAGCTGGCATTCCGAGGATGTCTGTCCCTGCGTGTCCACTTGCCAGTCTGGATCACATAGACAAACCTTGAGTCCGAAACCTTTTCGGTGGTGCTACGATCATCAACTGAGGCTCCGCCCTCTTAGGCTAAGATCGATGAAACGAGTGATATGTCATCTCTGAAGGAGAGTCTGTAGGCGTTTTTCCACACTGATGTGAGTGAAATTTCCGAAAATGAGAATGCAAATAAAGTACCGGCAAATTAGGCTCGAAAATAGTCCCTCTGACAGACAAGCCATGTTATGAATCATTGTTGTGATTATGAATTATTATATAATGTTATATCTATTGAAATCGCATTTAGCACTATTGTAAAGTTGGACTAACAAACTTTCAGAGAAGCGAGGACAATACCTATCAGGCAGGGCGTAAAGCCTTAGATGTCTGCTAGAGTGTGCTAGCTGAGGAGCACGTCTAAAAAGCTAGAAGTGAGAACGCAATCAGAATAGATTTGAGTCTGAATTTTTATTTTGACATACACCAGCTTAAATACTAAATATTCCTCAGCAGTCCCGTAACACATCGGTATGCATTGAACTTAATGTATCATCAATATAAAAATTTTAATATGACACTACGAAGTAGCACAAAAGGTGCATACACTAAAAAGAAGTCATAGAAGCGACCACTTAACTTGGAACTACCGAATAGTAACAAAACAGAAACAATGTAATACGAGAATACATCATTCAATACTACATATAACCAGTGCACTCAATGTTTACATTAGTTTTACTATGCCTGTATTCTTGCGGCGTGAACATATTGCATTGTGTATGTTTTGAGTTTCGTCTATGGTGTTATGCATCTGTGTTATTATCATATTTTAGATTTCAATGTTTAAAATATAAAATGTCATTAATATTTCTCATTCTATTATTTATTTATATTCACACTTAAAAATCTTGAATTATAATGAACTTATATGTAAATATATGAAATTATTGAGATATAAAAAAACTATCTATCTATCTAAGACTAAGACTACTGTCAAGAACCATAAGTACAATGCTATACTGTTGATGAGCGTGACCTAAGTCCTTCACGGACAGGGAAAGAGCGGCTCTGGATAGAGCTCGCAACACGCTTAAAGTGAAAGGGTTCAAAGCGGTAGAGGGATCTGGGGCAAGTGGACCAAGGGTGAAGAGCCACAAGCTCGCTCGCCAGCAGGCTGCTCCAAAAAGTCCAGAGAACAAAGACACTAGAAGGACGTAAGACAGGGATGACTAGGCGAACAGTAAATGAGCCACCTCAGGCTCTAACTGACTAAGGCTTCCTAAATAAAATAAGTAAAAAATATTTTTTTCTGATAATATTTGTTGAACAAAAAAGCTTGCCAAACATTTGAAGAATGTACGAACAGAATCGACACACTATAACGAGCTGCTCTATCAATGTAATTTCAGAATTGTTTAATATCTCAAGTTCCAATTTTTTCACGAATTCAGTGCATGTTTTATATCGAAAGTGCAAGTTAAAATGGACTGGAATCTCAGTACAGTATTACTAGGACATACCTACGTACTTTTGGTTTTACCATTTGATAGAGTTGATTAGACATTACATTGATATTCCAGATATAGATGTGCCTACGCAGGATATGAATAATATTGCCTTCTACTTCATAACAATATAAAATGTCCGGAACACTATTGCACGATGCCCTCTTCGCACTTGCATAATTTTTTTAGATTGAAATTTTCATTTAATTTGTTTTAATTATAAAATATCTACCACTACCAAAAGGTAAGATAAAAGGCGTGTTTTTAAAGGATTTCCCGAGTAGGCCTAATCCCTTTTAAATAAAAAAACATATGAAAATGCTACAATCTGACTGGAGCAGATCGTGTTATACCCTATCCTTTTTCCATACAAATGTATGTACATAGGTCCTTTTTCCACCAATATATTGTACTTACTTGAAATAATTTTTTGTTCTTAATTTCTTATAAAATTGTTCTAAAACTTGAACAGTGGGCATGGTAGAGGGCGGAGTTTGAAATTTATTCACCTTATAATGAATTTCGTTCCTAAGAAGTGATATTATTCTAATTAAACCACAGAAAAACAGTTTTTTTTAAAGAAAAACGTCCCTGAAAAGTAGGTGTCGCCATATACAATGTATGGGCAATTTGTAGAGTAAGAGAATAGCTATATAATGGCCCTTATAAGTTTTGTCAAGTTTCATGTAAAGTTATTGAAAAAAGTAAATTATTCGAAAAGTCCCGTCCGGAGTTTCTCTCAGTTTAGTATGGTGCAAAAATATGGCACGCTACTGATTTCTTAACAGCTATCCCATAACATAAGACGTGTACTGACAATTCATGTTGGACAGAGTATAGAAGTATAGAAGGCATTAATGATTCCATTGTTATTAATGAGGGAATTACCTACAAAGGTTTCAAGATCCTAGGGTTAAGGTCTTTAGTTGAGAAGACGCACGCTACATGGGCGAATGCCGACATTCGACTTATGGAAAAGAAGGACCTACTAGAGTTCAATATGTCAAAAGGCCGTATTCTCATCCCCGGTCCTCATATACCCAAGGACAGGATTAAAAGGAACCTTCACCATAGCATAGCAGCTAGCACTAACATCTTTTAGGTAATAGACAAATAGACATCGTCTTGGTACAAGTGCCATGGATTTCCAGTGACAATATTTGTGGGCTAAATCATAAGGATTTAGTAACCTATTGTACTGAGCCGCTTAACGCGGAATGTAGGAACAGAACTTGTATAGTAACTAGGAAATATAAACATATTTCTTCTATCTACCTACAGCAATTCAGAAAAAACAGCAGTTGGGCATGAATGGAGGGGGTATTCTCCACTAACACTAGCAGTCGTGTAAATGCCCTACGATGCCGAAGATCCATCAGTGGTACTGGATCGCGCCCTAGTCTACAGACCTATCCCGGGGAAATGTGACCTACTGATGGGATGTGAGCTAATGTCCACCGTGTGCAATGGGGCAGTGGAGACACCAACCAATATGAAGTGAGTCGGTATTCGAATTTGTAATTAAAAATAACTTTTTAGTAGCTAATAAAGGTAATGAACCAACTTTTGTTATTAACAGACTTTCTGTCTCAGATATTCCATTTTTTAGCAACTCCGATACTCCCTCTATAGACAACTGGAACGTCTTAAGAGTAGAATCCTATTCTAACCAGAAGGTAGTTGAACTCCTTCTAAATAGTATTTGTGCTCCTCAGGCGTGTAGGAAAATACGGTGGGATGTCTTCAGTGAAAAGGAAGAAAAAAGTAGAAGTTACCTTGAAGACGGCAATCTGCGTAATTCAATGGACATTGATCGCAAAGCCGAGAAGATCATCTTTATCTATAAAGAGGCTTTCGAGAAACCATGTCCTAAGTCAAGATCAAAATCAAAATTCTCACCTCCTAGGACAAAAAAAAAATCCATGAAGGGAATTTTCTGATTCTCTTAAGCTCCTGCTGAACATGGTTATGAATCCACCTATGGATCTGATTACAAAGGACAGAATAAAGTGGAAATACATACCTATGTAAGTTAAGGTGAAATAATATCTCACCGGCCGGAAACATGCGCGGGCAATCCACACACGCGCTGCCCATAGAAAAGATGTGTCAGCATTTTCCCAGCAATCCATACACGCGCCGCTGCCAGACAGGTGTCAGCAACTGAGAGACGGGGAAGAATTGCAGTCGCAGCAGTATGATAGTATTTAAGGTAGTTCTTAGTTTACTTTAAGCACAGTTTCACTTTGTAATTTTTAGAGGCAGAACCTCTGCCAGTTTTTAAATAAATATTTTTTTTAATAAATGAATAATCAGTAATTTAATTGGCGCCCGAGCAGGGACATAGGTATAGTGTCGAATAGTAAAAAGCCCTTAAGTAGTGCAAACGAATCGTACTGCCTATGTCCCGAACCCGTCGCGAACGTCGAATAGAAAAAAGCCCTTAAGTAGTGCAAAAGAATCGTCGCGAACGTCGAATAGAAAAAAGCCCTTAAGTAGTGCAAAAGAATCGTCGCGAACGCCGAATAGGAAAAAGCCCTTAAGTAGTGCAAAAGACCTGTCGCGAACGCGGAGTGATAGTAGTGCTAAATAAACAGTAAGGCGTAGTGTAAGGGGTGTGGAAAAGTCAAGGGCCCCCTAGTAGTGGAAACAAACGGGAAGCAGGAGCTAGCCGCCACCACCCAAAGGATGAGGATCATCGTAGTATTGTAAGATTTAATTATTGCAAATATTAATAACATTATATAATATTAAACTTTCTTAATTTGATGTGAAAATACTTTAAATTATATTGCTCTGTAGTGAAAATATCTCGAATTTACCTTGATTATCTTGATTTGTCTTAAATTTATTCTGTAATTATTGCAAATATTAATAACATATTATATAATATTAAATTTTCTTAATTTGACGCGAAAATACTTTAAGTTATATTGTTCTGTAGTGAAAATATCTTGAATTTACCTTGATTATCTTGATTTGTCTTAAATTTATTCTGAATTATCTGGACATCTTGTTAAAATGACTAACGAAAATATCGTAAGACCTTCCGTTCTCGAACAAGCTGCCGCTCAGGCTGCTCAGGTCGCTCAAGCTGCACAAGCTGCTCAAGCGAATCTAGCCTCAACTTCTTCAGGAAGATCGAATGAAAATCCTGTCATGAATCCCCCACTCCAATCTCTCATTAGTTCTATGATACGCGAAGCTCTGAGTACTGAGGGCCGCGCTCTAATTCATTCAATCTTAAATCCGTACGCGGATCAATTCACGGGAATTGATCAAACCATTTCACCAAACCAAAATATTAATGATCTCGATAAAATCCCGGATGTAGTACGCAGCCTACGCGAATTCTCTGGTAATCCAGGTGAATTTAGCTCATGGCGTAAAAGCGTAGAGCGTATTCTAAAAATTTACGATCCCATCAAAGGATCGGCAAAGTATTTTGGTATTTTAAATACCATAAGAAACAAAATAATCGGAAACGCAGACCACGTCCTGGAGTCTTACAATACTCCATTAGACTGGAACTGCATATCCCGATGCTTAACTCTGCATTACGCAGACAAGCGTGATTTGGGTACCCTAGAGTACCAAATGACGGCGTTGGTACAGGGTAACACGTCCATTCAGGAATTCTACCAATCGGTGTATTCGCACCTTTCACTCATACTTAATAAAATTGCATGCATGGATGTCAGTGCCGAATCTCTGAATTTGCTCATGCAAACCTATAGAGATAAAGCCCTCGACACCTTCATTCGAGGACTGAAAGGCGATCTTCCCAGACTTTTGGGAATGCGAGAACCGGTAGACCTACCCCAAGCATTGCACTTGTGTTTGAGGTTAGAAAACCAAAACTACCGCTCGCAGTACGCCATTGCAAGCAGTCATAATAGGAGGATAAATCATCCGGAACCACCATCAATTCCAACAAGACGAGTAATCTCCAATCCAGTCCAAAATCGTCAACCATTTTACCCAGAATTGACTCATTTTGTACAGCCACAGAGACAACAAGTGGCACCCCAATACAATGCAAGGCCCATTCTACCTCCGAGGCCCCAGAGACAGTTTGCACCACATCAACATCAGCAACAACAATATCAACAGCAACGTCCACAATTCTTTGCTACTCCAAGGCAACCACCACCAGAGCCTATGGATGCAGAAACAATCCGTACGAACAAGGTCAATTACGTAAACAGACCGCGAATGGAGAATTGGCCTCCGGCACCAAAACGACCATCAGCTCCTCAATCTCATCAAGTCCATCCTACCAAGATGCAAAGAAACTTTCATCTGGGTACTATGACAGAAGATGAGGAATTCAACCAATATGAGGAAGCACAAGCCGACATGAACAACGTGACTGAATATGGCGAGTCTTTCCAGGAGTATGTCGAAATGACGCAACCGGAAAGCACCAACTCAAATAATGTCATGGAACTAAGCGATATACATTTTTTAGACTAAGTGACTCTTCGCTGCCTTATTTCGAATGCGCAACGAAGAGTGGAGTAATTCTGAAAATCTTGATTGACACCGGATCCAATAAAAATTATATACAGCCGTCTTTAATAAATAAACCCTTACCAAACGAAAAACCATTCTGTTGTAATTCCATTGGTGGTAACGTTCAAGTAACTCACCATACTTTTATTAGTCTTTTTGGTCTCGAAAATATTAAACACAAATTCTTCCTCATGCCAAAATTAAAATCTTTTCACGCGATCCTTGGAAATGATAGCTTGAAGAATCTCTCGGCTGTCATTCACACAAAGGATAACTACATGCTTGTTAATAATCAGTTAAAAATACGTATTAAACAGATGGCTTCGCAATCTGTGAATACTATAAATATCCGAACCGATCATATGTCTTCAAAACAAAAAGCTTCTATTGATAAAATCGTGCACGACTTCCCCAAACTTTTTGAAGAACCAGAGGAAAAGCTCACTTACACAACAAGAGTAAAAGGCGAAATCAGAACAACATCTGATTCACCTGTATACACCAAATTTTACCCATATCCTATGTCCCTTAAAAGCGAGGTTGAAGAACAAATAAAGCAGCTTCTCAATGATGGAATAATTAGACCTTCACGGTCCCCATACAATTCACCAGTATGGATAGTGCCAAAAAAAACCGATGCTTCTGGTAAGAAGAAATATCGGGTCGTAATAGATTATAGGAAGCTAAACAGCATTACTATCCCGGATCGATACCCGATTCCCCAAATTAACGAAATCCTTGCACATCTCGGCGATAACAAATTTTTTTCCGTTATAGACTTGAAAAGTGGGTTCCATCAGATCCCCTTAAAAGAATCTGATATCGAAAAAACAGCATTCTCTATCAATAATGGAAAATTCGAGTTTCTTAGGCTTCCATTCGGTCTCAAGAACGCACCGGCCATATTTCAAAGGACGCTTGACGACATTCTTCGTGATCTCATCGGTAAAATATGCGATGTCTACGTAGATGACATAGTCATTTACAGCAAGGACGAAGCTACGCATGAACAAAATATTCGGAAAGTTTTTCAAACATTACATGATGCAAATATGAAAGTTCAACTGGATAAGTGCGAATTCTACAAACAAGAAGTAGAATTCCTGGGTTTTGTCATTTCGCCTAACGGCATTAAAACCAATCCGGAAAAAATCAAAACAATCCAAGACTTTCCATATCCGACTACCCTGAAGGAACTTCGCTCTTTCCTTGGCCTGTCAGGATATTATCGCCGCTTCATTAGGGACTACGCCAAGCTGGCCAAACCCCTAACAGCCCTCTTAAGGGGGGAGGATGGACGATTGTCCAAAAACATTTCAAGCAAGAAACTTATCCATCTAGACGAATCCGCCAAAACAGCTTTTCAAAAAATCAAAAACACCTTAACATCAGAAGAAGTTGTACTTGCTTACCCAGACTTCACAAAACCGTTCGAATTAGTAACTGATGCTTCTAACTATGCCCTTGGTGCTGTATTGTCACAAGGAGACAAGCCCATTATGTTCATATCTAGAACATTAAGTAAAACAGAAGAAAGCTACGCAGCCAACGAAAAGGAAATGCTAGCTATAATCTGGGCACTTAACAACTTCAGAAATTATCTCTACGGGACAGCAAAAGTTATAATTCATACTGACCACCAACCCCTCACCTATTCCCTGAGCAATAAAAACAATAACTCTAAACTGAAAAGATGGAAAGCTATTTTGGAAGAGTACAACTACGAATTAAAATATAAACCTGGCAAAACAAACGTAGTTGCAGACGCACTCTCCAGACTTCCCACTCGAACCGAAATAAACTCCCTTACTCCAACAATACATAGTGATGAGAGTTCATCACATGGGCTGATATTCAGCGTTGAATCACCTATCAATGTATTCAAAAATCAAATATTCCTCAATACCGGTAATACAAGCAATTACGAGTTTCGCATAGTTTTTCCCACATATCACAGGCATATTATAACTGAACAATCCTACACAACTGATAAACTTATTGAAATTCTTAAGGCCAGACTGAACCCTACAGTTACCAACTGCATAAAGACGGAAGAACGAATCCAGGGAATGATCCAAGAAATTTACAGAAATAATTTTGCGAATTATCGTGTAAGATTCTCCCAAGCAATTGTAGAAGACGTAACAAGTGAAACTAGACAGGAAGAAATCATCATTACCACCCACCAACGAGCTCATAGGAATGAACGAGAGAATAAACAGCAAATTCTCGAAAAATTCTATTTCCCCGGAATGTCGCGTAAATTAAAAAGAATAATCAAACTTTGCTCTATTTGTAAAGAAAACAAATATGACCGTCACCCCGATAAAATTGAAATTCAGGCAACTCCGATTCCGACTTATCCTGGACAGA
The DNA here is from genome assembly GCA_949716465.1 of Chalcosyrphus nemorum. Lineage (NCBI taxonomy): Eukaryota > Metazoa > Arthropoda > Insecta > Diptera > Syrphidae > Chalcosyrphus > Chalcosyrphus nemorum. The sequence continues at coordinate 41,987,678 of OX454334.1, forward strand.
TTATTCATGTTGACATTTTCTCAACCGAAGGCAATTTAGTGTTAACATCACTTGATAAATTTTCTAAATACGCCCAAGTCAAGAAAATACAATCAAAAGCCATAGAGGATGTTAGGCAACCTCTCAGAGAGATTATATTTGCTTATGGCATTCCAAAGACTATAGTATTCGACAATGAGAAGTCTTTTAACTCCGCTTCAATAATATTCATGCTTGAAAACGAATTCGGCATAGAGGTATACAAGACACCTCCATACACAAGCACTTCAAATGGACAAGTCGAGAGACTTCACTCGACTCTCGCCGAAATAATGCGATGCATCAAAAGGGAACAAGTGCATAACTCCTTTACGGAACTCTTAGAAGCAGCAGTGAACGCCTATAACTTCACAATACACTCAGTGACAAACAGGAAACCAGTAGATATATTCTTTAGTAGAAATATAGATCCATCTCAGATTGACAAAGTACGTTCTGAAACTAAAAACAAACTAGAAGATAAGCAGGAATATGACTTAACCTACCACAATAAAGGGAAACCTCCAATAAAGGAGTACTCGGCAAACGATATCATTTACGTCAGGAAGAACAAAAGGTTAGGATCAAAACTTACTCCTAGGTATGCAAAAGAAGTTGTCAAAGAAAATAGAAAAACTACAGTAGTCACCCAATCTGGCAAGGTTGTTCACAAATCAAACATCAAATCATGACCGACTTTTTAAACTTTTCTTTCTAGATACCTACTGACAAGCTGTTTAGCTGACGTAAAAATACTCGACTATACAAACTCAAGACTCGTGACAATCAACACAGGAATATCTAGACTACAAACAGGCACATATAAAATAATCCATGAAATAGATCTTTCAGCATACTCGCAAGCGTTAGAGAACATAGAGTCAACAATGAGAGAACGACTACAAACCTCCCATACCCATTTCCACCTTTTGTCCCAAGAAATATCCTTAATAAAATCCCTCTTAAAACGTTTAATACCCAGCCAACCCAAAACCAAAAGATCACTCGATTTTTTAGGAAGTGCATGGAAATTTATAACTGGAAATCCAGATCAACATGACTTCCAGATAATTCAAGAAAAGATAAACAATGTCCTAGAGAATAACAACAGGCAAACTGTAATAAATAAACTTGTAATAGATAAGATAAATGATATAACAAATAGAACTAATGCTATGAGAAAAATTATAAAGGAAAATGGAAACCTAATAGAAGAAATTGTATTCAATATTAAATATAAGTTAGATCTATTAAAAGAAGAAATAACTAATGTAGCATACGCCTTGCACTGGGCAAGAGCTAACATTATAAATTCTTACATTCTATCAAATATGGAAATAAATGTAATTGAAAATATAATTAATAACAAAGAAATACCATTTAAAAATATAGAAGAGGCAATTGAATTCTCTGAGGTCAAAATAGCATTTAATAATTGTATACTTTTATATATAGTAAGCTTACCAACTGTAAGTGAAGAAATTTGTAACAGATTAATAATTAAAGCGGTAAAAGAAGAAACTAGAATAATTAAGGTAGATTTTAAGGAAATTATAAAATGCAAAAATAAAATATATGGAATAAACACGAATTGTAAATCAATAAACAAACTGTCAATTTGTAATAAGAACAATATTGTAGACTTAAGCAATACAACTTGTATCCCAAATCTACTTAATAGTACTCATGCGACCTGCACAGCAATCAATAGCCAACAAGTTCCTGCTTTCGAAGAAATCTCACCCGACATCATATTCCTGAATCGGTACGAAGGGCTAATTACGATCGACAACGACCAAATGTCTCTTAATGGTACGTTCCTCATCAGGTATCATAACAGCAGCATTCAAATTGGGAAAAACATCTTTAAATCTTTCGAGATAACGCATTTTAACCCACTCCCGGCAATTCTACAACCTACATCATCAAACCACGAATTAGAAGAGGTACTTTCATTAGAAATGGTAAAGGAACTCCACGCTAACAACACACAATACATCCAACTTCTAAGAACCAAAGTCAAAAACAGTACAATGTTGAGTTTTGGAGCCTGTCTACTATTATTCGTTGTCATACTGATCATCTTCAGGAGGGTTACAAAAAATAATAAGCCATCAGAGAGCGAAATGATCAATACAGTAGCAGAATCCTTAGAAACTATCAAGGGCCCCTCTTCACCAAGCCCACAACCAAGAGCATCAACATCTCGCATCAACCAAATACCTTTCTTCTAAGTGAACGAGGACGTTCACTCTTAAGGGTGGAGGAGTTAAGGTGAAATAATATCTCACCGGCCGGAAACATGCGCGGGCAATCCACACACGCGCTGCCCATAGAAAAGATGTGTCAGCATTTTCCCAGCAATCCATACACGCGCCGCTGCCAGACAGGTGTCAGCAACTGAGAGACGGGGAAGAATTGCAGTCGCAGCAGTATGATAGTATTTAAGGTAGTTCTTAGTTTACTTTAAGCACAGTTTCACTTTGTAATTTTTAGAGGCAGAACCTCTGCCAGTTTTTAAATAAATATTTTTTTTAATAAATGAATAATCAGTAATTTAATTTGTATATACGCAGCAAAAAAGGGTATAAAAAGGTCACTAAAAGACAAAGAGTACACACTAGCCGCACTTCTGGAGATTGAAGAATAAGATACTGTGTCAATACTGTGGAGGTAAGAAGAACATTGAGTGTGCTAAATACTGACAACACTTTGGTAAACTATACTCTGTCCAACATAAATTGTCAGTACACGTCTTATGGGAGAGCTTTTTAGAGATCAGTAGAGTGTCATATTTTTGCACCATACCAAATTGAGAGAAACCCCGCATAAAATGTGTATACCCGCCTGTGAATATCCATTTGGTGTGCGCTGATTGGCTGCTGCATTTCAACCCCTATTTATATTCATGTGCATTCAGAGTTACCAGTGTCCGTTTTGTAACTCGTTCAGTTTTTTTTTCCTTGGGTTTCTATTAAGGAGCTTTTGGTTTTAGAGCTTTGAAAAAAGTTCTTTTTTGATAAGTGTTACCATCATGTTTTGATCTAATATATTATTTATTTTAAAATGAAAATACGTTAAAATGCAGTTACCAAATTGTAAGATGTTTTCTATTCTAAAATGTTTTAATGTTTTGCACTTTGTAGATACGCATACTTTTTCTCTCTTTTTGTGTTCAATTTCCAGTACGTTGAAAAATACCTAATTAAAATACGCCATTGGTAAAATAGGATGTTTACTTTTTACTTTCAAGCAATGCAGTGAGTGAATAATTTAAATTTCTTCAGCATTGTTCTACATAATTTGATTCCATTATAGGAAAATTAATTGACAATTTTTGCATTTCAATGGATAAAAAATTGGATCTTTGCCGATTCGCCTCTCATGAATAAAAAAAAAAAAAAAATCTTTGATAATGCCGCCAGTGTATATACATAAACTCGGGCAAAGATATTTTTGACCAACATTGCATAGTTACAATATTTTAAGCAATAAAATATTACAGAAACAGGTCAATTTGGTCATCTCATATCCTTGCGGTCATCTGAAGAGAACACAGAAGAAGGGTATGTACATATGTACATAACTTTTATTGCTTTATTGGAAGTGATTTTTAATTGTCGAGATTTTTCAAGACTGGGTTTTCTTGTATTTTATCTTATTTCCATGTATGACTTAAGAATTAATTGCTTTATTACAGGATGTACGACATTTAGTTCCGTTCGCGTACAAAAACATAATACAGGGGGATAGTCTTTGAGTTCTTATTTCGTTGCCAAAAAATATATACAGTTTTTTTTTCGATCCCTGGGTGTTAAGACGGGTAGTTTTTTAAGAACTGTTTTCAAATTGTTTTTTGAAGAAGTATTGTGCAATTTGTATTTTAAAGTCGTGAGTTTTGTGCTCGGTAGTAATAAATGGCTTCCAAATCATCCAAAGACTTAAGTGCCGGAAAAAGAAAAGAAATTGTTGACGCGACAAAAAAATTAAATGAAAATTTCAATCTAAAAAAATAGGACGGTAACCGTACATAATATTCTTTCACATTTTTCCTAGTTTGAAATGATACTGCGGCAACCCTGTAAGAGCTTTTGTTAGTGTAGCACCTTACGGAAAACAAACGAGTGCGAATGAGAGACAAACATCCCTATCTTCCCTGTACTGACAATTTATGTTGGACAGAGTATAGATATGAAGTTAGCATGCTTGACGAAAGACATATAAATACCGGACTTGGCGGCACAAAACTGTATGTTACGTTACGTTAATCCCCCGCTAGGCGGGGTCATCTCGGCACAAAAGTAGATGTATACGCCCCCCCCCGGTGGGGTCATCCCCCACTGCTCTAGGTCATCGTTCGACCCAGCTGATTGAAACATCTGGTGAGCGGATCGTGTGATACTCTATCCTTTTCCTATATACTACATACTATCTCATTCTAACACGAATATACCTGCTTGATTTTTTTTTTAAATTTCTTCTAAAATTCCTAAGAAGTGATGTTATTCTGATGAAACCATCGAAAAATTGTTTTTAAGAAAAACGCCCCTAAAATGTAGGCGTGACTATATATAATGTATGGGAGATATGTAGAATTGAAGAATATCTAGATATTAGCTTAAGTAAATTTTATCAAGTTTCATGTTAAAATACTGCAAGTAATACATTATTCGAAAAGTGGGAGTGTTTTGAAACACAGAAATGTTTACACCTGTTCTGTTTCGATATATCCAAAGATGTTGTATACCAAATTTCATTTGGTACATTTTCAACACGATTACCGCTTCTTCGTGCTATCCTCTCTAAGGAAACAATCAAAAATCAAACCCCTTCGAAAGAAAGGGCTACCTCGGAATGCCCACCAATTGCTATTCTTCCTTTTCTATCTAAGGTATTTGAGTTTATCATTAGCAAGAATATAAGAAAGTATATTGAATCAAAGCAATTACTAATACCCTAACAATAAAGCTGTGTTATAGCTTTGTTAAAAGTATCGGTCGATATCCGGCAAGCATTTGACGACAGTAAAATTACGCTTGTTACTTTACTGGACTTCTCTAAGGCATTTGATTCTGTCAATCACCTTGTGCTTTGCAGGAAACTCATTGCATATTTTAGTTTTTCTAACTCCGCAAGTAATCTGATACTCTCATATCTACGTAACCGTGTCCAAGCTGTCTCAACGAGTTCTGTATTGTCTTCTCTCCTACCTATAAATATCGGTGTTCTTCATGGCTCTGTACTTGGCCCACTATTGTTCTCTATGTTTATAATGTCATCGCCTCTGTCCTTAAAAACTACCAGATTCACATTCACCAGACCAAATCTCGGATGCCATAAATTGGATGAACACTGACTTAGAATCCGTAGCACAATGGTCCACTCAAAACAACTTGCTATTGAATCCTTCTAAAATGAAAGTCATCCCGTTTTTCAAAAGCCAATTGAGCGTCGTGAAAGTCGCCCCTATTTACCTCGGCACTTCTAGTGTTCAAATGACGTCTAAAACTAAAAATTTAGTGTCTCAGAACTTTATCCATAACTCGAGCTTTCTCCCAAACGATTTAAAATTAAAGTTGGTCAAAGCTTTATTCATCCCTATAATTACCTATGGCTCTGAACTCTTTGGGGTTGTTGATACTTATTCTCTGTGTAAGCTTAAGGTTGCCCCAAACCAAATATATTTTTGACCTTCACATTATCCGTAAAAAACAGCCTGAGTACCGTTACCGTTAAAAATCGAACACAAGGATTTTACTTGCACCTATAATATAGGGCAAGTATTGGATTCGTGCAAAAATTCGAACTCGAGATAACAATGAATTCTGACATTACGATGATAGAGAAGCTCGAAAAAGTGGGTCTGCCGATTCTGTCTGTCTGTCTGTCTGTCTGTCTGTCCGTCACTCTGTATGTATGTACGCTCGACTACAGCCCAAACGGGTGGACCGATTTCCTTCAAACTTCATATCTGGGGTCTGTTGTGTATTCTCCAGAGGGGAAATTGGAATTTTAGTTCTAGCCCTATTATTAACGGTACTTTACTTAAGGCCAATTTTACAAAAACATGATTTTCTCGAAAACGGCTCTAACGATTTTGATTAAATTTCATATTTGAGTTAGTCTAGAGAAATGCTATAACATGGCGTACCACGTTTTTGGCTAAAAATACGTATAACGGTACTTTTCTTATTAACTGGTTTTAGAAATATGGCTATTTCTCGGCTAAAAATCAATGGATTTCCATGAAAATCGAAATGTGGCCCAGATTTAATGTTTAACAAAATGTGGCATTTAAACTTATCCAAAAATTAAAAATTTTTTTTTTATTAAAAATTTGTGCACATCCAACTAAGAGCATATAGGTGCAAGTACGTACGATCCAGTCGTGCACATTTTTTTACTTGCACCTATAATATAGGGCAAGTATTGGATTCGTGAAAAAATTCGACCTCGAGATAACAATGAATTCTGACATTACGATGATAGAGAAGCTCGAAAAAGTGGGTCTGCCAATTCTGTCTGTCTGTCTGTCTGTCTGTCGGTCTGTCTGTCTGTCTGTCTGTCTGTCTGTCTGTCTGTCTGTCTGTCTGTCTGTCTGTCTGTCTGTGTGTATGTACGCTGGACTGCAGCCTAAACGGCTGGACCGATTTGCTTCAAACTTCATATCTGAGCTCTGTAGGGTCGCAATTCGAGGCGAAATCGGAATTTTTGTTCTAGCCCTGTTATTAACGGTACTTTACTTAGGGCCAATTTCACAAAAAGACGATTTTCTCGAAAACGGCTCTAACGATTTTGATTAAATTTCATATTCGAGTTTGTCTAGACAAATGCTATAAGATAGCGTACCACGTTTTTGGCTAAAAATACGTATAACGGTACTTTTCTTATTAACTGATTTTAGAAATATAGCTATTTCTCGGCTAAAACTCAATGGATTTCCATGAAAATCGAAATTTTGGCAAAATGTATTATTTAATAAATTGGCATTCAAATTTATGCAAAATTTTTAAAAAAAATTTTTTTTATATCTAATTTTTTTTTTTTTATAAAAAACTTGTTCAGTTTTAACTAACAGCACATAGGTGCAAGTACGTACGACCCAGTCGTGCACATTTTTAAATATTGTTTCTTCTTATCTTTCTTGAACTCTCTTTATTGATTACCTCTGATTTGAATTTTGATTATGCTTTCTTTTCACCCATTTATATTAATTTTTCTTTGTATAACTTACATGTTTTTATATCACCCTATCATAAGGGTATATTAAGTTTTACACATAGTTAGTAACATATACAAATATTAAAGATAGACCCAAAAAAGTATATATATAAATGATCAGCATTACTAGCCGAGTCGTTTAAGCCATGTCCGTCCGTCTGCAGTTTTTGGCCTTAAATTTTAAGCTAGGTCCATGAAATTTTGTATATAAGTGTAAACATTTTTGAAATCTGCCCACTTTTTGAAAAAATCACCTTTTGCATTACTTTTATGAAACTCGAAAAAACTTACTTAAGCAAATATATATTGTAGATATTCACTTACTTTATATATTCAATACTTTATAACACTTTTTAGGGGCGTTTTTATCAATAAATGGTTTTTCTATGGTTTCATTAGATTAATATGACTTCTTGAGAAGAAACACACCCACTTTTTGACAAAACTCAGCTTATGGAGTAAATTTAGAAGAAATTAAAAAAAAAAATGTTCAAGCAATTATAATGATAGAAGTAGGAGATGTACATACATATATAGGCAAGGGATAGGGTATCACACGATCCGCTCCAGGCGAATTTTAGCATTTTCATATGTTGTACTTAAAAGATTATAAATCTTATTGCACAGAGATAATTACTGAAATAGAAATACAAATACATGGCTCAATCGAATCTCCTGTTGATATTGATCGTTTGGGTAGGGGTTTACTCGTTTTTTTTATTGCCATAATTATTTCGCAATTTTTAATTTAAAAAATGTTGTCTTATCGCAGAAAGATATATAATATATACATATATAAATCTAATAGTAGAGCCAGTTGAGGAAATTTGACGGTAGCGCTCCAAGTGGGAAGATGTCTAGAAAATCGAAATCTCAGTTAACAGACATGGAAAAGAAAACAAAGTAAAGAGAAGTTAAAGAAAATGACGCTAGGTAGCGAGAAAGAGCCACTGCAGCCCAACACCTAGCGGCTCTATTAGTAAGCCCGACTCCCACCCAGTGTTGTTCGACTTTTTTACTTTACGTTTTTTACGTTTTTTTACGTTAGTTTTTTACATGGTGAACTTTTACTATGCTTATGTAAAAAACGTAAAAAATGTAAAAAAGTAAAAAAAAAAAAACACGGTAAATAATATAAATTGGGGAGCTTCAAAACAGAGGATGAGAGTTGTATCTGATTAATCCGTGCGGTATACAAAAAACTGATGGGTTTTATCTTCTTTTCGATCAAATTATGAAAAAGCCCGATTTGTTGAAAACAGACTCTCTAATCCACCGTTTGTCAACCTTTAAGCGTATGTGGAATATGTGGAATACGGACCCCCAGCAATGAATTTATCCGGAATAACCCTGTTCACTGTATTCTTTTCCTGAAATACATATAATAATGAAGTCTGACCAAATAAAAAATTGAGAAAAATTTGATTATATACAATATTTATTATTCCTCTGTTTCAATATCTATATAGTCTGCATTAGTTGAATTTAGTGAAAAATATACATACATGAATGAGTTTTTTAGACCTTTCAAAGGTCAATCGATTTGTTAAAGGACTATGCAGTTGAGCCCAGTTTGAGAAAACCCTTTCAATTTGTGCGCGGAAGATGCTGGTATATTAAGAAGCTTCAACGCTAAAGATGACAGTTATATTACTTATTTGGATTTTGACAGATATTGCAATGCCTCTGATTTTTCTCAGTAATTTACTTTATTTAACTCTTCTTTACCTTTTTTAAGGGATTTTTACATTGTTTGCACTTATTTACACTAATCAAACGAAAAAAAGGTAAAAACAGTTTTTTTTACACAGATTTGAACATCACTGGTTGCTCCAACCGCCTATAGAGGCCTTCCATATATTTAGCTTGAAGTTGGGTGCACTTCTTGAGTTTCTCCAACGTCCTATAGAGGTCTCCCATCCAATTTGCTTGAAGTTGGGTGCACTTCTTTGAGTTCATCCAACTGCCTACAGAGGTCTTCCATACCTTCAACTTGAATTTGGGGGCAGTTCCTTGAATTCCTCCAATCCCCAACAGAGGTCATCCATACATTTAGCTTGAAGTTGGGTGCACATCTTTGAGTTCCTCCAACCGCCTATAGAGGTCTTCCATACATTTAGCTTGAAGTTGGGTGCACATAATTTGAGTTCCTCCAACGCCCTATAGAGGGATTCCATATACTCAACTTGAAGTTGGGCGCACTTTTTTGAGTTCCTCCAACCGCCTATAGAGGTCGTCCATACATTAAGCTTGAAGTTGGGTGCACTTCTTTGAGTTAATCTAACCCCCTATAGAGGTCATCCTTACACTCAACTTGAAGTTAGGTGCACTTTTTTGAGTTCTTCCAAACGCCTATAGATGTCTTCCATACAGTCAGCTTGAAGTTGGGTCCACATCTCTGTGTTCCTTTAACCCCCTATAGAGGTCTTCATACATTTAGCTTGAAGTTGAATACAACTCTTTGATTTTCTCCAACCGCCTACAGAGGTCTTCCATACCTTTAGCTTGAAGTTGGGTACACTTTTTAAGTTCCACTAACTGCCTATAAAGGTCTTTCATACATTTACTTGAAGTTGAGTGCACATCTTTTGAGTTCCTCCAACCAACCCCCTATAGAGGTCTTCCATACATTGAGCTTGAAGTTGGGTGCTCTTCTCCGTGCCCCTCCAACCCACTATAGAGGTCTTCCATACGTTTAGATTGAAGTTGCATACACTTCTTTGAATTTCTCCAACTGCCTTGGTTGTACATGAATTTGAGTTTCTCCAACCCCCTATAGAGGTCTTCCAAACATTTAGCTTGAAGTTGGATGCACTTCTTTGATTTCCTCCAACCGCCTATGGTGGTCTTGCATACAATCAGCTTGAAGTTGGGTGTACATCATTTTGAGTTCTTCCAACGCCTTAGAGGTCTTCCATATACTCAACGTGGGGTGCACTTTTTAGAGTTTCTATAACTTCCATACATTTAGCTTGAAGTTGGATGCACTTCTTTGGGTTCCTCCAACCGCCTATAAAGGTCTTCGATACATTTAGCTTGAAGTGGGCGCGATTCTTTGAGTTCTTCGAACGCCCTATAGAGATCTTCCATGCACTTCTCTAAGTTCCTCCAACCGCCTCTAGAGGTCTTCCATACCATCAACTTGAAGTTGGGAGTATGTACATCATTTTGCGTTCCTCCACAGACCTATAGAGGTCTTCCATATACTCAACGTGGGTTGCACTTTTTAGAGTTTCTATAACCGCCTGTAGAGGTCTTTAATACATTCAGCTCGAAGTTGGGTGCTCTTCTCCGTGCCCCTCCAACCCACTATAGAGGTCTTCCATACATTTAGCTTGAAGTTGCATACACTTCTTTGAATTTCTCCAACTGCCTTGTTTGTACATGAATTTGAGTTTCTCCAACCCCCTATAGAGGTCTTCCAAACATTTAGCTTGAAGTTGGATGCACTTCTTTGATTTCCTCCAACCGCCTATGGAGGTCTTCCATACCATCAACTTGAAGTTGGGTGTATGTATACATCATTGTGCGTTCTTCCTAAGACCTATAGAGGTCTTCCATATACTCAACTTGAAGTGTGGTGCACTTCTTTGAGTTTCTATAACCGCCTGTAGAGATCTTCCATATACTCAAATTGAAGTTGGATGCACTTCTCTAAGTTCCTCCAACCGCCTCTAGGGGTCTTCCATACCTTCAACTTGAAGTTGGGTGCATTTCTTTGAATTCCTCCAACCCCCAACAGAGGTCGTCCATACATTAAGCTTGAAGTTGGGTGTTGGGCGGTTGGAGAAACTCAAAGAAGTACATCCAACTTCAAGCTAAATTCAAAGAAGTGCACCCAACTTCAAGTTGATTGTATGGAAGACCTCTAGAGGTGGTTGGAGGAACTTAGAGAAGTGCATCCAACTTCAAGTTGATTGTATGGAAGACATCTGTAGGCGGTTGGAGAAACTCAAATTGACGTGTACCCAACTTCAAGCTGATTGAATGGAAGACCTCTAGAGGCGGTTGGAGGAAATCAAAGAAGTGCATCCAATGCTAAATGTTTGTATCTGATTAATCCGTGCGGTATACAAATTATGAAAAAGCCCGATTAGTTTAAAACAGATTCTCTAATCCAACGTTTGTCAACCTTTAAGCGTATGCGGAATATGCGGAATACGGACCCCCAGCAGTGAATTTATCAGGAATAACCCTGTTATTATATTATACTGCATTTTTTTCCTGAAATACATATAATAATGAAGTCTGACCAAATAAAAAATCGAGAAAAATTTGATTATATACAATATTTATTATTCTTCTGTTTCAATATCTACATCTATATAGTTGAATTTAGTGAAAAATATACATGAATGAGTTTTTTAGACCTTTCAAAGGTCAATCGATTTCTTAAAGAACTATGCAGTCGAGCCCTGTTTGAGAAAACCCTTCCAATTAGCGCGGAAGATGCTGGTGTATCAAGAAGCTTCAACGCTAAAGATGACAGTTATATTATTTTCTTGGATTTTTACAGATATTGCAATGCCTCTGATTTTTCTCAGTGATTTACTTTATTTAACTCTTCTTTACCTTTTTTAAGGGATTTTTACGTTGTTTACACTTGTTTACGCTAATCAAACGAAAAAAAGGGGACATTTTTTTTTACACAGATTTGAACATCACTTGTTGCTCCAACCGCCTATAGAGGTCTTCCATATATTTAGCTTGAAGTTGGAAGCACTTCTTTGAGTTCTTCCAACGCCCTATAGAGGTCTTCCATATACTCAACTTGAAGTTGGCTGCACTTCTCTAAGATCCTCCAACCGCCTCTAGAGGTCTTCCATACCTTCAACTTGAAGTTGGGTGCATTTCATTGAGTTCCTCCAACCCCCAACAGAGGTCGTCCATACATTAAGCTTGAAGTTGGGTGCACTTCTTTGAGTTAATCTAACCCCCTATAGAGGTCTTCCTTACACTCAACTTGAAGTTAGGTGCACTTTTTTGAGTTCCTCCAACTCCCAACAGAGTTTGTCCAAACATTTAGCTGAAGTTGGGCGCACTTCTTTGAGTTTCCCAACCGCCTATAGAGATCTTCAATACATTTAGCTTGAAGTTGGATGCACTTCTTTGGCATTTTTACTTTACGTTTTTTTACGTTAGTTTTTTACATGGTGAATTTTTACTATGCTTATGTAAAAAAAGTAAAAAACTTAAAAAACGGAAAAAAAAAACGGAGAAAACCCTTTCAATTTGCGCGGAAGATGCTGGTATATTAAGAAGCTTCAACGCTAAAGATAACAGTTATATTATTTATTTGGATTTTGACAGATACTGCCTCAGATATTTCTCAGTATCACAACTTTGAGTTCCTCCAACCGCCTATAGAGGTCTTCGATACATTAAGCGTGAAGTTGGGTGCACATGATTTGAGTTCCTCCAACGCCCTATAGAGGGCTTCCATATACTCAACTTGAAGTTGGGCGCACTTCTTTGAGTTCCTCCAACGTCCTATAGAGGTCTCCCATCCAATGTGCTTGAAGTTGGATGCACTTCTTTGAGTTCATCCAACCGCCTATAGAGGTCGTCCATACATTTAGCTTGAAGTTGGATGCGCTTATATGAGTTTCTCCAACCGCCTATAGAGGTCTTCCATACATTTAGCTTGAAGTTGGATGCACTTCTTTGAGGTCCTCCAACCGCCTCTAGAGGTCTTCCATGCCTTCAACTTGAAGTTGGGCGCGCTTCTTTGAGTTCTTCCAACGCCCTATAGAGGTCTTTCATATACTCAACTTGAAGTTGGATGCACTTCTTTAAGTGCCTCCAACCGCCTATAGAGGTCGTCCATACATTTAGATTGAAGTTGGATGCACTTCTATGAGTTTCTCCAATCGCCTATAGAGAGGTCTGCCATACATTTAGCTTCTTTGAGTTGTTTCCAGTGTTGTTCGACTTTTGTATTTTACGTTTTTTACGTAGTTTTTTACATGGTGAATTTTTACTATGCTTATTTAAAAAACGTAAAAAAGGTAAAAAAGTAAAAAAAAAACACGGTAAATAATATAAATTGGGCAGCTTCAAAACAGACGATGATACAAAAAACTATTGGGTTTTATCTTCTTTTCGATCAAATTATTAAAAAGCCCGATTTGTTGAAAACAGATTCTCTAATCCAACGTTTGTCAACCTTTAAGCGTCTTAAATTTGAATTAACTGAAACATCCTCTAAACCACTTGAAATAATTCACATTGATATATATTCTATTCATAAAGAAAACTTTCTAACTATCATCGATAAGTTCAGTAAGTTCGCTTGTGTTTATTTGTTAACTGCCAGAACAAGCATTAACTTAATTAAGTGTTTACGTCACTACTTCAGTCAACACGGCATACCGAAAAAGGTAGATTCTGATAATGGCAGTGAATTTGTTTCAACCTTGTTCAGAGAGTTTTTACAGTTGTATAACATTCAATTCCATACCATTTGTGCTAAAACCTCTAATGGCAATTCACCTGTGGAGCGGTTTCATTCTACCCTCACTGAACTCATTCGCATAATAAAGGCACAAATTAAAGATATGCCTATTGCTGAAATAGTTGATGAAGCTGTTGTAACATATAACAATTCTATCCATTCGACAACAAAGTTATCTCCTTTCGAACTCATTACAGGACACAAGAATCGACCATTTCCATCTAAACTAAATTTTGTCACAGAACAAGAATATCTACAAAAGCATATAGAGAACTACGAAAAACTAGCCAAAACCATTCAAGAACAAAGTCTTCGTAAAAAACAAAACTACATAAACAAATATAATTAAGTGCGTAAAAATCCACCAAATTATAATTCAGACGAAACAATTTTTGAATTAGATGACAGGCGTAATAAATTAGCACCTAAGTTTAATAAACATATAGTTAGAAAAAATGATAAAATTACGATAGAAACTGACAGGAGAAAAGTCCATAAACAGAAAATTAGAAAAAAACATAATGGCAAACTGAATTGCTTTTGCATACGCTATTACCTCTAAGAAATATGTAAAATTACTTATTCTAAGAACAACATTCATTACATTTATTCACATGCAGAACTAACATCTAAGTAAAAAAAAGAAAAAAAAAATATATATATATATGTATGTATATATATATATATATTTTTATATTATTAAATATATATATATATTAAACGAATATATATGTACACACAATATATAGCAAAACTTAAATTTAGGATACTCCTACATAAGTTAAATGTTAAGAAATTAAATGAATTATGTTATAAATTATATAACCCTCTAAGCACAACATGTATGATTAAATATGTACATGCATATATAAAAACTTTTGTAACAAAAAAAGTAGAAAAAAAAATGTGTTGAAATATTAAAAGCCAATAAAAATGCACTGCCTATATTTACATAATATCAAAGATCGAGCACCTTTAACCAATCACTACTTCCCTCACCACTATCGAACTTCATCTTATCTTCATTCATGTCTTCAGTTCGAACTTAGGCCGGAGGAGTTACGATCGCATAGTAAGCTTATCCTAATGTCCCTAACAACATGCGACCATCCTGTGCCAACCCAAGCCAACATAAATGGAAAATTTCCATAATGCGGTGGGTTGTAAACAACAGGCACAAAAATATATAGATCATGCCGTTAGCACATGCAAAACCCAAGCCAACGTGTGGAGATAAAACAACAGGTGCAGCAACAGAAGCTGTTGTGTACAGCCGACAGCACTTAAGATTAGTTAGTAGCGATTTAGACTTCGAGGAGAAACTAATAATAATAAAGCATCGTTATAAATAAAAGTTTTCTGTTTTTTATTGAACCTTTTTTTTTTCCTAAACGTAACTCGAGCGCAACATCATCCGGAAATTTTATCGAAAAGCCAAGCAGCTGGCAGCTGGCTACAAACCCGGAACGCATGCAACCTAGTCACCGACGCACAGGGAATTGATGTGTTTAAGCAACACTTCCAGTTGGCAAGACGAGAACCCACCTCCAGTCAATGAAGAACCAACGCCTCCACCCAGTATTGAAGAAGTTAATGTAGCCATCAGGAAATTGAAGAACAACAAAGCCGCTGGCTCTGATGGGCTTCCAGCTGAACTCTTTAAATACGGAGGTGATGTCTTGGTAGGGTGCATGCATCAAGTCATCAACCAAGTAAGGGTGGAGGAACTCATGCCCGTCGACTGGAGTATCAGCTCTATATGCCCCATCTTCAAAAAAGGCGATCCTATGTCTTGTAAGAACTGCCGAGGCATATCCCTGTTAAATTTCGCATATAAGATTCTATCCAACGTATTGTGTGAACGTCTGAAACCTTTCTGCAACACACTAATCGGCACGTACCAGTGTGGCTTCCGGCCCGGCAGATCGACAATAGACCAAATTTTCACACTCAGACAAATCCTGGAAAAGACCAACGAATTTCAAGTCGAAACCCACCACCTATGACAGCATTCATCGTCTTGAGCTCTACCAGGAGATGGCCCAATTCGGGATACCGACAAAACTTATCCAGTTGTGCCGCGTAACGCTGGAAAACACGCGATGCTCTGTGCAATTTGGAAAAAACTCTTCGGAGCACTTCCAAACGTGCACCGGATTAAGGCAACGAGATTCGCCGCGAACTCTATGAGCTGTACCTGGATGTGGATGTAGTCCAAAAAGCCAAGATACGCAGACTACATTGGCTCGGCCACATCGAGCGAATGGACAAAAATGCTCCAGCCAAGAGGATCTTCGAATCCCAGCCACCAGGTTCGAGACGGCGAAGAAGACCGAACCTCCGGTACAAAGACCAAGCTGTCGCGGATGCCAGAAAACTTGGTCTGCAGTCTCACAACTCAACGACTTCTTCTCCTCAGCAGAGAGCTTGGGAATGGTTCAGGGAGTTGAGCTGCACGACGGTGTCGTACTGATCAATTCGGGAAGGTTTGGGCTGAGCTGCCTGGTACTCTGGATACAACGTTCGGGGCTGAGCTAGTTCTGATAATCCTGGGCTATCACCCAGGCGGATCGTAGGCACGGTACGGTTTACATACAAGATCCAGCCCAGGAAGGAGATAAGATGGGGGAAAAGGAAGAAAAGGATGGGGGAGACTAGGTAGGGGTGATTACCTCTTAGTTTTCGAGCCTCCACCTGAGAATCGTTCATGGTTGCGGCGGTACCACAAGGATGTGATACATCCCCGATGTCGCACACCGCGACTAGGTGAGTAATCGTCGTGTTGGATCGTGTGATACCCTATCCTTTTCCTAAACATATAGCCCCTTCTTCCACCAATATACCTACTTGCTTAAGCAACTTTTTTCAAATATCTTATAAAATTCCTACAAAACACGAATTTTCTTAATAAGTGGGCGTGGTAGTAGACGGATTGTCAACATATACTGAAACTTCTTCCTAAAAAGTGCTATTATTTTTATGAAACTGTCGAAAATCAGTTTTTTGAAAAAAGAAAAACCCTAAAACGTGGGCGTGGCCGTACACTTTGTATAGAAGATATTTCGGGTAAAAGAATATCTACATATTTTCTTGTAAGTTTTATCGAGTTTCATGTAAAATTACTGAAAAAAGTGCATTTTTCGGCAGTGGGCTGATTTGGAAAATGTTTACACTTTTTCTGTCCCGATGTCCAAAGACTTCGTTTACAATATTTCATTGTCCTAGCTCAAAATTTAAGACCGACAGGCGAACATGGCTCAATCGAATCGGCTATTGATACTGATCATTTATATTTATATGTATATACTTTATTGAGTCTATCTGCAATATATCTCTATGTTACAAACTATGTGTCAAATTGAGTATACCAATAGGATAGGGTATAATGATTGATGTTTCTACAATATTTAGTTATTTATTTCTTAGGATGTAGGAAAAGGAAACATATGAATCAGAAGTTTTTGGACCAGAAGTCGAGATCATCACAATACTTCAATAGATCTTTACATTGCCTTTGTCGATCTGGAGAAGATTTTCGACATAGTTAGGAGACATATCTTATGAAAAAAGTTTCAGAGACGTCTGTTATAATGATAACGAAAGAAAAGATTACCCATGGCTTTTAAAGTAATAGTATGAGCTTACTAAAGCAATTGCCAAGGTTCGTTGGCATTTCAATGTCGTGCGAGACTCCTATTTTTTCGATAGACGATTGCGACCTTTCAACTTTACCCACATAACATCACTACGTTTGACACATTTTCGATTTTACAGTACCACGTTATCATTACACCCTTGTAATTTTGTACTCTTTTACCCGAACAATCACCAAAGATTAATCAAGCAAACATCAATTTAGTTTGTTACTTAACTTTATTTATATGAAATTATATTTCATTCAAAAACATACAATTATCATTCGAAGCCGAAAGAATAATATTTTCCTTCGGGTGGAAGGCAACGTCATTAATGGCCATTTTGTGACCTGTAAACTTCTGAAGTACTGCACCGTTGCTAGCATCCAGAATGGACACATCCCGATCGGCCGTTCCAGCTGATATCTAAAAAATAGAAAAAGAAGACACAATTTTAATAAAAGTCAGCCAAAAATATATTTATCTTTAACTTACCATTGATCCATCGCTTGACCATTTGCAACGTAATAGATTGTACACGCTCATCTGGTTTGAACGGAAGCAATGCTTTCCCCTTTCCGAAGGTTGAACAAACGGGCGAATGTCCCAGATTCGAAGACTATGGTCAACAGAATGTGAGAGCAAATATTTTGCACAAGGTGACAACGAGACACAAGTAACTGAGTCCGTATGGCCCTTAAGTGTGTACAAAATATCCTTTCGACGAAGATCCCAAATTTGTATATCATTATCAAGACTACTGCAGAAAACGTAGTCCGCGAATTCACTGAAGCATACCGAAGTAATGCTAGTGCCAGTTTCCAGCGTTAAGGCACAAGTCGTCTGACGAGCATCCCACAGTTTCATCGTTCCGTCATTGGATCCTGAGCAAATAAGAGGACATCCAACTTTATTTTTGTCGATGCAGTTTACAGAACCTCTATGTCCTTCGACTGTGGTTTTCTTTTTGCCCATGAATGCATCCCAAATTATTAGTGACTCATCTGTCGAACAGGAATATATATCGAGACCGTCCCTCGAGAAAGTTGTTTGCATCACTGGACCTGTGTGTCCTTCCAACACTGTGCTGTGAGGGAATGTGCCGTAAATATCGGAGAGATCTGAAAATAAAGACTTATTATCGACTGATTTTATATGAATTTTGGTGTTATGAACTTACGAACTTCTCCCATGCGATTCGATGAAGTAAAGTACATTCCCGTATGATGAAAATCACAAGAGAGAATCTCACTTTTGTGATTCTGGATGCGCACTGTCGGCACCCGTAGAGAAGTTCTTGAAAGTCTTTCGCTTGAATAGAAATTTTTCCGATTGTTAGGTATCATCCTTTTAGTTTCCAATACTCCTTGAGATGGCATCGTTAGATTTTGTATGTTTTTGTATATTTGAATTTTTTACTTTTTTTAACTCTTGAACGAACTGAGCGTGTCAAGTGCTGCGATTCAACTTGTGGAAGATGCATCTTCAGCCGGTTTTTATATGCAAAATATTAGAATCTGAAAACTGTTGTCTCTACCTGCTCCTAATTACTTGTACTTTCCCCTAATCATAAAACATATGAATCGATAGTTTTTCAGAGTTTTTTGGAATAAGGCAAAAAAGGGGCACATTTTATTATTCAAAAAGAGGTAATTTAATTCCTAAACCATAAGAGTATTGAACGCCGTGCTTTACTAAAGGATAAAAAATATTACATGCAATTAAGTCACTTACTTTTCGTAGTAGTGGATCATAAAATATTAGCAGAGCTCGTGTGCCAAAGTCGTTCTCGCTGTGTGAATCAGGTTCGAAAAAAGAATGTTTTAAAAGAAATCGATATAGATTGAGGAATATAATTAAAAATAATATACAAATTTTAAAAAATTATTTTAATTTGCTTCGCAAAAGATCTTATAAAATTTTTGTTGGAAATTGGTTGAAATATATAAAATCATATTCTTTATTATGCCAAAAAGAAAAATTACCGTTATTCAGTTAAGAAACAGAACATGAGTCTACATAAAGTTAAACTCAGAATCAGTTTCTTAACTCATATTTGGTCTTTATATCTGCATAGTTTCACTCAATTTTATATCTATCTTTGTCTTATGGACTTTTAGCTTGCTCTCTATTTTTTATTTACACATAATATGTAGATACAAGAAAAATGAAAATGAAAATGACAGAATTCATTTTTCCGACCTCCCCATAATAGTAATATCAAAATGCATCGAAACCTCAACGTCGAATTTTTTTACGTATGCAATACTTCCCCTAAAATACAGGTGAAGGTAATACATGCATAGCTTCATAATTAAGTTGATCTAAGGCAGTCTTGCCATATTGTGGCAAATTTACCTTTTCGTGGTAATTTCCAACTCCAATTTTCAGGATATGGTAATAAGGTAATATTCTCCAAAAAAAAGGGAAATTTTTGAAAAATGCGTTTCCTTACTCATTCTCACTGCAATCAACAAAAACGAATTCATCCCATACATATGAAACGATAATATCACCGATTTCACGTATTTGGTTATTGTACGCGTACTTTTTTTGTTTGTTTATCTGCGGTCCTACTCATAGAGAAAGTGGACATATTTTTTATTGCTATTGTTAGACGTAACTTTTTTTATTTGTGTGGGGAATTTTTGGCAGGTTTGGTAAATTTACATCCATCGTTTGGTATATTTTCTGAAAAAAGTCTGGCAGCACTGATCTAAGGACATCACAGAAAGGAGCTGTTTTCACATGGGTAACCCCGGAATATACATCTCCTTCTCTCATCACACACTGTGTGAATAATGCGGGATAAAATTCGCTAAACATATGTATGTACTTATGTATATAAAGCGATTTCTATTGCAGTGGTATTTCTGTTGATTTGAATGGTCGCAAAAGGATAACGTATGTATTCGGTTCTAGTGCTGCGAAAATGAAATAGATATGTAAAATACAGTCAAACTTCGATAACGCGAATATTTAATAACTCGGTTAAAATTAGTTGAATTTCTTGATAACTCGAAGAGATCATTTGGCGTCACCTTCGATTAGTCGAATTCTGAAGGGAAATTCCCAAGTTCTGTGTGTTTTTGCAAAGTCGTTTTATAATGCATTGCTTTAGTGAGCACTGTGTTTGTATGTATATACAATAATACGTAGAAAATCGTTATTTTGCTATTTGCGAATAAGAATTGTCACATTTTTTATTAGTAGGAGTTTGAACACGCGTTTATATGTCTAAAAGTATACTTTTAAAACATTATCTTGATGAAAAATGTAAGCTTATAAAAGAGGTGGTGGATGGGTCGGAAAGAAAGATTTTTTATTTTACTTAATAACTCGAAGTCTTGATAAGTCGAACTTTTTTGGTGGCAAGTGATGGTTCCAGTTATCGAAGTTCAACTGTGCTTATTTCTAAACCGAATATGCATAACATTTTACATCGATTCCAATAATTTTTTTAATGTTAACTTTACTCTACGGCTGCCCATCTACAAATGGTCACACTAACACAATCAAACCACATTTGATTTTACTCGTACCAGACCAGCCATCAACCAAATTGGTTTGTCAACTTTGTTGAAGTTGTGCACAGATGATCAAAATTTACTGAGACCGTACCATGTTTTAGTGCTGTGGACCCCTACATAATCAACATTTGGCTGCATATGCAAGCAGATGTAAACCCACGAATACACACAATCATAAGCCCAGCGTCGATTGGTTCAGTTTTCGGGCACTTTGGGAAACATTACCGAACATTAGAGGGAGCGCTCTCTCTCAGCCGCTAGAAATTACCCACCCCATGTGTTTACACAATGATTTCTCTCATACTTGTTTATATCTTATATTTGGAAATGTTCGAATGATTACTGCTTTTATTCTCGTTTAATTATATTTCTGCTACTATCCATTTTTTACGAAAAATAAAAACTGAACTGAATGTGGGTGCCATGGCGCAGTGGTTAGTGCGTTGGACTACTGCGCAAGGGGTTCCAAGTTCGAATCCAAAAAAATACCATCAAAAGTTTTTTCACTGCCCCACCTCTTCCGAGTGTCTGACAAACATTCAAGAGTATTACTGTCATGAGAAAGCTTCTCAAAAACCCCTCTGCCCTTCGGATACGGCATAAGACTGTAGGTCCCTTCTGTATGTGCAGAAATGTATACCACGCACAACATGTACAGTTGTGAGAAGCTAGGTCTTGGCCCTCTATGGGCTGCTTTACGGCCTGATATTTTTTTAAAAACTGAACACCAACAACAACAGAGAATAAAATTGTTGATTGTATTGACGGAACATAAGGAAGCATTTCAGTCAGTTATGACATTAGCTTATACTTCCCAATGTTGATTATGGTTGGCCCTTTACTGGATGAAGATACTGAAGTTTTTTACTTCAAACTTCCAAATCTCTTCCTCTTCCATAAAACCAGTTTTTGCATGCATAGGGAAAAAGAATACGAATAGAAATGGAAGAGAGAGAGTGTGCGAGATGAGAAAACCACCCCGAAATGATGATGAAATGGACCAAACAGAGGCGGTTGAATAGAAGTCGATCACGCGATCAAACAAAAAACATATGAAAATCCTAAAATCCTTGTGGAGCGGATCGTGTGACACCCTATCCTTTTCCTAAACACATAGCTCCTTCTTCCACCAATATATGTACCTACTTGCTTAAGCAACTTTTTTCAAATATCTTATAAAATTACTACAAAACACGAATTTTCTTAATAAGTGGGCGTGGTAGTATTGTCAACATATACTGAAACTTCTTCTAAAAAGTGCTATTATTTTTATGAAACTAATTGATAAAAAAAAACCAAAACGTGGGCGTGGCCGTACACTTTGTATAGAAGATATTTCGGGTAAAAGAATATCTACATATTTTCTTGTAAGTTTTATCGAGTTTCATGTAAAATACTGAAAAAAGTGCATTTTTCGGCAGTGTGCTGATTTGGAAAATGTTTACACTTTTTCTGTCCCGATGTCCAAAGACTTCGTTTACAATATTTCATTGTCTTAGCTCAAAATTTAAGACCGACAGGCGAACATGACTCAATCGAAACGGCTATTGATACTGATCATTTATATTTATATGTATATACTTTATTGAGTCTATCTGCAATATATCTCTGTGTTACAAACTATGTGTCAAATTGAGTATACCAATAGGATAGGGTATAATGATTGATGTTTCTACAATATTTAGTTATTTATTTCTCAGGATGTAGGAAAAGGAAACATATGAATCAGAAGTTTTTGGACCAGAAGTCGAGATCATCACAATACTTCAATAGATCTTTACATTGCCTTTGTCGATCTGGAGAAGATTTTCGACATAGTTAGGAGACATATCTTATGAAAAAAGTTTCAGAGACGTCTGTTATAATGATAACGAAAGAAAAGATTACCCATGGCTTTTAAAGTAATAGTATGAGTTTACTAAAGCAATTGCCAAGGTTCGTTGGCATTTCAATGTCGTGCGAGACTCCTATTTTTTCGATAGACGATTGCGACCTTTCAACTTTACCCACATAACATCACTACGTTTGACACATTTTCGATTTTACAGTACCACGTTATCATTACACCCTTGTAATTTTGTACTCTTTTACCCGAACAATCACCAAAGATTAATCAAGCAAACATCAATTTAGTTTGTTACTTAACTTTATTTATATGAAATTATATTTCATTCAAAAACATAGAATTATCATTCGAAGCCGAAAGAATAATATTTTCCTTCGGGTGGAAGGCAACGTCATTAATGGCCATTTTGTGACCTGTAAACTTCTGAAGTACTGCACCATTGCTAGCATCCAGAATGGACACATCCCGATCGGCCGTTCCAGCTGATATCTAAAAAATAGAAAAAGAAGACACAATTTTAATAAAAGTCAGCCAAAAATATATTTATCTTTAACTTACCATTGATCCATCGCTTGACCATTTGCAACGTAATAGATTGTACACGCTCATCTGGTTTGAACGGAAGCAATGCTTTCCCCTTTCCGAAGGTTGAACAAACGGGCGAATGTCCCAGATTCGAAGACTATGGTCAACAGAATGTGAGAGCAAATATTTTGCACAAGGTGACAACGAGACACAAGTAACTGAGTCCGTATGACCCTTAAGTGTGTACAAAATATCCTTTCGACGAAGATCCCAAATTTCTATATCATTATCAAGACTACTGCAGAAAACGTAGTCCGCGAATTCACTGAAGCATACCGAAGTAATGCTAGTGCCAGTTTCCAGCGTTAAGGCACAAGCCGTCTGACGAGCATCCCACAGTTTCATCGTTCCGTCATTGGATCCTGAGCAAATAAGAGGACATCCAACTTTATTTTTGTCGATGCAGTTTACAGAACCTCTATGTCCTTCGAGTGTGGTTTTCTTTTTGCCCATGAATGCATCCCAAATTATTAGTGACTCATCAGTCGAACAGGAATATATATCGAGACCGTCCCTCGAGAAAGTTGTTTGCTTCACTGGACCTGTGTGTCCTTCCAACACTGTGCTGTGAGTGAATGTGCCGTAAATATCGGAGAGATCTGAAAATAAAGACTTATTATCGACTGATTTTATATGAATTTTGGTGTTATGAACTTACGAACTTCTCCCATGCGATTCGATGAAGTAAAGTACATTCCCGTATGATGAAAATCACAAGAGAGAATCTCACTTTTGTGATTCTGGATGCGCACTGTCGGCACCCGTAGAGAAGTTCTTAAAGGTCTTTCGCTTGAATAGAAATTTTTCCGATTGCTCCTAATTACTTGTACTTTCCCCTAATCATAAAACATATGAATCGATAGTTTTTCAGAGTTTTTTAGAATAAGGCAAAAAAGGGGCACATTTTATTATTCAAAAAGAGGTCATTTAATTCCGAACGCCGTGCTTTATTAAAGGATAAAAAATATTACATGCAATTAAGTCACTTACTTTTCGTAGTAGTAGATCATAAAATATTAGCAGAGCTCGTCTGCCAAAGTCGTTCTCGCTGTGTGAATCAGGTTCGAAAAAAGAATGTTTTAAAAGAAATCGATACAGATTGAGGAATATAATTAAAAATAATATACAAATTTTAAAAAAATTATTTTAATTTGCTTCGCAAAAGATCTTATAAAATTTTTGTTGGAAATTGGTTGAAATATATAAAATCATATTCTTTATTATGCCAAAAAGAAAAATTACCGTTATTCAGTTAAGAAACAGAACATGAGTCTACATAAAGTTAAACTCAGAATCAGTTTCTTAACTCATATTTGGTCTTTATATCTGCATAGTTTCACTCAATTTTATATCTATCTTTGTCTTATGGACTTTTAGCTTGCTCTCTATTTTTTATTTACACATAATATGTAGATACAAGAAAAATGAAAATGAAAATGACAGAATTCATTTTTCCGACCTCCCCATAATAGTAATATCAAAATGCATCGAAACCTCAACGTCGAATTTTTTTACGTATGCAATACTTCCCCTAAAATACAGGTGAAGGTAATACATGCATAGCTTCATAATTAAGTTGATCTAAGGCAGTCTTGCCATATTGTGGCAAATTTACCTTTTCGTGGTAATTTCCAACTCCAATTTTCAGGATATGGTAATAAGGTAATATTCTCCAAAAAAAAGGGAAATTTTTGAAAAATGCGTTTCCTTACTCATTCTCACTGCAATCAACAAAAACGAATTCATCCCATACATATGAAACGATAATATCACCGATTTCACGTATTTGGTTATTGTACGCGTACTTTTTTTGTTTGTTTATCTGCGGTCCTACTCATAGAGAAAGTGGACATATTTTTTATTGCTATTGTTAGACGTAACTTTTTTTATTTGTGTGGGGAATTTTTGGCAGGTTTGGTAAATTTACATCCATCGTTTGGTATATTTTCTGAAAAAAGTCTGGCAGCACTGATCTAAGGACATCACAGAAAGGAGCTGTTTTCACATGGGTAACCCCGGAATATACATCTCCTTCTCTCATCACACACTGTGTGAATAATGCGGGATAAAATTCGCTAAACATATGTATGTACTTATGTATATAAAGCGATTTCTATTGCAGTGGTATTTCTGTTGATTTGAATGGTCGCAAAAGGATAACGTATGTATTCGGTTCTAGTGCTGCGAAAATGAAATAGATATGTAAAATACAGTCAAACTTCGATAACGCGAATATTTAATAACTCGGTTAAAATTAGTTGAATTTCTTGATAACTCGAAGAGATCATTTGGCGTCACCTTCGATTAGTCGAATTCTGAAGGGAAATTCCCAAGTTCTGTGTGTTTTTGCAAAGTCGTTTTATAATGCATTGCTTTAGTGGGCACTGTGTTTGTATGTATGTATATACAATAATACGTAGAAAATCGTTATTTTGCTATTTGCGAATAAGAATTGTCACATTTTTTATTAGTAGGAGTTTGAACACGCGTTTATATGTCTAAAAGTTTACCTTTAAAACATTATCTTGATGAAAAATGTAAGCTTATAAAAGAGGTGGTGGATGGGTCGGAAAGAAAGATTTTTTATTTTACTTAATAACTCGAAGTCTTGATAAGTCGAACTTTTTTGGTGGCAAGTGATGGTTCCAGTTATCGAAGTTCAACTGTACTTATTTCTAAACCGAATATGCATAACATTTTACATCCATTCCAATAATTTTTTTAATGTTAACTTTACTCTACGGCTGCCTATCTACAAATGGTCACACTAACACAATCAAACCACATTTGATTTTACTCGTACGAGACCAGCCATCAACCAAATTGGTTTGTCAACTTTGTTGAAGTTGTGCACAGATGATCAAAATTTACTGAGACCGTACCATGTACTGTTACGGGCACCTTCCCATGGTCCAATGTGCGGTTTTCATGCACCTAAAAGAAAGGAAAATAACAAAATAAAAACAATATAACTAAACGAAATAAAAGAAATTACCTGCACCTCGAGACGAAGAACAACACAAACGTTTGACAGTTCAATTCTTTTTGTATCATTTATCGTTGTCCCTGTCCCACAATATAGTTGGCCCGTTCTCTCACGACCTGGCATCACTGGTTCGATGATCGATAAGCACAACATATCGATTACTACACTTAATGGTCGGATTATTGATGTAGTTTCTAATGAAGTTGCGAATACTCGTTTTAGTGTTATTAGTAGTATTTTTATGTAATTATTTATGCCTTATGTATATTTGTATTTAGATGTATTCTTAATCAGACGTGAATAGAAGTAAGGATTTACTTAGGGCTTGACTTATCGACTGGAAAGGACAGGAAATCCCCACACTACGACTCCGAAAATAGACGAAACTTAGACAAAAAATGATAGAAGGAGAGGGAATAGAGACTGAGACAGACGAACTGGGTGAACAAAGGAATTTTCGCAAGAACAAAGAAGATGAAAGGGATAAAGAAAAAAATTATGGTAGGCCAGAGAGCATTGGCCGTAGATACCTGACCTACACTTTTTCGTTATTCTATATACTGAGCGGTCGATGCCCTCTGAAGGGAAGTTTTATATACATATACTACTTAGTGAGACAACTTTTTTTTAATTCTTGTAAGGTAAGAGGACATTTTTACTTAGAATTACAATTATAAAAATTAAGCAAAATCTGGGTTTCAGGTGAAAATCGTGCCGGAGAGCATTAATAGGCCCCAAAGAAAACAAAAAAAAAAAAAAACGAGAAAAGGAAACAACAAAAGGTTTAAAAGGTGCTAGTTTATAACTGTAGTGGATATTCATCATAGTGAATTTGCAATTTAGTTTTATTTAGTTTAATTAACGTTAAGTTTTTTTTTTTTTCTTTTTCTTGAATTTTTTTTTTTGCGTTTTTTTTTTAATTTTCAAAACTTAGAATTAGTGAAGTAGTATAGTTTTTTTGTGTAAAGAAAAAACAAAAGGAAAGTGATCTGTGTTCGATTATCTTCGCGAAGACGCACCTATTGGTGCGCACTGAGAAGGCGTCTTCATACTCTGTGCTGCCGGCAGGACGACGGGGGATCCCAAAAAACCGTGAGTAGTAGGTTAAGCTGTCATACTTACATACAGTAGAAAAAAAAAAGCACAGAACACTTTAATTTTCTTAATTTTTATTTTCTTTTGCTTTAATTATCTACATATATATCTACATAGATTATTTTTTTTTAAGATTTAAGACTTAAGATTTGTGAAGTAGATTAACTGAAATACATATATAGAGTATATTAAGAAGAGAAAATTAATTTTTTTATGTGTACCAATCAGAGTAGGATGTGCGGTTAGGAGGCGAACATACGCGTCGGGGTTTGGGAGGATGAATCGGCCGTCCTTCGATAGATGTACGATGACGTGACAGGACAATTACGTACGTCGACGACATGACGTGACGACAGACCAACTCTTTTCTACTTACGATGGACTTGAGTCGTGACTGTAGGAGCAATTAGAGGGGCCATCTTCTACAACATCTGGCCAAGAAGATGGCTTTGGTTAGTGTCGTTAGACATTAAGGGTGGGCTGGCCAACCTGTAGCCATTAACATCAGGCATGCTTCGGGTTCTTGACGAACCACTATCTTGGAGAGACAGTGGAAAGTGTGTTTGCGTGTTAGGTCGTAGGTAGGCTAGTTTTAAGGTAGGCTAGGGGTAGTGTTAGGGTTTATTTTTAGTTTTAGTTTAGCTAAGGCTTAGTTTAGGTTTAGTTAGGGTTAGTTCGCGTGCGCTTTTCCGCTTTTTCTCCTGGGTTGTGGCATAGGTCTTTGAGCACAACTCCTTCTTATTCTTCTCTGTCCGTCCGAAGTCAGGTTTGGGAATTAGGGTTTAGATTCTTCTTCTGCCTTAGGTTAACTATCTTCTCCTGGCATGTTTTTTTGTTATTGAGTAGGTGGTGTGAAGAGAGGTTGGCAAGAACCACCCCGTCCGACGAGCTTAAGCCGAGCGACCGCAAGCATGCCGCCGCCCTCCTCTCCTACACCGAAGTTGCCTCTGTGGCCCTACCATGGCTCATAACAATGGCGCCCAACGGGATTTACCCTTTCTTCCCTTTCTTATAAATATTTCTTTTTTTTTCTATTCTATCCATCTATCTTTCCGTTTTGCTCAAAGACTGTCGATGCTCTTTCTTTCTGCATGGACTGAAGATGGCTGTCCAATCCATAGGCAAAAGCCAGCGGATCTCGTGAGGTAGTTGAAAAAAAAAAAAAAAAGGCGGTACACAGAAAAAAAAAAATTATCTACTCGTCAACGAATTTTAGTAAATATACAAACATACACAAACATTTTCTTTGAATAATATAGGCATATAGGTAATTATAAATAATATAATATATTTTTTTTTGAATTGCTAGATACACTTCATATAATATTATATACTATAATAAAAGAGTTTTAGGACAGTTTGGATTTTTTTTATCTTATTATTATCTGAGGGCAGGACATCAGGTATAACCAACAATGGTTGGTTCAAACAAAGGCGCGATCCCCAAGGGAACAGGCGGTTCAGGAGTACAACCTGGACGTAAAACCCGCGGCTAGGCGAGAATGGAAAAGGAACGTGCGACCGAGGAGTACAATACGCCTGTAAACACGGAAGGCTTTGGCGAAGATCGGACAACTTACAACGTACAACGGATGACGCAAGACAACACAACGATACGGAAGACAATCAGAGAATTGAATACAGATGAGACCAACCAGGCGACCAACCACGGAAGACGCGATCAACTTACTTTTCAAACAGGACTGGAACAACGCAACTGTCAGGACAATCGGCGAAGAAAGAACTCACTTTTACGTACTACTGGGAGACGAGACGACGCGGGACAGGTAACCTCGCCAAGTGACGAAGAAGGCGCAAAAGGAGGAACAAACATAGCCACCGGACGTCAAAGTACAGGACAACATCAACATCAACGGCAGAGACAAACAGGGGACGACGAAGATGACCTTACATACTTACAGAACTGGACGATGGACGGAAACTATCACATCACGAAACAAATTGACAAAGGCAGTTCGACAAAACCAGGTAGAGATCCTTTCCGTGTTTGCAGAAACGATGAAGGATATGAAGGGCATGATGGCATCATTCCAGGACAGTGTGAGGGACCTGAATGAGAAAGTGCTCCACTTGGAAGTTTCGACAAGAGCCAATCAGCAAACGCCGCCCTATCCCTCGGAAATACACCAAACGACGTCGCAACCAGGACTGGACTTCAGTGAGCTCCTACGGCAGCCGACACCTGTTGCAAATCAACCACTAATGGTACCAAGACATCCCGTAAAGGCGGCCTCAACACACAGGTCTTCCAGTACTGACAGCGGCCGAAAAGCTGACGTACATAAGTGGGGAATTAAATTTGATGGAACCCCAAAGTCGATGTCGGTAGAGAGTTTCATCTTCAGGATTGAGACTCTCCAAAAAAAAGAATGGATTGTCCCACGAGCAGTTACTAACGAATTTCCACCATCTGGTGGCCGGCCCTGCTGAAAGGTGGTACTGGCAGTATTTAGAAGAGAACCAGGGGGATGAATTGCTAAATTACTTTGATTTGAAGGCAGAGCTCTTCCGTCAGTTTAAGGACTCTAAACGAGACCACGAAATCCTTAGGGCTATAATGGATAGGAGACAGTCCCCCCAGGAGTCATTTTTTTTTTTTTTTTTTTTTTTTTTTTTTTTTTTTCCGAGGGTAGGTGAAAATCTTCAAAAAGACACTATGAGGATCGCCAGCGCGTGCTCATAGTAGTGTGGGATTCTTACCCACTAAAAAACCTCCCTTCAACAAACTACTTTATTTGTTGATTTTTATTGTTACTACAACTAAGTGTTCGACTTATCAAGCAGTTTTCTTCTCACGAAATAAGAACATTTGGCAGGTTAGCTTCCCATTAGAAACTCCTGCTAGTTCCGCAGTTTAGACGCGGTTACTTATCGCGCCAGGTCTAGAGGTTTAGTTCTTTGAAGACGGCGCAGTAGATTACTTTCATCCAAAACTTGAAGGACTGTGATATTAACGTGACTTTCTAGTCGAATTTTATGCTTTCTCGCGTAGTTTCTAATTTCATCTACGATTGTTTTAATGCCGAGATCTCTGTGGATATCGTTATTTCTAATATACCATGGCGCATTAACAATTCCTCTTAGCATTTTGTTTTCAAAGGTTTGTAGAATGTTTATATTACTTATTTTGGTACAACCCCAGAGTTGTATACCATAAGTCCATACTGGTTTTAGCACTTGCTTGTACAAAAGCAGTTTGTTCTCTATATTAAGTTTGGAATATTTTCCAAGTAACCAATACATATCTCTATATTTATTTTCTAGTTCTTTGCGTTTTATCTTTACATGCGATTTCCATTTAAGCTTTGCATCAAGTGTCATTCCAAGGTATTTAGCCTCGTTTGCGAACGGAATTTGAACCGAGTTCGAAAAAATCGGCAAATAATTGATTTTCTTATTAGTAAAATTTACATGCACAGATTTGGTCTCATTAAGTGCGATTCGCCAAACCTTTGTCCATTCATTTACTCTATCCAATGCCTCTTGCAATTTTTCGGTAGTCTCTTCGACCGTTTTACCTACTGCCAATATAGCAGTATCGTCGGCGAAAGTGGCTAACTTCGTTCCTTCCACTTGCGGTATATCACGAGTGTATAGTAGATATAAAAGTGGACCAAGAACACTTCCTTGCGGCACCCCAGCCATTATTTCCTTAAAATCCGAATATTCATTTCCACATTTGACACGGAATACTCTATTCGTAAGGTAGTTTCTTAGAATATTATATAAGTGTTCTGGCAAAACTTGTCGTAATTTAAATTTTAAGCCTTCGTGCCAGACCTTGTCAAAAGCTTGAGAAACGTCAAGAAATACGCTTGAACAAATCTTTTTTTCTTCAAGAGATCTTTCGATTACATCTGTTATTCTATGAACTTGTTCAACTGTAGAATGCTTACTTCTGAATCCGAATTGATGATCCGGGATGAGATGCATTTCTTCTATTATCGGCTGTATTCTTCTAATCAAAATTCTCTCGAATACTTTAGATATAATTGGAAGAAGTGAAATTGGTCTATATGACGATTTTTCAGTTGGTGGTTTACCGGGCTTAAGAACCATTAACACTTCCGCTACTTTCCATTGGCTAGGAATATGTTCAAGTCTAAACGCGGCGTTTATAATAAAGAGAAGCTTAATTAAAGCTTTTCTTGGCAGTGCCTTAAGAACCTCTCCCGTGATTAAGTCGTATCCAGGAGCTTTCTTGGGTTTGAGTTTCTTAATTTCGTCCTTAAGTTCGGTTAGTGTTGCATATCTTATTGCAATATTGTCTATATCCGACGTATTTGCATCTTGAGCAAGAGCTTGTCCATCAAATGGCTTAAAAGTATCTTCCAAATGCATTGCAAAAATTTGCGCTTTTTCTTTATCATGCCTGGCCCATTCGTATTGATTTTTCCTGATTGGTGCGGTTTGTATTATAGGCTTTTTAATACCCTTTATAGCTTTCCAAAGCGAATAATTCGAATCTTTTTCTGCCGATAAGCTTTCAAGGTAAGTTTCTATTTCTTTGTTTTTTAGATCTTTAATAGCCTTTTTTAGTGAGTTGCACAACCGATTAAGGTGTGATTTATGCTGCGGAGCCCGACTTTGTTGCCATTTCTTACGCGCTTTTCTCTTTTCTTTAATCATCTCTTGTATTTCCACGGGATAAGTTTGAACATTACTGACCGGCATTTTCTTTTGCTTTGGAGTATTTTTCCACGCGGCACTTTGTAAGATTTCAACGAACCGATCAACTTCTATTTCAAGTTCATACGGTGTTTTAAGAGATACCCTCAGATCGATATTTACTTCTATATCTTTTTTGAAGTTACTCCAATTAGTTCTCGCGCTGGTTAATCTGGCCACTCTTTCTTTTTTAATTAGAGCTTCGCTTACGGTCATAATGATTGGAGAATGATCAGAGGAGAGGTCAAAGCTTTCTTCAACTTTTATAAAGTTGCCTGATATTCCTTTAACAACAAAGAAATCGATCAGATCCGGTATCTTATTTCTATCAGTCGGCCAATATGTTGGTTTACCCGTCGAGTGAAAATTGCAACCGTTTTGCATACCCGCATTATAGAGCACCCTACCTTTCTGAGAGGCGTGCCTTGAACCCCAGAAAGGGTGTTTCGCGTTGAAGTCGCCACCAATAATAAAATTTGGTTTAAGGAAGTCATTTGATGACTTTTATAGTGACATACGGACGATGATACTACAAATGAGCAACAGACCGAGTGAACTAGACCTAGTGGACATCATAAGACATAACGTTAAAGACAGGGTAGCGACCTTAATTTTTGGTTGTTCGATAAAAGCCGTAAGAGACTTGAGGGAGGAATGTAGACGCGCGGAAAAACACTTAGCGACAAGAGAACTTAAATTTAGACGACAAGTTAACGAACTCGACGAGCAGGCAAGCATACGAACGAGGGACGATATAGAGGAAGTAGAGGACGATGAAGTGGAGATTGCCGCTCTTCAACGACACCGACCAGACAGACAAAACATCTATAGGAAGAATGACCAGGGTATACGTACGAATACAAGCAACATAGATAGGTCCGAGGCGAACAAAAATAGCTTAGGGAATCGTCCAATGTGCCCCTCTACCTTTCACAACCTTACATGTTTCAGCTGTGAGCAAAATAATTTGAGTTTCAGCTGCGCACAGTGTCAGGAAAACATGAGAATCGGCAGTACGCCCGGGACGAACCAGCCGATCAAAAAGAGTTTCCCGGAAAATCAGGACAACACGTCCGAATCTTAAAGAGGGACCTACAAGGTCATGACACCCCCACGAGGACAGGTCCTCCACAATACAAAAGCTTGCACGTTCGAATTCAAGAGTACGAGGCGGCGAGAAAACGAATTTTTGGAAAAGAAGTAGCAAGCCTAGAAACACCAAATAGGAGAAGAAATCATAATAAAATAAAGAGGCTAAGGGAGAAATGTGCAATGACTAGACGATTAAAGAGTAGAATAGTAGCGACTGTGATATCTTTAACTGACGACAACAGGCCTTATGCAAAAGTTAGAATAGGTGATGAGGAGATTATGGGACTGTTAGATAGTGGAGCTTCCATCAGCTCCTTAGGGAAGGGCGCCATGGACTTCATAAAAAGACACAACATAGAATTAACAGACATGACAACAGACGTTAGAACCGCGGACGGGAACCACCAACGCATATTAGGACGATTTAAGACGACAGTCTCCTGGGGTGGGAAGTCTCACCAGTTAGAATTATTTGTAGTACTCACCCTGCAACAGTGTCTCTATTTAGGGGTAGACTTTTGGAGTACATTCAGAGTAGCTCCAGGTATAGTTAGCGAACTAGATACTCCATCGCCGACAACCGAATGGTCACCAGTCCAGGCACTCTCTCCAGCACAGGCCCAAGAACTTGAAAAGATTAAACGGCAGTTCCCTTCGTTTGTAGAGTTGGGATTAGGCAAGACCAAGTTAGAAGAGCACGTGATAGAGGTGGAAGATGAACAGATCCCCATAAAGCAGAGACACTACCCAGTGTCCCCAGCGATACAAAAGCTCTTATATGAGATGAGCTTGACCGAATGATTTCTCTTGGCGTCATCGAAGAAAGCAACAGTGCCTGGAGTTCGCCAGTGGTATTGGTGCGAAAACCTGGTAAAAATAGATTGTGCCTGGACTCCAGGAAAGTGAATGCGGTGACGAAGAAGGATGCCTACCCGCTTCCACACATAGAGGGTTTGTTGAGTCGTCTTCAAGACACTCATTTTATTTCAGGTATTGACTTGAAAGACGCATTCTGGCAGATTCCTCTGGAGTGCAAGTCGAGGGAGAAGACAGCTTTCACAGTCCCTGGTCGGCCGTTATATCAGTACACGGTTATGCCGTTTGGACTGTGTAACGCTGCCCAGAGGATGTGTCGGCTTATGGACAAAGTTATACCCTCGCGTCTGAAAGAGCATGTCTTTGTCTACCTCGATGACCTCCTGGTCTGCTCTCCAGATTTTGTGTCACATGCCAGAGTGCTTCTGGAAGTAGCTAAGTGTCTCAGGGAAGCAGGGTTGACAATTAATGTGGACAAGAGCAAATTTTGTTATAAAGAGATTAAGTATCTAGGGTATATCGTTGGCGATGGGTGTCTACGAACTGATAAGGATAAGGTAGCAGCGGTCGAGAATTTCCCAATTCCAAAGACTCCCAAGCAACTCCGTAGGTTCCTAGGGATGACGGGTTGGTATAGGCGCTTTATTCCCAACTTTGCGTCTATGGCGGCCCCAATGACAGACTGCTTACGAAAGGGACAGACATTCTACATGACTGACGAAGCACTTACGGCTTTCGAAAAACTCAAAATGAGCTTAGTAACCGCCCCTATACTTACAAATCCCGATTTTAAAAGGCATTTCTACATACAATGTGACGCTTCGACTTCCGGGGTGGGAAGTGTACTCTTCCAGATGGATGCGGAGAAAAACGAGCGACCGATAGCATTGATGTCCCAGAAACTGAATTCCGCACAACGGAATTACAGTGTCACGAAACTTCAGTGCTATGCGGCCGTTTTTTCTGTGAAGAAGTTCAGGGCCTATGTGGAGGGTCTACCCTTTACTATAATCACAGATCACGCAAGTCTGAAGTGGCTGATGACCCAAAAAGATTTGTCAGGTCGACTAGCTCGATGGAGTCTGAAACTTCAGGGCTTCGACTTCGAGATCGAACATAGAAAGGGTTTCCAAAATATGGTCACGGATACTCTCTCACGTGTCCATATGGAGGAGCTCATGCCCGAGAGTTCAATGCTTGAGGTTGACCTCAATTCACCATGGTTTTCTTCGGAGGAATATGATGAGTTGAGGAAGACAATTACTGAGAACAAGGACAAACTACTTGACGTATGCGTATCTGCTGGATTTGTCTACAAACGAACAGACATACGGACTGGCGATCCAATACAAGAAGACCGGGCATGGAAACTTTGGGTGCCTAAGGGGTTGCATGTGATTCTCTTGAAAGCGGCCCACAATTCTCCAGCAGCAGGTCATGGGGGTATTAATAAGACCTTATCCAGGTTAAAGCAGAAGTACTTTTGGCCGGGGATGACCACTGATGTGCAGGAGTGGGTGAGAACCTGTGATATATGTAAGTGCAATAAACCCCTAAATATGATCTCTCGACCACCAATGGGACAACAAACAATAACAGAACGACATTTCCAAAGATTTTATATTGACTTTCTAGGACCATACTCTCGGACTAGAAACGGACATACACATATTTTTATTGTACTTGACCATTTTAGTAAATACGTATTTTTAAGGCCTATTCGTAAAGCAACAGCAGCTGAGGTAGTTAGGTATTTAGAAGAAAGTGTATTTCATGTCTTTGGTGTCCCAGAATATGTCCATTCAGACAACGGAAAACAGTTTACATCTGAATTGTTTTCCAGCTTTTTGTCAAAATATGGTGTTAAACATGTCCGCACCGCAATATACTCTCCACAGGCGAATGCTTCTGAGAGAGTTAATCGGTCAGTCTTGACAAAGATTCGGTCCTACCGAAAATGCAATGCTGCATTTTCGCTGAGGACTGTGGTTCACGATTCGACAACGTTCGAACTATACTACTCAGTATTCGGATTCCCTATGGTCCAAGACGGGCGGACCTATGAGCTACTTCGAAGACTAGAGATGGTTAGAGACGGTGGGATAGACGTCATCAACAAAAATGACAAGCTAAAGCTAATCAGAGAACAGATTTTCTCCAATCTGAAGCTAGCTCATCAGAAAGCAACGCACTCATACCTGCTGTTGCTAGTTTATCTGTGATATTTATTTATTTATTTATATATAGATTATTTATTTACTTATTCATTTATAGACCTTTAGTTTTTATAGAGTATTTATTTATATATTTATTTATTTATACATAGACTATTAATATATTATTTATTTAGTTATAGTATTTATTATGTTATGTTATCATATGACCTCAGATTTACTAGATTTATCTGGATATAATGTTTTATGTACTTGACTATTATTATTTATTATTGTTATTATTTATTTATTTGTTTGGTTATCTTTCCATAAGTATGTATTACCAAATATCTAGCAACTTCAAAACTTTTCTAATGCCAACTGTAAGGGATGAACATTGATACACCCGACTAGTCAAAATGACATCTCAGGGCGCAGGCTCTTGCCACACGTCAATACTGTGTGCGTAACGTACTCAAATTCTACGGCCACAAGAGGCAACTAAAACAATTCTTGATGTAACAACTCTGTGATGTATTGTACACATAAGCTGAAGAAAAAAAAATCATAAACATGAAAACATGGTGAAGGCCCCTTATTTTGCGAGGTCGGTGTGCTTGTGGCCACGCGCCCACCGACGTCGAGCCTGTTACGGGCACCTTCCCATGGTCCAATGTGCGGTTTTCATGCACCTAAAAGAAAGGAAAATAACAAAATAAAAACAATATAACTAAACGAAATAAAAGAAATTACCTGCACCTCGAGACGAAGAACAACACAAACGTTTGACAGTTCAATTCTTTTTGTATCATTTATCGTTGTCCCTGTCCCACAATATAGTTGGCCCGTTCTCTCACGACCTGGCATCACTGGTTCGATGATCGATAAGCACAACATATCGATTACTACACTTAATGGTCGGATTATTGATGTAGTTTCTAATGAAGTTGCGAATACTCGTTTTAGTGTTATTAGTAGTATTTTTATGTAATTATTTATGCCTTATGTATGTATATTTGTATTTAGATGTATTCTTAATCAGACGTGAATAGAAGTAAGGATTTACTTAGGGCTTGACTTATCGACTGGAAAGGACAGGAAATCCCCACACTACGACTCCGAAAATAGACGAAACTTAGACAAAAAATGATAGAAGGAGAGGGAATAGAGACTGAGACAGACGAACTGGGTGAACAAAGGAATTTTCGCAAGAACAAAGAAGATGAAAGGGATAAAAAGAATGCAGGGCGAATTATGGTAGGCCAGAGAGCATTGGCCGTAGATACCTGACCTACACTTTTTCGTTATTCTATATGCCGAGCGGTCGATGCCCTCTGAATGGAAGTTTTATATACATATACTACTTAGTGAGACAACCTTTTTTTGAATTCTTGTAAGGTAAGAGGACATTTTTACTTAGAATTACAATTATAAAAATTAAGCAAAATCTGGGTTTCAGGTGAAAATCGTGCCGGAGAGCATTAATAGGCCCCAAAGAAAAAAAAAAGGAGAAAAAAAAAAACAACAAAAAGGATAGAATAGGAATCCGAAAATTTCGCAGCAGAGGTATGCATGAAATATAGTAGGTTGGGGAGTACTAAGTAAGGTTGTATATTTGTGATTAAATAGGCACTGAGACGGCGAGGGCGCCTTAGCTAACCCAGGCCTCTGGGGACTCCTTTACCTTTTAGCGGGACTCCGTATTGGGGACTCACGGACACGAGCAAAAGGAGTGACCGGCAGCCGTAAAGAGCTCAAAAAAAAAAAAAAAAGACAACTCTCGCCTTGCCGACTTCCTGCACCCTGCAAAAAGGGGAAATCAAGCCCAGAGGATCCACTGCCTGTAGAGCGCATCATTACTAGACGCTATACCCGTCTACAGTCGGGGTCTAGTAAACCGGCCTACAGTGGAGATCACACTTACTGACACAACAAGGGACTATTAGTGAAGTGCTAGTCTATCTATAGTGAATATTCATCATAGTGAATTGCAGTTTAGTTTTATTTAGTTTAATTAACGTTAAGTTTATTTTTTTTTTCTTTTTCTTAAATTTTTTTTGCGTTTTTTTGAATTTTCATACTTTTACTTAGAATTAGTGATTAGTATAGTTAGTATAATTTTGTGTAAAAAAAAAAGAGAGGAAAGTGATCTGTGTTTGTTAGCCATCGCGACGACGCACCTATTGGTGCGCACTGAGAAGGCGTCTTCCCACTCTGTGCTGCCGGCAGGACGACGGGGGATCCCAAAAAAACCGTTAGTAGTAGGTTAAGCTGTTATACTTACATACAGTAGAAAAAAAAACACAGAACACTTCATTCTTCAATTTTTATTTTTGTTTATTTTTTTTTGCTTTAATTATCTACCTATATACATATATACATATATTACATTTTTTTGCTTAAGATTTGTGAAGTAGTTTTAGTGAAATATATAGAGTATACTAAGAAGAGAAATTAATTTTTTTATGTGTACCAATTATAGTAGGATGTGCGGTTAGGAGGCGATCATACGCATCGGGGTGTGGGAGGATGAATCGGCCGTCCTTCGATAGATGTACGATGACGTGACAGGACAATTACGTACGTCGACGACATGACGTGACGACAGACCGACTCTTCTCTACTTACGATGGACGTAAGTCGTGACTGTAAGAGCAATTAGAGGGGCCATCTTCTAAGACATCTGGCCAAGAAGATGGCTTTGGTTAGTGTCATTAGACATTAAGGGTGGGCTGGCCAACCTGTAGCCATTAACATCAGGCATGCTTCGGGTTCTTGACGAACCACTATCTTGGAGAGACAGTGGAAAGTGTGTTTGCGTGTTAGGTCGTAGGTAGGCTAGTTTTAAGGTAGGTTAGGGGTAGTGTTAGGGTTTATTTTTAGTTTTAGTTTAGCTAAGGCTTAGTTTAGGTTTAGTTAGGGTTAGTTCGCGTGCTCTTTTCCGCTTTTTCTCCTGGGTTGTGGCATAGGTCTTTGAGCACAACTCCTTCCTATTCTTCTCTGTCCGTCCGAAGTCAGGTTAGGGAATTAGGGTTTAGATTCTTCTTCTGCCTTAGGTTAGCTATCTTCTCCTGGCATGTTTTTTTGTTATTGAGTAGGTGGTGTGAAGAGAGGTTGGCAAGAACCAACCCGTCCGACGAGCTTAAGCCGAGCGACCGCAAGCATGCCGCCGCCCTCCTCTCCTACACCGAAGTTGCCTCTGTGACCCTACCATGGCTCATAACAGTACGCGTACCATGTTTAAGTGCTGTGGACCCCTACATAATAAACATTTGGCTGCATATGCAAGCAGATGTAAACCCACGAATACACACACGCACTTTGGGAAACATTACCGAACATTAGAGGGAGCGCTCTCTCAGCCGCTAGAAATTACCCACCCCATGTGTATATATCTTATATTTGGAAATGTTCGAATGATTACTGCTTTTATTCTCGTTTAATTATATTTTTGTTACTATCCATTTTTTACGAAAAATAAATACTAAACACCAACAACAACAACAGAGAACAAAATTGTTGATTGTGTTGACGGAACATAAGGAAGCATTTCAGTCAGTTATGACATTAGCTTATACTTCCCAAATTTGATTATGGTTGGCCCTTTACTGGATGAAGATACTGAAGTTTTTTACTTCAAACTTCCAAATTTCTTCCTCTTCCATAAAACCAGTTTTTGCAGGAGGTAATTGCAACAGTGTGTGATGTGATGACCCATTAGCTTGAAAATGCATAGGGAAAAAGAATACGAATAGAAATGGAAGAGAGAGAGTGTGCGAGATGAGAAAACCACCCCGAAATAATGATGAAATGGAACAAAGCAGAGGCGGTTGAATAGAAGTCGATCACGCGATCAAACAAAAAACATATGAAAATGCTACAATCCTTCTGGAGCGGATCGTGTGATACCCTATCCTTTTCCTAAACACATAGCTCCTTCTTCCACCAATATACCTACTTGCTTAAGCAACTTTTTTCAAATATCTTATAAAATTACTACAAATTT
The DNA here is from genome assembly GCA_949716465.1 of Chalcosyrphus nemorum. Classification (NCBI taxonomy): domain Eukaryota; kingdom Metazoa; phylum Arthropoda; class Insecta; order Diptera; family Syrphidae; genus Chalcosyrphus; species Chalcosyrphus nemorum. The sequence continues at coordinate 42,027,804 of OX454334.1, forward strand.
TCTTAATAAGTGGGCGTGGTAGTAGACGGATTGTCAACATATACTGAAACTTCTTCCTAAAAAGTGCTATTATTTTTATGAAACTAATTGATAAAAAAAAAACCAAAACGTGGGCGTGGCCGTACACTTTGTATAGAAGATATTTCGGGTAAAAGAATATCTACATATTTTCTTGTAAGTTTTATCGAGTTTCATGTAAAATTACTGAAAAAAGTGCATTTTTCGGCAGTGGGCTGATTTGGAAAATGTTTACACTTTTTCTGTCCCGATGTCCAAAGACTTCGTTTACAATATTTAATTGTCCTAGCTCAAAATTTAAGACCGACAGGCGAACATGGCTCAATCCAATCGGCTATTGATACTGATCATTTATATTTATATGTATATACTTTATTGAGTCTATCTGCAATATATCTCTATGTTACAAACTATGTGTCAAATTGAGTATACCAATAGGATAGGGTATAATGATTGATGTTTCTACAATATTTAGTTATTTATTTCTTAGGATGTAGGAAAAGGAAACATATGAATCAGAAGTTTTTGGACCAGAAGTCGAGATCATCACAATACTTCAATAGATCTTTACATTGCCTTTGTCGATCTGGAGAAGATTTTCGACATAGTTAGGAGACATATCTTATGAAAAAAGTTTCAGAGACGTCTGTTATAATGATAACGAAAGAAAAGATTACCCATGGCTTTTAAAGTAATAGTATGAGCTTACTAAAGCAATTGCCAAGGTTCGTTGGCATTTCAATGTCGTGCGAGACTCCTATTTTTTCGATAGACGATTGCGACCTTTCAGCTTTACCCACATAACATCACTACGTTTGATACATTTTCGATCTTACAGTACCACGTTATCATTACACCCTTGTAATTTTGTACTCTTTTACCCGAACAATCACCAAAGATTAATCAAACAAAAATCAATTTAGTTTGTTACTTAACTTTATTTATATGAAATTATATTTCATTCAAAAACATAGAATTATCATTCGAAACCGAAAGAATAATATTTTCCTTCGGGTGGAAGGCAACGTCATTAATGGCCATTTTGTGACCTGTAAACTTCTGAAGTACTGCACCGTTGCTAGCATCCAGAATGGACACATCCCGATCGGCCGTTCCAGCTGATATCTAAAAAATAGAAAAAGAAGACACAATTTTAATAAAAGTCAGCCAAAAATATATTTTTCTTTAACTTACCATTGATCCATCGCTTGACCATTTGCAACGTAATAGATTGTACACGCTCATCTGGTTTGAACGGAAGCAATGCTTTCCCCTTTCCGATGGTTGAACAAACGATCGAATGTCCCAGATTCGAAGACTATGGTCAACAGAATGTGAGAGCAAATATTTTGCACAAGGTGACAACGAGACACAAGTAACTGAGTCCGTATGGCCCTTAAGTGTGTACAAAATATCCTTTCGACGAAGATCCCAAATTTCTATATCATTATCAAGACTACTGCAGAAAACGTAGTCCGCGAATTCACTGAAGCATACCGAAGTAATGCTAGTGCCAGTTTCCAGCGTTAAGGCACAAGTCGTCTGACGAGCATCCCACAGTTTCATCGTTCCGTCATTGGATCCTGAGCAAATAAGAGGACATCCATCATATTTATATGAAATTATATTTCATTCAAAAACATAGAATTATCATTCGAAGCCGAAAGAATAATATTTTCCTTCGGGTGGAAGGCAACGTCATTAATGGCCATTTTGTGACCTGTAAACTTCTGAAGTACTGCACCGTTGCTAGCATCCAGAATGGACACATCCCGATCGGCCGTTCCAGCTGATATCTAAAAAATAGAAAAAGAAGACACAATTTTAATAAAAGTCAGCCAAAAATATATTTTTCTTTAACTTACCATTGATCCATCGCTTGACCATTTGCAACGTAATAGATTGTACACGCTCATCTGGTTTGAACGGAAGCAATGCTTTCCCCTTTCCGATGGTTGAACAAACGATCGAATGTCCCAGATTCGAAGACTATGGTCAACAGAATGTGAGAGCAAATATTTTGCACAAGGTGACAACGAGACACAAGTAACTGAGTCCGTATGGCCCTTAAGTGTGTACAAAATATCCTTTCGACGAAGATCCCAAATTTCTATATCATTATCAAGACTACTGCAGAAAACGTAGTCCGCGAATTCACTGAAGCATACCGAAGTAATGCTAGTGCCAGTTTCCAGCGTTAAGGCACAAGTCGTCTGACGAGCATCCCACAGTTTCATCGTTCCGTCATTGGATCCTGAGCAAATAAGAGGACATCCAACTTTATTTTTGTCGATGCAGTTTACAGAACCTCTATGTCCTTCGAGTGTGGTTTTCTTTTTGCCCATGAATGCATCCCAAATTATTAGTGACTCATCTGTCGAACAGGAATATATATCGAGACCGTCCCTCGAGAAAGTTGTTTGCATCACTGGACCTGTGTGTCCTTCCAACACTGTGCTGTGAGGGAATGTGCCGTAAATATCGGAGAGATCTGAAAATAAAGACTTATTATCGACTGATTTTATATGAATTTTGGTGTTATGAACTTACGAACTTCTCCCATGCGATTCGATGAAGTAAAGTACATTCCCGTATGATGAAAATCACAAGAGAGAATCTCACTTTTGTGATTCTGGATGCGCACTGTCGGCACCCGTAGAGAAGTTCTTGAAGGTCTTTCGCTTGAATAGAAATTTTTCCGATTGTTAGGTATCATCCTTTTAGTTTCCAATACTCCTTGAGATGGCATCGTTAGATTTTGTATGTTTTTGTATATTTGAATTTTTAATTTTTTTTTAACTCTTGAACGAACTGAGCGTGTCAAGTGCTGCGGTTCAACTTGTGGAAGATGCATCTTCAGCCGGTTTTTATATGCAAAATATTAGAATCTGAAAACTGTTGTCTCTACCTGCTCCTAATTACTTGTACTTTCCCCTAATCATAAAACATATGAATCGATAGTTTTTCAGAGATTTATTCAAAAAGAGGTAATTTAATTCCTAAACCATAAGAGTATTGAACGCCGTGCTTTACTAAAGGATAAAAAATATTACATGCAATTAAGTCACTTACTTTTCGTAGTAGTAGATCATAAAATATTAGCAGAGCTCGTCTGCCAAAGTCGTTCTCGCTGTGTGAATCAGGTTCGAAAAAAGAATGTTTTAAAAGAAATCGATACAGATTGAGGAATATAATTAAAAATAATATACAAATTTTAAAAAAAATTATTTTAATTTGCTTCGCAAAAGATCTTATAAAATTTTTGTTGGAAATTGATTGAAATATGTATATAAAATCATATTTTTTATTATGCCAAAAAGAAAAATTACCGTTATTCAGTTAAGAAACAGAACATGAGTCTACATAAAGTTAAACTCAGAATCAGTTTCTTAACTCATATTTGGTCTTTATATCTGCATAGTTTCACTCAATTTTATATCTATCTTTGTCTTATGGACTTTTAGCTTGCTCTCTATTTTTTATTTACACATAATATGTAGATACAAGAAAAATGAAAATGAAAATGAAAATGACAGAATTCATTTTTCCGACCTCCCCATAATAGTAATATCAAAATGCATCGAAACCTCAACGTCGAATTTTTTTACGTATGCAATACTTCCCCTAAAATACAGGTGAAGGTAATACATGCATAGCTTCATAATTCAGTTGATCTAAGGCAGTCTTGCCAGATTAATCCCATACATATGAAACGATAATATCACCGATATTAGTCGATAGTCGAATTCTAAAGGGAAATTCCCAAATTCTGTGTGTTTTTGCAAAGTCGTTTTATAATGCATTGCTTTAGTGGGCACTGTGTTTGTATGTATGTATATACAATAATACGTAGAAAATCGTTATTTTGCTATTTGCGAATAAGAATTGTCACATTTTTTATCAGTAGGAGTTTGAACACGCGTTTATATGTCTAAAAGTTTACCTTTAAAACATTATCTTGATGAAAAATGTAAGCTTATAAAAGAGGTGGTGGATGGGTCGGAAAGAAAGATTTTTTATTTTACTTAATAACTCGAAGTCTTGATAAGTCGAACTTTTTTGGTGGCAAGTGATGGTTCCAGTTATCGAAGTTCAACTGTACTTATTTCTAAACCGAAGATGCATAACATTTTACATCCATTCCAATAATTTTTTTAATGTTATATTTACTCTACGGCTGCCCATCTACAAATGGTCACACTAACACAATCAAACCACATTTGATTTTACTCGTACCAGACCAGCCATCAACCAAATTGGTTTGTCAACTTTGTTGAAGTTGTGCACAGATGATCAAAATTTACTGAGACCGTACTATGTACGCGTACTATGTTTTAGTGCTGTGAACCCCTACATAATCAACATTTGGCTGCATATGCATGCAGATGTAAACCCACGAATACACACAATCATAAGCCCAGCGTCGATTGGTTCAGTTTTCGGGCACTTTGGGAAACATTACCGAACATTAGAGGGAGCGCTCTCTCTCAGCCGCTAGAAATTACCCACCCCATGTGTTTACACAATGATTTCTCTCATATTTGTTTATATCTTATATTTGGGAATGTTCGAATGATTACTGCTTTTATTCTCGTTTTATTATACTTCTGTTACTATCCATTTTTTACGAAAAATAAAAACTAAACACCAACAACAACAACAGAGAACAAAATTGTTGATTGTGTTGACGGAACATAAGGAAGCATTTCAGTCAGTTATGACATTAGCTTTTACTTCCCAAAGTTGATTATGGTTGGCCCTTTGCTGGATGAAGATACTGAAGTTTTTTACTTCAAACTTCCAAATCTCTTCCTCTTCCATAAATCCAGTTTTTGCAGGAGGTAATTGCAACAGTGTGTGATGTGATGACCCATTAGCTTGAAAATGTATAGGGAAAAAGAATACGAATAGAAATGGAAGAGAGAGAGAGTGTGCGAGATAAGAAAACCACCCCGAAATGATGATGAAATGGAACAAAGCAGTGGCGGTTGAATAGAAGTCGATCACGCGATCAAACAAAAAACATATGAAAATGCTACAATCCTTCTGGAGCGGATCGTGTGATACCCTATCCTTTTCCTAAACACATAGCTCCTTCTTCCACCAATATACCTACTTGCTTATGCAACTTTTTTCAAATATCTTATAAAATTACTACAAATTTTCTTAATAAGTGGGCGTGGTAGTAGACGGATTGTCAACATATACTGAAACTTCATCCTAAAAACTATTATTTTTATTAAACTAATTGATAAAAAAAAAACCAAAACGTGGGCGTGGCCGTACACTTTGTATAGAAGATATTTCGGGTAAAAGAATATCTACATATTTTCTTGTAAGTTTTATCGAGTTTCATGTAAAATTATTGAAAAAAGTGCATTTTTCGGCAGTGGACTGATTTGGAAAATGTTTACACTTTTTCTGTCCCGATGTCCAAAAACTTCGTTTACAATATTTAATTGTCCTAGCTCAAAATTTAAGACCGACAGGCGAACATGGCTCAATCGAATCGGCTATTGATACTGATCATTTATATTTATATGTATATACTTTATTGAGTCTATCTGCAATATATCTCTATGTTACAAACTATGTGTCAAATTGAGTATACCAATAGGATAGGGTATAATGATTGATGTTTCTACAATATTTAGTTATTTATTTCTTAGGATGTAGGAAAAGGAAACATATGAATCAGAAGTTTTTGGACCAGAAGTCGAGATCATCACAATACTTCAATAGATCTTTACATTGCCTTTGTCGATCTGGAGAAGATTTTCGACATAGTTAGGAGACATATCTTATGAAAAAAGTTTCAGAGACGTCTGTTATAATGATAACGAAAGAAAAGATTACCCATGGCTTTTAAAGTAATAGTATGAGCTTACTAAAGCAATTGCCAAGGTTCGTTGGCATTTCAATGTCGTGCGAGACTCCTATGTTTTCGATAGACGATTGCGACCTTTCAGCTTTACCCACATAACATCACTACGTTTGATACATTTTCGATCTTACAGTACCACGTTATCATTACACCCTTGTAATTTTGTACTCTTTTACCCGAACAATCACCAAAGATTAATCAAACAAAAATCAATTTAGTTTGTTACTTAACTTTATTTATATGAAATTATATTTCATTCAAAAACATACAATTATCATTCGAAGCCGAAAGAATAATATTTTCCTTCGGGTGGAAGGCAACGTCATTAATGGCCATTTTGTGACCTGTAAACTTCTGAAGTACTGCACCGTTGCTAGCATCCAGAATGGACACATCCCGATCGGCCGTTCCAGCTGATATCTAAAAAATAGAAAAAGAAGACACAATTTTAATAAAAGTCAGCCAAAAATATATTTTTCTTTAACTTACCATTGATCCATCGCTTGACCATTTGCAACGTAATAGATTGTACACGCTCATCTGGTTTGAACGGAAGCAATGCTTTCCCCTTTCCGATGGTTGAACAAACGATCGAATGTCCCAGATTCGAAGACTATGGTCAACAGAATGTGAGAGCAAATATTTTGCACAAGGTGACAACGAGACACAAGTAACTGAGTCCGTATGGCCCTTAAGTGTGTACAAAATATCCTTTCGACGAAGATCCCAAATTTCTATATCATTATCAAGACTACTGCAGAAAACGTAGTCCGCGAATTCACTGAAGCATACCGAAGTAATGCTAGTGCCAGTTTCCAGCGTTAAGGCACAAGTCGTCTGACGAGCATCCCACAGTTTCATCGTTCCGTCATTGGATCCTGAGCAAATAAGAGGACATCCATCATATTTATATGAAATTATATTTCATTCAAAAACATAGAATTATCATTCGAAGCCGAAAGAATAATATTTTCCTTCGGGTGGAAGGCAACGTCATTAATGGCCATTTTGTGACCTGTAAACTTCTGAAGTACTGCACCGTTGCTAGCATCCAGAATGGACACATCCCGATCGGCCGTTCCAGCTGATATCTAAAAAATAGAAAAAGAAGACACAATTTTAATAAAAGTCAGCCAAAAATATATTTTTCTTTAACTTACCATTGATCCATCGCTTGACCATTTGCAACGTAATAGATTGTACACGCTCATCTGGTTTGAACGGAAGCAATGCTTTCCCCTTTCCGATGGTTGAACAAACGATCGAATGTCCCAGATTCGAAGACTATGGTCAACAGAATGTGAGAGCAAATATTTTGCACAAGGTGACAACGAGACACAAGTAACTGAGTCCGTATGGCCCTTAAGTGTGTACAAAATATCCTTTCGACGAAGATCCCAAATTTCTATATCATTATCAAGACTACTGCAGAAAACGTAGTCCGCGAATTCACTGAAGCATACCGAAGTAATGCTAGTGCCAGTTTCCAGCGTTAAGGCACAAGTCGTCTGACGAGCATCCCACAGTTTCATCGTTCCGTCATTGGATCCTGAGCAAATAAGAGGACATCCATCATATTTATATGAAATTATATTTCATTCAAAAACATAGAATTATCATTCGAAGCCGAAAGAATAATATTTTCCTTCGGGTGGAAGGCAACGTCATTAATGGCCATTTTGTGACCTGTAAACTTCTGAAGTACTGCACCGTTGCTAGCATCCAGAATGGACACATCCCGATCGGCCGTTCCAGCTGATATCTAAAAAATAGAAAAAGAAGACACAATTTTAATAAAAGTCAGCCAAAAATATATTTTTCTTTAACTTACCATTGATCCATCGCTTGACCATTTGCAACGTAATAGATTGTACACGCTCATCTGGTTTGAACGGAAGCAATGCTTTCCCCTTTCCGATGGTTGAACAAACGATCGAATGTCCCAGATTCGAAGACTATGGTCAACAGAATGTGAGAGCAAATATTTTGCACAAGGTGACAACGAGACACAAGTAACTGAGTCCGTATGGCCCTTAAGTGTGTACAAAATATCCTTTCGACGAAGATCCCAAATTTCTATATCATTATCAAGACTACTGCAGAAAACGTAGTCCGCGAATTCACTGAAGCATACCGAAGTAATGCTAGTGCCAGTTTCCAGCGTTAAGGCACAAGTCGTCTGACGAGCATCCCACAGTTTCATCGTTCCGTCATTGGATCCTGAGCAAATAAGAGGACATCCAACTTTATTTTTGTCGATGCAGTTTACAGAACCTCTATGTCCTTCGAGTGTGGTTTTCTTTTTGCCCATGAATGCATCCCAAATTATTAGTGACTCATCTGTCGAACAGGAATATATATCGAGACCGTCCCTCGAGAAAGTTGTTTGCATCACTGGACCTGTGTGTCCTTCCAACACTGTGCTGTGAGGGAATGTGCCGTAAATATCGGAGAGATCTGAAAATAAAGACTTATTATCGACTGATTTTATATGAATTTTGGTGTTATGAACTTACGAACTTCTCCCATGCGATTCGATGAAGTAAAGTACATTCCCGTATGATGAAAATCACAAGAGAGAATCTCACTTTTGTGATTCTGGATGCGCACTGTCGGCACCCGTAGAGAAGTTCTTGAAGGTCTTTCGCTTGAATAGAAATTTTTCCGATTGTTAGGTATCATCCTTTTAGTTTCCAATACTCCTTGAGATGACATCGTTAGATTTTGTATGTTTTTGTATATTTGAATTTTTAACTTTTTTTTAACTCTTGAACGAACTGAGCGTGTCAAGTGCTGCGGTTCAACTTGTGGAAGATGCATCTTCAGCCGGTTTTTATATGCAAAATATTAGAATCTGAAAACTGTTGTCTCTACCTGCTCCTAATTACTTGTACTTTCCCCTAATCATAAAACATATGAATCGATAGTTTTTCAGAGATTTATTCAAAAAGAGGTAATTTAATTCCTAAACCATAAGAGTATTGAACGCCGTGCTTTACTAAAGGATAAAAAATATTACATGCAATTAAGTCACTTACTTTTCGTAGTAGTAGATCATAAAATATTAGCAGAGCTCGTCTGCCAAAGTCGTTCTCGCTGTGTGAATCAGGTTCGAAAAAAGAATGTTTTAAAAGAAATCGATACAGATTGAGGAATATAATTAAAAATAATATACAAATTTAAAAAAAATTATTTTAATTTGCTTCGCAAAAGATCTTATAAAATTTTTGTTGGAAATTGATTGAAATATGTATATAAAATCATATTCTTTATTATACCAAAAAGAAAAATTACCGTTATTCAGTTAAGAAACAGAACATGAGTCTACATAAAGTTAAACTCAGAATCAGTTTCTTAACTCATATTTGGTCTTTATATCTGCATAGTTTCACTCAATTTTATATCTATCTTTGTCTTATGGACTTTTAGCTTGCTCTCTATTTTTTATTTACACATAATATGTAGATACAAGAAAAATGAAAATGAAAATGACAGAATTCATTTTTCCGACCTCCCCATAATAGTAATATCAAAATGCATCGAAACCACAACGTCGAATTTTTTTACGTATGCAATACTTCCCCTAAAATACAGGTGAAGCTAATACATGCATAGCTTCATAATTCAGTTGATCTAAGGCAGTCTTGCCAGATTTATCCCATACATATGAAACGATAATATCACCGATATTAGTCGATAGTCGAATTCTGAAGGGAAATTCCCAAATTCTGTGTGTTTTTGCAAAGTCGTTTTATAATGCATTGCTTTAGTGGGCACTGTGTTTGTATGTATGGATATACAAAAATACGTAGAAAATCGTTATTTTGCTATTTGCGAATAAGAATTGTCACATTTTTTATCAGTAGGAGTTTGAACACGCGTTTATATGTCTAAAAGTTTACCTTTAAGACATTATCTTGATGAAAAATGTAAGCTTATAAAAGAGGTGGTGGATGGGTCGGAAAGAAAGATTTTTTATTTTACTTAATAACTCGAAGTCTTGATAAGTCGAACTTTTTTGGTGGCAAGTGATGGTTCCAGTTATCGAAGTTCAACTGTACTTATTTCTAAACCGAAGATGCATAACATTTTACATCCATTCCAATAATTTTTTTAATGTTATATTTACTCTACGGCTGCCCATCTACAAATGGTCACACTAACACAATCAAACCACATTTGATTTTACTCGTACCAGACCAGCCATCAACCAAATTGGTTTGTCAACTTTGTTGAAGTTGTGCACAGATGATCAAAATTTACTGAGACCGTACTATGTACGCGTACTATGTTTTAGTGCTGTGAACCCCTACATAATCAACATTTGGCTGCATATGCATGCAGATGTAAACCCACGAATACACACAATCATAAACCCAGCGTCGATTGGTTCAGTTTTCGGGCACTTTGGGAAACATTACCGAACATTAGAGGGAGCGCTCTCTCTCAGCCGCTAGAAATTACCCACCCCATGTGTTTACACAATGATTTCTCTCATATTTGTTTATATCTTATATTTGGGAATGTTCGAATGATTATTGCTTTTATTCTCGTTTTATTATACTTCTGTTACTATCCATTTTTTACGAAAAATAAAAACTAAACACCAACAACAACAACAGAGAACAAAATTGTTGATTGTGTTGACGGAACATAAGGAAGCATTTCAGTCAGTTATGACATTAGCTTTTACTTCCCAAAGTTGATTATGGTTGGCCCTTTGCTGGATGAAGATACTGAAGTTTTTTACTTCAAACTTCCAAATCTCTTCCTCTTCCATAAAACCAGTTTTTGCAGGAGGTAATTGCAACAGTGTGTGATGTGATGACCCATTAGCTTGAAAATGTATAGGGAAAAAGATACGAATAGAAATGGAAGAGAGAGAGAGTGTGCGAGATAAGAAAACCACCCCGAAATGATGATGAAATGGAACAAAGCAGAGGCGGTTGAATAGAAGTCGATCACGCGATCAAACAAAAAACATATGAAAATGCTACAATCCTTCTGGAGCGGATCGTGTGATACCCTATCCTTTTCCTAAACACATAGCTCCTTCTTCCACCAATATACCTACTTGCTTATGCAACTTTTTTCAAATATCTTATAAAATTACTACAAATTTTCTTAATAAGTGGGCGTGGTAGTAGACGGATTGTCAACATATACTGAAACTTCCTCCTAAAAACTATTATTTTTATTAAACTAATTGATAAAAAAAAAACCAAAACGTGGGCGTGGCCGTACACTTTGTATAGAAGATATTTCGGGTAAAAGAATATCTACATATTTTCTTGTAAGTTTTATCGAGTTTCATGTAAAATTATTGAAAAAAGTGCATTTTTCGGCAGTGGACTGATTTGGAAAATGTTTACACTTTTTCTGTCCCGATGTCCAAAAACTTCGTTTACAATATTTAATTGTCCTAGCTCAAAATTTAAGACCGACAGGCGAACATGGTTCAATCGAATCGGCTATTGATACTGATCATTTATATTTATATGTATATACTTTATTGAGTCTATCTGCAATATATCTCTATGTTACAAACTATGTGTCAAATTGAGTATACCAATAGGATAGGGTATAATGATTGATGTTTCTACAATATTTAGTTATTTATTTCTTAGGATGTAGGAAAAGGAAACATATGAATCAGAAGTTTTTGGACCAGAAGTCGAGATCATCACAATACTTCAATAGATCTTTACATTGCCTTTGTCGATCTGGAGAAGATTTTCGACATAGTTAGGAGACATATCTTATGAAAAAAGTTTCAGAGACGTCTGTTATAATGATAACGAAAGAAAAGATTACCCATGGCTTTTAAAGTAATAGTATGAGCTTACTAAAGCAATTGCCAAGGTTCGTTGGCATTTCAATGTCGTGCGAGACTCCTATTTTTTCGATAGACGATTGCGACCTTTCAGCTTTACCCACATAACATCACTACGTTTGATACATTTTCGATCTTACAGTACCACGTTATCATTACACCCTTGTAATTTTGTACTCTTTTACCCGAACAATCACCAAAGATTAATCAAACACAAATCAATTTAGTTTGTTACTTAACTTTATTTATATGAAATTATATTTCATTCAAAAACATAGAATTATCATTCGAAGCCGAAAGAATAATATTTTCCTTCGGGTGGAAGGCAACGTCATTAATGGCCATTTTGTGACCTGTAAACTTCTGAAGTACTGCACCATTGCTAGCATCCAGAATGGACACATCCCGATCGGCCGTTCCAGCTGATATCTAAAAAATAGAAAAAGAAGACACAATTTTAATAAAAGTCAGCCAAAAATATATTTTTCTTTAACTTACCATTGATCCATCGCTTGACCATTTGCAACGTAATAGATTGTACACGCTCATCTGGTTTGAACGGAAGCAATGCTTTCCCCTTTCCGATGGTTGAACAAACGATCGAATGTCCCAGATTCGAAGACTATGGTCAACAGAATGTGAGAGCAAATATTTTGCACAAGGTGACAACGAGACACAAGTAACTGAGTCCGTATGGCCCTTAAGTGTGTACAAAATATCCTTTCGACGAAGATCCCAAATTTCTATATCATTATCAAGACTACTGCAGAAAACGTAGTCCGCGAATTCACTGAAGCATACCGAAATAATGCTAGTGCCAGTTTCCAGCGTTAAGGCACAAGTCGTCTGACGAGCATCCCACAGTTTCATCGTTCCGTCATTGGATCCTGAGCAAATAAGAGGACATCCAACTTTATTTTTGTCGATGCAGTTTACAGAACCTCTATGTCCTTCGAGTGTGGTTTTCTTTTTGCCCATGAATGCATCCCAAATTATTAGTGACTCATCTGTCGAACAGGAATATATATCGAGACCGTCCCTCGAGAAAGTTGTTTGCATCACTGGACCTGTGTGTCCTTCCAACACTGTGCTGTGAGGGAATGTGCCGTAAATATCGGAGAGATCTGAAAATAAAGACTTATTATCGACTGATTTTATATGAATTTTGGTGTTATGAACTTACGAACTTCTCCCATGCGATTCGATGAAGTAAAGTACATTCCCGTATGATGAAAATCACAAGAGAGAATCTCACTTTTGTGATTCTGGATGCGCACTGTCGGCACCCGTAGAGAAGTTCTTGAAGGTCTTTCGCTTGAATAGAAATTTTTCCGATTGTTAGGTATCATCCTTTTAGTTTCCAATACTCCTTGAGATGACATCGTTAGATTTTGTATGTTTTTGTATATTTGAATTTTTAACTTTTTTTTAACTCTTGAACGAACTGAGCGTGTCAAGTGCTGCGGTTCAACTTGTGGAAGATGCATCTTCAGCCGGTTTTTATATGCAAAATATTAGAATCTGAAAACTGTTGTCTCTACCTGCTCCTAATTACTTGTACTTTCCCCTAATCATAAAACATATGAATCGATAGTTTTTCAGAGATTTATTCAAAAAGAGGTAATTTAATTCCTAAACCATAAGAGTATTGAACGCCGTGCTTTACTAAAGGATAAAAAATATTACATGCAATTAAGTCACTTACTTTTCGTAGTAGTAGATCATAAAATATTAGCAGAGCTCGTCTGCCAAAGTCGTTCTCGCTGTGTGAATCAGGTTCGAAAAAAGAATGTTTTAAAAGAAATCGATACAGATTGAGGAATATAATTAAAAATAATATACAAATTTTAAAAAAATTATTTTAATTTGCTTCGCAAAAGATCTTATAAAATTTTTGTTGGAAATTGATTGAAATATGTATATAAAATCATATTCTTTATTATACCAAAAAGAAAAATTACCGTTATTCAGTTAAGAAACAGAACATGAGTCTACATAAAGTTAAACTCAGAATCAGTTTCTTAACTCATATTTGGTCTTTATATCTGCATAGTTTCACTCAATTTTATATCTATCTTTGTCTTATGGACTTTTAGCTTGCTCTCTATTTTTTATTTACACATAATATGTAGATACAAGAAAAATGAAAATGAAAATGACAGAATTCATTTTTCCGACCTCCCCATAATAGTAATATCAAAATGCATCGAAACCACAACGTCGAATTTTTTTACGTATGCAATACTTCCCCTAAAATACAGGTGAAGCTAATACATGCATAGCTTCATAATTCAGTTGATCTAAGGCAGTCTTGCCAGATTTATCCCATACATATGAAACGATAATATCACCGATATTAGTCGATAGTCGAATTCTGAAGGGAAATTCCCAAATTCTGTGTGTTTTTGCAAAGTCGTTTTATAATGCATTGCTTTAGTGGGCACTGTGTTTGTATGTATGGATATACAAAAATACGTAGAAAATCGTTATTTTGCTATTTGCGAATAAGAATTGTCACATTTTTTATCAGTAGGAGTTTGAACACGCGTTTATATGTCTAAAAGTTTACCTTTAAGACATTATCTTGATGAAAAATGTAAGCTTATAAAAGAGGTGGTGGATGGGTCGGAAAGAAAGATTTTTTATTTTACTTAATAACTCGAAGTCTTGATAAGTCGAACTTTTTTGGTGGCAAGTGATGGTTCCAGTTATCGAAGTTCAACTGTACTTATTTCTAAACCGAAGATGCATAACATTTTACATCCATTCCAATAATTTTTTTAATGTTATATTTACTCTACGGCTGCCCATCTACAAATGGTCACACTAACACAATCAAACCACATTTGATTTTACTCGTACCAGACCAGCCATCAACCAAATTGGTTTGTCAACTTTGTTGAAGTTGTGCACAGATGATCAAAATTTACTGAGACCGTACTATGTACGCGTACTATGTTTTAGTGCTGTGAACCCCTACATAATCAACATTTGGCTGCATATGCATGCAGATGTAAACCCACGAATACACACAATCATAAACCCAGCGTCGATTGGTTCAGTTTTCGGGCACTTTGGGAAACATTACCGAACATTAGAGGGAGCGCTCTCTCTCAGCCGCTAGAAATTACCCACCCCATGTGTTTACACAATGATTTCTCTCATATTTGTTTATATCTTATATTTGGGAATGTTCGAATGATTATTGCTTTTATTCTCGTTTTATTATACTTCTGTTACTATCCATTTTTTACGAAAAATAAAAACTAAACACCAACAACAACAACAGAGAACAAAATTGTTGATTGTGTTGACGGAACATAAGGAAGCATTTCAGTCAGTTATGACATTAGCTTTTACTTCCCAAAGTTGATTATGGTTGGCCCTTTGCTGGATGAAGATACTGAAGTTTTTTACTTCAAACTTCCAAATCTCTTCCTCTTCCATAAATCCAGTTTTTGCAGGAGGTAATTGCAACAGTGTGTGATGTGATGACCCATTAGCTTGAAAATGTATAGGGAAAAAGAATACGAATAGAAATGGAAGAGAGAGAGAGTGTGCGAGATAAGAAAACCACCCCGAAATGATGATGAAATGGAACAAAGCAGTGGCGGTTGAATAGAAGTCGATCACGCGATCAAACAAAAAACATATGAAAATGCTACAATCCTTCTGGAGCGGATCGTGTGATACCCTATCCTTTTCCTAAACACATAGCTCCTTCTTCCACCAATATACCTACTTGCTTATGCAACTTTTTTCAAATATCTTATAAAATTACTACAAATTTTCTTAATAAGTGGGCGTGGTAGTAGACGGATTGTCAACATATACTGAAACTTCCTCCTAAAAACTATTATTTTTATTAAACTAATTGATAAAAAAAAAACCAAAACGTGGGCGTGGCCGTACACTTTGTATAGAAGATATTTCGGGTAAAAGAATATCTACATATTTTCTTGTAAGTTTTATCGAGTTTCATGTAAAATTATTGAAAAAAGTGCATTTTTCGGCAGTGGACTGATTTGGAAAATGTTTACACTTTTTCTGTCCCGATGTCCAAAAACTTCGTTTACAATATTTAATTGTCCTAGCTCAAAATTTAAGACCGACAGGCGAACATGGTTCAATCGAATCGGCTATTGATACTGATCATTTATATTTATATGTATATACTTTATTGAGTCTATCTGCAATATATCTCTATGTTACAAACTATGTGTCAAATTGAGTATACCAATAGGATAGGGTATAATGATTGATGTTTCTACAATATTTAGTTATTTATTTCTTAGGATGTAGGAAAAGGAAACATATGAATCAGAAGTTTTTGGACCAGAAGTCGAGATCATCACAATACTTCAATAGATCTTTACATTGCCTTTGTCGATCTGGAGAAGATTTTCGACATAGTTAGGAGACATATCTTATGAAAAAAGTTTCAGAGACGTCTGTTATAATGATAACGAAAGAAAAGATTACCCATGGCTTTTAAAGTAATAGTATGAGCTTACTAAAGCAATTGCCAAGGTTCGTTGGCATTTCAATGTCGTGCGAGACTCCTATTTTTTCGATAGACGATTGCGACCTTTCAGCTTTACCCACATAACATCACTACGTTTGATACATTTTCGATCTTACAGTACCACGTTATCATTACACCCTTGTAATTTTGTACTCTTTTACCCGAACAATCACCAAAGATTAATCAAACACAAATCAATTTAGTTTGTTACTTAACTTTATTTATATGAAATTATATTTCATTCAAAAACATAGAATTATCATTCGAAGCCGAAAGAATAATATTTTCCTTCGGGTGGAAGGCAACGTCATTAATGGCCATTTTGTGACCTGTAAACTTCTGAAGTACTGCACCATTGCTAGCATCCAGAATGGACACATCCCGATCGGCCGTTCCAGCTGATATCTAAAAAATAGAAAAAGAAGACACAATTTTAATAAAAGTCAGCCAAAAACATATTTTTCTTTAACTTACCATTGATCCATCGCTTGACCATTTGCAACGTAATAGATTGTACACGCTCATCTGGTTTGAACGGAAGCATTGCTTTCCCCTTTCCGATGGTTGAACAAACGATCGAATGTCCCAGATTCGAAGACTATGGTCAACAGAATGTGAGAGCAAATATTTTGCACAAGGTGACAACGAGACACAAGTAACTTAAGTGTGTACAAAATATCCTTTCGACGAAGATCCCAAATTTCTATATCATTATCAAGACTACTGCAGAAAACATAGTCCGCGAATTCACTGAAGCATACCGAAGTAATGCTAGTGCCAGTTTCCAGCGTTAAGGCACAAGTCGTCTGACGAGCATCCCACAGTTTCATCGTTCCGTCATTGGATCCTGAGCAAATAAGAGGACATCCAACTTTATTTTTGTCGATGCAGTTTACAGAACCTCTATGTCCTTCGAGTGTGGTTTTCTTTTTGCCCATGAATGCATCCCAAATTATTAGTGACTCATCTGTCGAACAGGAATATATATCGAGACCGTCCCTCGAGAAAGTTGTTTGCATCACTGGACCTGTGTGTCCTTCCAACACTGTGCTGTGAGGGAATGTGCCGTAAATATCGGAGAGATCTGAAAATAAAGACTTATTATCGACTGATTTTATATGAATTTTGGTGTTATGAACTTACGAACTTCTCCCATGCGATTCGATGAAGTAAAGTACATTCCCGTATGATGAAAATCACAAGAGAGAATCTCACTTTTGTGATTCTGGATGCGCACTGTCGGCACCCGTAGAGAAGTTCTTGAAGGTCTTTCGCTTGAATAGAAATTTTTCCGATTGTTAGGTATCATCCTTTTAGTTTCCAATACTCCTTGAGATGGCATCGTTAGATTTTGTATGTTTTTGTATATTTGAGTTTTTAACTTTTTTTTAACTCTTGAACGAGCTGAGCGTGTCAAGTGCTGCGGTTCAACTTGTGGAAGATGCATCTTCAGCCGGTTTTTATATGCAAAATATTAGAATCTGAAAACTGTTGTCTCTACCTGCTCCTAATTACTTGTACTTTCCCCTAATCATAAAACATATGAATCGATAGTTTTTCAGAGATTTATTCAAAAAGAGGTAATTTAATTCCTAAACCATAAGAGTATTGAACGCCGTGCTTTACTAAAGGATAAAAAATATTACATGCAATTAAGTCACTTACTTTTCGTAGTAGTAGATCATAAAATATTAGCAGAGCTCGTCTGCCAAAGTCGTTCTCGCTGTGTGAATCAGGTTCGAAAAAAGAATGTTTTAAAAGAAATCGATACAGATTGAGGAATATAATTAAAAATAATATACAAATTTTAAAAAAAATTATTTTAATTTGCTTCGCAAAAGATCTTATAAAATTTTTGTTGGAAATTGATTGAAATATGTATATAAAATCATATTCTTTATTATACCAAAAAGAAAAATTACCGTTATTCAGTTAAGAAACAGAACATGAGTCTACATAAAGTTAAACTCAGAATCAGTTTCTTAACTCATATTTGGTCTTTATATCTGCATAGTTTCACTCAATTTTATATCTATCTTTGTCTTATGGACTTTTAGCTTGCTCTCTATTTTTTATTTACACATAATATGTAGATACAAGAAAAATGAAAATGAAAATGACAGAATTCATTTTTCCGACCTCCCCATAATAGTAATATCAAAATGCATCGAAACCACAACGTCGAATTTTTTTACGTATGCAATACTTCCCCTAAAATACAGGTGAAGCTAATACATGCATAGCTTCATAATTCAGTTGATCTAAGGCAGTCTTGCCAGATTTATCCCATACATATGAAACGATAATATCACCGATATTAGTCGATAGTCGAATTCTGAAGGGAAATTCCCAAATTCTGTGTGTTTTTGCAAAGTCGTTTTATAATGCATTGCTTTAGTGGGCACTGTGTTTGTATGTATGTATATACAAAAATACGTAGAAAATCGTTATTTTGCTATTTGCGAATAAGAATTGTCACATTTTTTATCAGTAGGAGTTTGAACACGCGTTTATATGTCTAAAAGTTTACCTTTAAGACATTATCTTGATGAAAAATGTAAGCTTATAAAAGAGGTGGTGGATGGGTCGGAAAGAAAGATTTTTTATTTTACTTAATAACTCGAAGTCTTGATAAGTCGAACTTTTTTGGTGGCAAGTGATGGTTCCAGTTATCGAAGTTCAACTGTACTTATTTCTAAACCGAAGATGCATAACATTTTACATCCATTCCAATAATTTTTTTAATGTTATATTTACTCTACGGCTGCCCATCTACAAATGGTCACACTAACACAATCAAACCACATTTGATTTTACTCGTACCAGACCAGCCATCAACCAAATTGGTTTGTCAACTTTGTTGAAGTTGTGCACAGATGATCAAAATTTACTGAGACCGTACTATGTACGCGTACTATGTTTAAGTGCTGTGAACCCCTACATAATCAACATTTGGCTGCATAGGCATGCAGATGTAAACCCACGAATACACACAATCATAAGCCCAGCGTCGATTGGTTCAGTTTTCGGGCACTTTGCGAAACATTACCGAACATTAGAGGGAGCGCTCTATCTCAGCCGCTAGAAATTACCCACCCCATGTGTTTACACAATGATTTCTCTCATATTTGTTTATATCTTATATTTGGGAATGTTCGAATGATTACTGCTTTTATTCTCGTTTTATTATACTTCTGTTACTATCCATTTTTTACGAAAAATAAAAACTAAACACCAACAACAACAACAGAGAACAAAATTGTTGATTGTGTTGACGGAACATAAGGAAGCATTTCAGTCAGTTATGACATTAGCTTATACTTCCCAAAGTTGATTATGGTTGGCCCTTTGCTGGATGAAGATACTGAAGTTTTTTACTTCAAACTTCCAAATCTCTTCCTCTTCCATAAAACCAGTTTTTGCAGGAGGTAATTGCAACAGTGTGTGATGTGATGACCCATTAGCTTGAAAATGTATAGGGAAAAAGATACGAATAGAAATGGAAGAGAGAGAGAGTGTGCGAGATAAGAAAACCACCCCGAAATGATGATGAAATGGAACAAAGCAGAGGCGGTTGAATAGAAGTCGATCACGCGATCAAACAAAAAACATATGAAAATGCTACAATCCTTCTGGAGCGGATCGTGTGATAGCCTATCCTTTTCCTAAACACATAGCTCCTTCTTCCACCAATATACCTACTTGCTTAAGCAACTTTTTTCAAATATCTTATAAAATTACTACAAAACACGAATTTTCTTAATAAGTGGGCGTGGTAGTAGACGGATTGTCAACATATACTGAAACTTCTTCCTAAAAAGTGCTATTATTTTTATTAAACTAATTGATAAAAAACAAACCAAAACGTGGGCGTGGCCGTACACTTTGTATAGAAGATATTTCGGGTAAAAGAATATCTACATATTTTCTTGTAAGTTTTATCGAGTTTCATGTAAAATTACTGAAAAAAGTGCATTTCAGTGGACTGATTTGGAAAATGTTTACACTTTTTCTGTCCCGATGTCCAAAGACTTCGTTTACAATATTTAATTGTCCTAGCTCAAAATTTAAGACCGACAGGCGAACATGGCTCAATCGAATCGGCTATTGATACTGATCATTTATATTTATATGTATATACTTTATTGAGTCTATCTGCAATATATCTCTATGTTACAAACTATGTGTCAAATTGAGTATACCAATAGGATAGGGTATAATGATTGATGTTTCTACAATATTTAGTTATTTATTTCTCAGGATGTAGGAAAAGGAAACATATGAATCAGAAGTTTTTGGACCAGAAGTCGAGATCATCACAATACTTCAATAGATCTTTACATTGCCTTTGTCGATCTGGAGAAGATTTTCGACATAGTTAGGAGACATATCTTATGAAAAAAGTTTCAGAGACGTCTGTTATAATGATAACAAAAGAAAAGATTACCCATGGCTTTTAAAGTAATAGTATGAGCTTACTAAAGCAATTGCCAAGGTTCGTTGGCATTTCAATGTCGTGCGAGACTCCTATTTTTTCGATAGACGATTGCTTTACCCACATAACATCACTACGTTTGATACATTTTCGATCTTACAGTACCACGTTATCATTACACCCTTGTAATTTTGTACTCTTTTACCCGAACAATCACCAAAGATTAATCAAACAAAAATCAATTTAGTTTGTTACTTAACTTTATTTATATGAAATTATATTTCATTCAAAAACATAGAATTATCATTCGAAGCCGAAAGAATAATATTTTCCTTCGGGTGGAAGGCAACGTCATTAATGGCCATTTTGTGACCTGTAAACTTCTGAAGTACTGCACCGTTGCTAGCATCCAGAATGGACACATCCCGATCGGCCGTTCCAGCTGATATCTAAAAAATAGAAAAAGAAGACACAATTTTAATAAAAGTCAGCCAAAAATATATTTTTCTTTAACTTACCATTGATCCATCGCTTGACCATTTGCAACGTAATAGATTGTACACGCTCATCTGGTTTGAACGGATGCAATGCTTTCCCCTTTCCGATGGTTGAACAAACGATCGAATGTCCCAGATTCGAAGACTATGGTCAACAGAATGTGAGAGCAAATATTTTGCACAAGGTGACAACGAGACACAAGTAACTGAGTCCGTATGGCCCTTAAGTGTGTACAAAATATCCTTTCGACGAAGGTCCCAAATTTCTATATCATTATCAAGACTACTGCAGAAAACGTAGTCCGCGAATTCACTGAAGCATACCGAAGTAATGCTAGTGCCAGTTTTCAGCGTTAAGGCACAAGTCGTCTGACGAGCATCCCACAGTTTCATCGTTCCGTCATTGGATCCTGAGCAAATAAGAGGACATCCAACTTTATTTTTGTCGATGCAGTTTACAGAACCTCTATGTCCTTCGAGTGTGGTTTTCTTTTTGCCCATGAATGCATCCCAAATTATTAGTGACTCATCTGTCGAACAGGAATATATATCGAGACCGTCCCTCGAGAAAGTTGTTTGCATCACTGGACCTGTGTGTCCTTCCAACACTGTGCTGTGAGGGAATGTGCCGTAAATATCGGAGAGATCTGAAAATAAAGACTTATTATCGACTGATTTTATATGAATTTTGGTGTTATGAACTTACGAACTTCTCCCATGCGATTCGATGAAGTAAAGTACATTCCCGTATGATGAAAATCACAAGAGAGAATCTCACTTTTGTGATTCTGGATGCGCACTGTCGGCACCCGTAGAGAAGTTCTTGAAGGTCTTTCGCTTGAATAGAAATTTTTCCGATTGTTAGGTATCATCCTTTTAGTTTCCAATACTCCTTGAGATGGCATCGTTAGATTTTGTATGTTTTTGTATATTTGAATTTTTAACTTTTTTTTAACTCTTGAACGAACTGAGCGTGTCAAGTGCTGCGGTTCAACTTGTGGAAGATGCATCTTCAGCCGGTTTTTATATGCAAAATATTAGAATCTGAAAACTGTTGTCTCTACCTGCTCCTAATTACTTGTACTTTCCCCTAATCATAAAACATATGAATCGATAGTTTTTCAGAGATTTATTCAAAAAGAGGTAATTTAATTCCTAAACCATAAGAGTATTGAACGCCGTGCTTTACTAAAGGATAAAAAATATTACATGCAATTAAGTCACTTACTTTTCGTAGTAGTAGATCATAAAATATTAGCAGAGCTCGTCTGCCAAAGTCGTTCTCGCTGTGTGAATCAGGTTCGAAAAAAGAATGTTTTAAAAGAAATCGATACAGATTGAGGAATATAATTAAAAATAATATACAAATTTAAAAAAAATTATTTTAATTTGCTTCGCAAAAGATCTTATAAAATTTTTGTTGGAAATTGATTGAAATATGTATATAAAATTATATTCTTTATTATGCCAAAAAGAAAAATTACCGTTATTCAGTTAAGAAACAGAACATGAGTCTACATAAAGTTAAACTCAGAATCAGTTTCTTAACTCATATTTGGTCTTTATATCTGCATAGTTTCACTCAATTTTATATCTATCTTTGTCTTATGGACTTTTAGCTTGCTCTCTATTTTTTATTTACACATAATATGTAGATACAAGAAAAATGAAAATGAAAATGACAGAATTCATTTTTCCGACCTCCCCATAATAGTAATATCAAAATGCATCGAAACCACAACGTCGAATTTTTTTACGTATGCAATACTTCCCCTAAAATACAGGTGAAGCTAATACATGCATAGCTTCATAATTCAGTTGATCTAAGGCAGTCTTGCCAGATTTATCCCATACATATGAAACGATAATATCACCGATATTAGTCGATAGTCGAATTCTGAAGGGAAATTCCCAAATTCTGTGTGTTTTTGCAAAGTCGTTTTATAATGCATTGCTTTAGTGGGCACTGTGTTTGTATGTATGTATATACAATAATACGTAGAAAATGGTTATTTTGCTATTTGCGAATAAGAATTGTCACATTTTTTATCAGTAGGAGTTTGAACACGCGTTTATATGTCTAAAAGTTTACCTTTAAAACATTATCTTGATGAAAAATGTAAGCTTATAAAAGAGGTGGTGGATGGGTCGGAAAGAAAGATTTTTTATTTTACTTAATAACTCGAAGTCTTGATAAGTCGAACTTTTTTGGTGGCAAGTGATGGTTCCAGTTATCGAAGTTCAACTGTACTTATTTCTAAACCGAAGATGCATAACATTTTACATCCATTCCAATAATTTTTTTAATGTTATATTTACTCTACGGCTGCCCATCTACAAATGGTCACACTAACACAATCAAACCACATTTGATTTTACTCGTACCAGACCAGCCATCAACCAAATTGGTTTGTCAACTTTGTTGAAGTTGTGCACAGATGATCAAAATTTACTGAGACCGTACTATGTACGCGTACTATGTTTTAGTGCTGTGAACCCCTACATAATCAACATTTGGCTGCATATGCATGCAGATGTAAACCCACGAACAAACCCACACACAATCATAAGCCCAGCGTCGATTGGTTCAGTTTTCGGGCACTTTGGGAAACATTACCGAACATTAGAGGGAGCGCTCTCTCTCAGCCGCTAGAAATTACCCACCCCATGTGTTTACACAATGATTTCTCTCATATTTGTTTATATCTTATATTTGGGAATGTTCGAATGATTACTGCTTTTATTCTCGTTTTATTATACTTCTGTTACTATCCATTTTTTACGAAAAATAAAAACTAAACACCAACAACAACAACAGAGAACAAAATTGTTGATTGTGTTGACGGAACATAAGGAAGCATTTCAGTCAGTTATGACATTAGCTTATACTTCCCAAAGTTGATTATGGTTGGCCCTTTGCTGGATGAAGATACTGAAGTTTTTTACTTCAAACTTCCAAATCTCTTCCTCTTCCATAAAACCAGTTTTTGCAGGAGGTAATTGCAACAGTGTGTGATGTGATGACCCATTAGCTTGAAAATGTATAGGGAAAAAGATACGAATAGAAATGGAAGAGAGAGAGAGTGTGCGAGATAAGAAAACCACCCCGAAATGATGATGAAATGGAACAAAGCAGAGGCGGTTGAATAGAAGTCGATCACGCGATCAAACAAAAAACATATGAAAATGCTACAATCCTTCTGGAGCGGATCGTGTGATACCCTATCCTTTTCCTAAACACATAGCTCCTTCTTCCACCAATATACCTACTTGCTTAAGCAACTTTTTTCAAATATCTTATAAAATTACTACAAAACACGAATTTTCTTAATAAGTGGGCGTGGTAGTAGACGGATTGTCAACATATACTGAAACTTCTTCCTAAAAAGTGCTATTATTTTTATTAAACTAATTGATAAAAAAAAAACCAAAACGTGGGCGTGGCCGTACACTTTGTATAGAAGATATTTCGGGTAAAAGAATATCTACATATTTTCTTGTAAGTTTTATCGAGTTTCATGTAAAATTACTGAAAAAAGTGCATTTTTCGGCAGTGGACTGATTTGGAAAATGTTTACACTTTTTCTGTCCCGATGTCCAAAGACTTCGTTTACAATATTTAATTGTCCTAGCTCAAAATTTAAGACCGACAGGCGAACATGGCTCAATCGAATCGGCTATTGATACTGATCATTTATATTTATATGT
Source organism: Chalcosyrphus nemorum (assembly GCA_949716465.1). Lineage (NCBI taxonomy): Eukaryota > Metazoa > Arthropoda > Insecta > Diptera > Syrphidae > Chalcosyrphus > Chalcosyrphus nemorum. The sequence continues at coordinate 42,052,704 of OX454334.1, forward strand.
ATATACTTTATTGAGTCTATCTGCAATATATCTCTATGTTACAAACTATGTGTCAAATTGAGTATACCAATAGGATAGGGTATAATGATTGATGTTTCTACAATATTTAGTTATTTATTTCTTAGGATGTAGGAAAAGGAAACATATGAATCAGAAGTTTTTGGACCAGAAGTCGAGATCATCACAATACTTCAATAGATCTTTACATTGCCTTTGTCGATCTGGAGAAGATTTTCGACATAGTTAGGAGACATATCTTATGAAAAAAGTTTCAGAGACGTCTGTTATAATGATAACGAAAGAAAAGATTACCCATGGCTTTTAAAGTAATAGTATGAGCTTACTAAAGCAATTGCCAAGGTTCGTTGGCATTTCAATGTCGTGCGAGACTCCTATGTTTTCGATAGACGATTGCGACCTTTCAGCTTTACCCACATAACATCACTACGTTTGATACATTTTCGATCTTACAGTACCACGTTATCATTACACCCTTGTAATTTTGTACTCTTTTACCCGAACAATCACCAAAGATTAATCAAACAAAAATCAATTTAGTTTGTTACTTAACTTTATTTATATGAAATTATATTTCATTCAAAAACATAGAATTATCATTCGAAACCGAAAGAATAATATTTTCCTTCGGGTGGAAGGCAACGTCATTAATGGCCATTTTGTGACCTGTAAACTTCTGAAGTACTGCACCGTTGCTAGCATCCAGAATGGACACATCCCGATCGGCCGTTCCAGCTGATATCTAAAAAATAGAAAAAGAAGACACAATTTTAATAAAAGTCAGCCAAAAATATATTTTTCTTTAACTTACCATTGATCCATCGCTTGACCATTTGCAACGTAATAGATTGTACACGCTCATCTGGTTTGAACGGATGCAATGCTTTCCCCTTTCCGATGGTTGAACAAACGATCGAATGTCCCAGATTCGAAGACTATGGTCAACAGAATGTGAGAGCAAATATTTTGCACAAGGTGACAACGAGACACAAGTAACTGAGTCCGTATGGCCCTTAAGTGTGTACAAAATATCCTTTCGACGGAGATCCCAAATTTCTATATCATTATCAAGACTACTGCAGAAAACGTAGTCCGCGAATTCACTGAAGCATACCGAAGTAATGCTAGTGCCAGTTTCCAGCGTTAAGGCACAAGTCGTCTGACGAGCATCCCACAGTTTCATCGTTCCGTCATTGGATCCTGAGCAAATAAGAGGACATCCAACTTTATTTTTGTCGATGCAGTTTACAGAACCTCTATGTCCTTCGAGTGTGGTTTTCTTTTTGCCCATGAATGCATCCCAAATTATTAGTGACTCATCTGTCGAACAGGAATATATATCGAGACCGTCCCTCGAGAAAGTTGTTTGCATCACTGGACCTGTGTGTCCTTCCAACACTGTGCTGTGAGGGAATGTGCCGTAAATATCGGAGAGATCTGAAAATAAAGACTTATTATCGACTGATTTTATATGAATTTTGGTGTTATGAACTTACGAACTTCTCCCATGCGATTCGATGAAGTAAAGTACATTCCCGTATGATGAAAATCACAAGAGAGAATCTCACTTTTGTGATTCTGGATGCGCACTGTCGGCACCCGTAGAGAAGTTCTTGAAGGTCTTTCGCTTGAATAGAAATTTTTCCGATTGTTAGGTATCATCCTTTTAGTTTCCAATACTCCTTGAGATGGCATCGTTAGATTTTGTATGTTTTTGTATATTTGAATTTTTAACTTTTTTTTAACTCTTGAACGAACTGAGCGTGTCAAGTGCTGCGGTTCAACTTGTGGAAGATGCATCTTCAGCCGGTTTTTATATGCAAAATATTAGAATCTGAAAACTGTTGTCTCTACCTGCTCCTAATTACTTGTACTTTCCCCTAATCATAAAACATATGAATCGATAGTTTTTCAGAGATTTATTCAAAAAGAGGTAATTTAATTCCTAAACCATAAGAGTATTGAACGCCGTGCTTTACTAAAGGATACAAAATATTACATGCAATTAAGTCACTTAATTTTCGTAGTAGTAGATCATAAAATATTAGCAGAGCTCGTCTGCCAAAGTCGTTCTCGCTGTGTGAATCAGGTTCGAAAAAAGAATGTTTTAAAAGAAATCGATACAGATTGAGGAATATAATTAAAAATAATATACAAATTTTAAAAAAAATTATTTTAATTTGCTTCGCAAAAGATCTTATAAAATTTTTGTTGGAAATTGGTTGAAATATAAAATCATATTCTTTATTATGCCAAAAAGAAAAATTACCGTTATTCAGGAAAGAAACAGAACATGAGTCTACATAAGGTTAAACTCAGAATCAGTTTCTTAACTCATATTTGGTCTTTATATCTACATAGTTTCACTCAATTTTATATCTATCTTTGTCTTATGGAAAAGTCCAGCTTGCTCTCTATTTTTTATTTACACATAATATGTAGATACAAGAAAAATGAAAATGAAAATGACAGAATTCATTTTTCCGACCTCCCCATAATAGTAATATCAAAATGCATCGAAACCTCAACGTCGAATTTTTTTACGTATGCAATACTTCCCCTAAAATACAGGTGAAGGTAATACATGCATAGCTTCATAATTCAGTTGATCTAAGGCAGTCTTGCCAGATTTATCCCATACATATGAAACGATAATATCACCGATATTAGTCGATAGTCGAATTCTGAAGGGAAATTCCCAAATTCTGTGTGTTTTTGCAAAGTCGTTTTATAATGCATTGCTTTAGTGGGCACTGTGTTTGTATGTATGTATATACAATAATACGTAGAAAATCGTTATTTTGCTATTTGCGAATAAGAATTGTCACATTTTTTATCAGTAGGAGTTTGAACACGCGTTTATATGTCTAAAAGTTTACCTTTAAAACATTATCTTAATGAAAAATGTAAGCTTATAAAACAGGTGGTGGATGGGTCGGAAAGAAAGATTTTTTATTTTACTTAATAACTCGAAGTCTTGATAAGTCGAACTTTTTTGGTGGCAAGTGATGGTTCCAGTTATCGAAGTTCAACTGTACTTATTTCTAAACCGAAGATGCATAACATTTTACATCCATTCCAATAATTTTTTTAATGTTATATTTACTCTACGGCTGCCCATCTACAAATGGTCACACTAACACAATCAAACCACATTTGATTTTACTCGTACCAGACCAGCCATCAACCAAATTGGTTTGTCAACTTTGTTGAAGTTGTGCACAGATGATCAAAATTTACTGAGACCGTACTATGTACGCGTACTATGTTTTAGTGCTGTGAACCCCTACATAATCAACATTTTGCTGCATATGCAAGCAGATGTAAACCCACGAATACACACAATCATAAGCCCAGCGTCGATTGGTTCAGTTTTCGGGCACTTTGGGAAACATTACCGAACATTAGAGGGAGCGCTCTCTCTCAGCCGCTAGAAATTACCCACCCCATGTGTTTACACAATGATTTCTCTCATATTTGTTTATATCTTATATTTGGGAATGTTCGAATGATTACTGCTTTTATTCTCGTTTTATTATACTTCTGTTACTATCCATTTTTTACGAAAAATAAAAACTAAACACCAACAACAACAACAGAGAACAAAATTGTTGATTGTGTTGACGGAACATAAGGAAGCATTTCAGTCAGTTATGACATTAGCTTATACTTCCCAAAGTTGATTATGGTTGGCCCTTTGCTGGATGAAGATACTGAAGTTTTTTACTTCAATCTTCCAAATCTCTTCCTCTTCCATAAAACCAGTTTTTGCAGGAGGTAATTGCAACAGTATGTGATGTGATGACCCATTAGCTTGAAAATGTATAGGGAAAAAGAATACGAATAGAAATGGAAGAGAGAGAGAGTGTGCGAGATAAGAAAACCACCCCGAAATGATGATGAAATGGAACAAAGCAGAGGCGGTTGAATAGAAGTCGATCACGCGATCAAACAAAAAACATATGAAAATGCTACAATCCTTCTGGAGCGGATCGTGTGATACCCTATCCTTTTCCTAAACACATAGCTCCTTCTTCCACCAATATACCTACTTGCTTAAGCAACTTTTTTCAAATATCTTATAAAATTACTACAAATTTTCTTAATAAGTGGGCGTGGTAGTAGACGGATTGTCAACATATACTGAAACTTCTTCCTAAAAAGTGCTATTATTTTTATTAAACTAATTGATAAAAAAAAAACCAAAACGTGGGCGTGGCCGTACACTTTGTATAGAAGATATTTCGGGTAAAAGAATATCTACATATTTTCTTGTAAGTTTTATCGAGTTTCATGTAAAATTACTGAAAAAAGTGCATTTTTCGGCAGTGGACTGATTTGGAAAATGTTTACACTTTTTCTGTCCCGATGTCCAAAGACTTCGTTTACAATATTTAATTGTCCTAGCTCAAAATTTAAGACCGACAGGCGAACATGGCTCAATCGAATCGGCTATTGATACTGATCATTTATATTTATATGTATATACTTTATTGAGTCTATCTGCAATATATCTCTGTGTTACAAACTATGTGTCAAATTGAGTATACCAATAGGATAGGGTATAATGATTAATGTTTCTACAATATTTAGTTATTTATTTCTCAGGATGTAGGAAAAGGAAACATATGAATCAGAAGTTTTTGGACCAGAAGTCGAGATCATCACAATACTTCAATAGATCTTTACATTGCCTTTGTCGATCTGGAGAACATTTTCGACATAGTTAGGAGACATATCTTATGAAAAAAGTTTCAGAGACGTCTGTTATAATGATAACGAAAGAAAAGATTACCCATGGCTTTTAAAGTCATAGTATGAGCTTACTAAAGCAATTGCCAAGGTTCGTTGGCATTTCAATGTCGTGCGAGACTCCTATTTTTTCGATAGACGATTGCGACCTTTCAGCTTTACCCACATAACATCACTACGTTTGATACATTTTCGATCTTACAGTACCACGTTATCATTACACCCTTGTAATTTTGTACTCTTTTACCCGAACAATCACCAAAGATTAATCAAACAAAAATCAATTTAGCTTGTTACTTAACTTTATTTATATGAAATTATATTTCATTCAAAAACATACAATTATCATTCGAAGCCGAAAGAATAATATTTTCCTTCGGGTGGAAGGCAACGTCATTAATGGCCATTTTGTGACCTGTAAACTTCTGAAGTACTGCACCGTTGCTAGCATCCAGAATGGACACATCCCGATCGGCCGTTCCAGCTGATATCTAAAAAATAGAAAAAGAAGACACAATTTTAATAAAAGTCAGCCAAAAATATATTTTTCTTTAACTTACCATTGATCCATCGCTTGACCATTTGCAACGTAATAGATTGTACACGCTCATCTGGTTTGAACGGAAGCAATGCTTTCCCCTTTCCGATGGTTGAACAAACGATCGAATGTCCCAGATTCGAAGACTATGGTCAACAGAATGTGAGAGCAAATATTTTGCACAAGGTGACAACGAGACACAAGTAACTGAGTCCGTATGGCCCTTAAGTGTGTACAAAATATCCTTTCGACGAAGATCCCAAATTTCTATATCATTATCAAGACTACTGCAGAAAACGTAGTCCGCGAATTCACTGAAGCATACCGAAGTAATGCTAGTGCCAGTTTCCAGCGTTAAGGCACAAGTCGTCTGACGAGCATCCCACAGTTTCATCGTTCCGTCATTGGATCCTGAGCAAATAAGAGGACATCCAACTTTATTTTTGTCGATGCAGTTTACAGAACCTCTATGTCCTTCGAGTGTGGTTTTCTTTTTGCCCATGAATGCATCCCAAATTATTAGTGACTCATCAGTCGAACAGGTTGTTTGCATCACTGGACCTGTGTGTCCTTCCAACACTGTGCTGTGAGGGAATGTGGCGTAAATATCGGAAAGATCTGAAAATAAAGACTTATTATCGACTGATTTTATATAAATTTTGGTGTTATGAACTTACGAACTTCTCCCATGCGATTCGATGAAGTAAAGTACATTCCCGTATGATGAAAATCATAAGAGAGAATCTCACTTTTGTGATTCTGGATGCGCACTGTCGGCACCCGTAGAGAAGTTCTTGAAGGTCTTTCGCTTGAATAGAAATTTTTCCGATTGTTAGGTATCATCCTTTTAGTTTCCAATACTCCTTGAGATGGCATCGTTAGATTTTGTATGTTTTTGTATATTTGAATTTTTAACTTTTTTTTAACTCTTGAACGAACTGAGCGTGTCAAGTGCTGCGGTTCAACTTGTGGAAGATGCATCTTCAGCCGGTTTTTATATGCAAAATATTAGAATCTGAAAACTGTTGTCTCTACCTGCTCCTAATTACTTGTACTTTCCCCTAATCATAAAACATATGAATCGATAGTTTTTCAGAGATTTATTCAAAAAGAGGTAATTTAATTCCTAAACCATAAGAGTATTGAACGCCGTGCTTTACTAAAGGATAAAAAATATTACATGCAATTAAGTCACTTACTTTTCGTAGAAGTAGATCATAAAATATTAGCAGAGCTCGTCTGCCAAAATCGTTCTCGCTGTGTGAATCAGGTTCGAAAAAAGAATGTTTTAAAAGAAATCGATACAGATTGAGGAGTATAATTAAAAATTATATAAAAATTTTAAAAAAATTATTTTAATTTGCTTCGCAAAAGATCTTATAAAATTTTTGTTGGAAATTGGTTGAAATATATAAAATCATATTCTTTATTATGCCAAAAAGAAAAATTACCGTTATTCAGTTAAGAAACAGAACATGAGTCTACATAAAGTTAAACTCAGAATCAGTTTCTTAACTCATATTTGGTCTTTATATCTGCATAGTTTCACTCAATTTTATATCTATCTTTGTCTTATGAACTTTTAGCTTGCTCTCTATTTTTTATTTACACATCGTCGACTGAGAATTTATAGTCTGTCCAACATAAATTGTCAGTACACGTCTTATGGGAGAGATCAGTAGCGTGTCATATTTTTGCACCATACTAAATTGAGAGGAACCCCGCATAAAATGTGTATACCCGCCTGTGAATATCCATTTGGTGGGCGCTGATTGGCTGCTGCATTTCAACCCCTATTTATTTTCATGTGCATTCAGAGTTACCAGTGTCCGTTTTGTAACTCGTTCAGTTTTTTTACCTTGGGTTTCTATTAAGGAGCTTTTGGTTTTAGGGCTTTGAAACAAGTTCTTTTTAGTGTTCCGGACCTTAAAAGGTAAGACGGAACACTTATGGGTTTGATACGGTGTCTGTCTGTCCGTCTGTCCGTCTGTCCGTCTGTCCGTCAGTCTGTCACAGCCCTGTAACTTTTGAACCGTTAGACATAGAGAGCTGAAACTTTCGCTAGGTATACATTATGTGGAAGCCTGCACAAGATGGCGGCAATGAATTTCATTTTGGGAGCCCTTTTTCGGGCACCTTGTATGAAGGGCAAAAAAAAAATTATTTTGTTCTCCATTATGTGGTATATCAAATTAAAGAGAATTTTGCAAGGGCTCCATATATGTAAGAAATATTTTTTTCTGACAAAATTTGTTGAACAAAAAAGCTCGCCAAACATTTGAAAAATGTTGTCCCCCCCCTCCTAGCGGCCAGACCATAAATGCTAAAAATATGAAAAAAATTGGAGATACGTGGAATTTTGTGTCGATTGTGAAATAAGTACGAAAATTTCTGTATCTTATATATTTTCTGCGAAAAATTTAAAAAATGGGGTATCTAGTTACCCCACTGTATCTCCCCCAGTTTTCATGTTTCCTAAATAATTTTTACAGTAGATCATTATTGATACTAGGATTGGCTCAAATTTCAAGTTTCATCCAAATCCGCCAAGTTGATCCCGAGATTTTAGAAGAGCGGATGGCCTTCCCTATATTCTCATCTCTTCTCTTGCTGCTACCTCATTTGATTTCTATTTTTCAAAAACTAAGTCATTTGCACGAATGGATCGTATATATTAGCTCTATGCTGCTATTGAAAGCTAAATAAGTTTTATTTTTAAAACTTGAAATGCTGTACTCCTTCGCATGTCAAGTATCGCCAGTGTTTTGCTTTACTTAAACCATTAAGTTAGCAAAGTACCGTTATATGCATTTTTATCCAAAAGGTTGGTACGCCTAAACTAACTGAAATATGAAATTTTATCAAAATCGTTGAAACCATTTTCGAGAAACCCCGGTGTTTGTGAAAATGGCGCTACGTGTAGTAATTACACAATTAGGGCTAGAACAAAAATTTCAATGTCCCCTTTAGTGGCCATACAATAGCTCCCTAACATGAAGTTTGAAATAAATTGATTCACTCGTCATACAGACAGACAAACAGAATCCGCAGACACACTATAACGAGCTTTTTTAACAACGTAATTTCAGAATTGACTAATATCTCCAGTTCCAATTCTTGCACGAATTCAATACATGTTTTATATCGAAAGTGCAGGTTAAAATGGAATGGAATCTCAGCACAGTATTACTAGCACATACCTACGTATTAGGCATTACATCGTTCATATCAAAACCAGTATTAGGTGTGCCTATGCAGGATATGAATTAATTGCCTTCTATTTAATGACAATATAAAATGTCCAGAACACTACTGCACGAGGCCCTCCTCGCACTTGCCCAATTTTTTGATAAGTGTTACCATCATGTTTTGATCTGATATATTATTTCTTTTAATGTGTTGAAAATACGTTAAAATGCAGTTACAAAATTGTAAGATGTTTTCTATTCTAAAATGTTTTACTGTTTTGCACTTTGTAGGTACGCATACATTTTTTTCTCTTTTTGGGTTCAATTTTCAGTACGTTGAAAAATACCTACATAAAATACGCCATTGGTAAAATAGGACGTTTATTTTGTACTTGCAAGCAATGCAGTGAGTGAATAATTTAAATTTCTTCAGCATTGTTCTACATAATTTGTTTCCATTATAGGAAAATTAATTGACAATTTTTGCATTTCAATGGATAAAAAATTGGACCTTTGCCGATTCGCCTCTCATGAATCAGAAAAAAAAAAATTTGATAATGCCGCCAGTGGATATACATAAACTCGGCCAAAAATATTTTTGACAAACATTGTTAGAATATTTTAAGCAATAAAATATTACAGAAGCAGGCCAATTTGGTCATCTTATATCCTTGCGCTCATCTGTAGATAACTTTTATGGCTTTATTGCAGGAAGTGATTTATAATTGTCGAGATTTTTCAAGACTGGGTTTTTTTGTATTTTATCCTACTTCCATGTATGACTTAAGAATTAATTGCTTTATTATAGGATGTATTTAGTTCCGTTCTCGTATAAAAACATAATACAGGGAGGATAGGACAACGCATTATATCATTCACGAAAGAAAAACAGAGCTCCATCAACTGCAACAAAAAAAGATGACATTAAAATTTGGCTCCGGTCAAACAATATTTCTTTCGAGGATGATATGGTCAAAGCTGAGTTGTTGAGCATCGTAAAGCGTTATAAAACCCACTACGAAAATTACGTCATCGATGATATTGCCCAAGCTGCTGGGCATAAAGTGCTTCGCTTGCCTCCTTATCACTGCGAGCTCAACCCAATAGAATTGGTTTGGGCTCAAGTGAAAGGATTCGTGGCAAGCCACAACAAGTCCTTTAAAATGGCAGAACTAAAAACCTTATTCTTAACTGCAATCAGCAACGTTGATGCTGAGAAATGGCATCGGTGTGTCCAACACGTCCAGGAACATTTTTCCCAAAATGTGGGAAATGGACGTTTTTTCGGAAGGCGCTGCAGAGAGTCTGATAATTAATCTAGATGAAGAGAGCAGCAGCAGCATAAACTTTTCATACGGATAAGATATTTTGCATTTTTTTCTTTATTTTCAGAGTTATTTAATAAATGAATTTTTTATTTTTTTTTTTTATATTTTTATTTAATAGACGTAGTTATATTTATTTTTGTTATAGTTCTTTACTTCATTTTATACTATATTAATCTTAATGAATTTTTTTTTATTTTTTGTTTGTTTTTTATTTAAAAGGGATTAGGCCTACTGGGGATACCCTTCAAAAACGCGCCTTTTATCTTGCCTCTTGGTAGTGTGGAAAAAGATAAATTTGTTTTATATTTGATTAATAAAACAAATTAAATGAAAATTTCAATCTAAAAAACAGGACGGTAACCCTACATAATATTCTTTCACATTTTTCCTGGTTTGAAATGATACTCCGGCAACCCTGTAAGAGCTTTTGTTAGAGTAGCACCTTACGGAAAACAAACGAGTGCGAATAACAGACAAACATCCCTATCTTCCCTGTGGACAGACTATCGTTGTCGTATGTCAAATTTTAGCGTTTTCTGATTTAAATGCATTATTATATTTTTCGAGGAGATCTTTCTATTGGTGCCATCAGTTTCTACCTAGCGTTAATAGTTTCCAAGATATACCGTGTTATTTTGTCGTATGTGGGCTTAAGGTGACGGTTTTAGTGTTTATTTGTCGTACGTAACGAGTTTTTTTACATACGACAAATTTTCATACAAAAACTGTATTTTTTCGAGTAAGAATTTAAGTGTCGTATGTAACATAAACATACTGCATACGACAATTAAACACTTAAATTTGCGTGATTGAATGTCGTATGCGTATAGATAGTGCTGTGTGAATTTAAAAAAAAGCATCATTTTTAGTGACACTTTCATAGTGTTGAAATCGTTATTTTTGAGGTAAGTTAAAAAAAAAATTTAATATAATATTTACAGTATAATATGTAGTTTCAAAGTTGTTTTAAATTGTGCAGTAGATTATCTGAGCCAATAATAAATATTTGGTATGATATACAGGAAGGATTAATTTCACATACGTGGCGCTATAGGAAAAACATCTATGTGTATCAAGACATCCCCATATATGTATATATAACGGTTACTAAGCATAACGCATTGTTTCAATTAATAAGGCGCAATGAATAGTTCTCGTGCATCACCACCAACTTTTTTTGTCACAGGAATTATTGGGATATGACTATTTCACAAGGATAGGAATTTAAGTTTCTTGCAGCATTTTTTTAATTATGTTTACAGCATAAAGGATGGAATTTAAGAGTTTTTATCGGATGACGAAACTGTTGACCCATTATATCACCCAACTGGGATTTGAACATTTTATACCGATTTTAGTAATAATTTAACGTCTTCTGTGGTATCGGTGCCATCTATTCAATAAACACATGAACGTGAATTAGCGTCTTGTTGCAGTTCTTGTAATAATATTGTTTATTAAATGGTTTATGTATTTTCTAATTATCACAGTATTTTTTTTATTATTTAGATGCGAATAAAATAGGTACACCAACTAGAAATAAACTTCGTATGCCAGAATTGTGGATATAAAACGTAAGAAAACGATTACGAGAAAGTAGCCAGTCGTGCATAAACGCTAAGGGTAAGAAGATGACTACCAGCAAAGTTGGTGCTGCGTGCTGTAGTGCTAAGATTGATTTAGCAGCTCCTTTAGTGAATGCTGCAGTGAAACCTTTGTTTAAAGAAAAACAGGCTGATTTAAGAAGCATGATTAATTATTTGCCAATGCAGGGTCAAAACTTTCTTAAAACTATACTTGATAAATATATAAAATGTAAAAAAAAACGATTTTAATTAATACTAAAATAATATTTGTATCTTCTTATGTACCTAAATTGTTATCTTAATTGAAAGTGACTGATTTTTTTATTTTTATTATACTAGCCTATGTTGCAAACATTTTGTACAAATAATATTTGTATCTTTTTATGTGAATTTTCCATATTTCAATTAATATAACTGATTTTATATTTTTTATTATACGCACAATAAATACGTATATTTTTTTTGGTTTTTTAAATTGTCTAATTTATTTATGTACTACTTGTACTTTGGAATAAATGCGTTATACTTTTGTTTGTTTTTTACTAATATATTTTGTTTATTTATGTGAATGTTATGTATGCATACAATATTTCTTGAGAACAAGTCTAATCTTCGTACTTACAAACAACAAAATTAACCTACGAATGAGTAGTATTTTGTCGCATGCAATAGTTTTTGTCGTATGTAAGTATTTAAAAATTCGAAAGTGCTTACATACGACAAAATGATTCTACATAGTTTTTTTTAAAGCTCAGTAACTTCTTATCTTCTTCAGATAAAGCATAATGTAAATAAAAAAGTAATTAGGTGAAATAATTCGAATATCCTCTGAACATTTCATAAAAATTGGTCCGCTAGGAAAAAAGATATTGTAAGTCAAACTTCAAATTCAATTTGCCAACAATTGGTACTTTTCACATACGACAACTAAATTCTCAGTCGACGACATAATATGTAGATACAAGAAAAATGAAAATGAAAATGACAGAATTCATTTTTCCGACCTCCCCATAATAGTAATATCAAAATGCATCGAAACCTCAACGTATACTTCCCCTAAAATACAGGTGAAGGTAATACATGCATAGCTTCATAATTCAGTTGATCTAAGGCAGTCTTGCCAGATTTATCCCATACATATGAAACGATAATATCACCGATATTAGTCGATAGTCGAATTCTGAAGGGAAATTCCCAAATTCTGTGTGTTTTTGCAAAGTCGTTTTATAATGCATTGCTTTAGTGGGCACTGTGTTTGTATGTATATACAATAATACGTAGAAAATCGTTATTTTGCTATTTGCGAATAAGAATTGTCACATTTTTTATCAGTAGGAGTTTGAACACGCGTTTATATGTCTAAAAGTTTACCTTTAAAACATTATCTTGATGAAAAATGTAAGCTTATAAAAGAAGTGGTGGATGGGTCGGAAAGAAAGATATTTTATTTTACTTAATAACTCGAAGTCTTGATAAGTCGAACTTTTTTGGTGGCAAGTGATGGTTCCAGTTATCGAAGTTCAACTGTACTTATTTCTAAACCGAAGATGCATAACATTTTACATCCATTCCAATAATTTTTTTAATGTTAACTTTACTCTACGGCTGCCCATCTACAAATGGTCACACTAACACAATCAAACCACATTTTATTTTACTCGTACCAGACCAGCCATCAACCAAATTGGTTTGTCAACTTTGTTGAAGTTGTGCACAGATGATCAAAATTTACTGAGACCGTACCATGTACGCGTACCATGTTTTAGTGCTGTGGTTCCCTACATAATCAACATTTTGCTGCATATGCAAGCAGATGTAAGCCCACGAATACACACAATCATAAGCCCAGCATCGATTGGTTCAGTTTTCGGGCACTTTGGGAAACATTACCGAACATTAGAGGGAGCGCTCTCTCTCAGCCGCTAGAAATTACCCACCCCATGTGTTTACACAATGATTTCTCTCATATTTGTTTATATGTTATATTTGGAAATGTTCGAATGATTACTGCTTTTATTCTCGTTTTATTATACTTCTGTTACTATCCATTTTTTACGAAAAATAAAAACTAAACACCAACAACAACAACAGAGAACAAAATTGTTGATTGTGTTGACGGAACATAAGGAAGCATTTCAGTCAGTTATGACATTAGCTTATACTTCCCAAAGTTGATTATGGTTGGCCCTTTGCTGGATGAAGATACTGAAGTTTTTTACTTCAAACTTCCAAATCTCTTCCTCTTCCATAAAACCAGTTTTTGCAGGAGGTAATTGCAACAGTGTGTGATGTGATGACCCATTAGCTTGAAAATGCATAGGGAAAAAGAATACGAATAGAAATGGAAGAGAGAGAGTGTGCGAGATGAGAAAACCACCCCGAAATGATGATGAAATGGAACAAAGCAGAGGCGGTTGAATAAAAGTCGATCACGCGATCAAACAAAAAATTCTACAATATTTCGTTATTTATTCCTTAGGATGTAGGAAAAGGAAACATATGAATCAGAAGTTTTTGGACCAGAAGTCGAGATCATCACAATACTTCAATAGATCTTTACATTGCCTTTGTCGATCTGGAGAACATTTTCGACATAGTTAGGAGACATATCTTATGAAAAAAGTTTCAGAGACGTCTGTTATAATGATAACGAAAGAAAAGATTACCCATGGCTTTTAAAGTAATAGTATGAGCTTACTAAAGCAATTGCCAAGGTTCGTTGGCATTTCAATGTCGTGCGAGACTCCTATTTTTTCGATAGACGATTGCGACCTTTCAGCTTTACCCACATAACATCACTACGTTTGATACATTTTCGATCTTACAGTACCACGTTATCATTACACCCTTGTAATTTTGTACTCTTTTACCCGAACAATCACCAAAGATTAATCAAACAAAAATCAATTTAGTTTGTTACTTAACTTTATTTATATGAAATTATATTTCATTCAAAAACATAGAATTATCATTCGAAGCCGAAAGAATAATATTTTCCTTCGGGTGGAAGGCAACGTCATTAATGGCCATTTTGTGACCTGTAAACTTCTGAAGTACTGCACCGTTGCTAGCATCCAGAATGGACACATCCCGATCGGCCGTTCCAGCTGATATCTAAAAAGTAGAAAAAGAAGACACAATTTTAATAAAAGTCAGCCAAAAATATATTTTTCTTTAACTTACCATTGATCCATCGCTTGACCATTTGCAACGTAATAGATTGTACACGCTCATCTGGTTTGAACGGAAGCAATGCTTTCCCCTTTCCGATGGTTGAACAAACGGGCGAATGTCCCAGATTCGAAGACTATGGTCAACAGAATGTGAGAGCAAATATTTTGCACAAGGTGACAACGAGACACAAGTAACTGAGTCCGTATGGCCCTTAAGTGTGTACAAAATATCCTTTCGACGAAGATCCCAAATTTCTATAACATTATCAAGACTACTGCAGAAAACGTAGTCCGCGAATTCACTGAAGCATACCGAAGTAATGCTAGTGCCAGTTTCCAGCGTTAAGGCACAAGTCGTCTGACGAGCATCCCACAGTTTCATCGTTCCGTCATTGGATCCTGAGCAAATAAGAGGACATCCAACTTTATTTTTGTCGATGCAGTTTACAGAACCTCTATGTTCTTCGAGTGTGGTTTTCTTTTTGCCCATGAATGCATCCCAAATTATTAGTGACTCATCTGTCGAACAGGAATATATATCCAGACCGTCCCTCGAGAAAGTTGTTTGCATCACTGGACCTGTGTGTCCTTCCAACACTATGCTGTGAGGGAATGTGCCGTAAATATCGGAGAGATCTG
Organism: Chalcosyrphus nemorum; assembly: GCA_949716465.1. Lineage (NCBI taxonomy): Eukaryota > Metazoa > Arthropoda > Insecta > Diptera > Syrphidae > Chalcosyrphus > Chalcosyrphus nemorum. Next base: position 42,067,926 of record OX454334.1, read on the forward strand.
AAAATAAAGACTTATTATCGACTGATTTTATATGAATTTTGGTGTTATGAACTTACGAACTTCTCCCATGCGATTCGATGAAGTAAAGTACATTCCCGTATGATGAAAATCACAAGAGAGAATCTCACTTTTGTGATTCTGGATGCGCACTGTCGGCACCCGTAGAGAAGTTCTTGAAGGTCTTTCGCTTGAATAGAAATTTTTCCGATTGTTAGGTATCATCCTTTTAGTTTCCAATACTCCTTGAGATGGCATCGTTAGATTTTGTAGGTTTTTGTATATTTGAATTTTTAACTTTTTTTTAACTCTTGAACGAACTGAGCGTGTCAAGTGCTGCGGTTCAACTTGTGGAAGATGCATCTTCAGCCGGTTTTTATATGCAAAATATTAGAATCTGAAAACTGTTGTCTCTACCTGCTCCTAATTACTTGTACTTTCCCCTAATCATAAAACATATGAATCGATAGTTTTTCAGAGATTTATTCAAAAAGAGGTAATTTAATTCCTAAACCATAAGAGTATTGAACGCCGTGCGTTACTAAAGGATAAAAAATATTACATGCAATTAAGTCACTTACTTTTCGTAGTAGTAGATCATAAAATATTAGCAGAGCTCGTCTGCCAAAGTCGTTCTCGCTGTGTGAATCAGGTTCGAAAAAAGAATGTTTTAAAAGAAATCGATACAGATTGAGGAATATAATTAAAAAGAATATACAAATTGTAAAAAAATTATTTTAATTTGCTTGGTAAAAGATCTTATAAAATTTTTGTTGGAAATTGATTGAAATATGTATATAAAATCATATTCTTTATTATGCCAAAAAGAAAAATTACCGTTATTCAGTTAAGAAACAGAACACGAGTCTACATAAAGTTAAACTCAGAATCAGTTTCTTAACTCATATTTGGTCTTTATATCTGCATAGTTTCACTCAATTTTATATCTATCTTTGTCTTATGGACTTTTAGCTTGCTCTCTATTTTTTATTTACACATAATATGTAGATACAAGAAAAATGAAAATGAAAATGACAGAATTCATTTTTCCGACCTCCCCATAATAGTAATATCAAAATGCATCGAAACCACAACGTCGAATTTTTTTACGTATGCAATACTTCCCCTAAAATACAGGTGAAGCTAATACATGCATAGCTTCATAATTCAGTTGATCTAAGGCAGTCTTGCCAGATTTATCCCATACATATGAAACGATAATATCACCGATATTAGTCGATAGTCGAATTCTGAAGGGAAATTCCCAAATTCTGTGTGTTTTTGCAAAGTCGTTTTATAATGCATTGCTTTAGTGGGCACTGTGTTTGTATGTATGGATATACAAAAATACGTAGAAAATCGTTATTTTGCTATTTGCGAATAAGAATTGTCACATTTTTTATCAGTAGGAGTTTGAACACGCGTTTATATGTCTAAAAGTTTACCTTTAAGACATTATCTTGATGAAAAATGTAAGCTTATAAAAGAGGTGGTGGATGGGTCGGAAAGAAAGATTTTTTATTTTACTTAATAACTCGAAGTCTTGATAAGTCGAACTTTTTTGGTGGCAAGTGATGGTTCCAGTTATCGAAGTTCAACTGTACTTATTTCTAAACCGAAGATGCATAACATTTTACATCCATTCCAATAATATTTTTAATGTTAACTTTACTCTACGTCTGCCCATCTACAAATGGTCACACTAACACAATCAAACCACATTTTATTTTACTCGTACCAGACCAGCCATCAACCAAATTGGTTTGTCAACTTTGTTGAAGTTGTGCACAGATGATCAAAATTTACTGAGACCGTACCATGTACGCGTACCATGTTTTAGTGCTGTGGTTCCCTACATAATCAACATTTTGCTGCATATGCAAGCAGATGTAAGCCCACGAATACACACAATCATAAGCCCAGCATCGATTGGTTCAGTTTTCGGGCACTTTGGGAAACATTACCGAACATTAGAGGGAGCGCTCTCTCTCAGCCGCTAGAAATTACCCACCCCATGTGTTTACACAATGATTTCTCTCATATTTGTTTATATGTTATATTTGGAAATGTTCGAATGATTACTGCTTTTATTCTCGTTTTATTATACTTCTGTTACTATCCATTTTTTACGAAAAATAAAAACTAAACACCAACAACAACAACAGAGAACAAAATTGTTGATTGTGTTGACGGAACATAAGGAAGCATTTCAGTCAGTTATGACATTAGCTTATACTTCCCAAAGTTGATTATGGTTGGCCCTTTGCTGGATGAAGATACTGAAGTTTTTTACTTCAAACTTCCAAATCTCTTCCTCTTCCATAAAACCAGTTTTTGCAGGAGGTAATTGCAACAGTGTGTGATGTGATGACCCATTAGCTTGAAAATGCATAGGGAAAAAGAATACGAATAGAAATGGAAGAGAGAGAGTGTGCGAGATGAGAAAACCACCCCGAAATGATGATGAAATGGAACAAAGCAGAGGCGGTTGAATAAAAGTCGATCACGCGATCAAACAAAAAATTCTACAATATTTAGTTATTTATTCCTTAGGATGTAGGAAAAGGAAACATATGAATCAGAAGTTTTTGGACCAGAAGTCGAGATCATCACAATACTTCAATAGATCTTTACATTGCCTTTGTCGATCTGGATAAGATTTTCGACATAGTTAGGAGACATATCTTTTGAAAAAAGTTTCAGAGACGTCTGTTATAATGATAACGAAAGAAAAGATTACCCATGGCTTTTAAAGTAATAGTATGAGCTTACTAAAGCAATTGCCAAGGTTCGTTGGCATTTCAATGTCGTGCGAGACTCCTATTTTTTCGATAGACGATTGCGACCTTTCAACTTTACCCACATAACATCACTACGTTTGATACATTTTCGATTTTACAGTACCACGTTATCATTACACCCTTGTAATTTTGTACTCTTTTACCCAAACAATCACCAAAGATTAATCAAACAAAAATCAATTTAGTTTGTTACTTAACTTTATTTATATGAAATTATATTTCATTCAAAAACATACAATTATCATTCGAAGCCGAAAGAATAATATTTTCCTTCGGGTGGAAGGCAACGTCATTAATGGCCATTTTGTGACCTGTAAACTTCTGAAGTACTGCACCGTTGCTAGCATCCAGAATGGACACATCCCGATCGGCCGTTCCAGCTGATATCTAAAAAATAGAAAAAGAAGACACAATTTTAATAAAAGTCACCCAAAAATATATTTTTCTTTAACTTACCATTGATCCATCGCTTGACCATTTGCAACGTAATAGATTGTACACGCTCATCTGGTTTGAACGGAAGCAATGCTTTCCCCTTTCCGATGGTTGAACAAACGATCGAATGTCCCAGATTCGAAGACTATGGTCAACAGAATGTGAGAGCAAATATTTTGCACAAGGTGACAACGAGACACAAGTAACTGAGTCCGTATGGCCCTTAAGTGTGTACAAAATATCCTTTCGACGAAGATCCCAAATTTCTAATTCATTATCAAGACTACTGCAGAAAACGTAGTCCGCGAATTCACTGAAGCATACCGAAGTAATGCTAGTGCCAGTTTCCAGCGTTAAGGCACAAGTCGTCTGACGAGCATCCCACAGTTTCATCGTTCCGTCATTGGATCCTGAGCAAATAAGAGGACATCCAACTTTATTTTTGTCGATGCAGTTTACAGAACCTCTATGTCCTTCGAGTGTGGTTTTCTTTTTGCCCATGAATGCATCCCAAATTATTAGTGACTCATCTGTCGAACAGGAATATATATCGAGACCGTCCCTCGAGAAAGTTGTTTGCATCACTGGACCTGTGTGTCCTTCCAACACTGTGCTGTGAGGGAATGTGCCGTAAATATCGGAGAGATCTGAAAATAAAGACTTATTATCGACTGATTTTATATGAATTTTGGTGTTATGAACTTACGAACTTCTCCCATGCGATTCGATGAAGTAAAGTACATTCCGGTATGATGAAAATCACAAGAGAGAATCTCACTTTTGTGATTCTGGATGCGCACTGTCGGCACCCGTAGAGAAGTTTCTGAAGGTCTTTCGCTTGAATAGAAATTTTTCCGATTGTTAGGTATCATCCTTTTAGTTTCCAATACTCCTTGAGATGGCATCGTTAGATTTTGTATGTTTTTGTATATTTGAGTTTTTAACTTTTTTTTAACTCTTGAACGAACTGAGCGTGTCAAGTGCTGCGGTTCAACTTGTGGAAGATGCATCTTCAGCCGGTTTTTATATGCAAAATATTAGAATCTGAAAACTGTTGTCTCTACCTGCTCCTAATTACTTGTACTTTCCCCTAATCATAAAACATATGAATCGATAGTTTTTCAGAGTTTTTTAGAATAAGGCAAAAAAGGGGCACATTTTATTATTCAAAAGGAGATAATTTAATTTCTAAACCATAAGAGTATTGAACGCCGTGCTTTACTAAAGGATAAAAAATGTTACATGCAATTAAGTCACTTACTTTTCGTAGAAGTGGATCATAAAATATTAGCAGAGCTCGTCTGCCAAAGTCGTTCTCGCTGTGTGAATCAGGTTCGAAAAAAGAATGTTTTAAAAGAAATCGATACAGATTGAGGAATATAATTAAAAATAATATACAAATTTTAAAAAAAATATTTTAATTTGCTTCGCAAAAGATCTTATAAAATTTCTGTTGGAAATTGGTTGAAATATATAAAATCATATTCTTTATTATGCCAAAAAGAAAAATTACCGTTATTCAGTTAAGAAACAGAACATGAGTCTACATAAAGTTACAACTCAGAATCAGTTTCTTAACTCATATTTGGTCTTCATATCTGCATAGTTTCACTCAATTTTATATCTATCTTTGTCTTATGGACTTTTAGCTTGCTTTCTATTTTTTATTTACACATAATATGTAGATACAAGAAAAATGAAAATGAAAATGACAAAATTCATTTTTCCGACCTCCCCATAATAGTAATATCAAAATGCATCGAAACCTCAACGTCGAATTTTTTTACGTATGCAATACTTCCCCTAAAATACAGGTGAAGGTAATACATGCATAGCTTCATAATTCAGTTGATCTAAGGCAGTCTTGCCAGATTTATCCCATACATATGAAACGATAATATCACCGATATTAGTCGATAGTCGAATTCTGAAGGGAAATTCCCAAATTCTGTGTGTTTTTGCAAAGTCGTTTTATAATGCATTGCTTTAGTGGGCACTGTGTTTGTATGTATGTATATACAATAATACGTAGAAAATCGTTATTTTGCTATTTGCGAATAAGAATTGTCACATTTTTTATCAGTAGGAGTTTGAACACGCGTTTATATGTCTAAAAGTTTACCTTTAAGACATTATCTTGATGAAAAATGTAAGCTTATAAAAGAGGTGGTGGATGGGTCGGAAAGAAAGATTTTTTATTTTACTTAATAACTCGAAGTCTTGATAAGTCGAACTTTTTTGGTGGCAAGTGATGGTTCCAGTTATCGAAGTTCAACTGTACTTATTTCTAAACCGAAGATGCATAACATTTTACATCCATTCCAATAATTTTTTTAATGTTATATTCACTCTACGGCTGCCCATCTACAAATGGTCACACTAACACAATCAAACCACATTTTATTTTACTCGTACCAGACCAGCCATCAACCAAATTGGTTTGTCAACTTTGTTGAAGTTGTGCACAGATGATCAAAATTTACTGAGACCGTACCATGTACGCGTACCATGTTTTAGTGCTGTGGTTCCCTACATAATCAACATTTTGCTGCATATGCAAGCAGATGTAAACCCACGAATACACACAATCATAAGCCCAGCATCGATTGGTTCAGTTTTCGGGCACTTTGGGAAACATTACCGAACATTAGAGGGAGCGCTCTCTCTCAGCCGCTAGAAATTACCCACCCCATGTGTTTACACAATGATTTCTATCACATTTGTTTATATCTTATATTTGGAAATGTTCGAATGATTACTGCTTTTATTCTCGTTTTATTATATTTCTGCTACTATCCATTTTTTACGAAAAATAAAAACTAAACACCAACAACAACAGAGAACAAAATTGTTGATTGTGTTGACGGAACATAAGGAAACATTTCAATCAGTTATGACATTAGCTTATACTTCCCAAAGTTGATTATGGTTGGCCCTTTACTGGATGAAGATACTGAAGTTTTTTACTTCAAACTTCCAAATCTCTTCCTCTTCCATAAAACCAGTTTTTGCAGGAGGTAATTGCAACAGTGTGTGATGTGATGACCCATTAGCTTGAAAATGCATAGGGAAAAAGAATACGAATAGAAATGGAAGAGAGAGAGTGTGCGAGATGAGAAAACCACCCCGAAATGATGATGAAATGGAACAAAGCAGAGGCGGTTGAATAAAAGTCGATCACGCGATCAAACAAAAAATTCTACAATATTTAGTTATTTATTCCTTAGGATGTAGGAAAAGGAAACATATGAATCAGAAGTTTTTGGACCAGAAGTCGAAATCATCACAATACTTCAATAGATCTTTACATTGCCTTTGTCGATCTGGATAAGATTTTCGACATAGTTAGGAGACATATCTTTTGAAAAAAGTTTCAGAGACGTCTGTTATAATGATAACGAAAGAAAAGATTACCCATGGCTTTTAAAGTAATAGTATGAGCTTACTAAAGCAATTGCCAAGGTTCGTTGGCATTTCAATGTCGTGCGAGACTCCTATTTTTTCGATAGACGATTGCGACCTTTCAACTTTACCCACATAACATCACTACGTTTGATACATTTTCGATTTTACAGTACCACGTTATCATTACACCCTTGTAATTTTGTACTCTTTTACCCGAACAATCACCAAAGATTAATCAAACAAAAATCAATTTAGCTTGTTACTTAACTTTATTTATATGAAATTATATTTCATTCAAAAACATAGAATTATCATTCGAAGCCGAAAGAATAATATTTTCCTTCGGGTGGAAGGCAACGTCATTAATGGCCATTTTGTGACCTGTAAACTTCTGAAGTACTGCACCGTTCCTAGCATCTAGAATGGACACATCCAAAAAATAGAAAAAGAAGACACAATTTTAATAAAAGTCAGCCAAAAATATATTTATCTTTAACCTACCATTGATCCATCGCTTGACCATTTGCAACGTAATAGATTGTACACGCTCATCTGGTTTGAACGGAAGCAATGCTTTCCCCTTTCCGTTGGTTGAACAAACGATCGAATGACCCAGATTCGAAGACTATGGTCAACAGAATGTGAGAGCAAATATTTTGCACAAGGTGACAACGAGACACAAGTAACTGAGTCCGTATGGCCCTTAAGTGTGTACAAAATATCCTTTCATACATGCCAAATGTATACCACGCACAACATGTACAGTTGTGAGAAGCTAGGTCTTGGCCCTCTATGGGCTGCTTACGGCCTAATATTTATTTTTATTTTATTTTTTTTGTTTATATCTTATATTTGGGAATGTTCGAATGATTACTGCTTTTATTCTCGTTTTATTATACTTCTGTTACTATCCATTTTTTACGAAAAATAAAAACTAAACACCAACAACAACAACAGAGAACAAAATTGTTGATTGTGTTGACGGAACATAAGGAAGCATTTCAGTCAGTTATGACATTAGCTTATACTTCCCAAAGTTGATTATGGTTGGCCCTTTGCTGGATGAAGATACTGAAGTTTTTTACTTCAAACTTCCAAATCTCTTCCTCTTCCATAAAACCAGTTTTTGCAGGAGGTAATTGCAACAGTGTGTGATGTGATGACCCATTAGCTTGAAAATGTATAGGGAAAAAGAATACGAATAGAAATGGAAGAGAGAGAGAGTGTGCGAGATAAGAAAACCACCCCGAAATGATGATGAAATGGAACAAAGCAGAGGCGGTTGAATAGAAGTCGATCACGCGATCAAACAAAAAACATATGAAAATGCTACAATCCTTCTGGAGCGGATCGTGTGATACCCTATCCTTTTCCTAAACACATAGCTCCTTCTTCCACCAATATACCTACTTGCTTAAGCAACTTTTTTCAAATATCTTATAAAATTACTACAAAACACGAATTTTCTTAATAAGTGGGCGTGGTAGTAGACGGATTGTCAACATATTCTGAAACTTCTTCCTAAAAAGTGCTATTATTTTTATTAAACTAATTGATAAAAAAAAACCAAAACGTGGGCGTGGCCGTACACTTTGTATAGAAGATATTTCGGGTAAAAGAATATCTACATATTTGCTTGTAAGTTTTATCGAGTTTCATGTAAAATTACTGAAAAAAGTGCATTTTTCGGCAATGGACTGATTTGGAAAATGTTTACACTTTTTCTGTCCCGATGTCCAAAGACTTCGTTTACAATATTTAATTGTCCTAGCTCAAAATCTAAGACCGACAGGCGAACATGGCTCAATCGAATCGGCTATTGATACTGATCATTTATATTTATATGTATATACTTTATTGAGTCTATCTGCAATATATCTCTATGTTACAAACTATGTGTCAAATTGAGTATACCAATAGGATAGGGTATAATGATTGATGTTTCTACAATATTTAGTTATTTATTTCTTAGGATGTAGGTAAAGGAAACATATGAATCAGAAGTTTTTGAACCAGAAGTCGAGATCATCACAATACTTCAATAGATCTTTACATTGCCTTTGTCGATCTGGAGAAGATTTTCGACATAGTTAGGAGACATATCTTATGAAAAAAGTTTCAGAGACGTCTGTTATAATGATAACGAAAGAAAAGATTACCCATGGCTTTTAAAGTCATAGTATGAGCTTACTAAAGCAATTGCCAAGGTTCGTTGGCATTTCAATGTCGTGCGAGACTCCTATTTTTTCGATAGACGATTGCGACCTTTCAGCTTTACCCACATAACATCACTACGTTTGATACATTTTCGATCTTACAGTACCACGTTATCATTACACCCTTGTAATTTTGTACTCTTTTACCCGAACAATCACCAAAGATTAATCAAACAAAAATCAATTTAGCTTGTTACTTAACTTTATTTATATGAAATTATATTTCATTCAAAAACATACAATTATCATTCGAAGCCGAAAGAATAATATTTTCCTTCGGGTGGAAGGCAACGTCATTTATGGCCATTTTGTGACCTGTAAACTTCTGAAGTACTGCACCGTTGCTAGCATCCAGAATGGACACATCCCGATCGGCCGTTCCAGCTGATATCTAAAAAATAGAAAAAGAAGACACAATTTTAATAAAAGTCAGCCAAAAATATATATATCTTTAACTTACCATTGATCCATCGCTTGACCATTTGCAACGTAATAGATTGTACACGCTCATCTGGTTTGAACGGAAGCAATGCTTTCCCCTTTCCGATGGTTGAACAAACGATCGAATATCCCAGATTCGAAGACTATGGTCAACAGAATGTGAGAGCAAATATTTTGCACAAGGTGACAACGAGACACAAGTAACTGAGTCCGTATGGCCCTTAAGTGTGTACAAAATATCCTTTCGACGAAGATCCCAAATTTCTATATCATTATCAAGACTACTGCAGAAAACGTAGTCCGCGAATTCACTGAAGCATACCGAAGTAATGCTAGTGCCAGTTTCCAGCGTTAAGGCACAAGTCGTCTGACGAGCATCCCACAGTTTCATCGTTCCGTCATTGGATCCTGAGCAAATAAGAGGACATCCAACTTTATTTTTGTCGATGCAGTTTACAGAACCTCTATGTCCTTCGAGTGTGGTTTTCTTTTTGCCCATGAATGCATCCCAAATTATTAGTGACTCATCTGTCGAACAGGAATATATATCGAGACCGTCCCTCGAGAAAGTTGTTTGCATCACTGGACCTGTGTGTCCTTCCAACACTGTGCTGTGAGGGAATGTGCCGTAAATATCGGAGAGATCTGAAAATAAAGACTTATTATCGACTGATTTTATATGAATTTTGGTGTTATGAACTTACGAACTTCTCCCATGCGATTCGATGAAGTAAAGTACATTCCGGTATGATGAAAATCACAAGAGAGAATCTCACTTTTGTGATTCTGGATGCGCACTGTCGGCACCCGTAGAGAAGTTCATCCTTTTAGTTTCCAATACTCCTTGAGATGACATCGTTAGATTTTGTATGTTTTTGTATATTTGAGTTTTTAACTTTTTTTTAACTCTTGAACGAACTGAGCGTGTCAAGTGCTGCGGTTCAACTTGTGGAAGATGCATCTTCAGCCGGTTTTTATATGCAAAATATTAGAATCTGAAAACTGTTGTCTCTACCTGCTCCTAATTACTTGTACTTTCCCCTAATCATAAAACATATGAATCGATAGTTTTTCAGAGTTTTTTAGAATAAGGCAAAAAAGGGGCACATTTTATTATTCAAAAAGAGGTAATTTAATTTCTAAACCATAAGAGTATTGAACGCCGTGCTTTACTAAAGGATAAAAAATGTTACATGCAATTAAGTCACTTACTTTTCGTAGAAGTGGATCATAAAATATTAGCAGAGCTCGTCTGCCAAAGTCGTTCTCGCTGTGTGAATCAGGTTCGAAAAAAGAATGTTTTAAAAGAAATCGATACAGATTGAGGAATATAATTAAAAATAATATACAAATTTTAAAAAAAATATTTTAATTTGCTTCGCAAAAGATCTTATAAAATTTCTGTTGGAAATTGGTTGAAATATATAAAATCATATTCTTTATTATGCCAAAAAGAAAAATTACCGTTATTCAGTTAAGAAACAGAACATGAGTCTACATAAAGTTAAACTCAGAATCAGTTTCTTAACTCATATTTGGTCTTCATATCTGCATAGTTTCACTCAATTTTATATCTATCTTTGTCTTATGGACTTTTAGCTTGCTTTCTATTTTTTATTTACACATAATATGTAGATACAAGAAAAATGAAAATGAAAATGACAAAATTCATTTTTCCGACCTCCCCATAATAGTAATATCAAAATGCATCGAAACCTCAACGTCGAATTTTTTTACGTATGCAATACTTCCCCTAAAATACAGGTGAAGGTAATACATGCATAGCTTCATAATTCAGTTGATCTAAGGCAGTCTTGCCAGATTTATCCCATACATATGAAACGATAATATCACCGATATTAGTCGATAGTCGAATTCTGAAGGGAAATTCCCAAATTCTGTGTGTTTTTGCAAAGTCGTTTTATAATGCATTGCTTTAGTGGGCACTGTGTTTGTATGTATGTATATACAATAATACGTAGAAAATCGTTATTTTGCTATTTGCGAATAAGAATTGTCACATTTTTTATCAGTAGGAGTTTGAACACGCGTTTATATGTCTAAAAGTTTACCTTTAAGACATTATCTTGATGAAAAATGTAAGCTTATAAAAGAGGTGGTGGATGGGTCGAAAAGAAAGATTTTTTATTTTACTTAATAACTCGAAGTCTTGATAAGTCGAACTTTTTTGGTGGCAAGTGATGGTTCCAGTTATCGAAGTTCAACTGTACTTATTTCTAAACCGAAGATGCATAACATTTTACATCCATTCCAATAATTTTTTTAATGTTATATTCACTCTACGGCTGCCCATCTACAAATGATCACACTAACACAATCAAACCACATTTGATTTTACTCGTACCAGACCAGCCATCAACCAAATTGGTTTGTCAACTTTGTTGAAGTTGTGCACAGATGATCAAAATTTACTGAGACCGTACCATGTACGCGTACCATGTTTTAGTGCTGTGGTTCCCTACATAATCAACATTTTGCTGCATATGCAAGCAGATGTAAACCCACGAATACACACAATCATAAGCCCAGCATCGATTGGTTCAGTTTTCGGGCACTTTGGGAAACATTACCGAACATTAGAGGGAGCGCTCTCTCTCAGCCGCTAGAAATTACCCACCCCATGTGTTTACACAATGATTTCTATCACATTTGTTTATATCTTATATTTGGAAATGTTCGAATGATTACTGCTTTTATTCTCGTTTTATTATATTTCTGCTACTATCCATTTTTTACGAAAAATAAAAACTAAACACCAACAACAACAGAGAACAAAATTGTTGATTGTGTTGACGGAACATAAGGAAACATTTCAATCAGTTATGACATTAGCTTATACTTCCCAAAGTTGATTATGGTTGGCCCTTTACTGGATAAAGATACTGAAGTTTTTTACTTCAAACTTCCAAATCTCTTCCTCTTCCATAAAACCAGTTTTTGCAGGAGGTAATTGCAACAGTGTGTGATGTGATGACCCATTAGCTTGAAAATGCATAGGGAAAAAGAATACGAATAGAAATGGAAGAGAAAGAGTGTGCGAGATGAGAAAACCACCCCGAAATGATGATGAAATGGAACAAAGCAGAGGCGGTTGAATAAAAGTCGATCACGCGATCAAACAAAAAATTCTACAATATTTAGTTATTTATTCCTTAGGATGTAGGAAAAGGAAACATATGAATCAGAAGTTTTTGGACCAGAAGTCGAGATCCAACACAATTTGACATGTCGATGAAAAAGAACATCACAATACTTCAATAGATCTTTACATTGCCTTTGTCGATCTGGAGAAGATTTTCGACATAGTTAGGAGACATATCTTTTGAAAAAAGTTTCAGAGACGTCTGTTATAATGATAACGAAAGAAAAGATTACCCATGGCTTTTAAAGTCATAGTATGAGCTTACTAAAGCAATTGCCAAGGTTCGTTGGCATTTCAATGTCGTGCGAGACTCCTATTTTTTCGATAGACGATTGCGACCTTTCAACTTTACCCACATAACATCACTACGTTTGATACATTTTCGATTTTACAGTACCACGTTATCATTACACCCTTGTAATTTTGTACTCTTTTACCCGAACAATCACCAAAGATTAATCAAACAAAAATCAATTTAGTTTGTTACTTAACTTTATTTATATGAAATTATATTTCATTCAAAAACATAGAATTATCATTCGAAGCCGAAAGAATAATATTTTCCTTCGGGTGGAAGGCAACGTCATTAATGGCCATTTTGTGACCTGTAAACTTCTGAAGTACTGCACCGTTCCTAGCATCTAGAATGGACACATCCAAAAAATAGAAAAAGAAGACACAATTTTAATAAAAGTCAGCCAAAAATATATTTATCTTTAACCTACCATTGATCCATCGCTTGACCATTTGCAACGTAATAGATTGTACACGCTCATCTGGTTTGAACGGAAGCAATGCTTTCCCCTTTCCGTTGGTTGAACAAACGATCGAATGACCCATTTTTCGAAGACTATGGTCAACAGAATGTGAGAGCAAATATTTTGCACAAGGTGACAACGAGACACAAGTAACTGAGTCCGTATGGCCCTTGAGTGTGTACAAAATATCCTTTCGACGAAGATCCCAAATTTGTATATCATTATCAAGACTACTGCAGAAAACGTAGTCCGCGAATTCACTGAAGCATACCGAAGTAATGCTAGTGCCAGTTTCCAGCGTTAAGGCACAAGTCGTCTGACGAGCATCCCACAGTTTCATCGTTCCGTCATTGGATCCTGAGCAAATAAGAGGACATCCAACTTTATTTTTGTCGATGCAGTTTACAGAACCTCTATGTCCTTCGAGTGTGGTTTTCTTTTTGCCCATGAATGCATCCCAAATTATTAGTGACTCATCTGTCGAACAGGAATATATATCGAGACCGTCCCTCGAGAAAGTTGTTTGCATCACTGGACCTGTGTGTCCTTCCAACACTGTGCTGTGAGGGAATGTGCCGTAAATATCGGAGAGATCTGAAAATAAAGACTTATTATCGACTGATTTTATATGAATTTTGGTGTTATGAACTTACGAACTTCTCCCATGCGATTCGATGAAGTAAAGTACATTCCCGTATGATGAAAATCACAAGAGAGAATCTCACTTTTGTGATTCTGGATGCGCACTGTCGGCACCCGTAGAGAAGTTCTTGAAGGTCTTCCGCTTGAATAGAAATTTTTCCGATTGTTAGGTATCATCCTTTGTATGTTTTTGTATATTTGAATTTTTAACTTTTTTTTAACTCTTGAACGAACTGAGCGTGTCAAGTGCTGCGGTTCAACTTGTGGAAGATGCATCTTCAGCCGGTTTTTATATGCAAAATATTAGAATCTGAAAACTGTTGTCTCTACCTGCTCCTAATTACTTGTACTTTCCCCTAATCATAAAACATATGAATCGATAGTTTTTCAGAGATTTATTCAAAAAGAGGTAATTTAATTCCTAAACCATAAGAGTATTGAACGCCGTGCTTTACTAAAGGATAAAAAATATTACATGCAATTAAGTCACTTACTTTTCGTAGTAGTAGATCATAAAATATTAGCAGAGCTCGTCTGCCAAAGTCGTTCTCGCTGTGTGAATCAGGTTCGAAAAAAGAATGTTTTAAAAGAAATCGATACAGATTGAGGAATATAATTAAAAATAATATACAAATTTTAAAAAAAATATTTTAATTTGCTTCGCAAAAGATCTTATAAAATTTCTGTTGGAAATTGGTTGAAATATATAAAATCATATTCTTTATTATGCCAAAAAGAAAAATTACCGTTATTCAGTTAAGAAACAGAACATGAGTCTACATAAAGTTAAACTCAGAATCAGTTTCTTAACTCCTATTTGGTCTTCATATCTGCATAGTTTCACTCAATTTTATATCTATCTTTGTCTTATGGACTTTTAGCTTGCTTTCTATTTTTTATTTACACATAATATGTAGATACAAGAAAAATGAAAATGAAAATGACAAAATTCATTTTTCTGACCTCCTCATAATAGTAATATCAAAATGCATCGAAACCTCAACGTCGAATTTTTTTACGTATGCAATACTTCCCCTAAAATACAGGTGAAGGTAATACATGCATAGCTTCATAATTCAGTTGATCTAAGGCAGTCTTGCCAGATTTATCCCATACATATGAAACGATAATATCACCGATATTAGTCGATAGTCGAATTCTGAAGGGAAATTCCCAAATTCTGTGTGTTTTTGCAAAGTCGTTTTACAATGCATTGCTTTAGTGGGCACTGTGTTTGTATGTATATACAATAATACGTAGAAAATCGTTATTTTGCTATTTGCGAATAAGAATTGTCACATTTTTTGTTAGTAGGAGTTTGAACACGCGTTTATATGTCTAAAAGTTTACCTTTAAAACATTATCTTGATGAAAAATGTAAGCTTATAAAAGAGGTGGTGGATGGGTCGGAAAGAAAGATTTTTTATTTTACTTAATAACTCGAAGTCTTGATAAGTCGAACTTTTTTGGTGGCAAGTGATGGTTCCAGTTATCGAAGTTCAACTGTACTTATTTCTAAACCGAAGATGCATAACATTTTACATCCATTCCAATAATTTTTTTAATGTTATATTTACTCTACGGCTGCCCATCTACAAATGGTCACACTAACACAATCAAACCACATTTGATTTTACTCGTACCAGACCAGCCATCAACCAAATTGGTTTGTCAACTTTGTTGAAGTTGTGCACAGATGATCAAAATTTACTGAGACCGTACCATGTACGCGTACCATGTTTTAGTGCTGTGGTTCCCTACATAATCAACATTTTGCTGCATATGCAAGCAGATGTAAACCCACGAATACACACAATCATAAGCCCAGCATCGATTGGTTCAGTTTTCGGGCACTTTGGGAAACATTACCGAACATTAGAGGGAGCGCTCTCTCTCAGCCGCTAGAAATTACCCACCCCATGTGTTTACACAATGATTTCTATCACATTTGTTTATATCTTATATTTGGAAATGTTCGAATGATTACTGCTTTTATTCTCGTTTTATTATATTTCTGCTACTATCCATTTTTTACGAAAAATAAAAACTAAACACCAACAACAACAGAGAACAAAATTGTTGATTGTGTTGACGGAACATAAGTAAACATTTCAATCAGTTATGACATTAGCTTATACTTCCCAAAGTTGATTATGGTTGGCCCTTTGCTGGATGAAGATACTGAAGTTTTTTACTTCAAACTTCCAAATCTCTTCCTCTTCCATAAAACCAGTTTTTGCAGGAGGTAATTGCAACAGTGTGTGATGTGATGACCCATTAGCTTGAAAATGAAAAAGAATACGAATAGAAATGGAAGAGAGAGAGTGTGCGAGATGAGAAAACCACCCCGAAATGATGATGAAATGGAACAAAGCAGAGGCGGTTGAATAGAAGTCGATCACGCGATCAAACAAAAAACATATGAAAATGCTACAATCCTTCTGGAGCGGATCGTGTGATACCCTATCCTTTTCCTAAACACATAGCTCCTTCTTCCACCAATATACCTACTTGCTTAAGCAACTTTTTTCAAATATCTTATAAAATTACTACAAAACACGAATTTTCTTAATAAGTGGGCGTGGTAGACGGATTGTCAACATATACTGAAACTTCTTCCTAAAAAGTGCTATTATTTTTATTAAACTAATTGATAAAAAAAAAACCAAAACGTGGGCGTGGCCGTACACTTTGTATAGAAGATATTTCGGGTAAAAGAATATCTACATATTTTCTTGTAAGTTTTATCGAGTTTCATGTAAAATTACTGAAAAAAGTGCATTTTTCGGCAGTGGGCTGATTTGGAAAATGTTTACACTTTTTCTGTCCCGATGTCCAAAGACTTCGTTTACAGTATTTAATTGTCCTAGCTCAAAATCTAAGACCGACAGGCGAACATGGCTCAATCGAATCGGCTATTGATACTGATCATTTATATTTATATGTATATACTTTATTGAGTCTATCTGCAATATATCTCTATGTTACAAACTATGTGTCAAATTGAGTATACCAATAGGATAGGGTATAATGATTGATGTTTCTACAATATTTAGTTATTTATTTCTTAGGATGTAGGTAAAGGAAACATATGAATCAGAAGTTTTTGAACCAGAAGTCGAGATCATCACAATACTTCAATAGATCTTTACATTGCCTTTGTCGATCTGGAGAAGATTTTCGACATAGTTAGGAGACATATCTTATGAAAAAAGTTTCAGAGACGTCTGTTATAATGATAACGAAAGAAAAGATTACCCATGGCTTTTAAAGTCATAGTATGAGCTTACTAAAGCAATTGCCAAGGTTCGTTGGCATTTCAATGTCGTGCGAGACTCCTATTTTTTCGATAGACGATTGCGACCTTTCAGCTTTACCCACATAACATCACTACGTTTGATACATTTTCGATCTTACAGTACCACGTTATCATTACACCCTTGTAATTTTGTACTCTTTTACCCGAACAATCACCAAAGATTAATCAAACAAAAATCAATTTAGCTTGTTACTTAACTTTATTTATATGAAATTATATTTCATTCAAAAACATAGAATTATCATTCGAAGCCGAAAGAATAATATTTTCCTTCGGGTGGAAGGCAACGTCATTAATGGCCATTTTGTGACCTGTAAACTTCTGAAGTACTGCACCGTTGCTAGCATCCAGAATGGACACATCCCGATCGGCCGTTCCAGCTGATATCTAAAAAATAGAAAAAGAAGACACAATTTTAATAAAAGTCAGCCAAAAATATATATATCTTTAACTTACCATTGATCCATCGCTTGACCATTTGCAACGTAATAGATTGTACACGCTCATCTGGTTTGAACGGAAGCAATGCTTTCCCCTTTCCGATGGTTGAACAAACGATCGAATGTCCCAGATTCGAAGACTATGGTCAACAGAATGTGAGAGCAAATATTTTGCACAAGGTGACAACGAGACACAAGTAACTGAGTCCGTATGGCCCTTAAGTGTGTACAAAATATCCTTTCGACGAAGATCCCAAATTTCTATATCATTGTCAAGACTACTGCAGAAAACGTAGTCCGCGAATTCACTGAAGCATACCGAAGTAATGCTAGTGCCAGTTTCCAGCGTTAAGGCACAAGTCGTCTGACGAGCATCCCACAGTTTCATCGTTCCGTCATTGGATCCTGAGCAAATAAGAGGACATCCAACTTTATTTTTGTCGATGCAGTTTACAGAACCTCTATGTCCTTCGAGTGTGGTTTTCTTTTTGCCCATGAATGCATCCCAAATTATTAGTGACTCATCTGTCGAACAGGAATATATATCGAGACCGTCCCTCGAGAAAGTTGTTTGCATCACTGGACCTGTGTGTCCTTCCAACACTGTGCTGTGAGGGAATGTGCCGTAAATATCGGAGAGATCTGAAAATAAAGACTTATTATCGACTGATTTTATATGAATTTTGGTGTTATGAACTTACGAACTTCTCCCATGCGATTCGATGAAGTAAAGTACATTCCCGTATGATGAAAATCACAAGAGAGAATCTCACTTTTATGATTCTGGATGCGCACTGTCGGCACCCGTAGAGAAGTTTCTGAAGGTCTTTCGCTTGAATAGAAATTTTTCCGATTGTTAGGTATCATCCTTTTAGTTTCCAATACTCCTTGAGATGGCATCGTTAGATTTTGTATGTTTTTGTATATTTGAATTTTTAACTTTGTTTTAACTCTTGAACGAACTGAGCGTGTCAAGTGCTGCGGTTCAACTTGTGGAAGATGCATCTTCAGCCGGTTTTTATATGCAAAATATTAGAATCTGAAAACTGTTGTCTCTACCTGCTCCTAATTACTTGTACTTTCCCCTAATCATAAAACATATGAATCGATAGTTTTTCAGAGTTTTTTAGAATAAGGCAAAAAAGGGGCACATTTTATTATTCAAAAAGAGGTAATTTAATTCCTAAACCATAAGAGTATTGAACGCCGTGCTTTACTAAAGGATAAAAAATATTACATGCAATTAAGTCACTTACTTTTCGTAGTAGTAGATCATAAAATATTAGCAGAGCTCGTCTGCCAAAGTCGTTCTCGCTGTGTGAATCAGGTTCGAAAAAAGAATGTTTTAAAAGAAATCGATACAGATTGAGGAATATAATTAAAAAGAATATACAAATTTAAAAAAAAAAAATATTTTAATTTGCTTCGCAAAAGATCTTGTAAAATTTTTGTTGGAAATTGGTTGAAATATATAAAATCATATTCTTTATTATGCCAAAAAGAAAAATTACCGTTATTCAGTTAAGAAACAGAACATGAGTCTACATAAAGTTAAACTCAGAATCAGTTTCTTAACTCATATTTGCTCTTTATATCTGCATAGTTTCACTCAATTTTATATCTATCTTTGTCTTATGGACTTTCAGCTTGCTTTCTATTTTTTATTTACACATAATATGTAGATACAAGAAAAATGAAAATGAAAATGACAGAATTCATTTTTCCGACCTCCTCATAATAGTAATATCAAAATGCATCGAAACCTCAACGTCGAATTTTTTTACGTATGCAATACTTCCCCTAAAATACAGGTGAAGGTAATACATGCATAGCTTCATAATTCAGTTGATCTAAGGCAGTCTTGCCAGATTTATCCCATACATATGAAACGATAATATCACCGATATTAGTCGATAGTCGAATTCTGAAGGGAAATTCCCAAATTCTGTGTGTTTTTGCAAAGTCGTTTTATAATGCATTGCTTTAGTGGGCACTGTGTTTGTATGTACAGATGTATATACAATAATACGTAGAAAATCGTTATTTTGCTATTTGCGAATAAGAATTGTCACATTTTTTATCAGTAGGAGTTTGAACACGCGTTTATATGTCTAAAAGTTTACCTTTAAAACATTATCTTGATGAAAAATGTAAGCTTATAAAAGAGGTGGTGGATGGGTCGGAAAGAAAGATTTTTTATTTTACTTAATAACTCGAAGTCTTGATAAGTCGAACTTTTTTCGTGGCAAGTGATGGTTCCAGTTATCGAAGTTCAACTGTACTTATTTCTAAACCGAAGATGCATAACATTTTACATCCATTCCAATAGTTTTTTTAATGTTATATTTACTCTACGGCTGCCCATCTACAAATGGTCACACTAACACAATCAAACCACATTTGATTTTACTCGTACCAGACCAGCCATCAACCAAATTGGTTTGTCAACTTTGTTGAAGTTGTGCACAGATGATCAAAATTTACTGAGACCGTACTATGTACGCGTACTATGTTTTAGTGCTGTGAACCCCTACATAATCAACATTTGGCTGCATATGCATGCAGATGTAAACCCACGAATACACTAAATCATAAGCCCAGCGTCGATTGGTTCAGTTTTCGGGCACTTTGGGAAACATTACCGAACATTAGAGGGAGCGCTCTCTCTCAGCCGCTAGAAATTACCCACCCCATGTGTTTACACAATGATTTCTCTCATATTTGTTTATATGTTATATTTGGAAATGTTCGAATGATTACTGCTTTTATTCTCGTTTTATTATACTTCTGTTACTATCCATTTTTTACGAAAAATAAAAACTAAACACCAACAACAACAACAGAGAACAAAATTGTTGATTGTGTTGACGGAACATAAGGAAGCATTTCAGTCAGTTATGACATTAGCTTATACTTCCCAAAGTTGATTATGGTTGGCCCTTTGCTGGATGAAGATACTGAAGTTTTTTACTTCAAACTTCTAAATCTCTTCCTCTTCCATAAAACCAGTTTTTGCAGGAGGTAATTGCAACAGTGTGTGATGTGATGACCCATTAGCTTGAAAATGTATAGGGAAAAAGAATACGAATAGAAATGGAAGAGAGAGAGAGAGTGTGCGAGATAAGAAAACCACCCCGAAATGATGATGAAATGGAACAAAGCAGAGGCGGTTGAATAGAAGTCGATCACGCGATCAAACAAAAAACATATGAAAATGCTACAATCCTTCTGGAGCGGATCGTGTGATACCCTATTCTTTTCCTAAACACATAGCTCCTTCTTCCACCAATATACCTACTTGCTTAAGCAACTTTTTTCAAATATCTTATAAAATTACTACAAAACACGAATTTTCTTAATAAGTGGGCGTGGTAGTAGACGGATTGTCAACATATACTGAAACTTCTTCCTAAAAAGTGCTATTATTTTTATTAAACTAATTGATAAAAAAAAAACCAAAACGTGGGCGTGGCCGTACACTTTGTATAGAAGATATTTCGGGTAAAAGAATATCTACATATTTTCTTGTAAGTTTTATCGAGTTTCATGTAAAATTACTGAAAAAAGTGCATTTTTCGGCAGTTTACACTTTTTCTGTCCCGATGTCCAAAGACTTCGTTTACAATATTTAATTGTCCTAGCTCAAAATTTAAGACCGACAGGCGAACATGGCTCAATCCAATCGGCTATTGATACTGATCATTTATATTTATATGTATATACTTTATTGAGTCTATCTGCAATATATCTCTATGTTACAAACTATGTGTCAAATTGAGTATACCAATAGGATAGGGTATAATGATTGATGTTTCTACAATATTTAGTTATTTATTTCTTAGGATGTAGGAAAAGGAAACATATGAATCAGAAGTTTTTGGACCAGAAGTCGAGATCATCACAATACTTCAATAGATCTTTACATTGCCTTTGTCGATCTGGAGAAGATTTTCGACATAGTTAGGAGACATATCTTATGAAAAAAGTTTCAGAGACGTCTGTTATAATGATAACGAAAGAAAAGATTACCCATGGCTTTTAAAGTCATAGTATGAGCTTACTCATAGTATGAGTTCGTTGGCATTTCAATGTCGTGCGAGACTCCTATTTTTTCGATAGACGATTGCGACCTTTCAGCTTTACCCACATAACATCACTACGTTTGATACATTTTCGATCTTACAGTACCACGTTATCATTACACCCTTGTAATTTTGTACTCTTTTACCCGAACAATCACCAAAGATTAATCAAACAAAAATCAATTTAGCTTGTTACTTAACTTTATTTATATGAAATTATATTTCATTCAAAAACATAGAATTATCATTCGAAGCCGAAAGAATAATATTTTCCTTCGGGTGGAAGGCAACGTCATTAATGGCAATTTTGTGACCTGTAAACTTCTGAAGTACTGCACCGTTGCTAGCATCCAGAATGGACACATCCCGATCGGCCGTTCCAGCTGATATCTAAAAAATAGAAAAAGAAGACACAATTTTAATAAAAGTCAGCCAAAAATATATATATCTTTAACTTACCATTGATCCATCGCTTGACCATTTGCAACGTAATAGATTGTACACGCTCATCTGGTTTGAACGGAAGCAATGCTTTCCCCTTTCCGATGGTTGAACAAACGATCGAATGTCCCAGATTCGAAGACTATGGTCAACAGAATGTGAGAGCAAATATTTTGCACAAGGTGACAACGAGACACAAGTAACTGAGTCCGTATGGCCCTTAAGTGTGTACAAAATATCCTTTCGACGAAGATCCCAAATTTCTATATCATTATCAAGACTACTGCAGAAAACGTAGTCCGCGAATTCACTGAAGCATACCGAAGTAATGCTAGTGCCAGTTTCCAGCGTTAAGGCACAAGTCGTCTGACGAGCATCCCACAGTTTCATCGTTCCGTCATTGGATCCTGAGCAAATAAGAGGACATCCAACTTTATTTTTGTCGATGCAGTTTACAGAACCTCTATGTCCTTCGAGTGTGGTTTTCTTTTTGCCCATGAATGCATCCCAAATTATTAGTGACTCATCTGTCGAACAGGAATATATATCGAGACCGTCCCTCGAGAAAGTTGTTTGCATCACTGGACCTGTGTGTCCTTCCAACACTGTGCTGTGAGGGAATGTGCCGTAAATATCGGAGAGATCTGAAAATAAAGACTTATTATCGACTGATTTTATATGAATTTTGGTGTTATGAACTTACGAACTTCTCCCATGCGATTCGATGAAGTAAAGTACATTCCCGTATGATGAAAATCACAAGAGAGAATCTCACTTTTGTGATTCTGGATGCGCACTGTCGGCACCCGTAGAGAAGTTCTTGGAGGTCTTTCGCTTGAATAGAAATTTTTCCGATTGTTAGGTATCATCCTTTTAGTTTCCAATACTCCTTGAGATGGCATCGTTAGATTTTGTATGTTTTTGTATATTTGAATTTTTAACTTTGTTTTAACTCTTGAACGAACTGAGCGTGTCAAGTGCTGCGGTTCAACTTGTGGAAGATGCATCTTCAGCCGGTTTTTATATGCAAAATATTAGAATCTGAAAACTGTTGTCTCTACCTGCTCCTAATTACTTGTACTTTCCCCTAATCATAAAACATATGAATCGATAGTTTTTCAGAGTTTTTTAGAATAAGGCAAAAAAAGGGCACATTTTATTATTCAAAAAGAGGTAATTTAATTCCTAAACCATAAGAGTATTGAACGCCGTGCTTTACTAAAGGATAAAAAATATTACATGCAATTAAGTCACTTACTTTTCGTAGTAGTAGATCATAAAATATTAGCAGAGCTCGTCTGCCAAAGTCGTTCTCGCTGTGTGAATCAGGTTCGAAAAAAGAATGTTTTAAAAGAAATCGATACAGATTGAGGAATATAATTAAAAATAATATACAAATTTAAAAAAAATTATTTTAATTTGCTTCGCAAAAGATCTTATAAAATTTTTGTTGGAAATTGATTGAAATATGTATATAAAATCATATTCTTTATTATGCCAAAAAGAAAAATTACCGTTATTCAGTTAAGAAACAGAACATGAGTCTACATAAAGTTAAACTCAGAATCAGTTTCTTAACTCATATTTGGTCTTTATATCTGCAGTTTCACTCAATTTTATATCTATCTTTGTCTTATGGACTTTTAGCTTGCTCTCTATTTTTTATTTACACATAATATGTAGATACAAGAAAAATGAAAATGAAAATGACAGAATTCATTTTTCCGACCTCCCCATAATAGTAATATCAAAATGCATCGAAACCTTAACGTCGAATTTTTTTACGTATGCAATACTTCCCCTAAAATACAGGTGAAGGTAATACATGCATAGCTTCATAATTCAGTTGATCTAAGGCAGTCTTGCCAGATTTATCCCATACATATGAAACGATAATATCACCGACATTAGTCGATAGTCGAATTCTGAAGGGAAATTCCCAAATTCTGTGTGTTTTTCCAAAGTCGTTTTATAATGCATTGCTTTAGTGGGCACTGTGTTTGTATGTATGTATATACAATAATACGTAGAAAATCGTTATTTTGCTATTTGCGAATAAGAATTGTCACATTTTTTATCAGTAGGAGTTTGAACACGCGTTTATATGTCTAAAAGTTTACCTTTAAAACATTATCTTGATGAAAAATGTAAGCTTATAAAAGAGGTGGTGGATGGGTCGGAAAGAAAGATTTTTTATTTTACTTAATAACTCGAAGTCTTGATAAGTCGAACTTTTTTGGTGGCAAGTGATGGTTCCAGTTATCGAAGTTCAACTGTACTTATTTCTAAACCGAAGATGCATAACATTTTACATCCATTCCAATAATTTTTTTAATGTTAACTTTACTCTACGGCTGCCCATCTACAAATGGTCACGCTAACACAATCAAACCACATTTGATTTTACTCGTACCAGACCAGCCATCAACCGAATTGGTTTGTCAACTTTGTTGAAGTTGTGCACAGATGATCAAAATTTACTGAGACCGTACTATGTACGCGTACTATGTTTTAGTGCTGTGAACCCCTACATAATCAACATTTGGCTGCATATGCATGCAGATGTAAACCCACGAATACACACAATCATAAGCCCAGCGTCGATTGGTTCAGTTTTCGGGCACTTTGGGAAACATTACCGAACATTAGAGGGAGCGCTCTCTCTCAGCCGCTAGAAATTACCCACCCCATGTGTTTACACAATGATTTCTCTCATATTTGTTTATATGTTATATTTGGAAATGTTCGAATGATTACTGCTTTTATTCTCGTTTTATTATACTTCTGTTACTATCCATTTTTTACGAAAAATAAAAACTAAACACCAACAACAACAACAGAGAACAAAATTGTTGATTGTGTTGACGGAACATAAGGAAGCATTTCAGTCAGTTATGACATTAGCTTATACTTCCCAAAGTTGATTATGGTTGGCCCTTTGCTGGATGAAGATACTGAAGTTTTTTACTTCAAACTTCTAAATCTCTTCCTCTTCCATAAAACAGTTTTTGCAGGAGGTAATTGCAACAGTGTGTGATGTGATGACCCATTAGCTTGAAAATGTATAGGGAAAAAGAATACGAATAGAAATGGAAGAGAGAGAGAGTGTGCGAGATAAGAAAACCACCCCGAAATGATGATGAAATGGAACAAAGCAGAGGCGGTTGAATAGAAGTCGATCACGCGATCAAACAAAAAACATATGAAAATGCTACAATCCTTCTGGAGCGGATCGTGTGATACCCTATTCTTTTCCTAAACACATAGCTCCTTCTTCCACCAATAAACCTACTTGCTTAAGCAACTTTTTTCAAATATCTTATAAAATTACTACAAAACACGAATTTTCTTAATAAGTGGGCGTGGTAGTAGACGGATTGTCAACATATACTGAAACTTCTTCCTAAAAAGTGCTATTATTTTTATTAAACTAATTGATAAAAAAAAAACCAAAACGTGGGCGTGGCCGTACACTTTGTATAGAAGATATTTCGGGTAAAAGAATATCTACATATTTTCTTGTAAGTTTTATCGAGTTTCATGTAAAATTACTGAAAAAAGTGCATTTTTCGGCAGTTTACACTTTTTCTGTCCCGATGTCCAAAGACTTCGTTTACAATATTTAATTGTCCTAGCTCAAAATTTAAGACCGACAGGCGAACATGGCTCAATCCAATCGGCTATTGATACTGATCATTTATATTTATATGTATATACTTTATTGAGTCTATCTGCAATATATCTCTATGTTACAAACTATGTGTCAAATTGAGTATACCAATAGGATAGGGTATAATGATTGATGTTTCTACAATATTTAGTTATTTATTTCTTAGGATGTAGGAAAAGGAAACATATGAATCAGAAGTTTTTGGACCAGAAGTCGAGATCATCACAATACTTCAATAGATCTTTACATTGCCTTTGTCGATCTGGAGAAGATTTTCGACATAGTTAGGAGACATATCTTATGAAAAAAGTTTCAGAGACGTCTGTTATAATGATAACGAAAGAAAAGATTACCCATGGCTTTTAAAGTAATAGTATGAGCTTACTAAAGCAATTGCCAAGGTTCGTTGGCATTTCAATGTCGTGCGAGACTCCTATTTTTTCGATAGACGATTGCGACCTTTCAGCTTTACCCACATAACATCACTACGTTTGATACATTTTCGATCTTACAGTACCACGTTATCATTACACCCTTGTAATTTTGTACTCTTTTACCCGAACAATCACCAAAGATTAATCAAACAAAAATCAATTTAGTTTGTTACTTAACTTTATTTATATGAAATTATATTTCATTCAAAAACATAGAATTATCATTCGAAGCCGAAAGAATAATATTTTCCTTCGGGTGGAAGGCAACGTCATTAATGGCCATTTTGTGACCTGTAAACTTCTGAAGTACTGCACCGTTGCTAGCATCCAGAATGGACACATCCCGATCGGCCGTTCCAGCTGATATCTAAAAAATAGAAAAAGAAGACACAATTTTAATAAAAGTCAGCCAAAAATATACATATCTTTAACTTACCATTGATCCATCGCTTGACCATTTGCAACGTAATAGATTGTACACGCTCATCTGGTTTGAACGGAAGCAATGCTTTCCCCTTTCCGATGGTTGAACAAACGATCGAATGTCCCAGATTCGAAGACTATGGTCAACAGAATGTGAGAGCAAATATTTTGCACAAGGTGACAACGAGACACAAGTAACTGAGTCCGTATGGCCCTTAAGTGTGTACAAAATATCCTTTCGACGAAGATCCCAAATTTCTATATCATTATCAAGACTACTGCAGAAAACGTAGTCCGCGAATTCACTGAAGCATACCGAAGTAATGCTAGTGCCAGTTTCCAGCGTTAAGGCACAAGTCGTCTGACGAGCATCCCACAGTTTCATCGTTCCGTCATTGGATCCTGAGCAAATAAGAGGACATCCAACTTTATTTTTGTCGATGCAGTTTACAGAACCTCTATGTCCTTCGAGTGTGGTTTTCTTTTTGCCCATGAATGCATCCCAAATTATTAGTGACTCATCTGTCGAACAGGAATATATATCGAGACCGTCCCTCGAGAAAGTTGTTTGCATCACTGGACCTGTGTGTCCTTCCAACACTGTGCTGTGAGGGAATGTGCCGTAAATATCGGAGAGATCTGAAAATAAAGACTTATTATCGACTGATTTTATATGAATTTTGGTGTTATGAACTTACGAACTTCTCCCATGCGATTCGATGAAGTAAAGTACATTCCCGTATGATGAAAATCACAAGAGAGAATCTCACTTTTGTGATTCTGGATGCGCACTGTCGGCACCCGTAGAGAAGTTCTTGGAGGTCTTTCGCTTGAATAGAAATTTTTCCGATTGTTAGGTATCATCCTTTTAGTTTCCAATACTCCTTGAGATGGCATCGTTAGATTTTGTATGTTTTTGTATATTTGAATTTTTAACTTTTTTTTAACTCTTGAACGAACTGAGCGTGTCAAGTGCTGCGGTTCAACTTGTGGAAGATGCATCTTCAGCCGGTTTTTATATGCAAAATATTAGAATCTGAAAACTGTTGTCTCTACCTGCTCCTAATTACTTGTACTTTCCCCTAATCATAAAACATATGAATCGATAGTTTTTCAGAGATTTATTCAAAAAGAGGTAATTTAATTCCTAAACCATAAGAGTATTGAACGCCGTGCTTTACTAAAGGATAAAAAATATTACATGCAATTAAGTCACTTACTTTTCGTAGTAGTAGATCATAAAATATTAGCAGAGCTCGTCTGCCAAAGTCGTTCTCGCTGTGTGAATCAGGTTCGAAAAAAGAATGTTTTAAAAGAAATCGATACAGATTGAGGAATATAATTAAAAATAATATACAAATTTTAAAAAAAATTATTTTAATTTGCTTCGCAAAAGATCTTATAAAATTTTTGTTGGAAATTGATTGAAATATGTATATAAAATCATATTCTTTATTATGCCAAAAAGAAAAATTACCGTTATTCAGTTAAGAAACAGAACATGAGTCTACATAAAGTTAAACTCAGAATCAGTTTCTTAACTCATATTTGGTCTTTATATCTGCATAGTTTCACTCAATTTTATATCTATCTTTGTCTTATGGACTTTTAGCTTGCTCTCTATTTTTTATTTACACATAATATGTAGATACAAGAAAAATGAAAATGAAAATGACAGAATTCATTTTTCCGACCTCCCCATAATAGTAATATCAAAATGCATCGAAACCTCAACGTCGAATTTTTTTACGTATGCAATACTTCCCCTAAAATACAGGTGAAGGTAATACATGCATAGCTTCATAATTAAGTTGATCTAAGGCAGTCTTGCCAGATTTATCCCATACATATGAAACGATAATATCACCGATATTAGTCGATAGTCGAATTCTGAAGGGGAATTCCCAAATTCTGTGTGTTTTTGCAAAGTCGTTTTATAATGCATTGCTTTAGTGGGCACTGTGTTTGTATGTACAGATGTATATACAATAATACGTAGAAAATCGTTATTTTGCTATTTGCGAATAAGAATTGTCACATTTTTTATCAGTAGGAGTTTGAACACGCGTTTATATGTCTAAAAGTTTACCTTTAAAACATTATCTTGATGAAAAATGTAAGCTTATAAAAGAGGTGGTGGATGGGTCGGAAAGAAAGATTTTTTATTTTACTTAATAACTCGAAGTCTTGATAAGTCGAACTTTTTTGGTGGCAAGTGATGGTTCCAGTTATCGAAGTTCAACTGTACTTATTTCTAAACCGAAGATGCATAACATTTTACATCCATTCCAATAATTTTTTTAATGTTATATTTACTCTACGGCTGCCCATCTACAAATGGTCACACTAACACAATCAAACCACATTTGATTTTACTCGTACCAGACCAGCCATCAACCAAATTGGTTTGTCAACTTTGTTGAAGTTGTGCACAGATGATCAAAATTTACTGAGACCCTACTATGTACTCGTACTATGTTTTAGTGCTGTGAACCCCTACATAATCAACATTTGGCTGCATATGCATGCAGATGTAAACCCACGAATACACACAATCATAAGCCCAACGTCGATTGGTTCAGTTTTCGGGCACTTTGGGAAACATTACCGAACATTAGAGGGAGCGCTCTCTCTCAGCCGCTAGAAATTACCCACCCCATGTGTTTACACAATGATTTCTCTCATATTTGTTTATATCTTATATTTGGGAATGTTCGAATGATTACTGCTGTTATTCTCGTTTTATTATACTTCTATTACTATCCATTTTTTACGAAAAATAAAAACTAAACACCAACAACAACAACAGAGAACAAAATTGTTGATTGTGTTGACGGAACATAAGGAAGCATTTCAGTCAGTTATGACATTAGCTTATACTTCCCAAAGTTGATTATGGTTGGCCCTTTGCTGGATGAAGATACTGAAGTTTTTTACTTCAAACTTCCAAATCTCTTCCTCTTCCATAAAACCAGTTTTTGCAGGAGGTAATTGCAACAGTGTGTGATGTGATGACCCATTAGCTTGAAAATGTATAGGGAAAAAGAATACGAATAGAAATGGAAGAGAGAGAGAGTGTGCGAGATAAGAAAACCACCCCGAAATAATGATGAAATGGAACAAAGCAGAGGCGGTTGAATAGAAGTCGATCACGCGATCAAACAAAAAACATATGAAAATGCTACAATCCTTCTGGAGCGGATCGTGTGATACCCTATTCTTTTCCTAAACACATAGCTCCTTCTTCCACCAATATACCTACTTGCTTAAGCAACTTTTTTCAAATATCTTATAAAATTACTACAAAACACGAATTTTCTTAATAAGTGGGCGTGGTAGTAGACGGATTGTCAACATATACTGAAACTTCTTCCTAAAAAGTGCTATTATTTTTATTAAACTAATTGATAAAAAAAAAACCAAAACGTGGGCGTGGCCGTACACTTTGTATAGAAGATATTTCGGGTAAAAGAATATCTACATATTTTCTTGTAAGTTTTATCGAGTTTCATGTAAAATTACTGAAAAAAGTGCATTTTTCGGCAGTGGGCTGATTTGGAAAATGTTTACACTTTTTCTGTCCCGATGTCCAAAGACTTCGTTTACAATATTTAATTGTCCTAGCTCAAAATTTAAGACCGACAGGCGAACATGGCTCAATCCAATCGGCTATTGATACTGATCATTTATATTTATATGTATATACTTTATTGAGTCTATCTGCAATATATCTCTATGTTACAAACTATGTGTCAAATTGAGTATACCAATAGGATAGGGTATAATGATTGATGTTTCTACAATATTTAGTTATTTATTTCTTAGGATGTAGGTAAAGGAAACATATGAATCAGAAGTTTTTGGACCAGAAGTCGAGATCATCACAATACTTCAATAGATCTTTACATTGCCTTTGTCGATCTGGAGAAGATTTTCGACATAGTTAGGAGACATATCTTATGAAAAAAGTTTCAGAGACGTCTGTTATAATGATAACGAAAGAAAAGATTACCCATGGCTTTTAAAGTAATAGTATGAGCTTACTAAAGCAATTGCCAAGGTTCGTTGGCATTTCAATGTCGTGCGAGACTCCTATTTTTTCGATAGACGATTGCGACCTTTCAGCTTTACCCACATAACATCACTACGTTTGATACATTTTCGATCTTACAGTACCACGTTATCATTACACCCTTGTAATTTTGTACTCTTTTACCCGAACAATCACCAAAGATTAATCAAACAAAAATCAATTTAGTTTGTTACTTAACTTTATTTATATGAAATTATATTTCATTCAAAAACATAGAATTATCATTCGAAGCCGAAAGAATAATATTTTCCTTCGGGTGGAAGGCAACGTCATTAATGGCCATTTTGTGACCTGTAAACTTCTGAAGTACTGCACCGTTGCTAGCATCCAGAATGGACACATCCCGATCGGCCGTTCCAGCTGATATCTAAAAAATAGAAAAAGAAGACACAATTTTAATAAAAGTCAGCCAAAAATATATATATCTTTAACTTACCATTGATCCATCGCTTGACCATTTGCAACGTAATAGATTGTACACGCTCATCTGGTTTGAACGGAAGCAATGCTTTCCCCTTTCCGATGGTTGAACAAACGATCGAATGTCCCAGATTCGAAGACTATGGTCAACAGAATGTGAGAGCAAATATTTTGCACAAGGTGACAACGAGACACAAGTAACTGAGTCCGTATGGCCCTTAAGTGTGTACAAAATATCCTTTCGACGAAGATCCCAAATTTCTATATCATTATCAAGACTACTGCAGAAAACGTAGTCCGCGAATTCACTGAAGCATACCGAAGTAATGCTAGTGCCAGTTTCCAGCGTTAAGGCACAAGTCGTCTGACGAGCATCCCACAGTTTCATCGTTCCGTCATTGGATCCTGAGCAAATAAGAGGACATCCAACTTTATTTTTGTCGATGCAGTTTACAGAACCTCTATGTCCTTCGAGTGTGGTTTTCTTTTTGCCCATGAATGCATCCCAAATTATTAGTGACTCATCTGTCGAACAGGAATATATATCGAGACCGTCCCTCGAGAAAGTTGTTTGCATCACTGGACCTGTGTGTCCTTCCAACACTGTGCTGTGAGGGAATGTGCCGTAAATATCGGAGAGATCTGAAAATAAAGACTTATTATCGACTGATTTTATATGAATTTTGGTGTTATGAACTTACGAACTTCTCCCATGCGATTCGATGAAGTAAAGTACATTCCCGTATGATGAAAATCACAAGAGAGAATCTCACTTTTGTGATTCTGGATGCGCACTGTCGGCACCCGTAGAGAAGTTCTTGAAGGTCTTTCGCTTGAATAGAAATTTTTCCGATTGTTAGGTATCATCCTTTTAGTTTCCAATACTCCTTGAGATGGCATCGTTAGATTTTGTATGTTTTTGTATATTTGAATTTTTAACTTTTTTTTAACTCTTGAACGAACTGAGCGTGTCAAGTGCTGCGGTTCAACTTGTGGAAGATGCATCTTCAGCCGGTTTTTATATGCAAAATATTAGAATCTGAAAACTGTTGTCTCTACCTGCTCCTAATTACTTGTACTTTCCCCTAATCATAAAACATATGAATCGATAGTTTTTCAGAGATTTATTCAAAAAGAGGTAATTTAATTCCTAAACCATAAGAGTATTGAACGCCGTGCTTTACTAAAGGATAAAAAATATTACATGCAATTAAGTCACTTACTTTTCGTAGTAGTAGATCATAAAATATTAGCAGAGCTCGTCTGCCAAAGTCGTTCTCGCTGTGTGAATCAGGTTCGAAAAAAGAATGTTTTAAAAGAAATCGATACAGATTGAGGAATATAATTAAAAATAATATACAAATTTTAAAAAAAATTATTTTAATTTGCTTCGCAAAAGATCTTATAAAATTTTTGTTGGAAATTGATTGAAATATGTATATAAAATCATATTCTTTATTATGCCAAAAAGAAAAATTACCGTTATTCAGTTAAGAAACAGAACATGAGTCTACATAAAGTTAAACTCAGAATCAGTTTCTTAACTCATATTTGGTCTTTATATCTGCATAGTTTCACTCAATTTTATATCTATCTTTGTCTTATGGACTTTTAGCTTGCTCTCTATTTTTTATTTACACATAATATGTAGATACAAGAAAAATGAAAATGAAAATGACAGAATTCATTTTTCCGACCTCCCCATAATAGTAATATCAAAATGCATCGAAATCTCAACGTCGAATTTTTTTACGTATGCAATACTTCCCCTAAAATACAGGTGAAGGTAATACATGCATAGCTTCATAATTCAGTTGATCTAAGGCAGTCTTGCCAGATTTATCCCATACATATGAAACGATAATATCACCGATATTAGTCGATAGTCGAATTCTGAAGGGAAATTCCCAAATTCTGTGTGTTTTTGCAAAGTCGTTTTATAATGCATTGCTTTAGTGGGCACTGTGTTTGTATGTATGTATATACAATAATACGTAGAAAATCGTTATTTTGCTATTTGCGAATAAGAATTGTCACATTTTTTATCAGTAGGAGTTTGAACACGCGTTTATATGTCTAAAAGTTTACCTTTAAAACATTATCTTGATGAAAAATGTAAGCTTATAAAAGAGGTGGTGGATGGGTCGGAAAGAAAGATTTTTTATTTTACTTAATAACTCGAAGTCTTGATAAGTCGAACTTTTTTGGTGGCAAGTGATGGTTCCAGTTATCGAAGTTCAACTGTACTTATTTCTAAACCGAAGATGCATAACATTTTACATCCATTCCAATAATTTTTTTAATGTTATATTTACTCTACGGCTGCCCATCTACA
The DNA here is from genome assembly GCA_949716465.1 of Chalcosyrphus nemorum. Classification (NCBI taxonomy): domain Eukaryota; kingdom Metazoa; phylum Arthropoda; class Insecta; order Diptera; family Syrphidae; genus Chalcosyrphus; species Chalcosyrphus nemorum. The sequence goes on from OX454334.1 coordinate 42,101,441, forward strand.
AATGGTCACACTAACACAATCAAACCACATTTGATTTTACTCGTACCAGACCAGCCATCAACCAAATTGGTTTGTCAACTTTGTTGAAGTTGTGCACAGATGATCAAAATTTACTGAGACCGTACTATGTACGCGTACTATGTTTTAGTGCTGTGAACCCCTACATAATCAACATTTGGCTGCATATGCATGCAGATGTAAACCCACGAATACACACAATCATAAGCCCAGCGTCGATTGGTTCAGTTTTCGGGCACTTTGGGAAACATTACCGAACATTAGAGGGAGCGCTCTCTCTCAGCCGCTAGAAATTACCCACCCCATGTGTCTACTCAATGGTTTCTCTCATATTTGTTTATATCTTATATTTGGGAATGTTCGAATGATTACTGCTTTTATTCTCGTTTTATTATACTTCTGTTACTATCCATTTTTTACGAAAAATAAAAACTAAACACCAACAACAACAACAGAGAACAAAATTGTTGATTGTGTTGACGGAACATAAGGAAGCATTTCAGTCAGTTATGACATTAGCTTATACTTCCCAAAGTTGATTATGGTTGGCCCTTTGCTGGATGAAGATACTGAAGTTTTTTACTTCAAACTTCCAAATCTCTTCCTCTTCCATAAAACCAGTTTTTGCAGGAGGTAATTGCAACAGTGTGTGATGTGATGACCCATTAGCTTGAAAATGTATAGGGAAAAAGAATACGAATAGAAATGGAAGAGAGAGAGAGTGTGCGAGATAAGAAAACCACCCCGAAATAATGATGAAATGGAACAAAGCAGAGGCGGTTGAATAGAAGTCGATCACGCGATCAAACAAAAAACATATGAAAATGCTACAATCCTTCTGGAGCGGATCGTGTGATACCCTATTCTTTTCCTAAACACATAGCTCCTTCTTCCACCAATATACCTACTTGCTTAAGCAACTTTTTTCAAATATCTTATAAAATTACTACAAAACACGAATTTTCTTAATAAGTGGGCGTGGTAGTAGACGGATTGTCAACATATACTGAAACTTCTTCCTAAAAAGTGCTATTATTTTTATTAAACTAATTGATAAAAAAAAAACCAAAACGTGGGCGTGGCCGTACACTTTGTATAGAAGATATTTCGGGTAAAAGAATATCTACATATTTTCTTGTAAGTTTTATCGAGTTTCATGTAAAATTACTGAAAAAAGTGCATTTTTCGGCAGTGGGCTGATTTGGAAAATGTTTACACTTTTTCTGTCCCGATGTCCAAAGACTTCGTTTACAATATTTAATTGTCCTAGCTCAAAATTTAAGACCGACAGGCGAACATGGCTCAATCCAATCGGCTATTGATACTGATCATTTATATTTATATGTATATACTTTATTGAGTCTATCTGCAATATATCTCTATGTTACAAACTATGTGTCAAATTGAGTATACCAATAGGATAGGGTATAATGATTGATGTTTCTACAATATTTAGTTATTTATTTCTTAGGATGTAGGTAAAGGAAACATATGAATCAGAAGTTTTTGGACCAGAAGTCGAGATCATCACAATACTTCAATAGATCTTTACATTGCCTTTGTCGATCTGGAGAAGATTTTCGACATAGTTAGGAGACATATCTTATGAAAAAAGTTTCAGAGACGTCTGTTATAATGATAACGAAAGAAAAGATTACCCATGGCTTTTAAAGTAATAGTATGAGCTTACTAAAGCAATTGCCAAGGTTCGTTGGCATTTCAATGTCGTGCGAGACTCCTATTTTTTCGATAGACGATTGCGACCTTTCAGCTTTACCCACATAACATCACTACGTTTGATACATTTTCGATCTTACAGTACCACGTTATCATTACACCCTTGTAATTTTGTACTCTTTTACCCGAACAATCACCAAAGATTAATCAAACAAAAATCAATTTAGTTTGTTACTTAACTTTATTTATATGAAATTATATTTCATTCAAAAACATAGAATTATCATTCGAAGCCGAAAGAATAATATTTTCCTTCGGGTGGAAGGCAACGTCATTAATGGCCATTTTGTGACCTGTAAACTTCTGAAGTACTGCACCGTTGCTAGCATCCAGAATGGACACATCCCGATCGGCCGTTCCAGCTGATATCTAAAAAATAGAAAAAGAAGACACAATTTTAATAAAAGTCAGCCAAAAATATATATATCTTTAACTTACCATTGATCCATCGCTTGACCATTTGCAACGTAATAGATTGTACACGCTCATCTGGTTTGAACGGAAGCAATGCTTTCCCCTTTCCGATGGTTGAACAAACGATCGAATGTCCCAGATTCGAAGACTATGGTCAACAGAATGTGAGAGCAAATATTTTGCACAAGGTGACAACGAGACACAAGTAACTGAGTCCGTATGGCCCTTAAGTGTGTACAAAATATCCTTTCGACGAAGATCCCAAATTTCTATATCATTATCAAGACTACTGCAGAAAACGTAGTCCGCGAATTCACTGAAGCATACCGAAGTAATGCTAGTGCCAGTTTCCAGCGTTAAGGCACAAGTCGTCTGACGAGCATCCCACAGTTTCATCGTTCCGTCATTGGATCCTGAGCAAATAAGAGGACATCCAACTTTATTTTTGTCGATGCAGTTTACAGAACCTCTATGTCCTTCGAGTGTGGTTTTCTTTTTGCCCATGAATGCATCCCAAATTATTAGTGACTCATCTGTCGAACAGGAATATATATCGAGACCGTCCCTCGAGAAAGTTGTTTGCATCACTGGACCTGTGTGTCCTTCCAACACTGTGCTGTGAGGGAATGTGCCGTAAATATCGGAGAGATCTGAAAATAAAGACTTATTATCGACTGATTTTATATGAATTTTGGTGTTATGAACTTACGAACTTCTCCCATGCGATTCGATGAAGTAAAGTACATTCCCGTATGATGAAAATCACAAGAGAGAATCTCACTTTTGTGATTCTGGATGCGCACTGTCGGCACCCGTAGAGAAGTTCTTGAAGGTCTTTCGCTTGAATAGAAATTTTTCCGATTGTTAGGTATCATCCTTTTAGTTTCCAATACTCCTTGAGATGGCATCGTTAGATTTTGTATGTTTTTGTATATTTGAATTTTTAACTTTTTTTTAACTCTTGAACGAACTGAGCGTGTCAAGTGCTGCGGTTCAACTTGTGGAAGATGCATCTTCAGCCGGTTTTTATATGCAAAATATTAGAATCTGAAAACTGTTGTCTCTACCTGCTCCTAATTACTTGTACTTTCCCCTAATCATAAAACATATGAATCGATAGTTTTTCAGAGATTTATTCAAAAAGAGGTAATTTAATTCCTAAACCATAAGAGTATTGAACGCCGTGCTTTACTAAAGGATAAAAAATATTACATGCAATTAAGTCACTTACTTTTCGTAGTAGTAGATCATAAAATATTAGCAGAGCTCGTCTGCCAAAGTCGTTCTCGCTGTGTGAATCAGGTTCGAAAAAAGAATGTTTTAAAAGAAATCGATACAGATTGAGGAATATAATTAAAAATAATATACAAATTTTAAAAAAAATTATTTTAATTTGCTTCGCAAAAGATCTTATAAAATTTTTGTTGGAAATTGATTGAAATATGTATATAAAATCATATTCTTTATTATGCCAAAAAGAAAAATTACCGTTATTCAGTTAAGAAACAGAACATGAGTCTACATAAAGTTAAACTCAGAATCAGTTTCTTAACTCATATTTGGTCTTTATATCTGCATAGTTTCACTCAATTTTATATCTATCTTTGTCTTATGGACTTTTAGCTTGCTCTCTATTTTTTATTTACACATAATATGTAGATACAAGAAAAATGAAAATGAAAATGACAGAATTCATTTTTCCGACCTCCCCATAATAGTAATATCAAAATGCATCGAAATCTCAACGTCGAATTTTTTTACGTATGCAATACTTCCCCTAAAATACAGGTGAAGGTAATACATGCATAGCTTCATAATTCAGTTGATCTAAGGCAGTCTTGCCAGATTTATCCCATACATATGAAACGATAATATCACCGATATTAGTCGATAGTCGAATTCTGAAGGGAAATTCCCAAATTCTGTGTGTTTTTGCAAAGTCGTTTTATAATGCATTGCTTTAGTGGGCACTGTGTTTGTATGTATGTATATACAATAATACGTAGAAAATCGTTATTTTGCTATTTGCGAATAAGAATTGTCACATTTTTTATCAGTAGGAGTTTGAACACGCGTTTATATGTCTAAAAGTTTACCTTTAAAACATTATCTTGATGAAAAATGTAAGCTTATAAAAGAGGTGGTGGATGGGTCGGAAAGAAAGATTTTTTATTTTACTTAATAACTCGAAGTCTTGATAAGTCGAACTTTTTTGGTGGCAAGTGATGGTTCCAGTTATCGAAGTTCAACTGTACTTATTTCTAAACCGAAGATGCATAACATTTTACATCCATTCCAATAATTTTTTTAATGTTATATTTACTCTACGGCTGCCCATCTACAAATGGTCACACTAACACAATCAAACCACATTTGATTTTACTCGTACCAGACCAGCCATCAACCAAATTGGTTTGTCAACTTTGTTGAAGTTGTGCACAGATGATCAAAATTTACTGAGACCGTACTATGTACGCGTACTATGTTTTAGTGCTGTGAACCCCTACATAATCAACATTTGGCTGCATATGCATGCAGATGTAAACCCACGAATACACACAATCATAAGCCCAGCGTCGATTGGTTCAGTTTTCGGGCACTTTGGGAAACATTACCGAACATTAGAGGGAGCGCTCTCTCTCAGCCGCTAGAAATTACCCACCCCATGTGTCTACTCAATGGTTTCTCTCATATTTGTTTATATCTTATATTTGGGAATGTTCGAATGATTACTGCTTTTATTCTCGTTTTATTATACTTCTGTTACTATCCATTTTTTACGAAAAATAAAAACTAAACACCAACAACAACAACAGAGAACAAAATTGTTGATTGTGTTGACGGAACATAAGGAAGCATTTCAGTCAGTTATGACATTAGCTTATACTTCCCAAAGTTGATTATGGTTGGCCCTTTGCTGGATGAAGATACTGAAGTTTTTTACTTCAAACTTCCAAATCTCTTCCTCTTCCATAAAACCAGTTTTTGCAGGAGGTAATTGCAACAGTGTGTGATGTGATGACCCATTAGCTTGAAAATGTATAGGGAAAAAGAATACGAACAGAAATGGAAGAGAGAGAGAGTGTGCGAGATAAGAAAACCACCCCGAAATGATGATGAAATGGAACAAAGCAGAGGCGGTTGAATAGAAGTCGATCACGCGATCAAACAAAAAACATATGAAAATGCTACAATCCTTCTGGAGCGGATCGTGTGATACCCTATCCTTTTCCTAAACACATAGCTCCTTCTTCCACCAATATACCTACTTGCTTAAGCAACTTTTTTCAAATATCTTATAAAATTACTACAAAACACGAATTTTCTTAATAAGTGGGCGTGGTAGTAGACGGATTGTCAACATATACTGAAACTTCTTCCTAAAAAGTGCTATTATTTTTATTAAACTAATTGATAAAAAAAAACCAAAACGTGGGCGTGGCCGTACACTTTGTATAGAAGATATTTCGGGTAAAAGAATATCTACATATTTTCTTGTAAGTTTTATCGAGTTTCATGTAAAATTACTGAAAAAAGTGCATTTTTCGGCAGTGGACTGATTTGGAAAATGTTTACACTTTTTCTGTCCCGATGTCCAAAGACTTCGTTTACAATATTTAATTGTCCTAGCTCAAAATTTAAGACCGACAGGCGAACATGGCTCAATCGAATCGGCTATTGATACTGATCATTTATATTTATATGTATATACTTTATTGAGTCTATCTGCAATATATCTCTATGTTACAAACTATGTGTCAAATTGAGTATACCAATAGGATAGGGTATAATGATTGATGTTTCTACAATATTTAGTTATTTATTTCTTAGGATGTAGGAAAAGGAAACATATGAATCAGAAGTTTTTGGACCAGAAGTCGAGATCATCACAATACTTCAATAGATCTTTACATTGCCTTTGTCGATCTGGAGAAGATTTTCGACATAGTTAGGAGACATATCTTATGAAAAAAGTTTCAGAGACGTCTGTTATAATGATAACGAAAGAAAAGATTACCCATGGCTTTTAAAGTAATAGTATGAGCTTACTAAAGCAATTGCCAAGGTTCGTTGGCATTTCAATGTCGTGCGAGACTCCTATTTTTTCGATATACGATTGCGACCTTTCAACTTTACCCACATAACATCACTACGTTTGATACATTTTCGATTTTACAGTACCACGTTATCATTACACCCTTGTAATTTTGTACTCTTTTACCCGAACAATCACCAAAGATTAATCAAACAAAAATCAATTTAGTTTGTTACTTAACTTTATTTATATGAAATTATATTTCATTCAAAAACATACAATTATCATTCGAAGCCGAAAGAATAATATTTTCCTTCGGGTGGAAGGCAACGTCATTAATGGCCATTTTGTGACCTGTAAACTTCTGAAGTACTGCACCGTTGCTAGCATCCAGAATGGACACATCCCGATCGGCCGTTCCAGCTGATATCTAAAAAGTAGAAAAATAAGACACAATTTTAATAAAAGTCAGCCAAAAATATATTTATCTTTAACTTACCATTGATCCATCGCTTGACCATTTGCAACGTAATAGATTGTACACGCTCATCTGGTTTGAACGGAAGCAATGCTTTCCCCTTTCCGATGGTTGAACAAACGATCGAATGTCCCAGATTCGAAGACTATGGTCAACAGAATGTGAGAGCAAATATTTTGCACAAGGTGACAACGAGACACAAGTAACTGAGTCCGTATGGCCCTTAAGTGTGTACAAAATATCCTTTCGACGAAGATCCCAAATTTCTATATCATTATCAAGACTACTGCAGAAAACGTAGTCCGCGAATTCACTGAAGCATACCGAAGTAATGCTAGTGCCAGTTTCCAGCGTTAAGGCACAAGTCGTCTGACGAGCATCCCACAGTTTCATCGTTCCGTCATTGGATCCTGAGCAAATAAGAGGACATCCAACTTTATTTTTGTCGATGCAGTTTACAGAACCTCTATGTCCTTCGAGTGTGGTTTTCTTTTTGCCCATGAATGCATCCCAAATTATTAGTGACTCATCTGTCGAACAGGAATATATATCGAGACCGTCCCTCGAGAAAGTTGTTTGCATCACTGGACCTGTGTGTCCTTCCAACACTGTGCTGTGAGGGAATGTGCCGTAAATATCGGAGAGATCTGAAAATAAAGACTTATTATCGACTGATTTTATATGAATTTTGGTGTTATGAACTTACGAACTTCTCCCATGCGATTCGATGAAGTAAAGTACATTCCCGTATGATGAAAATCACAAGAGAGAATCTCACTTTTGTGATTCTGGATGCGCACTGTCGGCACCCGTAGAGAAGTTCTTGAAGGTCTTTCGCTTGAATAGAAATTTTTCCGATTATTAGGTATCATCCTTTTAGTTTCCAATACTCCTTGAGATGGCATCGTTAGATTTTGTATGTTTTTGTATATTTGAATTTTTAACTTTTTTTTAACTCTTGAACGAACTGAGCGTGTCAAGTGCTGCGGTTCAACTTGTGGAAGATGCATCTTCAGCCGGTTTTTATATGCAAAATATTAGAATCTGAAAACTGTTGTCTCTACCTGCTCCTAATTACTTGTACTTTCCCCTAATCATAAAACATATGAATCGATAGTTTCGATAAAAAATATTACATGCAATTAAGTCACTTACTTTTCGTAGTAGTAGATCATAAAATATTAGCAGAGCTCGTCTGCCAAAGTCGTTCTCGCTGTGTGAATCAGGTTCGAAAAAAGAATGTTTTAAAAGAAATCGATACAGATTGAGGAATATAATTAAAAATAATATACAAATTTTAAAAAAATTATTTTAATTTGCTTCGCAAAAGATCTTATAAAATTTTTGTTGGAAATTGATTGAAATATGTATATAAAATCATATTCTTTATTATGCCAAAAAGAAAAATTACCGTTATTCAGTTAAGAAACAGAACATGAGTCTACATAAAGTTAAACTCAGAATCAGTTTCTTAACTCATATTTGGTCTTTATATCTGCATAGTTTCACTCAATTTTATATCTATCTTTGTCTTATGGACTTTTAGCTTGCTCTCTATTTTTTATTTACACATAATATGTAGATACAAGAAAAATGAAAATGAAAATGACAGAATTCATTTTTCCGACCTCCCCATAATAGTAATATCAAAATGCATCGAAACCTCAACGTCGAATTTTTTTACGTATGCAATACTTCCCCTAAAATACAGGTGAAGGTAATACATGCATAGCTTCATAATTCAGTTGATCTAAGGCAGTCTTGCCAGATTTATCCCATACATATGAAACGATAATATCACCGATATTAGTCGATAGTCGAATTCTGAAGGGAAATTCCCAAATTCTGTGTGTTTTTGCAAAGTCGTTTTATAATGCATTGCTTTAGGGGCACTGTGTTTGTATGTATGTATATACAATAATACGTAGAAAATCGTTATTTTGCTATTTGCGAATAAGAATTGTCACATTTTTTATCAGTAGGAGTTTGAACACGCGTTTATATGTCTAAAAGTTTACCTTTAAGACATTATCTTGATGAAAAATGTAAGCTTATAAAAGAGGTGGTGGATGGGTCGGAAAGAAAGATTTTTTATTTTACTTAATAACTCGAAGTCTTGATAAGTCGAACTTTTTTGGTGGCAAGTGATGGTTCCAGTTATCGAAGTTCAACTGTACTTATTTCTAAACCGAAGATGCATAACATTTTACATCCATTCCAATAATTTTTCTAATGTTATATTTACTCTACGGCTGCCCATCTACAAATGGTCACACTAACTCAATCAAACCACATTTGATTTTACTCGTACCAGACCAGCCATCAACCAAATTGGTTTGTCAACTTTGTTGAAGTTGTGCACAGATGATCAAAATTTACTGAGACCGTACCATGTACGCGTACTATGTTTTAGTGCTGTGAACCCCTACATAATCAACATTTGGCTGCATATGCATGCAGATGTAAAACCACGAATACACACAATCATAAGCCCAGCGTCGATTGGTTCAGTTTTCGGGCACTTTGGGAAACATTACCGAACATTAAAGGGAGCGCTCTCTCTCAGCCGCTAGAAATTACCCACCCCATGTGTTTACACAATGATTTCTCTCATATTTGTTTATATCTTATATTTAGGAATGTTCGAATGATTACTGCTTTTATTCTCGTTTTATTATACTTCTGTTACTATCCATTTTTTACGAAAAATAAAAACTAAACACCAACAACAACAACAGAGAACAAAATTGTTTATTGTGTTGACGGAACATAAGGAAGCATTTCAGTCAGTTATGACATTAGCTTATACTTCCCAAAGTTGATTATGGTTGGCCCTTTACTGGATGAAGATACTGAAGTTTTTTACTTCAAACTTCCAAATCTCTTCCTCTTCCATAAAACCAGTTTTTGCATGCATAGGGAAAAAGAATACGAATAGAAATGGAAGATAGAGAGTGTGCGAGATGAGAAAACCACCCCGAAATGATGATGAAATGGAACAAAGCAGAGGCGGTTGAATAGAAGTCGATCACGCGATCAAACAAAAAACATATGAAAATCCTACAATCCTTGTGGAGCGGATCGTGTGATATCCTATCCTTTTCCTAAACACATAGCTCCTTCTTCCACCAATATACCTACTTGCTTAAGCAACTTTTTTCAAATATCTTATAAAATTACTACAAAACACGAATTTTCTTAATAAGTGGGCGTGGTAGTAAACGGATTGTCAACATATACTGAAACTTCTTCCTAAAAACTGCTATTATTTTTATTAAACTAATTGATAAAAAAAAAAGTCGTTATGAATACCCTTAAACTGTTATTCAGGGCACGGGCGGTGGGGAAAAGGGGAAAGAAGAAGAAAGGAGGTACCGGTTCACGTTAGCCTTAAATGATTGGACGCTGAAGTGACGAGGAAATACAGAGCCTGGTAGATTGTTCCACATTCGTGTAGTGCGGCTTATAAAAGAATCCTTATATTTGACAGTTCGACCGAAGTTGGGCTTAAGGGTAAACTGATGTGCATTCGTAGCATGACGTGTATTGCGGTTGAAATTATTAAGGGGCGGAATGCAATTTGCTATTTCACTGGAGCATTTTTTATAAAAAAAGCGATAAAAAAGGGAAAGGCAGGAGACATTTCTGCGATGTTCGAGTGAGAATATGGAGCTCACGATGTCTCTATCGCCTATTAATTTTAGCGCTCGATTCTGGACCCTATCAAGAATGTGCAAAACGGTCTTGGGTGCACCAGACCAGATATGGGCGTTGTACTCCAGCTTTGGGCGGATAAATGCCTTATAAATTGAGGCCAAATCAGACGGGGTGAAATATTTCTTGCATCGCTTAAGGAATCCTAGACATTTTGCAGCATTTTTGGCGACTTCGAATATGTGATCGTTCCATCGGAGATGTTTATTGATACACATACCGAGAATTACAAGTCTTTCGGTTTCCGCGATGCAAGTACCATTCATGGATAATGGTTGGGAGGTCTGGTTACGCTTGAGCGACAGTAGTCAGCATTGTGTTTTGGATGCATTAAATTCCACTCTGTTGGTTAAACCCCATTTGATTATGCTGTCAAGATCGGAATTTAATGAGTTTAACATACGTTGCCGTTCCTCTTCTACGGCCGAAGAGCAGGGACGTGAGTTGGGGAACGAATATGTAAAACTGAGGGTACTATCATCAGCGAAGGAATGGATTGGATTAGAGGTAGCAGACAAGAGGTCATTAATAAAAATGAGAAAGAGAGTCGGAGACAGAACTGAGCCCTGGGGAACACCAGCATTTATGTGGTGGATATCAGACTTGAAGCCATCCAATACAACTTGTATTGAACGCCCCGTAAGGTAATTTCTAATCAAATGAAGAAGAGATTCATCGATGCCATATGCACGCATTTTCGACAAAAGAGCCTGATACCAAACTCTGTCAAATGCCTTTGAAATATCAAGCGCAACTATCTTTGATTCGCCAAAGTGATGAAGAGATTGGTTCCACTTCTCGGTGAGATATGCCAACAAGTCACCAGTGGACCTGTTGCTACGAAAACCATACCGTCGGTCATTGAGAAGTTTTCGTGAATCAAGATATTTCATAAGCTGACGATTTATCAGCGTTTCCATGACCTTAGAAAGAAGGGACGTAAGTGCAATGGGTCGGTAATTGGACGGAGAGGAAGATTCGCCTTTTTTAGGAACAGGCTGGACAAATGCTGTTTTCCATCTACTCGGAAAGAGCCCAGAATAGTAGGACAGACAGAAAAGCTTACGCAAAGGTTTTGCCAGCGTGGAAGAACACCTCTTCAGAACTATAGGGGGAATACCGTCTGGACCAGCGGATTTGTGCATGTTTAAACCTTTGAGGACTCCTGCGACTGTGCGAGTGCGAAAGTGGATTCGTCCCATAGAAAATTCGACGCTCTCAACCACAGGGACAGACAAAGCGCTATCTTGCAGGGTGGAGTTCGCTGCGAATTGTGCAGCAAGCAGAATTGCTTTGTCTAAGGAGCTGACAGCTGGAATGTCATTGTAAATGAGCGTTGGGATGGCAGATGAGGCAGAATTCTTAATGTTTTTGACGAACGACCAAAAATTTTTACTACCTTTGGGACACTGTAGAATTTTTTGCCTCAATTTTCGGTTGTATAGGAATTTTGCACGTTGAATGTGGGCATTGCAGTCATTTCTGGCTTGTTTAAACTTCTTTCGGTTTTCCTCAGATTTGTTGGCTTTATAAGTCCGAAAACTTACTTCTTTTAACCTGATAGCTTCTTTACAGCTCTGGTCAAACCATGAATTTACCTTAGGTTTGATGCTCTTTATTCTGTTAGGAATAAAGTCATTCATACCTAAGAGAATCGTGTCGGTAATCATATCAGCGGCGGCATCCACGTCGCTATCGAGGAAGCATAGTGACCAGTTAAAACTCCTAAAAAAGTTATTAAGGCCGTCCCAATTGGCTTTCTCGTATCGCCATACTTTTCTTTTGGGAGTTTGTTCTTTAACTGAGTGGTCGGAGTACGAGAATTTAGCTGATATGATGTTATGGTCAGACCGGCCTAGAGGCGCTAATACATCAATGGTGTATTTATCAGGGTGAGAAGTGAGAAACAAGTCAAGGGTGTTGGCGGAGTGACTTACAATGTCCGGTATACGTGTCGGCTCATGTACAAGCTGGGTCAAATTGTTAACCTCAGCGAAAAGTTCAACATACCTTCCTTCGGGTGTTGACTGGCCAGAGTGTCGAAGCCAATCCGAATTGTGTATATTGAAATCGCCCGCAATGACGATTTCACTAAGAGGATAAAGGGAGACAATTCGGGTGATGGAATCAGACAGCGCATCAAACTCGTTAAAAGTTGAGTTGCTGTCCGCACTAGGGCTTCTGTAAATAAAACAGTAGTGTATGATTTGCTTATGGACAGTGAATTTTAGCCATTTGAAATTAAATTCCGGATTGGTACAGTGGCCATACTGTAAAGGAATTTGATAAGCAATATCACTACGGACATAAATAGCAAGGCCGCGGTGGGGAAAGAATAGTGGCACTAAGCTATATCCAGGCAGTTCCAAATCAGAAGATTCTTCAACCACCTGTGTTTCACACAGTGCCAAAACAGCTGGCTTATGGGAGGCTGCATGGGCGTACAGATCGAAGAAATTCTTCCGAAGCCCACGAATATTAGAAAAATGTACCCTAAACTCCCCCATCACTAAAACATACAAACACAAAAAGACAACTCTGACGTCACTAAGCAGGGCCGCGAAGTGTAGATCCTAGGAATAGTTTTCCCAAGCAGACTGTTGCAGGTGTTATTCCCAAACGACAATCAGCTTAGGACACTCACGGTCCGCTATCCATCAAATATTACGCTCTATCAATCATCACAGCTGAAAGCATGTAGAGAATATGCATCATCTGCATGGCTAAGATGCGCAACAGTGAGTGAGTGGGAGTGGGAGAGATGGACACCCGGCTTTTTTTTTTTTTTTTATTATTATTATTTATCACTGCACTGCACTTTGGTTTGATTTAGGCGCGCACTACTATTGTTTTATTGTGGTGGTTGAGGTTTTTTTTTTTTTTTTATTATTTTTATTTATATTTTTGTTTTTTTTATTATATAGGTCACTGGTCACTTTTTTTCAATGTTCATGTAAAATTACTGAAAAAAGTGCATTTTTCGGCAGTGGGCTGATTTGGAAAATGTTTACACTTTTTCTGTCCCGATGTCCAAAGACTTCGTTTACAATATTTCATTGTCCTAGCTCAAAATTTAAGACCGACAGGCGAACATGGCTCAATCGAATCGGCTATTGATACTGATCATTTATATTTATATGTATATATACTTTATTGAGGCTGTCTGCAATATTTCTCTATGTAACAAACTATGTGTCAAATTGAATATACCAATAGGATAGGGTATAATGATTGATGTTTCTACAATATTTAGTTATTTATTTCTTAGGATGTAGGAAAAGGAAACATATGAATCAGAAGTTTTTGGACCAGAAGTCGAGATCATCACAATACTTCAATAGATCTTTACTTTGCCTTTGTCGATCTGGAGAAGATTTTCGACATAGTTAGGAGACATGTCTTATGAAAAAAGTTTCAGAAACGTCTGTTATAATGATAACGAAAGAAAAGATTACCCATGGCTTTTAAAGTCATAGTATGAGCTTACTTAAGCAATTGCCAAGGTTCGTTGGCATTTCAATGTCGTGCGAGACTCCTATTTTTTCGATAGACGATTGCGACCGTTCAACTTTACCCACATAACATCACTACGTTTGACACATTTTCGATTTTACAGTACCACGTTATCATTACACCCTTGTAATTTTGTACTCTTTTACCCGAACAATCACCAAAGATTAATCAAACAAAAATCAATTTAATTTGTTACTTAACTTTATTTATATGAAATTATATTTCATTCAAAAACATAGAATTATCATTCGAAGCCGAAAGAATAATATTTTCCTTCGGGTGGAAGGCAACGTCATTAATGGCCATTTTGTGGCCTGTAAACTTCTGAAGTACTGCACCGTTGCTAGCATCCAGAATGGACACATCCCGATCGGCCGTTCCAGCTGATATCTAAAAAACAGAAAAAGAAGACACAATTTTAATAAAAGTCAGCCAAAAATATATTTATCTTTAACTTACCATTGATCCATCGCTTGACCATTTGCAACGTAATAGATTGTACACGCTCATCTGGTTTGAACGGAAGCAATGCTTTCCCCTTTCCGATGGTTGAACAAACGGGCGAATGTCCCAGATTCGAAGACTATAGTCAACAGAATGTGAGAGCAAATATTTTGCACAAGGTGACAACGAGACACAAGTAACTGAGTCCGTATGGCCCTTAAGTGTGTACAAAATATCCTTTCGACGAAGATCCCAAATTTCTATATCATTATCAAGACTACTGCAGAAAACGTAGTCCGCGAATTCACTGAAGCATACCGAAGTAATGCTAGTGCCAGTTTCCAGCGTTAAGGCACAAGTCGTCTGACGAGCATCCCACAGTTTCATCGTTCCGTCATTGGATCCTGAGCAAATAAGAGGACATCCAACTTTATTTTTGTCGATGCAGTTTACAGAACCTCTATGTCCTTCGAGTGTGGTTTTCTTTTTGCCCATGAATGCATCCCAAATTATTAGTGACTCATCTGTCGAACAGGAATATATATCGAGACCGTCCCTCGAGAAAGTTGTTTGCATCACTGGACCTGTGTGTCCTTCCAACACTGTGCTGTGAGGGAATGTGCCGTAAATATCGGAGAGATCTGAAAATAAAGACTTATTATCGACTGATTTTATATGAATTTTGGTGTTATGAACTTACGAACTTCTCCCATGCGATTCGATGAAGTAAAGTACATTCCCGTATGATGAAAATCACAAGAGAGAATCTCACTTTTGTGATTCTGGATGCGCACTGTCGGCACCCGTAGAGAAGTTCTTGAAGGTCTTTCGCTTGAATAGAAATTTTTCCGATTATTAGGTATCATCCTTTTAGTTTCCAATACTCCTTGAGATGGCATCGTTAGATTTTGTATGTTTTTGTATATTTGAATTTTTAACTTTTTTTTAACTCTTGAACGAACTGAGCGTGTCAAGTGCTGCGGTTCAACTTGTGGAAGATGCATCTTCAGCCGGTTTTTATATGCAAAATATTAGAATCTGAAAACTGTTGTCTCTACCTGCTCCTAATTACTTGTACTTTCCCCTAATCATAAAACATATGAATCGATAGTTTCGATAAAAAATATTACATGCAATTAAGTCACTTACTTTTCGTAGTAGTAGATCATAAAATATTAGCAGAGCTCGTCTGCCAAAGTCGTTCTCGCTGTGTGAATCAGGTTCGAAAAAAGAATGTTTTAAAAGAAATCGATACAGATTGAGGAATATAATTAAAAATAATATACAAATTTTAAAAAAATTATTTTAATTTGCTTCGCAAAAGATCTTATAAAATTTCTGTTGGAAATTGGTTGAAATATATAAAATCATATTCTTTATTATGCCAAAAAGAAAAATTACCGTTATTCAGTTAAGAAACAGAACATGAGTCTACATAAAGTTAAACTCAGAATCAGTTTCTTAACTCATATTTGGTCTTTATATCTGCATAGTTTCACTCAATTTTATATCTATCTTTGTCTTATGGACTTTTAGCTTGCTTTCTATTTTTTATTTACACATGATATGTAGATACAAGAAAAATGAAAATGAAAATGACAGAATTCATTTTTCCGACCTCCTCATAATAGTAATATCAAAATGCATCGAAACCTCAACGTCGAATTTTTTTACGTATGCAATACTTCCCCTAAAATACAGGTGAAGGTAATACATGCATAGCTTCATAATTCAGTTGATCTAAGGCAGTCTTGCCAGATTTATCCCATACATATGAAACGATAATATCACCGATATTAGTCGATAGTCGAATTCTGAAGGGAAATTCCCAAATTCTGTGTGTTTTTGCAAAGTCGTTTTATAATGCATTGCTTTAGTGGGCACTGTGTTTGTATGTATATACAATAATACGTAGAAAATCGTTATTTTGCTATTTGCGAATAAGAATTGTCACATTTTTTATCAGTAGGAGTTTGAACACGCGTTTATATGTCTAAAAGTTTACCTTTAAAACATTATCTTGATGAAAAATGTAAGCTTATAAAAGAGGTGGTGGATGGGTCGGAAAGAAAGATTTTTTATTTTACTTAATAACTCGAAGTCTTGATAAGTCGAACTTTTTTGGTGGCAAGTGATGGTTCCAGTTATCGAAGTTCAACTGTACTTATTTCTAAACCGAAGATGCATAACATTTTACATCCATTCCAATAATTTTTTTAATGTTAACTTTACTCTACGGCTGCCCATCTACAAATGGTCACACTAACACAATCAAACCACATTTTATTTTACTCGTACCAGACCAGCCATCAACCAAATTGGTTTGTCAATTTTGTTGAAGTTGTGCACAGATGATCAAAATTTACTGAGACCGTACCATGTACGCGTACCATGTTTTAGTGCTGTGGTTCCCTACATAATCAACATTTTGCTGCATATGCAAGCAGATGTAAACCCACGAATACACACAAACATAAGCCCAGCATCGATTGGTTCAGTTTTCGGGCACTTTGGGAAACATTACCGAACATTAGAGGGAGCGCTCTCTCTCAGCCGCTAGAAATTACCCACCCCATGAGTTTACACAATGATTTCTATCATATTTGTTTATATCTTATATTTGGAAATGTTCGAATGATTACTGCTTTTATTCTCGTTTTATTATATTTCTGCTACTATCCATTTTTTACGAAAAATAAAAACTAAACACCAACAACAACAGAGAACAAAATTGTTGATTGTGTTGACGGAACATAAGGAAGCATTTCAATCAGTTATGACATTAGCTTATACTTCCCAAAGTTGATTATGGTTGGCCCTTTACTGGATGAAGATACTGAAGTTTTTTACTTCAAACTTCCAAATCTCTTCCTCTTCCATAAAACCAGTTTTTGCAGGAGGTAATTGCAACAGTGTGTGATGTGATGACCCATTAGCTTGAAAATGCATAGGGAAAAAGAATACGAATAGAAATGGAAGAGAGAGAGTGTGCGAGATGAGAAAACCACCCCGAAATGATGATGAAATGGAACAAAGCAGAGGCGGTTGAATAACAGTCGATCACGCGATCAAACAAAAAATTCTACAATATTTCGTTATTTATTCCTTAGGATGTAGGAAAAGGAAACATATGAATCAGAAGTTTTTGGACTAAAAGTCGAGATCATCACAATACTTCAATAGATCTTTACATTGCCTTTGTCGATCTGGAGAAGATTTTCGACATAGTTAGGAGACATATCTTATGAAAAAAGTTTCAGAGACGTCTGTTATAATGATAACGAAAGAAAAGATTACCCATGGCTTTTAAAGTAATAGTATGAGCTTACTAAAGCAATTGCCAAGGTTCGTTGGCATTTCAATGTCGTGCGAGACTCCTATTTTTTCGATAGACGATTGCGACCTTTCAGCTTTACCCACATAACATCACTACGTTTGATACATTTTCGATCTTACAGTACCACGTTATCATTACACCCTTGTAATTTTGTACTCTTTTACCCGAACAATCACCAAAGATTAATCAAACAAAAATCAATTTAGTTTGTTACTTAACTTTATTTATATGAAATTATATTTCATTCAAAAACATAGAATTATCATTCGAAGCCGAAAGAATAATATTTTCCTTCGGGTGGAAGGCAACGTCATTAATGGCCATTTTGTGACCTGTAAACTTCTGAAGTACTGCACCGTTGCTAGCATCCAGAATGGACACATCTCGATCGGCCGTTCCAGCTGATATCTAAAAAATAGAAAAATAAGACACAATTTTAATAAAAGTCAGCCAAAAATATATTTATCTTTAACTTACCATTGATCCATCGCTTGACCATTTGCAACGTAATAGATTGTACACGCTCATCTGGTTTGAACGGAAGCAATGCTTTCCCCTTTCCGATGGTTGAACAAACGGGCGAATGTCCCAGATTCGAAGACTATAGTCAACAGAATGTGAGAGCAAATATTTTGCACAAGGTGACAACGAGACACAAGTAACTGAGTCCGTATGGCCCTTAAGTGTGTACAAAATATCCTTTCGACGAAGATCCCAAATTTCTATATCATTATCAAGACTACTGCAGAAAACGTAGTCCGCGAATTCACTGAAGCATACCGAAGTAATGCTAGTGCCAGTTTCCAGCGTTAAGGCACAAGTCGTCTGACGAGCATCCCACAGTTTCATCGTTCCGTCATTGGATCCTGACCAAATAAGAGGACATCCAACTTTATTTTTGTCGATGCAGTTTACAGAACCTCTATGTCCTTCGAGTGTGGTTTTCTTTTTGCCCATGAATGCATCCCAAATTATTAGTGACTCATCAGTCGAACAGGAATATATATCGAGACCGTCCCTCGAGAAAGTTGTTTGCATCACTGGACCTGTGTGTCCTTCCAACACTGTGCTGTGAGGGAATGTGCCGTAAATATCGGAGAGATCTGAAAATAAAGACTTATTATCGACTGATTTTATATAAATTTTGGTGTTATGAACTTACGAACTTCTCCCATGCGATTCGATGAAGTAAAGTACATTCCCGTATGATGAAAATCACAAGAGAGAATCTCACTTTTGTGATTCTGGATGCGCACTGTCGGCACCCGTAGGGAAGTTCTTGAAGGTCTTTCGCTTGAATAGAAATTTTTCCGATTGTTAGGTATCATCCTTTTAGTTTCCAATACTCCTTGAGATGGCATCGTTAGATTTTGTATGTTTTTGTATATTTGAATTTTTAACTTTTTTTAACTCTTGAACGAACTGAGCGTGTCAAGTGCTGCGGTTCAACTTGTGGAAGATGCATCTTCAGCCGGTTTTTATATGCAAAATATTAGAATCTGAAAACTGTTGTCTCTACCTGCTCCTAATTACTTGTACTTTCGCCTAATCATAAAACATATGAATCGATAGTTTTTCAGAGTTTTTTAGAATAAGGCAAAAAAGGGGCACATTTTATTATTCAAAAAGAGGTAATTTAATTCCTAAACCATAAGAGTATTGAACGCCGTGCTTTACTAAAGGATAAAAAATATTACATGCAATTAAGTCACTTACTTTTCGTAGTAGTAGATCATAAAATATTAGCAGAGCTCGTCTGCCAAAGTCGTTCTCGCTGTGTGAATCAGGTTCGAAAAAAGAATGTTTTAAAAGAAATCGATACAGATTGAGGAATATAATTAAAAATAATATACAAATTTTAAAAAAAATATTTTAATTTGCTTCGCAAAAGATCTTATAAAATTTCTGTTGGAAATTGGTTGAAATATATAAAATCATATTCTTTATTATGCCAAAAAGAAAAATTACCGTTATTCAGTTAAGAAACAGAACATGAGTCTACATAAAGTTAAACTCAGAATCAGTTTCTTAACTCATATTTGGTCTTTATATCTGCATAGTTTCACTCAATTTTATATCTATCTTTGTCTTATGGACTTTTAGCTTGCTTTCTATTTTTTATTTACACATGATATGTAGATACAAGAAAAATGAAAATGAAAATGACAGAATTCATTTTTCCGACCTCCTCATAATAGTAATATCAAAATGCATCGAAACCTCAACGTCGAATTTTTTTACGTATGCAATACTTCCCCTAAAATACAGGTGAAGGTAATACATGCATAGCTTCATAATTCAGTTGATCTAAGGCAGTCTTGCCAGATTTATCCCATACATATGAAACGATAATATCACCGATATTAGTCGATAGTCGAATTCTGAAGGGAAATTCCCAAATTCTGTGTGTTTTTGCAAAGTCGTTTTATAATGCATTGCTTTAGTGGGCACTGTGTTTGTATGTATATACAATAATACGTAGAAAATCGTTATTTTGCTATTTGCGAATAAGAATTGTCACATTTTTTATCAGTAGGAGTTTGAACACGCGTTTATATGTCTAAAAGTTTACCTTTAAAACATTATCTTGATGAAAAATGTAAGCTTATAAAAGAGGTGGTGGATGGGTCGGAAAGAAAGATTTTTTATTTTACTTAATAACTCGAAGTCTTGATAAGTCGAACTTTTTTGGTGGCAAGTGATGGTTCCAGTTATCGAAGTTCAACTGTACTTATTTCTAAACCGAAGATGCATAACATTTTACATCCATTCCAATAATTTTTTTAATGTTAACTTTACTCTACGGCTGCCCATCTACAAATGGTCACACTAACACAATCAAACCACATTTTATTTTACTCGTACCAGACCAGCCATCAACCAAATTGGTTTGTCAATTTTGTTGAAGTTGTGCACAGATGATCAAAATTTACTGAGACCGTACCATGTACGCGTACCATGTTTTAGTGCTGTGGTTCCCTACATAATCAACATTTTGCTGCATATGCAAGCAGATGTAAACCCACGAATACACACAAACATAAGCCCAGCATCGATTGGTTCAGTTTTCGGGCACTTTGGGAAACATTACCAAACATTAGAGGGAGCGCTCTCTCTCAGCCGCTAGAAATTACCCACCCCATGAGTTTACACAATGATTTCTATCATATTTGTTTATATCTTATATTTGGAAATGTTCGAATGATTACTGCTTTTATTCTCGTTTTATTAAATTTCTGCTACTATCCATTTTTTACGAAAAATAAAAACTAAACACCAACAACAACAGAGAACAAAATTGTTGATTGTGTTGACGGAACATAAGGAAGCATTTCAGTCAGTTATGACATTAGCTTATACTTCCCAAAGTTGATTATGGTTGGCCCTTTGCTGAATGAAGATACTGAAGTTTTTTACTTCAAACTTCCAAATCTCTTCCTCTTCCATAAAACCAGTTTTTGCAGGAGGTAATTGCAACAGTGTGTGATGTGATGACCCATTAGCTTGAAAATGTATAGGGAAAAAGAATACGAATAGAAATGGAAGAGAGAGAGAGTGTGCGAGATAAGAAAACCACCCCGAAATGATGATGAAATGGAACAAAGCAGTGGCGGTTGAATAGAAGTCGATCACGCGATCAAACAAAAAACATATGAAAATGCTACAATCCTTCTGGAGCGGATCGTGTGATACCCTATCCTTTTCCTAAACACATAGCTCCTTCTTCCACCAATATACCTACTTGCTTAAGCAACTTTTTTCAAATATCTTATAAAATTACTACAAAACACGAATTTTCTTAATAAGTGGGCGTGGTAGTAGACGGATTGTCAACATATACTGAAACTTCTTCCTAAAAAGTTTTTTTTTTTTTTCCCGAGGGTAGGTGAAAAATCTTCAAAAAGACACTATGAGGACCGTAAAACGCGTGCTCATAGTAGTGTGGGATTTTTACCCACTAAAAAAACCTCCCTTCATTATATTTCTTATTACTGTAACTAAGTATTGACTTATCAAACAGTTTTTATTTAATGAGATTAAAACGTTTGGCAGGTAATTTTCCATTGAAAGGTCCTGCATGTACCGACAAATTAACGCGGTTGTAGTTTATCGAGCTAGGTCGAAAGGCTTTGTTCTTTGTAGACGGCGTAATTGATGTCGCTCATCTAAGAGTTGTAGAACCGTATTATTCACGTGACCTTCTAATCGGTTCTTGTGTTTTCGAGCAAAAGTTTTGATTTCGTCTTCCACGGTGGCAATTTTGAGATCTCTATGGATATCATTGTTTCTTATATACCACGGTGCATTCAAGATTTCTCTTAGCACTTTATTTTCAAAAGTTTGTAAAATATTGCAATTGGTTTTCTTGGTACAACCCCAGAGTTGTATACCATACGTCCAGACCGGTTTAAGCACTTGCTTATATAAAAGCAGTTTGTTATGTATACTAAGTTTAGAATACTTTCCAAGTAACCAGTACAATTCTCTGTATTTGTTTTCTAGTTCTCTGCGTTTTTTTTTCACATGCGTCTTCCATTTCAATTTTGCGTCAAGCGTCATGCCGAGGTATTTAGCCTCATTTGCAAATGGAATTTGTACCGCGTTGACAAAGATAGGTAAATTATTGATTTTTCTATAGGTAAAATTTACATGAACAGATTTAGTTTCGTTGAGCGCGATACGCCAAACTTGTGTCCATTCATTCACCCTATTCAATGCGTCTTGCAATTTTTCGGTGGTTTCTTCGATAGTTTTGCCTGTTGCCAAAATGGCAGTGTCGTCGGCAAAAGTACCTAAAGTGGTTCCTTCTTCTTGTGGAATATCACGAGTGTACAATAGATACAAGAGCGGACCCAGTACACTTCCTTGTGGTACTCCAGCCGATATTTCTTTAAATTGTGAGTAGTCATTTCCGTGTTTTACACGAAAGAGTCTATTTGCGAGGTATGACACCAATATTTCATATAAGTGTTTTGGCAGAACTTGTCGCAACTTGTACTTTAAGCCGTCGTGCCACACCTTGTCAAAAGCTTGAGAAACGTCTAGAAATACGCTTGAACAAACTTGTTTTTCTTCAAAAGCTTTTTCAATTACATCGGTTATTCTATGTACCTGATCAATTGTAGAATGTTTGCATCTAAATCCGAATTGATGATCAGGGATAAGATCTTTTTCTTCTATGACTGACTGTAAGCGATTGAGTAATATCCTTTCAAAGATTTTAGACATAATCGGCAAAAGCGAAATAGGTCTATATGATTTTTTCTCATTCGGTGGTATACCGGGTTTTGGGACCATTATAACTTCCGCTACTTTCCATTGACTTGGAACATATTTTAGTCTTAGGGCGGCGTTTACAATGTGCAGAAATTTAGTTAAAGCTTTCTTGGGCAATTCTTTGAGAAGCTCTCCTGTAATTAAGTCGTATCCAGGGGCTTTTCTAGGTTTCAATTTCTTTATTTCTTGCCTAAGTTCAGTTAACGTTACACTTGCTAATGTGTAGTTGTCAGATGTTATATTCGATGCATTGATGTTTTCAATGAGCGGTTGACCATCAAACGGCTTAAACGTTTCTTCAAGGTGGGCTGCAAATAATTCAGCTTTCTCCTTATCATCTCTAGCCCATTCCCCATTATTTGTTGCGATTGGCGGAGAAGGGATTTGCGGTTTTTTTATGCCTTTGACCACTTTCCAGAGTGAATAATTGGAGTCTTTTTCCGCTGTAAGATTTTCGAGATACATTTCTATTGTACGGTTTTTAAAATCCTTTATGGTTTTCTTTAACAAGTTGCTCAAATGATTTACTTTCGCTTTATGCTGCGGACAGCGAGTTTGTTGCCATCTTTTCCGCGCTTTCCTTTTCTCTTTTACCATTTCTGTTATTTCTGGAGGATATTTAAGTGCGTATTTTTCTTTCGTTTGCCTTAGTGCTGGAGTATTATTCCACGCGGCACGCTGTATTATATCAACGAAGCGATCGACTTCAATTTCAAGTTCATAAGGCGTCTTGAGTGATGCATTTAGTTCTGTATTTTCTTCTATATATTTCCTGAGGCATTCCCAGTTGGTTTTACCGTTAGTTAATCTGGCTGGTACTTCCTTTCTAATCAGGGTTTCGCTCATTGTCAAAATTACTGGCGAATGATCCGACGACAAGTCATAACTCTCTTTAATTTGCGTGCAAATGCGAAGCATACCTTTCACGACGAAGAAATCTATCAGGTCGGGTATTTTGTTGCTGTCTGTTGGCCAGTAAGTTGGCTTACCGGTCGAGTAAAAATCACAACCATATCCCATGCCCGCTTCGAAAAGCACTCTACCTTTTTGTGAGGTACATCTCGAACCCCAAAAGGTTTGTTTGGCGTTAAAGTCACCACCGATTACAAAACGTGGCGCAAGTGAGTTAAAAATGTTAATGAAATCACTTTTTTCAAGCACGATTCTATTTAAACAATAAATAGACGAGATATTAAAAGAATAATGTCTATTTCTTACGCGTACAGTGCAAACTTGCATAGAATTAAGCTCGACTTTTGGTTCTGGTGTATGTTCGATAGTGTCTTTTATGAAAAGCGACGAACCACCTCTTGCCCTTTCCGATGGATGGAAAGCGTGATACCCACAATAGCCTTTAATGTTAGCATACAATTGTTTCGTCATATGAGTTTCAGATATTAAACATATATCAATATTGTTTTCGCGTATAAATATTTCAAGCTCGTCGAGTCTTTGCAGGAGCCCATTGGCATTCCAATTAAGTATTTTGAGCATCTTCTTCATATTCTTCGTGGTATCTGGGTGCGACGAACATTATTTTCCAGTTTAACTAGTCTATCGAAAATAAGTTTGTTCGTTTTAGTTTGCTCTTCGAGCTTGGCAAGAATAATTGAAAAGACCTGAGATACTGGGTCTTGCGCACTATTATTTTTACTGCATTCTACTTTCGTGGCTTGAGCGTAAGTTTGTACATTGCTGTCAGGTGACTTTTCTTTTGTGATTTTAGCGGTTTTAGGCTTAACTTCACTACCCGATTTCAAGGCCGTAGTATTCGAAGCCGTAGTTTGAGCGTATGATGATTTTTCTTTCGCAATTTTTTCTTTAATAATTATTGGCTTGATCTTATTCGATTGATCCGAAACCCGATGATGTGATTTTGTAAACTTATCACGCCTTTTTTGTAACTCTTTAGCTACTTCGCAGCCTCGATAATTAGCCGGGTGGTTTCCCTTGCAGTTAATACAAGCTGGTGGTGTTTGCTTGTTCATGCCACAATCTTTGGATAAGTGTTTGCCAGCACATTTAACACATCGCGGTTCTTTTTTACAATACGTTTGCGTGTGATTGTATCCTTGGCAACGCTTACATTGAGGTATAATCCTAGTGTTCTTACGAACGGGTTCGATTTTAACGACCATGTTCAGTATAGTTTTTATTTCATAGATTTTTTCTATGTTTTCTAATTTATCAAACGTGAGCATAAAAAGAGGTAGTCCCCGCTTTACCGTAGTTTCTTCACCGTCCAATTGCTGTTTTTCTCGTTTGAAGATGTTGACAGCATCAATGATTTTGAGACTTTTATTTTTCAAGTCATTGATGACATCTTCTTTTGAGCATGAAGCATGGAGACCTCTAGCTACTACTCGTATCGGTCTTTCTGATTTATTTTCATATGTGAACCATTGAATTTGTTCGGCGTTCAGTTTGCTTGATACTAAGCGGTAGCTGTCAGAGTCTTTAACCATGACTTTCCACTGATTATTGTTAGCAGCTATGACTTTAAAGTCAGATGTCAACAATGTCTTTAGAATTGTATGTAATTTATTATAATCAACAATTCCAATCACATTTATTGGTGGCGGTAAACGTTCTTTTCGTTTCATGCCGTTTAGTTGAGAGTATTCTTTTTCTGGCTGTTCTCTCGTAATCGGGCTTTTTGGAATGTTCTCACGTCGATTTATAACTTCCGGCGAGGACTTGGCTTTGCGTTTTTTGCCAGGTCTTTTTTTTAGAATCCAATCGGTTTCTCGACCTAATTCTTCTTCGTCGGTTCTATAGTCAACGTTAGGACTATTGTTTTCACTGGTAACAATCACATTACTAGGTTTTTCTTTTAGAACTTTGTTTTCTGCCTTAAGTTCATCTATTTCTTTTTTGAGCTCTACGCAAAGGAGCTCCATTTTATTCAGTCTAGCTCGGAGTTCAATGTTTTCCTCACTCAGACTATTTAATTTCACTGAAGTCCGCTGATCGTGCGCCGACATTTGAGATGTCGTCGGACTTCTAGTTCCGCACGTAATTGGTAAAGATCTTGATGGTGGCGATCTTACTACCCTTGTTCCTTTTTACTTGCACCTATAATATAGGGCAAGTATTGGATTCGTGCAAAAATTCGAACTCGAGATAACAATGAATTCTGACATTACGATGATAGAGAAGCTCGAAAAAGTGGGTCTGCCGATTCTGTCTGTCTGTCTGTCTGTCTGTCTGTCTGTCTGTCTGTCTGTCTGTCGGTCTGTCTGTCTGTCTGTCTGTGTGTATGTACGCTGGACTGCAGCCTAAACGGCTAGACCGATTTGCTTCAAACTTCATATCTGAGCTCTGTAGGGTCGCAATTCGAGGCGAAATCGGAATTTTTGTTCTAGCCCTGTTATTAACGGTACTTTACTTAAGGCCAATTTCACAAAAAGACGATTTTCTCGAAAACGGCTCTAACGATTTTGATTAAATTTCATATTCGAGTTAGTCTAGACAAATGCTATAAGATGGCGTACCACGTTTTTGGCTAAAAATACGTATAACGGTACTTTTCTTATTAACTGATTTTAGAAACATGGCTATTTCTCGGCTAAAACTCAATGGATTTTTATCAAAATCGAAATTTGGGCAGGATTAAATGTTTAATAAAATGTGGCATTTAAACTTATGCAAAATTTTTAAAAATATTTTTTGAAATTTTTTTTTTATTAAAAATTGATGCATTCCTAACTAACAGCATATAGGTGCAAGTACGTACGACCCAGTCGTGCACATTTTTTAAAAGGGTCGCATAAAAGCAATAAATGGCTCTCCCCAGAATCCGTAGAGCCGACCTCCGTAGAGGGTGGATTTCCCAGTGAACCTGGACTGCCACCTGGGGTACAAATACCTTTTGTTTTGTTCATTGCATTTTTATTTTTTTTGTTAGTAAACTAACGATGGATTTTAGTCGCCTTTTACGACAGGCATGCCTACCTTAGGTATATTCTGACCCCTACCTGAAGGGGGTAAAAAGTGCTATTATTTTTATTAAACTAATTGATAAAAAAAAACCAAAACGTGGGCGTGGCCGTACACTTTGTATAGAAGATATTTCGGGTAAAAGAATATCTACATATTTTCTTGTAATTTTTATCGAGTTTCATGTAAAATTACTGAAAGAAGTGCATTTTTCGGCAGTGGACTGATTTGGAAAATGTTTACACTTTTTCTGTCCCGATGTCCAAAGACTTCGTTTACAATATTTAATTGTCCTAGCTCAAAATTTAAGACCGACAGGCGAACATGGCTCAATCGAATCGGCTATTGATACTGATCATTTATATTTATATGTATATACTTTATTGAGTCTATCTGCAATATATCTCTATGTTACAAACTATGTGTCAAATTGAGTATACCAATAGGATAGGGTATAATGATTGATGTTTCTACAATATTTAGTTATTTATTTCTTAGGATGTAGGAAAAGGAAACATATGAATCAGAAGTTTTTGGACCAGAAGTCGAGATCATCACAATACTTCAATAGATCTTTACATTGCCTTTGTCGATCTGGAGAAGATTTTCGACATAGTTAGGAGACATATCTTATGAAAAAAGTTATAACGTCTGTTATAATGATAACGAAAGAAAAGATTACCCATGGCTTTTAAAGTAATAGTATGAGCTTACTAAAGCAATTGCCAAGGTTCGTTGGCATTTCAATGTCGTGCGAGACTCCTATTTTTTCGATAGACGATTGCGACCTTTCAACTTTACCCACATAACATCACTACGTTTGATACATTTTCGATCTTACAGTACCACGTTATCATTACACCCTTGTAATTTTGTACTCTTTTACCCAAACAATCACCAAAGATTAATCAAACAAAAATCAATTTAGTTTGTTACTTAACTTTATTTATATGAAATTATATTTCATTCAAAAACATACAATTATCATTCGAAGCCGAAAGAATAATATTTTCCTTCGGGTGGAAGGCAACGTCATTAATGGCCATTTTGTGACCTGTAAACTTCTGAAGTACTGCACCGTTGCTAGCATCCAGAATGGACACATCTCGATCGGCCGTTCCAGCTGATATCTAAAAAATAGAAAAATAAGACACAATTTTAATAAAAGTCAGCCAAAAATATATTTATCTTTAACTTACCATTGATCCATCGCTTGACCATTTGCAACGTAATAGATTGTACACGCTCATCTGGTTTGAACGGAAGCAATGCTTTCCCCTTTCCGATGGTTGAACAAACGGGCGAATGTCCCAGATTCGAAGACTATAGTCAACAGAATGTGAGAGCAAATATTTTGCACAAGGTGACAACGAGACACAAGTAACTGAGTCCGTATGGCCCTTAAGTGTGTACAAAATATCCTTTCGACGAAGATCCCAAATTTCTATATCATTATCAAGACTACTGCAGAAAACGTAGTCCGCGAATTCACTGAAGCATACCGAAGTAATGCTAGTGCCAGTTTCCAGCGTTAAGGCACAAGTCGTCTGACGAGCATCCCACAGTTTCATCGTTCCGTCATTGGATCCTGAGCAAATAAGAGGACATCCAACTTTATTTTTGTCGATGCAGTTTACAGAACCTCTATGTCCTTCGAGTGTGGTTTTCTTTTTGCCCATGAATGCATCCCAAATTATTAGTGACTCATCAGTCGAACAGGAATATATATCGAGACCGTCCCTCGAGAAAGTTGTTTGCATCACTGGACCTGTGTGTCCTTCCAACACTGTGCTGTGAGGGAATGTGCCGTAAATATTGGAGAGATCTGAAAATAAAGACTTATTATCGACTGATTTTATATGACTTTTGGTGTTATGAACTTACGAACTTCTCCCATGCGATTCGATGAAGTAAAGTACATTCCCGTATGATGAAAATCACAAGAGAGAATCTCACTTTTGTGATTCTGGATGCGCACTGTCGGCACCCGTAGAGAAGTTCTTGAAGGTCTTTCGCTTGAATAGAAATTTTTCCGATTGTTAGGTATCATCCTTTTAGTTTCCAATACTCCTTGAGATGGCATCGTTAGATTTTGTATGTTTTTGTATATTTGAATTTTTAACTTTTTTTTAACTCTTGAACGAACTGAGCGTGTCAAGTGCTGCGGTTCAACTTGTGGAAGATGCATCTTCAGCCGGTTTTTATATGCAAAATATTAGAATCTGAAAACTGTTGTCTCTACCTGCTCCTAATTACTTGTACTTTCCCCTAATCATAAAACATATGAATCGATAGTTTTTCAGAGTTTTTTAGAATAAGGCAAAAAAGGGGCACATTTTATTATTCAAAAAAGGCGAACATGGCTCAATCGAATCGGCTATTGATACTGATCATTTATATTTATATGTATATACTTTATTGAGTCTATCTGCAATATATCTCTATGTTACAAACTATGTGTCAAATTGAGTATACCAATAGGATAGGGTATAATGATTGATGTTTCTACAATATTTAGTTATTTATTTCTTAGGATGTAGGAAAAGGAAACATATGAATCAGAAGTTTTTGGACTAAAAGTCGAGATCATCACAATACTTCAATAGATCTTTACATTGCCTTTGTCGATCTGGATAAGATTTTCGACATAGTGAGGAGACATATCTTTTGAAACAAGTTTCAGAGACGTCTGTTATAATGATAACGAAAGAAAAGATTACCCATGGCTTTTAAAGTAATAGTATGAGCTTACTAAAGCAATTGCCAAGGTTCGTTGGCATTTCAATGTCGTGCGAGACTCCTATTTTTTCGATAGACGATTGCGACCTTTCAGCTTTACCCACATAACATCACTACGTTTGATACATTTTCGATCTTACAGTACCACGTTATCATTACACCCTTGTAATTTTGTACTCTTTTACCCGAACAATCACCAAAGATTAATCAAACAAAAATCAATTTAGTTTGTTACTTAACTTTATTTATATGAAATTATATTTCATTCAAAAACATACAATTATCATTCGAAGCCGAAAGAATAATATTTTCCTTCGGGTGGAAGGCAACGTCATTAATGGCCATTTTGTGACCTGTAAACTTCTGAAGTACTGCACCGTTGCTAGCATCCAGAATGGACACATCTCGATCGGCCGTTCCAGCTGATATCTAAAAAATAGAAAAATAAGACACAATTTTAATAAAAGTCAGCCAAAAATATATTTATCTTTAACTTACCATTGATCCATCGCTTGACCATTTGCAACGTAATAGATTGTACACGCTCATCTGGTTTGAACGGAAGCAATGCTTTCCCCTTTCCGATGGTTGAACAAACGGGCGAATGTCCCAGATTCGAAGACTATAGTCAACAGAATGTGAGAGCAAATATTTTGCACAAGGTGACAACGAGACACAAGTAACTGAGTCCGTATGGCCCTTAAGTGTGTACAAAATATCCTTTCGACGAAGATCCCAAATTTCTATATCATTATCAAGACTACTGCAGAAAACGTAGTCCGCGAATTCACTGAAGCATACCGAAGTAATGCTAGTGCCAGTTTCCAGCGTTAAGGCACAAGTCGTCTGACGAGCATCCCACAGTTTCATCGTTCCGTCATTGGATCCTGAGCAAATAAGAGGACATCCAACTTTATTTTTGTCGATGCAGTTTACAGAACCTCTATGTCCTTCGAGTGTGGTTTTCTTTTTGCCCATGAATGCATCCCAAATTATTAGTGACTCATCAGTCGAACAGGAATATATATCGAGACCGTCCCTCGAGAAAGTTGTTTGCATCACTGGACCTGTGTGTCCTTCCAACACTGTGCTGTGAGGGAATGTGCCGTAAATATTGGAGAGATCTGAAAATAAAGACTTATTATCGACTGATTTTATATGACTTTTGGTGTTATGAACTTACGAACTTCTCCCATGCGATTCGATGAAGTAAAGTACATTCCCGTATGATGAAAATCACAAGAGAGAATCTCACTTTTGTGATTCTGGATGCGCACTGTCGGCACCCGTAGAGAAGTTCTTGAAGGTCTTTCGCTTGAATAGAAATTTTTCCGATTGTTAGGTATCATCCTTTTAGTTTCCAATACTCCTTGAGATGGCATCGTTAGATTTTGTATGTTTTTGTATATTTGAATTTTTAACTTTTTTTTAACTCTTGAACGAACTGAGCGTGTCAAGTGCTGCGGTTCAACTTGTGGAAGATGCATCTTCAGCCGGTTTTTATATGCAAAATATTAGAATCTGAAAACTGTTGTCTCTACCTGCTCCTAATTACTTGTACTTTCCCCTAATCATAAAACATATGAATCGATAGTTTTTCAGAGTTTTTTAGAATAAGGCAAAAAAGGGGCACATTTTATTATTCAAAAAGAGGTAATTTAATTCCTAAACCATAAGAGTATTGAACGCCGTGCTTTACTAAAGGATAAAAAATATTACATGCAATTAAGTCACTTACTTTTCGTAGTAGTGGATTATAAAATATTAGCAGAGCTCGTCTGCCAAAGTCGTTCTCGCTGTGTGAATCAGGTTCGAAAAAAGAATGTTTTAAAAGAAATCGATACAGATTGAGGAATATAATTAAAAATAATATACAAATTTTAAAAAAAATATTTTAATTTGCTTCGCAAAAGATCTTATAAAATTTTTGTTGGAAATTGATTGAAATATGTATATAAAATCATATTCTTTATTATGCCAAAAAGAAAAATTACCGTTATTCAGTTAAGAAACAGAACATGAGTCTACATAAAGTTAAACTCAGAATCAGTTTCTTAACTCATATTTGGTCTTTATATCTACATAGTTTCACTCAATTTTATATATATCTTTGTCTTATGGAAAAGTCCAGCTTGCTCTCTATTTTTTATTTACACATAATATGTAGATACAAGAAAAATGAAAATGACAGAATTCATTTTTCCGACCTCCCCATAATAGTAATATCAAAATGCATCGAAACCTCAACGTCGAATTTTTTTACGTATGCAATACTTCCCCTAAAATACAGGTGAAGGTAATACATGCATAGCTTCATAATTCAGTTGATCTAAGGCAGTCTTGCCAGATTTATCCCATACATATGAAACGATAATATCACCGATATTAGTCGATAGTCGAATTCTGAAGGGGAATTCCCAAATTCTGTGTGTTTTTGCAAAGTCGTTTTATAATGCATTGCTTCAGTGGGCACTGTGTTTGTATGTATGTATATACAATAATACGTAGAAAATCGTTATTTTGCTATTTGCGAATAAGAATTGTCACATTTTTTATCAGTAGGAGTTTGAACACGCGTTTATATGTCTAAAAGTTTACCTTTAAAACATTATCTTGATGAAAAATGTAAGCTTATAAAAGAGGTGGTGGATGGGTCGGAAAGAAAGATTTTTTATTTTACTTAATAACTCGAAGTCTTGATAAGTCGAACTTTTTTGGTGGCAAGTGATGGTTCCAGTTATCGAAGTTCAACTGTACTTATTTCTAAACCGAAGATGCTTAACATTTTACATCCATTCCAATAATTTTTTTAATGTTATATTTACTCTACGGCTGCCCATCTACAAATGGTCACACTAACACAATCAAACCACATTTGATTTTACTCGTACCAGACCAGCCATCAACCAAATTGGTTTGTCAACTTTGTTGAAGTTGTGCACAGATGATCAAAATTTACTGAGACCGTACTATGTACGCGTACTATGTTTTAGTGCTGTGAACCCCTACATAATCAACATTTGGCTGCATATGCATGCAGATGTAAACCCACGAATACACACAATCATAAGCCCAGCGTCGATTGGTTCAGTTTTCGGGCACTTTGGGAAACATTACCGAACATTAGAGGGAGCGCTCTCTCTCAGCCGCTAGAAATTACCCACCCCATGTGTTTACACAATGATTTCTCTCATATTTGTTTATATCTTATATTTGGGAATGTTCGAATGATTACTGCTTTTATTCTCGTTTTATTATACTTCTGTTACTATCCATTTTTTACGAAAAATAAAAACTAAACACCAACAACAACAACAGAGAACAAAATTGTTGATTGTGTTGATGGAACATAAGGAAGCATTTCAGTCAGTTATGACATTAGCTTATACTTCCCAAAGTTGATTATGGTTGGCCCTTTGCTGGATGAAGATACTGAAGTTTTTTACTTCAAACTTCCAAATCTCTTCCTCTTCCATAAAACCAGTTTTTGCAGGAGGTAATTGCAACAGTGTGTGATGTGATGACCCATTAGCTTGAAAATGTATAGGGAAAAAGAATACGAATAGAAATGGAAGAGAGAGAGAGTGTGCGAGATAAGAAAACCACCCCGAAATGATGATGAAATGGAACAAAGCAGAGGCGGTTGAATAGAAGTCGATCACGCGATCAAACAAAAAACATATGAAAATGCTACAATCCTTCTGGAGCGGATCGTGTGATACCCTATCCTTTTCCTAAACACATAGCTCCTTCTTCCACCAATATACCTACTTGCTTAAGCAACTTTTTTCAAATATCTTATAAAATTACTACAAAACACGAATTTTCTTAATAAGTGGGCGTGGTAGTAGACGGATTGTCAACATATACTGAAACTTCTTCCTAAAAAGTGCTATTATTTTTATTAAACTAATTGATAAAAAAAAAACCAAAACGTGGGCGTGGCCGTACACTTTGTATAGAAGGTATTTCGGGTAAAAGAATATCTACATATTTTCTTGTAAGTTTTATCGAGTTTCATGTAAAATTACTGAAAAAAGTGCATTTTTCGGCAGTTTACACTTTTTCTGTCCCGATGTCCAAAGACTTCGTTTACAATATTTAATTGTCCTAGCTCAAAATTTAAGACCGACAGGCGAACATGGCTCAATCGAATCGGCTATTGATACTGATCATTTATATTTATATGTATATACTTTATTGAGTCTATCTGCAATATATCTCTATGTTACAAACTATGTGTCAAATTGAGTATACCAATAGGATAGAGTATAATGATTGATGTTTCTACAATATTTAGTTATTTATTTCTTAGGATGTAGGAAAAGGAAACATATGAATCAGAAGTTTTTGGACCAGAAGTCGAGATCATCACAATACTTCAATAGATCTTTACATTGCCTTTGTCGATCTGGAGAAGATTTTCGACATAGTTAGGAGACATATCTTATGAAAAAAGTTTCAGAGACGTCTGTTATAATGATAACGAAAGAAAAGATTACCCATGGCTTTTAAAGTAATAGTATGAGCTTACTAAAGCAATTGCCAAGGTTCGTTGGCATTTCAATGTCGTGCGAGACTCCTATTTTTTCGATAGACGATTGCGACCTTTCAGCTTTACCCACATAACATCACTACGTTTGATACATTTTCGATCTTACAGTACCACGTTATCATTACACCCTTGTAATTTTGTACTCTTTTACCCGAACAATCACCAAAGATTAATCAAACAAAAATCAATTTAGTTTGTTACTTAACTTTATTTATATGAAATTATATTTCATTCAAAAACATACAATTATCATTCGAAGCCGAAAGAATAATATTTTCCTTCGGGTGGAAGGCAACGTCATTAATGGCCATTTTGTGACCTGTAAACTTCTGAAGTACTGCACCGTTGCTAGCATCCAGAATGGACACATCCCGATCGGCCGTTCCAGCTGATATCTAAAAAATAGAAAAAGAAGACACAATTTTAATAAAAGTCAGCCAAAAATATATTTTTCTTTAACTTACCATTGATCCATCGCTTGACCATTTGCAACGTAATAGATTGTACACGCTCATCTGGTTTGAACGGAAGCAATGCTTTCCCCTTTCCGATGGTTGAACAAACGATCGAATGTCCCAGATTCGAAGACTATGGTCAACAGAATGTGAGAGCAAATATTTTGCACAAGGTGACAACGAGACACAAGTAACTGAGTCCGTATGGCCCTTAAGTGTGTACAAAATATCCTTTCGACGAAGATCCCAAATTTCTATATCATTATCAAGACTACTGCACAAAACGTAGTCCGCGAATTCACTGAAGCATACCGAAGTAATGCTAGTGCCAGTTTCCAGCGTTAAGGCACAAGTCGTCTGACGAGCATCCCACAGTTTCATCGTTCCGGCATTGGATCCTGAGCAAATAAGAGGACATCCAACTTTATTTTTGTCGATGCAGTTTACAGAACCTCTATTTCCTTCGAGTGTGGTTTTCTTTTTGCCCATGAATGCATCCCAAATTATTAGTGACTCATCTGTCGAACAGGAATATATATCGAGACCGTCCCTCGAGAAAGTTGTTTGCATCACTGGACCTGTGTGTCCTTCCAACACTGTGCTGTGAGGGAATGTGCCGTAAATATCGGAGAAATCTGAAAATAAAGACTTATTATCGACTGATTTTATATGAATTTTGGTGTTATGATGCGATTCGACGAAGTAAAGTACATTCCCGTATGATGAAAATCACAAGAGAGAATCTCACTTTTGTGATTCTGGATGCGCACTGTCGGCACCCGTAGAGAAGTTCTTGAAGGTCTTTCGCTTGAATAGAAATTTTTCCGATTGTTAGGTATCATCCTTTTAGTTTCCAATACTCCTTGAGATGGCATCGTTAGATTTTGTATGTTTTTGTATATTTGAATTTTTAACTTTTTTTTAACTCTTGAACGAACTGAGCGTGTCAAGTGCTGCGGTTCAACTTGTGGAAGATGCATCTTCAGCCGGTTTTTATATGCAAAATATTAGAATCTGAAAACTGTTGTCTCTACCTGCTCCTAATTACTTGTACTTTCCCCTAATCATAACTCATATGAATCGATAGTTTTTCAGAGATTTATTCAAAAAGAGGTAATTTAATTCCTAAACCATAAGAGTATTGAACGCCGTGCTTTACTAAAGGATAAAAAATATTACATGCAATTAAGTCACTTACTTTTCGTAGTAGTAGATCATAAAATATTAGCAGAGCTCGTCTGCCAAAGTCGTTCTCGCTGTGTGAATCAGGTTCGAAAAAAGAATGTTTTAAAAGAAATCGATACAGATTGAGGAATATAATTAAAAATAATATACAAATTTTAAAAAAATTATTTTAATTTGCTTCGCAAAAGATCTTATAAAATTTTTGTTGGAAATTGATTGAAATATGTATATAAAATCATATTCTTTATTATGCCAAAAAGAAAAATTACCGTTATTCAGTTAAGAAACAGAACATGAGTCTACATAAGGTTAAACTCAGAATCAGTTTCTTAACTCATATTTGGTCTTTATATCTGCATAGTTTCACTCAATTTTATATCTATCTTTGTCTTATGGACTTTTAGCTTGCTCTCTATTTTTTATTTACACATAATATGTAGATACAAGAAAAATGAAAATGAAAATGACAGAATTCATTTTTTCCGACCTCCCCATAATAGTAATATCAAAATGCATCGAAACCTCAACGTCGAATTTTTTTACGTATGCAATACTTCCCCTAAAATACAGGTGAAGGTAATACATGCATAGCTTCATAATTCAGTTGATCTAAGGCAGTCTTGCCAGATTTATCCCATACATATGAAACGATAATATCACCGATATTAGTCGATAGTCGAATTCTGAAGGGGAATTCCCAAATTCTGTGTGTTTTTGCAAAGTCGTTTTATAATGCATTGCTTCAGTGGGCACTGTGTTTGTATGTATGTATATACAATAATACGTAGAAAATCGTTATTTTGCTATTTGCGAATAAGAATTGTCACATTTTTTATCAGTAGGAGTTTGAACACGCGTTTATATGTCTAAAAGTTTACCTTTAAAACATTATCTTGATGAAAAATGTAAGCTTATAAAAGAGGTGGTGGATGGGTCGGAAAGAAAGATTTTTTATTTTACTTAATAACTCGAAGTCTTGATAAGTCGAACTTTTTTGGTGGCAAGTGATGGTTCCAGTTATCGAAGTTCAACTGTACTTATTTCTAAACCGAAGATGCATAACATTTTACATCCATTCCAATAATTTTTTTAATGTTATATTTACTCTACGGCTGCCCATCTACAAATGGTCACACTAACACAATCAAACCACATTTGATTTTACTCGTACCAGACCAGCCATCAACCAAATTGGTTTGTCAACTTTGTTGAAGTTGTGCACAGATGATCAAAATTTACTGAGACCCTACTATGTACTCGTACTATGTTTTAGTGCTGTGAACCCCTACATAATCAACATTTGGCTGCATATGCATGCAGATGTAAACCCACGAATACACACAATCATAAGCCCAGCGTCGATTGGTTCAGTTTTCGGGCACTTTGGGAAACATTACCGAACATTAGAGGGAGCGCTCTCTCTCAGCCGCTAGAAATTACCCACCCCATGTGTTTACACAATGATTTCTCTCATATTTGTTTATATCTTATATTTGGGAATGTTCGAATGATTACTGCTTTTATTCTCGTTTTATTATACTTCTGTTACTATCCATTTTTTACGAAAAATAAAAACTAAACACCAACAACAACAGAGAACAAAATTGTTGATTGTGTTGACGGAACAGAAGGAAGCATTTCAGTCAGTTATGACATTAGCTTATACTTCCCAAAGTTGATTATGGTTGGCCCTTTGCTGGATGAAGATACTGAAGTTTTTTACTTCAAACTTCCAAGTCTCTTCCTCTTCCATAAAACCAGTTTTTGCAGGAGGTAATTGCAACAGTGTGTGATGTGATGAGCCATTAGCTTGAAAATGTATAGGGAAAAAGAATACGAATAGAAATGGAAGAGAGAGAGAGTGTGCGAGATAAGAAAACCACCCCGAAATGATGATGAAATGGAACAAAGCAGAGGCGGTTGAATAGAAGTCGATCACGCGATCAAACAAAAAACATATGAAAATGCTACAATCCTTCTGGAGCGGATCGTGTGATACCCTATCCTTTTCCTAAACACATAGCTCCTTCTTCCACCAATATACCTACTTGCTTAAGCAACTTTTTTCAAATATCTTATAAAATTACTACAAAACACGAATTTTCTTAATAAGTGGGCGTGGTAGTAGACGGATTGTCAACATATACTGAAACTTCTTCCTAAAAAGTGCTATTATTTTTATTAAACTAATTGATAAAAAAAAAACCAAAACGTGGGCGTGGCCGTACACTTTGTATAGAAGATATTTCGGGTAAAAGAATATCTACATATTTTCTTGTAAGTTTTATCGAGTTTCACGTAAAATTACTGAAAAAAGTGCATTTTTCGGCAGTGGACTGATTTGGAAAATGTTTACACTTTTTCTGTCCCGATGTCCAAAGACTTCGTTTACAATATTTAATTGTCCTAGCTCAAAATTTAAGACCGACAGGCGAACATGGCTCAATCGAATCGGCTATTGATACTGATCATTTATATTTATATGTATATACTTTATTGAGTCTATCTGCAATATATCTCTATGTTACAAACTATGTGTCAAATTGAGTATACCAATAGGATAGGGTATAATGATTGATGTTTCTACAATATTTAGTTATTTATTTCTTAGGATGTAGGAAAAGGAAACATATGAATCAGAAGTTTTTGGACCAGAAGTCGAGATCATCACAATACTTCAATAGATCTTTACATTGCCTTTGTCGATCTGGAGAAGATTTTCGACATAGTTAGGAGACATATCTTATGAAAAAAGTTTCAGAGACGTCTGTTATAATGATAACGAAAGAAAAGATTACCCATGGCTTTTAAAGTAATAGTATGAGCTTACTAAAGCAAGGTTCGTTGGCATTTCAATGTTGTGCGAGACTCCTATTTTTTCGATAGACGATTGCGACCTTTCAACTTTACCCACATAACATCACTACGTTTGATACATTTTCGATCTTACAGTACCACGTTATCATTACACCCTTGTAATTTTGTACTCTTTTACCCGAACAATCACCAAAGATTAATCAAACAAAAATCAATTTAGTTTGTTACTTAACTTTATTTATATGAAATTATATTTCATTCAAAAACATAGAATTATCATTCGAAGCCGAAAGAATAATATTTTCCTTCGGGTGGAAGGCAACGTCATTAATGGCCATTTTGTGACCTGTAAACTTCTGAAGTACTGCACCGTTGCTAGCATCCAGAATGGACACATCCCGATCGGCCGTTCCAGCTGATATCTAAAAAATAGAAAAAGAAGACACAATTTTAATAAAAGTCAGCCAAAAATATATTTATCTTTAACTTACCATTGATCCATCGCTTGACCATTTGCAACGTAATAGATTGTACACGCTCATCTGGTTTGAACGGAAGCAATGCTTTCCCCTTTCCGATGGTTGAACAAACGATCGAATGTCCCAGATTCGAAGACTATGGTCAACAGAATGTGAGAGCAAATATTTTGCACAAGGTGACAACGAGACACAAGTAACTGAGTCCGTATGGCCCTTAAGTGTGTACAAAATATCCTTTCGACGAAGATCCCAAATTTCTATATCATTATCAAGACTACTGCAGAAAACGTAGTCCGCGAATTCACTGAAGCATACCGAAGTAATGCTAGTGCCAGTTTCCAGCGTTAAGGCACAAGTCGTCTGACGAGCATCCCACAGTTTCATCGTTCCGTCATTGGATCCTGAGCAAATAAGAGGACATCCAACTTTATTTTTGTCGATGCAGTTTACAGAACCTCTATGTCCT
Source organism: Chalcosyrphus nemorum (assembly GCA_949716465.1). Classification (NCBI taxonomy): domain Eukaryota; kingdom Metazoa; phylum Arthropoda; class Insecta; order Diptera; family Syrphidae; genus Chalcosyrphus; species Chalcosyrphus nemorum. Next base: position 42,141,044 of record OX454334.1, read on the forward strand.
TCGAGTGTGGTTTTCTTTTTGCCCATGAATGCATCCCAAATTATTAGTGACTCATCTGTCGAACAGGAATATATATCGAGACCGTCCCTCGAGAAAGTTGTTTGCATCACTGGACCTGTGTGTCCTTCCAACACTGTGCTGTGAGGGAATGTGCCGTAAATATCGGAGAGATCTGAAAATAAAGACTTATTATCGACTGATTTTATATGAATTTTGGTGTTATGAACTTACGAACTTCTCCCATGCGATTCGATGAAGTAAAGTACATTCCCGTATGATGAAAATCACAAGAGAGAATCTCACTTTTGTGATTCTGGATGCGCACTGTCGGCACCCGTAGAGAAGTTCTTGAAGGTCTTTCGCTTGAATAGAAATTTTTCCGATTGTTAGGTATCATCCTTTTAGTTTCCAATACTCCTTGAGATGGCATCGTTAGATTTTGTATGTTTTTGTATATTTGAATTTTTAACTTTTTTTTTCTTTTTTATAGAGTTAAACTTGAACGAACTGAGCGTGTCAAGTGCTGCGGTTCAACTTGTGGAAGATGCATCTTCAGCCGGTTTTTATATGCAAAATATTAGAATCTGAAAACTGTTGTCTCTACCTGCTCCTAATTACTTGTACTTTCCCCTAATCATAAAACATATGAATCGATAGTTTTTCAGAGATTTATTCAAAAAGAGGTAATTTAATTCCTAAACCATAAGAGTATTGAACGCCGTGCTTTACTAAAGGATAAAAAATATTACATGCAATTAAGTCACTTACTTTTCGTAGTAGTAGATCATAAAATATTAGCAGAGCTCGTCTGCCAAAGTCGTTCTCGCTGTGTGAATCAGGTTCGAAAAAAGAATGTTTTAAAAGAAATCGATACAGATTGAGGAATATAATTAAAAATAATATACAAATTTTAAAAAAAATATTTTAATTTGCTTCGCAAAAGATCTTATAAAATGTTTGTTGGAAATTGATTGAAATATGTATATAAAATCATATTCTTTATTATGCCAAAAAGAAAAATTACCGTTATTCAGTTAAGAAACAGAACATGAGTCTACATAAAGTTAAACTCAGAATCAGTTTCTTAACTCATATTTGGTCTTTATATCTGCATAGTTTCACTCAATTTTATATCTATCTTTGTCTTATGGACTTTTAGCTTGCTCTCTATTTTTTATTTACACATAATATGTAGATACAAGAAAAATGAAAATGAAAATGACAGAATTCATTTTTCCGACCTCCCCATAATAGTAATATCAAAATGCATCGAAACCTCAACGTCGAATTTTTTTACGTATGCAATACTTCCCCTAAAATACAGGTGAAGGTAATACATGCATAGCTTCATAATTCAGTTGATCTAAGGCAGTCTTGCCAGATTTATCCCATACATATGAAACGATAATATCACCGATATTAGTCGATAGTCGAATTCTGAAGGGAAATTCCCAAATTCTGTGTGTTTTTGCAAAGTCGTTTTATAATGCATTGCTTTAGTGGTCACTGTGTTTGTATGTATGTATATACAATAATACGTAGAAAATCGTTATTTTGCTATTTGCGAATAAGAATTGTCACATTTTTTATCAGTAGGAGTTTGAACACGCGTTTATATGTCTAAAAGTTTACCTTTAAAACATTATCTTGATGAAAAATGTAAGCTTATAAAAGAGGTGGTGGATGGGTCGGAAAGAAAGATTTTTTATTTTACTTAATAACTCGAAGTCTTGATAAGTCGAACTTTTTTGGTGGCAAGTGATGGTTCCAGTTATCGAAGTTCAACTGTACTTATTTCTAAACCGAATATGCATAACATTTTACATCCATTCCAATAATTTTTTTCATGTTATATTTACTCTACGGCTGCCCATCTACAAATGGTCACACTAACACAATCAAACCACATTTTATTTTACTCGTACCAGACCAGCCATCAACCAAATTGGTTTGTCAACTTTGTTGAAGTTGTGCACAGATGATCAAAATTTACTGAGACCGTACTTTGTACGCGTACTATGTTTTAGTGCTGTGAACCCCTACATAATCAACATTTGGCTGCATATGCATGCAGATGTAAACCCACGAATACACACAATCATAAGCCCAGCGTCGATTGGTTCAGTTTTCGGGCACTTTGGGAAACATTACCGAACATTAGAGGGAGCGCTCTCTCTCAGCCGCTAGAAATTACCCACCCCATGTGTTTACACAATGATTTCTCTCATATTTGTTTATATCTTATATTTGGGAATGTTCGAATGATTACTGCTTTTATTCTCGTTTTATTATACTTCTGTTACTATCCATTTTTTACGAAAAATAAAAACTAAACACCAACAACAACAACAGAGAACAAAATTGTTGATTGTGTTGACGGAACATAAGGAAGCATTTCAGTCAGTTATGACATTAGCTTATACTTCCCAAAGTTGATTATGGTTGGCCCTTTGCTGGATGAAGATACTGAAGTTTTTTACTTCAAACTTCCAAATCTCTTCCTCTTCCATAAAACCAGTTTTTGCAGGAGGTAATTGCAACAGTGTGTGATGTGATGACCCATTAGCTTGAAAATGTATAGGGAAAAAGAATACGAATAGAAATGGAAGAGAGAGAGAGTGTGCGAGATAAGAAAACCACCCCGAAATAATGATGAAATGGAACAAAGCAGAGGCGGTTGAATAGAAGTCGATCACGCGATCAAACAAAAAACATATGAAAATGCTACAATCCTTCTGGAGCGGATCGTGTGATACCCTATTCTTTTCCTAAACACATAGCTCCTTCTTCCACCAATATACCTACTTGCTTAAGCAACTTTTTTCAAATATCTTATAAAATTACTACAAAACACGAATTTTCTTAATAAGTGGGCGTGGTAGTAGACGGATTGTCAACATATACTGAAACTTCTTCCTAAAAAGTGCTATTATTTTTATTAAACTAATTGATAAAAAAAAACCAAAACGTGGGCGTGGCCGTACACTTTGTATAGAAGATATTTCGGGTAAAAGAATATCTACATATTTTCTTGTAAGTTTTATCGAGTTTCATGTAAAATTACTGAAAAAAGTGCATTTTTCGGCAGTGGGCTGATTTGGAAAATGTTTACACTTTTTCTGTCCCGATGTCCAAAGACTTCGTTTACAATATTTAATTGTCCTAGCTCAAAATTTAAGACCGACAGGCGAACATGGCTCAATCCAATCGGCTATTGATACTGATCATTTATATTTATATGTATATACTTTATTGAGTCTATCTGCAATGTTACAAACTATGTGTCAAATTGAGTATACCAATAGGATAGGGTATAATGATTGATGTTTCTACAATATTTAGTTATTTATTTCTTAGGATGTAGGTAAAGGAAACATATGAATCAGAAGTTTTTGGACCAGAAGTCGAGATCATCACAATACTTCAATAGATCTTTACATTGCCTTTGTCGATCTGGAGAAGATTTTCGACATAGTTAGGAGACATATCTTATGAAAAAAGTTTCAGAGACGTCTGTTATAATGATAACGAAAGAAAAGATTACCCATGGCTTTTAAAGTAATAGTATGAGCTTACTAAAGCAATTGCCAAGGTTCGTTGGCATTTCAATGTCGTGCGAGACTCCTATTTTTTCGATAGACGATTGCGACCTTTCAGCTTTACCCACATAACATCACTACGTTTGATACATTTTCGATCTTACAGTACCGCGTTATCATTACACCCTTGTAATTTTGTACTCTTTTACCCGAACAATCACCAAAGATTAATCAAACAAAAATCAATTTAATTTGTTACTTAACTTTATTTATATGAAATTATATTTCATTCAAAAACATACAATTATCATTCGAAGCCGAAAGAATAATATTTTCCTTCGGGTGGAAGGCAACGTCATTAATGGCCATTTTGTGACCTGTAAACTTCTGAAGTACTGCACCGTTGCTAGCATCCAGAATGGACACATCCCGATCGGCCGTTCCAGCTGATATCTAAAAAATAGAAAAAGAAGACACAATTTTAATAAAAGTCAGCCAAAAATATATTTATCTTTAACTTACCATTGATCCATCGCTTGACCATTTGCAACGTAATAGATTGTACACGCTCATCTGGTTTGAACGGAAGCAATGCTTTCCCCTTTCCGATGGTTGAACAAACGATCGAATGTCCCAGATTCGAAGACTATGGTCAACAGAATGTGAGAGCAAATATTTTGCACAAGGTGACAACGAGACACAAGTAACTGAGTCCGTATGGCCCTTAAGTGTGTACAAAATATCCTTTCGACGAAGATCCCAAATTTCTATATCATTATCAAGACTACTGCAGAAAACGTAGTCCGCGAATTCACTGAAGCATACCGAAGTAATGCTAGTGCCAGTTTCCAGCGTTAAGGCACAAGTCGTCTGACGAGCATCCCACAGTTTCATCGTTCCGTCATTGGATCCTGAGCAAATAAGAGGACATCCAACTTTATTTTTGTCGATGCAGTTTACAGAACCTCTATGTCCTTCGAGTGTGGTTTTCTTTTTGCCCATGAATGCATCCCAAATTATTAGTGACTCATCTGTCGAACAGGAATATATATCGAGACCGTCCCTCGAGAAAGTTGTTTGCATCACTGGACCTGTGTGTCCTTCCAACACTGTGCTGTGAGGGAATGTGCCGTAAATATCGGAGAGATCTGAAAATAAAGACTTATTATCGACTGATTTTATATGAATTTTGGTGTTATGAACTTACGAACTTCTCCCATGCGATTCGATGAAGTAAAGTACATTCCCGTATGATGAAAATCACAAGAGAGAATCTCACTTTTGTGATTCTGGATGCGCACTGTCGGCACCCGTAGAGAAGTTCTTGAAGGTCTTTCGCTTGAATAGAAATTTTTCCGATTGTTAGGTATCATCCTTTTAGTTTCCAATACTCCTTGAGATGGCATCGTTAGATTTTGTATGTTTTTGTATATTTGAATTTTTAACTTTTTTTTTCTTTTTTCAAGAGTTAAACTTGAACGAACTGAGCGTGTCAAGTGCTGCGGTTCAACTTGTGGAAGATGCATCTTCAGCCGGTTTTTATATGCAAAATATTAGAATCTGAAAACTGTTGTCTCTACCTGCTCCTAATTACTTGTACTTTCCCCTAATCATAAAACATATGAATCGATAGTTTTTCAGAGATTTATTCAAAAAGAGGTAATTTAATTCCTAAACCATAAGAGTATTGAACGCCGTGCTTTACTAAAGGATAAAAAATATTACATGCAATTAAGTCACTTACTTTTCGTAGTAGTAGATCATAAAATATTAGCAGAGCTCGTCTGCCAAAGTCGTTCTCGCTGTGTGAATCAGGTTCGAAAAAAGAATGTTTTAAAAGAAATCGATACAGATTGAGGAATATAATTAAAAATAATATACAAATTTTAAAAAAAATATTTTAATTTGCTTCGCAAAAGATCTTATAAAATGTTTGTTGGAAATTGATTGAAATATGTATATAAAATCATATTCTTTATTATGCCAAAAAGAAAAATTACCGTTATTCAGTTAAGAAACAGAACATGAGTCTACATAAAGTTAAACTCAGAATCAGTTTCTTAACTCATATTTGGTCTTTATATCTGCATAGTTTCACTCAATTTTATATCTATCTTTGTCTTATGGACTTTTAGCTTGCTCTCTATTTTTTATTTACACATAATATGTAGATACAAGAAAAATGAAAATGAAAATGACAGAATTCATTTTTCCGACCTCCCCATAATAGTAATATCAAAATGCATCGAAACCTCAACGTCGAATTTTTTTACGTATGCAATACTTCCCCTAAAATACAGGTGAAGGTAATACATGCATAGCTTCATAATTCAGTTGATCTAAGGCAGTCTTGCCAGATTTATCCCATACATATGAAACGATAATATCACCGATATTAGTCGATAGTCGAATTCTGAAGGGAAATTCCCAAATTCTGTGTGTTTTTGCAAAGTCGTTTTATAATGCATTGCTTTAGTGGTCACTGTGTTTGTATGTATGTATATACAATAATACGTAGAAAATCGTTATTTTGCTATTTGCGAATAAGAATTGTCACATTTTTTATCAGTAGGAGTTTGAACACGCGTTTATATGTCTAAAAGTTTACCTTTAAAACATTATCTTGATGAAAAATGTAAGCTTATAAAAGAGGTGGTGGATGGGTCGGAAAGAAAGATTTTTTATTTTACTTAATAACTCGAAGTCTTGATAAGTCGAACTTTTTTGGTGGCAAGTGATGGTTCCAGTTATCGAAGTTCAACTGTACTTATTTCTAAACCGAATATGCATAACATTTTACATCCATTCCAATAATTTTTTTAATGTTATATTTACTCTACGGCTGCCCATCTACAAATGGTCACACTAACACAATCAAACCACATTTTATTTTACTCGTACCAGACCAGCCATCAACCAAATTGGTTTGTCAACTTTGTTGAAGTTGTGCACAGATGATCAAAATTTACTGAGACCGTACTTTGTACGCGTACTATGTTTTAGTGCTGTGAACCCCTACATAATCAACATTTGGCTGCATATGCATGCAGATGTAAACCCACGAATACACACAATCATAAGCCCAGCGTCGATTGGTTCAGTTTTCGGGCACTTTGGGAAACATTACCGAACATTAGAGGGAGCGCTCTCTCTCAGCCGCTAGAAATTACCCACCCCATGTGTTTACACAATGAATTTTCTCATATTTGTTTATATCTTATATTTGGGAATGTTCGAATGATTACTGCTTTTATTCTCGTTTTATTATACTTCTGTTACTATCCATTTTTTACGAAAAATAAAAACTAAACACCAACAACAACAACAGAGAACAAAATTGTTGATTGTGTTGACGGAACATAAGGAAGCATTTCAGTCAGTTATGACATTAGCTTATACTTCCCAAAGTTGATTATGGTTGGCCCTTTGCTGGATGAAGATACTGAAGTTTTTTACTTCAAACTTCCAAATCTCTTCCTCTTCCATAAAACCAGTTTTTGCAGGAGGTAATTGCAACAGTGTGTGATGTGATGACCCATTAGCTTGAAAATGTATAGGGAAAAAGAATACGAATAGAAATGGAAGAGAGAGAGAGTGTGCGAGATAAGAAAACCACCCCGAAATAATGATGAAATGGAACAAAGCAGAGGCGGTTGAATAGAAGTCGATCACGCGATCAAACAAAAAACATATGAAAATGCTACAATCCTTCTGGAGCGGATCGTGTGATACCCTATTCTTTTCCTAAACACATAGCTCCTTCTTCCACCAATATACCTACTTGCTTAAGCAACTTTTTTCAAATATCTTATAAAATTACTACAAAACACGAATTTTCTTAATAAGTGGGCGTGGTAGTAGACGGATTGTCAACATATACTGAAACTTCTTCCTAAAAAGTGCTATTATTTTTATTAAACTAATTGATAAAAAAAAACCAAAACGTGGGCGTGGCCGTACACTTTGTATAGAAGATATTTCGGGTAAAAGAATATCTACATATTTTCTTGTAAGTTTTATCGAGTTTCATGTAAAATTACTGAAAAAAGTGCATTTTTCGGCAGTGGGCTGATTTGGAAAATGTTTACACTTTTTCTGTCCCGATGTCCAAAGACTTCGTTTACAATATTTAATTGTCCTAGCTCAAAATTTAAGACCGACAGGCGAACATGGCTCAATCCAATCGGCTATTGATACTGATCATTTATATTTATATGTATATACTTTATTGAGTCTATCTGCAATATATCTCTATGTTACAAACTATGTGTCAAATTGAGTATACCAATAGGATAGGGTATAATGATTGATGTTTCTACAATATTTAGTTATTTATTTCTTAGGATGTAGGTAAAGGAAACATATGAATCAGAAGTTTTTGGACCAGAAGTCGAGATCATCACAATACTTCAATAGATCTTTACATTGCCTTTGTCGATCTGGAGAAGATTTTCGACATAGTTAGGAGACATATCTTATGAAAAAAGTTTCAGAGACGTCTGTTATAATGATAACGAAAGAAAAGATTACCCATGGCTTTTAAAGTAATAGTATGAGCTTACTAAAGCAATTGCCAAGGTTCGTTGGCATTTCAATGTCGTGCGAGACTCCTATTTTTTCGATAGACGATTGCGACCTTTCAGCTTTACCCACATAACATCACTACGTTTGATACATTTTCGATCTTACAGTACCACGTTATCATTACACCCTTGTAATTTTGTACTCTTTTACCCGAACAATCACCAAAGATTAATCAAACAAAAATCAATTTAATTTGTTACTTAACTTTATTTATATGAAATTATATTTCATTCAAAAACATACAATTATCATTCGAAGCCGAAAGAATAATATTTTCCTTCGGGTGGAAGGCAACGTCATTAATGGCCATTTTGTGACCTGTAAACTTCTGAAGTACTGCACCGTTGCTAGCATCCAGAATGGACACATCCCGATCGGCCGTTCCAGCTGATATCTAAAAAATAGAAAAAGAAGACACAATTTTAATAAAAGTCAGCCAAAAATATATTTATCTTTAACTTACCATTGATCCATCGCTTGACCATTTGCAACGTAATAGATTGTACACGCTCATCTGGTTTGAACGGAAGCAATGCTTTCCCCTTTCCGATGGTTGAACAAACGGGCGAATGTCCCAGATTCGAAGACTATGGTCAACAGAATGTGAGAGCAAATATTTTGCACAAGGTGACAACGAGACACAAGTAACTGAGTCCGTATGGCCCTTAAGTGTGTACAAAATATCCTTTCGACGAAGATCCCAAATTTCTATATCATTATCAAGACTACTACAGAAAACGTAGTCCGCGAATTCACTGAAGCATACCGAAGTAATGCTAGTGTCAGTTTCCAGCGTTAAGGCACAAGTCGTCTGACGAGCATCCCACAGTTTCATCGTTCCGTCATTGGATCCTGAGCAAATAAGAGGACATCCAACTTTATTTTTGTCGATGCAGTTTACAGAACCTCTATGTCCTTCGAGTGTGGTTTTCTTTTTGCCCATGAATGCATCCCAAATTATTAGTGACTCATCAGTCGAACAGGAATATATATCGAGACCGTCCCTCGAGAAGGTTGTTTGCATCACTGGACCTGTGTGTCCTTCCAACACTGTGCTGTGAGGGAATGTGCCGTAAATATCGGAGAGATCTGAAAATAAAGACTTATTATCGACTGATTTTATATAAATTTTGGTGTTATGAACTTACGAACTTCTCCCATGCGATTCGATGAAGTAAAGTACATTCCCGTATGATGAAAATCACAAGAGAGAATCTCACTTTTGTGATTCTGGATGCGCACTGTCGGCACCCGTAGGGAAGTTCTTGAAGGTCTTTCGCTTGAATAGAAATTTTTCCGATTGTTAGGTATCATCCTTTTAGTTTCCAATACTCCTTGAGATGGCATCGTTCGATTTTGTATGTTTTTGTATATTTGAATTTTTAACTTTTTTTTAACTCTTGAACGAACTGAGCGTGTCAAGTGCTGCGGTTCAACTTGTGGAAGATGCATCTTCAGCCGGTTTTTATATGCAAAATATTAGAATCTGAAAACTGTTGTCTCTACCTGCGCCTAATTACTTGTACTTTCCCCTAATCATAAAACATATGAATCGATAGTTTTTCAGAGTTTTTTAGAATAAGGAAAAAAAGGGGCACATTTTATTATTCAAAAAGAGGTAATTTAATTCCTAAACCATAAGAGTATTGAACGCCGTGCTTTACTAAAGGATAAAAAATATTACATGCAATTAAGTCACTTACTTTTCGTAGAAGTAGATCATAAAATATTAGCAGAGCTCGTCTGCCAAAATCGTTCTCGCTGTGTGAATCAGGTTCGAAAAAAGAATGTTTTAAAAGAAATCGATACAGATTGAGGAATATAATTAAAAATTATATACAAATTTAAAAAAAAATATTTTAATTTGATTCGCAAAAGATCTTATAAAATTTATGTTGGAAATTGGTTGAAATATATAAAATCATATTCTTTATTATGCCAAAAAGAAAAATTACCGTTATTCAGTTAAGAAACAGAACATGAGTCTACATAAAGTTAAACTCAGAATCAGTTTCTTAACTCATATTTGGTCTTTATATCTGCATAGTTTCACTCAATTTTATATCTATCTTTGTCTTATGGACTTTTAGCTTGCTCTCTATTTTTTATTTACACATAATATGTAGATGCAAGAAAAATGAAAATGACAGAATTCATTTTTCCGACCTCCCCATAATAGTAATATCAAAATGCATCGAAACCACAACGTCGAATTTTTTTACGTATGCAATACTTCCCCTAAAATACAGGTGAAGGTAATACATGCATAGCTTCATAATTCAGTTGATCTAAGGCAGTCTTGCCAGATTTATCCCATACATATGAAACGATAATATCACCGATATTAGTCGATAGTCGAATTCTGAAGGGAAATTCCCAAATTCTGTGTGTTTTTGCAAAGTCGTTTTATAATGCATTGATTTAGTGGGCACTGTGTTTGTATGTATGTATATACAATAATACGTAGAAAATCGTTATTTTGCTATTTGCGAATAAGAATTGTCACATTTTTTATCAGTAGGAGTTTGAACACGCGTTTATATGTCTAAAAGTTTACCTTTAAAACATTATCTTGATGAAAAATGTAAGCTTATAAAAGAGGTGGTGGATGGGTCGGAAAGAAAGATTTTTTATTTTACTTAATAACTCGAAGTCTTGATAAGTCGAACTTTTTTGGTGGCAAGTGATGGTTCCAGTTATCGAAGTTCAACTGTACTTATTTCTAAACCGAAGATACATAACATTTTACATCCATTCCAATAATTTTTTTAATGTTATATTTACTCTACGGCTGCCCATCTACAAATGGTCACACTAACACAATCAAACCACATTTGATTTTACTCGTACCAGACCAGCCATCAACCAAATTGGTTTGTCAACTTTGTTGAAGTTATGCACAGATGATCAAAATTTACTGAGACCGTACCATGTACGCGTACAATGTTTTAGTGCTGTGGACCCCTACATAATCAACATTTGGCTGCATATGCAAGCAGATGTAAACCCACGAATACACACAATCATAAGCCCAGCGTCGATTGGTTCAGTTTTCGGGCACTTTGGGGAACATTACCGAAAATTAGAGGGAGCGCTCTCTCTCAGCCGCTAGAAATTACCCACCCCCATGTGTTTACACAATGATTTCTCTCATATTTGTTTATATCTTATATTTGGAAATGTTCGAATGATTACTGCTTTTATTCTCGTTTAATTATATTTCTGCTACTATCCATTTTTTACGAAAAATAAAAACTAAACACCAACAACAACAACAGAGAACAAAATTGTTGATTGTGTTGACGGAACATAAGGAAGCATTTCAGTCAGTTATGACATTAGCTTATACTTCCCAATGTTGATTATGGTTGGCCCTTTACTGGATGAAGATACTGAAGTTTTTTACTTCAAACTTCCAAATCTCTTCCTCTTCCATAAAACCAGTTTTTGCATGCATAGGGAAAAAGAATACGAATAGAAATGGAAGAGAGAGAGTGTGCGAGATGAGAAAACCACCCCGAAATGATGATGAAATGGAACAAAGCAGAGGCGGTTGAATAGAAGTCGATCACGCGATCAAACAAAAAACATATGAAAATCCTACAATCCTTGTGGAGCGGATCGTGTGACACCCTATCCTTTTCCTAAACACATAGCTCCTTCTTCCACCAATATACCTACTTGCTTAAGCAACTTTTTTCAAATATCTTACAAAATTACTACAAAACACGAATTTTCTTAATAAGTGGGCGTGGTAGTAGACGGATTGTCAACATATACTGAAACTTCTTCTAAAAAGTGCTATTATTTTTATGAAACTAATTGATAAAAAAAACCAAAACGTGGGCGTGGCCGTACACTTTGTATAGGAGATATTTTGGGTAAAAGAATATCTACATATTTTCTTGTAAGTTTTATCGAGTTTCATGTAAAATTACTGAAAAAAGTGCATTTTTCGGCAGTGGGCTGATTTGGAAAATGTTTACACTTTTTCTGTCCCGATGTCCAAAGACTTCGTTTACAATATTTCATTGTCTTAGCTCAAAATTTAAGACCGACAGACGAACATGACTCAATCGAATCGGCTATTGATACTGATCATTTATATTTATATGTAGGTATATACTTTATTGAGGCTATCTGCAATATTTCTCTATGTAACAAACTATGTGTCAAATTGAATATACCAATAGGATAGGGTATAATGATTGATGTTTCTACAATATTTAGTTATTTATTTCTTAGGATGTAGGAAAAGGAAACATATGAATCAGAAGTTTTTGGACCAGAAGTCGAGATCATCACAATACTTCAATAGATCTTTACATTGCCTTTGTCGATCTGGAGAACATTTTCGACATAGTTAGGAGACATATCTTATGAAAAAAGTTTCAGAGACGTCTGTTATAATGATAACGAAAGAAAAGATTACCCATGGCTTTTAAAGTAATAGTATGAGCTTACTAAAGCAATTGCCAAGGTTCGTTGGCATTTCAATGTCGTGCGAGACTCCTATTTTTTCGACAGACGATTGCGACCTTTCAGCTTTACCCACATAACATCACTACGTTTGATACATTTTCGATCTTACAGTACCACGTTATCATTACACCCTTGTAATTTTGTACTCTTTTACCCGAACAATCACCAAAGATTAATCAAACAAAAATCAATTTAGTTTGTTACTTAACTTTATTTATATGAAATTATATTTCATTCAAAAACATAGAATTATCATTCGAAGCCGAAAGAATAATATTTTCCTTCGGGTGGAAGGCAACGTCATTAATGGCCATTTTGTGACCTGTAAACTTCTGAAGTACTGCACCGTTGCTAGCATCTAGAATGGACACATCCCGATCGGCCGTTCCAGCTGATATCTAAAAAATAGAAAAAGAAGACACAATTTTAATAAAAGTCAGCCAAAAATATATTTTTCTTTAACTTACCATTGATCCATCGCTTGACCATTTGCAACGTAATAGATTGTACACGCTCATCTGGTTTGAACGGAAGCAATGCTTTCCCCTTTCCGATGGTTGAACAAACGGGCGAATGTCCCAGATTCGAAGACTATGGTCAACAGAATGTGAGAGCAAATATTTTGCACAAGGTGACAACGAGACACAAGTAACTGAGTCTGTATGGCCCTTAAGTGTGTACAAAATATCCTTTCGACGAAGATCCCAAATTTCTATATCATTATTAAGACTACTGCAGAAAACGTAGTCCGCGAATTCACTGAAGCATACCGAAGTAATGCTAGTGCCAGTTTCCAGCGTTAAGGCACAAGTCGTCTGACGAGCATCCCACAGTTTCATCGTTCCGTCATTGGATCCTGAGCAAATAAGAGGACATCCAACTTTATTTTTGTCGATGCAGTTTACAGAACCTCTATGTTCTTCGAGTGTGGTTTTCTTTTTGCCCATGAATGCATCCCAAATTATTAGTGACTCATCTGTCGAACAGGAATATATATCGAGACCGTCCCTCGAGAAAGTTGTTTGCATCACTGGACCTGTGTGTCCTTCCAACACTGTGCTGTGAGGGAATGTGCCGTAAATATCGGAGAGATCTGAAAATAAAGACTTATTATCGACTGATTTTATATGAATTTTGGTGTTATGAACTTACGAACTTCTCCCATGCGATTCGATGAAGTAAAGTACATTCCCGTATGATGAAAATCACAAGAGAGAATCTCACTTTTGTGATTCTGGATGCGCACTGTCGGCACCCGTAGAGAAGTTCTTGAAGGTCTTTCGCTTGAATAGAAATTTTTCCGATTGTTAGGTATCATCCTTTTAGTTTCCAATACTCCTTGAGATGGCATCGTTAGATTTTGTATGTTTTTGTATATTTGAATTTTTAACTTTTTTTTAACTCTTGAACGAACTGAGCGTGTCAAGTGCTGCGGTTCAACTTGTGGAAGATGCATCTTCAGCCGGTTTTTATATGCAAAATATTAGAATCTGAAAACTGTTGTCTCTACCTGCTCCTAATTACTTGTACTTTCCCCTAATCATAAAACATATGAATCGATAGTTTTTCAGAGATTTATTCAAAAAGAGGTAATTTAATTCCTAAACCATAAGAGTATTGAACGCCGTGCTTTACTAAAGGATAAAAAATATTACATGCAATTAAGTCACTTACTTTTCGTAGTAGTAGATCATAAAATATTAGCAGAGCTCGTCTGCCAAAGTCGTTCTCGCTGTGTGAATCAGGTTCGAAAAAAGAATGTTTTAAAAGAAATCGATACAGATTGAGAAATATAATTAAAAATAATATACAAATTTTAAAAAAATTATTTTAATTTGCTTCGCAAAAGATCTGTAGAAGAATAAATATTAAGCGAAGTAATTTTTACGGCACACACTGTATCCTATGTAAAACATATATTGCAGAAAACAGTTTCCTAGCTGGTCTTAAAGAGCGAACCATCTGATCAGGTGAATGACCTGAAGTCTCCAAAGCTTTTTTATCCAACTAGTATATAAACTCGTTGACCGCCACAGGCAGCGTCGTTCAGTCTATATACAGTACTTGAATAAATTATTGTAAACCGTATCAGCTGTTGTTGTTTTTTTTCCCTCTTTAAATCCTCCACAACTCTCAGAAGTGGGATTAAGCGAGTGTTGGAACTACTATACAGTGCGAGTGTACGTTTGTGCCAAGATCTTTTTTTTTTGTAATCCGGAAATTATAATTCGTGTGAGGTGTAATAATGGCAGATGAGTGGAAAAATCTCTTGGAGTCCGCCACAGTTCCGAGACTCAAGAGTATACTTCGACTCTTAAAGTGTCCAACAACCGGCACTAAAGCCGAATTAAAAATCCGGGTGCAAGAAGCGGTTCAGGACTTTACAACCGAAGACTTCACCAGGTTTATGCAGGAGCTTCCATCGACAAGCAGGGAACTAAGTATTGATGACTCAGTCCCCCCATGTGACCGTGTTTCTGATATTGTGTCAGGCAGTGAGGATGAAGAGGCGCTAGAAGCCGAGTTATTGAAGCTGCGAAGAATATGCAAGAAGAAGGAGGAAATTAGAAAGCTGAAACAACAACTACACGAGCTGCAATTAGAAGAAACCGAATCAAATTCTCGATCAACTTCTGCATGCAATTTCAAAGATGTCGAGGATTCGGTATCATCTTTTAGTGGAGACGACAATTTTAGCGTGCAGTTCTGGATCGAACAGTTCGAGGAGTGTTCGGAGGTTCTGGGGTTGGATGATCGCAACAAATGCATCTACGCCAAGAGACTCCTGAAGGGCACAGCCAAATTATTTATTCGAACTGTGAATGTTCGCACCTGGACACAGTTGAAAAGTGCTCTCAGAAGTGAGTTCCAGAAAGTTGTGACGAGATCTGACGTATACAATGAGCTTCTTGAAAGAAGAAAGCATCGCGACGAGTCGATGCAACAATACGTCTTACACATGCAGGAGATAGCATCGCATAGCAAAGTTGAAGAGGAGGATTTAATTCAATTCATCATAAAAGGTATACCAGATTCTGAAGTTAATAAAAGTCTTTTGTACAGCGCTGAAAATCTTGGGGATCTTAAAACTGCCCTTCGGAAATACTCCAAGTTAAAGAACAACCAACGCAATTACACAGAGCGAGTAACCAGACCGACATCACATACTTCTCATACCCGTCGTGTACAACCAAGCGGAACAAAAACACCTGCCGATAACCAACCGATGCCTAAACAACCTACCAATTCAAAGTTCCCAAAAAAGGATGTGACATGCTACAAGTGCGGACAACCTGGTCACATTTCAACCAGATGTGAAAACAAAGCTCCAATCATGGCACTGCAACAAGACGAAAAAGCTTATGTCAACAACATCCCAACAACAATAACATGTGGCAATGATTTCGAGCGCAATATTCGATGCAAGTGGAGCTGCGATCAAATGGAAATGTCAATTATGCTGCTATCACTTTTGGATTCTGGAAGTCCCATAAGTTTTCTTCAAGAGCGATTCCTGCCGTCTGCTTTGTTATCGACATTGGAGAAACCTAAATACGCATACTGCGGAGTCAACAACAGTCCATTGGAGGCGATTGGAAGTATAGACACCACCTTAGAGTTTGAAAGTTTAGTCATCAATATTCAATTACTAATAGTAAAAAATTTTTCAATGACATATCCAATAATTTTAGGTAGAGATTTCATAAGAAAAACGGGCTTGACATTTGGAAGCGTTAATGCAAATATCAACAGCAATCAAGATCCAAGAACGACAAGCAACAACTCCGGGTCTCAGTCCTCATCTCTACTTCCACATCAACAAAATCAAGACAATCTTGCTGACGTCATCAATCAAATCCATAATATTGATATCACAGAACAGGGTGAGTTAGATTTGAACATTAATCCAAATATACATCAGAGTATTAAGGTAAGGGTCCGGGAAATAGTTAGTCGTGCGTTATCTTGCTCTGAATTTAAATTTTGTGAAACTGATTTTGAAATGAAAATATCCCTATCGAAAGATATCTCTTTTCGTTGTGCGCCTAGAAGGCTTCCTCATGCTCACAAACTTTCACTCCAAAATATCCTTGATGATTTGTTAGCTAATGGAGTTATCCGTGAATCTAGTTCCCCCTACGTCTCACCGATAGTTCTAGTTCATAAAAAGAACAACGAACTTAGACTTTGTGTTGACTTTAGAGAGCTCAACAAAAACACCTTACGTGATAATTATCCCTTGCCACTTATCGAAGATCATCTTGATCGTTTGAAAAATAAAAAATATTTCAGTACGCTAGATCTGAAAAATGGTTTTCACCATGTAAAACTTTCAGAAGATTCAATGAAGTATACATCGTTTATTACCCCAATGGGACAATACGAGTATACTAGAATGCCGTTTGGCTTGAAAAATGCTCCTTCTGTGTTTGAGCGATTTATGAAACATATTTTTAGAGATCTCATTACGAAGGGAAAGATACTTACCTATCTAGATGATATTCTTATCGCGACCGTTTCTATTGAGGAACACTTAGAGATTTTAGATTCAGTAGTTAAACTGATTGTAGATAATAATTTGCAACTGAGACTAGATAAGTGCATGTTCATGCACACAGAAATTGTTTACCTTGGATATAAGGTCACAGAAGATGGTGTTAGACCTAATGAAAACAATCTGGAGTCGATTAAAAACTTTCCGATACCAACATGTACTAGGAGTGTACAAGGCTTTTTAGGGCTTTGTTCCTACTTTCGAAAGTTTATTAAGCATTTTGCTTACATAGCTAAGCCGCTGTATGACTTGTTGAAAAGAAACACACCTTTCCATTTTGGATCAAACGAAATGGAAGCTTTTAGTTCACTGAAAAATAAACTTATTGCCTCTCCAGTTCTTGCAATATATAGTCCGAATAGTCCTACAGAATTGCATTGCGATGCAAGTTCGATTGGATTCGGAGCTGTCTTAATGCAGAGACAGATAGATGGGAAGTTTCATCCTATTTTCTATTTTTCGAAGCGAGCCTCTGAAACAGAGAGTAAGTATCACAGCTATGAGCTTGAAACACTCTCAATAATATATGCTCTTAGGAGATTTAGAATCTATTTAGTAGGAATATGTTTTAAAGTAATTACTGATTGCCAGGCTCTGACTTTAACATTAAAGAAAAAGTCTTTGAATCATCGAATATCCAGATGGGCACTAGAATTGCAAAATTTTGATTTCATTGTTGAGC
Source organism: Chalcosyrphus nemorum (assembly GCA_949716465.1). NCBI lineage: Eukaryota > Metazoa > Arthropoda > Insecta > Diptera > Syrphidae > Chalcosyrphus > Chalcosyrphus nemorum. Next base: position 42,158,886 of record OX454334.1, read on the forward strand.
ATAGGAAAGGTGATCGAATGGGTCATGTCGATGCCTTGAGTAGGTCCTTTAACATCTTACATGTCGATAATGAATCCTTTGAGTTTGTCCTAGCCGCTGCTCAAAAACAGGATCCGAAAATTATTTTTATATCGATCGATCTTGAAAAAAGTGAAAGCCCTTTATATGAGATGGTAGATGGATTGATATATAGGAAATGCAATGGCAAAGTACTTTTCTACGTCCCATCTCACATGGAAGAACAAGTCATTCGCACCCATCACGAAGCGATGTGTCACTTGGGTGTTGAGAAATGTTATCAGCACTTGTCTGGTTGTTATTGGTTTCCTAGGATGAAGGAGAAAATCAAGGCTTATATTCAGACGTGCCTTAAATGTATATATTTTTCACCTCACTCTGGTAAAGTAGAAGGAACTCTGCATTCGATTCCAAAAGGGAACCTTCCTTTCTATACATTGCATATTGACCATCTTGGACCTTTGCCAAATTCGCAGTCAAAAAGAAAACATGTCCTACTCGTAATTGACGCGTTTACCAAATTTATTAAACTTTATCCAGTAAGAACAACTCAAAGCAAAGAAGGAATCAAATGTCTCACATCTTTCTTTGAAAATTATTCTCGACCTAGGCAAATTGTTTCTGATCGTGGAACTTGTTTCACATCAAAAGAATTCTCAGACTTTATGGAGGAAAATAATATCAAACATATCAAGATCGCAACGCATTCACCCCAATCAAATGGACAAGTTGAACGTATGAATCGAATTCTCGTTCCGATGCTTGCCAAAGAATGTGATTCAAATACAACAAGCGATTGGGATAGGCACTTGGCTAAAGTAGAGTTTGCGTTTAACAATACTATCAATAGAAGCACAGGGTTTTCACCGAGTGTATTACTTTTTGGCGTTGAGCAAAAGGGTCAGTTTGCTGATAGTATAAAAGAGTTTCTTGACAGCAAGTTCAGAGAAGAACGAGCTAGTTTAGAAAATGTTAGGGATAAGGCGCTTCAGAACATAGAGAAATCACAAATGCGAAACAAAGATTATTATGATAAACGTCACAAAACACCAAAAATATACAAACAAGGTGATTTCGTTATGGTAAAAAATACGATGACAGTACCAGGCGTAAATAAGAAGCTTTTAGCTAAGTTCCGTGGTCCGTATGAGATCAAAAAAATCTTACCTTATGATAGATATCTCATTTCTGATGTCGAAGGTCTACAGTTAACCCGATTGCCATATAAAGGGGTATTCTCTCCTAATAATATGAGACCGTATAAGGTAGAGATATCGGCTCTGAAATCTGAGGAAAACTTGGAGGTTGCTGAACGTTCGGAAAATCTTGGTTCTGATGTTGAAACGTGAGATTTTGGTAACACAATTGCGCTTATTAATAAACAAGCTCTTCTTTCTTATGATTCGTATAATTGTATCTTTTATTTGAATTAATCCTTATCACTCTCTTTCTTTTTTTTTGTAATTAAATTGTAACTTTTTGAATACTATTATAATATATACACATTTTGAATTTTGCATGGTCATACATAGAGTATAAAATTTATAATATCATAACATAAACATTTTTTCAGTTATTGGATGTCAAAATATATTTAATTGTGATCGGGTCGATCACCTGATCAGGATGGCCGAGCTGTAGAAGAATAAATATTAAGCGAAGTAATTTTTACGGCACACACTGTATCCTATGTAAAACATATATTGCAGAAAACAGTTTCCTAGCTGGTCTTAAAGAGCGAACCATCTGATCAGGTGAATGACCTGAAGTCTCCAAAGCTTTTTTATCCAACTAGTATATAAACACGTTGACCGCCACAGGCAGCGTCGTTCAGTCTATATACAGTACTTGAATAAATTATTGTAAACCGTATCAGCTGTTGTTGTTTTTTTTCCCTCTTTAAATCCTCCACAGATCTTATAAAATTTTTGTTGGAAATTGATTGAAATATGTATATAAAATCATATTCTTTATTATGCCAAAAAGAAAAATTACCGTTATTCAGTTAAGAAACAGAACATGAGTCTACATAAAGTTAAACTCAGAATCAGTTTCTTAACTCATATTTGGTCTTTATATCTGCATAGTTTCACTCAATTTTATATCTATCTTTGTCTTATGGACTTTTAGCTTGCTCTCTATTTTTTATTTACACATAATATGTAGATACAAGAAAAATGAAAATGAAAATGACAGAATTCATTTTTCCGACCTCCCCATAATAGTAATATCAAAATGCATCGAAACCTCAACGTCGAATTTTTTTACGTATGCAATACTTCCCCTAAAATACAGGTGAAGGTAATACATGCATAGCTTCATAATTCAGTTGATCTAAGGCAGTCTTGCCAGATTTATCCCATACATATGAAACGATAATATCACCGATATTAGTCGATAGTCGAATTCTGAAGGGAAATTCCCAAATTCTGTGTGTTTTTGCAAAGTCGTTTTATAATGCATTGATTTAGTGGGCACTGTGTTTGTATGTATGTATATACAATAATACGTAGAAAATCGTTATTTTGCTATTTGCGAATAAGAATTGTCACATTTTTTATCAGTAGGAGTTTGAACACGCGTTTATATGTCTAAAAGTTTACCTTTAAAACATTATCTTGATGAAAAATGTAAGCTTATAAAAGAGGTGGTGGATGGGTCGGAAAGAAAGATTTTTTATTTTACTTAATAACTCGAAGTCTTGATAAGTCGAACTTTTTTGGTGGCAAGTGATGGTTCCAGTTATCGAAGTTCAACTGTACTTATTTCTAAACCGAAGATACATAACATTTTACATCCATTCCAATAATTTTTTTAATGTTATATTTACTCTACGGCTGCCCATCTACAAATGGTCACACTAACACAATCAAACCACATTTTATTTTACTCGTACCACACCAGCCATCAACCAAATTGGTTTGTCAACTTTGTTGAAGTTGTGCACAGATGATCAAAATTTACTGAGACCGTACCATGTACGCGTACCATGTTTTAGTGCTGTGGTTCCCTACATAATCAACATTTTGCTGCATATGCAAGCAGATGTAAACCCACGAATACACACAAACATAAGCCCAGCATCGATTGGTTCAGTTTTCGAGCACTTTGGGAAACATTACCGAACATTAGAGGGAGCGCTCTCTCTCAGCCGCTAGAAATTACCCACCCCATGAGTTTACACAATGATTTCTATCATATTTCTTTATATCTTATATTTGGATATGTTCGAATGATTACTGCTTTTATTCTCGTTTTATTATATTTCTGCTACTATCCATTTTTTACGAAAAATAAAAACTAAACACCAACAACAACAGAGAACAAAATTGTTGATTGTGTTGACGGAACATAAGGAAGCATTTCAATCAGTTATGACATTAGCTTATACTTCCCAAAGTTGATTATGGTTGGCCCTTTGCTGGATGAAGATACTGAAGTTTTTTACTTCAAACTTCCAAATCTCTTCCTCTTCCATAAAACCAGTTTTTGCAGGAGGTAATTGCAACAGTGTGTGATGTGATGACCCATTAGCTTGAAAATGCATAGGGAAAAAGAATACGAATAGAAATGGAAGAGAGAGAGTGTGCGAGATGAGAAAACCACCCCGAAATGATGATGAAATGAAACAAAGCAGAGGCGGTTGAATAAAAGTCGATCACGCGATCAAACAAAAAATTCTACAATATTTAGTTATTTATTTCTTAGGATGTAGGAAAAGGAAACATATGAATCAGAAGTTTTTGGACCAGAAGTCGAGATCATCACAATACTTCAATAGATCTTTACATTGCCTTTGTCGGTCTGGATAAGATTTTCGACATAGTGAGGAGACATATCTTTTGAAAAAAGTTTCAGAGACGTCTGTTATAATGATAACGAAAGAAAAGATTACCCATGGCTTTTAAAGTCATAGTATGAGCTTACTAAAGCAATTGCCAAGGTTCGTTGGCATTTCAATGTCGTGCGAGACTTCTATTTTTTCGGTAGACGATTGCGACTTTTCAACTTTACCCACATAACATCACTACGTTTGACACATTTTCGATTTTACAGTACCGCGTTATCATTACACCCTTGTAATTTTGTACTCTTTTACCCGAACAATCACCAAAGATTAATCAAACAAAAATCAATTTAGTTTGTTACTTAACTTTATTTATATGAAATTATATTTCATTCAAAAACATACAATTATCATTCGAAGCCGAAAGAATAATATTTTCCTTCGGGTGGAAGGCAACGTCATTAATGGCCATTTTGTGACCTGTAAACTTCTGAAGTACTGCACCGTTGCTAGCATCCAGAATGGATACATCCCGATCGGCCGTTCCAGCTGATATCTAAAAAATAGAAAAATAAGACACAATTTTAATAAAAGTCAGCCAAAAATATATTTATCTTTAACTTACCATTGATCCATCGCTTGACCATTTGCAACGTAATAGATTGTACACGCTCATCTGGTTTGAACGGAAGCAATGCTTTCCCCCTCCGATGGTTGAACAAACGGGCGAATGTCCCAGATTCGAAGACTATGGTCAACAGAATGTGAGAGCAAATATTTTGCACAAGGTGACAACGAGACACAAGTAACTGAGTCCGTATGGCCCTTAAGTGTGTACAAAATATCCTTTCGACGAAGATCCCAAATTTCTATATCATTATCAAGACTACTGCAGAAAACGTAGTCCGCGAATTCACTGAAGCATACCGAAGTAATGCTAGTGCCAGTTTCCAGCGTTAAGGCACAAGTCGTCTGACGAGCATCCCACAGTTTCATCGTTCCGTCATTGGATCCTGAGCAAATAAGAGGACATCCAACTTTATTTTTGTCGATGCAGTTTACAGAACCTCTATGTTCTTCGAGTGTGGTTTTCTTTTTGCCCATGAATGCATCCCAAATTATTAGTGACTCATCTGTCGAACAGGAATATATATCGAGACCGTCCCTCGAGAAAGTTGTTTGCATCACTGGACCTGTGTGTCCTTCCAACACTGTGCTGTGAGGGAATGTGCCGTAAATATCGGAGAGATCTGAAAATAAAGACTTATTATCGACTGATTTTATATGAATTTTGGTGTTATGAACTTACGAACTTCTCCCATGCGATTCGATGAAGTAAAGTACATTCCCGTATGATGAAAATCACAAGAGAGAATCTCACTTTTGTGATTCTGGATGCGCACTGTCGGCACCCGTAGAGAAGTTCTTGAAGGTCTTTCGCTTGAATAGAAATTTTTCCGATTGTTAGGTATCATCCTTTTAGTTTCCAATACTCCTTGAGATGGCATCGTTAGATTTTGTATGTTTTTGTATATTTGAATTTTTAACTTTTTTTTAACTCTTGAACGAACTGAGCGTGTCAAGTGCTGCGGTTCAACTTGTGGAAGATGCATCTTCAGCCGGTTTTTATATGCAAAATATTAGAATCTGAAAACTGTTGTCTCTACCTGCTCCTAATTACTTGTACTTCCCCCTAATCATAAAACATATGAATCGATAGTTTTTCAGAGTTTTTTAGAATAAGGCAAAAAAGGGGCACATTTAAACCATAAGAGTATTGAACGCCGTGCTTTACTAAATGATAAAAAATATTACATGCAATTAAGTCACTTACTTTTCGTAGAAGTAGATCATAAAATATTAGCAGAGCTCGTCTGCCAAAGTCGTTCTCGTTGTGTGAATCAGGTTCGAAAAAAGAATGTTTTAAAAGAAATCGATACAGATTGAGGAATATAATTAAAAATAATATACAAATTTTAAAAAAAATATTTTAATTTGCTTCGCAAAAGATCTTATAAATTTTTTGTTGGAAATTGGTTGAAATATATAAAATCATATTCTTTATTATGCCAAAAAGAGGATTCACGTCTAGGATTCCTTAAACGGTGCAAGAAATACTTTACCCCGACTGATTTGGCCTCAATCTATAAGGCATACATCCGCCCAAAACTGGAGTACAACGCCCACATCTGGTCAGGTGCACCCAACACCGTTTTCCACTTACTAGATAGGATCCAGAAGCGTGCGTTAAAACTTATAGGTGACAGTAACATTGTGAACTCTATAGCTTCACTCGAACATCGAAGAAATGTCTCATGTCTCTCACTATTTTATCGCTTTTACCATAAAAAATGCTCCAGCGAAATAGCCAACTGCATTTCCCCCGCAATACGCGTCACGCTTTGAATGCACATCAATTCACCCTCAAGCCCAACTTCGGACGTACTGTCAAGTACAGAGATTCATTTATTAGCCGAACAACACGTACGAGTATGTGGAACGAATTTCCAGGCTCTGTGTTTCCTCACCGTTATGGCCTTCAAGCATTTAAAGCCAACGTGCACAGGTACCTCCTCTGTTCCTCTTCTCCCTTTATTCTCGTTTAATTATATTTCTGCTACTATCCAGTTTTTACGAAAAATAAAAACTAAACACCAACAACAACAGAGAACAAAATTGTTGATTGTGTTGACGGAACATTAGGAAGCATTTCAGTCAGTTATGACATTAGATTATGCTTTCCAATGTTGATTACGGTCGGCCCTTTACGGGATGAAGGTACTGAAGTTTTTTACTTCAAACTTCCAAATCTCTTCCTCTTCCATAAAACCAGTTTTTGCATGCATAGGGAAAAAGAATACGAATAGAAATGGAAGAGAGAGAGTGTGCGAGATGAGAAAACCACCCCGAAATGATGATGAAATGGAACTAAGCAGAGGCGGTTGAATAGAAGTCGATCACGCGATCAAACAAAAAACATATGAAAATCCTACAATCCTTGTGGAGCGGATCGTGTGACACCCTATCCTTTTCCTAAACACATAGCTCCTTCTTCCACCAATATACCTACTTGCTTAAGCAACTTTTTTCAAATATCTTATAAAATTACTACAAAACACGAATTTTCTTAATAAGTGGGCGTGGTAGTGGACGGATTGTCAACATATACTGAAACTTCTTCCTAAAAAGTGCTATTATTTTTATGAAACTAATTGATAAAAAAAAAAAAAAAAAAAACGTGGGCGTGGCCGTACACTTTGTATAGAAGATATTTCGGGTAAAAGAATATCTACATATTTTCTTGTAAGTTTTATCGAGTTTCATGTAAAATTACTGAAAAAAGTGCATTTTTCGGCAGTGGGCTGATTTGGAAAATGTTTACACCTCTTCTGTCCCGATGTCCAAAGACTTCGTTTACAATATTTCATTGTCTTAGCTCAAATTTAAGACCGACAGACGAAAATGACTCAATCGAATCGGCTATTGATACTGATCATTTATATTTATATGTATATACTTTATTGAGGCTATCTGCAATAATTCCCTATGTTACAAACTATGCTTCAAATTAAATATACCAATAGGGTATAATGATTGATGTTTCTACAATATTTAGTTATTTATTTCTTAGGATGTAGGAAAAGGAAACATATGAATCAGAAGTTTTTGGACCAGAAGTCGAGATCATCACAATACTTCAATAGATCTTTACATTGCCTTTGTCGATTTGGAGAACATTTTCGACATAGTTAGGAGACATATCTTATGAAAAAAGTTTCAGAGACGTCTGTTATAATGATAACGAAAGAAAAGATTACCCATGGCTTTTAAAGTAATAGTATGAGCTTACTAAAGCAATTGCCAATGTTCGCTGGCATTTCAATGTCGTGCGAGACTCCTATTTTTTCGATAGACGATTGCGACCTTTCAACTTTACCCACATAACATCACTACGTTTGACACATTTTCGATTTTACAGTACCACGTTATCATTACACCCTTGTAATTTTGTACTCTTTTACCCGAACAATCACCAAAGATTAATCAAACAAAAATCAATTTAGTTTGTTACTTAACTTTATTTATATGAAATTATATTTCATTCAAAAACATACAATTATCATTCGAAGCCGAAAGAATAATATTTTCCTTCGGGTGGAAGGCAACGTCATTAATGGCCATTTTGTGACCTGTAAACTTCTGAAGTACTGCACCGTTGCTAGCATCCAGAATGGACACATCCCGATCGGCCGTTCCAGCTGATATCTAAAAAATAGAAAAAGAAGACACAATTTTAATAAAAGTCAGCCAAAAATATATTTATCTTTAACTTACCATTGATCCATCGCTTGACCATTTGCAACGTAATAGATTGTACACGCTCATATGGTTTGAACGGAAGCAATGCTTTCCCCTTTCCGATGGTTGAACAAACGGGCGAATGTCCCAGATTCGAAGACTATGGTCAACAGAATGTGAGAGCAAATATTTTGCACAAGGTGACAACGAGACACAAGTAACTGAGTCCGTATGGCCCTTAAGTGTGTACAAAATATCCTTTCGACGAAGATCCCAAATTTCTATATCATTATCAAGACTACTGCAGAAAACGTAGTCCGCGAATTCACTGAAGCATTAAGGCACAAGTCGTCTGACGAGCATCCCACAGTTTCTTCGTTCCGTCATTGGATCCTGAGCAAATAAGAGGACATCCAACTTTATTTTTGTCGATGCAGTTTACAGAACCTCTATGTCCTTCGAGTGTGGTTTTCTTTTTGCCCATGAATGCATCCCAAATTATTAGTGACTCATCAGTCGAACAGGAATATATATCGAGACCGTCCCTCGAGAAAGTTGTTTGCATCACTGGACCTGTGTGTCCTTCCAACACTGTGCTGTGAGGGAATGTGCCGTAAATATCGGAGAGATCTGAAAATAAAGACTTATTATCGACTGATTTTATATGAATTTTGGTGTTATGAACTTACGAACTTCTCCCATGCGATTCGATGAAGTAAAGTACATTCCCGTATGATGAAAATCACAAGAGAGAATCTCACTTTTGTGATTCTGGATGCGCACTGTCGGCACCCGTAGAGAAGTTCTTGAAGGTCTTTCGCTTGAATAGAAATTTTTCCGATTGTTAGGTATCATCCTTTTAGTTTCCAATACTCCTTGAGATGGCATCGTTAGATTTTGTATGTTTTTGTATATTTGAATTTTTAACTTTTTTTTAACTCTTGAACGAACTGAGCGTGTCAAGTGCTGCGGTTCAACTTGTGGAAGATGCATCTTCAGCCGGTTTTTATATGCAAAATATTAGAATCTGAAAACTGTTGTCTCTACCTGCTCCTAATTACTTGTACTTTCCCCTAATCATAAAACATATGAATCGATAGTTTTTCAGAGTTTTTTAGAATAAGGCAAAAAAGGGGCACATTTTATTATTCAAAAAGAGGTAATTTAATTCCTAAACCATAAGAGTATTGAACGCCGAGCTTTACTAAATGATAAAAAATATTACATGCAATTAAGTCACTTACTTTTCGTAGAAGTAGATCATAAAATATTAGCAGAGCTCGTCTGCCAAAGTCGTTCTCGCTGTGTGAATCAGTTTCGAAAAAATAATGTTCTAAAAGAAATCGATACAGATTGAGGAATATAATTAAAAAGAATATACAAATTAAAAAAAAAAATATATTTTAATTTGCTTCGCAAAAGATCTTGTAAAATTTTTGTTGGAAATTGGTTGAAATATATAAAATCATATTCTTTATTATGCCAAAATGAAAAATTACCGTTATTCAGTTAAGAAACAGAACATGAGTCTACATAAAGTTAAACTCAGAATCAGTTTCTTAACTCATATTTGGTCTTTATATCTGCATAGTTTCACTCAATTTTATATCTATCTTTGTCTTATGGACTTTTAGCTTGCTTTCTATTTTTTATTTACACATGATATGTAGATTAGTAGTGTGCAAAAAGTAGGTATCCGGTTTTTAGTATTCGTTACTTGAAATGAGTATCGGTACCGAATACTACTGAAAATAAGTATTCGGTACTGATACTCATTTACACACAGTCAAACACTAAGCCAAAGTACCACCATCGAAACCAATCTGTACACAAATCCAGAACTCAACCACCGCGCTTTTTCCTTAGAGGCAAATATATAAAAAACACATATGCACATGCAAACACTCAACAACAGCACAATCCACCCCCCTCGTTTCTTATGTTCTACTTCTACTTTCTACATACTCCATTATTCTCTTCTCTCACACTTCTTGTTCCTCTGCCAAACGTTTCAATGGGATTATTTTTTTCTACACATACTCTCACTTAAACCATACAGCAGTAACAAATACCACTACTCGAATGTTGTGATTTCTTATCAGAATCTTAATTCCAAACGTTCCAATTTGATTACTTTTCTGAACAGAACATATAGGTACTCAATACTCATACTCATATTCCAATTTCGTTACTAACGAATACTACTACCCGAATGTTGTGATTCTTTTATTCCATACGTTCCAGTTTGATTACTTTTCTGAACAGAACATATAGGTACTCAATACTCATACTCAAACTTCGTTAGTAACGAATACCACTACCCGAATGTTATGATTCTTTGACAGTAATCAGTATTCCAAACGTTCCACTTTGATTACTTTTGCATAGAGAATATATACTCAAAACTTAATACTCATACCCGTACTCAAACATTGTCAGTAACGAATATCAGGACTCGAGTGTTGTTATCTTTGGTAAGGCATTCAGTACATGGTTTAATTTGATGATTTACTAAGTGTTTACATATTTGGAGGTGGGTAGACTTGAGTAAAAAATAATATATGTACATACTTACATATGAGTCGTTGTTTTTAAATATGGTGTTAGTCCATTTTAAATGAAGTTTCATTGGCCCAAAAAAATAGATTGTAGAGTAAAACATGCACTTTGCACCACCAATTAAATTGGGCCACAAATACCTGTTTTGTCCGCTTTTTTTTTTTTAAAAAATGGGTCAATTGGGTTCGGTCTCTGGAATCATCACTGGGATATCGAGTATTGGATACCGAATACCAAATACCGAATACCAAATACCGAATACTGAATATTCAGTAATCAGTAATCATTCGGTACTCAAAAGTAATCAAATTGCACACCACTAATGTAGATACAAGAAAAATGAAAATGAAAATGACAGAATTCATTTTTCCGTCCTCCCCATAATAGTAATATCAAAATGCATCGAAACCTCAACGTCGAATTTTTTTACGTATGCAATACTTCCCCTAAAATACAGGTGAAGGTAATACATGCATAGCTTCATAATTCAGTTGATCTAAGGCAGTCTTGCCAGATTTATCCCATACATATGAAACGATAATATCACCGATATTAGTCAATAGTCGAATTCTGAAGGGAAATTCCCAAATTCTGTGTGTTTTTGCAAAGTCGTTTTATATTGCATTGCTCTAGTGGGCACTGTGTTTGTATGTACATATATACAATAATACGTAGAAAATCGTTATTTTGCTATTTGCGAATAAGAATTGTCACATTTTTAATTAGTAGGAGTTTGAACACGTGTTTATATGTCTAAAAGTTTACCTTTAAAACATTATCTTGATGAAAAATGTAAGCTTATAAAAGAGGTGGTGGGTGGGTCGGAAAGAAAGATTTTTTATTTTACTTAATAACTCGAAGTCTTGATAAGTCGAACTTTTTTGGTGGCAAGTGATGGTTCCAGTTATCGAAGTTCAACTGTACTTATTTCTAAACCGAATATGCATAACATTTTACATCCATTGCAATAATTTTTTTAATGATAACTTTACTCTACGGCTGCCCATCTACAAATGGTTACACTAACACAATCAAACTGCATTTGATTCTACTCGTACCAGACCAGCCATCAACCAAATTGGTTTGTCAACTTTGTTGAAGTTGTGCACTGATGATCAAAATTTACTGAGACCGTACCATGTACGCGTACCATGTTGTAGTGCTGTGGACCCCTACATAATCAACATTTGGCTGCATATGCAAGCAGATGTAAACCCACGAATACACACAATTATAAGCCCAGCGTCGATTGGTACAGTTTTCGGGCACTTTGGGAAACATTACCGAACATTAGAGGGAGCGGTCGCTCTCAGCCGCTAGAAATTACCCACCCCCATGTGTTTACACAATGATTTCTCTCATATTTGTTTATATCTTATATTTGGAAATGTTCGAATGATTACTGCTTTTATTCTCGTTTTATTATATTTCTGCTACTATCCATTTTTTACGAAAAATAAAAACTAAACACCAACAACAACAACAGAGAACAAAATTGTTGATTGTGTTGACGGAACATAAGGAAGCATTTCAGTCAGTTATGACATTAGCTTATACTTCCCAATGTTGATTATGGTTGGCCCTTTACTGGATGAAGATACTGAAGTTTTTTACTTCAAACTTCCAAATCTCTTCCTCTTCCATAAAACCAGTTTTTGCATGCATAGGGAAAAAGAATACGAATAGAAATGGAAGAGAGAGAGTGTGCGAGATGAGAAAACCACCCCGAAATGATGATGAAATGGAACAAAGCAGAGGCGGTTGAATAGAAGTCGATCACGCGATCAAACAAAAAACATATGAAAATCCTACAATCCTTGTGGAGCGGATCGTGTGACACCCTATCCTTTTCCTAAACACATAGCTCCTTCTTCCACCAATATACCTACTTGCTTAAGCAACTTTTTTCAAATATCTTATAAAATTACTACAAAACACGAATATTCTTAATAAGTGGGCGTGGTAGTAGACGGATTGTCAACATATACTGAAACTTCTTCTAAAAAGTGCTATTATTTTTATGAAACTAATTGATAAAAAAAAACCAAAACGTGGGCGTGGCCGTACACTTTGTATAGAAGATATTTCGGGTAAAAGAATATCTACATATTTTCTTGTAAGTTTTATCGAGTTTCATGTAAAATTACTGAAAAAAGTGCATTTTTCGGCAGTGGGCTGATTTGGAAAATGTTTACACTTTTTCTGTCCCGATGTCCAAAGACTTCGTTTACAATATTTCATTGTCTTAGCTCAAAATTTAAGACCGACAGAGAACATGACTCAATCGAATCGGCTATTGATACTGATCATTTATATTTATATGTATATACTTTATTGAGGCTATCTGCAATATTTCTCTATGTTACAAACTATGTGTCAAATTGAATATACCAATAGGATAGGGTATAATGATTGATGTTTCTACAATATTTAGTTATTTATTTCTTAGGATGTAGGAAAAGGAAACATATGAATCAGAAGTTTTTGGACCAGAAGTCGAGATCATCACAATACTTCAATAGATCTTTACATTGCCTTTGTCGATCTGGATAAGATTTTCGACATAGTTAGGAGACATATCTTTTGAAAAAAGTTTCAGAGACGTCTGTTATAATGATAACGAAAGAAAAGATTACTATAAGAATAGTATGAGCTTACTAAAGCAATTTCCAAGGTTCGTTGGCATTTCAATGTCGTGCGAGACTCCTATTTTTTCGATAGACGATTGCGACCTTTCAACTTTACCCACATAACATCACTACGTTTGACACATTTTCGATTTTACAGTACCACGTTATCATTACACCCTTGTAATTTTGTACTCTTTTACCCGAACAATCACCAAAGATTAATCAAACAAAAATCAATTTAGTTTGTTACTTAACTTTATTTATATGAAATTATATTTCATTCAAAAACATACAATTATCATTCGAAGCCGAAAGAATAATATTTTCCTTCGGGTGGAAGGCAACGTCATTAATGGCCATTTTGTGACCTGTAAACTTCTGAAGTACTGCACCGTTGCTAGCATCCAGAATGGACACATCCCGATCGGCCGTTCCAGCTGATATCTAAAAAATAGAAAAAGAAGACACAATTTTAATAAAAGTCAGCCAAAAATATATTTATCTTTAACTTACCATTGATCCATCGCTTGACCATTTGCAACGTAATAGATTGTACACGCTCATATGGTTTGAACGGAAGCAATGCTTTCCCCTTTCCGATGGTTGAACAAACGGGCGAATGTCCCAGATTCGAAGACTATGGTCAACAGAATGTGAGAGCAAATATTTTGCACAAGGTGACAACGAGACACAAGTAACTGAGTCCGTATGGCCCTTAAGTGTGTACAAAATATCCTTTCGACGAAGATCCCAAATTTCTATATCATTATCAAGACTACTGCAGAAAACGTAGTCCGCGAATTCACTGAAGCATACCGAAGTAATGCTAGTGCCAGTTTCCAGCGTTAAGGCACAAGTCGTCTGACGAGCATCCCACAGTTTCATCGTTCCGTCATTGGATCCTGAGCAAATAAGAGGACATCCAACTTTATTTTTGTCGATGCAGTTTACAGAACCTCTATGTCCTTCGAGTGTGGTTTTCTTTTTGCCCATGAATGCATCCCAAATTATTAGTGACTCATCAGTCGAACAGGAATATATATCGAGACCGTCCCTCGAGAAAGTTGTTTGCATCACTGTACCTGTGTGTCCTTCCAACACTGTGCTGTGAGGGAATGTGCCGTAAATATCGGAGAGATCTGAAAATAAAGACTTATTATCATCATTTTTTATATGAATTTTGGTGTTATGAACTTACGAACTTCTCCCATGCGATTCGATGAAGTAAAGTACATTCCCGTATGATGAAAATCACAAGAGAGAATCTCACTTTTGTGATTCTGGATGCGCACTGTCGGCACCCGTAGAGAAGTTCTTGAAGGTCTTTCGCTTGAATAGAAATTTTTCCGATTGTTAGGTATCATCCTTTTAGTTTCCAATACTCCTTGAGATGGCATCGTTAGATTTTGTATGTTTTTGTATATTTGAATTTTTAACTTTTTTTTAACTCTTGAACGAACTGAGCGTGTCAAGTGCTGCGGTTCAACTTGTGGAAGATGCATCTTCAGCCGGTTTTTATATGCAAAATATTAGAATCTGAAAACTGTTGTCTCTACCTGCTCCTAATTACTTGTACTTTCCCCTAATCATAAAACATATGAATCGATAGTTTTTCAGAGTTTTTTAGAATAAGGCAAAAAAGGGGCACATTTTATTATTCAAAAAGAGGTAATTTAATTCCTAAACCATAAGAGTATTGAACGCCGAGCTTTACTAAATGATAAAAAATATTACATGCAATTAAGTCACTTACTTTTCGTAGAAGTAGATCATAAAATATTAGCAGAGCTCGTCTGCCAAAGTCGTTCTCGCTGTGTGAATCAGTTTCGAAAAAATAATGTTCTAAAAGAAATCGATACAGATTGAGGAATATAATTAAAAATAATATACAAATTTTAAAAAAAATATTTTAATTTGCTTCGCAAAAGATCTTATAAATTTTTTGTTGGAAATTGGTTGAAATATATAAAATCATATTCTTTATTATGCCAAAAAGAGGATTCACGTCTAGGATTCCTTAAACGGTGCAAGAAATACTTTACCCCGACTGATTTGGCCTCAATCTATAAGGCATACATCCGCCCAAAACTGGAGTACAACGCCCACATCTGGTCAGGTGCACACAAGACCGTTTTCCACTTACTAGATAGGATCCAGAAGCGTGCGTTAAAACTTATAGGTGACAGTAACATTGTGAACTCTATAGCTTCACTCGAACATCGAAGAAATGTCTCATGTCTCTCACTATTTTATCGCTTTTACCATAAAAAATGCTCCAGCGAAATAGCCAACTGCATTTCCCCCGCAATACGCGTCACGCTTTGAATGCACATCAATTCACCCTCAAGCCCAACTTCGGACGTACTGTCAAGTACAGAGATTCATTTATTAGCCGAACAACACGTACGAGTATGTGGAACGAATTTCCAGGCTCTGTGTTTCCTCACCGTTATGGCCTTCAAGCATTTAAAGCCAACGTGCACAGGTACCTCCTCTGTTCCTCTTCTCCCTTTATTCTCGTTTAATTATATTTCTGCTACTATCCAGTTTTTACGAAAAATAAAAACTAAACACCAACAACAACAGAGAACAAAATTGTTGATTGTGTTGACGGAACATTAGGAAGCATTTCAGTCAGTTATGACATTAGATTATGCTTTCCAATGTTGATTACGGTCGGCCCTTTACTGGATGAAGGTACTGAAGTTTTTTACTTCATACTTCCAAATCTCTTCCTCTTCCATAAAACCAGTTTTTGCAGGAGGTAATTGCAACAGTGTGTGATGTGATCAGAGTATATCCATTGGGTGTGTTCAGGATTTTAGTCACTAATATGTTAGTGAAGTCTAGAATTCTGAACGCTCAAACTCACTGCATATGCAGTTGGCATTTCCCCGTAATAATTGGATGTACACTACGTAGTTTCACTGAGGATTTCTTTGTGTTTTGAGTTTGAGTTTTTTTTACAGAATTGTTAGTAGTGTAAAAGGACACAAAAAGTATAAAAATGGACTACAGATAAGATGCAATTTTTCTAAGTGAGTTTACATGCACATAAATATGTGCTAATATAGTAAACTATGAATACTTACATTATAGACCAAGTTATACTTCTAATAAACGATTTTCAGAGTCAATAATGCACGCACTTTGTATGATCTGAAGATGTGTTGCACACGGTATCCCAATCAAATTAAAATAATTATTCCTTTAACCGAATTTTGTTCCATTTTAACTAAATAAAAATTTAAATATTTACGCGTTAAATATCTTCGGTTTTATCTTTAGTTGATTCTTTTTATTTTATTCCTCCAAAAAACAATTCATATTTTAATAAAACTCTATTTCTATTCAAATATCAGAATTATCAGAAAAAACTCTAAAGTACAGGCATTTCCCAAATAATTGCCAGCGCCGAAGCGGCTACTTTCTGACTTTTCTCAAATTCACTAACATGTTAGTCGAAAATTTTTCACTAATAATCCAGTCGCTACCTCACAAAAAGTTCACTAGATTTGCAGTGCATTTGCAGCTCTCAACCAATCAGATCGACCAAATCTGTCTTCACTACGTAGTGACTAGAATCCTGAACACACGCATTATAATGAGTAGGGACACTCTCTCTACATATGCATTTCCTACTACCCCAAAACATAAGATAAAAAAATTGTACAATAAGTGGATGTAGATCAAAAGTATACACTTTAACCCGTATGCAACGATCCCTTGTGAAAAAAAGAGTACACAATACATTTTACCTGTACCACTACATGCGGCTTACTGTGTAAGACGAATAGTTAGGGATTTTTTCATAATGCTTTTTTAAAGGCGATGCGACTCCGATCATCTTTGTGTGTATCTTTACGTTTTAGTCAGTGTGACCTGCTGCGGCTTATTGAAAAATTTTCTATACCTATTTTTTATGATTGGCTTTTCCGCTAATGAAAACTAAATATGAACCCTTTTACATCTAAAATATGAAAACAAGTGTTTCTAATTTCCTTTGACCTCCATAAAAATAATAAAACCAGATATTCGGCCTTAAAACAATGAAAATAATTTGACTCAAAATTTCCTAGTTTTTTATGGCAATACACTCCATTTCATAACTATATCACCACCCCTGTTTTTGCATTTCTTTACGATTAAAATGATTTTTTTTTGTAAATAACGGTTATCACCTGAAAGGGTAACCGGAATGCAAACAAATTTATGAAAATTAGAAAATTTCTATCATCATTTAAACGCCTGTTACAATTACGGTGAATAAATAGGTACTAGCTAATTGCCTGCGGCTCCACTCGCGTGGATTAAAATGTTTTTTTTTTCTCGTTTTTGGCTTTGCTTTCTTTGTAAAGAACCATACCCAGTGTATTGAAGAAAGGAGAAATTCTGTAATTTTCCATATAAACAAATATTTTTTACATCGCAATTTAGATTAAGCGATACAATTTTTCGGCACACACTGTAACCTACTTAATGTATAGAACAGTTTTCTAGCTGGTCGTAAAAGAGGTTAGCTCTTATTAGGTGAATCTGATCAGGTGAATGAACTGAGGTCTCCAAAGATTTTTTTATCAGACTAGTATATAAACACGTTGACCTTCACGGGCAGCATCTATGTACAGTAATTGAATAAAAACTTTGTAAGCCGTATCAGCTGTTGTTTTTTCCCTTAAGTCATGAATATTTGCACGAATCCAATACCCTATTAGATATATATGTAGGTGCAAGTAAAAATTACAAACAGTTATAATGAAAACTTTTATGCTGTTTAATTTATAAAAAAGTACAGAAATAAACAAAATACAATAATTATATAGCAGGAGGACATTGAATAAAAAAAAGTAAGGTTTTCCTCTAAGCTAGTAAATGCACTATTGGTATCTGTTACGATGTAGTAAGTGTAATTATTTACAAATTTAGTTTATCACAAACAAGAGCAAAACAAATGTTTTTCTTAAGATGAGTAGTCTTTTTTGATGGCCTTAGCAATTGTGCTCAGTTGCATGTTAGTCGTTCCTTCGTAAATAGCTCCAATCTTTACGTCACGGTAGAATTTTTCCTGTGGGAAATCACGGGTAAATCCAACACCTCCCATCCAATCAATACATTTGATAGTAGCTCTCTGAGCAACTTCGGATGCGTAGTATTTTGCCATAGCAGCCTCTTTGGCAAATGGAACACCCTGTTCTTGAAGACGAGCAGCATTGTAGGTTAATAAACGAGCAGCTTCAATTTCGGTTGCAACCGTGGCGATTTGATGTTGCATGGATTGGAAATTGTAGATTTCCTGACCAAATTGTTTACGTTCGAGTAAATATGGAATAGTAGCATCGAAACATCCTTGGGCACATCCAATCATTTGAGCACCGATACCGATTCTGCCTTCATTAAGGAAACCAGCTGCATATTGATAGCCTTTGCCAAATTCGCCCAATAGATTTTCTTCTGGAATACGGACGTCTTCAAAGTTAACCATACACGTACCAGAGGCACGGATTCCAAGTTTGTCTTCCTTCTTTGCTACACTTAGTCCAGGAGTGTCACGATCAACAATGAAAGTAGTTATACCTCTATAACCCTGTAAATTAAAAATATTGAAATAAAACATAATTTAGTATTTAAATTTAATCTTACATCTTCTGGTTTGGCATTAGCAAATACCAAGAATACTCCAGCCACATCAGAATTGGAAATCCACATTTTTGTTCCATTAATCACGTAATGATTTCCATCTTTTTTGGCTACAGTCTTAAGAGCGAACGCATCAGAACCCGAAGATGGTTCAGTCAAAGCAAAACTACCAGCCTACAAAATACAAAATACAAAATAAGATTATTATTTAGTAACTTAAACATGACATATATCAATAACATACGTATTCCTGCGCTAGTTTAGGAAGATATTTTTCTTTTTGTTCCTTACTGCCAACTTTAATCATTAAGGAGTTAACAAGTGTATTATGAATATCTACAAACGCTGCGACAGAGGGATCAACTTTCGAAAGTTCTTCAACGACCAGAATTGTGGTCAGAAAGTTACAACCACTACCTCCCAATTCGGTATCAATTTCCATTCCCATCAAACCATTTTGAAAAACGGCTTCAATTACTGATGGGTCAAATTGGTGTTCATCGTCCATTTTCTTCACCAATGGAGCAATAGTCTCTTTGGCTAACTTCGCAACTATAAACAAAAAAAAAACTCATTATAATTCAATTCTGAATATAATATAAGAAATATAATATAAATATGAATATAATTTTTTATAAACAATTTACAGTAACACAAGACATTGCGAATTGGTTAATCATCTCCTAATATGATCATTTTTCACCCTAATTTTTTCGCATCTCAATGAAAATATATTGAACATTTTTAAAAACTTAATAGCTTTAGCACTAGATATTAGAAATTATCTGAGAAGTACGCATGTAGTTTCGAGGGCCAGTTTAAAAATGAAAAATGTATTTTAGTTCTTACAAATAAAATTAAATTTCTTTCAAATTTTATTACAAAATTATATAGAGCGATATAATTTTTTAAAAGTGGACGTGTTAATAGGTGAAGCTTGAAATTGATTAAACATACTGTATTTTGTTTCTAACTGATTTTATTCACTACCTTCCGCAAAATCGTTTCAGCTATGTACATCGTTCTGTCACTAATTTCTTGTATTTAAAATTTTTTTGTACGAAATTTTATGTACGTGTTCATGGGAAATAAAGTGCACGAGTGAGTTTCTATGTTTCTAGTTTCGATGCGACTCCGATCATCGTTGTGTGTATCTCTACGTTTTAGTCAGTGTGACCTGCTGCGCCTTATTGAAAATTTTTCTATACCCTTTTTTTTATGATTGGCTTTTCCGCTAATTAACACTAAATCTTTTACATCTAAAATATGAAAACAAGTGTTTTTTATTTCCTTTGACCTCCATAAAAATAATAAAATCAGATATTCGGCCTTAAAACAATAAAAATAATTTGACTCAAAATTTCCTAGTTTCTTATGGCAATAGGTCACACTGATTTTCAATAGAGGCTGTGGTTGGTATTGCTTTCTTTTTCTTGACAATGTATTTTTAAAGGCGATGTGACTCCGACGCTTATCAGCTGGGCGTCATATCGCTATCTCTCTCTCCGTACAACGCTTCTTATATCCATCTACTTCTCATCCTGTGTAACTTAGTGAGAAGGACAGAAAACGAAAACGGTCGAGAGTGTGCCTAATCATTATGGATATACTCTGGTACAAACGGACAGAATTGACAGACCCACACGTAATATTATGTTACCATTTCTGAGACTCACACATCTATCCAATCACTCTCTCTTTTTTTTCACTCTCGTACAAAGGAAAACAGTTTCACCCTAAATCAGAAAATTAAATAATGACACGATCAATGGTCCTAAAACCTAAAATATAGTTCGTCTCTTTATATATTTTAGATGATTGTTTTTTTGTTTTTCGTGTATGGTTACCTTGGTTTAGAAAAAAAATGCACGACTGATTCGTAATGTCAGAATTCATTGTTATCTCGAGTTCGAATTTTTTCACGAATCCAATACTTGCCCTATATTATAGGTGCAAGTAAAAATATAACGAAAACAAAAACTGCTTGCCATTATACCATGGCATAAATTTGTGATGCAAGACATATGTATGTATGAATGAATATGTGTACTTAACATATATCTATTTGAACGCAAAACAAAAAGAGTTTAAGAATATATATAAAAAAAATATTGTTAGAACTTTTTGTATTACAGCCCACAGTTACTTTTAGGAACCATCATCAAATTTCGTCCTTAGTAGTCCTTGAAAAAACTAAAAATTTGTTTGCCACCTTAAATTGCTGTAGTATCAAAAATTATGAAGTAAAAATATGACTTTTACTCTTTTTTCATAGCTTGGTCAACAAAGGGTTAAGATGTTTAACCTTTTAGGCAGATTTTGTATCTTAATTGCTATAAAATCGGAGACGAATAAGTTATATTTAGTTGAGATTTCACAATTGCTCAAAATTTCAAATTGAAAAGCTAATACCTCATCTACATATATATCATAATTCATAAGTGCAAGTAAAAACAGCATGTAATTAACGTTTTACAATTAATTCCATTAATAATGTATAGATCGGCAATTGCTAGGCACAATTATTTCTCTTCGTGTTATTTTTACGAAATAAATTACCCTAAATTTTTTTGCATTTTGGTTTGTAACCCCTTAATGCTCAGTTTCACAGTGAGAGTTTTAACTCTCGCTTTGGTAAACTTCTTGACGAGATTGTTTTGGTTTCATAGTGCTCTTTTAAACAGAAATTTAACTTCAATTCGTCGGTCGTTTAAGTTATTCTATTGCTCAAGCTTTTGTTTGTATGAAATAAACAAAATTGGCGAGTGCGAGAAGGGTCTCGTGCAATAGGGTTCTGGGCGTTTTTTAACTTCCTCTAGTTTTGCATTGTCATTAATATAATATAATATTAACCATGTCATACACTTTAATTTCATACGAACAATGAAATTTATGTACTATGTACATATGTGAGTGAAAGTTGAAATATACATAGAAGTAACTCTCCCAAAACCTAAGACTAAAAGAAAAGATCTACATAGTACATACATATGTCCTAATGTCCCATTCTCAGATTTTATAACTACAATAATCAGGGTTTCAAGAATTTTGAATAAATTAAATATTTCAGTTAATTTAGGCAAATACTATAAAATGGCGTAGCACGGTTTTAGCTGAATTGCATATAGTGGTATGTACATACTTCGCTTGTTTCCTGATTTTATAAAAATGCGCATTTCTTGGCTAATACTTTATGAATTTCTATACAAATTAAAACGCAAGCAATATTTAACATTTACTAATTTTTCTTTCTTTAGCAGCAGAGCAACACAAAAATACGTACGATCCAGTCATGCACATTATTTAAAAATAAAAATCGAAATCGAATTAATGTGCGACAAGGGAAGAGCATTAGAGATAACTACTTAAGTCCACCAAATATGAAACTAGAAATTTAAGCAAGACCTAGTAGATATCTTACTGACCTGGTATAATAATTATTGAAATAACATGAAACCATTTAAATATATACCTTTTTTCAATTTTTCTCAGAAACAATATATATTGTAAGAATTTTTGTAATTATTTCACAATCTAGCTACTCATAATTCTACGTATGCATCTCCTATTTTTTTCATAAAATAACAACATTTTTCAAATGTGTGTTAAGTTTTTTTGTTTAACAAATTTACGTATTTCCATTGAATGGCATATCGTTTAGGTAGCTATTTAAAAAAAATTTAAACTGTGTTTCAGAGGTAAATATGATACACAATGCCATAAGATGGCATAACCAGCTCAGTTCTTACATAAATTGGACTTAGTACGTTTTTCTTTAAAATTATATGACACACGATGGGAAGCAGCATGTTTTATTTTTGCCCTTCATCACATTGTATGAAAAAAGTGTCCACAAAATTAAATTTGTTGAAAATGAATTTGTGCATTTCAAACATTCTATGTTTACCGCTTCAAAAGTTACAGACAGACACCGTATCAAACACATAAATGTTTGTTTTTTCCTATTAAGGTCCAGAGCATTAAAAACGAAAGCTATTTTGTTTATCTTTGTCGTCTATAACGTAGGTTGTTATTATTTTTGTCATGTCTTCTAACCAACTAAAAAAATGTGTAGCAAAATATCTAAAACACTTTTAGGTAATTGGAGTTCTTAATCCTGAACCCATTTTGCCGGCCAAATCGATGTGTAAATATCTTTTACCAATTCTTTATCATTCCCGCTTTCACATGAACCACAGTTTGTCCCAACAGTCGTTTAACTATCTACATATATGTGTATATTATGCAATGTGAAATAAAGACTAAATGCTAACCAGTTCCTTGTTATTTCGGTATGATGTTGTGTGAATATTATTAACTGATTTATTTAAATATTCGAATAGCTGTTATTTATTCAGTTATTGGTTTTTTTTATTACTATTTATTTATTTCCATATTTCTTTTATTTATCTATTACATATCTTATTTATATATTTATTTATTTGTTTTTATTTAGTGCCTATATTTTTTTTTTTATTAAAGGTATATCTAATAGAAAGATTTTCCACTCGTTTATAAATACTAGATATAATGATTTTTTTTTTAATTAAATATTTCCACTAACTCGTGCATCTAATGTGAGTAGGAGTAAGTAATAACAAAATAAAAATATAAAGAGCACACAACTATACTTTTTTTTATTAATGAAATAGATGTTGAATGCAAGATTTAAATGCTGAAAGTGTTTTAAACTTCAAATTTTGATCCGCATGTACGTCCTTATTATTATCACTAGAATATATTAATACACATGACGAATGGTAACTATGTGTACGAATACATAAAATGATTAGATAAATTATCTTTTCAAAAACGATATTATCTAAGTGCGCACATTTTTTTTTAGAAATCTATCCAACTGAGAGAACTTTCAGCAGCTGTTTAACACTTTCACTCTCTACAGAAAGATTATATAATCTATTATTATAATAATAATTTACAATTATACGAGTACCTTGGGGGTGTGGAGTGTGGAGTGTGTAGTTGTAGTTGTTTCATTTACTATTTATCTATTGTTTCCGTCAATTGTCAAAAGCTTTTCATGTTGTATTTTGTTAGCTCTACAAAATTTGCTTACACGTGTACGCATTGCTTACTATAGATACATAAATATCTTCGTATAATGCAAAGGTATAATAATAAAGATAAGGAAATGTACCTACAGTGTCTGACAAAACTAATGCACGAAATGTGGCTTTTTAACATTTTCTGATTTAAAATGTATAAGTATATATATGCAAACCTATATTGAAACATATAATAATGGTACATATAATTTAGACCAAGTTTGCATTCTTAAAAAAAATGTATATTAATGTTTTAATAAATTTTGATATTACTATTTGATAAAGTTGAATTGAATAATTTTGTGGATTGTTTAGTTACTTATTTATTAAATGATTTTGCCGTCAAATTTAAGATTATGCTTTCATAACCAAAACTTAGAATATTTTATTCATATGCAAACGAATAAGAAAATGTCAATATATGATGGTAAATTAATTAAATAGCTATAGCCGTTGGTTATTGCAAATCGATGCTTAATTGTCTATATTTTTAAATCTTAATTTTGAAAGTAAACCTTTTAACAAACAAAGATATGTTTGTACATGTAATCATGCCACTTGTATGTACCGATCATGGATGTACATTTTTCTTAGTTAGTAATCAATTAACCATACAAATTTGATACACATATATATATACATAAATAAGTATATAAATGAATATGTACATATAATGTGATACCTACCAGGTATGTACTTTAACGAAAATATATTTTTATAACGTGGTGTGCCGTGGCTCAGTGGTTAGTGCGAAATCCAGAAAACAAAATACCATCAATTTTTTTTTTCTGGCCCCACCTCTTGTGAGTGTCTGACAAACATACAACAGTATAACTGTCATGAGAAAGTTTCTCAAAACCACTCTGCCCTTCGGATACGACATAAAACTGTAGATCCTTTCTGTACGTGCAGAAAAGTATACCACGCACAACACGAACAGTTGTGAGAACCTAGGCCTTGGCCCTCTATGGGCTGCTTACGGCCTAATATTTATTCATTTATTTACATCCATAATTGAGTATAAATAAAAACAACAATTCCCAAGTAAATTTTCGCATTCCTTGCAAACTAATGTATAAGCCACATAATCATAAAAATCTATTATAAAAAACAATTTTACGTTGATACTATTTAATCTGAATGAAAATATGTAATAACACTTCATACGCGCATATATACATACAAACATACGAAGTGTACTAACATTTAATTTGTTTAAACACATGAAGAATACATAGTCTTAGGATTTCAATTATATTTTTGGCTTTTTAAGTGCGCACTATTTCAGTGAGAACAAACACCACAAGAGAATCTGTTCCCAAGCAAGAGAAGCTTATCAGCAGCTGTTTTTCACTTTCACTGTCCGCAAAATGAATATATGGCAGCCAAGTTATATAACGTCAAACTTAATTTGGGGGTGTGGACACATGACAGGTAACTTTTATGGCGTGTCATGCGCTAAAGCTTTTTGCTGTTAGAAGTATTAACGCTCTACGCATTCCCTCCAGCAAAGTTTCTAAATATAAATACATATGTAGGTACATAAATAATTTTTTTATTATTTTGCCGCATACGTAAATCAAAACATTAATTTTTGATGTTTTACGCGTGCTTATAACTATATAGACACCTTATATGGACAGCTTGTTTTTTAGATTTACTGATTGACATCAATTATCAATACTAAATATTGCGTTTATTGTTTGTAAGTGTGTACCTTAGAACACAATACTCATATCACTTACAATTGAAACTATTATACATAGGTGTTTACTTGCATCATGTAAAGATTATCGTTCAAATTTAACGTCATAAAGATGAAAATATGTTTATATTTTTGAAAGTTGCCACAATAATTAGTTTTCAAAACCGTACATGCGGTTATATAACACTTTTCATTACCTACGTAAATGTAATACATGTTTTTTTTTTCACAAAGTAGCTTGTGTAAGATCTATATTTTATTATTATTAAAAGAATACACCTACACAAGTTGTAAGAATCTCAAATTAGGAAAAGATATGAAGAATGATAAATAAAATCCCTCTCATACTATAAACTCCGCTAAGTAGTAATATAATTACGTAATGGCATACATATTCTGAAGCTTAAGAAAAAATACTTTCATAAATACATTAATTAATCTGGCTCCATCATTATACGATAACAAAGAGAACATTTGAACGAACCCCAAGGTAGCAAAACCGCTACAGATTAAGTTACTACTGCTTTCTTACAATGCGAGCGACCTAAGAATACCTAATCAAATTATATTCAAGTGGGATACTCTAAATTGTCAACTGTATGTACAGAATTAAATTGATCAATTTAATAAAAAAAAATGTTGGTAGATAAAAAAATACATTTGAATTCTTTAACGATCTCTAATTTTTTTGGATGTAGTTTCATTACGTAACGTATATTTGTGTTGATTTTAGTTTTTATTAGGAAAACGCAAAAGAGTAGATTCAAATTAAAATTCAATTAAATTCCAATTTTTTTAAGTAAAACAGACTCAAATTTGACACGTAGTTGCTTAAATACATACACAGCGCTTATTATATTGTTCAATAAATATGTCTTGTGGCTTACCTGTTTCCTTCATCATTTTCTCATCTTCGGTGAGGAATGTTAAAGGAGGCATTTTAACTCCATCCGAAAAAGCAGCGCATTGTTGACGCTGAAGAGCGTTAACAAACTAATAAAAAAAGAAATATTTCTCAATCAATACGAAGGTCAATCAATAAAACAAATTTATAAAGACCAAAAGAAACTTACCATGCGCATAGGAATCTTCTTAAGACAGTTCATTGTATAAGTTCTAAAGATTTTAATATACAGAAAAAGAACAATAACTTTCAAGAGCACCTAAGATTGATGTGAACTCCTAGAAGATCGGAACACAATTGACAGTACAGCGTATATTTAACGAGCACTTTAGCTAGTGAGCGTAGTCTAATATCTTCTATCAGTAAACCGGCTGGATCGCTTTTAAACTTATCAATTATTCCATTTCCTATCATGTGGAGGCATGTGGAAAAAACTGTTTGTTAAAAGCTCTCTCTTAATTCTTAAATAAAGTTATTGTGTTGAGGTCTTGAAGAGAATAAAAATAAAAATGCAGCTTTAGTGACGATTCTACCAAAAATGATTTGTCCGTAAAGAGTATTCGTATTAAAAATGCGTACATGATTTATTATTAAGAACTAAATAAAGCAGACCGGCAAAACGAGTTTTTTTTGAATAATACATATATTTTACATACATTTAACTATGCATATATATATACTCCATACATGCAAATATATACGTGTGTATACCTGCGTAGCAAGAGATGAAGTTGTAATCTTTTTGAGTGTTTTTTTTTTAAATCCCGAGGTATAGAGTATTGTATAGTACGCATCGATATGAACTGCATTTGCTACGCACGTTTCATATAAATAAAAGCAATAACATACTTTTTGAATAAGACTTCATTATGAAAGCCAGTTCTGCACTCAAACCTTGTATTAATTATTTAAGCTTTATTGTGAATTTTGCTTGGCTAAGAATATGAAAAATGAGACAGATCTATTCAAACCTAATAAAATAGTTCCTTAATGGTAAACAGGTAGTGCGTGTACCTTTATTATTGAATAGATGTTTTTGATAGCACTCAAAAAAAACATCCATATGTACTTATGCATGTGCATTGTATGTACATATTGTATATATACATAAACATATACATATGTATAAAACATACAAAAATAATCGAATGGAAGTTGTAGGGCTGAATGGTACGTATACTTGCACCTGCGATGATAGTTTGAAACTTTTTTAAATATAAATTAATTTCACATACATACATATGTATGTACCTTAACATTTATGTAAATTAAATTTAAATAAAGTCGTTAAAGCTGTTTTTGAGAATATCGCTTTTATATGAAATGGGAAAAAATGCGATTGAACAAAAATTTAGGTTGCAGTCAAAACAAAAAGGCAAAACGATATTTTTAAATAATACATATATTTTACATACATAACTATGCATATGTATACAATATACTCCAAAATGCAAATATACACGTATGCATACCTGCGTAGCAAGAGATGAAGTTGTAATCTTTTTAAGCGTTTTTTGAAATCCCGAGGTATAGAATATTACATACATACATATGTATATAGTGCGCATCGATATGAACTGCATTTGCTACGAACGTTTCATATTCATAAAAGGAATAACATACTTTTTGAATAAGACTTCATTATGAAAGCGAGTTCCTCACTCAGAATTTGTATTAATTATTTAAGCTTTATTGTGGATTTTTATGGCTAAGAATATGTTTTTAATAGCACTAAAAACCACCTTCATATTTATATGTACATATGCATACATACATGTCCTATAATGCCCCATAAAATATTTTTTTTTGCTCCAATATTTCATTTTGCCAATATTTACTTTTGGACTGTGTACGGTAAAAAAATATATATTAAGACTATTCAAATTGGCTATATGTACATATGCATGTATATATATACTTTATAGCTCAATGTTTGCATGTCCACCTAGCGGATGAGCTAGTAACAGTCAATACAGTGACTATTTTTTTACGTAACAACTAGACCATTGTAATAAAATTCAAATAAAGCCAACACGTTATCGGATATTTCAGTGTTAGCATAGCCAGTGATGCCTGATTTTTCTTTGTTCTCCCTCAATTTTGGGGATATTTAAAATATTTTTTTTTTCAAAATTATTATATTATTTAAAATATGCACTTTTTCTTATCTAATATGATTGCGCTAAGATAAATTAATCAAAGAAATTTTCGAGTGTAGTTTGTTTTTTCCCATTCAATGATAAATTTTCCAATATGGTGAAAATCTAGCATAGCTGGATATATTTAGTGGAACTGGAATCTGAGATAGTTCTAGGTTTCTGTCATAGACGAACTAAGCCAGAAGGTGAACTTACACGTACACTTCCCTGCCAGCTCGTTTCTGAAAACAGGAGAAGTCAGCTCTACTACGTTCTTTTGGGATGCATAGGGCCGCAACGAAACAAATACTCTACCGGAAATATGTAAATTGTAAACTTGGGGCACTATTAATGTTTATCAAAAGGCTCAATCCTGCTTTGGGTACCACAATAGATTTTTTAAGGTGCAGTGCACTAAAGCTCTAATCATCGTATCGTATCGCCTTCATTTTTTAATATTTTTTTGTTATATATCTATCTTCTTAGAAAATAGAAATCGTAAGCCTGAATTGAGATACTCTTAATTGATCAATTTAAGGTTTTAAAGCATTATACCTATGTATATTGTATACTTACATATAAATATGTAAATATGTACCTACCCAGCAAAAACCATAAGCTTTATTTAAGCCTTACTACAGTGCATTTTATTCCTTAGCATGTAAGAGTTGTTATTAGTAAAAGATGTTAAATCGCATACAACATACCTTATTTTATACCTTACTCTAACACTTGTCGAAATGCGATAAATTTCGTTACTAACGAGAAACAGTTTTCGTTAAATGCTTCTTAATATTAAACACACTTTTAAGATTTCAGGTGAAATACTGTTGTCGACCGATACATATGAATTGTTGCTAAAAAGATTGATACTGTTTTCAGAAAGAAAATAAAATCTAGCTAACTGATGAATGTTGAAGGTGAAAGAACCTTACATTACACAATATGCACACACAAGTACATGTACTATCGCTATAGTATAGCTCACAGAAAAGTTCGATTCATACGTCACAAATGTTATAACCAAAAGTTATGACTGATAACAAGATTTATTTTAAATATTTTTATGTATGTATTAGAGAAATCAATTTTCGATTATTTATTTGATGCCTCCGGTTTGTGCGTGCTGTATAGAAAATAAAAAAAAAAGATTCTCCTTGTTAATATGTACTAAACAATAGTCTCTCTATATTGAAACAAAAATTGATAACCTTGCTTTGAACTATGTGTTTCTAAGACATCTGAACTTATAAACTTTTGATCGTTTGATCTGTGGTACGTACGTCATTCAATACCTACTTCTATTATTATAATATGTGTTCCTTTATTTTTTTCCGTGACCGATATAATCGGAAAATATTTAATTGTATTGTATGAAGTATTTAGAAATGTATTCTACATTTGTTTCTCTTTAAGTTTACTCACACACTTTTTTGAACTCAATGCTTGGATGCTATAAAATATGGTTGGCTTTTAACAGTTAAGCTGCTTTGGGTCTAGTAGGAAATACAACTAAAGTGCACAAATATGCTTTATATGTTTCTATTCTAATTCAAGTTGAATAATAGAGTTTGCATTTTCAATTAACTATAATTAAACTAAAATATTAATAATTTTATCTACAATACCTATCCATAAAAAACTAAGAAACCTATGAAATTATTGAATTTAATTAGTATATATGTATGTACATATAAAATCAACCGCAACAACCAAGTTCATAATATAGTCCTTGCCTGAAGCCTCGTCGTGGTCTCTGGGCTACTGCATGTATAAATCCTTATACATGCAGGCTAAAATTGCGAATAAGAAACTGTGTAGAATCTTAATTTTAGACTAGGTAGCCTGAACCAGCAATCATCATTGCTGAAACCGTTACGGAAATCGACACAATGCCCGAAATAAATGGAGGTGTCAGTGAGTTGTTTGGCAGAGTTCGGTAATCTTTGACCACAGTATATCCATAATGAGTAGGGAAACTCTCGACGTTTTCTTTATCAGTGCTTATCACTAAGTTACACAGATATTAGAAATAGATGGATATAAGAAGCGTTGTAGGGAGAGAGGGAGAGAGATAGCAGAGGAAGCACAGCTGATAAGCGTTCGAGTCATATTGCCTTTAAAAATACATTGTCAAGAAAAAGAAACTGTTCTCTAGGCCGAAGAATGCGAGATGGAGCACATATATAAAACATTGATAGTAATAGCGAGCAGTCAATATGAGCGGTTATTATATCATGAGCAAAAAGCACCGAATAGTAAGTCCTTCTTTGACAAAGCGGTTTTAGATTAATGAGCGCGCATCTAGCGTCATAAGAAGGCATATCGTTATTCCAATGCAATCTACGTAGAGCAAGCTTCGTAAAACGTTTTTGAATTCTCTCAATACGTAATTCATGAGTGCGATAATAAGGGTTCCAAATAATGCAACAATATTCTAATATAGAACGAATTAATGAGTTGTACAAGGACTTAAGTGTGTAAGGATCATTAAATTCCTAGGAATTGCGAAACAAAAAAAAATGATAGGAATTGCCTATCATATAGTCTATGTGCAACGAAAAATTTAATTCGGCATCAAAAATTACTCCTAAATCTTTCTGATCGGTTACTCTCTTTAATATCACTCTTTGAATGCTGTACTCAAAGATGATTGGGAACTTTTTTCTATTGAAGGTTATAACTGAGCATTTATTTATATTAAAATATAAACCATTTACGGAACACCAGTCATTAATGCGATCACCTTGCAATCGAAGTGCGTCAGAAATAGAATTTACAGAGTTAAATACTTTTAGATCATCTGCATATAAAAGACATTTAGATGTTAGTACAACAAGGAAGGAAGGAAGGAAGGAAGGATGTTAGTTAGAAGGAAGGTCGTTTATAAAAAGAAGAAAAAGGAGCGGACCAATATGGCTGCCCTGAGGAACACCTGAGAAATTAAGGATCACCTTTGAGCAAACAGATCCAATTTTAACATATTGGGTACGGTTCATTAAATAATCGCCAATCCAATTTAAAATGCTGGAATGAAATCCAAAAATCTCAAGTTTTTTTTATAAAGGCATTATGTTGAACACGGTCAAAGGCTTTGGATTTGGAAAAGTCTGTGTAAACAAAGTCAATTTGTTGACGTTTTTCCATCCTATCGAGACAGTAATTCGTAAGAACTGCTAAATTTGTTACAGTCGATCTACCACTCATAAAACCATGTTGACATTGAGAAATTTGGTTACATACAACGGAATAAAGTTTTTTTTTCACAACGGCCTCAAAGATTTTAGGAACCAATTGCAATTTGGCTATAGGCCTATAGTTTTCTATGTGACCTTTGGAACCAGATTTGTGAATGGGAGTAATAAATGAATGTTTCCAGCAATCAAGAAATTTACCCAACCGAAGAGATAAATTAAATATAATCTTAAGTGGGCACACTAAGCTATTTCTGCAAGCCTTAAAAAACAGTGGCGGGAAATTGACGGGTGCAATACTTGTACTAGACTCTAGTGACGACAATTCAATAAATATATCATCCTCGGTTAAGGATAAAGAATCAAAATTCGAAGTTTTATCACTATTAGAAAAAGAACTACAATCAATATCCTCATTTATAAAATTCGACTGAAAAAAAGATGCGAACATGTTGCATATTTCATTTAAGTTAGCACTACTAACATCTTTATAAGTCATAATAGATGGTAAGCCAAAAGATTTCCTCTTTGAGTTTATAAAAGACCAAAAGGCTTTTGGATTCCGTTTTATATCAGTCTCCATAGAAGAAACGTATTGAGTGTACAAAAATTTCTTTAAGCAATTATATTCTTTACGTAATCTCAAAAATTTATGACGCGTAAAAGGATCAGTTTTACTTAATTTAAGCGCTTTATTCATAGCATTCTTCAACCTAGATAAACTGTTATTGAACCAAGCCGGCTTATTAGACCGTTTTAATCGCGTAGTTGGTACAAACCTTGAAATCGCGTGTTCAATTATTTTTCTAAACTCAGTAAAAGCAATTTCTAAATTTTCTATCAAACCAATTTACTGAGCTTAAAGAATTATTTATAGCATTATAGTCGGCTCTAACAAAATCAAACTTAATACTTTCATATTCTGTCGTTAGAGGTTTTAAGGCAGATATATTAAACGAAACATCCAACGCATCATGAAATATACTATTTTTAAGCAAGGGGACATCAGCTGGGCTCAAAGAAGCCTCAAGCTCTTCATTAATAAATATTAAATCCAACACATTTCCCATTGGATTTTGAAATGCATTTAGTTGACGAAAATTAGTAGCAAACAAACTGTCTATTACTTGAATTTCTTTCTCTTTTCTAATATTAAACGGAAGAACAAATTTTTCTTTTTGAGAGAAAATCCAGGAGACGTCAGGTAAATTAAAATCACCTAAAACTACGGCATATGATGAGCTATCTAAATCGTTAACAATATTCATAATATTTTTTATATGAGTTCTGTAAATTGCATTATCTGTCTCCGGGGGAATGTATGATATAAAAAAATATAAAAAAAAACTAAGTCTGTAATTCCAAACAAGTAAAAATCCACACACACGCAAATTTGTTCAATCATACCCGATGAGACAGACAATGCGATTTCTCTACTCTTAAAACATGTTCGAACTGCAAACAATACCCCACCCCCCCTCTCACAGCCAGTTACGATGGGACATCTATCGCTACGGTAGACTTCGAAGTCGTCGGTAAATAACTCAGAAGTTAAAATTCTTTTAAATTTCTTTAGGAAAAGTGTATTTGTTCAATTCAATTTTTAGCTTTCCGATGATACCTAGAGAAGAATCAACGAACGAAAACAGCTTATAACCGAATTGCAGTAACTCCAGCAGCAAGGAGGACCAAACTAGAGTCCCTTTATCGCATGAAAAGAAGAATAACTGCGTTATTCATATAAACAATAGGAATAGCAGCAAGGTGCGACAGCAGAACCGTTCTTCAAAAATAGCTGATAGATTGTCGAAACCCCACTCAACATCCAGTGAAAATCTTAGTCGGTTCGTTGCTCATATCAGATGATATGATTTTGTTTCGGTTTTGGACTGAGTAATTCCACCCAAGTCATACTGAACTGTTCGTGTAAAGAAATGTCCTAATACGGATAAGATTAAAACACTGAAAGTCAATAAAGCGGTAAGACTTCATGAGATACCCACAGATCTTTCCCGAGTTGCGCCATCTACATCTGCTGAACTACTGCGCAACTACCTGAGAAGCCAAGAGTTTTTCAAATAAGTACAATAAGAATCTGATCGAGTTCCGAAATCAATGGAATCGTTTTAAAAAAAAAAATTTAATGGCGTTTTTTTGGGAACGGAGGAATTCGATTCGATGGACATGCGAAATCAAACCTCTCAAATAAGGTAATGATGTATGCGTACTATTTCATAGAATAAAGCAACCAACCATAATTGCATTAAGGATGCGATAGCTTACGCATAATCGAACGAAAAGTCTGTTCGCGCTCTCAAAATTCAAGCGCACCCATACCTAATTGCATTAAGGAAACGTGACCATATGTCATATTTTTACACATGATGTAGCCATCATCAGCCCTCCGTACGGAATGTGCGAATGAAACCGCTCTTCACGTATGGAGGCAAAAATTGGACGAATATCGAAGAAACTTAAGTGAGAAACATAATCAACATTTGGCTGCATATGCACGCAGATGTAAGCCCACGAATACACACGATCTTATGAGATAACACATAATAAGCCCAGCGTCGATTAGTTTAGTTTTCGGAAACATTACCGAGCATTAGGGAGAGCGCTCTCAGCCGCTCATTGCATATGCGAATTTGGCAGTTGGTAGATATTACCCACCCTTATGTGTTTACATTAATGTTTTCTCTTATATTTGTTATATATGTGCGAATGATTACTCCTTTCATTCTCGTTTTATTAAATTTCTGCTTCTATCAATTTTTTACGCAAAAAATTAAAACTATTATGGTCAGTGGTTGGAGTTGACAGAACATAAGGAAACATTTCGGTGAGTTATCACATTAGCTTATGCTTCACAATGTTGCTTATGTTTGGTCCTTTAGGCAAAAGTTATTTATGGGTGCAGTATACAAATTACATATTCGTATGTACAAATTACAAATTACGTATCCAATAAGATTGGCCCTTAAGTTGTCTTCGTTAAATGACAGCACATGTTGAGCGAGAGGTAGATGTCATTGGGCAGAAAATTAACCAGCCATAAGCAAAACTGATAAGCCTAGGACCGAAATCATAATTTCTTATATGAATTGCCATATAAACGGTTGAAAGAGTAGATATCCAATTTGTGTTAGATTGTTGCAGGTACATAAAAAAAAACCTATCGTTAAAACTGAAATAGCAGTTGATTTTGTGTTGCTGAAAAATTAGGTTAAAGGCGACAGTAAAGCGCAGAAGATAATCGTCACATGAATGGGGCAGGAACCGATGTTGCATATAATGGATTGTGACACTGCATTCAATATGTGGAATAAGCTCGAAAATGTGTATGAGCAAAAGTCTTTGCTGCAGCAAAGATTTTACAGCTTTACCAAAAGTGAAGAGGATAATCTGTCGATACACATATCAAAGCTTCAAAACATTTTTCAGCTGCAGATGATATCAAATACTTAAAAATTATGAAGTTGTTGCTATAGGGTTGCGGAAAAATAAAATGTTTAAGTTGTTGTTCAAAGTGGTTATGAGTGATGATTCTCAGTTTAATAGTGCTGTTCAGGGTTCAAGTCGGACAGATGGGAATGATGTGCAAACGTTTCATGAGCGGCTCTGTCACCAGAACATAAACTACGTCCAAAGATTTCTTAAATCAAACAATATCTTCTATTCAGGAGATTCATACTTTTGTCCTGCTTGTGCAATGGGTAAAAGCCATAGACTGCCTTTTGCCAGAAGTCTGAAGAGAGCGTCTTTACCAGGTAAGCTAATTCATCGTGATCTTTACGGTGCTATGCATGAAACCTCATACGGGTTCAGATATTTCCTTTTAATGAACAATGATTGTTCTACTTTTCGGCATGTTTATTTTATTAAAAACAAAACTGAGGTTACTGCATTATTAAAGTTATGTATAGAGCAGGTGAAGATCGACACAGGTTATTCTCTCAAAGTTATACGTACCGATAATGGCTCGGAGTACATCCATAAGGATGTAGAATCATTACTTAGACCTCACGGAATATGTCATCAGAAAACCGCTAGATCGATGCAGTGTTGCCGCAAAAGTTTGAAAAAAGTATCTCCGCAGAGAGAAAAAAGTATCAACAGGTATCATAATAGGAATTATAAGTCACACTACTACACACAATTCAGTGGATAAGAGGATTGGCTTGGATTTTATAGTGTTTTGTTATCGGAATTAAAAAGTATCAACATAGGCATTTTAAAGAAAACGAAGTATCACGTCGAAATTAAGACTAAAAAGTATCACTTTTGATACTTTGGTATCATTGTGGCAACACTGGCATCGATGTTCTGCGGTAATAGTCTTAATGTAAAGCTTTGGGCTGAGGCAGTAAACACTGCTGTTTAGGTATTGAATAGAAGCTGTTCTAGTCCAGTTGAAGGAAAGTCTCCCTTCGAGGTTTGGTTTAACAAAAAAATCAATTTCCTTGATTATAAACCATTTGGTTGTAATTTCTTTATGCGTGTCCCTAGTCAAAAACAAAGAAGTGGCATAAAAAACCTAAAAGAGGTATTTGGCTTGGCTACGCCAATATAATGGCCATCGAATTCTGTTAGATGACACCAAAAAGGTAGAAATTTCGCGAGAAGTTCTATTTAATGAATATTTTGACAACCAGTCAAACCCCAAAGAAGAAGAAGAAACCGAGTTCGTGTACATACAAATGTTTGGTTACGAGACAGATAAGAGAGAAACTATTTCCCCTGGGATGAACCGAGATAATGACGATGGAACAAGTGAAGGAATTGCTGACGCAAATTTAAGCAACGCTGATGAGGATGAAGTAAACGAATGTGATGCTGATGGTGAAGTTGTTGTACCCAGAGCTGATTCTGATGGAGTTATTGCAGATGAAAATGACGCGCGAGTTAGTGGTTTAGATAGGGAAGACAAAGAAGAAAACAATGTCTGTAATAATGAGAAACCTGATATGTTTCAGGAAAATTATAAATTAAAGCTTCATATAAAAAAGCAGGCAAACTTTGTGATGTCTGAAGGTTTCGCATTTGTTGCCGAACTTATTGAGTAGCCAAACTACCGAAAAGCAATAGATTCTCAACTTTCAGACAAGTGGAAATGTGCGATTGATAAAGAAATCACAAGTTTACTCAAGAATAACACTTGGCAGCTGGTCAAATTACCCTATGGAAGAAAGATTATCGGCAATAGATGGGTTTATAATTTGAAGCTGTTGGCAGATGGACAAGTTAGCCGTTAAAAAACTCGTTTAGTTATTAAAGGTTACAGTCAAGAATATGGTCTGGATTATTCAGTCTTCCAGGTGCTGGAACAAGAAGTTCTCTTATTTTCTTCAATAATTTAACTTTAAAGTAAGTCTTTGTGATCCTAGTGTGTTTATTAGCAAATCGAAAACGAAAAAGATTTTGCTTGCGATTTACATCGATGATGGTTTAGTGGCTGCATCTAGCAAAGAAGACGTAGATACATATCTACAGTAAGAATTTAAAGTCACGCACAGTAACGCGAACTATTTTCTTGGGCTGGAAATATTAAGAAGGCAAGATGGTGCAGTAATTATTCACCAAGCTGCTTATTGGAGAAGGCTTCTAAATAAATTCTAAATGAGTAATTCGAAACCGGTCTCAACTCCATCTGAGAAAACATCGAATGCAATCGTTAGAGGATACTATGGAGGACATTTTCTTTTCGTGAGGCTAGAACTAGACCTGACATCGCGTTAGCTATTAGTTCAGTAAGGACATTTGGAGAATCCAGACGAAACCAGTATATGTGCAGTGAAGCGTATATTTAAATACGTGAAAGGAACAATTAATCACGGTATTGTTTATAATTTTACGACTAAAATGTATTTACATTTTTTCAGCGGTGCCGATTATGCGGGTGACGTTGAGACAAGAAGGTTGACAAGCGGCGCAGTTGTAATGCTTTTTGGGGGAGCGATTTCTTGGCAGTCCCAGAGGCAGAATTGTGTATCCCTTTCTACTACTGAATCCGAGTATATAGCTGCGTCAGAGGCTGTTAAGGACCTGGTGTGGTTGCAGAAACTTTTTTGTGAGGTGAATAACTCAACAGAAACTTGTTCAACTTTATACTTGGACAATCAGAGTGCAATCAAACTAATTAAAAATCCAGAATTTCACAAACGCACAAAGGATATACATATGTAGATGTGCGATATCATTTTATAAGAGAAAACTATGAAAATAATATTTTTAAAATAGAATGTTCCAAGTGAACTACAAGTTGCTGATTTATTCACTAAATCTTTACCTAAAGGAAAATTTAACGTTATAAAATCATCTTTGAATTTACATCCTTTAACTAGTTTCCATAAATAATTAAAATTGAATTTGATTTGTAAAGTTTATAATGAATTTTTGAGATGTTAAACATTGTTTCAAATGTACATATGTATGTATATGAATTTATAATGTATGACACAAGTGAAAGTGCTGAAAATTGAAATGTGCTGTGTGTCAACATTAGATCTTACACTTTTTGATTACCTGTCAAATCATGAATACCTTCTTATCATAATAAAGAAGTCAGTCTTGACATTACTTCCACATGTTTAAGATCGCTCTTTTTGCTCGTTTTCTTTAAAAGTTTTACATTTTTTACGTTTTTACCCAGGACATTAACCGAGAATTTTTAGCGTGGACAATTTTAGTTAAAATATTCACACTACAGAAAAATGTTCTCTCTCAATTTCAAAAACCACTTATTATCCCACTTTTGACTTCAAAAACGTTCTTACGCTCTTTCCCTCTGATTTACTTTGAAATTGAAGAAATTGACGTGTATGTACGTTTGTTTCTTAGTATGAATCATACTGTAGTATACAATTTCAGTTAGATTTTTACTTGCATCTACACATTTGTAATGGAATGGAATGCAACTACTGTTATCTTGAACAAAATCTACTTCTAGGATTTGATGGATTTTGATAGCGCTATTATAGAGAACACGAAAAAAAGTTGATCCGTCAATTAAATCTGTCTGCTTGTCTGGTCATCTATATCTGTTTATTGGATTGCAGCCTACACGACTGGACCGATGTTCTTAAAACTTCATACCTGAGGTGTTCGGTTTTTGAAATTATTGAATCAAGACAGTTTAAGAAAACAGTTTCTGAAAATAATAAACCTAGTGGAGTAAAATAATGTGCTAAGACCTAACATTAATAATATAATTTCAAAAATGTTTATGTAAACTCATTTGTACACCAAACATTTATCTTTACGAGTGCCCCTACTGTATTATGAGGAAATTCACCACAGGAAATAGTTCTTATACACAAACCGCATAAACCTACAACAACTTCACACCAAACTGTCAAATAAAAAAAAAAGGCAACTTCCGACAACTCAAATGTCAAATTCTTTCTTTTCGTTGTTTTTGCGAAAGTTGTTTGACGTGAGTTTCATCAATTCTTAATCTTAATTAATCTGTGGGAATATTCACTTAAATTTTCTAAAACTAATCAGAAAAGTTTCAGTAATTCATGGGCTTTATTTAAAAGCATACATTTTTAACCTTTAAGTGCAAAATAGTGAATTTTCGTGGATTTTCCCAATGTTACCCATTTACTATTGGCCGCCTTTTACCACTGTAACTATGTTAATGTTTTGTACAATTTTTTAATTATAGAAAACAATCCGGGCAAAATGAAGTGTAACAAGTTCGTGAGTTCCTCTCGCAGGAAGAATCGCAAGCGTCATTTTCAAGCTCCATCACATATCCGCAGGCGGCTAATGTCTGCGCCTCTATCGAAGGAGCTTCGCCAAAAATACAATGTTCGTTCTATGCCAATCCGCAAAGATGATGAGGTCCAGGTTGTCCGTGGACACTACAAAGGCAATCAGGTTGGAAAGGTAGTACAATCCTATCGTAAGAAGTTCGTTGTTTACATCGAAAAAATTCAACGTGAGAATGCCAGTGGTACCAATGTCTATGTTGGTATTCATCCTTCAAAATGCCTCATTGTGAAGCTGAAGTTGGATAAGGACCGTAAAGCTATCCTTGAGAGGAGAGGAAAGGGACGTTTGGCCGCCCTTGGAAAGGATAAGGGCAAATACACAGAGGAAACAGCTGCCCAACCAATGGAAACAGCTTAAATTTACCTCTTCAAATAAGGAATTTTTATTAAAATAACACAAAACAATAAAAAATGTCTTTCTTTTTTCAGTTATATGAACTGCATTTATTTTAGCCTCAAGAATATTTTATGGTTTATACACAATTGCGTCTTGGGGTTGTACCTAATTGATTTTACTCTATAACTAAAGGATGATGAACAGCAACGGTTGAGATATATTTTTCAGGGACTTGTTTCGATATTACCTACTGGAGTATAGTTCTTAGTGACTTATTTTAATATTACTTACCACAAGGTGAAATACATTTAAAAAGAGCATGTATTTAAATTATAACAAGAAAGAAAGAATCAATCATTGATCTTAAGCAAAAACAAACAACTTGTAGATTTCCGTCGAGATTGCCGATAACCCTGATTGTCTATTCTCTTTGATTCCAGACAAATTTAAATACCGAGATGGGTTGATTTTTAAACCGATTCCTCAATAGAGGTACCATTTACCTCACGTAACCATAGTTTCGCGCCATAAGTTCTTGAGAAGAAAAATACAGTATATTCACCATTTCCAAATTGGTTAGTTTTATTAGTTGAAATAACTTAAACAGCCCTATGGCAGAAAGTTACATACCACCCACAATACAGCGCTGAGAAGCAAATCAAATTTGCTTCCTTGCAACGGCTAGGCCTGATACTCAACAGCTTGTTTAGTTATACCATTCCACTACTAGAGCACATGCTTACACTTTTGTCCTGTTTCTATACCTGCAAATATTGGTAAATCTGTGGGCACAAGTAATAATCGCTTAAGGTGTGCTGAACAAGAATTGAGTTAAGTACGTAGATACATACAATATTCCGAGCATACACTCAATTTTTAATGTTCATAAGAAGAAAGGCAACATTCCATACGATTTAGCACTAAGGTTGGAAAAATTACTTGCTTTAGGCACATAAAAAATATAAGTATGTTATAGGTTTTAGTCGTCTAGCTATGTAGTATGTACACATTAAAAAAATCGTCCATTGAAAGCATGCTTCAAACATTCCTTCTGCTTACTAATTAAAAGTGCACTAGTCTTCACTGAAAAATATACCCTCTGTCAAAAAATTTCTTTTAAATTGGTTCTTATAAGAATAAATTGTTAAATTTTTAGCGAAGTATATACAAGTTTTTGATTGCCTTTCATTTATATAGGTACAGACGTACATACGTTAATGATTTGCCATAGCGAATTCTTAAAATTTCATATCATGATGAAAAAAAGTTCTTGCTTTTTTTGGGGCCTGGGGCTAGAGAACTCGCAATCAATGATAAATTTTAAGAAACAGCCGAGGCTACAAACATTTTAAAATTGGAAATAGAGAATAGAACAAAAGAACCTTCTGAAAGTGTCGCTGAATTTCATAGTGTAAATAATATTAATTTTTTATGTTTTATTTATATTATTAATCTGTACCATTTGCACACACCTTTTGAAGGTGAAAAACTACGTATTCGAGACTTTGCAGCAGTATACTCCCCGAAATCAATTCGAATCTAGTTTCTATCGAAAACATTATATGAAAACATACTAAGCTTTCCATCTTGACGAGTAAGATTCGCTTAATTTCTGCAGTTTTCATCATCAAACGAGAAGGGATACTTCATTAAACGATTTTTTAGTCTTAACGAACTTGTGTATTATTAAACCGTGTTAAAAACTGTTGAGTGGGTGATACGTTACCTTTGAAACCAATTTGTAAATTGGGTACAGTTGTCCATTTTACTGACGCGCAAATCGACAATATCTGTGAGTTCCTTCAAGAAGAATTCTCCAAGGATTGTAGTGTGTAGAAATAAAATAAAAAACTACAGCAGAACTCTGCTAGTTTTTTTCTGATTCAATTCTTGTACTAAGTGCACTTAAATAATATGTCACTGTTTTAAAATAAGTCCGTTTTATAGAATAGTTAATCTAGTATAGTACAAAATATATTATATATATTACAAATAAATAAAAAAATATTACTATGTTGCTTCCGCAGTTGTAGTTGGCATTGGTAAGGCTTTTGGTTTGAACTTCTCTCTCACTGCATCATTACAGCCTTCGCGATTTCTTGCAATTTCGATGGCCAAAAATTGTACGCGAACAACGAGTAAGGCATTTTCAGGCGAGAATTCTTTTGATGCTTCAGCTCTAAGCAATGTTCCGAAGGAGAATTCTTCCAATTTATTAAATTTTTCAATAAATGCTCTCCACTTTACTTTCTGTTCCGGCGATTTTAGATCGTCATCATTAAGAGATTCAATTTTTAAATTTGGAAAATCTTGTCTGAATGTTGCATAGATGACATCATCAAATGGAGACAGCTTTAAAATTCTCGGATCCACGCTGCAAATAAGCTACAAATATTGAACGTTTTACACGATTTGCAGAAATCGTAGATATGTATGTATGTATTGTTATTACATTAAAATAAACTTCCGCATGCTCCATCGCCTTCATTGCCCACATCTCTTCCACAACCCCATCGTTCACGAATTCCTCTGCTGGTCTTGCTAATACATCCTAAAACAAACTAAATTAATTTAAACAATGCAAGTTAAAATAATCGTCTTACCATTCTAACAATACAGTATCAAATAAAGTGAATGTTAAAAAAAACACGTGCAAGGCTCGAATGTATCTTTCTTAGTCCTTGACGTTGACAAAGATACGCGATTTAAAGACTAGTTCTTGATATGTATGGACAAACTCCTGTAGTTCTGATAATAGCTTTCTAGTTACACACTATTTATATTCGTAATTTCATATATTTCATATAATTTAGTTTTTAGAAGATCCGTGACAACTTCAGTTAAAAAAAGAAAGCTGTCATAATACTATGGCTGACACTGACACTTACATTTTTATATGACGGATCGAGTTCGTATTCAATTCCAATCGAGTGTCACAACCAGCGTTGCCGTTTTAGTCCAATTCGACCATAGACTAGATATTAGACAGTCAATTTCCCTTGCTGGGTTCGCACTTTACTCGTATCGGAGTAGATCTACTTCGCTTTCGCAATATTCTCTTCGTCATTCCGCTTGGCTAACAAATGTGGTAGAACTGCTTATCGAAGATTTATTTTTGAAATAAACTTGAAATTAGCGGGTTATCTCTTTCGAGCTAGCAACAACATCTTGTACTTCTCTCGCGCTTGCCATTTAAAAAGATTAGTAAAGAAAAAGGAAGGCAGGATGTTTTGCAATTGACTTTCGGAAAGATCAGAAAGATATTTACATATGTTCCAAGGCTTAATTAAATAAAATTTGTAAAGCAATATAAATTTGTTGGTGGTGTATTTCTTTTAAATACATAAACCTATAAAAAATATTATTTAAAATATGGAATGAAGTCTTGAATATAGTAAGAAACGCACTGTGCATGTAAATATATATTTCTTCATTGTTTTATTAATATAAATGTGCGATTTTTTTTTTTCCGAAAAATGAAATTTTTGTTTTAAATAAATTGAAAAATCTATTTCTTCATCTACTCCGAAATACGATTTATAAAGTCCGAACTCTTCCTCTCGTGACCGAAAACAGGCGGAGCCTAAATTCCCCTCTTTGGCAATACATGTAAAGTAGTATGTAACCATGTCCTAAGGCCGGTATGACACCTCATTTTTTCCGCATGTTAAATCAACTTTGCGTGGAAAAGACAGCAAATTTATTTTTACGAAAAGCAAAGCTATTTCTCTGCAAGCCACTGTATACAGTCATAAACAAAGCTGCCAGAAGCTGAAAAATGTGGTGAGGTATATTTTTAAAATGTATTTTTTGACGTTTCCCGTTTATGTGCTTAGTGCGTACACCCACACACATACTGAGAATTACAGTTGTAATTTTTTTGTACTGCTATAATTTAATATCAAAAGCATTAAAAATGCAGAAAAAATGTAGTGTCATACGAGCTTAACTATAAATTTGTCGAGTTATCTCTTTTATTCATTTTGAACAATTATTATTCCATTAACACGCACATTGTAATTCCATTAACTACAAAAAATTGTATGTAGAAAATGGCTGCTCCCATAGATGTCAAACCAACCGCTGAACTTTACTTGTATGTGTGAGATTAGTGAGCTCCTGTTTGATTTTGCTTGAACTTCATAAAACAATGATCCATTTCGGCGGGTTTTACCTTGGGGAGCGTATGTTTCAAATGATCCGAGGGTAACCGTCTAATTTAGTTCTATGAGTTGGACCAAATAAAACGCAAAAAAAATTCTTTATTCTACTACTCGCTATCTTTATATGTTTCGTAATGTCATTTATTCCAGCACTTTGGTAAACAAATTTTATCTCTCAAGTTTTCGACAGAAAAAATTAAACATTATGGAATAGGATCTGTAAACACAATCGGTTTTCTCTTCAAAAAAGAAAAAACGATTAAAATGCATATGTATTTTGTAAATGGCAGTCTTTGTACTGCTTGTACAGTGAACTGTGTGAAAATCAATATAATTTTGATTTTTGCTCAAATTTTGAAATT
Organism: Chalcosyrphus nemorum; assembly: GCA_949716465.1. NCBI lineage: Eukaryota > Metazoa > Arthropoda > Insecta > Diptera > Syrphidae > Chalcosyrphus > Chalcosyrphus nemorum. The sequence goes on from OX454334.1 coordinate 42,203,463, forward strand.
TTCGCAGTTAATTTGTGTGGTGAGTGCACAAAATTGCGCAATCGTTCAGTTCTGTGTGTTAATAACACGGAGTGCAGCAGTAGAATTATAAAAAAAAAAAGAAATATGAGCTGTTGGTTTCAGAGAAGTCTGATGTGGGAGTAAACGGTATACATATGTACACGAACCATTATAATTGTAATGTTTTTTTATATTGCTGTATTCCTTCAATATTTTAATGATTGCTTTGCATGTTTGTGAGACTATGTGCCCAATTCTTTGCGGAGAAATAGCAGAAATTGCTTTTCTTATAGTAGTACCTACATATTTTATTTTTCTATAAACGGTGTCACTTTCAATAGAAGTCAAAAACACATGCACATAATTTTACCCTTCAATGCTTGATTTATTCTTTTTGGCTGATTTTTTTTATCTTAGTTGGTCCTGTAAGTCATAAAAATGTATTTTAAAGCATTTGACCCGCCCCATTGCCCAGGAAATGGGCGTTTTTGACATAATACGTGTTTGCAACACAGTACATTTAGACCACATCGATAAGCATAAGCATGTGCTGTTTCGCTAAGTAACGAGAAAGAGCCACTGCAGCCAGAAACAGGATTAGTGTCGGTTGGTCCGGGGCCCAGTGAGCCTCAATCAAGAAAAATTTATATTGCTCCGAAACGGAAGCATCCATAAGCAACAACTTATGATAGCAGTTCGAAAATTCCGAGTTTTCTTGATGCAAATAGCGCATTTTTGTTCTCTGATTTAAAATTAGAATTCTGCAGTTTTTTTGCGTCGTCTTTGGCACAAACTGGTTTGCGTGAAATGTCAATTTGCGCAGTTATTTTGTGTAGTGAATGGTCGGCCTTAGCAAATCTGGCCCATTTCAAAATTTGGAATGGTAACCCTGGTCACAAACCAGAGCAGACTGAGTGTGTTCAGGACTCTAGTCACTAATATGTCAGTGATGCCCAAAACACAATGGCGCCTCGGACGGGTAAAAAAAAATTGGCATGTGTCTCGTGGATAATATTTTCGGTGAAACTATTTGACGTTTCTCTTTGCTCTTGTCCGTATTTTTACTATTCTGCTTGATAAGGTTTCGTTGTTCGTGGAGTAAACATTGAGGCAACGCACCCCAACAATACGAATACACACCAACATGACAATGAAAAATAAAGTGAAATATAAAACCGGAATAACAAAGAACCTGTTTAGATGATGACTCTCGACTATGTAGTAAAGAGTAATGTCGTGTCTACATGCTATAGTGCTCACTCCTGCACTACTTTGATAAAGTTTAGGGGAGGGAATGAGTAAATTGAAACACTTCTGTATTTTTTGTGTGTTCTCTCGTCCAAGTACTCATTTTAATGCGCGAACTACCTACTGCTCAACGATCGAACTTTATAGTACTTTTATAGGAATGATAAAATGGAATAGGAACGGAACATTTCGGATGTAGAACGCGACTCTCCTCTATTTTTATATTTTCTTCATGACTCTTCCCCTCTCTTTATCCCTCACTCTTCTTACCAACAAACCACCGACATAGCCAAATTTTAAGTCATCATCTAAACAGGTTCAAAGAAGAATGCGAACAAGGTGCATGCACCTGGATTCATAGTGTAATAGCACACTATGCACTACTACTACTACTGTTACCCCGTTTATATGGAACATTGAAACCGGACTCAATTCGGTTTGACTACCATATAAACGCAAATCGGATTGAAATTGGATTGACTCGATCGGATCACAAAATTGATTTGACCAATGCAAAAAAACATAAAGAACGTAAAGAAATTTCTTGTTTTTCTTGTGTTTTTTCATTCGTAGCGACCAGATGTTGTGCGGAATAAAGTAAAAAGTAGTAAATTAGGGTAGAAATATGTGGACGCATGGAAAAAAATGCAGAAGCAGTATCGAACAAACTCAATCCTCTTTCAATTCGATTCTAACTCGATCCCTCAATCCGGTTATAGCATAAACGGGGATTGAAACTCAATCCCTTTTCGATCCGATCTCTCAATCCGGTCATATAAACGTAGTATGTGTAACAAGACATTTAATAACGCTGGCGTAAGCTCATCTTAGACCATTATGGTTCTGCCTTTATAGTTCAGCCTTCACATTCTGAACAGTCAAACCCACTGGATACGCAATTGACATTTCCGTATAATAATTGGAGGTTCACTACGTATTTTCACTGAAGAGTTATTTGTGAATTAGGTTTTTTTTACAAAATTTTTGGGAATAAAAAAGACACAAAAAGTATAAAAATTGACATTAGAGACATTTTTATTTAAGTGGAATTACATAAATGCATATACAAATGTTTTACGAAAGTGAGCTTAAATTTTTACATTATAGGTCGATTTTTACGATTTGCTGAGTCAATCATGCACATAGTGTGCATCTAATCTAAGGATGCATAGAACGTTAATATCACAATTAAATAAAAATAATTATTCCTCTAAAAGAATTTGGTGTTCAGTTTAGCTGACAAAAAACTAAAATATTTACGCGTTAAATATCTTCGGATTCATCTTTAGTTTATTCTTTTTATTTGATTCCTCCAAATAACAATATTCAAACCTTGATAAAACCATACGGCTATTAATATATCAGAATTAATTTAATTAATTTAACTTTAACATCCAGTCCATTGGCTCACGAATCTTAGATGAACTAGATTCTCACCTATGTATATATTTACTACGTTTACATATCCATATGCAGAGTCGATGATTTGTTTGATCTTGCCGGAAGCGTCAGAATAAATTCAAAATCGAAGGTACTTTTGCATTTAGGGGAGCCAAACGTCAAATCAACCGAAGGCGACCGTCTATATTAGTTTGTCTATATATCAGTGAAAGGCTCTGTAAGTGAAATGGCATCAACAAAGCATACGCTTTGAGGTTAGACTCAAGGTCATTGAAAGCAAAACTATCAGAGAAGAATAGAATAAATGAGAAATGAACACATCAGTGAAACGATTAAGTTCCAAATTATAGAAACGAAAATCAACTGCTTATTGAAATCGATTTCAATCAGTGAATTATAAAAATGGATTGAAATTGTGAAAAAAAAATCTACAAGTGGCACAAATAAAAGCAAATATTGTTTGGTTAATCGGTTTAAAATCGGAAATCAAAATTTTCAATGAAACAGGATTAGTGTCGGTTGGTCCGGGGCCCAGTGATCCTCAATCAAGAAAAATTTATATTGCTCCGAAACGGAAGCATCCATAAGCAACAACTTATGATAGCAGTTCGAAAATTCCGAGTTTTCTTGATGCAAATAGCGCATTTTTGTTCTCTGATTTAAAATTAGAATTCTGCAGTTTTTTTGCGTCGTCTTTGGCACAAACTGGTTTGCGTGAAATGTCAATTTGCGCAGTTATTTTGTGTAGTGAATGGTCGGCCTTAGCAAATCTGGCCCATTTCAAAATTTGGAATGGTAACCCTGGTCACAAACCAGAGCAGACTGAGTGTGTTCAGGACTCTAGTCACTAATATGTCAGTGATGCCCAAAACACAATGGCGCCTCGGACGGGTAAAAAAAAATTGGCATGTGTCTCGTGGATAATATTTTCGGTGAAACTATTTGACGTTTCTCTTTGCTCTTGTCCGTATTTTTACTATTCTGCTTGATAAGGTTTCGTTGTTCGTGGAGTAAACATTGAGGCAACGCACCCCAACAATACGAATACACACCAACATGACAATGAAAAATAAAGTGAAATATAAAACCGGAATAACAAAGAACCTGTTTAGATGATGACTCTCGACTATGTAGTAAAGAGTAATGTCGTGTCTACATGCTATAGTGCTCACTCCTGCACTACTTTGATAAAGTTTAGGGGAGGGAATGAGTAAATTGAAACACTTCTGTATTTTTTGTGTGTTCTCTCGTCCAAGTACTCATTTTAATGCGCGAACTACCTACTGCTCAACGATCGAACTTTATAGTACTTTTATAGGAATGATAAAATGGAATAGGAACGGAACATTTCGGATGTAGAACGCGACTCTCCTCTATTTTTATATTTTCTTCATGACTCTTCCCCTCTCTTTACCCCTCACTCTTCTTACCAACAAACCACCGACATAGCCAAATTTTAAGTCATCATCTAAACAGGTTCAAAGAAGAATGCGAACAAGGTGCATGCACCTGGATTCATAGTGTAATAGTACACTATGCACTACTACTACTACTGTTACCCCGTTTATATGGAACATTGAAACCGGACTCAATTCGGTTTGACTACCATATAAACGCAAATCGGATTGAAATTGGATTGACTCGATCGGATCACAAAATTGATTTGACCAATGCAAAAAAACATAAAGAACGTAAAGAAATTTCTTGTTTTTCTTGTGTTTTTTCATTCGTAGCGACCAGATGTTGTGCGGAATAAAGTAAAAAGTAGTAAATTAGGGTAGAAATATGTGGACGCATGGAAAAAAATGCAGAAGCAGTATCGAACAAACTCAATCCTCTTTCAATTCGATTCTAACTCGATCCCTCAATCCGGTTATAGCATAAACGGGGATTGAAACTCAATCCCTTTTCGATCCGATCTCTCAATCCGGTCATATAAACGTAGTATGTGTAACAAGACATTTAATAACGCTGGCGTAAGCTCATCTTAGACCATTATGGTTCTGCCTTTATAGTTCAGCCTTCACATTCTGAACAGTCAAACCCACTGGATACGCAATTGACATTTCCGTATAATAATTGGAGGTTCACTACGTATTTTCACTGAAGAGTTATTTGTGAATTAGGTTTTTTTTACAAAATTTTTGGGAATAAAAAAGACACAAAAAGTATAAAAATTGACATTAGAGACATTTTTATTTAAGTGGAATTACATAAATGCATATACAAATGTTTTACGAAAGTGAGCTTAAATTTTTACATTATAGGTCGATTTTTACGATTTGCTGAGTCAATCATGCACATAGTGTGCATCTAATCTAAGGATGCATAGAACGTTAATATCACAATTAAATAAAAATAATTATTCCTCTAAAAGAATTTGGTGTTCAGTTTAGCTGACAAAAAACTAAAATATTTACGCGTTAAATATCTTCGGATTCATCTTTAGTTTATTCTTTTTATTTGATTCCTCCAAATAACAATATTCAAACCTTGATAAAACCATACGGCTATTAATATATCAGAATTAATTTAATTAATTTAACTTTAACATCCAGTCCATTGGCTCACGAATCTTAGATGAACTAGATTCTCACCTATGTATATATTTACTACGTTTACATATCCATATGCAGAGTCGATGATTTGTTTGATCTTGCCGGAAGCGTCAGAATAAATTCAAAATCGAAGGTACTTTTGCATTTAGGGGAGCCAAACGTCAAATCAACCGAAGACGACCGTCTATATTAGTTTGTCTATATATCAGTGAAAGGCTCTGTAAGTGAAATGGCATCAACAAAGCATACGCTTTGAGGTTAGACTCAAGGTCATTGAAAGCAAAACTATCAGAGAAGAATAGAATAAATGAGAAATGAACACATCAGTGAAACGATTAAGTTCCAAATTATAGAAACGAAAATCAACTGCTTATTGAAATCGATTTCAATCAGTGAATTATAAAAATGGATTGAAATTGTGAAAAAAAAATCTACAAGTGGCACAAATAAAAGCAAATATTGTTTGGTTAATCGGTTTTAAAATCGGAAATCAAAATTTTCAATGATTTTCCTAAATCTGCTTTTGAAGTGGAAGGTTTTGCTGTCTCTGTGATCAGTCAATTCTGTTGCATTGATAAATACATTATTATATTCCTGCCGTTGTTGTGCTAATGTGTTTCACATCAGCATCACATCACGTCTATTTGCCATTTGAATGGTTTACTGGTCTAAAACACGACCAGTACTAAAAACACATTCTTTTCGACTGAACGCTTCCTTATCTCAAAGCTGAACTGACTTCTTGGACGAAGCTTTGAGCATTTTGTTTGACTGAACTAGGTTAAAAACTGGCCGGAATGAAATGTCAGATCAGAAATTTTATGCAGTGGAACAGTGACAAGCAAAAATACGAAAATGGTTTTGGAAAGTACAATGATCTGGTAATTATTTAAACAAAATATTACTTGCAATATAATGCAACAAGGGATATAATAAAACAATGTTTTCTGTCATAATAATTTTATTTAATATCTTTTACGCCTTAATTTTTGCATTTTCATTAGTTTAGCTTCGTTTGACTAAATCCTTTATTATTTTATATAGTTTTGATAACAGCGATTATCAACGAAATGGGGATTACTTCCCGACGCGGCTCAACGTTCAAAAAGACGGCATAAACTTGGTGTGTTTAACAAAAGTTCGATCCAATCCCGAAAACAATGTCGGATTGATGACATACTCAAAGTATAACCTTATATATGTAAATGTCTTTGTCTACCATGAAATTCACATTTTGTTTTTAGTACTGTCGAAGTTCTTGCTACATTGACGAGTGATGTTGGCCGCATATTTTCCAAAATGCATCTTATTCAACCGAAGGGTGAAATTAATCTTCTTACAGGCATTCGTATAGCCCATGTATGCATAATCTTATGTCTCAATAACTTAACTAATATTATTGTTCCTTAGCTGGTCCTTAAACATCGCCAGGGGAAAAACCATAAGATGCGCATTGTTGTGTTTGTTGGTTCTCCGGTTACGAATGAAGAAGGGGAGCTGGTGAAGTTGGCTAAACGTTTGAAAAAGGAGAAGGTCAACGTGGATATAGTTAGTTTTGGGGATCATGGCGATAATAATGAGCTTTTGACTACTTTTGTAAACGCTTTAAATGGTAAAGACGGAACAGGATCGCACTTAGTGAGTGTACCTCGCGGTTCAGGATTGTCAGATGCACTACTTTCGTCTCCAATTATACAAGGCGAAGATGGATTGGGTGGGGCTGGTTTGGGTGGCGCAGGCTTTGAATTTGGAGTTGATCCGAATGAAGATCCCGAGTTGGCTTTAGCTTTGCGCGTTTCTATGGAGGAACAGCGTCAGCGTCAAGAAGACGAACAACGCCGTGCAATGGCCGACTCTAATGCTGCAGGCGCAAGTGAAGGTGGAAACTCTGAAAAAAATTCTACAGCTGTAGTAGCTGAAACTATTGACGAACCTAGTTCAGAAGAAGCAATGTTACAGCGAGCTCTTGCTATGTCTACCGAAAGTGTAAGTTATACATTTTACATATAATTTTCAATTTATCAGATATGTCAATTTAGTACAGTGCTTTAGAAATATATACATACGTATGTATATTGAAATCGACATTTTAATAATGAAAATTTAGAGATTTAGAAAATGATAGTAGTTTTCCTATAAACTTGATTTTTCGTTGCTTTCGTTATACCAAATATACGTATGTACATTATACATTATGTACATATAAATATGTATCTCTGTCTAAATTGATATTGGCTTAGGTTCATTTACGTTTAATTTTTGTTTTTATCCAGACAAGGTACTGGGTACTAAATATGTACGTATATTATGTCGAAAGACATTTGCCGTTGTGAATCATTCGCTAAAAAGCGAGCCTTTCACAGTTTCACGCATATAGAAAACAACTGAGTATGAATCATATATGAAAAGATAACGAAGTTTACTTTCCGAAACGAAATAAAAACGAATCATTCAAAGCATTCATTAATTCAAAGTAATCACAAAGGCATTGAAAAGTACAACTGATTCACGAGTCTTTTTTGTGGGTTTAAAAAGAGCTCTTTCAGACAGGGAGACTTCGACTCGAGACTTTTTGACGTTCTCTTTTGGTATCCCTCTGTTACTTTCATTCGTCGAGACACCACACAAGAGACCTTTTATATTTCTGTTTCTCCCTTCTATCGAAATTTTACTGTATGCAGGCATACGCACGCAACACACTCTCTCTCATAAGAACTCTTCTGCACGAAACGTACTCAACGCTGAGAACAAAAATGAATGCAATTACGAACGAGGTAAAGGAGAATATGAAAAGATATTTCAAATTCTTCTACCTGCCCGACACAGGTTACTCCGTTTACTTCTGATGTCCTTTTTCCATCATACACCCTAAATAACCTAATTTAACGATCTATATATTACCCTATACAATGTTGGCTATAAATAAAGTACTGTTAGTAACGCACCGTTTTTAGCTTTTTCTACCAAAAACGTGGTACGCTATTTTATAGGACTCCATAAAAGTAGTTCAAATATCAAATTTAAACGAAGTCGTTGCAGCCGTTTACGAGAAAAAGCCATTTTTTATTTACTCTAACGATTTTGTTTAAATTTTATATTTATGTTAGTCTTGTGAAGTCTAATAAAATAGTGTACCACGTTTTTGACCAAAATTGCGTAGAATGGTACTTTACTTATAGTCAACTAAACGAAAAATCGGTTTACTCGAAAGATTTTGATTAAATTTCATATTTGAGCTAGTCTAGACAGATACCATAAAATAAACAGCGTACCACGTTTTTGTCTAAAAAAGCGTATAACGGTACTTATAATATTAACTGGTTATAGAAATATGGCCATTTTTCGGTTAATATTCAATCGATTTTGGTCAAAATCAAAATGTGAGCAAAATTTAAAAAAATACAAAAGTATGGCATTCAATTTTATGAAGAACTTAAATAAATATTTTTTCATATAAATTTTTTTTAGTTCAATAATTTCCAACTAACAGCACAAAGTTTAAAGATTCCCAGAATTAAATATTTGATACAAAATGTCATTAAAACTTGTCCCATTAGTAATTTTGTGTATGACCATGATTTATAACCGTTATTTTCACAGGTTTGCATATTTCCCTACTTGTGCAGGCAGTCAAAACAAATTAGTTGTGCATTCAATTTTCTATACCGTTTCAACCAATTTTGGCCAAATTGTGGTATTTACGTCATTTTATTGCACATGTCTCTACTAGTCTCAATGTTAAATTTGAACGAAATCGTTCGAGTCGTTTTCGCGCAAATCAGATTTTTGCAAAAAAATTCATAAGTACTGGTGTTAATAATTTTGGTAAGAAATTTTATATAACATTTGATTGGAATTTTGCAATCTAAATGAAATATGAGATTCAATCAAAATCGTTAGAGCCATCTAATTTTTGTAAAATTGATCTCAAGTAAAGTACATACCGTTAATAATAGGGCTAAAACAAACATTTCAATGGATTTTCCCATAGACCCTAGATATGAAGTTTGAGCGAAATCGAATTTTTGCATGAATTCAATATGTATCTACATACATACTTAAAAAAAATAAAAAAAACATATGCGAATGAACAAAGAACAACCGTAATGAAAAGCTTATCTAATAGTGCTTTAACCGAAAGGTTTTTGTCGGTTGAAAAACAAAATTGGTTCACATTTTAGTATGGGTATGTGACATCTGTATGATTATCTGTGGTTTTAGCGTCAATTCTCGGAATTTTAATTTGTTCTCTGTTTCAAAAATTTTTTAACACTATTATTATAGTTGTTAAGGCCTAGGCCGTAAGCAGCCCATAGAGGGCCAAGGCCTAGCTTCTCACAGCTGTACGTATTGTGCGTGGTATACATTTCTGTACGTACAGAAGGGACCTACAGTTTTATGCCGTATCCGAAGGGCAGGGGGGTTTTTGAGAAGCTTTCTCGTGACAGTAAATACTCTTGGATGTTTGTCAGACGCTCGCAAAAGGTGGAGCTGTGAAAAAACTTTGGTGGTAAATTCCTGGATTCGAACTTGGAACCGCTTGCGCAGTAGTCTAACGCACTAACCACTGAGCCACGGCACCCACTTATAGTTGTTAAACATATTTGAAATTACAAAATCATCTCTAAACGGTTTACCCTAAAAGTAAACATGTTTTATTTCACTTTGTTGCTGTCCAATAACCTTTTTTCGTCATATATACATATTTATTTTTCGCTTTTCGTATGCTAGCTTTATACTACAATTTTTTTTTGTATTTGTAGACTTCTCGTTTGACCTGATAATTTAATTTAAATTTTGTTACCAGTTTAGAAGTATATGAGTATCAATACTTTTAGGATCAGACAAGACGTCTTTTTATTCACAGACAAGAAAACATGTCTTATTCCAACACATACCAACCGAGACACAATGCAACAAAAAATCTGATCCCATTTTTCTGTCTCGCGTGGTGTCTGTTGAGATGAAACAAAACCGAGTTTGCTACTGTCGATAATAATTTTATAGGAATGATATTTATCTTTGTAATTATATATTTGGCCTGTTGCCGCGACTAAATATATGTACCTATTAATCTCTCTGCGTCAAGTTCCATTATGAATAAAAACTCTCAAATAAATCAAAACTAGTGCAAAGAAAACAACAACAACCAATTTTTGTCTTTGAAAGACAACGATCCAGCTATCGACAACCAGACACGTTTTCCAAAACTATACCGAACCAGTTGCGCTAAATTCTACGCAAAGTTAAACTCTATACAGGTATGTGATGGACTAAGTGAAAAAGTGTTTTGTTCCTAATTTAACGACAAAAAAACAAGTCAGCGATTCGCATTTTCCATATCTTTTGAAGAAGTTTAATCACTTAATCTCTTAATATCCTCGAATTACCTTTTTTTGTGACTTGGTTCGGTATAGTTCTGAGCCTTCCATATATAGTTAATAAATCGATTCTACTGGAATATATTGCCTTCAGTTAAACAGTCGTATACATATTCAAATTTTAATAATAGAGACTTTGAAAACCCACACAAATAAGTCAAGTCTAATAATATAATTGGTATGTTTGGGTACATTATCTAATTCGAAAAGGAATTACATAAGCCGCTTCCAGGATTTTTTTTTATCTTAAATGAAATGTCGGAACACTTATGGGATTCATACGGTGTCTGTCTGTCCATCAGATTGTCACATGCTTGTAACTATTTTATATAGCGAGCTGAACCTTTCTGTATCTATAAATTATGTGAGAACCCGCACAATGCGCTGACAATGAATTTTTTTCTCACAAGATTTGTTGAACAAAAAAGCAAAATTGCAAATGTGTACGTAGAATTATGAATAAACTAGCTAGCTTTTTAGACGCGACTTTGCCGCGGGACTACAAAGTCAATGTTAATCTGCGACTAACTCGATCTTATTGCCCGATTCACGCAAAAGTATTAAACTGCCGTTAGTCGATTGGAGTTTTAATTATTCCATTCACATAATATACCCAACATACCTGCTTCATTTTTCTCAAAGGGATTGGTCGCACAGCTCCATGACTGCTGGCAGTTGTCTCCACTGAAGAAAAAATATGGGCGTTGATTCAAATGGGTTTTTTGAATATTGCTCAGCTTCAGGACAACGTAGAAGGACATTTTATATCTCAAATGAATCAGAGGCGAATCCGTCGAGTAATTCTCGAGTTAGTGATTTTGGAAAACCTTTTTAGCCACAAACGTGTTTTCCTAAACTAACTCACAGATTAATCAAAATATTGGCCTTAATTAACGTAGTATTAATAATACAGATAGTACGAAAATTTTAATTTCCCCACTAGGAACCATGCAGCATAGCAGATATGTATACGGTATATAGCAGAGACCTGCTTTTCACACATTCGTATTCCTTCACAAAAAGTGTTCACTGAGCCCACATTGTATTGCCTTTATGAAACGAATCCCATACGAGCTCCTATGCAAATTCATTCCAGCAAATGATTTTTTACCCTTACACTTTTCTGCCTGGGACTGTATTTGGAAAATACAGAATGTTTGGACCACTGCTTTTCGTTTTTGGTCGCGTTTGTTGTTCGTACTTGCAGTGTTCTCGGTTTTCTACCTACCTTTTAAACCCCAAAAAGGCTCGTGAATCAGTAGTACATTTCACTGTCTGTGAATACTTTGAATCATTGAATGCATTGACTGGGAATGTACTACTCACTCACAGATTCATGGACACCAACACCATGATGATTTGTTTAAGTTTCGTTCCGCAAAGTGGACTTCGTTATAGTTTCCTACATGATTCAGGACTTTCTGTGACTGCGAGAGGCACCCTTATAAGCGAAGTATTCACAACGGCAAATGAATGGATTCTCTGGTATATAGATAGATCGAACGATTTGGAATATATAGTTCCTTTTTTTTCAAAATTTTTTCTTGCCTTATATTATGAAATCTTAAGCGGCATATACACATGTCAAAATCTCGCATCAAGCATGTAAAGTCTATTAGTGAAAACACGTATACCTTGTGCGTCTGCTTGAAGCAAAATAAAAATATTTTGATTTCTGTTCAATCAGGAACACAGAATTGATATAGTGTATATTGGTGATTGATTGCTTGATTAAGCATAGCTCATTTTTTCGTGAACAACGACAAGGTAAACGTCTCAGGCAGATAGCGGAGCATATTAATTTATTATATTTATAATTCTAAATATTCTCTATTTAGTTAGAGAAGACATTTTTTTTGAATTTATAGAAGTTTACCGTTCCTTACCGGAGTCGCAGAACGTTAAATTAAAAGAATACATGAACCGCAATCTAAATAAGTGTTCCGTCTTTCCTTTTAAGGTCCGGAACACTAAAAATGAGCAGTACGAAATTGAATGATTGAAGTCTCATGCTTGATGTGTGTATATATAGTATATACACTCTCACATGCTTGATAAGTTTTTAAGCTGTGTATATTCCGCTTTAGAACAGCATTATGATGATATGTATTTTTAGCATTTACTGGATAAATTTCAACTCTCTCTGACATACATTACATTGTTCATACTGCTTTTTATTTAGTGACAATAGAATATTAGAAGACAATACTGTAATATTTATCGATTGTGTTTTTGATAAATTCTACCACTCCTATTATGGCACACAACTTTAGCTGAAGTTTGGTTGTGAACACAGAATCAGTACAACAACAACAACCAGTTGTCTGTCATCTGCAAATTTTTGGTTGTCTTTCTAGTTGCCAGTACATTTCGGTTGTATTATGATACACAACCTAGTTGTGTTTTGGTTCGGTTTACTGTCAAAAGCACACAACCAATAGAAAACCAATAGATTTTTTGAAAAAAATCATAAAGATGTGTAAGTACAGTATGAAAGTTAGAAACGAGTATCAGTTTCAGGTAGTGGTTGTTCTCCTAGCGGAATATTCTGATTTAGCTAAGGGTAAGGGGCAGTTTGAATGTAGCACACAAGATGTGAAAAAACTGAGAAATCCTCAATAGTGCTCAACATATTAAGACCTTTAACAAAGTCACACAAAGAGTGGCACATGGGTATGCAGGTATTAAAATTAAGTTATAAACCTTTTTGTAATAAAAATTTAAAAATTGGTTTTAAACAAAAAAACTTTCAAGCTACCGGAGAAGTAGTCACTTTAACTGCACTCACAGCGAATCCATTAACGCAAGCATATGAAAACCTTGAAAAATTAGTCAGTTCTAAAATTGAACTTTTTGCTCCGGAAAATTGGTTCATTGAAAGATGACAACCCCTCCAGCATACAGAACAAAGAAAGCAAACATAAAAAGCCTTACTTACCTTACTGGAGGAACAAGAAGACAAAAAGAAATTCTCCAAACATTAAAAAAAAAATCTAAAATCTGTAATGCATATGTACATACATATGTCTTTTAATACCACAGAAACTGTTAGTTGCGTTAAACCTAATTTGAAATCGCTCCCACTACACTCAGAAAAAAAAAATAGCAGCAACAAATCCTCCAAACATTAAAAAAAATCTAAAGTCTGTAATGCATATGTACATACATATGTCTTTTAATACCACAGAAACTGTTAGTTGCGTTAAACCTAATTTGAAATCGCTCCCACTACACTTTTAATAGATTCCTTCAGAAAAAAAAATAGCAGCAACAAATTTTAGGACCGGTGATGAAGATCGCACCGTTGATCTAAAGCTAAATAAATCTCTTTAACTCTTTAATAAAAATAGCTAACGAATCTGTAAATATAAAAAACGATATTTAGATCGAGACTCTGACTACTTTGTATTTCTTTACTTGGTGTTTGGAAGCTCTGAGGGTTTGGAATGGACGCGTGTACTCTTTTGGAAATGCGCAACATTAGTAGAACATTACACTTCATGTTCGTCATTAAAATTTAAATCAAAACTAGCTAAAATTCTTATATTTGCTAAAATTTATTCAAAGGATTCCGAATAATTTTCGAAATTCCTTCTATTAACATTGAAAAGTCAATGTCAACTTTCAATTTTCGTATTTCAAGTTGGTAGTATTAGCTCAACTAAGTTGAGTTTTGTACCATAATAGTGATATACATTCCCAAAATTAAATAAAAATGCCCGCTTTTTCTTGGATATATTTGAGGTACTTATTTGCGCATTCGCCTCAAATTCTGTTAAAGCTGAATTGTGTTTGTGCTACCAGATCTGTACTTAAAGGCAATGTTTCAGTTTGCAAAACAGTTTGGACCAAAGATTGTGGTTTTTAAACTATTTACCCGATGGTTCTCAAAGTCTTGCCCTCCAAATGCAGTTTTTTTTACATTTCTTTGTTCTTAGTTAAAATACTCACAAATCCGTGAAAAATAATTAAATATGAAGAACTGAAATGCATTCGCATCATACAGTGTTCATAAAAGGAAAATAAAGAAAAACTGGCCAAAAGTAACGAATGTCCTCAATTGCTGCGGTATTTCTGGAAAATGTATTTCGTGGATGTGCAAGGTCAAATAGAAATTATTTATTATGAAAAAAAATTCATATCAATATTTCTGAAAGAGAATCGATCCACGCACACTTTTTAACAAATATTTAGTTAATATCTCTTGATTTTTTGAATGTATTATGAAGATAGACTAATCTAATCTAATATTTTTATTTATATAGCCTGAGGATAATATGCCTGATTTCGCCAACATGACTGAAGAAGAACAAATCGCATTTGCAATGCAAATGTCAATGCAAGATGCTAGTAAGTATTTTTTTTCAAATAGTTACTAACTAGGCTAATATTAACTCATGTTTTCAGCTGATGAGACTGTAACTCAACAAGCTAAACGTCCGAAAACTGAAGAAGCTGCTCCAATGGAAGTAGACGAGGATTATTCCGAAGTTATTGGCGATCCTGCATTCTTGCAAGTAAGTAAACCATAAAGGTATGGAATGAATAAAAAATTTCATATAATTTTCTGTTCTCATTCTCAGAGCGTTTTAGAAAATCTTCCTGGCGTAGACCCACAGTCTGAAGCTATTCGTGATGCTGTTGGCTCGCTAAATAAAGACAAAGATAAAAAGAACGCTGATTCCGATAAAACAAAGAAGTAATCCTTTTATAAAAAAAAATACAATATATGAAGCATATTTTTCACACTTATTTAATCACTTGCGCTGATGAAATTCTTTATAAATAATTTGGCAAAATAGCCACCTTAATGAGAAATAAAAAAAATAAACCTATTGAATTCTAGTCTTTTATGACCACGATTCTTATCAATTCAATTTGAAAGGACGACGATTCTTTTGCAGGGTGTCCGGTGGCAGATTTATTTATTTTTTTAATGCTTATGTTTCAAAAAGATGTATACCTTGCGGGGAGAGGTTAGCGTCTTTTGAGAATACTTGATGTTACGTATTTCTTAGTCACACCCGCGTCGCCAGAAGGGTTTTCCCCTTCGTATTTGTAGTTTTTTGATCGACGGGAGAAAATATCCAGGGGGAAATCTGAGGTTATTTTTCTTGGAATTGGGGGTTTCCTAGGGTTCTTTCCAAAGTTGCCTACGACATAAAGTACCTCTACATCTATATCTGTTTGGGTTCTTGAGCAACACCATCACTGATTTTAACCTCCTTTAAGTAGTTTCATGCGGAATGGCGTCGCCAATGAGCAAGTAACTAGTTAGTGTCTACAATCAAAAATTAGTTTTGTTTATGAAGGCTGACTTAAACTTGAATTTAGTTACTTTTCTTGCTTTGTAAGTATAAGGGCCTTATTGTGAGAATCTATTAGACTTTTGTCGATCCTATTTTACTTACAATTGGTATTGAGAGGTTTAGTAGAATTTATGTAATAGAATCGACTTTCTGAAATAGAAAAGAAAGAGCTTTTACATGGTTCTTTCAACTGAAATGTCCAACCTCCGTCTGTTTTGTTTGTGTTTACGAAAAAC
The DNA here is from genome assembly GCA_949716465.1 of Chalcosyrphus nemorum. Taxonomy (NCBI): domain Eukaryota; kingdom Metazoa; phylum Arthropoda; class Insecta; order Diptera; family Syrphidae; genus Chalcosyrphus; species Chalcosyrphus nemorum. The sequence continues at coordinate 42,219,596 of OX454334.1, forward strand.
TCTGTATTTTATAGTTGATTTGATTACAAAAGAAAAATTGTTTTAGGAAAAGTAGTAAGTTTTATTTATTATGATTTTTTGAGGATGTATGACGAGCTGAAATTATGACAACACTTCTATACAAAAGAAAATTAAGACAGTGTTTTTTTAGGTTTACAAGGAATTTTTGTTTTGTTAAAATAGGTTTTTGTAAATCTCTTGCAAGATAGAGAGCCGAAAAAAAGAAGGTGTGTCTATCTATTGTATCTATTGAGATTCTGTGCTCATTTCTGTTCCCCATTGATCGTTTGCCTCTTGCTTTTTGCAAATCCCTTCTGCCAAAAACTGTTTTTTTTTTTTCATAGGCAGATCAATTTCTTTTTTCCTTATTTTTGTAGAAAAAAATAAAACAATTTATATAAACATACTAGCTGGTCCGGCAGACATTGTTATGCCCGACGAGAATCAGTAAGTTTTACCTATAAGAAACATTGTGTACTAAAGTATCAAAGGGATAAACACACGCAAATGCTACTATCTCTGGAGGATCCTATCCCTTTCCTATATACATAGCTCCTTCTTCCATCAATATTTGTTAATTTTTTTTTGCAAATATAAAGTCCAAAACGCGAATTCTCTCAAAAATTGGGCTGGTAGTGGGCGAATTCTGAAATTTATTCAATATTTACCGAACTATGTTCTTAACAATTGCATCAATCATCAATTCGATTCCTTTAAAAGTGGGCGTTGCTATACAGTTGAGTTCAAAATATTAGTAGTGCGTACCACAGCAATAAAATGTTAAATAAATGTTAGCCCGTAAGCAGCCCATAGAGGGCCAAGGACTACTTCTCACAACTGTACATGTTGTGCGTGGTATACATTCCGGCACATACAGAAGGGACCTACAGTTTTATGCCGTATCCGAAGGGCAGGGGGGCTTTCGAGAAGCTTTCTCATGACAGTAAATAATCTTGGATGTTTGACAGACGCTCGCAAGAGGTGGGGCCGGGAAAAAACGTTGGTGGTATTTTCCTGGATTCGAACTCGGAACCGCTTGCGCAGTAGTCCAACGCACTAACCACTGAGCCACACCCACAGCAATATATTAATGAAATTTTCTGCCTGCTCCCAAGCTCAAATTTGATTTTAGGATTTGGAATATGTTAAGCCAATTTACTGTAAATTTTTTAGTAAGTTTGATAAAGATCAATGCGTGTCAGTGTCAGTCGATCTTGAGATTTCGGTGTAATAAATGCTGTTCAAACAAAATAGTAGTGAAAACAGAAAAGCTAATAATATTGGAACAAAAAGTCTATTATTATTTTTCAAGTAGAAAAGTAAGTAGTTTCGTTATCCTTGTTAAAATTAGTAAAAAAAAAAAAGAAAAAATTTCCATAAAAAATAACTATAATGGGAAGAGGAAAACATTGAAACATTGAAAATTTAGAGGAGAAGGTAAAACATATGTCGAAATACAAAATTACCTAAGTTGTACTTCAACAATGATAGTCAATGCTATGAAATGTGTCAAAAAGGCGGAATCTCGATGTAGAGAATTAGATTCTTTTTTAATTAGATTAAAAAAAAACGAGCTCCAATTTTTTAAGTGCGGTGTATGCTTACAGACGTCCTTTAGACCAAGAAAGTACTTCTTCTAACAAAGAAACACATAAACTGACCAGTTGAGAAATAGCGCAATATATTTCGGACAGATGAAAGTGTTTTAAGACCACGATTCTTATCAATTCAATTTGAAAGGACCACGATTCTTATGAGGGTGTCCGCTGGCGGACTTATTTTTTTAAAATGCGAATGTGTCAAAAAGTTGTAAACTTTGCGGGGAGAGGTTGGGGTCTTTTGAGAAATAGCGCAATATATTGCGGACAGATGAAAGTAAATTTGTTGCAAATTGAGTAAAGTTACTGGCTTCCGGCAATATTTTTGATGTCCGTCCAATACGTAATATCGGCCCTATAAAAACATTATAACACGAAAGGTCAAAAATATTGATTTGGGCATGCTTTTCGTCTATGGCGTAGTACGGAACTTATGGATAATATAATTGATCAGGATCTTTATGCATGTATATTTCTTTAACAGTACTATGGAGACCTACGCCGAGTACAAAACACCTTTAGAATGAGTCTTCCAGCGGGACAATGAACCGAAGCATACACGTCAAACACAAACGAAAAAGATTGATTGGCTTGATCAACTCCACACCCAAAAAAATAAGCGCTGTAAATTTTACAATTGAAGGCAGTAGATTTAACAATTCATTGTAGATTAGTGTATTTAACACCGAATCTGGTTAAATTAACAAATTTTTGTAGATTTTACAGCGAATGCATTCATTTTTACAACAAAGTTGTTCAAAACAACTACAATCCCCAACTGTAAAATCAACATCGCGTTGTTAATTTCGGCTTTTAAATCTAAATAAAATACCTAAATAAATATTAGGCCGTAAGCAGCCCATAGAGGGCCAAGGCCTAGCTAGACGGACAGACGGACGGACGGACATAGCTCAATCGACTCGGCTAGTGATGCTGATCATTTATATATATACTTTATTGGGTCTATCTGTAATATTTCTCTATGTTACAAACTATGTATCAAACTTAATATACCCTTAGGATAGGGTATAATGAGTCCCTCATGGCCAAAAACGTTAACCGGTACCGGTGCCAAATAGTAAAAAACTGATTTGCTGAAAACGGCCATACCGATTTTGTTTAAATTTTATGCTGAATCGGGTTTAGATACATGCTATAAAATGGTTTACAACATTTTGGCCGAAATTCGCTATACCGGTACTTAAGGTCAATTTGGTTAAAAGCCGGTTTGTAAAAAACGGGTCAACCGATTTTATTCAAATGTTTAGTGTGTCTAAAACTGTGCTAATGCTAAAAGATGGTGTTCCAAATTTTTGGCTTAAAGTGATAATAACGGTACTTTTCTTGGGGTCAAGCTGTTTTAGCCAATTCGCTCGAAAACGGCTCTAACGATTTTGTTTAAATTTAATATTTATGCTAGTCTTGTGATGTTTAATAAAATAGCGTACCACGTTTTTGGCCAAAATTGCTTATAACCGTATTTTACTAACAGCCAACTTAACAAAATATCGGTTTACTCGAAAACGGCTCTAAAGATTTTGAATAGATTTTATATTTGAGATAGTCTAGACAAATGCCATAAAATGGCTTACTACGTTTTTGTCTAAAAAAGCGTATAACGGTACTTTACTTATTAACTGGTTTTAGAAATATGGCCATTTCTCGATTTATATTCAATGGATTTTGGTCAAAATCCAAACGTTAGCAAAATTTAAGGAATACAAAAATATGGCATTTAATTTTGTAAAGATTTTAAAAAAACATATTTTTTCATATAATTATTTTTTAAAGTTCATTCATTTCCCCCTTCGGGTAGTGTTTAGAATATACCCGAGGTAAGGCATGCCTGTCGTAAGAGGCGACTAAAATCCACCCTCCGTATGCCGAGCGCGAAGCGCATACAAAAGATGCAATGAAGAAAACACACGGAAGTATTACCCCAGGTGGCAATCCAGTTTCACTGGCAAATCCACCCTCTTCGGAGGTAGGCTCTACGGATTCTGGGGAGAACCACTTATTGTTTTCAAATCCCTTTCTGAAAAGATCAAGGGTACCTCGATCTCCACCACCATCTGGATCGAAAGTCTCCGGGAAAGGAAGTCCGCCGGTTAATCAGGACTCAGCGAAAATTAAATGCTTGGAAGCGGAAAACAACGAACTTCGCGATAAGCTTAATGAAATGGAACGTCTCTTTTTCGAGCTTAAAAGCGAAGTAGATTTGTTACGTAAAGAAAACGAAGACCTAAGAAACCCCCGTGGTACTATAGAATGCGAAGATACACCGAAACGTCAATGCGAATACCAGACGGACGAGGAAGAGCTTGCACGCGAAACGAATCCGGCCTTTAAGAAGAGGTCTAGCAAGAAGCGAAAAGCCGGTTCATCACCCGAAGTAGAGACCGTACAACAAGTAGAGAAAACACCAGTCGTACCAAAAAAAGCGACAGCGGAAACTCGAGGGAAAAATTGCCGACCACCTGCAATAAATGTCGTTGGGATAGCGGACTACGGAAAGTTGAGTAACATTCTTAAAAATACTCTGGGGACGAAGTATAACTTAACATCGCTTCGGAACAACGTATGGAAAGTTAACGTCGATGACTCTGACGCCTATCGGGCACTGTCACAAAAATTTAATTCAGAGAAAGTACAATGAAAATTACATATGAAAATCACCTCGAAAAGCCACTGCGGGTTATCGCGAGGGGACTACACCCATCTTGCACGAAGGAAGAAGTCATAGAAGACGTTCAAGCCCAAGGTTTTAAAATTCTCGACGCCGTAAACATAATCAAGAAAGAAAAGCAACGTAAGGACGGAGAAAAGGACGCTACCGCTGTTGTTAGGCGCGGTCTTCCAATTTTTATGCTTACTTTTGATAGGACTGAGAACATCAACGAAATATATAAGATAAAAGCAATCCTCAACATCAAGGTCAAAATCGAGCCCAAGCGGAAGGGCAACGGACTAGTACCTCAATGTAAGCGATGTCAAGGCTTCCGACATACTCAAGCGTACTGCCAGAAACAACCGAGATGTGTAAAATGCGCCGGTGAACATCTTTCGAAAGATTGCGACGTTAGCACTCAGGCTCCAGCGGTTTGTGCCAATTGTAAGGGAAGTCATCCAGCGAGTTACCGAGGTTGCGAAATCGCCATAGAGCTACAAAAACGGCATGAAACTCTAAAGAAACGTACTGAAGATAAGGTCACCACAACTCCGAGACGTCCAAAAGCTGACAAGCCGAAAACCCCAAAGTCGGTCAGAAGAACGAGATCGGTAAAGGAAAAAGTAAAAAATCCACAAGAAAACGCCGCCGGTCCAAGTACAAAAGGTACATCAATGCTTATTGGCCCAAGATCGTACGCACAGGTCGCGTCACGTGAAAATAGACCAGAACCTGCCACAACGGATTCGGTATCTCATATATTAGTTATGATATTAGAAAAGCTTGAGCAACAAACTAAAGTTAATCAAGTAATCTTTGACAAACTGAGCGAGCTAGAGTTTAAACCTCGCAGAACGAATAACAAATCATGAATATGAAGCTAATAAAAATACTTACATGGAATGCAAATGGCCTATCGCACAAAATCGACGAACTAGAAGTATTTCTGCGGAAGAACAATATTGACGTTTGCCTGATTACGGAAACCCATTGTAAGAAGGGATCGGGGCCCAAAATTAAAGGTTACATCGATTATCATGCGCATCATCCTTCAGAAAATTCGAGAGGCGGTTCATTCCTTTACATTAAAGACTGCATTAAGCACTCCAAAAACGCCGAAATTGAACTTGACTCAATGCAAATTAGCTCAGTCTCCGTGAAATTGAGGCACCTAGATTACAATATCGCGTCGATTTATTCACGATTGGATAACTTGAACAATCTTGTATGCGTGAACGCCCTGTGCAATAATTAGTTCACGCCATCCAAACAGCACTGTACTTACTTATCAACATTAGTTTTGTTATCTGCTTCAATATTTGCAACTATGAGCCAACAAATTAATAGGGCTTTTATTGAAACTTAGAAAAGTAAGCAATTCTATTATGGTTTTCTAAAAATTGGGTTTTATTTTTTTTTTCAGTTTTAATTTTACAACTAAAATTATTTACAAAATATAAAATGTGATTTGTTCCAAACACGATTACTATAGAAGCGTGAACTAATTGTTAAGGGAACTTAGTCGTAGTCTAGCCGGAAATGGGAGGTTTTTTAGTGAGTAAGAATCTCACACTACTATGAGCACGCGCGGCCGGTCCTCGTAGTGCCTATGAAGGTTTTTACCTACCCACGAAAAAAAAAAAAAAAAAAATTAATTTCCAACTAACAGCTCAAAGGTGCAAGTACCCAGTCGTGCACTTTATTTTGCTGTTGTCATTCCAGTTGCCTAATCCGTGCCGTCTCATAACATGTTTGAGCACTTCGTTGTCGCTGCCTACCTTGGCATTCATTTAGAAATTTCAAGAAATAAGCGCTGTAAATTTTACAATTAAAGGTAGTAGGTTTTACAATTCATTGTAGATTTGTGTATTTAACAGCGAATTGGTTATGTAGATTTTACAGCGAATGCATTCATTTTTACAATAAAGTTGTTAAAACAACAATTTCGGCTGATAAATTTACAGATATGAATTTGTACAATCAATCTACAGCTATTTACTGCGGTAACTACAGGAGCTGTAGAAATTACAATGAGCTGTAGATTTGGCATCCATAAATAAAATCAATCGATTGTTGTAATTTTACAACATGGAGTCGTTTTTACAATCTGAAATAAGTCAATAGATAGATATAATAAATCCCTCCATTTATGCGAACCCTCTGCAATTTGTATACTCTATCCTAAGGGTATATTAAGTTTGATACATAGTTTGTAACATAGAGAAATATTACAGATAGACCCAATAAAGTAAATATATAAATTATCAGCATCTCTAGCCGAGTCGATTGAGCTATGTCCGTCCGTCTGTGTGTCACCAGTTTATGGGCCTTAAATTTTTTGCAAAAGTAAGCAATACAAGTGTAAACATTTTCAAAATCCGCCCACTGACACGCCCACTTTTCAAAAAAATTATTTTTTTCAATATTTTCATATGAAAAAACTTACTTAAGTAAATAGGTAGATATACATATTTCTATTCTACAAATCTTCCATACATTATATTCGACCACGCCTACATTTAAGGGGCGTTTTTATCAAAAAACTGTTTTCGACGTTTTTATTCAAACAATATCACTTCTAAGGAACAAAATACAGTATATATTGACAAAAAATTAAAATTCGCCCATTACCACACCCACTTATTGCGAATATTCATGTTTTGGAGTAATGTGATAAGATATTAAAAAAAAAAAAGTTTGTATACAGGAAAGGGATAGGGTATCATACGATCCGTTCTAGACGGATTGTAGCCTTTTCATATGTTTATTCGAACAATATCACTTCTACGGAACGAAGTACAGTATATATTGTCAAAAAATTAAACTCCGCCCACTACCACACCCACTTATTGAGAAAATTCATGTTTTGTAGTAATTTGGTAAGATATAAAAAAAATTGTATACAGGAAAGGGATAGGGTATCATACGATCCGCTCTAAACGGATTGTAGCTACGGATTGTAGCTTTTCTATCTTCGTGTTGTGGTAGTGTATCCAGTCGCCGAATAAGAGGTTCCACGTTCAAGCCCTAGCCAGATCCAAACATTTTTCACATTATGTAAGTAAATGCAATTACATAATTCCGTTTAAACACACACTAAGTGTATTTCTTGGACAAGAACAATCTGCACCATACCAATAAATTATAACTTTAAAGCTTAAGTGCTATAAAGGAAACATTTTTTTTACATGCAAATTGTTATTGATTCTACAATTCAAGCTGTCATTTTCACAACTAGATTGTTAAAATTACAACCACATCTCTGTAAAATTTACAACGAAAATTCTCGGGTCGATTCTGACAATGAATGCAGTAGAATCTACAGCGTTTTACTTTATTTATACAGCAACTTTTTTTGCGTGTGGTGTTGCAGTGAATCAGTTCCCAATTGGTTGTAGAAGGTCTCCTTTATTTCCTCAGACGAACCATCCGTGGGGGCGTAACACTGTATAATGGTGGCGCAACGTACTCTCGGCCGGAATCTGGCCGTTGCTGTAGACCAACTCCATATCCACGAAGGCTTCGGGTTGGTCTTCCGGAGTAGAGTAGTACAGCGTTACGCGTTGGGGATTGTTACTCACCCGCATCTAACCATCTTGTCTCGCTTACTCCCAATATGTCTAGCTTATATCGCCTGAACTCTAGTTGAAGGAATCTGGCGTTCTAAGGTCCTTCACTCTGAGAGTCAAGGAGTGTTTTCACATACCAGAAACAAATATTTGTCCGGGTACGGTAGCCAAAGGTCGTCAACAGTGTTGCCACAATGATACCAAAGTATCAAAAGTGATACTTTTTAATCTTAATTTCGACGTGATACTTCGATTTCTGTAAAATGCCTATTTTGATACTTTTTAATTCCGACAACAAAATACTATAATATGCCAGACAATACTCTTATTCACTGAACTGTGAGTTATTTTTCCGTCATATATTCTTGTAGTCGACTTGGCGGCTGTTTGGATGGATACATTTTTTATAAAAGACTTGGGAATATTCATGTTATTTTAGGCATTATAGCTTGTCTTCATTTTTTTAATATTAACAATATAATAATAATGGCAGTTTTACTCATAATTCCTATTATGATACCTTTTGATACTTTTCTTTTGTCTGCGGAGATACTTTTTTCCAAACTCTTGCGGCAACACTGGTCGTCAACGTGTTATCAGTTATTATCCAAGGCATTGTGTCGGTTTCCGTAGCGGGCTGGTTTCGGTAACGCGGATTGCTGGCCCAGGCTATCTAGTCTAGAGATAAGACCCTAGCCAATCTCGCTTTGCAATTTTGGCCTACAGGTATAAAGACTTATACATGCAATTATAAAAATTATAAAATCTCATTTAAGAATTTTCCCCACGTGACTGCCGCATTTTCATAAGTGAGAGCGAATGGATTCACACTTTCGGAAGTGAGCAAAAGTGACCGAAAACTGAATGAATTGCACTTTCGCCTAAAAATGCGCTTCGCGGCGAACAACATAGTACACCCCAAGGTTGAACATGAATCGGCGCGTCGTTCCCACCTATTGAAAATCGTTCCCTATCTTTCGAACAATTTAGCGTGTCTCCACCAATGTGAACAAGCAGATACAGAGAACAGATGAAGTTTACATGAATTTAAGCTCTAAGAAATTCATTAAAGTAATTAAGTGAAAACGTATGACAGAAAATGTATGTAGGTCGTTTACTTTTAAACAGGGGTACAATCCCAAGTTTGGTCTATTTATTAATTTCTCCTCTTAATCAGCCTTATTTTGACATTCGAATTCATTCGAAAGTGAGTCGAATTCGCATAGATTGTATTTTGACTTTCGAATGAATAGAAAGAATAGAAAGTTCATCCAAACTTTCGAAAGTTCATTGGCTGTGCGTATTTTGAGATTCTATTCATTCGAAACAAGTGTCATTTTTCATTCGCACACATTTTCCTGGCGCATAGATTCACAAACACGTAAATATAGTAAGATATTTTGTATATTCTGTAGAATATTGAATGAAGTAATTTTAATTCACATTTGCCTATCCTGTCGGTATAGGTCACGTTCCAATTAGAAAAACTGGTGGCCGGCAATTCGTATAAATAAAATAGTCCCACTCAAGCTCTATGTAAACAAAAATCCAAAAGAAAGACGAGTGAATGCACAAAATAATGTTTCAACTTTATTTTTTTACTCTTATTTTAATGTTTTTATGATTTTCTATTGATTTGCACTGTCCACAAAAGAGAGCAGCATTATATTTGATCTAAAAACAACTCTAATTATTAAAAAGAAATCAGCAAGCAAATGTTTACTTTACTTCTGACACCACTCAAAATAAAGGTAGAGTGACCAGACTCGTGCCGATTATATGGTGGGAGAGACTTGTAATTAAATATGCATGGATGTTATTTTATTTTGCTTTGTTTTCGTGCTCGATATTATTAAAGGTATACAAAACATGTTTCATGAAATGTATTACTTAAATTTCGTCTCTAAACGCGTCAAAGTGTAACTAATAAAAATATTTCAATAAGAAAGAGAAGAGTTCTAACGCAAAAAAGCAAGGTATGGTCAACCTGTATTGAAAGAAATGTCAAACAGCTGACTTTGAGGGTTAAATTTATTTAAGTTCATTTTGCGTTATCATTCGAAAATGAACCTTTTTCATTCGAATCTCAAAATACACAAAAATCTTTCGAATGAATAGAGACATTCGAAAGAATTGACTATTCATTCGAATCTCAAAATAAGCATGAATATCTCCTACGTCTTTCGCGATCCTGTCCCACAAAAGGGTTGTGGTGCTATGAAACTGGTTTCCTGCTCATTTCTTGCTAATACATTAGTTGCTTTGTTACACTCCTACATGTTCTGGTACGGAAAAAAGAAAGGAATTAAATATTCCCTCAGTGCCTTAATTGTGGCTTGACTATCTGATAAAATTGTCATGTCTACTTAGTTCTTAGCGATAGTCTGTCGAGGTTATACTATTGGCTCCGGCCCAAAAAATCAGACTACATTTGATTTTACTCGTACCAGACATCACCGAGACGTTACTCAGACGGTACCATGTACGCTTACCATGTTTTAGTGTCTGTAGTACCCTTAACTGCATGCACATATTAATAAAACTACTGTCCAAGGGTATTTTATGGGTAAATAACACGATTGGATAACTTGAACAATCTTGTATGCGTGAACGCCCTGTGCAATAATTAGTTCACGCCATCCAAACAGCACTGTACTTACTTATCAACATTAGTTTTGTTATCTGCTTCAATATTTGCAACTATGAGCCAACAAATTAATAGGGCTTTTATTGAAACTTAGAAAAGTAAGCAATTCTATTATGGTTTTCTAAAAATTGGGTTTTATTTTTTTTTTCAGTTTTAATTTTACAACTAAAATTATTTACAAAATATAAAATGTGATTTGTTCTTCGACATAAATATCATGGCTTTAAGTTTTAGTTGCTTATAATTTACGGGCTTGCACCGGTTCTTAGTGGCTACTTACTTTTAAATATAATCAGCTCAATAATACAAATAAGATCACTATTCAACAACGAAGGAATATCTAAATATACACAATACTACTTAAAATAATATTCATTACATTACAATAGGATAAAAATCACATATGTACAGTAAATAAAGAGGAAAATAGTTTGTGGAATTGATTTTTTACCACTTAGGCTTTTACGTAGTAAAGGATTGGGGAATCGGGAGGAACAGGAGAATACTTTCATAAATTTCCTTGAATATATTTTGTTCACACACATTTACGAATGATTATTTTATTTATTTAGTTTAGTCGATTCATGTTTTTTTTTCAACTAAATACATAGATTAGTTATTAATATTTATTTTAGACTTTCTACTGTTTTATTGCTTTATTTTCACATTATTATTTTTGTTCATCAAGTATATATATATATATATATGTATACATATCTGATATTTCCGCACCTAGGAAAATATATTAGGTACTAAAGATAGTAAACAATACATATATATTTATAAATATAGGTTCCTGTATTTTCTACAACTGCGCTACTGTCTTTTCACAAATTGCTACTTGTTTTTATGATTTTTATTTCTATACAATTCAAATTGTAACAAAAGCTAAGATATTGAGACACCACAACAAAAGACAGGCATAGAAAAATATGTTCTTTCACTTTGATTTTGCTTTAATACTCACAATTTGATAGCTTTTCTGCCGCAAAAAAGAAACAAAAAAGTCGTTTCGTATAGCTATACTTAAATAAAATTAAATTGCAGATTTGTAAAGCATTTTTTTAACTGGCCAGTTTAAGTTAATGTTTTTTCACATTTGTCATGATTTTCTGTATACATAAATATTTATTGTTTTTTTTTTCTCATTTTTAATATATTTATTTTTGGTATAAAAACTTCGAGTTTATAAGACTACTGATTTCTGTCATTGAAGCGAGAGGGTGTCGAAATTTTGAGCAATATTATCTTAAATAAATAATTTATTTTATATTTCAAAATGCACACTTCATTGATTTTGGAATGGAAACTAAAAAAATGACATTTCTGATAAATACTAATGCAAATTCAACGAAATTATATCTAAAATTTTATTTATACACAAAACCAGGAATTTTTAAATTAAAAATTAAAAAAAAAATATAAAGTACCATACTATGCACACTGGCATGCAAGTATCCGAATACATATATATATGTATGTATGCAGGTACATACATATATTATTTGTGTTGAATTCCATAAAAAATGACTTATGTGCCCGTAAAACCTCGAACAAATCTCTCTCACTTTCGTTTGATCTATTCACTCATGCGCAGTTCAACTATCTACATAAAGTCCCATGGACTAACCTAATAATAGTTTTAAAAAACTATACAACTACATTATTTGCCTTTCTAGCCATTATGACGTATTCTATATGTATACTACCCTAGATCTACAAAACATGTGTGTTTTTTCCGCAAAAATAGTTGATCATATATTAAATTTATTTAGGTATGTATTTTCTCTCGCATCATAGAAAGAAAAACATATTGCAAAAAACCAAAAAGGAAAAAAAGAAAAACAAAACAAACATTTTGAATAAGGAATATTAATAATCATAACAATTAAACCAGTCTCACGTCAACGACTGTCTACTCAGTCGTTTTAAAATTAATACTATACTCGTATACCAGAAGGTTGTCGTGAATCTTCGACTAAATCCTTGTGCTCTGCTTAATCCTATCGCTTCCGTGGCAGAACTGCGGCTGCTTCTAGCCGCACCTTCAATAACATGATTATTATCGAGCTCATGCAGAACTGGTAGCTCAAGCTCTGGAATTGTTTCTGTAACAAATAAACGTTTTGGCTTGCAACGCCGCGGTTTGCTCCAAGTTTTTGTTATGTTAATGCTGTATCCTTCGAGGTATTCCGAACCCTGTAAGAATAAAGGTGTTTTTTTAGTTGTTTTAAAGAATTTAATAATGAATTGCTGAATATTATTTAAATATGATAATGTTAAACTAAGTATCATAATATAATTATACGTATATATTGATTATTTCTGCTGTGGATAATGAAAAATAAGACCTGACCAGGTCGATTTTACTACCAGCAGAATTGCATTGGTGAGTAACGTTGGTGTTTTTTTGTTTTTCTGTGATCAACGGGTATATACGTTGCTGTTCCCCGCTGGGGCTCGAACTTGCACACATTGCGTTACGATTACGAGCGAATACACTAACCACTGCACCATTGGCGAACAATACATTTGGAAATGGTTTTAATTATTATTTTTAACAAAAACAAAAAAAATACATGAGAATTAATCAACTCTGACATCATGTATCAGGGTAGAGAAGCTTGAACGAATAACATATTTTTTGGCCAAACATATATACGTATTGCAGTTCAGTTATTTATGTAATTTTGAAACTAATTTTTATACATATTAAATAAATGTTGATGGTATAGAAATTAAAGAGTATTAACTAACATTTTCAATCAGAATTTATAATAGCAGATATCTATTACACAGTTAGTTATGTGAAGCACTTACCGGTATAAAATGGTTTTTGGCTCCCCAGCATAGTGGCTTAAACGACCCTCTTCTAGTTGCTTGTTGAAATTTTTCAAATTGATGTTCCCAATCATAGGAAACTAGTCGTGATTCCAGTGTCATTCCGGCCAGCTCTGCTGGTGATGAAATTAATACAGGATTCGAATCTCTGCAAGGATATATAAAAAGTTATTTAAATTAACGCATGCTATCAATAATGTTTTAAAATCAAAATAAATTGCAGTTAAACAATGAAGTAGTGGTTTCATCAGTATGAAACAGCTCGTAAGAAAAAACAATTAGAGGGCAAGCTGTATGTATGTATGCATGTAAATGTATTGATCGGTGCTTAAGGTGCCAACCATACCCATTCAATTTTCACAGTAACAAAGTTACATCAGTAATTTGCTCAGAAAGCGAACGTGAATTACGAACGAAAATAAATATTGAAACCTAATACCTCCTGGCTTTAAAATACACCAAATGTATCCTATAACCCTGTGGTGACTCACTATTTACGATTAAATTAAATTTTGTACTAATTAACTACTAAGTATCAAACACTCTTGTACTAGGCATATATTTTATTTATACATCTCTTTTATTTTCCTATATGCATTAAATACATTAAGCTTTTTGACAACTTTGATTAAACAGAGTTGCGTTAACCTCCAAGTTAAACGATCGCCTCCTCTAACGTTAGTATAAGTAAATAAACTTGAATTACTTTTATTAAATTGTCATCGCCTTATTCTTTCAACCTCGATCTCCTCAACTCCTCTTAAACTCTGGCGCGACATGTTTATAAAAAAATCGGAGGGGTGGTTCGTCTCTTCGTTACAACATTAGAAGGAGTGAAAGTCCTACAAAAAGTAATTCCAGAAAAAGCTGGCACAACCTGCGGCTTCGAAGACACCTTACGTGTAGAAGAGTGTCTGCAGAATATATTTGTAAAGATGTTATCGTTAGCAAGTGTCCATTATTTTCGAACACCATTCGAAGCTCTCTGACCAAGAAAATGAGTAATCTCTTCCCACGAAAGAATAGCTCCAAAATTAACGATTAATTGTTAAAAATATCATCTTTAATGATTAAAAAAAATTATCGGTAATATTTAAAATTCCACAGACAAAGTCGGAGGAATTTCTTGGATTCTTTTTAATTTATTTAGATTTCGTATTATTTTATTATGTTGTCTGAATAAGATTGGGAAAATGTCATTGTCTACATACATATGTATGTAGATAGATATTGTAGTACGATAATTAGCTTCAGTTTTCAGTAAAAGTACTTAAAAATTATGAACGGTTTGGCAATTTCATTATAGTCGCACTATTTTAGAGACAATTTGTGTACGGACAGCTATGCTATAAATTGTTTGGAAATGAAATTTACTTACGTAGCTAACTGCTCGATGCCTAAAGAATGTAACACAGTCGGAAGGCTGGGGAGCGAATGACAAGTTGTTAATTTCTTCTGGCGTGGATAATAAAGTGTCAAGACTGTACAGCTTTCTTCCTTCATTGTAAGACCGCCTAAAAAAATAAACATTAAGATATAACAATAAAATTGATTTCCGTTTTCTACGAACACTTTATTTGCAAAAAAAGATATAAAAATATATAGTATTTACCCAAAGTAATAGCTTTTCTGGACGAACTGTCGTAAATGCATTCTACAATCAATCTATCGCCAGGCAAAGAGCGCACCGTATTAGATAACCTTCTGAAGTCCTGGTAATCAGAATCTATATTACTATCCTGAGCAATTGGTGGAAGTTCATCGGTTTTACGTATCTACAAAAGATTTTTATATTAAGCAAACCGAAGTTCTTAAAATAGGTTTGCAGACCTGTCGAAGTTTGATTTGTCTGCCTATTTGGTGGGTTCGCATCATGACAGCAAATATATTAATACCCTGTTGTGGAAATGCATAACCAGTGCAATTCTCTATGCATTGACCTTCGGAGACTACATGTTTTTGACCAGGTGGAATAATATGCCTCCAATTCGGATCCATGCCTGTGAAAAATTTTGTTTATATACAAATGATATTTGTTTACTACAATTACATTATATATACTATATATTATATATGTTTAAATGTATATACATATATAACCAAAGTCTAACACTTCAAGTAACTTTGATTCGTATCATAAAATCAACTTTAGACAACGTTTTTACTAAAATAGACAAATTATAAATAATAGTAACTTGTTTTACATTGCGGTTGTTCACAATTCTGAACTGAGCTCAATAGGTCTATTCGCGCACCCTTCTTAGTTTAACGAAAAGCTGATCGAGTACGGATAATTGTTGTAGTTTTTTTTTTACAGAAGAGTTCGTTCATAAGAGTTCATAATAATTTCATAATAAATTTCTTTGTGCTGGTTTGTGAAAACTTTCAAATCTGTCAAATCAGTGTATTTTCAATATTTTGTTGTTTAACCCGTTCGAGTACTTTTTCATAATTTTAGCAGCAGTTCGAAGTTAAATAACATACTTACATTTTATTGTTCAGCATTTTAAAATTATTTAACATGTACTAATTACATTGTATACTACATATACTACATACATACATATAAAACTTACCGATAGACAAAACGCCAGCGTCATTAGGTCGAAGTACATGAGTAAAATAGATCTTTAGTCCAGAATTGTCCGCCATTTGTTTTGCTTGTAATTGTGCAAAATCGGGCTGCAAATTACTATAATGTGTCTCCATTAGAAAGTATTTAGCTTGTCGGGAGTCAATAGGATAGCCTGCTTCATCAGGAAAGGAAAATCCCTAAAAAAAATATAAAACAAATATGAAATGAGCACCACGAACATATTTTCAGATCCCTTACTTCAGATCCTCGCGACCAGGAGGCTACAATTGCATTACAAGCTAGCGGCATGTCTCTTGCTCCTAAACACTGCCGCCCCTGTTCACGAGCCATTAATTCAAGGTCTGAATGAGTCCCTTGACATTCATGTAATGTTACATGCTGTAAGTATTGTATGCTCGACGAGGAATCAAGTATAGGCTCATACTGTAAATAAATTGATAATTATATTTTATGTTCATAAATGTATGGGTACATTTCATACTCGAATTAAATGGTGTTTTCGATTGATGTCTTCTAACTTAAACATTTTACACCAGTAAAGAGTATCATCGCCGCTTGGAAGCTCAACATCTTCGTTTCGGAGCTCCAATACCCTCACTCTGTCATCTCTCTGGGATTTAAGTTGAGATTTCTGTGTAAGCATAAGTGGTCTATATGCGCGAAATGCACCAGCTACTTCCGGTAAAGATCCAGGTCCCATTGACCCATACTTTGGATCACTACCACTGTACATGTACACAATCCTCATTGTATCATCCTTAAAAGAGAAATATAAAAAAATTGCATAAGTTTAAATGCCATATTTAGCATACACTAGACTTTATTCATATTTCGTACCATTACCACATCTTATAGCGCCTAAGCTACCTCAAATATGAAATTTATGCATAATAGTTAATCGTTAGCGGTCTTTAGGGCCTCGTGTAAAGTACCCTTTCTTATAATGATTTAATGCATCACTAAAACATTTCGCTTGAATTGAGTTTACTTAAGTTAAACAACATAGCAAAATAGACCAGCTTTAAAAGCTCTGTGCACATTCATAGTCAGATGAAGCAGACTGTAAAATGTTTTATTGACCAACTTAACTTAGCATAGACTTTCTGATATACGTACATATGTAGTTACCTTAGAGTCTACTATAAATTTGAAACCGACTCTAGATTTAATATGAACAGAACGCTATTTTAAATACATAGTGTTGGCTTTCAGATTTTTATTCTTTGAGTTGTTTTTTGATATGTAGTTTTCTGCTAAAATAAAAAATATTATTTTCAATTGAAAATTTCAATTGAAAGTTTTTTGTACGCTTTACGTGTAGAAAATTGGTGTTAAATCTAATTTTTTTTTGGATTTTTGAACAAGTTCAAGAAGAGGTATCTATAATAGTTCACTATAATAGTTTGACTATGAATTTGCTTCTGGGTTTAATATACATATATATATAATAATCTTAGAAAATAAAAAGGACTCAGCATTTCTTTTCTCCATAAAATAAAAAATGAATGTTGTTATGTACATAGCATAGGCAAGATTTATATTCTTACACTTTATTTATTCATAAAATGAATAACAAGAGAGTTATAATGCAATATTCCTATATTAATTGAAAATTCATTGATATTAATTAAACTTAATTGACCGACAGTATATGTCTGGTATTCCACGGCGTATGATTCTGTTAAAAAAAAAAACTAAAATACAATTCCTGTTTACTTGCTAAATATTTTGCACATTCATGCTTTTTTTTCAGAATATATACTGCTTGAATTTCACATTGGTCGTGATGAAAGAAGAATGGACATATACATATACTTATATAGGTGCATATGCTTGTTTTATACGGACATTCAACTGGTGGATTATTAATTTCATGTTTATGAATTATGTATTTCTTAAGAACTTGAATTTTTACTTATAGTTACCGTTATGAGAATCATGGAAATTTCTTTCGTAGTTGTAGTGTAAATCACAGAAAAAATATTTGATGAATTAATATAGTTTATAACTTGATTCCTATGATAAATATTTATACCCTATCATAAGTGTATATTAGGCGTGTTTTTTTCGTATCCTATATAGGCTAAAAAAAGTATTAGCCAATAAAACTCCTATCGGGGTTAAGGAATTTCAATATCGCAGTTTGGAAGCACTTTGTACTGACATTTAATAATTTAATTTCAGTAATCCCAACACCTCCTCCTTTGCCCATGTTTTCCGTTTTCTAATAACAATAAAATTGTAAATAAATGGTGTATCTTAGGTTTTACTTACATTTTCTCTTCAAAACACATTTTTTCTTAATTTAGTTTTTTTTTTTTATGAATGACTGCTGTCTGTTCAATCATTTTTGACATTTTGAGTTCTTGAAAAAGCGGTGTACACATTTTTAAGATGCGCCCACTGAAAATTACCCTTTTTCAATATCTTATCATGAAACTAGAAAAAACTTACTTAAGCAAATATGTAGATATATATGTACGGCCACACAATGTATGAAAGATACGTCCACGCCCACTACCACGCGCAGATAAAGGAGGATTTGATACAGGAAAGGGAAGGGTATCACACGATCCGTTCCAGACGGATTGTATCATTTTCATATGTTTTTAAATATGAATTGGAAAAAAAGGTACCTGTGGACTAGTGGAAAAGTTTAAGTAAAACCGTCGTAATAAAATATTTCATTGGCTATTGATAATAAAAAAATGAAAAGGTACTCTTTTGCCGCTATGACGTGGTAATCATCTTTGGCATTCAGTCGTCCAGACATTTGATTGAATCTATGTATCAAAAATTCTAAATACCATTTTTCGAATTGAATTTTTATTTGTTAAATAGAGGAAGACTTGGTCTTTGATATTTTAACTCCTATTACATTCCTTAGTTTGTCAATGGAGCTTAAATCATAGCTGTTACCAGGCCATATTAAAGTGTTTACCCCTTTGTATTCAGTTCGTTTTACAAAAATACTTCGTCTGCTATTTAAGGCCTCGTCAAATATATAAATTTCAATACAAAGCCTCCGTCACACAGAGAACGTTTTTAAAGCCTCGTAGGATTCACAGCGTTAAAGGCGGCGTTATGTGAAAAAAAATATACTTTCAACGCACAGTATTGATGCGGCGCGTTACGAAGAGGTGCAGTTTGTTTAATAGAGAAATTAATCGAATGTGTGCAGAACCACTCTTGTTCCATTATCATTATGGCGTCCATAATTACCAATGATATCCACAACAACGAACTTATAAAATATTAAAAGTCTAGATTATGCAATGTGCTGAACGCTCTGGCTGACGTCATCTAACGCGGCGGTTAAAAGGCTCGTCAAAATAATCTTACCGTCGCGACGGCCGCCTAAAATAATCTCACTGCGGCGTTAAAAACGCGCTCTGTTTGACGAAGCCTTTAGATAAAACATTTAGGAAAAAAGGATATATACATATGTACCATGTGATTCGGAACATGTAGCCATGTTCGCTACTTCGCTTCGATTGTATCCGAAAGGTAGAACGCTTTTGAGTAGCTTCGTCATGACTGTAATATTCTTAGATGTACATAAATAAGTAAGTCCCGCAAGAGATGATCTGTGCCCGTGGACCTTGATGGTATTTTCTGAGATTCTAATCTAGAACCCGATTCACAGTATTCTAATGCACTATAACCATTAAGTACCCACCACACATCATTTTATACATAAAAAATTTAGTTGTAGTCTAATGCAACAAATATAATAAAATATATTTACCGTTATAGGAATGTCGTGTGCCGAATCACATGTGTCCAACTTTCTGCGAAATCGTAATACTGTGTGAGTCGTATTCTCATAACCCAAAATAAGAATGTAATCCTGCGATGGGTCTACAACTGGTTCCATATCCCCACTCCGTGTGATATGCCGGTCCTGTAAACAATTTTTTTTACTGAATTAATAAATCAATTAACAATTAAATCAATTATAAAGATGCATGAATACATATATCGAACTTTTTTCTTATTTTAGTTTACTTATCCTATGCATAAGAATAAAATAAAGTTATAGCATTACAGTTTACGGATTACACAGTTGCCAATACAGATGTTTTCTGCTGGGCAATATTCGTATGAACATACTCTTTCAACTGGCATGGGTTAAAATATGGCGTTAAATTACATTAAGATGTTCAGCTACAAATGAATACAATTTTGTAAGCGTTCCCTTTTCCTAATATTGTGCGCCTTCTTCACGTATTACTACTTCGGGTAAAAGCATTTCAGTTGTGTAATTTTCTCCTATTAAAAAGTTACTAATGAGGGCAGCTACAACACCTGGAGAGCAATTAAAAGGCGTAATTGCGTTCTCTTCCCTGTAGATATACCAGTGCTAATGGTTCGTTGGACCCAGAAAACACGTTTATTTCTAGTTTAACTTTTCTGTGGATGTACTATGTAGCTTCGCATCCGAAATTGAGTGTTCGAAGTAAGTACCTACTGTTAAGTTCTTTCGTTTAGGTATAAATCCAATATTTATTTCAGAAGACCTCATAGCAATTTTTTAACAGATAACAGTTCCGTATAGTACAAAAATTATGCTAATAAAAAGGGCTTAAGATAAATCACGGATGAGATGGGAAGGGCGTATTGGTCAAATTACGTTCGGCAAATATAAATTTAAAAGATAAATTATATTTATTTGTGTTCGTTCTCAATTATTCCTGTACCAAGGGATTGACATAAATACGTATTATAGATAAAAATGCGGAGGTAAATGCATATGTATTTGAAAAATAAGAAGAAGACGTATGCACTTTGTAAATATTTCTTTTAAACCACTACAATTGACCACATTTGATAATATGCACAAATTTGCAAATTTGTTTTGATATCAGGAAAACTTTATCCTTTAGCTCTATACCTTCTATATATAATTTGGCGTAGTTTAAAAAAATCTTCAAGGGTGTGAAAGCTATAACTCTGCGTAATTTATGATAATTCTACGTCAGATGTTACTGTTTAGATACACATTAGATACACCCATGGAAGTTGTGTATAGAAAAACATATTCAATTTAACTACACCAAAAGGGTTGCACGTAATATATGGGCGAGGAGGTATTTCGGGAACAAGTTGGTTGGGAATATTTCAGCTAGTAGAATTCACTTGCATCATTCAATGCAGATACATAAATCAACTGAAACTAGTGCTATCAAATGAGTAGGTAGTTTGTCGCGCTATCTATGTACACTGAACCAAAAAGGTACATACAACATAATGTAGTTATAAACATATTCATACAGCTATGAATTTTTCAGGAAAACTAAGAATCTGTACATGAAATTAATGAATGATATTCATAAATTGTTAACGTATATATTTATTAGATCTATGAAAATTTTCTTAAACTTAATGCATTGATTCATTGTTATCATGCATTTTTTCATCACAAAAAAAAAAATGGTGGAATGGATGCACTACCACGACACCATCACCACTAAAAATTTTCGTACAAATATTCTCAAATGGTATTTACTTTTATTGCGAATAAGTTATTTTTTTAATGAATCATTTTCATTAATCCAAAGCGTTTGTTCTTCAAAATCATAGTCGGCTGTTCATGAACAGGTCTTAAACTCAGAAATAAATTCATTAAAATAAGAATCAGCGAAATCAAAAGTGTAACATTTTGTGTAGTGCCACTTTAGTTTTCAACGTGCGATACGTCAAAATAAATATAATAGCTACTGAAAAATATATCAGCAGAAACCAAAACATCCATCTCGAATTCGAAATACAGTTTGAATCCGCCCTATGCCATTCTTAGAAAAGTCAACGTCTTTTTATCTCCTTGGATCTCTCTCCACCTTCGAGTGTAGAACTGGTAGAATAGCGCAGCAAGTCTTTCTCTTTTCTTGGTCTTTTTTAAGCATGCTTTTATAATTTGCACGCATTAAGGGGATATGAATACCCTTATATTAAGGATTTTAGGCGTTTTAGGCGAGTTATCCTGAATCAAAATCAGCGTTTCCATGACCTTTGGACGTAAGTGCAATGGATCCGTAATTAGTCGGAAAGGAAGATTCGCCAGATTTAGGGACATCCTGAACAACTGCTGTTTCTATCTTCTCGGAAAGAACCCAGAGAGAAAAGCTTTCGCAAAGGTTTCGTCACGAGGAAAAGGCCCTCTTCAGAGCTGTAGCCAAGTTTAGCTGATTTATGTATGTTAAGGCTAATAAGGGCTCCTGCATCTGTGCGAAAGTGGTCTCATAGAAAATTCGACGCTCTTAAGCACAGAGACAGACAAAGCACTATCTTGCAATATGAAGATTGTTGCGAATTGTCCCTCAATTTTTGAACTAACTTCTTTCAACCTGATAGCCTTTTTACAGCTCTGAGTTTACCTTAGGTTCAATGCTCTTTATTCTGTTAGGAATAAAGTCATTCATACCTAAGAGAATCGTGTCGGTGATCATATCAGCGGCGGCATCCACGTCCAGTTACATAAAACTCCTAAAAAAGTTATGAAGGTCGTCCAAGTTGGCTTTCTCGTAACGCCATTCTTTTCTTTTGGAGTTTGTTCTTTAAATGAGTGAGCGGAGTACGAGAATCTAGCTGACATGACATGCCTGTACCTTAAAACTAATACAACGATGGTTTATTTATCAGAGTTGCGACGTAAAAAAAAGTCTTGACAGAATGAATTACAATGTCCGATGGCGTGTCGGACCATTTACAAGTTGGATCAAGTAGTTGTTCTTTTTTCAATAACACACGCCGACGACGAACCAGGTTTCCGCTCTGGATCCTTCTAGGTCGACCACATCAACACCCTGTGGATCATCAACGAGCAATTTGTTGAAGGATGATACAGGATACAGGATATAAGTAAGTAATTAATAACACACATTGAAAATGTTTCGTTTGCATTAGAATATATATCAATAGTTGAATTTCACCTCATTTTCACTTTATTTTCTGACAATATCGATACATTTCAGTACAGGTAGAAATAATATTGCTGCTGTATACCTATGCACCTAAAGTACTGTAACTGTAAATCTACTTAATCTATTGGCTTTACAACTTTTTAGATGTCCACATTCTTAAGATAAACGGATAGTTTAAATTTCCCCCTTTCATCATCTTTTCTATAGCTCATTAATTCGTTTGTGCTACTTTTAGTGTGATAGAGCAATGATTTTTTTCATGCAGTTACTTTATTCCATTTGCCCGTCAATATGACTATAACCACACACAACTAGGAATAAAGTACAAGCTTGGCTTGCAGACGGTCTGATGCATCTTTGTGCGACCTCATTCGAAACCAATGAGGAAATACAAAGATGCGCTTAAGTTGCGGCTGTGGTCACATGAGGTCATCATTTTCCCATACAAAAATCTATGTGTGTAGAAAGTAAGATATGTATGTACATACATATGTATGTATACAAAGAATGAACGCGAAGAGGTACGAGTAAATGTTTTCTACTGATTATTCAACATATACCTACGTAGCTAAGCTAAACCATTTATTAATGTGTTAACACACAAAGAAGTTGTAACGCTAATGTAGCTTTTGTGACGATTAATTAAACATTTCCGTTGTGAGTACTAAGATTATGCATTGCTGTAACAAATTACATATTTATGTATGTATAACAAAATGATGGTAAACGTTAAGGATTTTTATTTTTAGTTGCACCTACATATAATGAATATTGTGTATATATTTATTTATTTTTACACATGTATAGGTAAAACTAGATATATTAAACGGTTTAGATATTATAAACATTTGTCTATTAGAATATACTTAAGACTTAAGAGCCAAATGACGGCTCAATTATGGAAATAAATACAGAAAACAAGTGTGGCCCGAAAACAGCGTATGCAGCGGATGTTGAGTGCTTAACATATCTGGGGCCAATGCCACAAAACTACACCAAGTACAAGTGAAATTTGACAACTGTTGAAATTGTGTGTTGCTAAACCATGCAATGATGCTGTGTTGTTTCTACAGTTGAACTTGTAGTTTTGTGGTACAGGCCTCTGGTATACTCTACCTTAATGCTGAAGTTGACTGAGGCTACGAAGACTGATCCAACATACGAAGCAACGGACGCGCATATTGATTTAATTCATCGATGGTATTTGGTCAACTCAGTGAAAACATGGGAATAGTTGGTGTTGTAAGTTGTGCAAAACATTTCTAAGATCTTGCTGCAAATTTTTTGCACAGTAATAAATATCTCATAAGCTATTCGTTTTCGACTAATTACCTGAAATACCTAGAAATACCTATATTGACGATGTTTGTCTATTTTCACACCAAATAATTAACCTTCACCTTATGGCACACAATCTAGAAGCTGTGGCAAACAAAGAGGGACTCAAAATTAACATAACCAAAACAAAAGTCCTGAACACTTCAAATACCAGCGCCCAACTTAACACTACCAAAAACTTAACGAGAAAGTCGAAAAAGTTGACAACTTTCTATATCTTCTAGAAATGTTATTTTATCAGCTTTAGAACCAAACTGCGACTGCTCAGCTCTTGAGAATTTTTTGGCCGAACCGTATCTCTAACGAAAATGACGAGAATGGGTCAGGGGAAAGTGGCAGTAGATTGGACACACTCTGCAGCGCGAAGATATTCTTTAATTTTATTCATGAAGCCATTCTATATGGGAAATCAATTTGCTACGCTTGCTTCCCAGGACATCCCGCCACTATAAAATACCACGCACTTTGTCCCGTTAATTTTAAAATTGTTGAGTTTATGACGCACGTGATAATTATAATATAATTAAGTGCAAATACTATTATTTAATCAGTATTCAAATAATTTCAATATTTAATAAGGTGATAACTAAGAAAATACAAACCTGAAAGTACGTTTGACCTCTGTCCACCCATCCAACGGCGAGGTCAGCACCAGGCAGATTACCGTCGATAGAGAATCCGAATCCAACATAACCCAATGTACGTGCCTGAACCTCAAATGTTATATCCTGATTAATGATTGTCCATAAAATTCGAAAATCCTCATTTAAATCGACGCCGTGATCCCAGTTAACTGCACTGACAGCGACTGGACACATTATTATGTTATTGTAAAGCAAACTCACGGCTAAACAGGATACAAAACGTATGATTAACGATGGCAGCGCTGAACTGGAATGTCTCATAGAAAAAAACATTTTGTTATATCCTTATTGTAGTTATCTTCGCTCCAGCGTATAATTTTGTTATCTGCTTATTATTATCCTGGTTTTGTTTTTGTATTTAATTCGCTGATAAATACAATAAAGCTACTACATATTACTCTTCTCGAAAATGTTATTAGTATGTATATTTCTTTTATACTTTATATTGCGTATATTTATATCACAGCTGAAATTAGTTTTATATGTGTTTCTCCTTTGAAAAAAATAGAAAAGGAATAAACTGCCAGCACTAGAAGTCAAATAAATTCTTAACGGATCAAACGTAGGTAATTCATTCAAAGAATAAATACTTAATCGTAGGACACTCCTTGATACATTAATAAAGGTCGAGTGCAAAACTGTCAGCAGAATTGCATCTTTATATCGATTTTTACTTGTTATTAAATGAGTATTGCAGGATTTTTTTTATTCAGGAATTTTCTTGGTGTTTTTATGTAAAGCATTGTCCTGAAAAGATAAATATGTATATGCAATTAATTAGTTTCTAAGTCTAAGCATATTAAATAATGTAAATTATGTTATTTATGTACATAAACCAGGCCAATGTACATAGAAAAACGAGGTTTTAATAAAGTCTTTGTTTCTAAACCTTCAATTTTCAAAAACAAAATAAAAACGGTTAATTGAAAAAACGAGGGTTTAATATTATGTATAAAGAAATCATTTTCAAAATTGTAAGCTAAAAAATATATATTCTTTGTCTATTATATGTGATATTACATTGCTAACTCTAAGGCCAACAGTATTACACGTATCTAAGTCAAACTTAAGAAAAAAAGAGCTTTTTATATTGGTTAAAGAGGTTAAGCGAAATCGACTTTTCCTAATTTTTCATAGTTTCTTATTTTTAAGATTCATAGATTGCTTTGGTTAGTAATTTTCACAATGGAAAATGAAAACAACTACGACATAGCTGTCTCATTCATATTTTATTAATATCGTTATTATGATGTGCTAGTTTTTCAAATTTAATATAATAATCCTCACAAAATAGTTGAACAATACTGAAAAACCCAGTTTAAAAATGTGTCTTAAAGACTTTGCATATACTGCATATACCTACTTAAGGGATGAAATGAATCCCTCGACAATTAGGTTATTTTTAATTATTTATATAACACGAACTCTTTTTCTTTAGTACTATGCCGAACACTAAGAAAGTAGCATACAATTACTTTTTCTAAACTACTTTAAAAGAGCAACATGAAAAAATTAAAATGATGTGCACAAACAGTGTGTACATGCTCGTATATATGTATATGTCTTCAGAGTAATTTGTGATTGCCCTATAGTGCATTTTGTAGAGCACTCCATAATTTAATTTTACTGTGCTGATAATTATCTCCCGTTAACTTTTTGTAAGTTTGTCTCGGTACCTACAAGCTACAATAATAAATTTATAGTAAGGTAGCGTTGAACGAAGTTAGTGGCTATAGGAATATTCAAGTTGTTGTTCAATGATCGTACTTTGTTCATCACTTCGGCTTAAGATTCTTCTCACTAAATGTGTTTTTGTTTCTTAGCTGAATAATCAAATAATTAAGGTACACATATTTAAAAATTTACATGAATGCCCTATTCAACTGTATTATTTGGATAAAATAAATGTCTTCGAATATTTTCTTCCTGTTGTACTTAAAAAAAAAAAAACAACTTAGTTATCATTGTGTTTTTTTAATTGTGTTGATGGCTACTGCTAATTCATAATATTTTTTAATATGAATTTTCTACTATTTCTAAAAAGAGGGTATAAATATTTTTATCGGGCATTTTTATTTTATGTGTATTACCGAAACAGTTGATGGTTTCTTAATAGTTAAAAGTACTCTAATTATGAAAACATCTCGAAACGTGTTTAGCTTTTTTAAACGCATATAGCTAACTCCCTTAATTCTCTTCTTTTTCGGCTACTTCATTCGGTTTTTTGAAAAATAAATTACGCGCACGTCTGAATCGTACCCGTTTGCTCTTCTATGCTGCTTTTGAAAAGTTTTAAAGTATATACATATGTATGTAGGTAACTTTTTAAATTTTTCTATTTTTACTTGCACCTATAATATAGGGCAAGTATTGGATTCGTGCAAAAATTCGAACTCGAGATAACAATGAATTCTGACATTACGATGATAGAGAAGCTCGAAAAAGTGGGTCTGCCGATTCTGTCTGTCTGTCTGTCTGTCTGTCCGTCACTCTGTATGTATGTACGCTCGACTACAGCCCAAACGGGTGGACCGATTTCCTGCAAACTTCATATCTGGGGTTTGTTGTGTATTCTCCAGAGGGGAAATTGGAATTTTAGTTCTAGCCCTATTATTAACGGTACTTTACTTAGGGCCAATTTTACAAAAACATGATTTTCTCGAAAACGGCTCTAACGATTTTGATTAAATTTCATATTTGAGTTAGTCTAGAGAAATGCTATAACATGGCGTACCACGGTTTTGGCTAAAAATACGTATAACGGTACTTTTCTTAGTAATTGGTTTTAGAAATATGGCTATTTCTCGGCTAAAACTGAATGGATTTCCATAAAAATCGAAACGTGCCCCAGATTTAATGTTTAACAAAATGTGGCACTTAAACTTATCCAAAATTTTTTTATATTTTTTT
The DNA here is from genome assembly GCA_949716465.1 of Chalcosyrphus nemorum. NCBI lineage: Eukaryota > Metazoa > Arthropoda > Insecta > Diptera > Syrphidae > Chalcosyrphus > Chalcosyrphus nemorum. The sequence continues at coordinate 42,247,330 of OX454334.1, forward strand.
TTTATTAAAAATTTGTGCACATCCAACTAAGAGCATATAGGTGCAAGTACGTACGATCCAGTCGTGCACATTTTTTTTTTTTGTTTTTAGTGTTCCGGACCTTAGAAGGAGAGACGGGTTCGATACGGTGTTTGTCTGTTCGTCAGTCTGTCACAGCCCTGTAACTTTTAAACCGTTAGACGTGAAATCTGAAACTTTCGCTATGGATGCATTATGTGGAATTTTGCAAGGCCTCCATGTATGTAAGAAATATTTTTTTTTCTGACAAAACATTTGGAAATGTTGTTGTTAGAATTGTTTCATATTTCAATTAAAAATGGAATGGAATCTGGGTACAGAACATATATCAGCGTTTTCGCTTATATACATTATATTTCTTATAGGAAAACTAATTCTTAGTACATATATGCAGCATATGATTAATATGATCTTCTATTAAGTGACAATATATGTATAACACTCAAATAACTTTAACAATATAAAACTAAAAGAAAGTTAAAAAAACGTCCGGAACACTATTGCCCGAAGTCCTCCTCGCACTTGTTTTAACTTTAAATTAAATCATTTTTAAATAATGGTGCAAGTATACCATATATGTACTTTAAGAATATTGCTGTGATTTGTACATTGTGTTATTAACATTTTTTGCACGTGATTCGTGTAATGTAGTGAACTCTCTTAGGCAGACAGTGACTGTCGAAAAATGTGTGTCCGCTCAAGAGTGTCCGTTTTTGAGTCCGCCTAAAGTAAGCTGAGTGGCTTGATTTATACATTTTTTTTATTAATATAAGATTGATGATTAGTCATGAAAGAATTTTTTTTTGTAAAGGGATAACACGTTTGCATACACATGTATTAAGTTTTAATATTTTAGAAACGAAAGAAAAAAGATACGAACTATATCTTCCATTCCTGTTTTCACATCAAGATACCAAAAAAAGGAAGAATGAACGGAAATCACATGCCCTTTATCCGGGGAATAAAGACTTTCTACGGCGTACAACTTATAGCATCATTTTGTGCCTCGCGTCCCTTGCTAAGGGGTTTGCGTTCGTTTGCGTCCGCCCAAGAGAGGTAAAAGTGTTCCGATAAATACATTTAAAAAATGGTTTAAGGAAAAATTTCCGTCCAAGAAGGGTGTCCGCCTAATAGAAGTGTCCGTTAGGAGAGTTTTCACTGTGTTTATTTAACTTTATTAACTAAAATTTGTATACAAAAAATGTGCACGACGTACGTACTTGCATCTACATATATGCTGGTAGTTGGAAATGAATTTAAAAAAAAATTTACAAGATATTTGAAAAAAAAAAAAATTTAAATTTTGTGTGAGTTTAAATGCCATATATTATTGAACATTTAATCTTGCCCACATTTCGATTTTGATGGAAATCCATTGAGTTTTAGCCGAGAAATAGCCATATTTCTAAAACCAGTTAATAAGAAAAGTACCGTTATACGTATTTTTAGCCAAAAACGTGGTACGCCATCTTATAGCATTTGCCCAGACTAACTCGAATATGAAATTAAATCAAAATCGATAGAGCCGTTTTCGAGAAAATCGCCTTTTTGTAAAATTGGCCCTAAGTAAAGTACCGTTAATAACAGGGCTAGAACAAAAATTCCGATTTCGCCTTGAATTGCGACCCTACAGAGCTCAGATATGAAGTTTGAAGCAAATCGGTCCAGCCGTTTAGGCTGTAGTCCAGCGTACATACACACAGACAGACAGACCGACAGACAGACAGACCGACAGATAGACAGAATCGTCAGACCCACTTTTTCGAGCTTCTCTATCATCGTAATATCAGAATTCATTGTTATCTCGAGTTCGAATTTTTGCACGAATTCAATACTTGCCCTATATTATAGGTGCAAGTAAAAACATTATGAAGGTAATGATGAGTATCGATCCGGCATTTTGTATTTAACTCGGATATTTTCCTGATAGATACATATTCAAAACTTGGGGCAATATATATTATGATATGTATATTGATTCGAACTAATATATGCATCAGCTGGTTTATTTGATAAACGAATATTTTAATATATTTCAATGCCACAACAATCTGTTTGAAAATGTTGACTATTCCGTACCCGTAGGTGGTATAGAGGTAGGAAAAATGAGTGTTTTGTCTCAGCACCATTTACCTACCGGCACATTAATTCTTTTTTTCCCTTTCTCAGCATTATTTTCTACATTAAAAAATGTATGTATGTATGTATGTACATATATAAGAAAATCATGGTTTTTGTTCTCTCCCAGTCCAGAATGCATGGGTTAAAGTTGAAGTGTTAGTCGGATCAAGATTCAAGTAGAACCCGAACGACAAGACAAATGAACCTCACAAGTTAAAAGTAAAAAAAAAAAAAAACATTTCATTAGAACCTGTCGTATGCGTTATCAGTACTTATGGATCTTCAACGGTTTTCAGTGTTTACATTTATATTTTATAAAGAGTAAAATTCTGAAAGTTGAAGAATATCGTCTGCCTTACTAGTTCTGTTCTGTGAGTTAAGCTAGTTTCATACATTCGTTCTTCATTCAGTGTATGTTGTTCATTGCATATTCGTATTACATATACATATGTACATGTACACACATGTTCACATTGTTATGTATGTGCTTCCGTAAAATCGTAAAGTTTTGATAGTTTTTGAACATGTTCGTTGTTCATTCGCTCTTCGTCCGTTGTTCGGTTTTGTAATTTACGCTTTCGTTGCTCCGCATACGTGTAACAACGAACCTAGGTTAAAAGAATGAAAAATTTAAGCCAACTTTAGGCGAACTCGCTTTCTTGTTATAGCCCATCTCGCTGACTATTTGATGTTTGAAACCTCGTTGACCGGAGAAAAAATGTACAGGAATAAATGAGTTTTGAGAAAAATAATTTCGCACATCGAACGATCGAACTTCATATCTATGGTCTGTGAGATATATAGACGTAATTGAAATTTGTGTTTTAGCTCTTATATAAACGGTACTTTACTTAAGGACAATTTTATCGAAAAGGGCTTAATCCCATATTAGATTTAGATTGGAAGAGTTCAGTCAAATGACGCATGAAATTTACCAAAGTTGTTAACAAGTTCTTTCGTTTAAATTCGTGGCAAGCGTTGTCCTGATGAAACCACATGTCGTCGATGTCTATCATCCAGTTGGAGCCAAAAGAAATTCGTTATCGATGAATCGCGCTCGCCGTTGACGCTCGTGCGACGTCATTCTAAAATATGTATGGACCGATGATGACGACAGTCCAAAATCCACACTAAACAGTGACTTTCTCCGAATGTGGATGGCCGTGGTGTAGAGGTAGTGTATAAAGTCATTGAATGAGAGGTTTGGTAATCAATTCCCGACCATGTCCATTCAATTTACACAGTATTAGAATGAAATAATTGGCTCAGAAAGCACTTTGTTCATTTCAACATGAATGGGAAAAAAATACTGTGAATTACGAACGATTGCAAAAATCACACACAACTGTCTCCCCAGTCAAATTGGAAACCACCCATGGAGAATAAAAATTGAAATCTAATATCACCGAAGTTTCAAATACCACTACACCAACTCTTTTCTATCCCTTCTTCTCCCTTCCAAATTAAATAACGCCCGCGCCCTGTTAATCAGTAAAAGGGTATTCATATCCCCTTTCGCATGTGCAGATTATAAAAAAAAATGCATTACAATGTGGTGGATCTCGTTTGTATTATTATGGTTCCAAATATAAAAAATGGGATTGATTGCTGAATATGATTTTTCGACCGAAAATAGGGTCAACGTCTAACTGCTCGAGAGCCCAGTTAGCGAACAAACGACGTTGTCTAAGTCAGTTGTACTCTTGTACAAGTGTAGGTTTAATTCATGACGCGAAAATCGCCAAGTTGTGGTTTGCAAAAGGTCGAGTTTTTGTACGCGGAGCGGAATTGATTGTCTCGGATTCTCTTGAGTTTAGTTGACGTACCTACGGTCAACAGGCGGAAATAAACTACCATTTTCGTTGATACGTATAAAAAGACTATAGAGCAGGCATGTCAAAGTTGACTGGCCCGCAAAACAATAACATGTGACCCGCGACATCGATTCAGTAATGCTCTAATTTCATGTGCAATTTCAATTTCATACATTTTTTTACTTTTTGCAGTCCGTCCTGTTGAAACCACGGGACCAAAAGAAATTGGTTATCATCGACGGATAGCGCTGGTCATTGACGGTGATGGCCCGACCTGGTGTGGTGATCCAGACCAAACAGTGACTTTCTCTGGATGTATTGGAATTCGGTGGATCTCGTGTTGGCTATTTTCGTCTCAAATTCGACAATTTTGCTTTTTGACGAACCCATTCATCCAAAAAATAATGCGAAATGTTGCTCAAACAGAAGACCTAATTCCATAAAACAATTAAAAAAACAGACTAATTAATAAAAAACAGCCAATTCGACCAATATACCCCCAACAGTACGGTTACAATCACCTGTTAAAGATCGGAAATCCCTATTGGAAAACACCTTATATGGTCTATTGTTCGTTAAAGAGCCACACTTAAGGCCAATTTTTCAATCGTCAGTTAAACAGTCTGATTGCTGTCTAACGAATGAATGTATTCCACTCTTTATCTACTAGATAAGTAGATGTTGGTTTTTCAATTATCGAATAACTCCTAGATTGTAATTGAACGATTTTGTCAAGCTCAATTGTGTCTAACTTCACGAAACTGAAATGAAAAAGAGATAGATACAGTGACAATCCTATATGTTAGAGCTAGCAGACTATTTTTCACCAGGCAGACAACTGATATATACCTAGAATAAGTGCTATACGTATATTGAAAAATGTATTTTTGTGTTATCTGACTGTTAAGTGTTATCTGATTACTTATCCGACGATTGAAAAATCGGCCCTTAGTACAGTCCATTGTGATCCTATAGGATTTTGGTGCTTTATCACATTAGCTGGATCTTGCGATAAAACGCTGAAGGCGATCTAGGATAGAAGATATGCTTTCAAGGTATGATTAATTCTGGACCATTACCTTTTATTCAGGAATAGCATGAAGACAAATAAAAAACGTGCGGAACACTATTGCTCGAACCTCGTCTCGGATTCCCAAAAAATAAGTAAAATATTGTATACGCTTCAATATGTTTGCTATTTATCATAAATCATTTTTAATTTTTTAAATCAAAGATTGTCATTAGAGACCTGCATGAATGTTTTCAATTGCCTTCTCTTAAGTTTTACAGTACTTCAGTGTACTCTATTTATTGCAATTATTCAAACTACTGTACACTAAAATTGAGTGCAACTCCTTCAGACGCAAACACAGTATATCATTCGTTCACCTGATACCAAAATGAATACACTATTTGATTTCTGTCCTACGTCTGAGTACTTGTATAAATTATTAAATTTAATTGTTCATAATACACCGAATACACCGAGTATACAGTATCAAAGCAACTGCTCTGTTTCCTACACATATTCGTATAGTTGAAATAAAATTGAAAAATTCTCTTCACACTATTTTTTGAATGCTTTGAAATATATGTACATATGTTTTTTTTATCATTGTGACCGTCCTTTGCCAGCATAACTAAATATTACATGATTCATTTGTGAATGAATTTACTTATTTGACTTGGTGTACTCGGTGTACTCGTTGTATTCAGTGCACTGTACTCGTTGTTTATGAGTACACTACACTTAATGTTTTGTAAGGAATGGGTGAACTATTTATTTAATAATCAAATATCAAAACGAATATACATACATATATAGTAATGAAAGTGTTTGATATGAAAGTGGTTTTAAGACATTCGTTGCAGATGTTTAATTGTCATACTAATCACACTAGTGTCATAGACATACATATAACGTTTTGTTCTAAATATGAATAAAAATTATTTGACAACGCCATTTGCCATATAAACTAGTCATATCTACTCGTATATGTCATATTTACAGAAAGTGTGATATACTTTATATGACACTATCTATATGTTGATTCATTTAGACTTGATTTTGTTTTTTCAATAGTTTTTTGTTTTTACAGGTCACGCGTAACTGACCTCATTGTGTCATGTTAATAAGAATTATTCAATATTGTTTGATAAATCATTTTGAAAAGGCTCACACCTTTCAGTGCTCTGTGATAAATGTTTTTTTTGCGCTTCAAGCAACATATCGTGTGCAGCATCGCATGCAGCTATCATCCAGTATTTGGAAGCCAATAATATTTGCGTAATTCGGCAAATACCGGTAGAAACGCTGGAAGTATTGATCCATGTACAGTCAAGGGAACATTTACATGATGTAATACTTAAAAACTAAATGATAGGCATTGTTCTTTCAAAAGTTTCCAAATTTTTTACCATCCAAATTCATTTTATGGTTTTTTATTTAAAATTTACAAAACAGGTTTTAAAAATTCACCCTATACATACACATACATATATGTCATTGTAATAGAGAATTTAAATTTAACATTTAAATAAAGTGCACAATTGGGTCATGTTGCTAGATCAAAATTAAATTTAAATTAAATTGAGATTTTTTTTAAATAACTGAGCTAGATTAAAAATTGTGTGTAATATTTCGCTGCTTGTTTTAACGTTTTTCTAATATCCGGTTTTTCTGTTTTCCAAATACTATTATTTTATATTCTTTAATAAAAATAAAATAAAAGTAAACCATTGGCACAGGCTATACCGGAGGAACCATGTGTGATATGAAGCCGAGGCTCGAATGATATTATTAGTGACTTGGAAGACAAGTCGACATAGTTATCTGATGGCACCTCCATCCGAAATTAAGTCGCGGTTAGAGTCGATGATGGATGACGAAGCAACGGATACTCGGAAAAAAATTGTTCTCGTGGAAGAACCGTTGCCTGTCCGTAGAGAAATTAGTGCGTAGGCATTGTATTAGGTTCGACTCAGTAGGGTTATGAGGTCATCATTAGACACTAAGTAGGCCAAAACCTCGATATCGATATTTATTCCAGAACCAACATATTAGCTTTAAATAAAGCATTTTTAATTGGATAATGTTCATTATAACACCAACTAAGAACCAAAATTCACTAAAGAAATGACCACTTTACGAATAGCTGTGTTCATATCTTAATTGAATTTAAACGGCTATTAAGTAGTAAGCAAATGCGTCATCTATTTTGAATGTTAAATTTTACCACATCCCACATAAAAAATTATAGCATAAATATACTACTTATGTGTTTAGATACAGGTACGTACATACATACATATATATATGGTACAAATTTAATACAAATTCCTTTCATGACTAAGAATGAATAAAATCGTAAGTTATAGGTTTAAATTTGTGTAACTCGTCTTTTGTTAAAAAATAAATGAGGCGAATGTGTCTTTTGAATGCCGCATTTGTTAGACATGTGGCAAGGGAATAATAGTTTGGAGAACCATGAGTGGGCGATGAGCATTTTTTTTTTATGTAATAACATCGACCAGCTGTCAATCAATGTCATTTTATATAACTTTTGCGTTGAACATGCTTCGGAATTCTTTTCTTGTTTCTGAATAGCTCTTTGTAATATTGTGATTTTAAAAGCCATTCTTTATACATATTTATATACATATGTCTATATAAATTTGTACTACTTGCTTGTGGGTGTAGATAGAACACACATATGTATCATACACAATTTGCTAGTTAAAAAAATAAATTAATTCAATAAAAAAATCTAAGTTTTTCTAATGTTTGTTTGCCTTATTATTTGTTTACTTGTTTTTATGTGAAGAACTGTACTTTCATACATACTATGTACTCTTTTTCACTATTGTTCGCTTATTATATATAAGCCTATATAAAATAACAAATATTTACGCTTCCAACAATGTTCACACTCAACTTAAAAAAAAACAACAAGAAAAAGACAAAATGAACCGCGAACTTTTCTTAAAACTGAAAACAATGGCAGCACGATTTTTAAGCGATGATCATACTTGCCATAGTTTCACTCCAAAGTTGTCAGTAACCACAGGAATTTATAAATCATTTTAAAATTCACAAACAATGGAAGAAGAAACAATGGCTTCTCTCGAATGTGTAAATTGCAAAACGTGACACGTCCTTATCGCCAATTTTGAATCAGAAAATAATAGTAATAATAATTCCTGAGTGTGCGACCAGTGTGGACTTCTACACCACAAGAGTGAGATTTTTCATCATAACCTGAATGAAATGTACTCAACAACAGGCGACTATATGTACCTACCTCTATAACCAGCACGGGTGGCTGTGAAGACTGCATAAGTAGTATCAAAAGAGATTCTTCGCGAAGTGAACTTTGTAACCAACACTCGACAAGGGAACAAACGGCGTAAAGGTGCATCCGAGTAACGAAATGTTCACTGAGAAGAAGAGAAGAAGATATAAAAACCAAACGACTATCGCTTGAGTAGCAAGACAACATTCAACCAGCATGCCTTTTTAAAACGCAGAGCTATGTACATATATCTCTACATCATCTCCTTTGTGGCAAAAGTGTTACTCGTATTAATGCAACTTCGAGGTTGTACACGTTTGATGTGCATGCTATTTTCTTTTTGCCGTTTTTGTTAAGAAAAATCGGGCCAAACTCAATGCTCTCAGATGTTCGATTCAGGTTTCTAAAGTACCCATATATATGCAAAAAAATGCAAGAACATAACTTTAATTTGGTATTTAATTCATCATCCTAAAAAAATAACATAAGCAACTCAGCATGATAAATTTAGTGGTGAACTCAACAGAGTATGTGGCTATTGTAATTTACCAAAATATGCTACCCCAATTGGTTAAAACAAATTCTCTATCCAACGGATATCCTGTATTGCTTTGGCAATACAATATGTTCATATGTATGCTTTAAGAAAGAAAATAATAGTTCCCATGCTTGATATATGTTATGATTTTTAGTCACGTATTCCGTATGGAAATATCATTTTTCGGTAAATACTTTTATGTCTTGAACGTGACAAAATATTCAAAGTCACAACCTTATTCATTGATTCAATCGATAGTGCGACAAATAAGAGAAAACAAACATAAAAATGAAAGTATCCTGTCTAGCGAAATATTTTTCGCTCTGATGATGCATGACAGTTTGTGGCCCTTTCCACGAACACAAAAAAAGAAGTATCAATAAATATTCCATGTGATCCATTTCGGGTTCTTCAGCTCACGTACGCGATGATATAACAGATATCATCTCAGTTAATTGAGCTACTCGTATACATACATATATCGATTAATTACACTACCCATATTATAGAACGAAGTCAATGTACTTTTGTAATTACTTTCTAGAGAATGTGAGAGTAATACTTTTATCGCTTGGTAAACAAAATACACTGTAATTTTTTAGTGCTATAGGGTGATAGAGCCAGTAGTTGACCCCTTAACTATTTTTTTAACGTTTAATGCGCTTTTTAAAATCCGTTATTAAAATAAAGAATAGAATATTCAGCATTTCTGATTAATTGGAATGTGTTAAATATGAAACTGAAGGCATTTTTAGTGTATTTACTACCTAAAACAAATTATTTACAAAAATGATAATGAAAACCTCATTCTTGCGTAGTCGGCCCCTCTGCTCAGAAGTCGGCCCCAATTTTTACATGCAAACTTCCACTATTTCAACTAACGCCAGGGCGGCCGAATTTAGAAGAATCACAAAAAAAATTGTCTTCTTAGGACGGCCCCCACTCTTTTTATTAAAAAAATATTTTTTTTTAGATTAGTGTTCAACCAATCTTTTGGAAAAAAATGCATGTGTGTTTTATAAACGCATTTATTATTATGCATCATTTTTTGGCGAGGCGGCCGACCTTACATGCCATCATCCTATACAGTACAACCACATTAATGTGAACTAACAAAACTATACCGGATCTATGCAAAATGCGAACTTTTACACTTGTTTATATGCCTCAGTAGTTCTTTAGTCATATTTTTTTATATTTTTTTTTTTGTTATTTGTCTGTACATAATTTTTCCATTATTATTATTACTTGGGAAGAACCCTTATCTTCACTTATGGGCATGTTGTTATTTGAAAAAAAAAAAAAAAAATATTTATTTATACGTTTACTCTTTGATTTCAATTATTCCATTTATTTTAAATAAAAGATGATTAACTTGGAAAACTTATGATGCCGGAATTGTGACAGTAATGTTGACAGATAAAGGTAACGAAAAAGATCGACACCTCAAAACATTTTTTTAAACCAATATTTTCGTATCTACGAACATATGTATAGTAGGAGCAACTTTAAGCCGATTGATTGCCAACTATGATGAGAAAAAAAAAAACTAATTAGTCGTTGGTATGTATGTATAAATAATTTAAATCGATTTCTTTCTCGTCCTGCTCGGGAGACCTATTTTTAAATCGTTATGCCGCGCGAATTGGAAGAAAGTCACATTGAAATGAAAAGTATACATATCAACGAAAGGTTTTTACATATGAATGTACGAATATATTCCACTGCACCGTTTTTGTATAGTTTTGATGTGACATAGGAAAGGAAATGTCGGATGAATTTAGGTTAGCCATATAATAAGTGGTTGAATTATACAATGACATCGATTCAGATTTGATAAATACGATGTATGTATTTTGTGTTTTGCTTTAAGTTAATTTCAGTTATCTACAGTTAAATAATAAATATTTTAGTTAATGATTCCATGTACAACAAGTAAAATGCACCACAATACACTGATATAGGCTACGACATAAGCATAATTTTTATTTTGTTTATAATCTGCACGAGGCAACGGATATGAATATTCTTTTACTGATCAACAGGGCACGGGTGTTAGGTAATTTGGAAGAGAGAAAAAGGAATATGCAAAAGATGGTGTAGTGATAGTTGAAACTCAGGTGATATTAGGTTTCAATATTTATTCTACATGCGTGGTATCCAATTTGACTGGGGAGAGAGTTGTCTGTGATTTTGGCATTCGTTCAGGATTCACAGTTTCTTTTTCGCGTTCATTTTGATATAACTACATGCATTAGTTGCTTTCTGAGCGAATTATTTAATTTTATTACTGTAAGAAAATGAATGGTTGGGACTTGAGCACCAATCCTTTCATTCAATGACCGAATACTTTACCAGTTTTACATATGTACGTACATGTAGAAATGTATAATGTTCTTTAACGTGCCGTTAATTATATTTTATAATTATATTTTTTAATTTTTTTAACGGAGGGTTTTTGTTTTGATTTCTAGAGTAGAAAGCGTAGGTACCATAAATAAAGATATAGAGATAAGATTGTTTAGAAATTATTTACTGTGCTGTGCGCAATATGTCAGAAGAGATCTTGTCTCCTGTCAGGTACCTATATCAATTATTAGAAGTTGTTAATAACTTTTGTATGATAGCACAAATTGCGTTATTTAAAGACAGAAACGAAAAAATATTGTCCGCCGTATATTCACACATAAATATGTATGTTTGTATGTATAGAATATGTACGTATATAGTAAGTAGATACTTGCATCTGGGGTGATAGTTGGATAATGTTTTCAATTTTAGTTCACATCTCTACTTATGTACATATACATATGTGTATGTACAGTACATACCTACATATACATGCATACATGCTAAAATGCACATATGTACATAAGCATGGATTCAAAATTCAAATTTTAAATAAACTCTACTAAAAACCGAGTATCGCAATGTTGGTTAAGAAGTAAAGTACCCGCTATAAGAATTATTGGTGAGCAATGTGGTACGACGTCTTACGGGGTTATCTTGAAATGAAATTAAAAAAAAAAATGGTTAAGCCGTGTTTAACTAGTTCGCTTTTAAGTGAAATCGGTGAAAAGTGAAGTACACTTAATATAAAACCTAATGCAAAAATTAAAATCTGTAGAAATGAAGTTTGAAAAGTTCTTAGAAATCAGCTGAAAGTCCTTAAATAACCCGTAAGGCCATATGCTTGAGTCGATGCGGAAAAATTATCTTTATCCTTTTCGTTTGAAGTGTCAAATAATAGTGCTGCTAGGTTCTTATATTTGAATGGTAATTTTCAAAAACGTTTAAAAGTACGAAAAATCGTATTATTTCTATCTATAATTACGCTGGGCCAACGTTGCTTCATACAGAGTATACAAGAACCAGGCTAGACTAATTTGCTAAAGTTCAAAGCTGTGTTCTTTAACGCTACAATTCAAGAAAACGCAGTTTTTGTTCTATCCTTTGCATTAGGATACATAGCTTAAAGTATTTTTACAAAAAATAAATAAAAAATTTATAAACTGCTAAAACGATTTGATTAAGAAGTTAAAAGTTCAGAAAAGAAACATATAAAATTATACATTTCCCACCGAACATTAGAGATTTACAGGCCATCACTTATCTCACGAATTAAATTAAGCAAAATTCCATATATGTATGTATTAACTACGTAATATATGTAATTTTAATTTTTAAACACGATTTTGTTTGATTTGAACGCGTAAGCAATGCTAAGTCAAGCCAATTTAGCCAAAAACGTAGTACATAGCATGCTATGATACCTAAACAATCTCACATATGAAACTTAAGCCAAATCGTAAGAACCGTTTTGGGGAAAATCGTGTTTTTGTAAAAGTGACTATATGTAAGTAAAGTGTGTACTACGGTTAAAACAAAAATCAAAATTCCGTCTCGAATGGTGATCTTACAAATCTTAGACATGAAGTTTGAAGTGACCCAGTCCAGCCGTTTGAGCTACAGTCTTGTGCACATCCGCACAAATAGCCCGATATACTAGGCTTACCTACCCTTTGTAAGCTTCTGTATAATAATGTCAGAATTGATTGTTTCTCCGAGTTAAAATGCTCGCCTATATCATGGTGCGCGTAAGAATCAGAAAAATATTTGTTTTTTAGTTATAACATTCATGGACTAACTTATCTATGTCCACCACTATTAATTAGTATTTATTTCAATACAGGTACCTACCTAGGTGTTTTAAAGTTCTAATGTACTGTCCAATACGGGCATTTGGTCATGGGCCGAATGAATCTTTCACGTTTTATGTATCCTCATCATAAAAGCCTTCAAACATTCTAAGTCAACGTCCACCGTTACTTCCTGATTCTTTCCCTTCTTTTGGCAAAGGTGCGTGCCCTAAAATATCAGCATAATGGTATCATAACCTCTTTGGTGAGCCCAAAATAACATATAACATTAAGACAGAATTGAGATCGTAGACATTTTGTTTTTGATGTTCTAATCTGTTTACAAAGAATAATCCCCTTCAAGAGGCAGACGGTTTTTACTAATTAGTTTACTATATCGAATATACCATATGTAGGCATGTATCTACGTAGGTACTGCCTATATTGACAAAGGTCGATTTTAATCTATATTTTGTTCATACATATGTATATATTTACTGATCAGTAGTAATAATAAAATACGTTTTTTATATGTATTTCTTTAGGACAACACAATTATTATATCTCAAATGTGCGAATTACAAGTTGGAAGGTACATATTTCTTTTAAAGCTATAAAGAATTGCAGTGTAGAAGGTAGTGGTTAAACAAAGGACAATAGAATGATTCATTAAAAACTGAGTATGAAATGTTTCACATTGAATGACTTTAATATAAAAATAAATGTAGGTACATACGTAGGTCTATGAATATTCAATAAAATATCATCTGAATACAGTCACTCGCACTCGTAGGTACCTACATCAGACGTATCAATTGTGATACAATAACCTACACTCAAATTGTTGCTATAAAAGTACATACATATGTAGGTACATACTCAATCCCACGTTTTAATAAAATCACACTAATCACATGCACAAAGAATTTAGTTTATTTTTCGGCACTTTGATTTTCCTTTACACATATTGGTATGTACATACATATTATGTACCTTGGCGAACGTTTGGAATTTAAAGTTCAATCCGCATTTACATTCAATTTTTTTATTTATAGGTATCACATAAAGCAGGGAAATGTTTCCATCAACTGGGTTAGTTGGAATTGAATTCAAAAATCATTAAAGATTCACGAAATTCCCAAATCTAAATAACCGACGGTTTTTGCCAAAAAAAAAACATTCTCTTCAAAATAATGAACAGAACAGCTATATTACGCGAATAACCTAACCACTCACCTTAAATTTATTCCTATTTCGGACTGTGCATATCAGATGTCTTTGTTTCTTTCAAAACGGCGTAATCCCTTTGAAGCTAAAGTAATCCTCATTGAAAATATTTTTTAGAAAAGAGCAGAGCTCACACACACCACATTTCTCACTTTAATAATTTTTAATTGCTATTTCTATATTTCGTATTCGCATAAATAGACACAATTTTTCTTATTTCTTCTTATTTTCAATCACTAAATTGGTAAAACGAAACCATTTCTTTGTGTAGAATTTTAATTTTATACTTCATAACAATTATAAATGCAAGAAAAAGTTATCACTGTTCTCACACTACCGCTTTGCGTTTTTAAGGGTAAGCAACGTTCGCAAAAATAGTTAAACGCAAGACACCCCCACGCCGGCCCATCAACATCATATTCACGGAGTAACTGAATTGATATCTGGAATACCTGGATTAGGTCACCTCCGCTGCTCCGTTCCGTATTCATCTTTGTCAACGTTCGATCGAATGGAGAAAATCTATAGTATATTCCTTAAGAGTTTCAGAACGGAATGCGCGTGCACTCTCTTAAAATTGTTCCATTTCGTTTCCATGAAAAAAGACGTACGATTCCATTTCGTTCCACTGAAATAAATTAGCACTGGGAGAACAAGTTCACTCCCTTAAACTAAAAAGTAGCATCAAAAATGGGAGATGCGTTGTTTTGTAACATACTGCACACATCTACGCTACACGAACACGGCATCGTTCGTATGGTATCTATGGGCAAGGTAAGAGCATTGCTAGAATAATCTTTACTTTTTATTTATTTCATTTGTTTACATTTGTTTGTTTGGATTTAGTGATGCATACAAATTTGAAGTGTTAAACCTCATAGTGGGAATATTGGCATAAACATTTGAAAATGTACATATATGTTCATATGTATGTACATAGGTACATATGTGTAACATTTCTATACTTAAGTAATAACTAATAACATATACTGCATAAAAAAATCTAAGAATGACCCAGTAGGAAAGGGTATACATCATTTAAGCGGAGTTCAAAATATTCTCGGTTTTTTTTTATTTCTTTATTACAAAAAATAGAAAATAAATTACAGAATTCATTTAAAAAAAGAATAGAACATGGCATACGTAAGTGTCGTCTGTCGAAAAACGCGAATTAAACTAAAACTATTTGTATTTTTTACTATAATCTCCTTTTACAATAATATATTTTTTAGACCTGGGCACAAAAAAATGATCATTTAGGGCAAGATTCAGACTATAAGATCAGTGCTGAATCTCTTAGAAACAACCATCTCGCACAGCAGTCTTAGAAACGACATCCTGCGTGCACCGTGTTTTCGTTTAGGAGCAACAAACCAGCAGTCAGTTCAACCCGTCTTTTATTTTTTATTTCTTCTCGTAAATGATATGCAAACTTGTTGCGTTCTTGTGGCGTTTATGGTTCGATAATTTTTTTTTGGGACTCGGTCAGCGAAATTCCCTTTGAGTAGTAAAAGACCGTAGCCATCACCTGCCTGATCGACTGTGTGACCTTGAACTTCGTCGACGGGTCTGCGTCCATCTTGTGCCACTGCTGGACTTCTATATTGCTTCTATTTGTATCAAAATAAAACTTGTAGAATAAATTAAAAAAAAATACTTAGTTCTAATTACAATTTTTCTTTAAATTTTCAATGATCAGATCAAAAAGCTCCAAAAGTGGCGTTTTTCACCGCAATCTGGGAAAACTGAATGAACCCGTGTGCTCACAAATATGGTGTACATGGGTTACTTAATAAAAAGTTTCTCAGATACAATAATAACATGTTTGGCTAGGTTTGATCAGCGCATCATTAAATTTTCCAGACTCAATGACGATACATGTTTGAAACGATAATTGGAAGAGATGATCTGCAGGTAATGTGCAAAAATGATAGTTTAATTTAGTATGAGCCAACAGTTGTGTATTGTGTATGAAACAATAAATTGTGACTCGTGTGTGCGTATAGAAGAGCCAAGTGAGAGAAATTTATCATCTGCAAGAGTAATATTTATCAATAGCAAGAGCAGTTCATTTATAAAGTGGTAAACGTTGCGAATGTGAATTTTCCTCAAATTTTGTCCTTGATGATACTTCGGTACCACTTCGACTCGTCGCTGTTCACATCATTTCGAAAAGGTTTCTTTAGCAACAATGTCTATTGGTACAATCATTACACATAACGGGTCGTAGGAGGTTATACGGAAGCTGCTGCATAACTTCTTATTATATCTTACTGGCCCTATGCGGTCGTTCAAAGCTAAACTCAATTCTTATCCTATGTCTTTTCTTATAATCCAACTAACATTTTTATATACATAAAAAAATAAAAATTAAAAACTAATTATTAAGAAACTAAAGTAAATTTATTATATTTTTATTACCAGCCGTAATTTTTATTTTGTTTAATACTTTAAATTACTTAGCCGTCATAAAAGCTATAAGAAATGGTGGCAAATTTGCCGTACTGTTCCTATCCGAGATCTATGGGAATCGACAAGGGAGCTCGCTATATGAGCCACCAGAATTGGGCGGAAGCAGCTCTGGCTTTGGCCAGCGTTTAGCTTCTAGATTTAAATGTCAAAGCATAATTTTCGGCACTCCATCAGGTAACACATACAGGATCGGCATTTCTGCCACTGCAATCTCAGAAACTTGCCTTAAGTATATCTACATACATACCTACCTGCAGGAAACATAGAAGTCCGAAGCCATAATGCGGCGAGAAAAGGCACAACTATGTATATGCGAAGAACAGCCGAAATCATCAGTAAACGTAATTTGGGTTGTTAACTGCAAAATATTTCACTAAATCATAAAGATCTTGTCATCTTATTTATCTTGATGGTCACAATAAACAATGAAAAGTCATAGTTAATGACCCTAAGAGCTATCGCTTGTATCAAACAAACTGAATGCTAACAAAGGTTTACTATCAGTGTTGCCACAATGGTACCAAAGTATCAAAAGTGATACTTTTTAAACTTAATTTCGACGTGATACTTCGATTTCTGTAAAATGCCTATTTTGATACTTTTCAATTCCGGCAACAAAATACTATAATATACCTGACAATACTCTTATTCACTGATCTGTAAGTGTATTGTTCCGAAATTTATTGATATTTTATTTAAATATTCTTGTTGTTGACTTGGCGCCGGTTTGAATGAATAGATTTTTTCTAAAAGACTTGAGAATATTCATGTTATTTTAGGCATTATCGCTTGTCTTAATTTTTTTTAGTATAAACAAAATAATAATAATGGCAGTTTTACTCATAATTTCTATTATGATACTTTTCTTCTGTCTGCGGAGATACTTTTTTCCAAACTTTTGCGGCAACACTGTTTACTATTAAAATAAATCAGAAAGATCAATGCGAACAGTAATTGACGTAGTTAAACTAGTACGCCTTGGAATACCCAAGGGCTGAGCGGTTAATTTAATTTTATTTCCGTAAAAAGTTAATGGGTTGGATTGGCACTACATCACTAAACTTCTCAATCAATGACAGAATTCGTTTCCACATGGCCATGGCAACTCTCACATGAGTGCCTCCTTTACCGGGGAGTGGTGCTCCTCAGCATCTGAGCTTCTCAAACCTTATGAAGCATAAGATGAACTAACCCTTAAATTGTAGGGGGTATGGGACCCTTGCTGATGTGATATGTGGAGTGTCTAAAATAAAAGCCCGTCAACGAGTTACCCGTCCGTACTGGAGTGCTTATTGTGCATTTCGGAACAAATAGTTTTTCTTTACGGTTGTAGCTTGCATTTTTATTTATTATTTATTTATAAATAAATTTCCAGATGTCTCCATTTTTACTTACTGATATGTAATTGTAATTGCTTATGGTTTAAGTTAAACAAATAATACCTACCTAATTTCAAATAAAAAAAAGCTAAACACATTCCCTTATTGTGGTTTTCGCGCCGCCCTGGTGCGATTTGCAGTTTAGCTACGCAACATTTATAACATAATATTTTAATCAGAAGAGATAATCTTGACAAGTAATATACACTCCATTTCATAACTATATCACCACCCCTGTTTTTGCATTTCTTTTAGATTAAAATATTTTTATTTTTTACGGCATTTTGCCGTAACCGTGTAATGTGAAAGGGGCCATGCTTTTCTTCGGGCCACTAGAATAATTTCGCCGTACGGTTTTTTTCCGTACGGCTAAAACCGGATAGTGTGAAACGAGCCTAAGCCTTACAGATTATCTATCGGTTTTTGATCTGAGGAGCAACCAAGCCATTGAAAAAAAAAGATTTTATACTGATCAAACCACGATTTGGTTGCTCTGCTGGAGTAAATCCTGCTGAAAACCCAATTCCGTGTTTTGATTATTTACCAAAAATGGTAGAATTTGAGTTTCAACATACTCATTGCTATTCATTCCAGTGGATGGGAAGGCTGACCGTAATGCTCCCGCTGAAGAAATGCAAAAACAGGGGTGGTGATATAGTTATGAAATGGAGTGTATAATAAAGTGCACAACTGGATCGTACGTACTTGCACCTATATGCTGGTAGTTGGAAATGAATAATTTTTTAATAAAAAAAAAACTAAGTTTTTGAAAAATCATTTTTTAAAATTTTGTATAAGTTTAAATGCCATATATTATTATACATTAAATCTTGCTCACATTTCGATTTTGAGGGAAATCTATTGAGTTTAAAACCAGTTAATAAGAAAAATACCGTTATACGTATTTTTAGCCAAAAACGTGGTACGCCATGTTTAAGCATTTCTCTAGACCAACTCGAGTATGAAATTTAATCAAAATCGTTAGAGCCGTTTTCCATAAAATCGTCTTTTTGTGAAATTGGCCTTAAGTAAAGTACTGTTATTAATAGGGCTAGAACGAAAATCCCAATTTCCCCTCTGGAAAATATACAACAAAGCCCAGATATGAAGTGTGAAGCAAGACGGTCCACCCGTTTGAGTTGTAGTCGAGCGTACATACATACAGAGTGACGGACAGACAGATAGACGAACAGAATCAGCAGACCTACTTTTTCGAGCTATATTATAGGTGCAAGTAATAAATTTAATACTAGAACATATCATCATATCACAATATGAAAACATATAAACAGCATAAAATCAGAATCACAAACCGGTTAAAATTATTTTTTTAAAGTGATACACATGTGTGTTACATATGTGTGTGTGTATACACATACGTACTGTCTGATTTAGGATGTATAATGTATGTATCTTTTTTAACACACTATTAGGATCAAATTACAAAAAGGGACATCTATCCGTGGGATGCACTCGTAAGTGTTGATGAAAGGCATAAACAGATCCTAAACCCATATAAAAACGAAACACACACATATGTATACCGTAAAATCGGTCTCACAACTCAGAGCGACAAAGTCAATATCTATTTGGAAAGCCGAACCACTTTACAAGTTATTGTGTTTTGTTTTGGAAATTTGATCTTTTAAAAGGGTTTTCCTTTATGCTCAAAATTTAAATTTTTGGTGTTGGATTTCTGTAGATATTTGTTAGTATTTATAATGCGATCAATCAAAATTTGTAAGCATTGTAAATTAATATTTGAATAGGCAACTACTATAAATATGATTAAGATCTCTTGATGGTTGTGCATTTAAAAAAACGCCAAGATGCAAATACGTACGTATGTAAATGTGAACCTACTTCGAATTGGAGCAAATATGTACATACATATGTATGTATTCTGTGTTTATTCAACAGAAACTGCATGAAACTGGTTCGGATAACCTTATCTCAGATGCTTAACAAGAGCCTCGAAAGAAGTATGAACGGCCCATAAATTCAGTCTACGGAATCTCTAATTCTGGATATCTATAGCTGTGTCAGGGTATGGAATATAGGGGCTAAAACCCAAATACTCTCCAATCATCAGCTTTTATGCTATTACTGTTATATGTATATGAGCGCGAGATCTAAATCGGTCAGTACGGGCTTGCTTTGGGTAGATCAACAACAAATACAATGGAAGTACCCAATGCAACAACTAGATAACTCGAAATATGTTTTTATACACTATCCTAAGGGTATATTAAGTCTTACAGATAGTTTGTATCATATTGAAAATAGACCCAATAAAGTACATATGTATTTAAATGATAAGCATCACTAGCTGAGTCGATTTAGCCATGTTCGTCTACCCGTTCGTCCGTCCGTCCACCCGTGTGTAACCAGTTTTTGGGCCTCAAAGTTTGAGCTAGATTGATGAAGTTTTGTATACGAGGTTCTTGGTAAAGTAAGCAATACAAGTGTAAAATTTGTAAAATCAATTTTTTCAGTATTTTTATTTGAAACTCAAACTTAAGAAAATGTGTAGATATTCATTATGTATGGCTCCCTTTTTAGGGGCGGTTTTCTAAAAAAACATATGAAAATGTTCTGTCCCGATTTCCAAGGGGACAAGATTTCATTATCCTGACTCCAAATTTAAGGCCCAAAACTGCTGACGGACGGACGACGGACGGACGGACAGACGGACGGGCGGACATGGTTAAATCGACTCGACTAGTGATGCTGATTATTTATATACATATATACTTTATTGGGCCTATCTTCTATATTTCTCTATGTGACAAACTAGGTATGTATTAAACTTGATATACCCTTAGGATATGATATGTACTATATATCAGGGCCTCCCAACCTTTGAGCGTGTGCGGACCCCCAGCAACGGTTCAAATTCCGCCTACTGCAAATTTCGGATTCAAATACATACTCTTCATACATATTTTTCATACCAAAGTATGCCCATATACAAATTAAAGAAAGTCATTGGAGCCACTTACGAGAAAAATGACATTTTGCCTGGCTATAAGCATATTACTATTGTTAACAATTTTGGTCAATTATGTGGTACGCCATTTTATAGAGCTTTATTAAACTAGAACCTTACTTTAAAGGAAATCGTTGGAGCCGTTTTCGCTCAAATTGACTTTGCAAACAAAATTATAAGTGAAGTACTGTTGTTAACAATTTTGGTAAGAAATTTTATATGACATTTGATTAGGTTTTCTTAGTCAAAATCGAACTATGCGATTAGTCAAAATCGTTAGAACCGTTTTCGAGAAAATATAATTTTTGTAAATTTGGCCTTAGGTAAATTACCGTTAATAATAGGGCTAAAACAAAAATTTCAATTTCTCCCCTATGGATTACCCAACAGACCATGGATATGAAGTTTGATCAAAATTCGTCCAACCGTTTAGGCTGCTACAGGCAGACAGACAGACGGCATCGGCAGACCCACTTTTTCGGTAAAAAAAGATAATTTTCATTTTTGTAAACAAAGTTTGGTTGTGTTTCACATTCGAATGATAATAAAGACATATTTTTGATGTTTTATTGAAAGGTTGTCGCGGACACCCTGAAAGGCCCTGGGGGACCTCTGGGGATCCGCGGAACACATGTTGAGAATCGCTGGTATATATGATATATAAACAGTTTTTCTTCGATTTCAATCAAATAATATTGATTCTTAGGAGCAGACTTAATTAAATGTTAGCAAAGTTTAAAATCCGCCCACTACCACGCCCACTTTTTGGAAAAAAATGTGTTTGAGTAATTTAATGAAAAAAAAAAATAAATACAAATTTTTGCAAGTTGTTCGTAGAAGGGGCTACACATGTCTCCCTGTATATAGGGAAGGGATAGAGGGTATCACACGATGTTTTAATGCAGAAATAAAATAAAAAATCCGTCATTCGGTGTACAGAAAACACATCTACATTCACTCTTGGATAAGGAAGAGAGTGGAGTTAGAGGTATGGAAAAATGACAACGTGTAATAGCCCGAACCTCACAGAATTAAAGTTAAAAAAAAGGATAGAGACAAGAGTTAGGCGTCAAGAGCAGTGTTGCCAGAAAAATAATATAAACTCGGTCAAATCTGACCGAATGACCGAATTTATTTTTTTTAAATTCGGTTAAAAATTCCGGTCAAAGTTGTTTTTCCCGAATTCGGTCAAAAATCCGGTTAAAAGTTTAAATGGAAAAAACAGCAATAAAAACACCTTCAAAAACCTTAAAAAGTCCTTCCCGACCTCAACTAACACACGCACTAAGTACCTATTCTTTTAATTTCCAAAAAGAGTTTTTTCCCACCTTTCTACACACGGCAATAATGCAGAAAATGAAAATTTGAAAGAAAACAAACAAATACGATGCATACTTAGCGGTAAATTTTAGTTTTGATAGAATTTTGTCCGGTCTATTGTATCGTGACTATTAGCGTATGGACTGGAACCATTCCAGTGGAATGTTTCTTTTCAACTGGTTTTGGTTTCATTCGTTAGGTGTGTAATAGTTTGGTTCAATTTAAAGAAATAGAAATTTCTTCATAGACACTACAAAACAATACCTACTACTGAAAGCTGAAAAAAAATTCCGGTCAAATAATTTTCTTCTTTCGGTCAAAAATCAGTTTGACCGGATTTTGAAATTTCCTCCGGTCAAAGGAAAGAGTTCTCGGTCAGATTTGACAGGAATTCGGTCAAATCCGAATCACTGGTCAAGAGTCACTAATCATACGTTTATAATACATATCTGAGAATTGTAGACAACACTGGGGTTAATAAAAACATTTCGATATGCACTTCATGCTATTATAGAACCGCTTATTCTCTTTTACCTGCAGCAATAGGAAAAAAATTCGCGTTCGTAAAAATATTCGACCTTGATGATCTTGAGTTTGACATTATAGAGTAGTTGTTGGCCATTACTCCGAATTACTGAAACCAGCTCTCTACGAAAACCGAGACAATGACTGATAACACTTTGACGACCTTTGGATATCGTACTCGGACTAAGATAATTTTCTGGAATGACTCCTTGACTCTCAGAGTGAACGACCTCAGAACGCCAGATTTCTTCAATCGGTGCATAAGTTCATGCGATATAGGCTGGACATATTAGGTGTAAGCGATGGTTAGGTAAGTACCTATGCCCAACGCGTAACACTGTATTATTCTACTCCGGAAGACCATCCGGAAACTCCCGTGGATATGGACTTGGACTGCTCCTAAAACCAACAGCACACAGAGGCCTAATTTACTGACAGCCACACGGTGATAGGATTTTAAAGGCCAGATTCCGGACGAGAGTACTCGTCGAGGATAGTTGATCTGAGAAAGAAAAGGAGACCTTCTACAACCAGTTGGGAGCTATTTATAGTGCAACACCTAACGGCGACATTATCATTGCGATGGGGGACCTAAATGCTAAGGTAGGCAGCGACAACGTCGAAAGATTTGTTGACTTTTGCAAAGCAAATGGTCTTGGCATGGGTGGTTTGAGCATAAATCCTGCCATAAAATCAGTAGGGTGTCAACTGACAGGTAATCAACCTCTAACCCAATAGATCATTTTGCTCTCAATAGCTGTGTTAGGAGTAGACGTCCGAAACAGACGAGGTGCTGACATGGGGTTTGTACGAGATCACCATCTTGATTATAGCTACTCAGTGCGCCAAAAATTAAGGGACCATCACTCACGTTGAGTTGAAACAATCAAAGTATAAAAGGATTGTCGGTCGATCGAGGTCTGATACCTCGGAACCATTCCGAAGATGAGAGAATTGCGGCGTAGTGTGAAACGTAACAGACGCAATTACTTCAATGCGCTGGTTACAGAAGCAGAAGAAGCAGCAGGGAGGTGCTGATTAGAAGAATCACTAATCGTTGCTAATACCGGATAAATATAAACTGAAGAGATGAATGATGACGATGATGATGAGGAGCATTTTTCTTCGGTTCTAAGCGGTTATTCTCCCAAGTCAGACTCAAGTGTCCGTAGAAAGAAATTCCCAAATTCGCACAATAATCCCCCAGTAAGGAAAAAATTATTACCGCAATCAAACACTGAAAACTAATAAAACAGTAGGACTTGACAGCATACCCACGGAGCTTTTTCAAGCTGCGCCAACAGCATTGTCCGAGCTACTATTCCCACTTGTCGGGAGAACAAGGGAAGTCGATAGTTTTCTGGATGGGTGGAAGAAGTGAATGATCGTCGAACTCCCAAAAAAGGCAACCTTATGCGGTGCAAAAATTGGAGATATATGTATCTGCGTGCTGCTTGATGTGGCCATGATAATAGCTAGAATCATCATACATATATATGTATGTATGTACATACAACTAAGTCGTATAATTTCAACTAGTTTCAAATTTGAAAGGGTGTACATAATTATGGTTATATTATTGTTTTAAACATGATTTAAAAATCAACAGAAAGTGTTTCCATTTACCACAACTGACCCTAAAAGTGTGCAGATCTTCAAAATTACAGATAAACTGTGAAAAAAAATTGTTCAGTACAAACTGAATTCGTATCATATTAGTAGTTTCTACTACTATGTACATATGGAGATGTACTATGTATATAGATGTACATACACAATGCTGTATGTTAATATGGAAGCCACTCTCACAAAATAATTACGTACCTATACATATTCACGTGTTTAACATAACTATACAGCATGAACATACATGTGTCCTTTCTTTTAAAGTTGTCGGACCGCATCAAAGTGTTTAAAGCGTGCAGATGTCAAACTGGAACTCTAGTAGAATAAAAGTTATTACCCCTTTGTTTGAAACATCCTCATTCACCTCTGTGCTGCGTACCATTCTTCCAAATGATAGTAAAGAACGCTAATAGTGACTAATTGCATCTGCATCGTGAATGATATTGACGGACTGGTTCAGCAGGTATTTTTTATATCCTCGCATGACCACGCTGACAAGGGTAACGACAACGGTGACGGCCGCTGTATCTGCGGATGTATACATAACAGAGTTTGTTTCGCTTAGATGAAGTCAGAAGCAAAGGCTGCTTACTTTACAGTAGAATTGCTTGTGATGACTCGTTTGACTCGTCTTAGGTTAATGGATCTAATAAACCAGTTTCTTGGCTTTAACAGCGATTTAATGGTATGTTGACATCCTCGCCAGGTTCAAAAATATACAATTATTAGTGTATACACAACGATTCAACTTATAAACATTGGTCAGACCACTTTTGCACTGCAAATTAAAACATACGAAAGAGTTAAATATTCTAATAGGTATGTAAGTATGAATAAAAGTGCTTACATATGTATGTAGTAATTAGGAGTATAGTTGACGGTCAATATTGTGAACGTCAATTCATGTATGTATATTATATACATTATAGTATAATGTATTACAATAGTATTTTATAGAGGCTTAGGTGCCTACCTCATTACCTAGATCGAAATAGTATTTTCGGTACGTTTTGCAATAAATCAATTGTATCGTTTATAAATCCATAAATATGTACATACGCATATATGTATATTTAAATAGGCATATACATATGGGAAAATGGGTACGAAAATGTGATCATATTCCATAAAAAAACATTCACTCCAATTAACGGACAAGGAATGTCAAGGTAGGAATGCTGTAGCTGAATTGGGCAATCGCAATGATAACGGTTTGTCGATTTCAGCAATGCTAATCGTCTTGTTATATGCGACACCATGTTTGAGCATAACTTCTGCCATGAATTTAGTTGTTTTTCTAATGACAGGCAAGCAACATCAAATCAAATTCACCACTTTGCTATCAGCCGCCGATTGAGAAGTAGTCTCCTGGACATCCGAAACAGAAGAGGAGCAGATGTGGGGATTGTGCGAGACCACCATCTTATGGTAGCTACTCTCCGGCTACGCACTGATTTGAAGATCTCACGATGACGTAAAAATACCTAGGATCAACATCGGCAAACTAAAGGACACAGCAAGGTGTCAAAACAATCAGTAGCTCACTGCTTGAACACTGAATACTGGTATGCTGTGAAAAATGTTTTTACATCTGGCCCTGAAAGAATTGTTGGTCGATGGCAGAGAAGACATAGGACAAGGCTTTCCGAGGATACCTGGAGGCTTATTGATGAACGAAAGCAACAGCACTACCCCAGCAGCAGAAGGAAGCGAGCTGGAGTCCATATATCGTTGAAGATGAGAAAAGTGCAGCGTAGCGTACAACGTGACAACTACACCATCGTGCTGGCTGCGGAAGCAGAGGAGGCTGCACGCAGGTGCGACAACAGAACCGTCTATAGAATCACAAAGCAGCTGACAGGTGGTCACAGCTTTACCCAACACCCGATGAAAAGCGTAGAGGGCTCCTAGGTTAGTTCGGAAGAGGAACTGCTCTAGAGATGGAAGGAGCATTTTTCTACGGTCTTGAATCGTATATACTGTAGCGACAAGCCACCAAATCACCAACTCACCACGAACCGCAGTAAGGATGAGATCACTACCGCAATCAAAGCACTAAAAAAACAAGGCGGTAGGACTTGTCGGTATTCCCGCCGAGCTCTTACCAGCAGTACCAACAACATCGGCTGAGCTACTGTTCCCTCTAATTGGAAGATCTTGGGAAACTGAGAACTTTTCTGACGAGTGGAGGACGAGGGAATTTAACGGAGTGCGAAAATTTGAGAGGAGACCTTGCGGATCAACAAAGAATAGTGCGTCGAATATCGTTCGCCACTTCACCTGCTGTTCGTTGATTTTGAGAAGGCATTCGATAGTATCAACAGGAAGTTTATTTGGCGTGCCTTACGCAGTAGAGGTATCTCAGATCAACTATTTGCTATTATCAAGGCTACATACATATGCTGGATCAAAATGCCAAGTGCTGCACAGAGGAAGGTTGTCAGAGGAATTCGAGATCCAAAATAGGGTAAGACGAGGTTGCATCCTTTCACCACTTCTATTCCTATTGGTTCAGCTTTGTCGACGGAGTAATTTGATGGACTCTCAACAGAAGCATACTTTCTCATAGAATTATGAATCTCCAACAAATGACAGCTGATATGGAGAGAGAGTGGGTGCCGTGGCTCAGTGGTTAGTGCGTTGGACTACTGCGCAAGCGGTTCCGAGTTCGAATCCAGGAAAATACCACCAAAGTTTTTTTCACGGCCCCACCTCTTGCGAGCGTCTGACAAACATCCAAGAGTATTCACTGTCATGAGAAAGCTTCTCAAAAACCCCCCTGCCCTTCGGATACGGCATAAAACTGTAGGTCCCTTCTGTACGTACAGAAATGTATACCACGCACAATACGTACAGCTGTGAGAAGCTAGGCCTTGGCCCTCTATGGGCTGCTTACGGCCTAATATTTATTTATTTTTATTTTGATATGGAGAGAGAGGAAGACGTCGGCGGACTAAAAATTAATACAGCAAAAACTCAAGTTATCAGCCTTGGTACAACCTCATCAGCTCAATTATGAATTGCTGGACAATCATGGGAGTATTGTCTCAACTGACGGTGAAACCGGACTGGATGCAATTAACAGAATTTCCAAAGCAAAATCTGCGTTCGGTATGTTGTCCAAAGTATGCCGAATTAATGCAATCAGCTTAAACACCAAGCTAAGACTGTTCCACTCGCTCCAACGTCACATTCGTGCTGTTATATGGATTGCAACATCAACATTGGATTCGAGAGTAACCGTCAACATCACAGGAACATTACAAACGTTCGTTAATAGGTGCATGCGTAGCATCTTAAGGATTTTCTGACTCAATCGTATATCCAATAAACACTTTTACCAGAGAACGGGTCAGGAACCCTTAGGCTCGATTATCTAACGACGAAAGTGGCAGTAGATTGGTCACACGTTTCGAAAAGGTGACAGTTCCATAGCTAACCATGCTATGCAATAGAACCCGTTAACTCAGGATAGCATAATATCCTGGCCCTAGGTCCCACAAGGGAGTACAGGACATATGTAAGTAAGTAAGTAAGTAAGTAAGGTGCATTAACGATGTCTCTTAGTACTTTGTTTTGGAATGTTTGTATCATTCTTAAATTTGTCTTTGTGGTACTGCCTCAAAGCTGTAACCCGAAGGACCATACAGGTCTCAGAACTTGCTTGTATAATAGCAATTTGTTGGCAATTTATAGCTGAAAATGTCTGTTCCATTAACCAATGTTTGGGACAAATATTTAATTTAGCTCCTCTTTTTCCTCCTGGACATGCTCCTTCCATCTGAGCTTGGCATCGTCTGTTATACCCAAATATTTAGCAGTCCTCAAGTGGAAAAAATTATTGCAATCTTTTGTATGCTAATATGAAATCAATGATTGCAATCAAAACTCTGAATTCATTGAATGTATTTTAAGGAGCGCAATCCAAAATGATTTCATCTTTTTTCACGGCCTCCGAACGTCTGAAAAATGTGCAAGAGTATTTATTGTTCCAGTTGCAGCGCAGGTTTTCTCCATGCTATCTCTGCGCAACTTTCCATTTGCATAGTGAAATGAAACGGACTCTACTTAAAAACCGTCTGCCCTTCGGATACGACATAAAACGGTACGTCCCTTCTGTACGTGTACAAATATATGTCACGCACAACACGTAAAGTTGTGAGAAACTGTGCCTTGGCTCTCTATGGGCTGCTTATGGCCTGATATTTATTTATTTTTTACTGATTTGGTAGAGACCAGAGTTGGAGAGACAATCTGTGAACAGGAATTTTTGTCTTAGGTTGCATTAAAAGGAACGAAATGAGATACATCCTAAGACTGAGCCCAATGAAGGTGAGGAGGATTAAGGTCACCTAATACTAATACATCATCACAGACTACGCTACGCGCAAATATACGCAAAATCAGCCGTATGTGATGTTTTTTATTTTTTAAACGGAGCGACCAAGTAGATCGCCTGTTTCGAGATGAAATACGTTGAAATCCGTGTTAAAGAACTCGTTACTATTATAGAGGACGAAAACATCCTAGGGAAGTCTTTGAGAGTTAAGGAAAACAGTGAAGGATTTGGTACGTATCTAGTCTGCTTAGGTACGTTTTGGTAGTAAATGAATATGTTATGTTAGGTGGTGTGGTGGGAAGAAGGTTAGGAACAAAAGTAGTTTTTCTAATTGGAACGAATTCTTTGTATGTAGGAGATGCGTTTGGGCTCAACGTGGGGGAATACCGAATCTTTTGTAGGTGTCAGTTGGGAGGCTTTCTTGATGAAGTGGCACCTTGAAGTTGGTTTTTGGTGATACCGTCTATACAAACGGTGTAATTTTTGTGATGAAAGTAATGTTAATCAAATATTTCGGGAACTAATGAATTTGTCCAATATCAAGGTGTAAGGTGTTTTTAAAACCAACCGACTTGTCGTGAACTAAGAGTTTCCTGCGCGTTTCTTTGATTCTGATATCGGTGATTACAAAGAATGATGTCCAATTTCGATTTGGAGTCGCGAAACTCAGGGTAGTTTTAATACAAATGAAAGTTAGCAACTTCCTTAGTTAGCAACGTACTTTAAATAACAGATGTGAATAGTCTGATCTTCGAGTCAACGAATTAAACGTAAATTTTTTATTGATATAGTCTATAATTTTTGTTATCTACGTATGTATGTATGCACTATATGTACATATGTATTATATGTATTTATAACAAATATGGTTTTTATTGTAAATATTTTTTTTATATTTTAACATTTGTACATACATGTTAATTTATGTTTAATTTTTTTTAATTTGTATATTCATTTAGTTTTTTATCTATTTGCTTATTTATAATTTATTTACTTATCTATTTATTTTATTTATTTATTAACTTATTTACAGGACTGAGTACCAATAATTTTATACCAACCGAAAAATAATATAAGAGAGCTAGCCCATTAGCATTATCCATTTATTTATCCACCTATATATTTATTTTTTTACTTACTTAGCCATTTATTTCATTATTTACATTATTCTAATAATGTCTTGATTTATTTCTTTAATTATTATTTATTCCTTTTTTTTTCTTAATTCAATAAAAAAATAATAGTGAATAGTAACGAAATATTAGCACAATATTTGAAATAATAATTGAAACTTGATTTTTTTTACATGTAAAGAAG
Organism: Chalcosyrphus nemorum; assembly: GCA_949716465.1. Lineage (NCBI taxonomy): Eukaryota > Metazoa > Arthropoda > Insecta > Diptera > Syrphidae > Chalcosyrphus > Chalcosyrphus nemorum. Next base: position 42,277,446 of record OX454334.1, read on the forward strand.
ACTTAGATGCATTCAGCGAATAAATCTCACCTCCGGATAATCACTTTATTCAAACAGCTGCCCTAATCCTTTGACAAAGAATTGTTCACAATGAAGCTTGAAATCGATACAATACCTTTTGGTACTCTACCCATTATAAAAAGGAAAAGATCATGACATATAAAAGGAACATAAGCGAACATAGGCATGACAATGCATCTTCATTTCTTGCAACTCAATCTACCTGTATTTGGTAGTTAGATCCCAAGACATAATGAGTAGTATGCGGACCCTTTTAAATGTCTTGATCCCATTAAAATAATGTACAAGTCTATTCTCAAGAGAAATTTTGTAAGCGAAGACTTAGAGTTTTCCACTACAGGACGAGTTTTGTTGAATTTCTTCTTAACTGTGAGACAATATACCTAACATTTACCTTACTTCTATTTTCTCTGCTTTCCACATGACTTAAGAATCAAATAAAAAAGGCGCAATCCCTTAAGGGATATTATTTATGGTGTGATTTTGAACACCTTTTCCTGCCATTCTTCGGGGATTTTCCTTCAATTGTTTCGATTTCTTAGGGTACATTTAAGAACATATACACATGCATTTGTACTTATGTACGTATATACAAATAATTGGAAATGTTCGTAAATTCACAGCCCAGCTGCCAAAATGAGTTATTGGGTTGACATACATACACACATTCATATATCTTTAAACATATTGAGTTATAGAGTCATTTTGCTTTAATACAAAAAAACTGTACAGGGCTGACAATATAGTGATAAAATTGAAAACAGGTACCTAATCAGACATGGTTAACTAGCTACCGCCGATGTCATTCTCCCACCGTAAATCCAGGTGAAGTAAAATTAGGTTAATGATAATAGCGGCAGAACACTTTAACCCTTTTATTCATATAGTATGTATAATAATTATTTAATTCAGATTTGAGCAGGAACATGACCTATAGATCCAGGCCAGTTTTTTGTGGAGCCTTGCGGTTTTTAAGTTCTTAATCCAAAATCACCATAGTATTGGCTATGCTTCCTTACATTTTTCACATTTATGTACACATCTTCCTATATATTTTATTCAATTTTATTGTTTATTAAAAAGGTTTGATTTCGAATGTCAATTTTTAAGGTCTGTGGAAATATTGGCACCCACTAATGTAGTAAATAAAACCGCTATGAGTAATTAATTTTATTAATAAGTAATTAATCGTTTATTTTCTTTCCAAATGTTATTAGAAGGAAAACCTCAAGAACTTTTAAGAATTTTATTTGTCTGAAGTTTTAGAAATTGAAAACTTTTATAAAATTATTTTTGCTTTCGATACGAATTTCAATCCTCGGCCTATGATAGCCAGGAAGTAAAGATATTTACTGCAATGTAGTTGTATGTGGTTTTTGCATTCGTTCGTAGTTCACAATTTTTTTTCGAGTGAATTACTTAATTTCGTTGCTCTGAAAATTCAATGGATATGGTGGGTACTTAAGCATCAAACCTCTAACAAATAAATTGACTTTGGCGTATAGACAAAATGCCTTTGGGATTTGTGGGTGGCATGACTTAGAGGTTAATGCGTAGGACTACTGTGTATAGTGTTCTAGAATCAAACCCAATAAAATACCATCATAGTTTTTTTTAGGCCACTTTCCTTGCAGAATATTACTGTATTACTCTCATCTGAGAACTTTTTAACAACACTCTGTCTTTCGGATACACATATGTATATCGCCATGTACATACATATACATATATATTTGTGAAAGCCAGACCTTGGCCCATTATGATCTTATGGTCTAGTTTTTTTTGGAGTATGCCTGATAGTTACAGAATATCTGCACATTCTCGTGTGTATATGCGAGTAAACTGCTAATACATGCATATTATGTAGGTCGCATACTGAAAATTGATGGGAGACGCATTGAAGTGGAAATGTAAATATTAGATCATGTGGTATAAAAGATGACCCCCAACCATAACCATTAATTTTTGACAGTATTTTTAATTCGCTTGGACTTATGGATATTTTGGTCTTCAATCCGTGCATTGTCTGACTGGCAAACAAACATTCAATAATGAATATGTTGAGTCGATTTCGTTCACTATAGTATGCTACGCACAGCCTTTAAGAGTACATATGTACGTATATCATACAAGGGCATTGACAGATCAACAAGAGCATCTTTTATTAATAACATTATACAATTTTCATGGTAGTCATTAAAAGAGGAAAAAAAAAAAATATTGCAATGACATGAATATACAAAAATAAAAATGATCTATAAGGCTAGAAAATGCAGAATTCGTTAAGTCAATTTGGACAATAAATGCATACGTCTCATGAGATACAGGACGAAAGTAAATTAATTACATATGTGTGTATGTACATATACGAGTATATACATATGTGGTTTAGCAAAGATTCCTTCGGATGCTTAGTCATAAGCTTTAAAAAAACTGACCACTCGTTTTCTTTTATACTCTTATTCCGGCTTAAGTTAATACCACGAAATATGCAATAGCATGAATAATAATACCCACCAACTGGTATGGTAAATAATTAATCTGCTTAAGTTGTCACATTTGACTTATCGACTACATTCAGCTCCACACCAAGATAAAGAATGCTTCTGAAGCAGTTCTTGGCTGACTTTATACAGATTAAACTTTCGTGTTCTCCATTATTGGAACTTCTTATTATCATTGGAGTTATATTTTTTATGGTTTGTAATTTCAAGTAAATACACGATTTATGTAAGATATCACGATTGACTTGTGCATTTCTATAGACCCACTTATTTAAATTGCTGTTTTACAAAACAAATATTTAATTATTACTTAGTGTTACAGACTTCTATTTTGGATGTGTCCCAATGAATATAGTACAATAGGAAAAATTCTTTAAATCGTATTTCAAACTGTTGTATACTCTATCTATTTATCTATTCCAATAAACACTGACTGATTCTGTCGCAAACAAAGGTTTACAAACTAAAGGTCCATACATATACATTTATTGAAACCAATTGCATTTTGCATAACGTTTTTTATATGTATGCACTATTGGATCAAATATACTTCCGCTGATGGGGTGGACTAGGTGGTTTTAATATTTCCAAAAATTTTTGCTGTGCACAATTAATTGCTGCTTTTCTAAACTACCTTACATGTAGTTATACCTACTTTATCCTTTTACTTGCACCTATAATATAGGGCAAGTATTGGATTCGTGCAAAAATTCGAACTCGAGATAACAATGAATTCTGACATTACGATGATAGAGAAGCTCGAAAAAGTGGGTCTGCCGATTCTGTCTGTCTGTCTGTCTGTCTGTCTGTCTGTCTGTCTGTCTGTGTGTATGTACGCTGGACTGCAGCCTAAACGGCTGGACCGATTTGCTTCAAACTTCATATCTGAGCTCTGTGGGGTCGCAATTCGAGACGAAATCGAAATTTTTGTTCTAGCCCTGTTATTAACGGTACTTTACTTAAGGCCAATTTCACAAAAAGACGATTTTCTCGAAAACGGCTCTAACGATTTTGATTAAATTTCATATTCGAGTTAGTCTGGGCAAATGCTATAAGATGGCGTACCACGTTTTTGGCTAAAAATACGTATAACGGTACTTTTCTTATTAACTGGTTTTAGAAATTTGGCTATTTCTTGGCTAAAACTCATTGGATTTCCATAAAAATCGAAATGTGGGCAAGATTAAATGTTTAATAATATATGACATTTAAACTTATACAAAATTAAAAAAAAAAAAAATTTCAAAAATTTATTGTAAATTTTTACTTGTTTTTTTTAAATTCATTTCCAACTACCAGCATATATGTAGGTGCAAGTACGTACGACCCAGTCGTGCACATTTTTTCATTTTAATAAGATATTGTTGAAGTTCCGAACCAGAAGTGCGGTATTTTAATAGCTAGCTGGAAAAGTTTAATAGCCGTATTGTAGTGATAACGAATTGATCATGGAGTAAAAAGTAATGTGCTTATGTCCCAACTAGGTATAGCCTTTCTGTCCCTCCGCAAGCAACTAGTTATTGTACCTTAAATTTGGGCACGGTCAACGAAGTTTTGTATAGGAGGTCTTCAGAAAAAGCTACAGTTCAAAAGTACACTTTTTACCAATAATATCGTTTCTAAGTTAGGTTAAGTTAGAACGGCTTGTTGCAGTGAGTGCACCCACACTTCAGCGAGGAAGGCCCATTGTGATACCGATGGGATCGAGTATCATCCGTCTATCCATTTAAAACAAACAGGAGCTTATTATAAAGCGGTGGATACGATTGATGTCTGATTCAGCGAGTTCGCCTAAATTGTCGAAGAAGTATTCACCTAAATGCAACCTCCTTCCGATTGAGAGCGCTTGGCAGAAGATGGGGAATAGTCTCCTCCTCCTCTTCGTCCATGCAGCTCCTGCAGAAGTTGTTAGAAGGGAGGCCCAGTTTTGCTACGTACCTTCCAATAAGTACAAGTAGTATAGTTCGACCACCTGCGGTTAGTAGCGTTGATCGCGTTTTGTTTGATTATAAGTGCACATGTAGCGAGAGACATGTTGAGATTCCCCTTTTCGGGTAGAATCGGAAGAGTTGTGCCGTGCCTGGCGAGTTCATCAGCCCTACAGTTTCCCTCCATGTCACAATGTCCCGGCACACATATTTTTTTTTCTATTTGTTTTTTTTTTTTTTTAACTGAGTTTATCTTTTCATCTCAGCGCATAGCTGAAACGTACCTATCCCGAAGGGATTAGGCTCAGATGGAACATACATTTTGTTATAACTCTTAACTTTATTATCGCACCTAGTTTATTAAACCAATTAGCAATTTTTTTCTAATAATTGTCTTTTGAAAATATAAGAAACCTTTTTTTGTCGGCTATATATCTATATCTAGATCTCTATGCAGATCAGAGTTTCTTATGTACCATGGTGCATTTACTATGTTCCGTAGCACTTTATTTTGAAAAGTTTGTATTTTTCTTAAATTTGATTTGCATGTGCATGCCCAAAGCTGGAGCCCGTAGGTCCATACTGGTTTTAGAATTTGCTTATAAAGCAGTAGTTTATTGTAGTTGGACAAACAAGAGTATCTCCCAATTAGCCAATACATTTTACTGTAACGCATGTTCAATTCGTCTATTTTTTTCTTTACATGGGATTTCCAGCGCAGCTTTGCATCTAGAGTCATGCCTAGATATTTTGCAGTGTTTGCGTATTCTACTATATTATTATTTATGAAGACTGGGATGTGCTGAACGTTTTTAATCGTAAAATTGATGTGGACCGACTTTAGGTCATTTAATTTAATTTGCCATTTCTTGGTCCATTTTGAAATATTGTTCACTGCCTTCTGTAGCTTTTTCGTCGCTATTTCTACAGTTTCACCCACAGCAAGTACAGCAGTATCATCTGCAAATGTTGCCATAGTTATTTCTTCACTTTCTGGTAGATCGCTAGTGAATAAAAGATATAATACAGGGCCTAGCACACTGCCTTGTGGTACACCAGCTTCTATTTCTCTTAATGTGGAGTACTCATCGCCTTGTTTAATTCTAAAATATCGCTGCAATATATAAGATTCTAAAATTTCTGAATATTGCTTTGGTAGATGCTTTTGCAATTTATGAATCAGTCCTTTGTGCCAGACTTTATCGAAAGCTTGTGCTATATCAAGGAATATAGCAGAGCATATCTTTTTCTCTTCAAAAGCTTTTTCGATTCCATCCGTTATTCTATGCATCTGATCTATCGTGGAATGCTTTGTTCTAAAACCAAATTGATGGTTTGGAATTAGCGATTTTTCTTCGATTATTTTATGCAGACGTTTAATCAACATTTTTTCGAATAGCTTGGATAATATAGGCAGTATCGATATTGGACGATAGGAGGTAACTTCACTAGGTGGTTTGCCTGGTTTTGGTATCATAATTACCTCCGCGACTTTCCACATGCTTGGTACATACCTTATTCTGAATGCAGCATTTATAATCTGTGCTAGTTTCTTTAAACCTTTTTCTGGGAATTGTTTTAGGATTTCTCCAGTTATCAGATCAAATCCCGGGGCTTTTTTAGTATTGATGCCTTCTTTTATTTCTTTGGCAATTTCGTTCGCCGTTACCGGTTGAATATATCTCTCTTCTTCGCACAATTCTTCCGTTTCTTCATAATCTTTATCTTCATAAGGTTGGAAGACTTTTGCGAGATACTCAGCAAATAAATTCGCTTTCTCTTGGTTGCTTTTTGCCCAGATACCTTCTCTGTTTTTAACTGGTGGAATGTGTGCTATTGGCCTCTTCATTTTCTTTGTTGCCTTCCAGAGAGAATATTCGGTACTAGCATCATTCGTAAGATTGGTAAGGTATGTTTTAAGAGACTCATTTTTAAATTCTCTTATCGATCTTTTAAGTTTACTGCTCAGCTTATTAAGCATAGTTTTGTCTCTTGGCGCCCTTGATTGTTGCCAGCGTTTTCTAACTCTTCTCTTTTCTGCGATAATTTCACGTATTTCTTTTGGATAGGAGTTTTGTTGGATTCTTGGTTTAGTTTTAGGTGTTGCAGCCCATGCAGCTTTTTGTATATTAGTTGTAAATATCTGCACAGCCTCATCTAATTGGTCTTCTGTGTCAATTATCTCTGAAAGTTGGATACTTTCCTCCAAGTTCTCTCTGAAATAGTTCCAATCAGTCAGTTAGGACTGACACATCATATAAGCGAATATTGAATATTGGTCTCACTACAGATACATACATACATCCAGTGTGTAATATGAGGCTTGTGGGTGCGTTGGACTACTGCGCAAGGGGTTCCAGGTTCGAAACCAGAAAAATGCCATTACAATACATATAATACAAACAAATATTAAGCCGTAAGCAGCCCATAGAGGGCCAAGGCCTAGCTTCTCTCAACTGTACGTATTATGCGTGGTATACCTTTCTGTACGTACAGTAGGGACCTACAGTTTTATGCCGTATCCGAAGGGCAGGGGGGTTTTGAGAAGCTTTCTCATGACATTTATACTCTTGAATGTTTGTCAGACACTCGGAAGAGGTGGGGCCGTGAAAAAAACTTTTGATGGTATTTTTCTGGATTCGAACTTGGAACCCATTGCGCAGTAGTCCAACGCACTGACCACTGAGCCACGGCACCCACTTTGGGGTTATGTGAGCTTTTACCTGTCTTGGGTATGCACACCACGTTGACTTCAGTCCACGACTTGGAAAAGTGACCCAGATCCAGGAAACTTCTTAAGATAGTAGTTACCCAGGGGAGGATTAAGTCAGCATTCCTTTGGAGTTCTGCAGGAATAATGCCGTCAGGTTCAGGAGACTTGAAGGGTTTAAAGCTACTCAGAGCCCAAAGAACAATGCTCTTAGTAATAAGATAGGAGGGACTTCTTGATCCCGAACTTGTCGAGATTTCATTTGAACCCGAGTTGACATTGCAGCTGTTAGGGAAGTGGATATCCATCAGAAGATCGAGGGATTCGTTACTTGATGTGGTCCACGAACCATCTGCAATTTTTAGATAACTGTGAGTTCTAGCCGTAACTGCGCCTGGTGCCTTCAGAAATCTCTTCTATATTGCTACAGATAAATCTCCATAAACTCCTTTTGGCTTTTCTTACTGTAGCTTTGAAAGATTTGAGGGCCTCCTTATAGGAGATCCAGTCGTTAGTTTGACTGTATTATAGATGTTTTCAGAAGCCAGGGTAATATCAAGGACTTCCTGCCTGTTGCAGGTAATAAAAGTAGGTTTACAACCAATATTGCAAAGAACTAATTTAGTGATTAGAAGGTAATCGAAAAATTTCTCACCTCTGTCGATTATGTCTGTGCTGCCTCACACTGTATGATGCGCGTTTGCATCACATCCCAAAATGAATGCAGCTACTTGCCTCTCTGCGTTCGCAATCGTCCTTCCCAGATGGCTGAAGGAAGGAGTAGGTCGTAGGCCAGATAAGTCAAGGTGAAGCATATTTTCTGTGCACCTCCTTCCAGCCTTATTGTAACGGTGTAACAATCGCCGTAATTAGAGAGTGAAAATACATTGAGTGTGCTCTTCGCAAGGATGCAGGCTCTATGTTTACCTTCATTCCTTACATTGATAAGGTTGAACTTGGGAGTCCTGAGTCCGCTCACTAAGTCATTTATGACCCAAGGCACTTGGATCAGGACAATGCCTTCCGCGTTTGTGGATAGTCGCAGAAGTAGGGAGGCCGAAGCTGTGATGGAGTAGTGGAGGTTAATCTGAAGTAACCGCAGCATCATCGCTACAGTTGCCTCCAGACACTTCCACCGCAGTGTTGTTAACTTCATCCATATTCGATTCTAGGAAATCATCAGATACGGATGAGCAATCGAGTCGGTTTGGAGACCTTACCCTTCTTGGGTCCACAAGGGGTTCCTCACCAGATCTCTGTCTTTTGGACGTGGAGTTCGATTTCCACTTCGCCTGCTGTTCGTCGATTCTGAACAGACATTTAATGACAATAGTGTCAATCGGGAATGTATTTGGGGGCCTTGCGCAGAAGAGTATTCGAGATAAATTAGTACCAATTAGCAAGGCTACATACATGGGTACACATGTCACGTTTTGCTCGGATTAAGACTGTCTGAGGAATTCGAGCTTCAAGGGGGTTTGGCATGGCTGCATACTTTCTCACTGTTTTTATTGGTGATTAGCGATGTGATAAATGCGGCATTATCAACAGGCAACGAAGGAATTGGATGGACTCTTACATCTGAACTCAAACACTAGGACTACGCCGACGATGTATGCGATGCCACTGTTTAAGAATATTGGACCTTCACCAAATGACAGCAAATATGGAGAGGGAAGCAGACATCATTGGGTTGAAAATCAGCTCTGCAAAGACAAAAAAGATCATCCTAGGATGGAACTCATCATTTCATATATGCATTGCTGGACAAACGGTTTAGAGAGAAGAGAGTTTCCAATACCTTGGGAGATAACGGAACGGAACTGAATATAGCCAGCGGAATAGGTAAAGCTAAATCTGCGTATGGGAAGCTAACTATCTACCAAGCTATTAAAATACTTCAACTAGTACACTAATTCGTAAGGTTAAAATTGATAATATGTATATGTATGTATATAATAAAAAACCGGGGTGTTAATATCATACACAAAGTATTTAATTAGTCACTCAGCGCATAAATATTTGACTCTGCTCATAGCTAGCATTACGAAGAAGTAAACAGAATCACTGAACCCTCCAAGGTACTCATTTATTTCTATTGCCTGAAGGTGCCATAAAAAAAGAAACAATGTCTTTTAGAAATTTTAATTTTCCCTTGATGTGTATACAGTTTAACCGCAGAAGACTTAAATAAAGTAAAACAGAGTTCATGCATCCAAGTGAGTGACATGAGTGGCTGTAGCATCGTTTTTAAAAGTACACCCCCTGTTTATTCAAATAAGTTATATTCTCCCTTTTAACATTTGAAGGAGCTACGTGGTATAATCCAGCCTTAAATTGCCCAAGGAATGTAAGCAGAGTCTTATCACGATTAAGAAGTCTCTTTTTTTATTTTTTACTAGCTCCACATTTTAAGGGGCAATTTCTTCTATAATCGACCTATGGTAATTTATTTTTAGGGGGCGTACAGAAATAAACAGACATAATTCATTTGGATTAAATACGTCGTATGTTGGTGAAGACTTAATTCAACGCTTGGTAGGATTTTTTTTCTTGAGTACATACATAGGAGTACATTTGGAAGTCATCATCACCACCTTCGCTGATATATGATTCAAAGAAATTCCTGTCGTCAGGTTGTAAATTGTGTGTGTGTGTGGAGTGAGAATAAATAGAACTTGGCGACGAAGGTTAAAATACCAGCCACATTAAATGCTTATAGATTCGTAAATTGATGTTACGCTATATACATACAAACAATCTTAAAATAATCAAGAAGGGCTAAATTTTAAATACTCGTCAACACGAATCAAAGGCTTTAAAAAACGAATTATTTATAATTATACCTTTAATGTATGTATCATCATCGAGCAATGTGTTGAATATCGATCACCACTTCACCTGCTGTTCATGGATTTTGAAAGGCGTTGGATAGTGTCAATCGGGAATTTATATGGCGTGCATTGCGCAAAAGAGGCATTTCTGATAAATTAATAGCAATTATTAAGGCTACATTATCAAGGGTCCACATGTCACGTCTTGCACAGAGGAAGGCTGCCTGAGGAATTCAAATTCAAAAGTGGGGTTTGGCAAAGCCTAGTTTCACCAATACTGTTTTTATTGGTGAAACTATGCCTGAGGAATTCGAAATCCAAAGTGAGGTTTGGCAAGGCATAGTTTCACCAATACTGTTTTTATTGGTGATTAACGATGTGCGTAATGCGGCCTCATGAACAGGAAATTGAGGATATCCATGGACTCTTACATCTGAACTCAAACACTTCGACTACGCTGATAATGTATGCCTACTGTCTCACAGAATATTGAACCTTCATCAAATGTGGAGAGGGAAGCAGACGTCGTTGGGCTGAAAATTAACTCGGCAAAAACAAAAATAATCAGCCAAGGACCGAACTCATCAACTCGTAACGATTAAGAGAGTAGAGAGTTTCCAATACTTTGGGAGTATTCTCTCAACCGATAGTGGAACCGAACTGAATATAGCCAGCCGAAGAGCCGTGCTGCCGTTACTATCACGAGGAAGCTGCAAACGTTCGTCAATAGGTGTCTACGCTATATTTTAAGGGTATTCTGGTCAAACCGTACCTTTCTCTAACGAACAGCTTTATCAGAGAACGGCTAAAGAACTTATAGGTATAACGATACGAGAAGGAAGCATAGCAACTGGTGCAACTAGGTCCCACAAGGGTCAAAGAGTTACAAGACATGAACAAAAAGTGTTTTTTTATACCTCATCCTAAGGGCATATCAAGTATATTAAGAAATTTTGTATACGAGGTCCTTGGAAAAGTAAGCAATAAAAGTGTACAAATTTTCAAAAGCCGCCCACTGACACGTCCATTTTTCAAAAAACTCACTTTTTTCAGTATTTTTATATGAAACTCGAAAAAACTTAATAGGTAGATATATTTTTGCTCTACAGATCTTCTTTACATTATATTGCCACGCCTACATTTTCGGGGCGTACAATATCGCATAAAGGAGCAAATTACAGTATGTAGTGAAAAAAAATTAAAATCCGCTCACTACCACGCCCACTTATTGACAAAATTCGTGGTTTGGAGTAATTTGATAAGATATAAAAAAAACTTTTGTACACAGGAAAGGGATAGGGTATCATACGCTCTAGACGGATTGTAGCATTTTCATATGTTTTTTTTTATAAAAGCCTGTAGTCTTCTTCAAAAACATAAACCACTACTGAGGATACTGACTGATTACACAGAAATAAATTAATAAATTAATGACATTATGCATTTTATATACAGATTTTTAAAACAAAATTTTATTTTTATGAACAACTCATTAATCGTTTGAAACTCTTTTTCTAACGACATTTTTTGTTGAATAATGGTCTTTGCTGACGTGCTAGTTTGGGTTATTTGCTCGTCGGAGGGCGAGTTTAAGAACGCTTTCTTATGTCTAATGAATATATACGTAACCAATTTATGAATGTCATTCATTAATTTCATGTACATGCATGATTCTTACGTTTTCATGAACAATTCATAGCTGTATATTCATAACTGAGACTCATGTTTTTTATGAATTCGATGTTTAGCTCACTTTTAATGCATTTTTCTTTCAGAATATGTATTTTTTCATTTATATTATGTGTCTTTTTGGTTCAGTGTAGTGACAAGGTCCACAGACGAAGCTATTTAAACGAGATCGATGGAAATCAGTAATGTGTTCGATTAGTGCGTTGGACTACTGCGAAGGGGTTCCAAGTTAGAATCCAGTAAATACGGCATAAAACTGTACGTACAGAAGTGTATACCACGCACAACATGTGCAGTTGTGAGAAACTAGGCTAGCGGTATGTTGCTTTGGCCCGGTTGTAGAAAGCTGGCAGATCGCAGTGAACTAATAGCAGCGATACTGAACTAATATCCTGCGGATAGCACATTGAAAACATTGATAGCAAAACGCTCCTGTGATTTCGAAGTTGAAAAGAGACCTAAAATTTTAAGTCTTGATACTTTTTGATGTGCTATATCACACTATTAGACAATTATAAAGTGTATTTAAGTTTAATGTTTTTTATCAACCAGGATTTGTGCAAAAGTACAGTCTTTGTATTTGGACGTTATTCTAGTTTTTTTCCGGAGGTGAGACTAAATAATAGCGAACTAATATAAACAAGACATACATATGTAACTACTTATAAATATTTCGTGGTGTTCTTTTCTTTCTTTTTGCAAAAGACGTAACTATTAATATTTCCCACATTTTTACCAAACTGTCATTCAATTAACAACAAAATGTACAGAACGACTCTGCAAAATGACTTCGCCCGTAAAAACTACCGCAGATTAGGAATGTGTGCAAGAGCTCTGCTTTGATTTTGCCGGAAAACGTCAAAATACACTCAAAATCGGTGGTAGTTTTCAACTTTCGGGAGCCAAACGTTAAATCGACCATAGTTTGTCTATGGACTGCTGTATTAAATTTAAACATATAAAATCAGTGTTGGAGATGTATTGGGGTTAGTATTGGGGTTAGTATATATATATAGTATGTATGTACATACAGACCAAACCCGATGGCCGTCTTTAGCCAGAGAACGAACAAAAATAACTTGGAACGTATTACTCTGTAGCTCCAGTTCATCCTATTCAAAAACACAATATTTATCGTTGAATTATAATTTGTTTTCCTTATAATTTTACATCACTGCATATGATTTTCTCAACCTTAGCGAAACGATCTGTAGGTACTACTTTAACTTAATTTTATACATAACAAGGAGTAATTTAGATAAAAAAAAATCATCTGGTAGAAATGACTTCTGCATATCACATTTTCATCGGATTAACAAAGGAACTAAAACAAACAAATAAAATGGATACTAAATACAACGACCTAAAATCGAAAATTCTGAAATAAAGAAAAAATCTAAACAGGTGTGAACAAATTCAATTTTCATGAGAAAACTTGGCCCGTATATGTATGAATGTAGGTAGGAACCATCGTGAATATGGTAGATTTTAAGATTTAGCAAAATGTCACATCCCTCTTGATTTGCCTTGTTTGTTGTTTTATCAAGAGACTTTTCTCTGTGACAACAGATTTTCACAAAAGAAAGGAAAGAAAAAACAAAAAGAAAAACAACGTTATCTTCTTATGGTGGAAAAGAAAAATAACATTGTTTATCATCAATATGAAGAATTTTGTTTATGTACTCAGTGGGGAGAAAACAAATTGACAAAAATGCTTTCCAAAGATGCCATTAATTTCCACCTTCTCGTATTAGAAGAGCAGCAGCAAAAATATTACTTTTGCCAGAAACTTTGGAAACAAAAAATTGGGTTTGTTTACTTCCATTTTCTTCGCTATCGAAGCGTTTCGTAAGTATTAGCTTCGCTCCTTATTTAACCGAAATGAAAGGACGTGGCCTTTTTGCTCGTTTAATGGGTTCCGTATATTTGCCCCTTTGTTTTTTCGTGCATTAACCACCTTCTTTCATGCCCGGTTGTTTGGTTAGTAAGAAGCTTTTTAAGAGAATTTTACACAAAAATAATTAAAAGTTTTCTTTTGGTTGTTAGTTTTTGTCTGTTCAGTTCAGAACCGAGATTGATAAGTGGGGGTTCGCTCTAACTAAACTTCATCTTCTGATAGTTTAAAGAGAAACTTTCGATTATTCTTGGACAAAGTACATACTAAAAATATGACGATCAGTTTATCGCGTTATGTTGATACGTACATACCTATGTATATATGTGAGTATGAACATACCGTATTTAACTAACAACATGGTTAGTTGTAAAGATTGATTTCTAAATATGTATGATTTGTATGTATACTTTTAAAATATTTTTGATTATTTTTATACCCTATTCTAAGGGTATATTAAGTTTGATACATATATTGTAACATAGAGAAATATTAAAGACAACAACAACAGACAACATAGGGTATTTAGCCGAGTCGATTGAGCCATGTCCGTCCTTAAGTCCCCATATTTGGGCCTTAAATTTTTACCTAGGTTGATTAAATTTTGTATACGAGGTCCTTGGAAAAGTAAGCAATACAAGTGTAAACATTTTTCAAATCCGCCCACTGGCACGCCCACTTATCGAAAAAATCACTTTTATCAGTACTTTCATATGAAACTCGAAAAAACTTACTTAAGCAAATATGTAGATAAGATATTCACTTACTCTACAAATCTTCTTTATATTGTATATGGCCCAGTTCGATTTCTTCTAAAAAACCTGTTCTTCGTAGATTTTAAGCAAATAATATTAATCCTTAGAAGCAGACTTGAGTATAAGTTAAAATATTTGAAAACTCCTCCCACTACCTCGCCCACTTTTTGATAAAATTCTTTTGGAGTAATTTAATAAGAAAATTGTATATAAATTTAAGCAAGTTTTTTGTGGAAAAGGCAGACACCGTCGTGCAGCTCAGCACAAAAGGTGATTTTTTCGATAAGTGGGCGTGTCAGTGGGCGGATTTGAAACGTGTTTACACTTGTACTGATTACTTTTCCAAGAACCTCGAATACAAACTTTCATCAACCTGGCTCAAAATTAAAGGCCCAAAAACTGGTGACATACGGACAGACATGGCTCAACCAACTCGGCTACTGATGCTGATCATTTATACATATATATACACTTTATGTAGTCTATTTTTAATATTGCTCTATGTTACAAACTATGTATCAAACTTAATATGCAGTGTTTTTAGAAAATTTAAAAAATCAATTCAAAAGTTAAAAGATTTTCATACATTACAAATGTACCTACATACCTATAAACATATGTGCATAAATATATATGTAGGTATGTAGTATTTATACCTATTTATTCTTGCTTGCATAATGAATGTTTAAACTACATCATCGCAATTGATATATATGTACATACATACGTTCAATGATGGATTTGGAAAGTACATACATATTAATAATAAAAACATAAATTTCCGTTTAGGTAAAGCCATACATATCTATCTATGTAAATCGGCATATTACCCATACATAGCCATCCATATATTTGTTTAAACTGTCTAAGCTGCCCAAAACTTTTTTCATAAGCTAAATGGAATAACAAGTTTACCACAAGATTGCTCATTTTTGCATTTCATTCGACTATCATTAAATTTTGGTCAATTTCACGGTTCCACAGTTTTCCTTCGCTACTACGCATTTTCATTGAGCATCATTTATCAATGCGAACAAACTCATTCCTGTCAATGAAACACTTGGTTACTTTCAAAGTATGCTTGTATATGTAATTAAAAATATTTGAACGTCCAACTAATATGGCCGATGATGATTATTCATTAATTAGGGTTTTGTTCTAGATGAAAATATATGTACGAGTATGTTTGTACATATAAATACATACTACATACACTTAGTTACAAAAGTCAACACACGACTGAATTGTTTTCAATATTTTCAAATTCAAGTTGTCAATTTCTTCGTCTTAAAGAGTGATTATCTGTGTAAATTAACATTGAAAATTTTAAAACAAGAAGAGGAGAGCTCCGTGCAATAGTGTTCCGGACGTTTTATATTGTCATTAAATAGAAGGTAATATTATTCGTATCCTGCATAGGCACACCTAATACGGACAATGAACAATGTAATGTATGTAAGTGAAAGTTGAAATTCTAATCAACTCTAGTAAATGGTAAAACTAAAAAAACGTACGTTCTACTGTGCTAAGATTTCAGTCCATTTTTACATGCAGTTTTGATACAAATATTGGAACTCGAGATATTAAACAATACTGACGTTACGATGATAGAGAAGCTCGTTGTAGTGTGTCTGCCGATTCTGCTTGCCTGTCTGTATGACATGAAAGAATATAGCATATAGTTTTAAAAATTAAAAGAAAAATCAAAAAAATATTTTTTAAAAAATCGAAATCGAAATAATTTTTTTTTGCATTTCATACAAGGTTCCTAAAAAAGTGCCCCCAAAATGAAATTCATTCCACCATCTTTTGTGGACTGCCACATAATGTATACATTACGTAGCGAAAGTTTTAGCTTTTGAAAAGTAACACGGCTGTGACAGACTGACGGACAGACAGACACCGTATCAAAGCCATAAGTGTTCCGCCTTTCCTTATAAGACCACTAAAAAAGTAAAAGCTTTTATTTATGGTTTTTAGATACTTTCTAGTAAAAAAAATAATATCATTGTCTATAAAAATGATCGAACAATGATAAACAGCAAATATGCGTGAGTTGATATAATCGCAATAAAACAAGGAAGAACCGAAATATATATATATGTATGTATAAAGAGCTAAAAAAACACAAATTAGCGCCAGTTCGATGGCCGCTAATAAATCCATTTGCTTGAAGTCTTGAAGTTATGAATTCTTTGATTGAGGAGTTAATAATCGTTTCAAATAACTTCGGTAATGTAGAGAGTCTAGATATTGGCATGTAAACTTTTACCTGGTAATTTACGTGTGAAGCATAAAGGGGGGCAGCCATCTAATAAGGTACGTCAATTTTAGACACAAATAAAAATAATTCACTACATAGAACTCTCTCAAAAAAACTTTAATGCTGTATACTAACGGCTTTGGCAGTTAGTAAATGTTTGAATTGAAATCTTAAATTTCCTTACAGTGAAAATAAAATTTAAAAACCCGACATCGCAAGAGCCCAATATCCCGAAAATTAAACACCCTGGTTTTTGGGATTTCTGTTTTCGAAATTGTGAGCCCACCCAATTAAAAGTGCCTGGAACATGTAATACATTTGCCATATAATTATAATAATAACTACATTTTAAACAACTATACAATTATTTAATAATAAACCTTCTAAAAGTATAACATCAATCATTGAAATGTAGAAATAAATATCATAGATACGAGTACATTTAATAATAACAACAATAAGTTGGAAAATATATAGAACTATAGACGATTAAAAAAAGACAGATTTGTAACGATTGTGGTAGGTGTGAGTATGCAATCCAAAACTTTTTATTTGAAAATTGCAATATACTGATCAAAAGAAAGAAAGCAAAAGAGAAACAAAAATTGAACTTATGACTCTTGTTAGGTGATTTATTTCGTTGAAGTAAAAATTGAAATTTAGGTATATGAGAGCTGCTTACCAGTGTCAACGCAGTAGTTCACACAAATATTTTAAAAATTATCATTATGTTTTTTCTGCAAAATAAAATGGAAGTGTTTAAACTTATAAATTCACTGAACCGTATTATATAAAGTGTTTATTTGTATTCTTAAAAAAATGAGCCAAATCTAAAAAAGATGAGTCCTTGAGTCAAGCTCAAAAAAATGAATCTCTTTTGGTTCAAATGAGTCACAGTGGTAACAGTGCTAGTTACAGCCTGTTATTAAATTATTTTCAAGCCTTTGGAACAGTAGAATATATCAAGCTTACTTTTAATCTCCATTACTTTACTCTTATTTTAAATTTTCTATTATATTCTATTCATTCGCACTGTCGACAATGAAAACAAGGTATGGTCAACCTGTATAAAAAAATGTCAAACACCTGAATTTGAGGGTTAAATTTATTTAAGTTCATTTTGCGGTATCATTCGAAAGTGAAACTTTTTCAATCGAATCTCAAAATACACAAACCTCTTTAGAATGAATAGAGACATTCGAAAGAATTGACTATTCGTTAGAATCTTAAAATAAGTATGACTATTTTATTCTTAATAAATATCGTTTACAATATCAATTAGAAGTAAGACTTTCAGTTTCTCTTTAAAAAAATATTATAGAAAAATCAAGTAATTTCGCATCTTATGTAGACAAACTATAAACACCAAGCTACGACTGTTCCGTTCCAACGTGCTGTTATATGGATGTGGTACCTGGAGAGTAACCGTCACTATCACGAGTAAGCTGCAAACGTTTGTCAATAGGTGCCTACGCTACATCTTAATGATATTCTGGCCGTATCTGTTACGAACAGCTTTATCAGAGAACGGGCCATGAACCTATACGACAACGAAAGTGGTAGTGGATTTGCCACTTTCTCCGAAAGGGTGCTAGATCCATTGCTAACCAAGTAATGTAATGGAACCCTATTATCCAGGATGGTAGGACAGGATACGCGGGCGGTCATAGTGGTACGTGGAGCAGAACAGTGGAGAAGGAAACACGGCAACTAGGAAAAAGTTGGGAAGAGATGAGACACATTTCTAGAAATCGCAAACGATGTCGCGTAGGCGTTGTAGAGGCCCTAGGACCCACATACAATGGGATACAGGACATAAGTAAGTAAATTAAGTTTTTTTTTTAAACTCAAAAGGTTATTCCGCATTTCATCAGCGATTAGGCAAGTTGTTGCTAAAAGTACTCGTTCCAATTTGTACTTACGACTGTGAATTCTTTGTTATTGTAGTAGTGCATTAATTAAACGTAAGTACACACATATGCATGTATATGATGTAATTGAACTGATAATAAGTACTTAATACTAAGCTAGCTCCACTCAAGTGGACTACAAATTAATGTTAATTTGCGAATTACTCTATCTTATTGCCTCATTCACGCAAAAGTATTAAGCTACAGTTAAGGCTGAACTATAAAATTCGAACGCAGTCGATAGCTAATAACAAAATTGTACGTTAAGTCTTCAACTCAACTTATGGAAATGCCCATAGTAGTTTTAATTGACTAAATTCACTTATTTTATTGTTTATAAATCCGCCATTATTAAGTTAGAGCTGTATAATTCCAGGGCTGAGTATAAGTTTTATTACTGATTGCACATATACATACATATAACAGATAAGTTTTCGATGGAATCATTAAAATCGGTGCAGAAATAAAGTCTCAGGAGGGATTACAAACTTTCACGTTAGCGGTTTAATTATGTAGATGTATAGAAGTCAAACGCACTTACCACCGGGGTACGGCACCCACTACTCAACTATTTAATTATTTATTATATTTATTTGAATGATCTTTCTTGATATATTATAAAAAACCATGCTGTCGCTGTATCCCATCATCGATATAATATATAAATAAATAAAGGCCATTTGGTTTTATTTTTATTTATTTTTTGTTCAGAATGCGGAACATGATACATCCAACTTGGGGACTCGCGAAATGTTTTTTTGTTTTGCGAGGTAGTTCATTATCATCGATATCTTGTTAACAAATCGACAAGCATATAACTCAGTAACTTAAGTCAGTGAAGACCAAACACTGATGCAATAAGATATGAAATTCAGTCCATACACTGGTCAACCAGACAAGAACGTATCGGAGAAGATAACATAAATAAAGAACCAGCTTATCAAAGCGGACGATCACGAATCGGGATTGTCAGAGTTGATGGTAATAAATTCTGTTTTGTTTTTATATTTTTTTATTTTCATTCATATTTTTTTGTGGAGAAAATTAAAAAGACAAAAGAGTTAGCGATACATTGTACCATTACGCCACGCGATGGAAAGCAACTAGTAGGTAAAAGTATATGTAGGTATTAAAATTTCTGACTCATGACATATCCGAAGAATTCAGAGACTGATAGGATATCATGATTTGAAGATTGTCTGAAAACGGAATACAAGTACATACATTTATCTTAATTTAAAAGCAGTACAGTGTTTAGATATTAGTCTTAAAGTATTTTTAATATATTTTATATTTAAGGGATCAACAAGATTTTATTTAGAAGAAATATATTTAATCTAAATCAGCTAAAGCCTATACTTCTTTCTCATAGTTTTAATGCTCTGAAAATGAGCTTTGTATGGAAAATGCAAACAGTTTTTTTTTTTTTTTTTTTAAAGAAAGGGAAGCAATTATTTTGAAAAGCACTATAAAATATGGCTAGAAAGCAAAGACAGAAAATTCGATGTTTAATGCAGAAAAAAGTGGACTGTCGAATGTAGATTGAGTTATATTTGTAAAGCATTTTTTTACTTTATCTCATAGAAAAGGTTAGTGTGACTCACGCCCAGTGCTGCCAGAATTTTTCCAACATAATACACTAAATTGAAAAATAAATATGCTTAATTATATGGGAGAGTAAAATAAAATTTGCTTAAGTGTAAAACATAATAATAAAAAACGCAATTGAGTCAATTGTAATAAAGGTAAACATAGAGCGCATTTTTAACACATCGCTAATCTAGCTGCTAGAAACACGAACAGTTAATATAATCTTTAGTTGTATTTTTATTGCAATGCTGAATACATAATGTGCAAACATATGTGTTATATATGTACAATCGGGACTAAGTTTTTTCCCAACAGCTCATATAATAATTGAAACAATTTGTGGAGCTGTCAAGGCCAACATTGGCAAGATTTTCGTAAGCATTTCTTTATTAGTTTTAGGTCTTTCTAACCTTTCATCGTTCCCAATAAATAGGATGAATTTTAAATTTACTGAGCGCACAGACTGATTTTTGCTTAGCACATGCATATGGGCAATTTGTGTGCATTCACAAGAGATTTGCATGCATGCATGCATACATACATATGTATGTTCGTACATAGACATATTCCATAGTTTCATTTAAATTTCATTAAAAATGTCAATCATAATTTCAATGCCTGTCTGTGATTGTCAGGGATTACGTTCTGCTGAGAAACCAATTGTGTTGATTCACCCTCCAAGAATGATAAGTGACACATATGAAAACTGAAAAGTCCCCGCAATATACCTTAAATCCATGACATTTTGGCATTTCGGTATTTCGGCATTCTTTGTCACCCCTTACGATTTCATAAGTGCACTTTTAATACATGTAGCCATAGTCACAAGCCAACTGCTTGTCAAAATGTCAACTCTCATATTTGATTATTTGAGGTATAGGAAGCGAGGCGACATCTAAGGCATCGTGCAGGATATAGTGAATCATTTAAATAATGGAGCAAAGTGAGATCTAAATTATTACGGATTCGATATCCAGATTGATTCCAAGTTATGCTTGTATGATGAAATGTTCGTGCGAATTTTTCACACAAAAGAGAGAATAATTGAGAACATACATATGTAGTTGTTTCTTTATAGAGATGTGTTTATTGTTAGATTATTTTTATGGTGCGTACCACTAGCTTTTATTGCATATCTATATAAATTCAACAACAATGCTCCAGCCAAGAGGATCTTCGAATCCCAGCCCCAGGTTCGAGACGGCGAAGAAGACCGAACCTCCGGTACAAAGACCAAGCTGTCGCGGATGCCAGAAAACTTGGTCTTCACAACTGAAAGCAGCGTGCTCGGGATCGCAGAGGATGGAAGGCAACGATGTCTCAGGCAGGGACTCTACAAGGGTTTTTTTTAAATTCAAAAAGGGAATACAATATCGAAAACATAACTGTTCTTTGAAGATTTTTTTATATATGAAGCTTATAATAAATAAGTCCCATAGTGGGCGTCGGCAGACCCACTTTTTCGGACTTCTCTATAATGGTAAAGGCCAAATTAATCAAAATCTCGGGGACGAAACTCTACACGAATATAATACTTGCTCTATGTTATAGGTGGAAGTAAAAATTAATTACTTCCGTAAGACAACCACGAACATGGGATGGGATAATTTTTAAGAATCGAATAGGAATTCCATCCTCAACATCTGACTAAAATGAACAAATGTTATTAATCACACCAGATTCAGAGATAACATCACGGTCGAAGTGTGCTATAGTGCTATCGACTGAGAAGACAGAAGGTAAGACAGTTTTTCGGTAAAAAGAAAAAAAAAATTAGAAGCAGGCCATAAAGGGCCCAATCATCCATTCTTCATTAGATGGGTATAACTATTCTTGGCCGGTATATTATTTGTGCATATTAGAGTCATTGATACAGGCAGTAGAAATAACAATATGAGGTATCACCCCAGGGCTCAGGGCTTAAATCATTTATACAAAAGCTCTTCCCGTGTTTTCGTTTGTTAAATTTTATAAGGCATTTCCACAAAAGTTTCGATTTTATCTAGGGAGGGAATAAGACCTTGCCCTACAGGGTTCAACTGAAATAGGACGTCCTATACTAAGAATCTCACCCACGCCTAGATCCAACGGGTTTTGAAACACAAGAGGCTAACCTTCTCCAAAACAATAAGCAAACTAAGGACACTGTGTCATCAGAACACACACTCACAGGCCGGGCATCCTTCTAAACAATAACTGCAGAAGCAGCAGAGACGCGAGGCAGATATAATAAAAGTATCGCCTCGAAAAAAAAAAATATAACTTATCTTATTTCATTTAAACTTTTTAAGCACTACCACTAACATAAGCTAAAAACGTATGTAGGCACACATGTATAAAATGGATACGTACATACTACTTATGTGCAATATCTTGACACAAATTCGTCGAAGATCTTAAAAACATTTAAAAAAGGTTGCGTGCGATTCCATGGAGACACTTTTGTTTTACTGTTGGATTTCAATATTAAGTTATTTTTTCAAAAGACGTTACAGCGAAGCCACTCAACGTTAAACGAGGTATAGTATCAATTCGCTGCCGACGTTATAGCGATAGCGAAACAACGTTGTGGGGGCCAACGTTAGCCGGGATATACCTGTAGTACCTAACCTAGTAAAGTTATTAAGAGGCTCACCTACTCATCTTATATATCCGTAGAGATTATAAGCAGGTTAAAGATCACAAAAATATGAGTTGTCCGCGATAGGCATGTTGGCATGGGGAACGAAGGAACTTACAGTTTTTCGCCATATCTGAAGGACAGAGAATTTTTAAGAAACTTTTATCTGACAGTAATTATTCTGGATTCTAAGTGTGAAATAAAGGTCGAATTTCATTACAAAATACCATATGGTCTGCCAAATTTCTAAGAGTAGTAGTATCATGAGAAAGATTTTAAAAAATCATTTGCGGTTCAGATATGACACGTAATTGTAGATTCTATCTATTAAAACATGTCCTTCACTTAAAAGTTGACAGTAGGGGTGTTCTAAAAAGGGCATACATAAACTTTATCATTTTATTTATATATTTTTGTGAACTGTGAACACTTTTGTTTGCAGTGCGAAAACTCAATTTTTAGAAACTAATATTGTTGTTGATATGAAATGTTTTCATCTTTTGTTTCCACATCCATATTTTTGATCTAAAGACTTAAGTTTTTGATGATGAAAATTAGGTACTGATCATCATATATTTAAAGTAAATTCAGGGGTGTCTATGTACAAACAGATGTACCTATGTAAATCTTCAAGTGAAGTCAAACTTAATTACATTTTATTACAGATATATACAATTTTATACAATTTTATTACAATTATGTATATTACAAAAATTATACATATGAACAGTGTCTCCTTTTTTAAGCAAAAATAATACGCATTTTATTGTAATCAACTGTTACTGCTTTAATAAATTACCCGGTCTTGTTTGACATGAACCCTTAGAGTTCTCTTATGATTCATTTTCTGGTCGGAAAGATGACACTTTAATTGATATCACATTTCAACGAAGGGTACTATAGTAAAGCCTTATAAAATTTCTCACAGGAAATTTTTTTATTACAAATTTTAATAACAGCAATTATAGAAGCCACTGGCCATGCATTTTGATCGAAGTGTGATGTGTGTAGGCTAACTACAAACAACTGTTGATGTGTTGTTCTTCTATTTTAAATAACTCAACGGAACACCCACAAAGATTAATGACTGAATAAGAATCTTCACGTTAATAACATACAACAAATCTACACCTCTATGATTCTTTCACATTTAAGTTTATATGCAGAATAATAATGTATCTGTATGCATTATAAGATGTACAGCTACTATTATTTTCAAATAATTAGGTTTCGCCGGCATGGGGGGCTATTCGAGAATAATATAACTCTATGAAGTGTACTAAAGTGAGTTTGAAGTCCTAAAAAAATTGAGCACGTACATTGACTCGCCTACATAGTCCAAATAAACTAAGGGCCATTAGGCCGTTATCAAGGTCCGTGAAAAGACTGCAGATAAGTAGGCCTCTTAAAAAAAGCGTCATATCACAACGAACTGCTTGTTCTGGTAGTGAAGCGAAAGTAAGAACACTTAACCATGCAGTGGTCATCAAAGTCATGACCGTGGATGGAGTTATAACGCGGTAAGAAATATGCCAAGTATAAGCTTAAGAACGTCAGTGTAATAACTATATGCAAGTTAGCACTGTAGAGTCACTACACGACTATACACCTTGACGCGGTGTAGGGGCTCAGTATACGTCAATTAGTCCCAGGTGTACACCTTAGACGAAACACGAAGCCAAGCATAGTCAACCTCTACCTTTCACATCTCTCACCCTCCATGCTATCCTATTTTCTCCCTTCCTTTTCCCCTGCGGTGGGCTGGATCAAGTGTAAAAATAGCTCAGTCTCGAACGAAGTATTCGGATACCTGGCGACCTCAGGATTAGCTAGCCTTATCTGTGTACTGCGGATCACTGCACAGACGGATACTCCCTTCTCCGCTACTCGTGGAAATCATAATGAATTCTAAAAAAAAAAAAAAAAACAAAACAAAACAAATTGAGACCGGTTCTCCTTTAAAACCGGGCAGTAGTACAGCGCTTAAGCTGTCTCCTGAAGAGCTGGTAAGTAAGAGGATTGTGGCTCAACATGGTCCGACTACTTCCAAAAGCCGCGTGGAGCCCATAGGTACTAACCTCCCACGTTCCATTAGGGACTTTTCTTCGGGAGCAAAACTTTTTGCTCCTCCGTCAAGAAAGTCTTACGAAGACAGAAGAACTGCTAGCCGAATTCTGGAGCACTTTGGTAATATACCGGAGTGCAAAAGAAGCGAGAAACGAAGGAGAACCCAGGTCCTCCTCCTAGATGTTGCGACGGCGGATGGCATCAAGGCCACGTAAAGCTGATCGCACGTGAAGATCAAAGATCATATGATCTTTACAGGTCAGCGAATAGCAAATTAGGGGAGGTATGGCCAGGTGCTACGTTCGAGGTCGTTACGAGGGAAGAGATCCCGAGTAGGCCGAGAACTCGTACTTGGATCCCAGCCGAACCCTCCGACACAGTTACGATCCTTAAGATTCTCAGGACCAATAACCCAGATTTGCCAACTCATAACTGACGGTATGATCTTAAACAGATCATATCAACCTTTAACCACCATCAAAAATAATAACTCAGAGCAAGCTAAATTGGGCATCATAGCATCAAGCCATACAAATCAGCGGGACCAGTTGGCATTAAACCTGCTAAATTGCAGAAGTCGTCAGTCATAATAATGCTAGTTCTTTAAATAGATTCAGGACTATTTATATAATATATAGCTGTCTGGTTTTGATACATGTCCCCATATATGGAGAAAAGTTAAGGTAGCCTTCATACCCAAAGCTGGGAAATGCTCTCACATCAATGCAAAAGATTTCAGAACTATCAGTCTTTCTTCCTTCCTCTTAAAAACACTAGAACGATTGATTGATAACCACTTACGCAGCAGTATTGACAAGAAGCAACTGTCTGCGGCACAACATGCATATGGCAAAGGTAAATCAGTGGAGACGGCATTTCACTCACTAGTAAGTAATATCGAATACTCCATAGTTCATAAAGAGTGCACGATGGTTGCCTTCCTTCCGACACAATGCCTCGGATAAGGACTGATAACACGTTGACAACCTTTGGCTATCGTACCCGGACAAAGATTGGTTTCACCATTATACAGTGTTACGCACCCACGGATGGTTCGTCTGAGGATGAAAAGGAGACCTTCTACAACCAGGAGATCTTCTACAACCAGCTGTTTATAAGCACCCAACGGCGATATTGTCATTGTGATGGGGGACCTGAACGCCAAGGTAGGCAGCGACAACGAAGGGCTCAAACATTTTATTGGACGGCACGGAATAGGCAACCGCAATGACAACGGCAAAAGATTTGTTGACTTCTGCAACGCAAATCGTTTGAGCACAAGACCTGCCAAAAAATCAGTTGGGTGTCAACTGACAGACAAGCAACCTCCAACCAAATTGACCATTTTTCCATCAGTCGCAGTTTTAGAAGTGGTCTTCTAGAGGTCCGAAACAGGCGAGGAGCGGACATGGGGTTGGTATGAAATCACCATCTTATGATAGCTACTGTCCCATTACGCACTGCTGCCGTTCGAAGATTTAACGACACAATAATACCCGGGTACAGCTTAGACCGACTGAGAATTCTCACAGTGCGCCAAGAACTAAGGGACCGTCTCTCACGTGGAGTGGAAACAATCAGCAGCTCATTGCCCGCCACCATCCAAGACCATTGGTGTGCTTTGATAAACTGTTTTCACATCAGGTGCTGAAATGATTGTCGGTCGATCGCAGGGAAACCATAGGGCGTGGCTTTCCGAGGATACCTGGAGAAGGATCAACGAACGAAAACAGCTAAGAACTCGAATTGCAGCAGCTCCAGCTGCAGGAAAGATCGAGCTAGAGTCCATATATCGGATGAAGATGAGAGAAGTGCAGCGTAGTGTGAGACGTGACAAGCGCAATTACATCAATGCGCTGTCCACGCAAGCAGAAGAAGCAGCAGCGCAGAAGACCAGCTTGAAGACACACTCGACGCCGATCAAGCAGGTTTCCGATCTGGATCCTCCTGTGTCGACCACATCAATACCTTGCGGATCATCATCGAGCAGTGTGTTGAGTATCGATCACTACTTCACCTGCTGTTCATCGATTTTGACTAAAGTTGAATCCGTGATGCTATAAGGATATATAGCGAGTGGAGGGTGACCGTCACTATTACGAGAAAGCTGCAAACGTTTGTTAATAGGTGCCTGCGCTACATCTTAAGGATATTCTAACGAACAGATTTATCAGAGAATGGATTATGAACCCATAGGCACAACCATACGACGACGAAAGTGGCAGTGGATTGGTCACACAGGGTCACAAAGGGTGACAGATCCATAGCTAACCAAGCCATGCAATGGAACCCGCTTACCCGTGGGGGCGGTGTCTTATCAGAAAGCCCTAATCTTAAGCTCTCATTCCGTCTAACAAATCATTGTAGCGTGTTCGAGTAATTATGGCAATCAAAGAAGTCTTATCGTGGCTCTTCTCTAGTAGCCCTTGACTGCCAATCGTCTCTTACGGAGATGGCAGAGCAGTTCAATATTTACCTGTGTTGGGTGTGGAGCATAGAGATATTCCAGGGAACTGTAAAGCCGATGAACTCGCCAGAATGGAACAACCTTACCCATGCTACCAGAAAAGGGCACCATAGGTATAGCAATCGCTATATGTAAACAAAAATTCAAGCTGGATGCAATCGAGAGTATAAATCTTAAGTGGACAAGTGGTACAACATGTCTAGCGACTAAACAAAGTTGGCCTCAGCTGGATTTGAAACTTTCTAAGACTTTGATTTCTCTCGACAGGTTGCATATTAGCACCACAATAGTTGTGATCACTGGACACTGTCTAGGCTAGGCCTTTTCGCAAACGACTTTTGCAGAAGCAAAAACCTGTATCAAACCTAAAAAAGTACATATTTGGTTGCAAGAAACCTAACAAATTAACTTATAAATTAACAATAAAACAACGTTGTACTTGCGCTACTTATGTACCTAAATCTCAATTCTTTTAGTCAATACCAGAAACTTAACCTCGTTCTACTTTTAATTTAAATTATGGTTACATAAATTCTATTTGAATGGTTTTTATTTTATTTCAGCTCTTAACGTTCCAAAGTATTTCTTTTCTTTCTCTAGCCAACGTCTATATTCCAACACAATATTACACGCGCCCCTATCTTGACCATGAAAATATTTTCTAAATTAGTTGTTAATGAAAAATCATCTGTCGCCTGTTTGCTCAAATACGATGGGTCATTACTGAACTGATTACACAGATTTTGAGTGGAAAACAGACATACTGCTCTGTCACACATCGTTGAAAAATGATTTATAAGTTGTTCTTTCGATCTCCGTTTCATTAAAATGTTTTTGAAAGACTAAAAGTTTGCAACCGCACTTGCGTAGGTACCGTGGCACAATACATAATTGTAAAATTAAATAAAAACTTGTAATCTATACATGTATAATAAAAATGATATAGAGAGAAATGAAAATTACTTGAGACCGCCTGGACTGATTTAAATATTTTCTTTTTAAAATTCTTTGTAACAGTCTAAATAATTTTTTTTCCTGAAGTATTCTTTTTCTGAAAGAATGTTGACATATTTAACATCGTTTATACCATACTGACGAATATTGACGTAAACTCAATAATTAATAATTATTAATTTCAAATCGATGTGCTTGACATAGACGCTTAATTTTTTACTTTCATATTGAATAGAATTAGCAATATGGTAGGTTTGATTGCTTCAATCAGATATTTTTACTCAAAGGACGACGAGAGGACAAAGCGATGAAAAGAAGAACTGTCATGAAAAAAGGAGAACGCACGAAACTATTCTTCTATTATATTGTACATAGTTCAGCCTTTAGACTCAATTTTATGCAATGAAAATCTAAAGGTTTTAATTCAACCTTATTTATTTAATTAAAGTGTATTTGGTACCAAGTGGAATATAAAAATAGGTAAAAAATATTGAAATGAAGTATAAATATTCCACAGTGGAATATTAGCGAGAGAAATGGTCACACTGAGTGTTTAACCAATAACCAAGTAAATTAATTAATAAATTATAATTGTAGCTTGTCCTCACTATACGTGTATATACATACACAATCTGCAACAAACGAATAGGTATATGTATTTATGATATAACTGCCAATTTTTCTCGCTACAGCTCTAGTTTCATGTACCTAATATTGTTGCTCTCAGTATACAGGGTGTCCCAGTTAAGCGGTATAATCCTTTAAGGGGAGATTCCTGAAGTTCCGCCGAACAAAAAATTGTATGGCAGGGCGGTCTATTCTCACCCCATTTCAAGTTATAGCCCCCAAAAGTGGGTGACCTCTAATTTGGAGGTGTAGCCACTTTAAACGCTATAACTTCTAAACTATTATAGGTACATTTTGGAAAGACAATTAAGTAGCGCATACAAGTCCTAAATACTTTGGGTATATCTGTGCAGCTACAAAAAAGTTATGGCTTCTTAAACTCAAAATTATGAAAATTTGTTGTTCCATTTTTTTACTTAAAATGCATTGTTCTCAAAATTTTTACTTAATACATTTTTTTTTATGACATTGTTATCCCTGAAAAAATTCCTAGAAATTATGTTAAGCAACTTTTTTACGTACGGTAAACAGAAGTTGCAGTAAAAGCCATTTTTTGTCACAAAAAATAAAATTTTTTGTTCGGCGGAACTGCAGGAATCTCCCCTTAAATGATTATACCGCTTAACTGGGACACCCTGTATTTTTACATGTGTTGAACTATTTTTAATACGAACAGATGCAAAATGTGCACTCATCTTTTTTGTAAGAGATACATATGCAAAAAATCATTCGATATAGCGAATACGCTCGTTTTAGTGAACGACTTCAAACATTATATCATTCGTTATATTGGACGTCTACTGTATATTTACATATTTCCACAACATTATAAGGTGTTCTGTTAAAAACTTCTTCGTTCTTTAAATGTCTACATGTAGGTATATAAACGCATGGATATTGGATATACCTATACTTATTCCTAATTTGAAGCTTGTATTCTGCAATTGTAAGACATACATACATATATATGTACATAAATATGTGATTATAAAGTCCATATTCGCATGTACTTTAAGACTTAAATAAAACTATTAATCACAGGTTGGGTAATAGAAAAACAACATTTTTAGGAAAAATGATCCTGTCCTGTTAAATTATGACGATGAACAGGTATGTACATATGTACATTCCTTCATCTTCTTTTATAACATTAACAATTCTTGCGATTTATGAGGAGTCTGTGACGTGAGCGATAACATTGCTAGTAAATCTTAAAAAAATTAAGAGAACCCTGTGTTTATTTACTTAAGAGAAAAAATGGGTAGTGGAACAAAGCGAGAATGGCACATCGTCTCGGTCCGATTGGATATGAAGAAAACAAAGATGGCCATCTTCCGTAAAGTACGTTTGTATACATTATGTAGTTGCTCTGCGACCTTTCAACAAAGTAGTGTTTGGGTCAACGTTCTTCTTTTTAGTTTTCTATCTTAAGTATATACTAATTTTCCATTTAATTTATTTAGCTTTCTGGATAAAATGGAAACATAAAACGATAGAGCTTCAAATAAAGTCTTTAATCATATGCCTACCTACAACAAATATGTCCGAAGCTTCCTATTTCCCTTAATTTATTATTTATTTATTTCCCTTACATACATACCTACATACATATCTCCATTTGTGAAGCAGTTTCTTTTGAGTTATTTTTGATATTCAGATAAAAAAGTACTTTAATTTAACCAGAAACTGTTGAATGACATTTTATACAGAAGAAGATAAATATAATTATTAGATGACGCAATTAAGGCATTGAAATTAAATGGTCATGAGAGAAAAGATAATTAATATGCACATATGTATGTGTGTAGCAGAACATACTTCAAACTTGATGATGGTGTTGATGTGGAATTTCTTTTCAACACAACACTGTGGGTGGTTAATATCCAATTAACGGGAAACAATAGACGATCTCTATGAAAACGGGAATTTTTTTCTGCAATGATTAACCTATCGAAATGGTTTTAATAAAAATACACTGACGAGTATTCCACTTTGTTATGAAATCTGAATACCTACCTATTGGAATGTAGTATTGCGTCAACTTTAATTGACATTAATAGAATCTATGTTCTCTAAATATTTCATTCGATGATAGAAAACTATTACATGTAAACAGCACAAAGCAATATACCTACATATGTAAATAAAAAAAATAGATACAATCATTGTATATAAATCTTTATATACAATGATACAATTCAACATTTTTGAGCTATGAAAATCAATATTAGGTTAGAAGCAGCCTATATAAAGCAAAGGCTTAAATACATTTTTGCACCTATAGAAGAGACCTACAGGTCATAACAATCACTATATACTACAAATACTGTAAACACTGAACAACAGATCGTGAATCAGGATCTATTTTTGAGATCCAAAACTTAGTTTATGCTATTTCTTACTGGGTTATATTTTCATTCATGACTGTAATGTAATTGTCCACGTTTGTTAAGCATCCATGTTGTCAGATTAGAATTAGATATTATTTGCAAATAAATCAATATTCAACAAAAAGTAATTAAAAAATAATAATTATACCTTGAAATTTGTGAAATCTCATAAGTGATAAGTAACGATTTTGGATGTGTTATCAATTCGAACCCAAAATACTTTTATTGATAATTGAATGCATTAATTTTGCTTATTGTCTGAAAGAAGCTTTTACCACAACTCAGAACCTAAATTTTTCGCTGATCTGAACGAACGAACATGTATACATATGTAGATCATAGGTGATAATAAAACATGGCTTTAAACATGTTTAAATGTGAGCCACAATTAAAAAATAAATGAACACTGCAAAAATCCATGAATATTGAAAAGTTAACTGCTTTAAAATATTCAAAATAAACGAAGGTATATGTACATACATATGTAGGTATATTGAAAATCCGTGGCAATCCCTCAAATCATTTATTTGTTATTATTGGCTGTAGGTATACTTATGTGTGTATAATGTTGTATATATTTGCATATGTAAGTTGCAGCAACAACAAAACTCAAGATACAGTAATACGAAATTTAATTTAATTTCTTCATAACTATTGAAAATATCCATGCACATCCATAATAGTATCCATAATAGTAATATATCATGTTATGCAGTAAACTTATTTTTTTTTAAATGGCACTCAGTTTTATTGTCCTTTTCTATGATGGGTATTACTATCTGAGTGGATAATTTGAACAAATTGAATGAAAAAAAAGAAACTAATAATATTTCCGGTTCCCTGACTTTACGTACTGTCACTGCATGCGACAATAAGGGTGATTGCTACTGAAGTAAACCCGTAGTCTAGAATTGTGCTTCACATCAATTATTTCACCGACCCTAATTATTTCAGCTTCATTGCGTGCACAGAAATTGAGGTCTATTTCCCATTCTAGCCAAATTTTATACGATTGAATTAAAATTGTATTCACACGTACCTATTTTGGGAATGTTTTGTTACACATAAATCGATTGCTACAAAACGTTTCGTAGAAAGAATAAATTAAGGCTCATATAGACACATACATATAGATGTATGTATGTATGTACATGCCTTAACATCTGATGACGATAGGTATTATACCTACAGTAAAAATTGGCATTCTTAGATCAAAATGCATATGTAATTATGCGTGCATTTTGTTTTTATAACGTTTTAAGAAATGTTAAAAACCTGTGCTGCCGAAAAAAAATGTTTTTATATCACATATTTCTTACCTTTCTCTGGCTTTGTTATTTCTCTGCTTTCTCATATTTTTCTATTACGAACTATGTAAATATTAAACTAAATCGTTATAAGAAATACAGTCTTAGTTAATTTTTTTTTTTGGTTTATAAAATCTGTCTAAGCAGAATTCTCACAAAAATTAATATCGCTTTACGTACAAGTCAAAATAATGTTCAAATCCATCCACAGACAACTCCTAAAAAGGCATCCGATATCGGAACCTGACCCAAGTTGTTTTTCGTAAAATGTTAACAATATTAATAAATAAAGTAAAAAACAAAGAGATAATGAGACAGCCTTTATTGCTTGTCAAAGATCCTCTTTAAATATACATGGCCAATAATTTTAATAAACTAGTCACGGACAAGCTTTTAATTTCAGTTTTTAATGTGGAGTACGTGCTTAATTGATGAAAATAAAATCTTATTTTTCTCGCCATATAATTGATTGCTTAGAAGATGCATTCTTTTCCACATTCACAAAATATACATACATATGTACATTTGTAGTTGTGATATCATTCGTGCAAAGAAAGGATTAATTTATTGCTATACACTATTATTATATTTTTGTCCTATGTCGTGGTATTTATAGTTGCCACTTTAAATAGAATCAATTTTCTAAAAACATATTACAATTTAATTTAGATTTCTTTCAAGAACTAGGCACAAACATATAAAAATGTTGGAACGCTTCATATTTCTGTTAATAAGATGTTTTTCGAATTCTTATGTTTATAAAATTAATGAGATTTAAGAAGCGATATCTCGAAATTCAAGGTCTAAATGGTATAAAGGCAGTTTGAATTTTCTGTCATTATAAGTTATTGGTCCACCACTAACTCAATAAAAGCCGTTTTTGTTTTGTAGTTTAGAGTAGAGTCTGACTTGTCAAATAACTTCGTGTTTATTTTCGCGCTTGTAAATATATCATAGCATCGATGTATTGTATCTTTTTTCGTTCAGAGCAAAAAGATTAGCACGTTCCATTTCGCGTTTCACATGACGGAAAGTAGAGAAATGAATTCAAATGGCTGCTGCGGCTTGCTGATCTAGCATAGACAGAAATAATATTGAATAAATATTTGTCAATAGATATTAAACTTTGCTTATGCAGGTATTAAAAATTAATCAAAAGCCTATGTATATAAATGTAGGTAAGGTGCATATGTAGTATTAAGGTATTTATGGATACCGGGGTAACGGATCATTTGATTGCTATGGCAACTAGGTACTTAGCCAATTTTTTTTCGCATGTAGCTGGGTGAAAATCGTTGAAATACATCGCTTTGAGATAGTGTGGGAATTGAATCACTCACTAAAAACACCCGGAGAAGCATGGTGCTACCATCTTGTAAATTTATGTTATAAGGAACTAACTTTGATCTGTTACCTTTTGTTTTTTAACTCGTTATCACTTTATTCAGGTGATTATGATAAATATTTATTTTAAATTTTTGTCTCCTAATGGTTTTATTCTTCTTCTTCTTCTCCCAACTAGATTCTTATTGTTAAGTAGTTCGATTACTTCTTAATTAGAGTTGTTGCGAAGCCTTCCTTCATGTCTTCTTGCTACCTTCCTGACCTCGTTATCTTTTATTAACAATATTGGGTAGTACCTTATTTTAAAAGCATTGGATGCTTTGTAGGTTCGTTCTTACCCCCAAAGTTGAAGGCCATATGAATGCTCATATTGGCTTTAAAACTTTCTTATAGATAAGCAGTTTATTATATATTGAGGGGCATCAATACCTCCCTAGAAGGCAATAAATTTTTTATATCGAATGTTTAGTTCGTCATGTTTTTTCTTGACATGAGTTTTCCAGCGCAACTTCCCGTTTAAGTACTTAGCTGACTTCGAATGCAGAACTACTTTGTCATTTATGTACACAGGTATGTGTTGTATGTTTTTATTAGTGAAGTTAACATGGATTGACTTCAGTTCATTTAATTTTATTTGCCATTTTTTGGTCCATTCAGTTATTTTATTTACTGTGTTTTATAGTTTTTCAGTAACTTTTTGCATGATTTTTCCGACAGCAAGTTCGGCAGTATTTAAATTCATTTTCTTTAAATTTTTAGGCTTCTGTTTCTTAAGAAAAACTCAATAGTTATGATATCACCACAGTGTCTTTCAGTGTGAACCGCTTGATGTAGAAAACTTAAACCCTTAGTGCGTACGTTGGACATGATACAATTGTGGTGCAACTGTGGATCGTAAAAGACACACGATACAATCTATACATAAATATTTGATTTAAAAAAAAATCCAAAAAAAGGGGAATTTTACAAAAAAAATATCATTTCTATATATATTTATTTGTATATATATTAATACAATAAGGCAATGTTAATCCTAATCGATTTCTGAAGATAATGTTATTTACGAGTTTTGAAGTTAATTTAAAGAAGAAGTTTTGCTTGATGTTTCTTCTCAATTTTAAAATTTGATTCACTTAAGCGACTCCTTTTTTTTGTAATAATAAAAAAAAAATACAATATATTGTGATATCTTTATTATAAAATAAACGAACCATTCTTGACATTTATTTTTTTAAGGTTACATATTTCTCTTAAATGTTAGATACGATTTAGATTTTAGAAGCCATGTTGTTCGTAACTGCATAGAACATGAAGTTCAAATTTTGGGTGATGGGTCCGAGCATTTCAAGCCGTCTTGTTGGTACCAAATGTCCTGGCTTCCATTGGAATATGAGCACCATCTTCTCTTCAGGCTTAATACTACTAACTATTGCATTGCTAGAAAAGTTACAGAACATAAAAGAGTTGGATTGATTCTTTATTAGACTTAATGATATAATCCATACATATAGTGAGCATGCTCTTGTACCGGAGCAAATGTATGCTTTGAAATAATGTCAGAACCTAATAGGATCATATCATAGATAGTACATAGTTGCATAGATATTGCATGCATGCTTAGTGAAAAAAATTAAATTTTAAAAGGCAATTAAACTCTTAAATGAACTGTTTTTGCATCAATTCGATATCAAATCATTTAAAGTTGCATGGTCGTGCGTATGAACTATCATCCAGTTAGTTGTTTTAAGAAACCCATAGGACTAACAAAATAAAGTGGTAACATATGTACATCTATAGGTTTTATGTGCAGTCGAGATAAAGCCAACGATCGTTATATGAACATATATAATCAAGCTATTTGAGTAAAATGTTGTTAAGTTGGCTATGAATAAAGTACCGTTACTACAAACATTGGCCAAAATTAGTCCAAATATGAAAATTAATCAACTTTGTCTTAGCCGTTTATATGAAAATGGAATTTTTTTGTTGGCCATAAGTAAGGTACCATTATTACTTTTTTCCCGAGAATGTGATATGCAATCTTGTAAGATCTAGTCTACGTATGCAATTTAAACATAATCGTTGGGGCCGTTTTCGAACAAAACTACATTTTGTTAAGTTGGCTTTAAGCAAAGTAGTATTTTTAACAATTTGGATCAAAAATGTGGTGCGCCATTTTATACGACTTTATTAAAGTAGTTCAAATATGAAATTTAAGGAAAATCGTTAGAGACGTTTTCGCACAAATTGGCTATAACCAATTAATTCTTCGAAAAGTTCCGTTACACGTACTCTTGGCACAAATCGGCTTTTTACAAAAAAATAATGGTAAGAAAGAAACTTTTTTTATGTTTGGAATATCTCAAACTCAGAGAACTTCTCGAATGTTTCATTAATCTTAGATCCCCAATACTCATAACAAAACATATTGACATTGAAACAGAACAATACATTGTCGATGTGCAACAGGCAGCACAATAAAGTACACCGACTTATCAACCAAAAAAAAACAGGCTTCGCCGAAATACTCAAGCTATGATTCCAAAACTGCTCAAGTCTTCAAGGAACTGCCTTCAACTGGATTTTTGAAACTCAAGCTTATAATATTAACTAGCTGATTCTCCTCGGCTCCGCTCGAGGATCGATTTTATTGTCCCGTTGACGCAAAAGTATAAAGCTTAAGTATTACCGTTAAGGCTGAACTATAAAATTCGCACGCAATCGATAGCTAATATCAGAGTTCTACGTTAAGTTTTCTTCCATGTATGATTGGCCCATAATAGGAGTATGTATTCGGATTCATCTGTCAAGTAATTTACCGGTTGATTTTGGGTTTTTTTTTTTTCAAAAATAATTCAATTCTCTCTTACACACAATACCTACGTGCAGAAGTACTACCGTCGCGACGGAAAGAAAACCAATACAATACAGTCTTTGGGACTGATAAATATTAGCCGTGATAATTCTAATTATCGTGATATTAATTATAAAATGTTCTTAATGTTGGCATTGAATTACCACATTTTGATTTATGTAAATAATTTTTTTTATCATTGCTCAGCTTCAGGACAACGTAGAAGGACCTTTTATATCTCAAATAACTAGCGGCGAATTTACTATTCCTTATTTTATCTAACGCAATAAAACATAACCTAATTTAAGGAGAGCGAAATAACGAGATTTCGCCAAATCTCCGAGGATTCGCATGCATTCCTATGTATTGAAATCTCGTGCTTACGCCGAAACCTCCTCGAAATCTCGTTGAGTTCATCTATCTATGAGAGGTTGTCAAACTGAACAAACCTAAACGTGAACTTCAGTTTATTTTGGTGTTCATTTTTAAGCGTCAAAATATTATATGGGAAAACAGTTGTAGCTAGTTTTGGGACTTCTACCAATTATATTTTTTATTTAGCTTATGCATTATGCATTACTTACATACATATATATAAATTGTATGCATTATTTAATTTGTATGTTGCACTTATGGTATGTTTATGGTATAAATCGATCACTTTTTGGTTTCCCAATTTGCCCACTTTCAAGTCCCAACACTGATAGCGACAGTCGACAAACAGCTGTTGGTTTGTTTGTTTCCCGCCACTTAAAAATGGACAGATAATGACATTCGAAATTATTTCAACTTGGTGCGAACGGTTTACGAGATTTCGGCAAAAGTTAATCTAAATCTCGAGATTTCGCGCCGAACTGTACGTGTTGTGCGTGGTAAATATTTCTTCACGTACAGAAGGGACCTACAATTTTATGCCGTATCCGACGGGTAGAGGGGTTTACGAAGCTTTCTCATGAGATTTATACTCTTGAATGTTCGTCAGCCACTAGGAAGAGGTGGGGCTGTGAAAAACATTTGATGGTATTTTTCTGGATTCGAACTTGGAACAACTTGCACAGTAGTAAACGCACTAACCACTGATCCACGGCACCTAGATAAAGATATTATAGAAAAGGTACTGGAATAAAATCAAATCTGTTCTGCAATATTCTTAAACGTTGCACAGACTTTTGATAAAGTTTGGCGTAATTTCGGTCGATGGCAGGAAAGCGTGGCCCGGATTTTCGAGGATACCTGGAGAATGATCAACTAATGAAAACAGCTTAGAGGTCGAATTGAAGCAGTTTCAGCAGTAGGGACGATCGAGCTAGAGTCCCTGTATCGAAGAGCTGTTAGCTGGCCAAAGCTCTAATCAACATCCAGTGAAAGGCTTCACACAGTTCGTGGTTCATATCGAATGAGAACGTACAACAACTCCTAGTAAGGATGAAATCATTACCGCGATTAAAACTCGGAAAACCAATAATGACTTGATGATACACGTAGATCTTTTTCGACGTGCTCCAACTGCATCGGCTGAGCTACTAATCCCCCCACTTGCTGAAAGAACCTGAGAACCCGAGAGTTTTCAGTATGAATTAAATAAAGGAACGGTCGACGCAGAACAAGCAGGTTTCTGGTTTGGATTTTCCTGTGTCGATCACATAACCATCCTGTGGATGATCATAGAGAAGTGCGTTGAATATCGATCGTCACTCCACCTGCACCACTAATTTCGAAAAGGCTTTTGATAGTGTTAATGCAGAGCTCATTTGACGTGCGTTGCACAGGGGAGGCATTTCAGATAAATTAACTGATGGCGGATCCAATGCTGTCTGGAATTTAATGATGTAATGCAATCAGCTTTAACACCAAGCTACCACTATTCCAGTCTAATGTTGAACCCGAGTTGCTAGATTGATTTGGTATTTGGGAGTGAACGCTATTATCACGAAAAAGCTGCAACCGTTTGTTAATATGTAGGTGCATATGCCTGCACAATGTTTTGAGGATTTTCTTTCCAAATCATACATATCTCAAACGAAGAGCATTGTCAGAAAACGAGACACGAACATTACCATATTACAACGGAAGCAGAAATGTTATTGAAGAAACATGGTTTGAAGTAAATTGTCTACCGTTATAAGCACTTTTGGAAAATCTATTTTATGATTCTTAAAAAAACGAATCCAAATATAAACCTTAAACAAAACCTTTTTTGTAACTGAATATTAATAATTTTGTTTTTCTTCCATTGATTTTTTTGTGATTTCGATTAGCTGCGGCATTTTATTCGTCACATCGTAAGGTCTATGCGAGTACTGGACTTTTGATTTTAGTACTTACCCGGTCCGGGAGACCGGTGTCACTGTCAGGTAGTACAAATCAGACCTATATACGTTTTCTAGCTAGTATACAATTATTTTTATGAATATTTAGCTAGCTTTTAATATGATCGTACCGATATTAAAAAAAAGGAACTTTTTGAATATGTTTCATTTTATAAACCGTGTTACAGAATGTCTTAAAAACGTGAAAAGCGCCATCTAGAATCTCTTCTACAAACGAGTATAGATTGGTGAAATACCTTTGTTTTAATGTCAAGTTAGAAATGTAACGGATATCCGGTTAGTAGTTGTTATCCGACTACCCGGCCACTTTTATTGTATCCGGTATTCGGCGAAATCCGGAGAGTTAAGTTAGATACTATCGGTACTCATAATTGATTATTGGCAAGACATGATGTATAAAGACAAGTTTTTGGACATTAACCGGTAAATAATTTATTATTGTTGTCATATAAAATAGCCTCCCGCTCTATACGCTGCTACTTGCCGAAGAAAGATAGACCAAGTTTCCCAAACTTTGCTAAAATTGGGTACTGATGATGATTAACTGACCACCAAACGTTAGGGTCTCAATTCCGGTGGGCCCGAACTGCTTTTAAATAATGTTCCTGCTCAGTCGCAGTATAATTTTTTTTTTAAACCTCATTTCCATCAAAATATTTCCAAAATGAAGCATGTGTATCGGCTCGGCAGCAATATTATTTTCGCTTCATGACGCCTAAAAGCATTTCCAGTGGTATTTCGCGAATAACGCAACCAAATTTGCATAAATAAAGATGGTCGCACTCGAAATTAATAATTCAGCTTGACATGGCTCTATTCCTTCTCGCAGGTTGTTTTATGCCGTTATGATTAGCGATGGTTTTTTGTCAGAAAAATAGTAGTTCTTACCAGTAACCTGGCGGTAGTTCTACATTGACATATTTGCCATAAATATTACATGTACATATGTAATTGCTGTGGAATTAACTCCTATCTTCCACTATTCTCCTACAATATTGCACTATATGCCCTGAGAATTTACGCGTGTTAAAATATTATAGGTATTATTGACATGTAATTCTATTGCTATTGCCATCAGTGTTACCGCAGGTTTAGTTTTTAATGAGTCCCAGAGGCGGAAAATATGAGCCATTTTGAAAATAAATGAGTCCCATCAAAAAATCTCTTTTAAATTTTTGATAATTTTTTTTTTATTTTTTAAGAATAATAATAAATATTTTGAAAACATAAAAGAAATTCATCATCATTTATCATTCATAAATATCGTTCAGGAAAGGAAATAGAAGCCTAGTTCACACTATTCAATATTTATAAAATGTATTATTATGTTTTTTTCTGCAAAACAAAATAGAAGTGTTTAAACTTATAAATTCACTATTATATATTATTACATAAAGTGTTTATTTGTATTCTTAAAAATTGAGCAAAATCTAAAAAAGATTAGTTCTTGAGTCAAGCTCAATAAAATGAGTCCCTTTTGGCTCAAATGAGTCACAGTGGTAACAGTGATTGCCATACATCATACCGAAATAAACGTAAGCCTATACAATGAATTATATCACATTGTGTCGCCAATCAAGATTTGTATAGCTTTTGAAACGCTTTCGCTAGAAACATTAAACGTACGCACTAGGGGATGAAAAACCATTTGCGGATAGCTACATGAT
This sequence comes from Chalcosyrphus nemorum, assembly GCA_949716465.1. NCBI lineage: Eukaryota > Metazoa > Arthropoda > Insecta > Diptera > Syrphidae > Chalcosyrphus > Chalcosyrphus nemorum. Next base: position 42,318,171 of record OX454334.1, read on the forward strand.
CACTCAAAAAATTGTTTCATTGCTGTTGTAGCCTTTATTGTTGCTTATCTAGCCTTGTATATTCAATATATAAAAGCATAAATAAAGCATTTTCCATGACTCTTCTTACTCTGTGAATAAGTTCTAAAGACTTCAATGCATTCTTAAATATTGAATCGTGTTTGCTTGAAGCAAATAATATTATTCCTACTACTGTTTAACAAGAAAAAAAAAGAAGCTGTTCAATAAATGTGTACAAGCAAGTTAAAGTTACACATAAGCAGAGCCCACCCTACATACAATTAACTTTTATCAAAACGTCGAAGAGCGCAAATACCGGTTTCATAATGGTTGTCAAACGTTATTTTAATTAAACCCAAAGGTGTATAAAAAGAGTGAGCTACGATGTTTTAACAACAATTGAATGTGGGTTTTCAACCCTAATCACTATCCGTGTTACAATTGAAAATTTCTTTCACAGTCCCCTTGGAGTCGTCCCCTCACATTTTCAATTGGTACCATATTGACACAGATATCAACAGACGTACATACATACGTACACTTGTGTACCTATAGAAAGTTGTTCCAATGGTACATATGTATATGAATATTAAACAGAGAATGCCTAGGATGTGAAATAATAAGGCAATGGTTAATGCGAAGACCTTTTGTTCTGTAATGAAAATGAGTAGGCACGCGAATCTGGGGAATTTGTTAGAGAGACTTTTTACGAGTCTACAAATTGAATGAATCACGAATGTTGAAGCGAATAGTAAAATAAAAAGTTGTAAAAATAGGTAATCTAGTTTTATAAAAATAAAAAAGACGACTGGATAGTAAGTTCTTGCATCTGTATGCTGTTAGTTAAAAATGAAATAAGTAAAAAATTAAAAAAAGGATTAATAATATAATAAATATAAATGTGTGTAGGTACAGTAGCGAGCAAAAAAACAAAATTTTTTAAGTGTTTGGAAAACTTTTTTGTTCAATAAAATTTTCTTATATGTATGGAAAATTCCCTTGCAAAATTCTCTTTAATTTGATATGCCACATGATGGGGAAAAAAATTTTTTTAAGTCTCTTCATATAAGGTGCCCAAAAAAGGGCCCACACAGTGTATACATAGCGAAAGTTTTAGCTCTCTATCTTTAACGGTTTAAAAGTTACATGAGTGTGACAGACTGACGGACAGACAGACACCGTATCAAACTCACAAGAGTTCCGTCTTTCCTTTTAAGGTCCGGAACACTAAAAATAGCTTTCGAAATAAAGAAATATTTCAAAATAAATCAGTCCCACACAATTAATTTGTATTAAAAGTAATTAAAACGGGCAATCAACGAGTAACATAGCACAGTATACCAGTTCGAGGTAATTAACACGTCTAAACGTGCTGCTTAAAATCGAAGAAATCACAATATGGGTTATCACTGCTGATAGCCAGTAACTATCAAATGTGCGAGAAAGTAGAAACGTTGAGGTCGAGTTTACGATATATACGATCTAAAGCGTTGGAAACGCTTGAGGTAACATTTCGGATTGGAGAGCCCATTGTTTCTATTCAATATGTCCAAATGCGACATTGTGAATTGGGGATAATTGACGTGAAGTTCCGTGTCACTTTGACATTTCATTCTGCATTTGTTATACATATAGATAATAGGTATATCACGGTTAACGTTGCCCCTCGCAAGGGTGTTTCGCTATGACTTCGGTAACGAATTGTTACCATACCTCGCTTTACGTTGTGTGTTTTCGCTGTAACGTCGTTTAAGCCTTCACTTTTCCTTGCCCCGCACAACGATGTTTCGTTAAACGTCGTGAAACGCATTAACGACTTTAACCGGGGTATGTCTGTATATCACAACGCAGTGCATGCAAAATTTTACATAACAAAAAAAAAAAAATAAAAATTATATTTGAGCTTGAGAGATAGTATATTTTTTCGGATAGATGGAGTTATTATGTACTTACATGAATTCCAAAGACTCTAAAATCGCTGAACCAATTCAACTCAAATTTTCAGGTAATCTTTGGATTAAAGTTTGGATCCAATAGGTGACGCTGTAGGCTGGGTCGATGAATTTTTGTGCACGAGATCCTTGGAAATGTAATCAATAAATGAGTACATTTTTCTTAAGCCCACCCATTGACACGCTTCCTTTTTGAAAAATACATTTCTTAAGTAATATTTGCCTATATGAAATCGAGAGAACTCACACAAACAAATTTACTGAGATTCGCTTACTCTACAAATCCTCCACAAATTATATACATATGTAGGGTCGCGCTTACTTTTTAGAGGCGTTTTTGTTGAAAAAAAAAAAAACCAACAGTTTTTTGTTTTTTTCTGCAGTTCTAAAAAAACAAATATTATACGGTTGAAACAATATACATTCACCGTGTTACGACTTCACAATTTCAGAGTTTAATTCATAATGATTAAATTACAATACCTTTGGTAATCAAGAAAGTTTACAAAGCGCGGGAAAAGTATTAATTTTAGCGCCACAATATACTGACAAGTGAACTGATACTTTTGACAGGTTGACAGGTCTATCTTAAATTGTTGCTGCATTCTGGACACACTATACAGGCTGCATCATTACCCTTTCGCTTAGCTGTGAACAAATCCGAGCTGCTTGTTTCGCAACCGCTCAGATCTCCTCGGTGTTGGTGGTCTACTACAGGTCCAACTACATTTGGGGAGTTAAAGGGGGATGAAACATCTGGCAGTGTTGCCCGTAACTCTGATGGTGGACAACAGCCCCGAAATATTTCAGCGCCAGGACTCACTTCCCCTGTTGAGTTTAATTCAACCGTTAGAGGACTGGGCACAGGATAGGTGTAAACATCAGAATCGTCCAATGACCTGTACCGAGTGTTCATCGCAGTGGCGCTGGGAATTGAAGTTAGATTAGAATGGTTATGATTACTTCTTGTCTGCGTTAAGTGGATTGCTTCTTCTGCAAAATACTGGGTTGTTACTTACTTAATCGCTGTACGATAATGAATCTGGTTTTGGTGACGGCGCAAAGAGCCATTACTCGTTCCCACCAGGTACATCCGTTTCCAAAGGACTTCAAAATCTTTTCAGCGATCCATCTCTGCCCACGTAGATATTGCCGCGCAATGGTGTAACTTCTTTGCTGGCGATGTTCCGCTCTCATCTAAAGTAGAACCGTAGGTAAATAAGAAGATCGCCAAAGCATCATCAGGTTGTTTGGTGTCATCCATGATTTTAAGAAAAGCGGTCCTAAATGTTCTGACCATTTTGTTGCTGTTGCGTTCGACTCAGGATTGAAAGGTGCTGACGTCATACGTCGAATTGAGTGTTTACGACAAAAATTTTGGAACTCGGAAGATGTTAATTGGGTGCCATTATCTGACACTATTGTTTTAGGTAGACTCTCCAAAGCAAAAATGAAACAAAAGGCTTGAATCGTTCCGCTGGAGGTGATGGACGGCCAGCTGGTGTATTCTTTTGGCGAATGGCTGGCGTTAAGCTGACATGGAGCATACTGCGCCACTGTTTTGGTAATGACGCCATCAATATTCGGCCACCAGCAATATCTCCGGGACATTTTTTTCATCCGTGTGGTTCTCCAATGGCCTTGATGTAGGAGTTCTAATACCTTCTGCTGTAATTGGGTTAATATGACAACTCTGGAAAATTCGCCGTGGAAGATAAGAACATTAGCACACACACTTAGACAAAACCTTCTGCGAAAATAGGGCAATCAAATGTTATCTAATGGAGGGAGATGATTAGGCCACCCGCTTTGAACTTAGTCAATAACCCTTTGGATGGTTGGGTCCTTCTTCGAAAATTTGACAACGTCCTCAGCGTTGCTGAGGAAATCTTCCATTGTTGCTTTGACTTCATTATCTATTTGATGGCACAATTCTTCAGAATTGTCAAACTCCATATCAGGACAAACCGGCAGGCGGGAAAGACAATCCGCGTTCCCATCCTGTTACGTTGGTCGGTAACGAATCGCGTACGTATAGCCCAGTAGAACAATGCTCAAATTGGCGTCCGTACAAGTACTGCTAAAACTCTGTACGCGAAATATAATCGAGAGAGCCTCCTTCTCGATTTCGCTGTACCTCTTTTGAGCTTCGTCGATTGTTTTCGATGCAAACGCAATTGGTTTTTCAACCCCATTTGGATAAATGTGCGATATGAATGCACAGATACCATGCGAGTTACCGGCAATTCATCCTGAAAGTGAACCAGTTTTGACACGCTCATTATCTTCTGCAGTTCTCGAACAAGCACTGCTTTAGCGGAGCTGCTAACTGAGCAAAATTTTCTATAAGCTGATTATAGTAATTTATTTTTCCAATAAATGCCTTAAGGCCTTTCAAATCTATAGGTTTCGGCAAGTCTCGTATGACCTTGACACGCGACTCCGACGGGCGAATACCCGTCTCGTCTATAATATGACCCAAGTATTCTAGCTCGTCTTCTGCAAACTTGCACTTTTGCAGTCGGCACAGTAATCCATGGCGTTCAATCCGCTCCAGAAAAGTTGGAGCAGATCGTATGATCCCCTATCTCTTTCCTATGCACATACTAGCTCCTTCTTCCACCAATATACTTCCTTAAGCTACTTTTTTTTAAATATTTTATAAAACTACTCCAAAACACAAATTTTCTCAATAAATGGGCGTGGTAGTGGGCGGATTTTATAAATTTTTCAACATATACTGTATTTTGCTCCTAAGAAGTGCTATTATTTCGATAAAACTTTTAAAAAAATTTTGTTAATAAAAACGCCCCTGAAAACTGGGCGTGGCCATACACAATGTACTGAAGATATTTAGGGTAAGAGAATATCTACATATTACCTTAAGTAAGTTTTATCGAGTTTCATGTACATAAAATTACTGAAAAAAGTGGGTGGGGATTTTTTCGAAAAGTGGGTGTGGCAGTGATCGGATTTGAAAACTTTTTACACTTGTATTGCTTGTTTTTCCAAGGACCTCGTATACAAAATTTCATCAACCTAGCTCAAAATTTAAGCCCTAAAAACTGGTGACATACGGACGGACAGACGGACATGGCTCAACCGACTCGTCTACTGATGCTGATCATTTATATATATACTTTATGTGGTCTATCTTCAATATTTCTCTATGTTACAAACTATGAATCAAACGTAATATACCCTTAGGACAGGGTATAAAAAGAGGAAAAATATAGTTAGTGGTCGGTTGAACATACTAGAAGATTTATCTAGGCAAAGTATAGGGCTGAACATAATTAACATTGGGGAGCATAAGCTAATGTCATAACTGACCGAAATGTTTCCTTAGTTCTGTCATTTCCAATCACTGACCATAATACTTTTACCCGCATAACCAGCCGACAACAAAATCTACAAGTTGTTTTTTTTTCGTTGTTGGTTTTTAGTTTTCATTTTTCGCATAAAAAATGGATAAAAGCAGAAATTTATAAAGCGAGAATGAAAGCAGTAATCATTCGCACATTTCCAAATATAAAATATAAGCAAATATGAGAGAAAACAATAGGTCCGTTCGCGTACCCTCCTAAAACAGCGATTTTTTACGAATTTTTACGAAAAGCTGTTCGCGTAAGAATAATCTCGCTCACGAGAGAGTAAGAAATTTCTCCATGCTACGAATTTTAGTGCAAGAAATTTCTGTGGGCTGGTTTATGAAAACTGTCAAACCAGTGTATTTTCAACTTTTTCTTGTTCAACCCGTTCGTTTACTTTTTCGTAATTATAGCTTTTTCTAAAAGAATTTTACCCCCACTCTTCGAAATCTAATAATCAACGAATTTTAGTGCAAAAAGTATGCGAACGGACCTATTAATGTAAACACATAAGGGTGGGTAATTTCTACCACCTGCCAAATTCGCATATGCAATGAGCGGCTCAGAGCGCTCTTCCTAATGTTCGGTTATGTTTCCGAAAGTGACCGAAAACTAAACTAATCGACGCTGGGCTTATTATACGTTGGCTTATAATATCCATAGACAAACTAATATAGACGGTCGTCTTCTCCCTCCTCTGCCGAAAATTTTGTAAAATACGCCGATTTGAATTTTCCTATCTGTGAATACATGTGACCGAACGTGCGAACAAGATGTAACTATAAAAACAATCGTGGTGTCTCTTTTTTCCTTTTGCACACCACATTTTCAGCTGTCTGTCATTCAATTAACAACAACAAAATGTACAGGAAAATGGCTGCGCCCACCAAATGTACCGCGGATTAAGCATGTGTGCGTGAGCTCCGATTCGATTTTGACGGAAACGTCAGGGCGCTGATGTACATGGAGCAATAATAACATATTTTTTTCCCTGATATCACACTGGGGAGAGACTACTCGTATATTTGCCACTGCCTGATCAGTGACTTGGTTAATGGAATAAGTGGACTCTGTTTGCCTGCCGCTGGAATCAAAATTGGATCGACTATCTCTGTGAACTGATTCGGTATTCCTCGTTAGACTTACTTGTGGATTTCTGGTGACTGGTTTGGTACAACTGGTTTATTTGATGTATTCGACGGTGTGGGAGTACTGCTTCCTTTTAGAATATCTGTTGTCAGTTGCATCGACTCATACACCATGGCCAGCTCTTCGATCTCAACTGACGTGGGCTTTTTTTTCTGCGTTGCTGCCATGCGACGTGTAAAATACGATCATATCGCTGATCATGGTGTCTGCGTAAGATGTTCCGCATCCCTTTGAACATACAAAAGAACAATCCCTCGCAAGACCTTTTAGGTCTGCTTTCCACTCAGCATAGGTGTGATTCGGAAGTATTTTTTGTTTGAAAAATTTGCAACTCGATGCCAGTATATGGATTTTAGATAGAAAGTGTTTTGTTAACTTCGCAGAAAAGTCGTTAAAAGTTTTCATACTAACGTCTTCTGTCTCAAACAGCTTCTTCAATAAGTCGTTGATGCAATTTCCACATGTTGATAGGATATGCGCCTTCCGTAGACCGTTATCCTCCAAGGAATTCGCAGAAAAATGTTGCTGCAACTAAAAGAGGTAGGTTTCCCATGGTTCCTTTCACCGTCGAATAGTCGAAATTGTTATCGTCGTTATCCTACAACGTTTAATTTTCTTGGACTCGAAACTTGGAATCCGATGCGCAGTAGTCTAACACACCCACCATTGAACCACGGCACCCACAGTTATCCAATAAGAAAGCTGATTATTCCAGATATGTAGATATATGTAACAAGAACTATAAAGCGAAAATAAAAGTGATGATTATTACTAAATTATGATTACTAAAAGTTGCTCCAAGCTACCAATGATTGATGGAGCGTCCAAACTTAGGGAGCAAAAATATAAACTCAAAATTCGAAGCCTATTACGTTAAGACTTCACCACTAACAAATTAATGATTTCCCAAAACATTTAACCGACGACTATCAATTATCTTTCCTTGCTCATTGCTGATGAGTAATTAGCAACAATATGAATAAGACGAGGTGAGTCATCTTATTGAGAGTTTTCGATCATTAACACATGTTAAAGAAAAAGTTTGCCCAATGAGGTATTCCCATTGATTCACTTCTATACATATATGTATGTACCTAAAATAAAGTAATGTTAACTTGACCAGATTATTAATGAGTAAAACTGTCAAAAGTTTAAAGACTGTAAGCATAGCTATTATTAACCACTAATAAGATAAATAATTAGTCGGCATTCCTAAAGAATTCGTTTGATGGAGCATTTTCGCATAGAATTATGAGAGAATCATTAAATTTCGTATGTGCGCAGTAGTAAAGATGAATTTGTGGCCTTAAAAGTTTGCACATAAGTACCGTAATATACCCACATTGGGGTCGCTAATGTATGGGAAAAAATACAACTTATTTGATCATATTCTAATAGTAATATTATGTTGTCTTATTTCTAGACAAATCATTCCCCCTATCAACCGACCGTGCGTCGATAGAAAAATTTGTTCATGAAAATTGATAATGGTATCGCGAAAAGCAATTGACAAAAATATGAGCCATTGTGAACATTACACGAAAAATAAAGTTATTGTGAATGCAAACTCACTTTTGACAGTTCTCAAATTTTGTTTTTATATTAAGTTTGATACATAGTTTGTAACATAGAGAAATATTACTTAAGCAAATACTTACTTAAAGGGCTCCCGACCCTTGTAGAGTCCCTGCCTGAGACATAGTTGCCTTCCATCCTCTGCGGTCCCGAGCACGCTGCTTCCAGTTGTGAAGACCAAGTTTTCTGGCATCCGCGACAGCTTGGTCTTTGTACCGGAGGTTCGGTCTTCTTCGCCGTCTCGGACCTGGGGGCTGGGATTCGAAGATCCTCTTGGCTGGAGCATTGTTGTCCATTCGCTCGATGTGGCCGAGCCAATGTAGTCTGCGTATCTTGGCTTTTTGGACTACATCCACATCCTGGTACAGCTCATAGAGTTCGCGGTTGTATCTTCTCCTCTATTCGCCCTCCTCGCATAAGGGACCTAATATCCGACGGAGTATTTTACGCTCGAAGGTGCCCAATATTTGCTCAGCTTTATTACTTATCGTCCAGCACTCGGCTCCATAAAGCAGGACTGGTAAGATGAGCGTTCTGTAGAGCATTAATTTGGTTCGTCGAGTTAGGAGTTTTGAACCCAGTTGTTTCGCCAAACCGAAGTAGCAGCGGTTTGCTAGGGTTATTCTTCGTCGGATCTCTACAAAGGTGTCATTTGTAGGATTAATATTTGTTCCGAGGTAGGTGAACTCCTTAACTACCTCGAAATTATAGTTATCAACAGTGACGTTCTGCCCAATGATTTGGACAGATAAATTTTTGTTTGTTGATAACATATACTTCTTCTTGTCCTCATTTACTTCAAGACCAACTCGTTTCGCCTGCTCATCAATGGCCGTAAATGCCTCTACGACGGCTTGCCGGGATCTTCCGATGATATCAATATCGTCTGCGTATCCCAGCAGTTGGATGGATTTGTGAAAGATAGTGCCTTCCGTGTTGACACCTGCCCTGCGCACTATCTGCTCCAACACGATATTGAAGGAATCACATGACAGCGCATCTCCTTGCCTGAATCCGGTGCATGTTTGGAAGAGCTCCGAAGAGTTGTTTCCAAATTGCACAGAGCATCGCGTGTTTTCCAGCGTTACGCGACACATCTGGATAAGTTTTGTCGGTATCCCGAATTGGGTCATCGCCTGGTAGAGCTCAAGACGATGAATGCTGTCATAGGCGGCTTTAAAGTCGATGAAAAGGTGGTGGGTTTCGACTTGAAATTCGTTGGTCTTTTCCAGGATTTGTCTGAGTGTGAAAATTTGGTCTATTGTCGATCTGCCGGGCCGGAAGCCACACTGGTACGTGCCGATTAGTGTGCTGCAGAAAGGTTTTAGACGTTCACACAATACGTTGGATAGGATCTTATATGCGACATTTAACAGGGATATGCCTCGGTAGTTCTTACAAGACATAGGATCGCCTTTTTTGAAGATGGGGCATATAGAGCTGATACTCCAGTCGTCGGGCATGCGTTCCTCCACCCATACTTGGTTGATGACTTGGTGCATGCACCCTACCAAGACATCACCTCCGTATTTAAAGAGTTCAGCTGGAAGCCCATCAGAGCCAGCGGCTTTGTTGTTCTTCAATTTCCTGATGGCTACATTAACTTCTTCAATACTGGGTGGAGGCGTTGGTTCTTCATTGACTGGAGGTGGGTTCTCGTCTTGCCCTATCACTCTCTCTATTTGCTGCCCGTTAAGCAACTGCTGCAAGTGACTAGGTTGCCTTCGCTATTTCGAAGAGCCTGCGTTCCGGACTGGTAGCCAGCTGCCAGCTGCTTGGCTTTTCGATAAAACTGCCGGATGTTGTTGCGCTCGCGAGACTCCTCGATATCCTTGAGCTGGGAAACTGCGTGGTCCCTTTACTTTTTACACAGGATTCTCTTTTCTTCCCTTATTCTGGTCCAATACTCCTCTTTCGCTGCTCTTGTTTTGCGCTGCAGCGCTTTCTTGTGTGAATCTTCTGTCACCCTCTTCCGCTGTACGCACTCATCATCATACCAAGGGCTCCTCCTTGGAGGTGGTTGGTAGCCAAGGGTGGTCACGGCTACCTCTTTGATGATGTTGCGGTATTCGGTCCACTGATTGTTAGCGTTTGTGGGGGTGTTTCTCGGCCAGGTGCTCTCTGTAGGCTCTGGCTCCTTCTGGCGCACTAAGGCGTCCAACGTTAAGCTTGTTTTTCTTGACGGCTCGCAGCTTCTTCTCGTTGGACAGTCGAGCTCTGAATTTAGCTGCAACAAGATAGTGGTCAGAGTCAACGTTTGCCCCTCGAAAGGTACGCACATTCAAGATGTTGGATGCGTGCCTTGCGTCGATTAGCACGTGGTCGATCTGGTTGCGTGTTCGACCGTCAAAGGACAGCCAGGTTGCTGTGTTGATTTTTAGCATAGGAAACCTAGTGCTACTTATCACCGTATTACGAGCTGCTGCAAAGTCGATTAGTCGGAAACCGTTGTCTGTTGTCGAATCGTGGAAGCTGTGTTTACCGACTATCCCGCCAAAGATGTTTTCCTTACCGATTTTGGCATTGAAGTCCCCGAGTACGATTTTTACATCGTACTCCGCACAGGCTCCGTAGGCTCCGTCCAGGAGGTCGTAAAATTCCTCCTTGACAGGGTCTTCAGCTTCTTCGATAGGGGCGTGTGCACATATTAGGCTGATGTTTTGAAATGTGGCTCTGATGCGAATTACAGCCAGACGATCGCTTATCGGCTTACAATCAATGACTCTTGATCTGAGCCGATTTCCCACGACGAATCCGCATCCTAGCATGTGCAGTCTTGTGTGGCAGCTGTAATAAATGTCGCAGCTACGTCTTTTCTGCATACCTGATCCTATCCATCGTATCTCCTGGATCGCAGTAATATCTGCCTTGTACTGCGAGAGGACAGATTCAAGTTTTTGATCTGCACCCGGAGTGTACAGAGTTTGTACATTCCAGGTGCATACTCGTAGGTCATAGTCCGTGGACGTTCCGGGTCGATTTGCCAAATGAGGGGGATCGTTATTATTATCCGAGGCGGATGTCTCTCTCATAACTATGGTACTTTTTACGTGGTAGGGAAGTTACCCCGACGACACAACCCCCAACCTGGAGGGGCAGTTCCATGGGTTTTAGCCCCTAGGACCCAGGGCCGGTCTGAGAGACCGACATCAGTAGCTCACTTCGGAGGTGTGAGCGCTGCCGTTGACCCATTTAGGGTTCATCCGCCACCATCTCTATTCCATAACTCTGATGAAGTCATGGAAATCCTTACAGACCTGAGCTTCGAATATGTCGAAGTAGCTCATGTAAGGTGTTCGCCAAAACCGTCCATGGATTCCGCCGTTGAGAATTCATCCGCCCTCTATCCTCCTTCTGAGGGCTCTTGTTAGACTTCTGAGACGTGATACTCGTTCAGGTCAACAAGAGGTGCCTCGTCCGGTCCTACATGTGTGCTAAAGTTCACTCAGATGTGCTCGCGCAGGTCCGAGTGTTTAACTACACATGCGTAGACGGATTTGGCATACGCTCATCGTTAGTTCACTACTATGTAGCTATACAGAGGGCACCACGAGGAGGTGATGATGCGACATTTTACCCTCCTCTCACGACCTACAACTCTGCTATTAGGAGGTCAAAACGCCATACATGGAGAACCTTCTGCGAAAGCATTAATGATCTCCCCTCTGCTGTCAGGAGTCAAAAGGCTCTCGCCAAAAGTCATTGCAACGGCATTGGTCTCCTACAAAAATGCGACGGCAGTTTTACTCTGAACTAATCGGATACATTGAGTCTTCTCCTCCTAACTCATTTCCCAGACCAGAAATAGCTGACCCACTCACACCTACCCCACATAAAATTATGCAACACCTACACAATAAACGTACTAGGAACTTAGCCAAAAGAACTTTCTCTGCGGATTCCATCAGTTGGGCCATCTCCACTCAAAGCCATATAAAGCTCCTGGCGATGATGGAATATTCCCAGCTCTTCAGCATGGAATAGATATTCTCATTGAATCCCTAGTACCCATGTTCAGATCCAGATATGAATTAATCTACATTCCGACAATCTGGAGGAAGGTTAACGTAGTTTTCATTCCTAAATCTGACAATAGATCACCTTCAGACCCTAAGGCCTACAGGTCTATAAGTCTCACCTCTGTCTTCCTAAAGGTAATGGAAAAAATCATTGATTTCCATATTTTTAATAGCGCCTTGATTCAACATCCATTAAACAATATGCAATGTGCGTATCAATCTGGGAAATCTACAGTCACGGCCCTACATCATCTAATCAGCTCCATTGAGGAATCTCTGACGTCATCATCATACCCTTCACCAGAAGAAGAAATTTAAACCTCCAAACCTTAACACTAAACACGGTGTTCAAATCAATTTCTCAAAAGAAACCAAATATCTTGGGGTAACTCTTGACCATATGCTGAGCTGGAAGCCGCACGTAGTCAGTACCAATGAGAAGGCGACTACAGCGTAATGTGCCTGCTCCAGGCTTGTCGGCAAAACATGGGGATTAAAACCAAAAATGATCCACTGGACTTACCACAATCATCGCTCCAATTATCACTTACGCTTCGTTAGTATGGTGGGAAAAGGCCAATCCAACGGTCACTCGGTCTGCCCTCATAAGAATACAATGCTTAGCTTGTGTAGGCATTACGCAGTGTGCCTCTCGGACTTCATACCCAAGAGACTCCATCTCCATCACCCTTTTAAGGTTGTTATCCCAATCCAGAGTTTCTGAGACAATCAGCCTACTCCCCAAACTTCCTCATCAGTAGATTGTTATACTGACGGATATAAAATGTCAATTGGGTCTGGAGCTTTAATCTCTGGTTCAAACTACAAATTATCTGTTTCTCTAGGACAAACTACCACTTTCTTTCAGGCAAATGTCCACGCTATCGGGATCTGTGCCAGAGAATGCATTAGAAGAAAGAAAACCCCCGAAGATCTCATATCAACATTCTTTCAGACAGTCAAGCAGCACTTAAGGCTCTTAACTCCTACAACTTTGAGTCTAAGCTATTCTGGAACTGTCTCCAATCCATCTTGCAACTTGCTGTACACAATAATATCACACTAACTTGGGTCCCTGGACACAGGGGCATCCCTAGCAATGAAGCCGCCGATGAGCTTGCCAGACAAGGTGCTCAGGCTCCTTTCATTGGTCCTGAACTTTTTTTTTACCCACAAATTCAAATCAAATCAGAATGGAGGTCATCAGATGGGAACGACAAGATTCGCTTTCCTACTGGATCTCTCAAAATGGCTTAAAACACGCCAAACAATTCATCAATTTCTCCTATCCTCGCTATGAGCAAATACAAAGTTAAGAAATTCACTGATTTCCTAACTGGTCATTGCTCTCAATTACCACCTCAAGAAAATGGGCCGTGTCCAATCGGACATGTGTCGCCTATGTCTTGAAGACACCGAAACAACCCACTTTTACTGTCTTCCCCACTTTTAGGGGCCTTCTTATAATTTTTTTCCACATAGAGTAACTTGAGCACTTAGGAGTGCGATACAATGTAAGTTGACAATTTTTCAAAATTAATTTTTTTAAGCAAATATGGTAGTGCGAGAAGGACCACTGTAGGAAAACGGTAAGGTACAGACCTAAAAACAAAATAAATCAGTCTGGATCTGGAACCAAACTCATCACCTCATACATGCGTATATTGCCCATGAAACAGGAAACATCCTATCACAAATTGCGAGGCAAGGCGATCACAGGTCACCTAGTTTAACACGTTGTTGGCTGCCGATGTATCACTGGTGATCACAATAATAATCTTCCTCCAGGTGCCAATGTATCACAGGTGATATACTCACTTGTCTATCAGACCTCTAGATTTTTAGTTCCACCACAAAAGCGAAAAGAAATTTAATAAATTTATAAACTTTAGCTACTATTAGGCGATATCTTGAATCAGCATACGTGTGCTGAAAAATGTGTCCCAAACACACAAACGCTATCGTGGAATAGCGGAATTTCTGTCATCATACGAGTAGGTATGTATGCTAAAAGGTGTTTGTTGGCAAATTTGTTGCCTAGTCAGCATATGTATGTTGGCGATCTGAACATATCGTGTAATACAAGGGGTAATTGGGACAAGTTTTGGATTCGTAAAAATTTTCGATCTCGGGATTTTGATAAATTCTGAAATTACCTTTATAGAGAAGTAAAAAAAAGTGGGTCTGAATTTTCTGTCTATCTGTCTGTCAGCGAAGCTGCAGCCTAAACGCCTAAAAACGCCCCTAAAACGTAAGCGCGGTCGTGTACTATGTATGGAAGATATCTCAGGTACCAAAATATCTACCTATTTGCTTAAGGAAGTTTTTTCGAGTTTCATATAAAAATACTGAAAAAATTGAATTTTTTGAAAGGTGGGCGTGTCGGTATTGCTTACTTTTGCAAGAACCTCCTATACAACTGACGGACGGACAGACGGACGGTAAACGGACGGACATGGCTAAATCGACTCGGCTAGTGAAGCTATCTTCAATATTTCTCTCTGTTACAAGTTATGTATCCAACTTAATATATCCTTAGGATAGGGTATACAAAGTATTTACAACAGAGCACAGCGCGTGAATTGAAAGTTTAATTTGATAAATTTGATAGGCACCTGCTCACAATAACGACATCATTTATTTTTATACCCTATCCTAAGGGTATATTAAGTTTGATACATAGTTTGTAACATAGAGAAATATTACAGATAGACCCAATAAAGTATGTATATAAATGATCAGCATCACTAGCCGAGTCGATTGAGCTATGTCCGTCCGTCCGTCCGTCCGTATGTCACCAGTTTTTGGGCCTTAACTTTTGAGCTAGGTTGATGAAATTTTGTATACGAGGTCTTTGGAAAAGTAAGCAATACAAGTGTAAAAATTTTTAAAATCCGCCCACTGACACGCCCACTTTTCAAAAAAATCACTTTTTTTCACTATTTTCATATGAAACTCGAAAAAACTTACTTGAGCAAATATGTAGATATCCACTTAATCTACAAATCGTCTATACATTGTATATGGCCACGCCCACTTTTAAGGGGCGTTTACTTCAAAAATTAATTTTCGAGTAAAAATATTAGTTTATAAGGCAAAATAGAAAATTTTGTGAATACATTTTCCACCACTGACACGACCAAATAAGATAGGGATAGGGTATCATACGATTCGCTCCAGGCGGATTGTAGCATTTTTCACTGGTTTTTATAATTATTATCGATCGCAATAATTTAACTTTGCAAACAAAGACAATACGGCAACCAATATCTTTGATCAATTCGTGTGCACATTTTATAAAATTTTATTAAAGAAACTCGGTATTAATACTACCGACTGCGCCATTTGTATATAATGTGAACACTTGGATTCAATAATTAAATATATCATATCTTATTCATTAATTAATTCATCAACTAATAAGAAGTTAACTTAGTGAGTTAATGTCTACAAATTATAAAAATTTTCTACCGAAATTTGGAGTCGGTGATCGTAACTTTAAGAGCGTGTACTCCAATTTTCAGTCGTAATTCTCGCCCTAGTAGACAGGCGATAAGAAGTTAACTTTAAAAATTTGAGTCTACATATTCGTTGTGTGATGTTGCCGTATCAGTGAGACAACGGGTTGGTCAGAGTGTGGAAAATATCGCTGCTGTTCAGTCGTCCGTAGAAAACGATCCGAATCAGTTGATTCCACGGCGTTCTCGAGAATTGGGCCTCGCTCAGACCACATTATGGCGTATTTTGCGTAAGGATCTTGGTTTACAGCCATACAAGATCAAGCTGACTCAATAATTGAAGCCGATGGACTATTTGAAGCGACGTACGTTCTCCGATAGGGTTCTGAAGAAGATGCGCCAAGATGATGAACTTTATCGCAAAATCGTCTTCAGTGACGAAGCTCATTTTTGGCTAAATGTGTTCGTCAATAAGCAAAATATGCGTTATTTGTCGGGTGAAAATCCACATGTGCTTTATGAATCACTACTTCATCCACTAAAAATAACTGTTTGGTGCGGTTTGCAAGCCGGCGGCGTTATTGGGCCATATTTTTTCGTCGACCATAGCGATTGTCACCTTACTGTGAATGGTCAGCGTTATCGCGCCATGATTACCGATTATTTTTGGCCAGAATTAGAAGATATGGACCTGGACGACATGTGGTTCAACATGTGGCCACAAGCCACACACCACCCGTTACAAACGATTTATTGAAGAATAAGTATGGTGAGCGTGTTATATCAAGAAATGGGCCAGTCGATTGGCCGCCTCGTTCGTGCGACTTAACGCCGCTTGACTATTTTCTGTGCGGCTACGTTAAGTCATTGGTTTATGCCAAGCCGACGATGTTGGAAGAGCTCAGAGCAAACACTGAATGCGAAATAGCGGCCGTTTCGGCCGAAATGTGTGGCCGAGTTGTTGAAAATTGGGTCCAATGTATCGACCGCTGCAAACGTGCCCGTGGTGGCAATATGAACAAAGTCGAGTTTCATTCATAAATGTTTTGATTGTATTTCAAGCCGATAATAAAGTTTTTGAAATATCTCAAATGGTTTGCGTTTCATTTAAAAAAAAGTTGTGAAAACCCCTTATTGCAAAACCCTTTCTATCGTTATTATAAACTTCATATTATGTCTAAATACCGTCTTTGAAAAATTACCATTTGCATGTATTAAGCTTAAATTTATCCTTGTTGTGCTTTTAAAGGCAATAGAAAATGCAAGCACGCCACTTTTCGAAGTTCTGTGAATTTTCTGGATGAACTAAGTTAAACATGTTTTTTAAATGGTATGTATTAAGTACAGTAAGTAATTAAACTAGGAAACTTAACACTATGTACACATGTACATAAGATATGTTTCGACGATTAAACCGGAAATCTATAAAAGTGCCTGAACTTCCATGTTTTCCCAGTTTTAGTCATCTTACATAGGAAGTATACAACTTGACCCCTTTTGCTTTAGGGCTTTTAGTTCTTCTAATTGTAACAATAGCTGTATACATTTAATATTCACTTCAAATGCACCATTCTCGGTAGAAATAAACAATTTCACTCCCACACTATCTACTGCGAATCACTAGCAGTTGTTTCCATTTAATGCGATTCACATAAATCCTTGTTGAACGATTTTATACATATACACCATATGAGACTTTCAAGCTCCCTCTGCGCATTTCGTGACTAAAGCAACGGGGTTGGATTGCCCGCAACTACACCGCAAGGCATGGCATTATCCCTTTATACAAGAAAGCACTACGTTGTAGAGACGTTGCACTTTACGTTGAGGGGGCAATTGAGTAGGATTAGTCCTTCACAGCTAAGGAAATAAATTAAATTCACGCAGTTGAGTGTGTCGGTTTTCCTACATAACACCACTTCTACTGTCAAAGCAGACGCAATAGGGTGAAACTATACTTTGATAAATTATTCTGATATTTCATTTTGGGTGCATGTAATCGCTTCCATTTGCGGAGGGTTCTAACGTTTTATTTTGTTCGATGCACGCTAGGTGTTCTGTTGAACACGGAAATTATTAATCAGACGATTCCCAAAAATAAAAGTAATTTCTAAAATTCTTCTTAATGGATAGGTACACTGAAGAATGTAAGTTATGAGTACCATTACATTTTATTGAAATTGCGTGGTTCGTTAGACCTTTCGTGACCATACCGGTGCTAAAGTTTTATTTTTTCTCACGATCAAACTTTGCTCATTCATGAAACGAAAATTAATCATAAAATTAAATTAATATCAGATAACTTATTTCATTATTGTATTAGATACATATTTTGAACGTCCATCTAGCAATTAAAAAAGTCTAGTACGTCTTTGCACACAATTTTCTAATATTCAACTTTGTTATTTGCAAAAAAATATGATAAAAAAATATTTAAAGAGGTTAAAAAAGGCTCTGGTATACAAATGGTCAGTTTTTGTTTAAAAGTTAAAAACTAAACCAGAATTAATTCGTGAACCAGTTTTTTAGTGCAGGATTAATTTTAACTTATTTAATTAAAAATCACTGCCATTGTATCTTGTAGATGTAAAGAAACTGTCGAAATCTGTTATCTGAAGTCTGGAGCAAAATTGGCGCAAAAATAAAAATATAGCATCAACACAACGTAATTATTATTATTTTTATTTTTTCAAATATCTATATATATGTATATATTTCAAAATATTTTTTGGTTTAATCTAGAGTTTGTTAAAAAAAGTGATATATGAAAATAATATCTATAAAAAAGCTGCTATAAATGTTTGACTGTTTTGCAAGGAAAACAACAACAAAATATATGAATACAAAACCTTTTTTCGATTAGCTTTTGTCGGCTGCTAAAAACGTTAGGTATATCATAGGGTCGGAATTACTGGTTATCACAAGTTCGAATCTTTATTCTGCTCTACTTTTTAATACTTTTATTTACGTTACGTCTATTAACTCGGCTCACATATGGAACGTGTGATAAAAGTGGACCAAAACCAGAATGTAAAAATATTGTAATTACTTGGTCAAAATATGTTTGGGAAATTTAAGAAAAATATAGTTTCAGTTTTCAAAAGTTCATTTAAGCCTCCGAATTTTTATTTTATTAATAAAAATAATGATATACCTACTGCCTAAACTTGAATCAGTCTCGTATTCATCATCACTGATTTCAAGACTTAAATAATATCTGGGTACAGCGAAAGAGTCTGTACTATTGGGAAGTAAATATTCCTTCAAGTTCCATCAATTGAAATAGTCTTTTTGACATTGGATGTTTTAAATAGGATATAAATTCGTTTGCATGTTTTTGAACTGATTTCCTAATGGATTGCCTCTAAAGCTTCTTCTGAAAGAAGGCCAATAAGTGGATTGAACCAGGAGATTATGTGTGGCCCCTGTAAAAGCAACTTGCGGACGCTACTTAGCATGTGCAAGGTAGTACCATGTATAAAGTTGACGATATAAATCTTTCGATTCCGTTAACAATTCAAAAAATTTCGGAATATAAATATTTTTCGTACACGTGAGGACTTTCAACATGACCGAAAATTGGTTAATTAAACGTTCATCAACCTGTGTTATTTCAGATATAAGTGAATTGCAAAAATATTAAGTTTGATACATGGTTTGTAACACAAATATTACAGATAGACCTAATAAAAAATAAAAAATCACCTTTTTCCACTATTTTCATATGAAACTCGAAAAAACTTACTTGAACAAATATGTAGATATCCACTAAATCTACAAATCGTCTATACATTATATATGGCCACGCCCACTTTTTAGGGGTGTTTACTTCAAAAATAAATTTTCGAGTAAAAATATTAGTTTATAGGGCAAAATAGAAAATTTTGTGAATACATTTTCCACCGCCCACTGAAACGACCAAATAAGATAGGGATAGGGTATCATACGATTCGCTCCAGTTTTAACTACATTGCGATCTCTTGAAAATTGCTTTATACAATTCGAGTTCAACATCGAAAGTTTTAATGTTAAATATTGAAAATTATATACATATAATTTCAATGTATTTAAGGGTAATTACTATTCATAGACTTACTTAAAGCTAATTTATATGTTTAAAAAATAACATACAAATTCAAATAATGTAATAAAATTGAATTGTAAGACAATCTCATTGTAATACATGCAATCCCGTTCTTAATAGTGCTTGTCAATATTCAAAAAGAAAAAAAAAATTGAAAACATTATTAGTTGACCTTAAAAGGAAAGACGGAACACTTGTGGGTTTGGTACGGTGTCTGTCTGTCCGTCAGTCTGTAACTTTTGAACCGTTAAACATAGAGAGCTAAAACTTTCGCTATGTATACATTATGTAGAAGCCCGCACAAGATGGCGGCAATGAATTTAATGGGCACTTTACATGAAGGGCATAAAAAAATTATTTTGGTTCCCATCATGTGGCATATCAAAATAAAGACAATTTTACAAGGGCTCCATATATGTAAGAAATATTTATTTATTATATTTTTTTTCTGACAAAATTTGTTGAACAAAAAAGCTTGCCAAACATTTGAAAAATGTTGTTGGCCTCCCCTAGTGGCCATGCTGTAGCTCCCTAACAAGAAGTTTGAAGTAAATTGATTTACTCGTTTAGTTATACAGACAGACAAACAGGATCGCCGAACACACTATATCGAGTTTCTCTAAATATGAACGTACATAATTTCAGAATTGTTTAATATCTCGATTTCCAATTTTGTCACGAATTCAATACATGCTTTATATTGAAAGTTCAAGTTGAAATTGACTGAAATGTCAGCACAGTATTACAAGGATACAAACTGACCTACATACGTACTTTTGATTATACGATTGATAGAGTTGATTAGACATTACATTGTTCATATCAAAACCAGTGTTAGGTGTACCTATGCAAAATATGGATAAATTGCCTTCTATTTAATGATAATACCAAATGTCCAGAGCACTAGGCCCTCTTCGCACTTGCCCAATTTTTTAATAAATAAATTTCGGATCCTCACTGCAAATTTGCAAACACAAACTGATACCAAAATGCTTTAACTCCTATTAGACTTACCGCTTTTTCTCTTACGCTGCAAGTGTAAATATTAAAAAAAAAAAAAAACAGTGAATTAGAATTGCTGAATATGCTTTTAATCATGTTTCATGTGCATTTTACGTCTGTAGCGCACAATTTTTTATTTTTTTTGATTTTTGTCCACTGTTTAAAGCACTGTAGGGCGGAGTAAATGCATGCAAAAACTGAAGAATTTAGTTTGTCTTAATGGTATATTTTTCATCTGAAACTATAATAAATGTTATTTTAAGTACATTTATTTAGATGGAGTCATAGTATGCCAAGAGTATAGGTCCGCATATAGTTCAGCAGTATTTTTTGCGAAAGTAGCAAATTTTGAACTATCGACTGCATATACAGTAAAATACCTGTGATTTCAGAAACAAGTTGAGAATCATTCAAAAGTAGGCTGGCTTGTATTGGTATCGTTAGAACTACCGAAACCTGGTTTTGGTACATCCACTATAAGACTTAGTTTGCTCCTGAAATTCTTAGTGTACCTCGTTAAGTTTCTGTTTACAAATCATTAAACTCTTTCGATGTTGCTCCAAATATATTGTACTTTTTCAGTTCATCTGCATTTGCCACACACGTAAAGCTCTTCAAATGATTTTGCTGACCAGCCTAATCCGTTTCGTTTCCGTCTCTGATTAAAGGTTCCCTTGAGCCAATCCATATCATTTCTTGTGAATGCCTTATCACTTCAGGCATTTGCTTCTGAAATCAAACCTCTAAAATGATTTTTTTTTTTAATTACATCATCATCAATTTATTTTTATAGTTAAGTATAGGTAGAGTAGTTCCATATCGGTAAACTTCGTACGGAATTCATTGCGTCCCTGAATTTTTCACGCGCTTGCGCTTCCAGCGGACTTCGTGTTCCGGGACACTCGATCTTGCTGGTGGAGCTCGAGATACCCTTGTACTTTTAGAGAACGGATTTATTAATTGCAATAAATGGCACTCCCCAGAATCCATATAGAGGACCCCCAAAGAGGGTGAATTTTCCAGTGTATCTGGACTGCCACCTGGACTAATAAATCGTTTTGTTTTGTTCATTACATTTTTGTGTATACGCTACGCTTCTTACCGCAGACATGCCTTCCGTGGGTTTATTCTAAACCCCTTCCAAATGCGTATCCATTATTTACGTATATACAAATTCATAATTAATTAGGAATATATACGTACGTATATATGTGCAGCTTTTTAAAATGGCTCAATGTTTGTTATTATATGTTTCGTCTATATGCCAAGAAAATAAATAGTCTTTGTGTTATGTATTTTAAAATCGTATAAATATATATATGCATATAGCAAAAAATAAACTTAATCGTAAAGTGTCTTGCAGTCGATAAGTGTTGAGCCATCGACATCTGCATAATGGCTGTAATATGGAAAAGTAATAGCAAAAATCCTTGCGGGTAAAGTCTGAATGTAGTTGAAACCCAATAATACTGAAGTTATTTCTGTAGAACGTAGTAGTTTTATCATCGGCAAGAAAGCGGTTGAATGCATCATCCATTATGCAGATTTTTATTCCCTAAGGAGTATTACCTTATCTTTCGCCACAAAAGAATGTACCATTATTCTGAAGAAAGAATTCAATGAATCTATATAAACAGTTCAAACTAAAGGAGCTAAAGCACTTATGGAAAAGGAAAATATGTACCATTATTGGGAGGAAGCCATAATTTCTTTCTAAGTACATAGCTGCATTTTATATATTAATAAATTTTCACATGACTAACTCTATATCCAGTGTGGAATTATTGATAAAAATACAAGTATCCACTGTAAAATGAAAATGAATTTACACCCTACTGTACCCTTTTGAGCTAGGTTGTTGGAATTTGGTATACGAGGTCCTAGGAAAGGTAAGCAATACAAGTGTAAAAAAATTTAAAATCCACCCACTGACCAATTTTTAAAAAAAATCACTTTTTGCTATATTTTTATATGAAACTCGAAAAAACTTACTTAGGCAAACATGTAGATATTTACGTACACTACAAATTTTTCATACATTTTACATGTCCACGCCCCCTTTTTAGGATCAGTTGTCTAAAAAAAAATATTTTTCTTAGATTTCGATTTTAATGAAGTAATATCAATTTTTAGGAGCATACTTGTGTGATAAAAAAGTTTTAGAAACCGCTCACTACCACTCCCACTTTTTGAACAAAATTGTTTGAGAGTCATTTTATAAAAAAATATAAAATTTTTGTAAGTTATTGGTCGATGGGGAATATTTTATGTGCTGCGGAACATTTTTATTTTTATATTTTTTTTCAGAGTGAAATATTTGTATTTTTATTGTTGCAGCTTATAACGTACAAATAAATATGTATTATATAAAAAAAGCAGATCTGTTGGAACTTTTGTAATCATAATATCGCATGACAAAGACAAGACATGTTGGAGTATCTAGACTTTTGCTGTACGCTGTATGCCTGTATATAGGAGAAGGATAGGGTATCACTAAATACATATGCAACAGCAAATTGCAATTTGTGACTAAGCATATAGAAACTATGTGTTAAAATGATCCAATAACGGAGTACATTTAAAACTTAGAAAAAGACTCAGAAGCAGTCATGGATATTGACTGCATCAATACTTCAAAAAACATTTAGCGAATCTACCAGACCATTTTTGTCTGACAAAAAAATGGCTTTACTGTTTAACATAATTTTTAGGTAATTTTTCAGGGATAACCATTTTATAAAAAAAAATATTAAGAAAAAATTTTGAGAAAAATGCATTTTGAGTAAAAAAATGGAACAACCAATTTTCATAATTTTGAGTTTAAGAAGCCAAGTGTTTAGGACTCGTGTCCGCTACTAAATTGTCTTTCCAAAATGTACAAAACCTTTTTTGTACCAATAAAAGTTTAGAAGTTATAGTGTTGAAAGTGGCTATACCTCCAAATTAGAGGTCACCCATTTTGGGGGGCTATAACTTGAAATGGGGTGAGAATAGACCCCCCCTGCCATACAATTTTTTGTTCGGCAGAACTTCAGGAATCTCCCCTTAAAGGATTATACCGCTTAACTGGGACACCCTGTATAGGAAATGTGACTCAATGCCGTAATTGCCAAATGTTTGGCCATAGTGAACGTAACCGCCGAGTCAAAACATATTGTGCTATCTACGCTGGTTCCCATACGACTGCCGATGGCGATAATTCAACTGCACTAAAATACGCAAATTGCAATGAAATACTTCGAGATGAAAGCAAATACAAAACGAAAGAGGAATCCAAATTCTCGCACAGCTTTCTTCAATCAAACCTCTGCTTCTAGCTCTATTGTCAACGCTAAGAAGCAAATTTCGTTTGGCTCCCTTTGAAGAGCTTAACTCTCTGGCTAAGAAAAGATAACTAAATTATCTGTACCTATGTAAAACAAAAGTAGAACAATTTGAAGTTATCATGCACTTAGCTACTAAGTTTTTATCTTCTAATTGTAAGTAATATGGTGGATAGTCATATAAAAATTATAATTTGGAATGGTAGAAGTATAAGTAGTAAGAACAGTGCATTGTCACTCTCCGGTCACAGAAACTTGGCTTAAGCATGATGATAAACTATCCACCTCTGAAAATAAGTGATATCGAGTAGATAGGACTGATAGAAGAGGTGGAGGTGTTGCCAATCTCATTCATAGATCAATTAAACATTCGCTTTTGCCAATTGTTCAAACGCGTTTAGTAAAAAATGTAGGCATCGAGGTTCAATAAAACAATAGCCAAAGTTATAAAAAAAATGATTTAAAAAAGCTTTTTTGCATTAATGCTGATTTTCTGTTAGGAGGAGTTCTGAACAGTAGACTTAGGGAACAGGGCTGTGCCTGAGCAAATGTGTGGAGGAAATTGCTTTCCTTTATTTCTGAATCACTTCCCATTTCAATTTGTTATGCCCTCCGTCTCCTACTTACATTCCAGCTAGCTGTCGTGATCGGCCCTCTGTTCTTGATATTTTTGTTACGAATTGTCCAGGGCACATAACGCAACCAATGCAACGCTCTAAGTTTTGACCACATCCGGCTTCATGTACCCTTGTTCGTTCGGGCAAAGAAAATGCACTTTACGTCCAAGATTTAAAAAATGTAAACTGGTCACAGTGTCGCTCCATATTTAAGACAAAACTTCATGAAAGCTCCGAGAACTTTGAAAGTCTGTTGTCAATAGCTTCAAGGAACTCATCCTCAAGGACTTCACTGGGGTGAAGTCTTTAACAGCTATTTGTAATGCATGCTTGAAAATCCAGTACCTTCCTGACGGTTGGAAAATAGCTAAGCCAATACTAAAGGCTGGAAAACTACTACTAAAGAGCTACAGACCAATAAGTTTGCTGATTATTGTAAGTAAATTGTATGAACAAGTCCTTAAAGAAAAAATTATGAAAATCATTACTGACTGTAGCATATATCCCGATATTCAGTTCGGGCTCAGAGCACAGCACAGTGCTTCGAATTTGAAATATTGTCAAGTCTAATCGCCAACAAGGAAAATCAACAGGGGTGGTCCTTTTGGACATTGCCAAAGCTTTTGTTTCTGTTTGTCATAATGGTCTCGATATAAAATGATAAATCTTAACTTTCCTTCATTGATCTGTAAGTTAGTCCAAAGTTTTTTGTCAGGTCGTAGTCAATAGTACTGTTTCTAGTTTAATTTGCTTCCAGTCAGGTGTGTCGCAAGGCTCTGTCCTTGGCCCTATATTGTACAATTTATTCATGTGGATTTTCCAACTTTGACTAACTGTGAGCCACCATTTTTGCAGATGATACTGCAATACTCTCATCGCACGAATTTCCTCTCAATATTGAGATGGATCTTCGAAATGCGATCGAAGTACTAGAACGTTATTATAATAGGTGGAAAATTAAGTTAAACTGTGATAAAATGCAATCTATCTTGTTTACCCGAAAAAGAAAACCTTGCTATCTTCCAAGAAGTCAATTACAACTTTATTGTTTGACAATAAATTGGAGCAGTTGTGTTAAATACCTGGGCATATATCTGGACACAAAGCTTACATTTTAGGAACATATTTCTAGAACTATACAAAAAGTCAACTTAGCTATAAGGATAAAAAAAAATCAGCTCTTTCAAATAAAAACAAACTCATTATACAAAAAGTAATCTTCCAAGCGTTACTCCTACATATATGGATGTCCGGTATGGGAAAATTGTGCTCAGTGTCACATCAAAAGCTATAAGTTTCTACTTCTTAAAATGATGTTTAAGCTCTAATGGCACCATTCTACTATTGACCTCTACAAAAGAGCGAACATTGAAATGAAATCCGCGAGAATACAAAAACTTACTGAGAAATTTAAAAATAAATGCATTTTTGCTGACAATGATCTGATATCCAATTTATTTACTTGAAGTTGTTCTGGAATTTATTTTACATGTTACCTAATTATAATAACTGTTTAACTGTAACAGGTATCTGATTAATATTTGTTTGTTTGTTATATTATTTATTAACTTACTGTTAAATTATATATCCGTTAATTCATTTATTTATTAATTAATTAATTAATTAATTAATATATTTATCATTCATTATCAATTAATATATTTACTTATTTGTCTTTTTATATATTTATGTATTTATTAGCATGGAAATAAGTACATATTATATACATTTCTATTTATGTATTTATATATGTACATTTTTCCTGCTTGTTTTTTTTTTTTTTTGGTATCCTCTGTCTGGAGGTTCTTTTTCGTATTTTCCTCCAAATTTAAATTCAAATTTCACTACATATATAAATATAAAATAATGTTTCTGTAAAGGTATATATATTTTCATATCTCCGTAAAATCTAAAATGTGTGGTAACAAAATGGAATAAAGATCTATCTATCTATCTTAAATTTGGAGGGTAAAATGTCGCATCATCACCTCCTCGTGGTGCCCTCTGGATAGCTACATAGTAGTGAACTAACGATGAGCGTATGCCAAATCCGTCTACGCATGTGTAGTTAAACACTCGGACCTGCGCGAGCACATCTGAGTGAACTTTAGCACACATGTAGGACCGGACGAGGCACCTCTTGTTGACCTGAACGAGTATCACGTCTCAGAAGTCTAACAAGAGCCCTCAGAAGGAGGATAGAGGGCGGATGAATTCTCTAGATGGAATCAACGGCGGAATCCATGGACGGTTTTGGCGAACACCTTACATGAGCTACTTCGACATATTCGAAGCTCAGGTCTGTAAGGATTTCCATGACTTCATCAGGGTTATGGAATAGAGATGGTGGCGGATGAACCCTAAATGGGTCAACGGCAGCGCTCGCACCTCCGAAGTGAGCTACTGATGTCGGTCTCTCAGACCGGCCCTGGGTCCTAGGGGCTAAAACCCATGGAACTGGCCCTCCAGGTTGGGGGTTGTGTCGTCGGGGCAACTTCTCTACCACGTAAAAAGTACCATAGTTATGAGAGAGACATCCGCCTCGGATAATAATAACGATCCCCCTCATTTTGCCAAATCGTTCGACCCGGAACGTCCACGGACTATGACCTACGAGTATGCACCTGGAATGTACAAACTCTGTACACTCCGGGTGCAGATCAAAAACTTGAATCTGTCCTCTCGCAGTACAAGGCAAATATTACTGCGATCCAGGAGATACGATGGTTAGGATCAGGTATGCAGAAAAGACGTAGCTGCGACATTTATTACAGCTGCCACAAAAGACTGCACATGCTAGGATGCGGATTCGTCGTGGGAAATCGGCTCGGATCAAGAGTCATTGATTTTAAGCCGATAAGCGATCGTCTGGCTTTAATTCGCATCAGAGCCACATTTCAAAACATCAGCCTAATATGTGCACACGCCCCTACCGAAGAAGCTGAAGACCCTGTCAAGGAGGAATTTTACGACCTACTGGACGGAGCCTACGGAGCCTGTCCGGAGTACGATGTAAAAATTGTACTCGGGGACTTCAATGCCAAAATCGGTAAGGAAAACATCTTTGGCGGGATAGTCGGTAAACACAGCCTCCACGATTCGACAACAGACAACGGTTTCCGACTAATCGACTTTGCAGCAGCTCGTAATACGGTGATAAGAAGCACTAGGTTTCCTAGGCTAAAAATCCACACAGCAACCTGCCTTTCCTTTGACGGTCGAACACGCAACCAGATCGACCACGTGCTAATCGACGCAAGGCACGCATCCAACATCTTGAATGTGAGTACCTTTCGAGGGGCAAACGTTGACTCTGACCACTATCTTATTGCAGCTAAATTGAGAGCTCGACTGTCCAACGAGAAGAAGCTGCGAGCCGTCAAGAAAAACAAGCTTAACGTTGGACGCCTTAGCACGCCAGAAGGAGCCAGAGCCTACAGAGAGCACCTGGCCGAGAAACTCTCTGCGGTGCATTCAACAAACGCTAACAATTAGTGGACCGAACACCGCAACATCATCAAAGAGGTAGCCGTGACCACCCTTGGCTACCAACCACCTCCAAGGAGGAGCCCTTGGTATGATGATGAGTGCGTACAGCGGAAGAGGGTGACAGAAGATTCACACAAGAAAGCGCTGCAGCGCAAAACAAGAGCAGCGAGAGAGGAGTATCGGACCAGAAGAAGGGAAGAAAAGAGAATCCTGCGTAAAAAGAAAAGGGACCACGCAGTTTCCCAGCTCAAGGATATCGAGGAGTCTCGCGAGCGCAACAACATCCGGCAGTTTTATCGAAAAGCCAAGCAGCTGGCAGCTGGCTACAAGTCCGGAACGCAGGCTCTTCGAAATGGCGAAGGCAACCTAGTCACCGATGCGCAGGGAATTGTTGATGTGTTTAAGCAACACTTCCAGCAGTTGCTTAACGGGCAGCAAATAGAGAGAGTGATAGGGCAAGACGAGAACCCACATCCAGTCAATGAAGAACCAACGCCTCCACCCAGTATTGAAGAAGTTAATGTAGCCATCAGGAAATTGAAGAACAACAAAGCCGCTGGCTCTGATGGGCTTCCAGCTGAACTCTTTATATACGGAGGTGATGTCTTGGTAGGGTGCATGCATCAAGTCATCAACCAAGTATGGGTGGAGGAACGCATGCCCGACGACTGGAGTATCAGCTCTATATGCCCCATCTTCAAAAAAGGCGATCCTATGTCTTGTAAGAACTACCGAGGCATATCCCTGTTAAATGTCGCATATAAGATCCTCTCCAAGGTATTGTGTGAACGTCTAAAACCTTTCTGCTGCACACTAATCGGCACTTACCAGTGTGGCTTCCGGCCCGGCAGATCGACAATAGACCAAATTTTCACACTCAGACAAATCCTGGAAAAGACCAACGAATTTCAAGTCGAAACCCACCACCTTTTCATCGACTTTAAAGCCGCCTATGACAGCATTCATCGTCTTGAGCTCTACCAGGCGATGGCCCAATTCGGGATACCGACAAAACTTATCCAGATGTGTCGCGTAACGCTGGAAAACACGCGATGCTCTGTGCAATTTGGAAACAACTCTTCGTAGCTCTTCCAAACGTGCATCGGATTCAGGCAAGGAGATGCGCTGTCATGTGATTTCTTCAATATCGTGTTGGAGCAAATAGTGAGCAGGGCAGGTGTCAACACGGAAGGCACTATCTTTCACAAATTCGTCCAACTGCTGGGATACGCAGACGATATTGACATAATCGGAAGATCCCGGCAAGCCGTCGTAGAGGCATTTACGGCCATTGATGAGCAGGCGAAACGAGTTGGTCTTGAAGTAAAAGAGGACAAGACAAAGTATATGTTATCAACAAACAAAAATTTATCTGTCCAAAACATTGGGCAGAACGTCACTGTTGATAGCTATAATTTCGAGGCAGTTAAGGAGTTCACCTACCTCGGAACAAATATTAATCCTACAAATGACACCTTTGTAGAGATCCGACGAAGAATAACCCTAGCAAACCGCTGCTACTTCGGTTTGGCGAAACAACTGGGTTCAAAACTCCTAACTCGACCCTATGCGAGGAGGGCGAATGGAGGAGAAGGTACAACCGCGAACTCTATGAGCTGTACCAGGATGTGGATGTAGTCCTAAAAGCCAAGATACGCAGACTACATTGGCTCAGCCACATCGAGCGAATGGACAACAATGCTCCAGCCAAGAGGATCTTCGAATCCCAGCCCCCAGGTTCGAGACGGTGAAGAAGACTGAACCTCCGGTACAAAGACCAAGCTGTCGCGGATGCCAGAAAACTTGGTCTTCACAACTGGAAGCAGCGTGCTCGGGACCGCAGAGGATGGAAGGCAACGATGTCTCAGGCAGGGACTCTACAAGGGTCGGGAGCCCTTTAAGTAAGTAAGTATCTATATTAAATTGTTCTTACATTTCTCCGATTAAAATACACATCACACTTGTGCCTAAACTGGTGTCATCACACATACACATCACACAAATCAAGATACTGACTCTTAAAGTCCAACTAAAATTTTGATTTTACTCGCACCATGCCTGAAGGGACCTACAGACACTAAAACTTGGTACTCGTACATGGTACGGTCTCAGTAAATGTTGAACGTCTGTAACTTTAACCGAAGTTGAGAAATAAGTTTGGTTGATGTCTGGTACGAGTAGGCTGTGTGTATGGGGAAGCGAATTCGCGATCTAACGAGCCAATGATCTCTTGAATCTTTTAATGATATATGTACATAGACAAATGGATTTTCGTTCTAACTAATCTCTGTTATAGTTTTCGTCATTGTCCTATGTTCATATCTAGATAAATAAATTATTGCATACATTTACTTAATCTATTTATATATATATTATATTAGTTATATTTATTATAATAA
The DNA here is from genome assembly GCA_949716465.1 of Chalcosyrphus nemorum. Classification (NCBI taxonomy): domain Eukaryota; kingdom Metazoa; phylum Arthropoda; class Insecta; order Diptera; family Syrphidae; genus Chalcosyrphus; species Chalcosyrphus nemorum. The sequence continues at coordinate 42,348,609 of OX454334.1, forward strand.
AAGTGTTTATTTTTCTTAAAAATGAATATTTAGGTACAATCATTGCAACATATTGCTAATATGTGTTATTAAATAGTAAAAGTCGATATTAATAAATAAACGATTAAATTAATAACATGAAAATCAAAATCAAACAAAAAATGTGTTTATAATCCCGCACGTGATACAAATTCATGCTTCCATTAATTAAATGAACGTTCCTGCCATACACAACGTACTGTTGGAATCCTTTTTGTAAAGTATTTGGTGTGAAAATTTCAGCAACTTATGTACATAGGTGCACATGTACATACATATGTATGTATACAAGAACGTTTGCTTTCATGTTTGATTGCCAAGGGGTTAAATTGAGTTATATTTTTGTTTTGATTTCAAAACGACGGTCATAGAATAACAGAAGTTTACTTATCTCAATCTGAATACGTGACGATTTGCTATGGGAAGATTATTCGCTACAAAATCGTTAGGCGTAAAAAAGTGGACCAGAGGGATCTATTATATCATGTATTTGACTTTGCTTTTACGTTCTGGTTTGATTGTATCAAGCATTTCACCCTAATTGTGATTCTATAGTTTATCTATTCAATGTCATATCGTGTTTAAGTATGCAGATATGTATAAAAAGGAACAGTTTTTTTTCTATTTTCTTTTTAATAGGGTTGAAACAAATACTGTAACCAATTTACATACCTTTATTTGAATAATGCAAGCACACTTTCCTATAATGGTTTTAGTATTGCTTGTTTGATTAATACCCATTTAATTTTGCCTTTAACTGGCAACTATAACAGAAGGAAGTACATACATATGTACATATGTACATATTGCATTCCTAACATACTTAGAGCTTGACGTTCTGCTGATTATGATTTGTCTGTCTGGTCGTATATGGCTGCCTATTGGATCACAGTCTAAGTGCCTAGAGACTGATTTGTTTCAAACTTTATATCTGGGCTCTATGCAGAAGTGGAATTTGAATTGATGAAGTTTGTCAGGCATTTTGTGAGGTCCTTTCATTGGACATCCCTGAATTAAATCTCGTAGAATAGAGCATAGAAAATATATTTACAAATTTTCCACATACATACATATGTATTATGATCTTACTCACTATTTAGGGATGTTTATCTTATTTATTTTTTTTTCCTTCAAAAAAATAGTAATTATTATGTAGAGTAAAGTGCAATATAAGTTGAAAACATATACACATAAATATCCCTTTCCTGTATACAAACTTTTTTTTTACTTGCACCTATAATATAGGTTGAGTATTGGATTCGTGCAAAAACTCGAACTCGAGATATTAATCAGTTCTGACATTACGATGATAGAGAAGTTCGAAAAAGTAGGTCTGCCAATTCTGTGTCCTTGAGGCTATAGCCTGAACAGGTAGACGGATTTGGATCAAACTCCATATCTAGGGTCTGTGTGATAATCCCTAGAGGCGAAATTGAAATTTGTTTAGCCCTATTATTAACGGTACTTTACCTATGGCCAATTTCTCAAAAATTAGATTTTCTCATGAACGGCTGTAACGATTTTGACTGAATCTCATATTCAATAAAGATTAAAAAATTCCAATCAGATAACATAAAATATTTCTTATCAAAATTGTTAACAACAGTACTTTACTTATAATTTTTCGCGCGAAAAAGGCTCAAACGATGTCAGTAGCCGAGTCGATTAAGCCATGTCCGTCCGTCCGTCCGGCCATATGTCACCAGTTGTGCCTTAAATTTTGAGCTATGTTGATAAAATTTTGTATATGAAGTCCTTAGAAAAGTAAGCAAAACAAGTAAAAACAAATTTAAAATCAGCTCACTGACACGCCCACTTTTCGAAAAAAATCACTTTTTTCAGTACTTTTATATGAAACTCGAAAAAACTTACTTAAGGAAATATGTAGATATTCACTTACTCTACACATATTTCATATTTTGTATATGGCCCCGCCCACTTCTTAGGGGTGGTTTTTTAAGAAAACTGTTTTTCGTGGATTTCAAACAAATAATATTATTCCTTATTGTGCGCCCAGGCCGAGCGAAACATTCATTAAATATTTCATAAAAATGTTCCACTCGGTCTGGACGCTTTGTGAAACATTTATTAAAAGTTTATGAAATGTCTCACGTTTTCCATTTTAAATGGGAAAATAATATTGTTTCTCAAGCTTTACGTGCAGAAAAATAATGTTAAATGTTTGAATTTTTCATTTCTGAACTCAGGACAAGAAGAGGAATCCAATTCTGATACTGATTGTGTATCTGTCTGTCCGAGTATAGGGTAATGACTCTTTACTGGAATGAATTTGCGATAGTCATTATCATTGACATAGAGGGACCTTTGGACAATGCAACAATTGACTGTATGTGCAAGTCGGCTAGGCGCCGGTGTCATGGTGTGGATGAAACATTGGTACTGTTGAAAGGGCAACGCTAATGAATAGAACATTTGTAGTGGTGGCAGAGTCTGGCCAATATGTCTTGTGTGGTGGAAATAGGGGTGGCCACAAGAATTGGTGGATGATGATAGACTCTCTTTTTTGTATTCAGGACTGCCTACTACTACTACTACTACTACACTAGGGTGTCTGAGCCAGGAATGGAGTGTAGGTTTTTTTTTGACGGATGGTTCTAAGACCGATCAAAGATCAGGGGCTGGTGTGTATGTGGAGGACAATAACACAAGACTGCATTTTTTAATGCTTGAGAAACTAAATTATTTTCCCATTTAATTAATTATTCCTCGCCATTTAATACGTAGTGATGTTGCTTACTAATATCCACTACAGTCACATTATGGCCACTGTTTCTATCCGGAATTCAACTTCAAATGGCTAAAATTCACCGTCCGTAAGTAAATTATCCACTACTGTTTATTTACAGAAGTCCTAGTGCGGACAGCAACTCAACCTTTAACGAGTTTGATGCGCTGTCCGATTCCATCAGTCGAATTGTCTCCCTATATCTTTAACATAACATAAGACAACAAAAGACAAGCTCATGGTGCAACCAGAGCTATAAAGAGGCTATCAGGTTGAAAGAAGTTACTTTTCGGGCTAATAAAACCAACAAATCTGAGGAAAACCGAAAGAAGTTTAAACAGCCGGAAAAGACTGCAATTGCAGAATTTGGCATCAGACTCTTTTGTCAAAAATGCTTGCATATAGCATCAACGAGTCACTTCTTCAATAGATTGGAAATTACCTTTCGGGGCGGTTAATACAAGTTGTTTTGGATGGGTTCAAGTCTGCTATTCACCATATAAATGCTGGTGTCCCCCAAGTTCTGTCTCCGACTCTCTTTCTCATTTTTATAAATGACCTCTTGTCTCCTACCTCTAATCCAACTCATTCCTTCGCTGATGACAGTACCCTCAGTTTTTCATATTCGTTCCCCAACTCACGTTCCTGCTCTTCAGCCGTAGAAGAGGAACAGCAACGTATGTTAAACTCATTAAATTCCGATCTTGACAGCATAATCAAATGGGGTCAACCAACAGAGTGGATTTATGCATCCAAAACGCAATGCTGCCTCCTGTCCCCGAATCATTTGATGTACATATAATAAGAAACTGGAACCTTCAGTAGGTACGTTGGACACGATACAATTTGGGTTCTTGCGTTGTTTTCCACATAATATGTATATTATTTCGTACAAAAACAATGCCGACCAAATTATGACATTTTATCAAAAAACAATGAACGAGTTCTAACAAATACAAGATCTTTTACAGATACTGACAGATGTGTCAGTCGTTTAAGCCCTGCATTCCACCCAATTCAGTTTATTTCAGTATTCGTAAAGAATATTATTTATTTTTTACATTGAATTAAAATGGGAAAAAACCAATCATGAAATGAGAAGTTTTTCAAAAATGTTTGCCAAATGGAAAATTCAGCAAAATAAAATCTGGCATCACTGCGTGGAGCTGCTCCGGACTGGTAGAACCCGTTTAATTTTCAATTTTTTAAAAGCCAAAGATAATAGATCTTTAATGTTTATAGAACACTTTAAAAGTTTTTTTTTTTTATTAATCGAAGGTCATGTGCTGTAATAATATCAGGCGAATGTTAACAGTTAAACACACTGCATATTTTTGCCAGCTAGCACCACGGTCAGTGCATTTTAATAAGTGAGTTTTAATATGTACATAGTTATAATAAAAATGGATCAGTTCATAAAATGGAAAGTTATGCTGCCAGTATGTTTTACATTTCAATTGGTTTAATAAAGAATAAGTTATATTTTTTCACAATTTCGGTTTACGAAGACTCTTAAAAAAATTGATATTTCTTTTGTTATAATATTTTGAACTATTTGGGTAATTTTTTATACGGTGTAAGAACTAAAAAAATATTGTTATAGTATTTATTTTCTGTGGTAAAACATAGGTCCTACTCTGGATCATCACTTCGCAAAAAGAAATAAAGTGCACGACTGGGTCGTACAAACTCGCACCTATATCTATAGTTGAGATCCATAAAACTAACGATCTATATATAATATAATTATTTTAAATAAAATTTTGTTAAGCTTATGGTCAGCAAAGTTTTATTATTAACAATTTTGGGCGAAAATGTGGTACGCCATTTTATAGGACTTTACTAAACTATCTTAAAGATGAAATTTAAAGAAAATCGTCACAGCCGTTTCCGAGGAATTTAGCTAAATCTCTTAATCCGTGGTTAAAAGTACCGCTTTATATACTTATGGCCAACAATAGCTTTTGCGATTCGTAGTCTAATGTATAAATTTTAATGAAAACGTTCTATATTGTTGCATGTACATATTTGTACTAGTCTCAGTGTGGAATTCAAGCGAAATTCTTTGAGCCGTATTCGCGCAGCTTTTTGCAAAAAATTCTATAAGTCTATTTTCAAGTACTGTTGTTAACAATTTTGGTAAGAATTTTTTATGTCATCTTATTTGAATTTCTCAATCTAAATCGAATATGAAATTGGATCAAAATCGTTAGAACTGTTTTCACGAAAATCGTATTTTTATAAAATTGGCATTAAGTAATGTATTGTTAAGAAGCCTCAACCCAGAATTTGAGCAAAAAGCGAAAATTGTGCATTTTCAAAACAACGCCATTCGGTCAATAGTGAACCGATTGCAACGTTTATTATGGCATATTAAAGAACGGTACTTTGGTTGGTAACGGTTTTGTTCGAGCCCAAATTTTGAAAAATTGTTTTGTTGTTGTTTTATTTAAAATATAATCAGACAACTTTCGTGTTTTTTACGAAAAATAGCAAATAGCAATTTTCAAAACAAAACTTAAGCCAGCAAACTATAAATAAATTTGATATTTTTTTGGTGTTATTGGAAAGGTAATGAACGAATCGAAGTCCTGTTAGAGTTAGAATTTTAGATTTTCTCCTCGTTTTGGATTTATTTGCATTTAAAAAACTGTGAAATTCTCCAAATTCAACACGGCTTTTCGTACAGAATTTACAATATTTTCTGGTAAAAAAATTTAAAAAAAAATTATAGGGACATACCATCTAACTGTTAGGATAGTCAAAGCTAACATATTTTGGCTATTTGCTGAGTACAATTGCCGTTTATAAAACACTTTTTCACGTTTTTACCCAGGACATAAACCGAGCATTTTTAGCGTGGTAGATTTTAGTTCAAGATATTCACACCACAGAAAAATTTTCTCTCTCAATTTCGAAAATCACTTATGCTCCGACTTTTGACTTCGAAAATCTTGTTACTTTGATTTACTTTGAAATTGTAGATATTTTTTAAATTCTTTTCTGCCTATTCGATGATAAACAAAAAAATGATTATATGTATATATGTACGTTTGTTTCTTAGTATGAGAAATGTGAATATATGGGTACCTTTTTTTGCGGAAAGGGAAAAAAGTTGATTTTGTTTTTGCTTGGATAGAAATATTTGTATCATACTGTAGTGCAATTCTATATGGGTACATATAGTTAGTTCAGTTTGTACTTACATATGTAGGTACATCTATTTGTAATATGATACAAATATTGTTATTGTAAAAAAATCTGCTTTTAAGGATTTGATGTCCACAATATCTATCCATGTTTTGGATACACATATGTACCGCATGGTTTTTAAGAAAACATTTGCAACAGTGCCTCCAAGCAGGACAACCACAGGGACAGCATGCCCAACTGTTTTGTAAACTTATGTACGTATGTTCATACATTATATTTCATCTTGTACACAATTCACGTCGATACGGTAAAAGTAGCCATACAGGCCAACGAAGCTCAGCTGGGATAGTCTGGCCAAAGCTTATAAAAAACATGTCCATCAGAATTTCGAAAATTAAAAGAGAAACCGTTTCCAATATTACTAACTAACTCCAGGAGTATTTACTGTGTTATTTGAATACAAGCTCATAGTCGGATCATCTTTTATAATAGATAACATTTTCAGAAGCTGCCCAGACGAAGATGAATACTTCCACAACTATCTTAAATATAACATTAACATCAGCATAGCATAGCTCAAATCCATTCTTACAACTTAGCAATTTGTAACAGTAAGAGACTAAGAGGGATATCATATGTATATGTATGTACCTGATATATCATCAGTCGAAGTACATCCTCATCAAGGGCGGTTTTAAGCAAACCAAAAATCTACAACTCTATCATTTAGAAGAAATCTACTTGATTTAATGAAAAAAACGTTATTACTGTATTTTTGTAACGGCTAATTCAACTAAGACACAATATAAGCAAAAATAAAGAAATTTCAATTTTTCGTGAATTCAAAATTTAAATAAACATACACACTTAAAGTTTGCCCCATACAAATATATGCGTGCATATGTACACACTTTTTATTATATTATTATTATTATAATGTAGTTGCTCGGCAACCAAACAAACATCGAAGCGGAGCAACATCATCCTGTAACTGCTCAGCTCCACGTCATAGAGCATAGACAAACTAATATAGACGGTCGTCTTCGGCCGATTTGACCGTTGGTTCCCACAAGAGCAAAAGTACCACGGATTTTGAATGTATTCTGACGTTTCCGTCAAAATCAAATCGGAGCTCACGCACACATTCTTAATCCGCGGTACATTTCATGGGCGCAGCCATTTTCCTGTACGTTTTGTTGTTGTTAATTGAATGACAGTCTGCTGAAAATGTGGTGTGCAAAAGGAAAAAAGAGACACCACGATTGTTTTTATAGTTACGTCTTGTTCGCACGTTCGGTCACATGTATTCACAGATAGGAAAATTCAAATCGGGGTACTTTACAAAATTTTTGGCAGAGGAGGGAGAAGACGACCGTCTATATTAGTTTGTCTATGTCATAGAGCTTACTAAAACCCATTTTGCAATATTTTGTATTCGAAGATAATTATTTTCTTTTTTCGAACATGGTTCTACACTACATGGTTCTACACTACACTATGTTGGACTTTGACTTCGACATTTTGGGTGGAGGCCTCTTAATGCAAGAACTAAAACAAAAATTTCAATTTCCTCTCTATTAAGATATGAAGTTTTATCATCCGTCCATCCGTTTAGGTTGTAACTTCGTGCACAGACAGACAGACGGCACCGGTAGACCCACTTTTTTGAACTTCTCTATAATGGTTATGTATACGAACAAAAAGGTATACTCCCAAATATGAGAAATATGAATGCACTCACTACGTAAATGTTCAAAGGGTGTGTAATTGTACATTATTGAAACAAATACATGGTTAAATGAGAAATTAATGTGTCAATTCTGTAAAAATTAGTAAAAAGGGTCGAAAAAGGGTCATATATTTCAAAAAGGTCAAAATTCGATGATCTTCGAAAAGGGCGGTCTGTGTCATCAAAAAAGGGTCGATTTGCCCCGAAAGGTAAGGCTAGTTCTAAGTCTGCACATGGACCTCTAGTAAAAGATTAAAAAGAAATTCCAATGTCTTAAGAATTTGTAAATTAGTTTTGAAATTAGGGAATTGGGCGATTGAGAAAACCAGTATACACCTACACATACTTATGTATGTATGTTACAGATTCAAAAACAATATTCTTCCGATAATGATGAATGAGGAAAAACTTGTGCGTCAGAACGTGAGACTTTCATGATTTGTTTTTTTTTTTAGTTATATACACCAAGATACATATTTATGATGCAATATTATGGCTGTCTGTCTATCATGGAATTGAGTGGAACGCATAAGAGCGCATGCATTGCCACGTTTTTAAATCACACTATAAGTATACCTTACATATGAATACACAACATATATGAACCTACATATGTACATACATTTGTTTGCCAAGTAAATTGAATTGATTGGTCAAATTTAAAAAATATACTGTTCCTGCAGTTTGTATTCGATTTGTATTTGATATCCATATGTATCATGTATGTTATATCTTTCTGCTGTAAAGTTTCGGAGAAAGTTCATTTATCTATCTTGAATATTTCTCTGTTACAAACTATGTACAATTACGTTCATATGTGTCAAACTTGATATAGTTTCAACTAGTTTACACCCCTTAGTTAGGGTATAAACAGGGCATAGTCGTACCATCCTGCCAATACGAACCTTTTAACTGTGGGTTTTAGACCCACCCTTCCATACAATTAATTTCTTAATTGGGGTCAAACTGTCCATCTAGCCACAATCCAGACTTTTTTACGCCTACCATGAATGAAACGGTTCACTGTGCATCGGTAGGAGTAAGTGGAAGGGTCGTAGTATCAGTGTCTGTAGTGGGCTTAAGGCCCTTCTAAGCCCTTTAAAATCATCAAAATTAGTTGGTGAATGCAAGAGAGCTTTGAAATACATGTGTTGCAAGATTCAATTTATTGACTCATTGGGTTGCCAAGCTACACTGGTATCACGGGAAATAAGATATCCGATGATATTGCTAGAGAAGGAGAGTTTCTCAGGACCTGAACCTACGTAAGGTCTTCCTGCATTAACGGTCAGGACTTCCATTGATGATTGGGTTTCTTATGGTTGTAGGCTGACTAAACGGTTGCTCCCAGACAACTTTATGTCTCTCAGCAGAAAAGACTGCAGACAACTTTTTGGCGTTCTTACAAGGCCTTTCGCTTATGATTGGCTTAAGCGAAACATCTGTCTGCGACGCTTGTGGAGAGAATGACGAAACTACGGAGCACTTCCTGTATGATTGTCCTGACATTGCTCATATCAGGCTCCAGATTCTAGGTGCGGATGTGATGAATGCTGTTAATGTAAGTTCCTCGTCACTGAAAAGCCTACTTGAATTCACTAAGGAGACGATAAAATTCATACAGTAAAAGCAGGCGTAATTGGGTACCTTCTGGTAGTACATTGGACAAATTGATGTCTGAGCGCTCCAGTAAAGCTGCCCCAACAAAAAAAACTTAAGAAATTAATGGCTGCATATAGAATATATGGCTTAAAAACTGTTGGTACTTTTGTAGAAAATTTCTTCTATTGTTTTTCTTTATACAAAATTAAATGCTTTTTTTGGGTTCAACCTTTTTTTACGTGTTATCAATGATCAAGATGTACTATCCCGATTGATAGATAGAACAAAACGTTATCGAAGGTAGATATACATAGATTCTTGCGATTCTGGTCCGTTATCTAAGGGAAAGCTTCTATAACTCGAAGTATCTATATAGTAAAACATTTACATAGTGCTCTCCTAATTTTGTCTAAGTATATTATCTACTCTTGTATACATCTACTATGATAACATAGTTCATTAAATCGAATACAAAAACGTTTTGAAATCGGTGCTGATATCTCTACTGACATAAACTATGTTTTTGCTTCCAATATGTTTATAAATGTTTAAAATTAAAGAATCATTCAAAAACTTTGTTTCTCACTTGCAAGTGTTAGCACTGTATACCTTGCACTTATTGACATATTTCCTGAGATAAGACGATAAGAGCCGAAATAGGGAACGACAATGATGTCACATGAACACTTGTTTAAGGACTCACAATTTTGGAGAATCTTAGTTTGAATAGTGTAAATCTAAGTTTAATTTATGTCTTCAAGAACAACGGAGAGGCATATGTTCAATGATCACCTTAGTGGAATCAAAATATGCAAAGAAACCCATCTAAGGTAGAACCTTGTCGACAATGGTTTAGAGATGTTTCAACTTTAGTAGCAGGAATCCAATTGTAAGGATTAATGACAAAATGAAGCGTGAGATGTTTAAGACTATCTTGTACATTTCAGTGCCTCTCTATCGTTGCAATGTCAGAATTGCTCTGGAGTTTGAACTTTTTCACAAATTAATTGCAAGTAAAATCCCAGCATAGTATTAACAAGTGGGCGCCGTGGCTCAGTGGTTAGTGCGTTGGACTACTGCGCAAGGGGTTCCGAGTTCGAATCCAGGAAAATACCACCAAAGTTTTTTTCACGGCCCCACCTCTTGCGAGCGTCTGACAAACATCCAAGAGTATTTACTGTCATGAGAAAGCTTCTCAAAAACCCCCCTGCCCTTCGGATACGGCATAAAACTGTAGGTCTCTTCTGTACGTACAGAAATGTATACCGCGCACAATACGTACAGTTGTGAGAAGCTAGGCCTTGGCCCTCTATGGGCTGCTTACGGCCTACTATTTATTTTATTTTATTATCCCAGCATATTATTATGTCTGTGGACAAAAGAAATAACAGCATAAGTCGGCTTACATATGTCCATACTGAGTTAATGACACCATGGAAATTTCCTCTCTTTTATTAACAGTCTTTCAGGATCAACATTTTTTTGCTTAGCCTTTAAAAAAATTGTTTACCAAATCACTTCAAAGTTTTAAATTTGCTTTCTAAAATGTTAAAAAAATAGGACTTATGTATTTTAATTTTACCGTTCGGTGGAGTTACTAAAAATGTGAACTTTTATATACATACATTCATATGTATATTTCATGGATCATTATGGAAACCAAATTTAGATGTATGCACAATGCATATGCTTTCAAGATTAACATTAGTCTAGCTATGTATGTATTGTAGTAACAATATAAAACTACAAGGCAGTTACAAAAACAAGGCCCACCTTTGCACCTTTTAAATTTGGTCTATTTCTATATTGGTCCAAATTTAGTTAAGTGAACAGAATTGAATATGTTGTGTTATTCACTACTTTATTGTACCTACTAAGGTAGCTTAACAATCTTGCTATTCGTACTTCTTTCCTAGTACTATTTATTATTATTTAATAGGCCGAATCGTATGTTTATCTGGTAATGGAAAGAACGTACATATGTTAGTAAACTAAACTACATAACAATTAACCTCAAAGTGCTATTCTTTGCACATTCGAGGCTTTGGCATAAAAGGGAAGTGATGCATTGTCATTATACGAGAATACCTTACGTATGTATGTATATATGTATGTATCTATACCTACCCCGAACTTTTAACTCGCGAAAACACTTGTTATTTCGTTTTGAGAATAGCAAGTTAATTAAAATAGGCTTTTATATTTTAGTGGACTACAAAGGATTTTTATCGATAAAAATGAGGACTGCTACCAGCGTCCCCACTTACACTACAATTGAAGTGTTTCACTTCACTTTTTCTACTTTTTAACATTTTCACTACGCCAATACGAATAATTCCAAAACACTACGATTTGAGAAAAAAATATGATACTAAAAACATTCAATAATTCTAGTACAATGTTTTTAAGGAGAGATGTTTTTCGACTGTTAACAACATAAGGACTTAATTAAGAAACAATTTATATGTAAAAACAGTAGACAACCTACTTTTCTCTAAAGGTTTACTTTTGGAAAATAAAAGTACGTTTGACCCACCATCAAAATTAATATCTTTAGTAAAACAATACCGATTTATTGATGAAAAATTCGTTTACAAAAAGACACAGCAAGTATTAAATTGATACTGTAATCGTGATACTGTAATTGTAAATTGTTCTGTAATCGACAGACAGAATCGGCAGACTTACTCTTTTGAGCTTCTCTATCATCGTATATCAGAATTTTATTATTATTGTACATACATATGTATGGGTGAAAGTAAAAAATGTAATACAAAAATGTACTTTTTAAAAATAAATTTTGAAAAGAAATATTTTCGCTTATCACATCAATTTACTGTGAAACACTACGATTTTTGGAGCAATTCACTACAATTTGGAAAAAATTAAGTGGGAACGCTGACTGCTACCACTAGTTACTTCATTTCAAAATCTACTTAAGGCGCATTCCCTGTCGTGTGATCCGCTGGCGGTCATATCTTTAACCCCCTGAGTGAAACGTATTAAATTTACGGATGCGTTTCAAATGTGAACGAATTCTAGTTGCAAGCTGACTAAGCCACTATCAAGGTCCATCTAAATTATTGTAATTACGGTATAACGGTTTGTTGAATAATAAAAAAATATATATGTATGTGATCACGTATCAATAGTCCTTAATTATAAGAACACCATCAGTAGACAACATTCAACACCACCAGTTCAATAATTATCTGCTACTGTATTTCCTAAGTAAAGTAGTATTAACAGTTAAATCATTAGGATACATTCGTATCTTGAGTACGAGGATTGTCAAAGTCATTAACATCTTCGATCCGAGAAAGTTGTTCTAATTGATACATCATTAACGAATTTCTATTATGTACGTAATTTAATCATTAGGTCATGATAATGAACGGGAGGTTATAAACGTATAAACGATTGTGGGGCATAATTTTTGGTAGTTGAACGTACAAGGAGGGTTGGCTTATGTAAGCAATCTATTATTTAACGATTGAACGAAAAATATTGAGTTTGAACTTAAATTCTATGCGTGTTTTCAAGGTATTATGTGGTACGTGCATGAACGACCTTAAAGACAAAGGCTTTAACATTCTTGATGCCGTCAATATTATCAAAAAGGAAAAGCAACAGTCTGAGGGCGATCAGGATAAATTAGTTAAGCGTGGACTTCCATTATTTATGCTAAGTTTTGATAAAGACAAAAAAAAAGGATTTAATATATGGCATTAAGACTATTCTTAACATCGTGGTCAAAATAGAACCTATGCGTAAGAACTCCAGGTCGATTCCGCAGTGTAAGCGTTGCCAAGGCTTCAACCATACGCAGACTTTCTATCAGAAAGAACCGCGTTGCGTGAAATGCGCAGGTAAACATCTATCGGAATAGTGTCAATCAAATAAGCAGACGCCAGCAACTTGTATAAACTGCCAAGGAAAGCATCCAGTGAACTATCGGGGTTGCGAAGTAGCGAAAGAGCTCCAAAAAAGGCGCGATACGCTTAAAAATTCCATGCGAAATACGAAACAAAGTATATCCAAAATTGCTACCAAAAAAGCAGCGAAAAATAGAAAATCCGCCAATACTGACTTAAAGCCGGTAAATGAAGAAAAACCTAAAACTAGCACAGAAAAGGTATCAGAATCAAGTTCATCGAAAACTGGCGTGCAGTCTTATGCCCAAGCGGTGACATACATGACCGAGAACTCACGGGTATCCAACGCGAAAAACCATCGAAACATTAACGTAAATACTTCCGGTCGAGTTGTGACATTGGAAAGCAATGAAAGGGACATAAGACCCTGTATCCCAAGTGCTTTCCATAGTTCTTGCAAAGCTTGAAGAGCAATGCAAAACTAATAAATTAGTTTTCGAAAGAATAGTTGCTCTTGAAAACAGCATACAGAACACGCGTAATCAAAACCGAATATGAAAGAAACGCTTAAAATTCTTACATGGAACGCCAACGGGCTCATACAAAGACTCGACGAGTTTGAAATATTTATACGAGAAAAAGATTTTGATATTTGCCTGGTCTGTAAAAACCATCTGACAAAACTATCGTGCGTCAATATAAGGGAATATAACGTGTACCACGCATTCCACCCATCGGAAAGGGCCAGAGGCGGATCATCTTTGTTTATAAAAGAATGTATTGAACACTCAGCAGAAGTAAAAATTGAATTAGAATCAATGCAAGTAAGCACGGTTCGCGGTAGAAATAGACATTTTACATTCACTGTTTCATCTATATATTGCCCACTGCGTTGTAAGGTTGAAGAAAGGGATTTCACAAACATCTTTAAGTTCCTTAAACCAAATTTTATTATTGATGGCGACTTCAATGCGAAACACCCTTTCTGGGGTTCAAGGCACGCCTCTCAGAAAGGTAGGGTGGTCTACAATGCGGGTATGCAAAACGGATGCAATTTTTACTCGACGGGTAAACCAACATATTGGCCGACTGATAGAAATAAGATATCGGATCTGATCGATTTCTTTTTTGTTAAAGGAATATCTTAAAGTTGCCCTTTATAAAGGTTGAAGAAAGCTTTGACCTCTCCTCTGATCATTCTCCAATCATTATGACTGTAAGCGAAGCTCTAATGAAAAACGAAAGAATGGTCAGATTAACCAGCGCGAGAACTAATTCGGATAGCTAGCCACCGTGCCACCGCCACGGCACCTACGTTTTCGATGAGTATGATACTTAATATTTAATTTTCAACACTTGAAACTTCATAAAGGTATGTTCATATTGCTCTTACAAAATGCTTCATGGGGTCTGCCTTTAAGATTTTTCTATGTATTTAATAAACTATGTACATATGTGTGTGTCAACTAATGTAAAAAGGAGTAGTAAATAGTGAAGCTTTAAAATTGAGTTCTTTCATTTAAAAATGAAAGATATGTATGTATGTATGTATCAAAACATTCTACTCGCAAGCTGGATGATACATGGATCCAAGTTTTCATTCCCGTTTGCTTGTAATGACTAATGCATTTGTTTTTCGTTTTTTTTCCAAGCTCTTAATGAAGCAACCGTAATTAATTTTCCGAACATTGCAAGGAGCTCTTTGGCTCTGTGATTCGTGCAAGGAATAAAAATGAAAGATTATATAATTTTTCATGAAACGTTTCTACAAAAATTGTAATTAATTTCATAAACAAACGACCGAGTCACTGTTTTCTTCTACGTAGTCCCAACAAGGATGTTTACGCTTTGAAATTCTGTATACAAAGCAAGCTATTAATTTTTTTTACTTAACGAACAGAAAAAAACAATGATTTTAAAAAAAGTATACTTCATTGTAAAAATCTCGACGAGGCATTGCCTTACATAATAGACATTGTGTTAGCGGAGTTGTGCATTTTGTCACAGAAAAGTATGTATTTATTTATTGTCGAATTAATGTTAAGATAGTGATCCTGATTACTCTTGCTTTAAGTCAGAAATAACTTATTATCTTTATTGTAGCAGAAATTTGACATTTATTTTTTTTATTAAAACTAGTATATAGAAATATGGTACATACACCTTACCACCTTAATCAAAACTAGTAGCAGAACTGCAGATGATGAAAAAGTAAGCAGTATGTATTCTGAAGCAAAGCTACGAACTAAAACATTCAAATAACTAAATCAGGTGGAGGTGGTGGACAGCATACATTATTCAGATTAGCTTTGCAGAGAATTAGATTATGAATATGCAAATACAAAAATTACAGACAAATAAATTAAATGGTACCTAACAAAAACAAGTGTAATATATTGCCGCATGATGTGTAAATGAAAGCTGTTCTATATTTGCTTAAGTCTATATATATTTAACTACATGAGCATATGCAATTTCTAAGATTTTGTCATTGGCGTGTTAGTACGCGGTGTTTGAATTTTATTTACTTATACTATACTTTCCTCTAAGGAACAGCTATTGTTATTAAACCTCTGAAGTCAAATTTCAGTCGGCGTTTCTACAGAGAAGGCATAAAATAAGTCAGTTTTAGACATCCAGATAAATATAAGTCAACAGAGAGTGGTCTACCTTATAGATATAAATATCTTAACTGAAATTATGTCTCGTGCAGACTAAGTGTTATGTTATAAGTGTTATGTTATAGTTCTGGGTTTGAAATTCTAATAAAAAAGAAAAATAGAAGCCAATTGAATTTAAAATAAAAGTGTCCCAAGAATTACAAAGATTTTAAAAAAATGTCTAATTCAGGATATTTTAAAAAAGGTAGCCTGAGCTCGCAACTGGAGTCACCTAACGGCAACCTTGTTCCAAATGTTTGGCGGCAAATAAAGACTGATCTCAAAGATCCTAACTCTCAGCCTCGCATAAAGCGGGTATAAACCAAATAGCTTCTCTGGACGGAGCTCGAGCAAATAATTAGAAACCGCGCTAGAACTAGTAAAAGAAACGCTGAAAAAGATTCTTCAACAAAAATGGAGTTTTATTTGTCCTGAATTCACAAAAAAAAATGATTGGTAGGATGCGGTGACTATCACGCTACAGGCTATTATAAAAAGCAAAATATTTCTTATTAAATTTGGACTCTAAAATTGGAAAACTTTAAATTGCATGTTTTAGCATACATTAAATTTCGTAAACCACCCCTATCATTAAATCCGTGTCGATCTGAGATTCACTTGACCCATTCGATTCATGTTCATTTGTTTGCGTATTATTTAATTCACGCGGATACACTGTTTTACCGACCACTTTTTTCATCTGTTCTGTTTTAGGTCCTTGCCAGTTGGAAGCATATATAATAATATATAATAAATAGTAATGATATTTTATTAAATAATAAATGCAACGCTATATTAAGGCTTTTACCAAGACTAACTTAAATATGAAATTTACGTATCGGTGCAAGTAAAAAAGTACGAATAGATCTTTTTGACGAAGCTATGTATATGTAGTTTTTTTTTATTTTTTTAATCTGAAACAAGCCATACATCCATTCAGTTCATGTCAAGATTAACTTTTACTGTTCTTACTTACATTAATAACTTAGGGCAAGTATTGGATTCGTGTACATTTTCGATCTCGAAATTTTGATGAATTTGGACATTACCATTATGGAGAAGTTCAAAAAAGTAGGTCTGTCGATGCCGTCGAACTTCATATCTAGGGTCAGTTGGGTAATCACTAGAGGCAAAAGTGAAATTTTTGTCTTAGCCCTATTATTAACTTAAGCCCTATTATTAACTTAAAGTATAAAGATTGTCTCGAAAAAGGCTCCAACAACTTTTATTAAATTCCATTTTTCATTAACATTGGGGAATTTTAATTAAGTAGATGACATATACCGAAATTGTTATTAGCAGTACTTTACTTAAATGTTTTTTTTTTTGCAAAAAGCAAATTTACGCGAAAACGACTACAACGATTTCGTTTAAATTATACACTGAGACTAGTACCGACATGTGAAATAAAATGACTTACCACATTTAGGCCAAACGTTTTTGTACCGGTACTTATGGCCAATTTGACTATAAAGCGTTTTGTTTGAAAATGGATAAACCGTTTTTTTTTTTAATTTACATACCATTTTTTTGGCCAAAAGTGCTAACAATAGGATTTTACTTATAACCAACGTAGAAAAATGCTCTTTTCATATAAAAGGTTAAGACAAAGTTGGTTACATTTCACATTTGAGCCAATTTTGTGGCATCCTATAAAATGGCATATAACATTCTTGGCCTGAATTAATAATAATAAAATTTTATTACCAATTTAACAAAGTTTTACATATTTAGGTCGATCATTTTTTGGATCTCCACTGCGCACAAAACGTATAAATATAGGTGCAAGTTTTTACGACCCAGTCGTGCACTCTATTTAAATACTATTTTATATGAGTGTCAGATGATTGTCCATATGTATGTATAAGATTGATATATTATCTTTTTTATGCACCCTTTTAATTGACGCTTTGCCTGACAAGGAACGAAATTCCCTCTAGTTTATTTACAGCTAATTTGAAGAGCAATCTAGTAATCTATTCTTAACGCCTTAGCAAGATCTAAAAAAATTCCAACAAACTCTAACTTCCGAAATGCTATAGTCCAAAAGAATTGTGTCTGCAAAAAACAACAATTTCTGAACAATTTCTTTACAACATACAGTTGAAGTGTTAAAATGTACCTTTTGCATGAGTTGAATAAATATTTCTTAATCCTACTAAATTTCTGAAAATGGATAAAAAAGTGAAAATCCGCACGTGGCGGGATTGGTATGGGATTGCAACAAAGGACAAGCAATACACCAAGGAAAATCGAACAAATGTGACCGTATTTAATGACGAAGGCGTGTGCTCATGAATTCCCTTTTGGAAAAATTATTTTCGAAGAATATTCTGTTTAACGATTGAGGGTGGCCAGCAACATTTATTCAATCGAAACGAACTTGAAGCCTGTCAGAAGGGCTTTGTTTAATGGGCCTCAGCTGAACACAGTGATGATTTGAGAAAGCACCACTCTTCTGATGTCGTGCAAGGAAAGTCGCAAGATTAAGGTAACAATAGAATGAGGTGGTGAAATTTATGAATGTGATTAAAATGAATCTCGCATTACTTTATGTCTGTCTGCCAGCATTTGCAGTCGCCCTAAAGAAAATGAATTAACATACACGTGTCAGAAAACCCTCTCTTATTGCAATGTGCTTTGTACGTAACGCATTATTGTAACACTTAAAATAAATGTATTTTTTAGGAAATTACCATTGTTAGAGATGCACAAGTTGATTTCTGTATACAAAAGTAGAGAAGTTTTAAAACGTAGGTAGGACCTTAACCAAAGTTGGCGGGTTATTGACACCTGCGAATCTTTGCATGATTACAATTTTTGATGTTGGATTCCAAATACAGAAAGAAAATACCATTAATCTATTTTCATTGCCTGAGCCTTTTCTTTTTTAGCATCTGACCAAGATCTAATAGTAATACCAAAGAATATATGTATATGTAATTACCAAGAAGTATTATCTGCCTCAAAAAATGAAAACGATTTCAGAAAGCTCTTTTCCAAGTAATAAATATAAATAAAAAAACTTCTCTCGAAAACGCCAGAACTCTGAGAGCGGGATAGCGTGATATTAGAACCCGCCTTACAAAATTGTTCAGTGCAAAAATATGTATGAGATGCGTCTTCTTGGTAATTATGTATATCTCGTGTGAATTGTTATTGTTCCAAATTCGACAATTTCGCCCATTGTCCTATTCATTTAGAAAGGGCCCCGTCGTTCGACGAAGCGCGCGAAATATTGCTTGAACAGAAGCGCACTTTCATAAAAGAATTTAACCATTTGTAAATAACTATAATTATAATTCTTTGTTTTGATGTATGCTAAACAGATTAAATAAAGAACAGCCAATTTGGCAGATGAAGCCTAAACAATATGGTCGCAGTCAACTGTCAAAGTTCGGAAATCTTTATTGAAAAACGCTTTATGTGTTCTAATGTGGCCCGCTGCCATACTTCAAAGAAAAAAGTGGCACTATAGGAATTTGAGTTCAGTTACCCTGATGTAAATGTATATTCTTTGATATTACTGTCAAAGAAAGCTTCTCAAAAGTAAGCCCTCTGCCCTTCGCATACGAAATAAGAGTTTAGTCCCCTCTGTACTGGAACAAAATTTCTTCCTTGAAATGATTCCTGAAAATGATATTCGGCAATGGAAATGCAGTAAAAGAACACCAAGATAGTGTAATTTAGTGTTTCTACCCAATCTCTTTTGTAAATTCAACTAATATTTACGAGATTTTTGAAAATATTTGTTTAAAATAGAAAATTCTGTTTATTTCGGTCATTAATGTTTATTACTACCGTCGACGTGCATTGACACTTTTGAGAGTGGTACAATACAAACATGAGTTTAAATATTTCCAAAAGCTCTTTACCGATAAGATGTTTAATGCTGAACTCAACGAGTTCCTCACCCGTGAGCTAGTCAAGGGCGGCTACTCAGGCGTTGAGGTGAGAGGAAGCCCATTTCGCATACTTATATGTATGTATCTATGTAGCTATATTTGTATATATTATCATCAAGTTGACTAAGAGGTAACAGGTACTTAGAGAGAACAAACATCGCATTCATAAGCTGTCCGCCATGGTCCAGAAGCGTTGTAACTTTGACGCGGGTCGTATTGAGTTGTACGCTGAAAGAGGGTCACTAGCGGTCTTTGCACAATGCATTGCTGAGGCTGAATCAGTTCATTTAAAGTTAACCGGAGGATTGACTGTGCGTCGTGCGTGCTATAGTGTGCTCCGTTTCATCATGCAGTTAGGAGCCAAGTTGCGCGGTCAGCGTATATGGCTTAATAATCCACATCAAGGTCTGTGCAACGACTATGTGAAGACTGCCAATCGTCATGTGTTGCTGCGACAGGGAGTTTTGGTTATCAAGATCATGTTACCATATGGTCCAAAGAACAAAACTGGTCTCAAGCGCCGCTGTCAGACGATGATTTATGAGACAGCAGAGACGGAATATAAAATCCCGCCACCAACCAAGCCCATGGGAGTGGTTTTGGAGCTATCTAAGCTCGACTAAATGATAAAATCAATATAAATTAAACCAGTAATTTTCGTTAAAAAAAAATTATAAAATTCGTATCTTATCTAAAATTTCTGCTCTTGTTTTAGATTTCCCCAACAAATAAACGAACGAAAAATTCTGTGGAAAATAGCGATGAAATTTCCGGTGGAAATTTTGTTCACGATTGCAATATTTTCCGGGAGACATTTTTTTACTAGTTCGAAATTCATTCGCGACACCTATATACTTTCTGAAAATGAAAAATACTTCGGAGGGAATTTTATTCACGATAACCCTGAAGAGGTTTTGAAAATTTGCTTATTATATCTAAAAATGTTTTTGATAGCTAATAGATAAATGAACACATTCAGTAAAACGTTTGTGTTACTATTGTATATATTATATTGTTCATTGCATGCAATTTCGTCTTTATTTGATTAGATCACATACGAGATTCGGTTTACAGGAAATACATAGATATGTATGTACGTACATATGTATATCCGGTAGACTGTGACAATTCGACACATCTTTTTTTTAGGTAGAGCACTGGAAATGCTTTACTTAGTGAAGATAAGGGGGTAAAAATATAATTTCACTCTTTTCAGAGACATATTTTTCAATACATATTATTGAACTCACATATATAGGTACATATGTACACATGCATATGCGACAAAAGAGCTAAACACAAGCAGTAATAAGAGCAATCATATGTGCAAACAAAACTGGTGAGAATTGATCTATTAACTTCTACACTCTCGGAACCTTAAGCAAGTTGAGTTAGAATTCTAAATGTTCCATTCCAAAATACGGAGATGTGTTATTTTAGCACGCTTATACATATACATACAAACATCGCAGGATGGACAGATATTCATAGCTGTGTACATAAATGCATACATTTTGCATCGAGGGTTACTGAGTGTATGATTGACTGATTTTCTACCCCTATATATGCATAGCTCGTTTTGCTAACACCCTAACAAACACCATACTGTCCTTTTGCTTCCGTTCTGTTGAAGCCATTCATATAGATGATCACAATTAAAGGAAATGAAATCCAAATATGGTTCTTATTGGTGTTCTCCAGTATGACGACCGTATCGCATGGGGTAAATTTTGTGTCGCCCTAAGTAATTGCGGAAATGTTTTAGTATGGGGGTAATTGAAACATATGGGGTTAGGATTTATTTTTTATTATTGTCTAGCTCTTCCTTTGACTTTAAACGTGACAAAACTGTAGAAAAATATTTTTGTACGATTTTAACTTTGTAACTTTGTATCTACTTATATAGGTACATACATATGTATGTATGGACGTTGCACATACACATGTAGTTACATGCATTCATATGCAAGTTGTATGGAAATGAATTCTATTTCTATGAAGTCGATGTAATAAATATGAAATCCGAAAATGCTTAAGAACGTAAGAATGGGATCTTTTCGGCTCAAGGTGTGACATATGAACTAAGCTCAAGTATTTTAAATGCTATAATAGCCGTGTTTTATTATCACCCAAGATCTATGTATATAGATCACACGATGAAAATAAAACAGTCCAGATCCACGAAAAGTTTAGGTTCTGAGTTGTGGTAAAAGCTTCTCTTAGAATGACTTTTGAAAAGTTCACTAAGCACATAAAGAAAATAATTTTACCGGATTTGAAATGGTAACTCACCTCCAATGGTTACTAATCACTTACAAAGTTTCAGAAATTCAAAGTTATTATTCATTGTTAATTACTATTTGCTGAATATTAATTTATTTGAACATACAAATAAATTGAATAAGGTTTGGTTTGCTAATAGTATATATATTCTAATCTAGCAACATGGATATTTGACTATCATGGACAATTACACTACAGTCATGAATGAAAATGTAACCTATTGAGAAATAGCATGAACTAGCTATTCGGATCTCGAAAAAAGATCTTGATAGAGAGCAAGATCTCGTACTGTTGTTGTAATGCATAGAAATCAATGGATCTTGGATGATAATAAAACACGGCTAATATTTAGTTTGATTCGAAGCAGAACTTCGCCTAATTTAAATCATATTCATTTGCTCCGGTTTTGATTTCTCATATATCAAAGTAACTAATGTGTAGTTATCCCAAAAGTACGAGTACGTGTAATTCATTAGCATTAACATGATTGGAAAGGTACATATATTTATTTAAGTATACAAAGTGGGGCTGTCATAAAAAAACTCTACTGTAGCTTACAGTGTATACAGTCGGATTTTAATTAGGTAGGTCAGCAATAAAAAAGAGGGAACAACCATCTTCTATATGGCTGATGACGTCCCAAATTAATGCTATAAAAATAGTATTTTAAAGTGAGCATGCATACATACATATTTTCATATACCTACTTATTCTGTGTGTTTCGCTCCTATGACTTTAACTTAAATTACCGCAAACGGCGTTATGGTCGAGTGACTGTAAAATTATTTATAATGATCCCACATCAAAACAATTTGTCATTAAAACAAATTTGGGTTAAAATTAACGAGCAATTGTATTCCCGAATAAGACGTTCCTTCATATAATGTGCGTACATACATATTCTATGTACATGCATATATATCTTTAAATTTGTTACTACGTGTATTTACATTGTACATTGAAGTCGTAACATTATAAATTGTATAAGGACATACATATAAATATTACATGACATTACTTCATATGTGTTGCATTGTGTCGAATCTTGTGCTGAAAGTTGGATTTTCAGGTTTATTGCTTAATGATATTGTTTTTTATTAATATGAAGTATACAATTTTATAGGGGAGGAATGCAACTGGTTATTTGGTTAGAGCATCTTTATACATGGCTCCGTGAAAAAGGCCGCTTGAGACTGCGATTGAACAAAAAACACTCTAGAACAGAATGTCCCTTCCGATCCGCAAAATGTAATAAGATAAGTCATTTAAAAAGAGCTTGTCAATCAAAACCCAATCAAAACTTTTCACTCATAGTGAGTGTAGCAAGTGTAGATTGAATTCAATTCAGTATTTTGGTAATATGAAGAAAATTGCAACTGCAATAATAAACGAAGTTCAGTGTGATTTTGAAGTAGCAACCGAGTATAGCGAGTGGCTTACTCCAATAGTGTTTTTATTAAAATCTGACGGATCAGTGAGAATTTGCTGCGATTACAAGTGCACTGCAAACATAGCACTGTTGCTACATTATTTTACAAATACTAACAATGAATGATACTCTCGCGAACATTCCTAAGGGAACAAAGATGGCTAAAATTGATTTATCACAAGCATTTCTACAGTAGGCTAGGAAACGTCAAAAATCCTGACAACTTCTACACACAAGGGTGCTTATCGTGTCAAAAGATTGCCATTCAGAATTGCTGTTGCACCTGGACTTTGTTAACAACGCTTTCAAGATTTAATGCAGGGAATACATGGCGATGTGGTATACTATGATGACATCAGCATCGTTGCCGAAGATACAGAACAATTGCTAGAAACACTTGAGGAAGTTTTTCATAGACTGAGTAGAGCTGGACTACGACTTCGAAAAGACAAATGCCAGTTTGATTTGCCATCAGTTTCGTTTTCCGGCCACCAGCCGATAAAAAATAACTACAAGCATTCCTAGGATTGATAAATTTTTATCACTCATTTTTAAAAGATAAAGCAAGTATTGCCGAACCAACTCAGAGACTAATAGGTAAAAATTCACGACGAACGATAACATCTGCTGAGCGAAATTATCACCCCTATTATGGTACACAACTTCAGCTGAAGTTTGGTTGTGAACACAGAATCAGTATAATCGAACACAACTTTGAGACAACCACTTGTCTGTCATTTGTCAATCGTAGACAACTGCAAATTTTTGTTTGTCTCTCTAGTGGTCATTACATTTTCGTTGTATTATGATACACAACTTAGTTCTGTTTTAGTTTTGTTAACACAACCTCGATAAAGTAGTTGTAGTTGGTTCTGTACTGTGGAAAAACCGGTAGGATTGTTGGAAGAAATGCTGAATTCTGTGTAAATATAGAAAAATTAAAATGATAAATAAATACGGAGTATTTTACAGAAAGTT
Source organism: Chalcosyrphus nemorum (assembly GCA_949716465.1). Taxonomy (NCBI): domain Eukaryota; kingdom Metazoa; phylum Arthropoda; class Insecta; order Diptera; family Syrphidae; genus Chalcosyrphus; species Chalcosyrphus nemorum. The sequence continues at coordinate 42,372,987 of OX454334.1, forward strand.
ACAAACAAACACTATTTTGAGAGGTTGGTTATTGCTCTACTAAAGCAACAATCTGATTTAGACGATTTGTGAACAAATCTGGGAATTTCTTATAAGAGCTCAACATCTTAGGAACTCCAATACCCAAAGAAATGCAAATGGGAATGTAGTTATTGAAATGAAATTATGTATGTACCTTTATCTTATAATAATATCAGGTCCCGTTTTAATACAAGTTTAACCTTAAGAGAAAAAAGGATCAATTTAACTGCACTCACTCACAACTGCAATAAATTCATTGGGGCACGCGTTTGGCATTAAAAGATAAGCCAAATAATTTTGAAATTGAACTCTACTCCAGAAAGTGGTTTTATTATTGAATGATCCTTCCGACATACAGAACAAAGAAAGCATACATAATGTGCGCTGAAGTCCCAAGAAAGAAGTCAAAGACCGACCGAAAACCAAAGTTTTCAGGCCTTACTGGAGCAAACAAGAAATCAAAAACAAATTCTCTAATCATTAAAAAAAATCTTGAATTTGGGGACCTGCATGGCGATTGATCGGGAAACTACTGACTGTTAAAAACATGGATTGGACCAGTAGCACAAGAATCATTTTCGTTATGTAATGTTTGCATTACCGCCTCGTGGTGGTCCCTGGACAAGTACGTGTATACATTTTTATACATGTAGACCAAAATTGCAAGTGCGAGGTTGTCCAGGGTCTGTTGCCTGGGCTAGGTAACCAAGGCCAGCGATCCGCGTTACCGAAACTCTAATCGCTGCGGAAACTGACACAATGTCTCGGAAAAGAACTGATAACACATTGACGACCTTTGGCTACCGTATCCGGACCAACTCAACTAAGAAGAGTTGTGTACCATAATAGGGGTATACACTCAAATGGACAAAGAGGCGTTAGCCGTCATATCTGGGGTTAAAAATTTCAGAATTTTCTCTACAGAAGGTTTTTTACAATCGTTACTAACCATAAACCACTAATTGGACTATTTAACCGAGAGAAGCCAACTCCAGTTATACTCTTCCCCAGGATGCTAAGATGGAGTATATTTTTAAAGGGGTGAAATTTCAAAATATACCAGGCATAAAAAATGGTAATGCGGATCCACCAAGCCGGCTTTCAATAATTTATTGACATCAGAAAGATGACGTCGAACGACAAAATCTTAAGACGTGTTTTATATCCTTTAAATTCTTCTAAAAGCACGGTTGTGTGCAGTTGTGACCAAAAATTTGTGAGCAAAATCACCTTCTTGTACCGTTGTTAACAATTTTGGTAGATATTTTGCACGTCATCTGATTGGAATTGTCTAATTTAACTCAAATATGAAATTTAGTCAAAATGGTTAGAGCCGTTTTTGAGAAATATGTCTTCCTGTAAAATTTGCTTGGAATAAACTACCGTTAATATAAGTGCTACAACAAATTTCTGTTCTCTCTTTCGAACAGTGTTATATCCGGACTTTTCATAGTTTATTAAAATAATATAAATTCCGCAGGTATAATTATAAATAATCACATGCTTACTTAAATGGGTTCCGATCCCTGTCATTAATGGTACTTTACTTAAGGCCGCTTTAACAAAAGATAAGATGGTGTACCCCGTTTTTGGCTAAAATACGTATAACGGTACTTTTCTTATTAACTGATTTTAGAAATATGGCTATTTCTCGGTTGATATTCAATGGATTTCGCTCAAAATTAAATTGTGGGCTAAATTTAATATTTGGTAAAATGTGGCATTTAAACTTATGCAACATAAAAATATTTAAAAATAATATTTTTTTTCCAAAAATACATATAATAGTTTTTTTTTTTTTTACACAAAAGTTATTGACACTAGGTAGTACTTTTCAATATTCAATGTAGTCAAACTATCCATCAAAACAATATCGCCAGAAAATTGTGATGACTGCCAGAGTTTATGGCATATTTTTAGCAATGTTACACAATCAGCTATATATCATCACACTGCATCTTTTGGAAGTAATAAGATGCCGTCTTTTGCATTTCCGTATGAAATGCAAAGTGCATACATACATATGTATGTACATATGTTACAGCGAAAGTCATAAATGTGCTCTTAATATATACTATCCATCCATTATATATAATATAATATTCAGACAAAGTGATGACATAAAGGTTGGTTAAGTTTTAAGGGCCGATGTTCATTTTGAATGAAACACAAAATATTTAGGAAATTATTATCATTTCTTTTTATTATGATAATATTGGTATAGTTCAAATATGTATGGAACAAAATATCGGCCAAATGACCGCGCCGCACACCTCCATCCGATGGTCCAAATTTTCGATGACGCTGAGGCATAATTGAGGTTCCATGCCGTTAATGTGCCGAATTATCTCATCCTTTAGCTCTTGAATTGTTGCTGGCTTATCGACGTACACATTTTCTTTCAAATAACGCCAAAGAAAGAAGTCCAAAGATGTCAAATCACATGATCTTGGCGGCCAATTGACATCGCCACCACGTGAGATAACGCGGCCATTTGTCGCGCAAAAGAGCCATTGTTTCGTTAGCAAGTGGCACCGTCCTGTTGAAACCACATATCGTCCACATTAATATCTTCCAATTCGGGCCATAAAAAGTTCGTTATCATCTCACGATAGTGAACACCATTTACAGTAACTGCCTGACCGGCCTCATTTTGGAAAAAATATGGCCCGATGATGTCGCCAGCACATAAACCGCACTAAACAGTCGCTCTTTATGGGTGCATTGGTTTGTCGACAATCACTCTTGGATTACCATTCGCCCAAATGCGGCAATTCTGCTTATTGACGAATCCACTGAGGCGAATGATCATCCACTGTTGCCATTTCTTGCCACTATTCTGACCATTGACGACGCTTGAAATGGTCATGGGGCTTTAGTTCTTGAGTCAATTGTAAGCGCGTAAATGCATTATGCATAATGTTCATCAACGACGAGCGTGAGAGGTGCAATTGTTGGGCACGACGACGAGTTGAGGTGGACGGCTCTTCAGCCACACTATCGCGAACAGCTGCATTTTTTTTCTGCAGTACGAGTTGTACGAGCATGCACTGGTGTTTTCACATCTCCTACAGACCAGGTTGGCCCAAATTTTTGCCCAATTTTCCGATTGTATGCACATTTGGACGATTAAATTGACCGAAAAATCACGAAGTGCACGATATGCATTTTGATTTCAACGGCCATTTTCATAATAAGCCTGAATAACTTTAACGCGTTGCTCGATTGTGTATCTTTCCATGGTTCAAATTGAGTTAGTCTGAAATTGAGAAATGTCGAATGAAATGCAGAAATAAACTTGACGTTTAGGTGTGGTTCACATTTAACATCGGCCCTTAAAATTTAACCACCCCTTAGAATCAATCACATTAACTAGCTAATACCGGCAGATTATGCTGACAAGAATATTCACGGAAGATCGACATTGCAAAGGATTTCCATTCATGTAGGTACTTCACGGGAAAAAACGTTGGAAATGTTCAAGATGTTAAGCCGAGCCTCCTCTATCGGATCGAAGAACAGCTACAGGACATGGAGCCGAAAGCAACATTTTTTTTCTTAGAGTATTTTAGATCAAATTTGTCGCCTTCCTAGAAATTATGTAGAAAAATACAATTTAAAACCATAATTGGCTTTTATTTCATTTTATTTTATTTCTTTATCGCTCCTTTAAAGTTGGTGGATAAAAACTTAATAAAAGCACTTAAGGTAAAAGCCTCAGTGGAGGGAACATATTTTTTTTTCTTAAGTCAACAGTGAAACAACAGGTCACTTTTTGTCTACTAATACATATAATACTTCTGGCACTTAGGTTTTTACAAGGAACTAGTGAGAAAAAGTTGGTAAGTGAAACGCTTAAATTCAATTCATTTATGTACATACATGCGATAGTCCTCGGAGTGCCACTTGAGGGCAATGAATTATTTTCTATCTCCGGGATTAAATCCTAACATGAATATAATTTGATTAAAATGGAAAATGTACTTCACGCCAGGACCACAGTGATACTACAGATTATATTCAAACACATTAAACGTATACATTGCATCCCGTTAGCTGTACGAGTGCAGTGGTATTTTGTAAAGACACACAAAATTGCAATGGGATAAACCTTTGCATTAATACCACAGCACACAAAGTCAGTGCCTAAACATGCACAAAGGGATTTTGATCTCATATGCCGGTCGCTGGGGTTTGATCTGAAAACATAGCCAACCATAATTCTGCCGCAAACTAAGCCTTATGAAATACTGCTTTCAACTGCCTTAAAACCCATTATACAAAATGCTGTACAAAATCCATGAACAAGACGAAGAACGAATACACTGGGTCGGAAGTACGAGTATGTATACGGGAATGATACCTTGCTAGAAGTTCAGAGATATTAGATTTCATTTCACTAGATTTTTGAGATAATGGATCAACGCTTTTGCCAGTGATGCAGGTGAGCTATTGTTCTCATTTCTTGCATTACGCACAATTAAATGTTCTGATCAAAAGGGGGGCATTTCTGACTGAACAAGGATGCATAAGACATTGAAATAATAAATGAACTTGTGGTATATGTAGAGCTTAGATACTTATGTCCATATGTATATAAATACCATTAACCCGTTTTTCTGTGCGTGTATGCTAAGGAATATGAAAGATGTGAGTCAGTGCATTGTGGTACGCAAGTACTATCCTTTGTATATTGCTACATTCGATAATTAATTCAAAATAATATTCAGGCAATGAATGAAAATTTTACATGTACATATATGTACGTATACACACTAAGTATTTATCAGTCAGTTAAGCAATTGTGTGAAGTGTCAAAACAAATTTTGGAAAAAGAGCGAATTAAGTGCATCATTGAAATGTTTACATTTTTGATCTTATTTTTTTTTAATTTAAATAAACAGATATTTATTTAACTTTGTAATATATGTTTTTGATTTGTACTCATGTGTTATTTTTGTATACAGGCTATAATTTAGCCTTACGTGAATTATGAGAAAAATTCATTTTTTATACCCTATCCTAAGGGTATATTAAGTTTGATACATAGTTTGTAACATAAAGAAATATTACAGATAGACCCAATAAAGTATATATATAAATGATCAGCATCACTAGCCGAGTCGATTGAGCTATGTCCGTTCGTCCGTCTGTGTGTCACCAGTTTTTGGGCCTTAAATTTTGAGCTAGGTTGATGAAATTTTGTATACGAGGTCTTTGGAAAAGTAAGCAATACAAGTGTAAACGCCCACTGACACGCCCACTTTTCAAAAAAATCACATTTTTCCGGGTAAAAATATTAGTTTATAGGGCAAAATAGAAAATTTTGAGAATACATTTTCCACCGCCCACTGACACGACCAAATAAGATAGAGATAGGGTATCATACGATCCGCTCCAGGCGGATTGTAGCATTTTTTCACTGGTTTTTGTTTAAAAACCATTTAAATACGAACTTAGCAGAGAAATTTGTTTTTTTTTTTGTTTTTTGAAGTTGTAAATATTGAAGTGTGTAGAGTAAAGGATTTAGCGCTCCAAAGAGCCCTTTTGTAAGATATTGTGTTTTGTTTGTTGGTGTATACCATATTTGGTTACTATTTTTTGGTGTTAATTTGCTTTGAATATGTAAATAGCTCCTTCTGACCTTATTATGCAAAGCTCAAATGAAAAACATTTGAAGAAAAACTCGATTTCATGCAACGATAAATTTTAAGTCAATGTACGGAAAATTATAAGATAGTCAATACAAAGCAAATACTATCGTTCATTAAACATCAATTTAAAGAGAAAAGGAACGCTGCCCGAACAAAAATCAAGGTTTGAGAAAAGTAATGCTGATTGTCTGAATGGGATAGTATAGTTACCTAGTGCAGTTTTGTCAAAAACATGATCTGTACACTTTCAAGAGTTTAATATGTATGTATAAGAATTTGTTCTGGTCCTCTATAGCCGAGGTCTGAAATCTTTTATGAAATCAAGTGACAGAAGTAAAAGACGAAGAACCGAAGACCTTTGATCAAAAGATGTAGAGGAGCTGGCTTATACTACACAAATGAAGTTTCGTGTGACGGGCAATGTCGATGCATCGAAAATAAAAAAAACCTTATAAAAAGTCATCAAAAGTATGTCACGGCTATCAGTACGAAAATGGAAAACCAACAATGTCAGTTAGCACCTTTACGTGCCTTGTCTATGTTTACAGAAGCAGGACTTACAAAAGTCCAGTATGAAATTGTCAGAGAAACTAACTAAATTTCTTTCCTTGCTATTCTCTACAACAAAAGGTTAAAAAAGAATGCTACCCGGAACTACATTCCATAACTGAGAAGTGTGCTGAAGAACAAGTGCAAAAGCTGATGGATCACACGATGAGTCTTATCATACATTGTCGGAAAGCTGTAGGTCTTTTAAGTGGTGAAGACAAAAAACATTAAGTTTAATAAGTAAGTGGGGTTGTGAGCCAAACAGAGCCAATATAAAATGAAGCTGATTCTGATGCTAACAGTTTCCAAAGCTCTGTAGTTCGACTCGTTATTGTCGACCAATAAGAATTGGAGTTATAAAAGAAAAACATGAAATAATTAACGAAGAAATAGATTATATAAAAAATAAATTGAAGATCTTTCTGCTACAGAGGTTGATGGTTGAACTGATTCAAAATCACTTCAAGTAATAACTTGGACTTTTAGTTGGTAACACGAATGATGGGTACACTAGCAGAAGATTTTTTGATTCATGCGAAATATCAGCAGCTATAACATACAAGTTTGTTATATCGTTTGAAAATACTGACACTTTGTGTTCCGGATTCCGCATAAATGTTGAAGAATTTGAAAGATATTGTCATTCATGGATCTGAGGTAATAAAGAAAGCCATTCTTCCAATAGGACAACTTTCAGAGGAAGCTGCGGAAGCACGGAACAAACATATCCGTTCCCGAGAGGGTAAAATAGAAATTGAATTTACCTTAGTTTTTACGACTAACTGTTATAGATTTTTACCGAACTCCATTGATTTCCAGGTGAATTCCAATAATTCTATTTCGCAGTTGTCTGTTAAAAGAGCTGGTCAGTTCTGGCATTTTCAAGATTTCTGATTTTCTAAACATTGGCCACGTTCACTACGCCTGGAATTCGCTAGTTGATAGATTACTAAAACACGCTTTTGTTTTCTGATAACAAAAGGATTAATTTCGCTCTGTTCATTCTTTGCCTGCAAAATGCGATCCTTTTATCCTTCGATCCTCGATTTCCATGGAAAACTTCAATGCGATCCTAGAATATTTTGTAATTAGATCGATTCAATCCTGATTCAAATAAGTTCGATATCGATATGTATAAAAAGTACAGACTTTTTTACTTTTCCGTCAAATATTGATAACAAAAGGCGAAAATTCAGACAGATGTTGTTTGTTTTGATTTACTACGTTCTATGGAAATACTAATTGGGCTTATTACATTACAGCGAAGGTCATCCCGGTGCGAAAGTATTATAGCAGCTAAATTAACAAGGTGTTGAGAACTCGGCCATTATTATTAGTGTACAGGTGATTTTAATTCACCCGCGTAACAGTACATATGTTTGATGGTACCAGAAGCTATCTCGTCCAAGACTTAGCTTTGTTATTGCATGATATATGCAAGTGTATAGAGGTATGTTTGTACGAGGTATGTCTGACAGTGCAATTAGAGCTCAGTAAGCTACCGTGCAGCCAAGAAATTGCGAATCTAAAATGGTTTTCAGTCAGCTTATGAGAAATTTAAAATATATGGTAGGTATATAATATCATATTCTCTCCCTTCTTGACGTAACAAAATGTGGACCAGTGTCAATAGTCCAAGTGCTGTTTTCCTCCCTATGCTCATATGCTGTTCTGAGCATTGGCATCACAAGAGATGATCAATCCCAGCTCCCGAGCACCACAGTACAGCATTCGGTGGCAGAGGCATTATCGAATCAAAAGGAAAAACCTATTGACAAAGGTCTTCCAAACGGTCATCATTTCGTATCTTAAGCCCTGTACAGACGCACATTCACACATACTAGGTATGTTGAGGATGCGGATGTGAATTTTTGAATCTTCATATCTGCGGATGTTGCGAACATTCGCATCCGCATCAGCATGGATTTGATATCTCCATCCGCATCCGCATTCCCATGCCCAGATGTGGAGATTTAAAAATCCACATTATACATGGTATCATATCATGTTTCGCATCTTTCCTGCAGTCACAAGAAGCCTACAAAAAACCGGTCAATTGATTGACTTAAAATTAAAGAGAACGAAGGCTTTGACAAGTGTAATGATGGCAGTCCATAGTTTATACGTTAACTTGTAATATGGGTATATAGCAACTTGTTATAATTCACTTGATTTTACCTACCTTACCTATACCTACCTATTTACGTTCGTTCTGCTCACTCTTACTCATTAATTGGCATCCTTCTATCATTTCGCCCGCGGAAATGTACAATATTTAAATATATTTAAGTGCATTCAATGTAAAAAAGTGATATTTCTCAACAGCCTTTAATTTTGAAAATTTCTGGAAATGCCTCTTCCCTCGTAAGGCAATATACCAGTAGGTAATAGAAAGACAAAAACTTACAGGATAAAATATTGCAACACTTACGTCGAACAACTGTAATGCTAAATGAGTTCACATTAAAATGACAAACGACTTCAACACTGCTTTAGGTGAAGATATGAATACCACAGGGGATATTAAAAGAACCCCGTACATCCTATAATTTGCGGAAGACTACTGTTGTAAACGGCGATGTGGTTAGGGTACAAATATGATTAATTCCTGGCTGCATTCATAAAATATGTATGTAGGTACATATATGTATGTGACTGGATGAATCTACGATATACATACATATGTATGTATGTATTTATGTAGTGTGAATTTCGTTCTGCGAATTAAAAGGGGAATAGGCAGTAATTTAGACCATATAAATATAATTAAAAATCGCTAACGTAAGTATTTTAAGTATTAAAAAGGAAATCTCCAAAAAGAAATTGAATTTATAGCAACCATATTTTTGGTCGTCGATAATATTTTTTTCCACAGAAATCACATACTTGGGTTGTGGAAAATATAATCTTTAAAAATGTATACTTACTGTATCGCCTTGTGGGTCCTAGGGCCTCTACAACGCCTACACGCCATCATGTGTGATTTCTGGAAATATGCCTAAGCTCTCCCCAATACCCTAATACTTTCCCAGTTGCCGTGCTTCCTTCTGTTCTGCGCCACGCACTCCTTGGACCTGCCAGACTGAGTAAGCGGGTTCCATTGCATAGTTTGGTTAGCTATGGACCTGTCACCCTTTCGGAGAGTGTGACCAATCCACTGCCACTTTCGTCGTCGTATGGTTGTGCCTATAAGGTTTATGGCCCGTTCTCTGGTCACTCACGGTCACTCTCCAGGTACCACATTCATATAGCAGCACCGATTCAACGTTGGAACGGAACAGTCTTAGCTTGGCGTTTAAGCTAATTGCATTACTTCGCCAAACTGTGGATAGCAACCCAAACGCAGAATTTGCTTTGCTTATTCGGTTGGCTATATACAGTTCGTTTCCATCATCGGTTGGGACAATACTCCCAAAGTGTTGGAAACTATCTACTCTCTCAACCTTTAAGGTCTTTAATGTAAGTTCATTATTTATTATCTAAAATGTTACAACTCTATATTAAGAGGTAAAAACGAGTAAAAAAAAAGAAAAAAGTTAAATTTAAGATGAATCCTGTCGTAGCCGTCGCGTGGCAACCCAGTTTGGATGCAAAACAACTACCAAAGAAGGTGTTAAAAGCTTACCTTAGGTTCCGCTTGGTCAGGCCTGTCGATTAGGATTCGTTGATGGAGCTCTTTATTGTAAGGGAGAAATAATATAAGAAAGCTTTCTGTACTTTCTCACACACGCATATGTGCATGAAAATATACATTCATATATATATTGTTTTTTTCCCGGGCACTCTATTTCTCTTATTCATAGAAGGTATTTTAGATTTTACAAAATTTAGAATAGAGTAAATATACAAAGGCCTTTCAATATTTCATCATTTAAGAAAACGCAAAAACATTAATAAAAAAAACAAGGTTTTAGACCTTCATGTCGATTGTCGTTGATATGACAGGTAATGTGCTCCGAGGGAGGCGAAATGCTGGTGGTATTGGGAGAAGGGGGTTGTTGACTGGAGATTACGCCTCCGAGTATCGCTCCGTTAAAGAGCAGGCTATAATACTGAGATGGTTGTCCCATTCTTTCTAATTTTTCCCGATAAAGGTTCTCATAGCTGCGATTACGGATTGGTTTACTCGTTCGGAAGTGTTGGACTATGCTCAAATCCGCGGTATCTCCTTTGGGATAAACAGTCTGGTATGACATTGTTTGAACCTTTACGATGTTCAATACGAAAGTAAAATCCCTGTAATTTTAACGCCCACCTTGTCAACCTTCCGGATAAATCTTTTTGCTGCATCAGCCATTGTAACCTTGCATGCTCAGTTATAACAGACTAACAGACAAGACTGTGACTGCGATACCATATTGACTGCCATCGCACTGAATAATGAAGTCAGGTGTTGTTAGAACCGAAGCAGTAGTAAGACTCGTCTTTAGTACCTCGAAAGCTTTTTCAGCATCAGAATTTCAAGTAAATGACTTGCTTTTCTTCAGCAGGCTTGTAAGTGGGATGATTAGGGAGGCAAACTTTGAAGTAAATTTTCAGTACTATCCTGACATCCCTAAGAAACACGAAGTTGTCGTACGGATTTAGGAGGTGAAAACTTGACAATGGCACTAATTTTATCGGAGTTCGTTTGTATTGAACAGTATCCCACAATATGCCAAAGATATTTTAGAGACTTAAGACGAAACTTACTCTTTTCTACATTGATCGTCAACCCTGCTTTTTTTGATCTGCAATGTGACTTCCTGCAATGTACAAAGGTGGAATTCGAAAAAATTATTTGTTACCACTAATAAATCTTCAATATAAACCAATACCGTTTCGCTGAGATGGCATGGGATTACCTTATCCATAAGCCTGCGGGGCATTGTACAGTTCGAATGGCATAGAAGTTTATTGATTTAATGGCTAATTCGGAACTGTAAACTCATCTTTAGAGGTATCTGCCAAAGGCGGAAAAATCCGGAATCTTTGTTTTTTTTTTAGTACAAAGTATCATTTCAGTTTTGCTCGGGTTAACACCCATACCCCTGCTCGTGGCCCACGAGTGAATTCTATCCAGAGCACTCTCCATGATATGACTTATCGTGGGGAGGAACTAACTTGATACTAATATAACCACATCATCCGCGTATGCGACCACTTTGATCCCCTCCTTGTCAAGTCCCACCAGCCTGGGAAGTGAGTATTCATGAGGAGTTCTAGCGATTCCGGAGTAGAAACCATCCATGTTCCGATAGGTTTTTTTTAAAGAATCGGATTACTATGTCCTTTAGACGGAATCCTATTAAGTCCATGGACTGGCACGAGAACGAACTCGTTAGGGACTTATTTAACCCCAAGCCTTGCATTGCTGGGCACGGATACGTGCTTTGCAGCGCTCGCTCCACCACTGAAATCAGGTACCTCAGTCCGAGGGGCAAGAGGCTTAACTATGTAGAGGATTAAACTATTGAGGAGTTTAGAACCCTATAAAATACATCTCGGTTTTGGCTAACCCCGTCTTGACAACGCCAAGACTACTGTGGTGGTTATTACCAGCTGGTACCCACGGGGAGGGTTAGGAAGAGGAATTTTGTCAGCCATCTAAAAAAAATAATAAATAAATAAAATATCAGGCCGTAAAGCAGCCCATAGAGGGCCAAGACCTAGCTTCTCACAACTGTACATGTTGTGCGTGGTATACATTTCTGCACATACAGAAGGGACCTACAGTTTTATGCCGTATCCGAAGGGCAGAGGGGTTTTTGAGAAGCTTTCTCATGACAGTAATACTCTTGAATGTTTGTCAGACACTCGGAAGAGGTGGGGCCGTGAAAAAACTGTTGATGATATTTTTCTGGATTCGAACTTGGAACCCCTTGCGCAGTAGTCCAACGCACTAACCACTGCGCCATGGCACCCACAATAATTTATAATAATATCTCATACTTAAAAATTCAGACGGTTCGTTGGACGCGTATCCATAGCGCGGCTTTGCTTGAGGTGTCTGCAATCCATTCAACCTAATTCGTGCCACAGATAAGTGAGTTCTTTTGACTTAAGCATTTTATTCTAGTTTGTCCATTTGCCCGAAATAATGCAGGACATCTTATACTTCCAGTACTGTGCTTGGAGTTACGTCCGCTTCGAACATGCAATCTGAATCTGATGAAAAAGAATTTGCCTACCTTCGAACCGCACCGGTAGCAGTGTTAGGACCGGTCTTCCATCTTGCAATCTTTCGCAACTGGGCCGAAACCCATGCAAGAACCCTGACACTTTTGTCGCAAGGCACCCATTTATCTAACCTAACTCAGTAATATATGTATTTAGCTAAATTCTTTCCTTATTCAAGTTAACTGGGTAACACCATTGTAATTGGTAATACTCTTGTTGACTACACAATTTTGCAAAAGAATACCAGCCTTTGATATGCATAAATTGCAAAACAAAGTTTCTTGAAAAAGGCAACATTCTTCAAATGTTTGGGAAGATTTTTTGTGAAACAAATTTTGTCAAAAAAAATATTTCTTACATATATGAAGCCCTTGCAAAATTCTCTTTAATTTAATATGCCACATGATGGGAAACAAAATATTTTTTTTTGCCCTTCATACAAGGTGCCCCCACAATGAAATTCATTGCCGCCATCTTGTGCAGGTTCCCTCATAATGTATACATAACGAAAGTTTCAGCTTTCTACCTCTAACGGCTCAAAAGTTACAGGGCTGTGACAGACTGACGGACAGACAGACACCGTATCAAACCCATAAGTGTTCCGTCTTTCCTTTTAAGGTGCGAAACACTAAAAATAATACAAATACCTAACACATAATTTTCTATATTTGGTTTCTCTTTTCACTTTACGTATAGTGTAATACAGTCCTTTGAGTCCGGTAGGCAATTTTAATAGACAAATCTGTTCGTGTCAGTATTATAAATTATACAAAAACGTGAATACGCTTCTTTGTTCTTTATATACATATATTATCAGTTATGTACTATATGTACGTATGTGGGATAGAGCTTTCAGATGATAATTCGTGCATTTAATGCTATTAATAAAATCACTTGAAAGCGAAATGCAATTGCCCAGTATGCTCCGATGGCAAACATGAATTATGAAATTGTGTAATCCCCATTCATTGATTTCCGGTTCATAGATACAATTGACCATTACATACTGACCTTAATACCCTATAAACGATTGTTTATACCGTATCCAATAGGGTGTATTAAGTTTGACACATAGTTTGTAACATAAATAAATTTTGAATATAGGCGATAAAGTATATCAGCATATATTTATATGTAAATGATAAATACCTCTAGTTGAGTCGCATAATCCAAATAGATATGGGTTTGCTGTAAAAGGTTAAAATTTAGTTGGTTAATTTATTTACCTATTTACTTTGTCTTTTAAGTAAAATATTATTTTAGACTACTTCTCATAATTTACAGACTTTAACTTTTTAAATTAAAAAATAGTGAAAAGTTGAAATCAATAGCGTTTTTATATAAATTGAAACTGACACAACCGACACAAACGTCCTACATTTATTCGGTGTCTAGAAATAAAAAAAAAACTTCATATCTGACCTCGGTAGGGTCGCAATTCGAGGAGAAATCGGAATTTTTGTTCTAGCACTGTTATTAACGGTACAAAAAGGCGAATTTCTCGAAAACGGCTCTTACGATTTTGATTAAATTTTATATTCGAGTTAGTCTGGGCAAATGCTATGAGATGGCGTACCGCGTTTTTGGTTAAAAATACGTATAACTTTTTTACAAATATGGCTCTTTCTCGGCTAAAACTCAATGGATTTCCATGAAAATCGAAATGTGGGCAAGATTTACTGTTTAATAAAATGTGGCATTTAAATTTATGCAAATTTTTAAAAAATTTATTATTTTTTGTTGTTTTTTATAAAAAAAAGTATTCATTTCCAACTTACACCATAGATGTAGGTGCAAGTACGTACGATCCAGTCGTGCACTTTATTGATTTCGTATTACCTGTGTTTTTTTTGGCTTTGATGGTTTGTATTTGTTGTTGAATTAATTTTTCTTAGTTCCCGACTCAAAGTCGCTATCCCCTGTGTCCGATGCCGTCTGTCTGTCTGTGCATGAAACTACAGCCTAAACATGAGAACGGATTTTGATCAAACTTCATATTTTGGATCTTTGGAATAATCGATAGAGCGCAAATTTAAATTTTTGTTTTAGCCCTTATATTAACGGTACTTTACCTAATGTCAATTGTATAAGATTTTCTCGAAAACGGCTCTAATTGTACTTTGCTTATAACCGAGTTAATAAAATGTCATTTTTCTTGAAAACGGCTCCAACGATTTCGTTTAAAATTTATATTTAAAATAGTTTGATAAAGCGTTCGAGGGGAAAAAATTTTAAAATGGCTGAACAGCAAGTATACGTAGAATTGCTTATTTTAGTTCATTGATTACTTAATACAATGTTTATAGAACTCCTTCACCTACTCCTACCCAAGTATGGATCGAGTCGATGGAACCGTGGAGTCGATGGATGCGGGGAAATGTTGAAATTCTCATCAAAACAAGCCTGAGTCTTGAATCATCTTTCGAGAAGGGGAAAAATCGAAGAGGCCTTTATGGAGTAATGTCCATCGAGGCAACAATCCCGAAAATATCATTAAGAAATTTACCAATTTATTCACAATTTATAAACGAATAAAAAAAAGAAAAGAAATTTTATTCCGTGTGTTTGAAAACGTCAAAAGCGATTGCAAGAAAAAATTCATGCAGACGACACCGATCAATGGCAGCAAATACGTTTGTTGTTTGACGTTCCGAAAATTTATATGCTACGATGACGATCAAATTGAGTAGTGTGTGTTTGGAAGGAGAAACTTCATTTAATTAACTAATTATATTAATAAAAATTATTTATAAACTTAGAAAACATGATTCATAAAATGTATTATTTAAAATTTGGGCTTCAACGCCAATTAAGATAATAAAATATTTGTAGAGATTAATTTATTAGAAATAAGACTCAATTTTTACTACTATTTTTGCATCTTTTAAAATTTCTTTTTAAAAAAATGCTTCAAATTTATAATATTTCATTAATACCAAAAAAGTCCCCTCAAAAATGAGATACTAAGTATGGTGAGCTCATATAAAAAATAAATATCAAACAGTTGAAGTTGACACTTAAGTTAATTTCGTGGTATCATTTGAAAATTAACATTTTTCATTAGAATATCGAAATACACAAAAATCTTAGCGCCTAAAAATATACTTTAAAAAATCTACCTCTCACCAAATTTTTCAGCTGGTAACTTTTATTTAAAAAGTCGTTGAAATCTTTTTAGAAGCAAAACACGCCACTTCGCCTAATGGGAACAAACCTATTGCGACACATATAAAAAAGTATGAATTCCTTAATTGCAAACAGCACTTTTTGTTAATAAATAATTAAGTAACATAATAAAAAATGGCATATATACACTAGTTACTGAATAGTAACGTAATACAATGTTTCTTATCAATTTATTAGTTCTTAAAAAAAATTAAATTCTGATGATATTATTTTAGGGATTTAACATTGTGTTTACAAAATTTGCAATTCATTTTGTCTACAAATTCTCCTTAATTTATATATCCCGACGCGAAGTTAAGGAAATAAGGGTAGGGTATCATAGGATCTATTCCAGACCAAGTGTAAATCTTCCATACCTTTTACACTTTTTAATGTGCTGTGCCGCATTAATGTATTATTTTGTCATACAGGCACTGCAGTTTTCAAGTGAAAGGACAACGCCATGGATTAACTATCAGGAGGCTCATCATTTATCATAACGGTTAATCATTCCATTGTTGTCTGGCTTGCACTAACAGATAAAAAAATTGTTGGCTATGTACAAATATAATCAACCTTCAAAAGCTATAAACAATAGTTTAAACAAATACTTAAATACTTAATAATAAAAAACAAACAAATTTTTAACGGACAGGTAGACCAAATAAGATAAATGAAACAGAAGACAAACAAAAATTGGGACCATTAAAAAAAGCAGAAAAATAAAAAATATATGTCTAATACTGAATAAACAGAACAAATGTTTATCGCTGGTTTAATTCGCAATATGTTTTATTCGTCAAATTGAGCTGAAGAAAAAATGTAAAGTGAGGGTGGAAAAAAAATTTCAAAAATTAACAAAAGCATGTACAGTGAAATTTAAAAGTTTTTTTCGAAAGATAATAATATTCAATTCTTAAATTCGTTTATTGGGTGGGAATGAAAATAGGCTTCGAGAACTCTCCACTCGCATATTTTGATAGCTGAGTTTTCTCTCCATTTTGATATGAATAAAGACGGAATTTATTATTTATTTATTAGAAATTGTTTATCCACCTGTGACCCCCACAGTCGACTGAGCTTAGCTTCACCGGTGGTGCTTGGTGCCTGTACGCTCAATGTTGGGAGTAACTGTATGTATTTATGTATATTCTGTTAATGTTGTACTTATTTGTTCTATTCTTGCTTATATATATAATACATTTTTAATTGTTCATGATGGTTGGTTGGTTGGTTGGAACCGGCCCTCGATGAGGATGCACTTATACCAGTATTTGGTCCATTGTGCTGCCTATGTGTAAGGGTGGTGGTGAAAAGAAAGAAAACTGCAAAATTGAGAGAGTCCAAAAAATTCAAATGAGCTTGAGAGCAGTAGGACAAATAAATGCCTCTAAAGTATTAAAAGAGATAACAACAACAACCCCTAAACGAGTAAAAAAGTATAGAAACTCTTATAAGAAGTCAATGGAACCAAAAAGCTTGAAAATGTCAGGTCAAGAAGCACTACGGGTCACCCTCTTACTCAGGGAACCATTTACTCCTTATTATGAAGTAGCCTATCTTAGCCGTACAGGCATTGTTTAGATCACTTAGATCGTTGAATAGGTATTCACCTAGTGTGGCCTTTCTAATGTTGGCAAGCGCGGGGCACGTGCATAGGAGGTGACTGATAGTCTTCTCTTCTTCTTCATCTCTACAACTTCTACAGAAGTCATTGTAGGGGATACCCAGTCTTTGGGCACAGTATCCGGTGAGGGTGTTTACGATTTTGGAGAGGGTTTCTCTCTTATGTTTCAGAAGTCCGATGGACCTAGTTTCATTTAGCGTGGGCCAAAGCAGCCTTGCAGTGTTACAATGGCCGAGCTGTTGCTACCGATGGTTGGCTCCATCTTCGGTTTTGGAGCCATCCGTGAAGTTTGTCAGCGATTCATGATGAAGGACCTCCCGTTGTGTCCATTATGTTCTGTTGGGTGTTATGCATTTGTAGCCCATGTTGAAGTTGTGTTCAGTGGCCAGTTGTTTGCTGACGATGTCAGTTAGAAGTAGGTGGAGCATGGTTTGGAGCGCTGCAGTGGGAGAGGTTCTCAGTGCACCAGTAATACTGAGGCAAGCAACTCGTTGAGTTTTTTCCATTATGATTAGGTTGGAGGTTTTCTCCAGGGCAGGCGACCAGACCAGTGCTCCATACATGAGTATCGGTTTTATTATTGATGTGTACAACCAGTGCATGATTTTTGATTGCAGGCCCCAAGTGGGGCGTACTGCCTTTTTGCAAATGATTTGTAGATGGTCCACGCAAACTTTGGTTGCTCTCTAGTTTTACTTCTTTGAATACGAGACTGAGACTAGTTAAAACCTTACTCATTTCTTACATTGATTATGCATTAGCTGTATATTGCAAACTGGACTCCCAATCAGTGGTGTAGTGAGAGTAGGAGGGGCAAGGGCGGCACAAGCCCCGGCCGGCACTTTGCTAAGGGCGGCAATTCGGAGCCGGATTATTATAATATATCAAATTTACAAAACCGGTCTTATTTTCAGTTCAACGAATTTATTTACAAATTTACATAATTTACCAGCATTATGACAGATATGACAACTGTATAGCACACACACAAATTATAACACAGTACACAACATCTGCATTCGATAATACTCTTTATCTCTGTTTTCGCTAAAAGTTGTGTGTGTTGCTACTTTTGCATTAGTTACTGGGGATGAATCGCCTAAGGTGATAGTTGATAGTTGAAAATCAAAATCATCGCTTTACGTCCACATTGGATGATTATCAAATTGACAATCGCTTTTTGCGATCAATTTCATGCGATAGCTATTAAGGTGACGCTTTCATACATTTGTGTTATTTTCATAGGTATAAACCTCGGCTTGAACTCTAACTAAATTAAATACTTTAGTGAAAAAAGAATATAAATTAGAATAAAAAACCTGAAGTCAAATTTTGAAATTCATGAAGTACAATGTTTACTTCATTGGAACTTTTTTACGGCTTAAACAGAGAGAAAAATTAAGAAAATAATTACAAAAATGTCCAACTATTAAGAAGAAACCTGAGAAATAAACCAAATATCTTGGTACTTTCTTACATTGAAGGAAACACAACGATTTTAATTATAATAGTTGCGTCGTTTACCTAAAGCAAAGAATAGTTGATAATCAAAAATGACATAAAAATATATGAAAATGCTACAATCCATCTGGAGCGGATCGTATGATACCCTAACCCTTTTCTATATATATAAACATACTCGTATACAGCTCCTTCTCCCACCAATATACTTGCTAAGAAAGTTTTTTTTTTTAATATCTTATGAAATTACTCCAAAACACTCAATATCGAATGAGCTATTGATACTGTAGTCCAAGAGCCCGCAGCAATTTTTGGGTGTGAGAGGTAACCAAAAAATAACTATACTCTGTCCAACATAAATTTTTAGTACACGGAAGATAGGGATGTTTGTCTCTCATTCGCACTCTTTTTTTTACCGTAAGGTGCTACTCTAACAAAAGCTCTTACAGGGTAGCCGCAGTATCATTTCAAACTCAGCCTTATTTTGAGATTCGAATTCATTCGAAAGTGAGTCGAATTCGCATAGACTGTATTTTGACTTTCGAATGAATAGAAAGATTAGAAAGTTCATCCAAACATTCGAAAGTTCATTAGTTGGGCGTATTTTGAGATTCTATTCATCCGAAAAAAATGTCATTTTTCATTCGAACTCATTTTCCGGGCACATCATCCTGATGATCTGTTGAAGTTCAATAACATTTCGGTGTTAGCGTTGGAGAGTTCTCCTTGAACCTGAAAGAAGTGCTTGCCAAGGAGTTTGTACCTAGAATGTTGGAGTCCAGGACACTGGCATTCTCTGCAGAGTTTCGCAGTTTCTTTAAGTGGTACCGCAGAGTATTGTGGCCCATGAGGATCCCCACAAGCATGGTCACTGTTGATCAATAAAGCCGTAATATTCTACTGACAGTCGTAAGTCAGCACTTCATATTGTATATCATACAAATACTGTTAATCTGTACTTAGTTTTGCATTTAAAAGTTTAGAGAGCTCCACAAAAATGGATTTAAATTATGCCATCTGGTTGATTTCGCAAGTTGCTAGCATTTTTCCAATCTGCCCTGAAAAGGAGTTTGGTCCGGTGGTTGGTCCATCTAAATATTGGAGTAGAAAGGGATGAAATAATTATTTTATAAAAATATAACCGTAAAAAGTCAAGGTATGTTATGAATTAAACTCCTTACGTTTAAGAACATTTTTGTAACGTGCTGAAAAGATATCATTTTGCTTGTTACAAAAGTTATCCGTATGATCTATTCATAAAAATATTTATATACAAAAAAGTCATTAAATTAACGATTCTTACATTAATTGACAATAGTTTAACTTCATATGTATATCCACAGATGTTAATAAATCACGCGGCAATAGTCATTCAGAAATTTTTATGAAATGTCAACGTCCTTGAGGAACTTAAAAGTACTCACTTAAATGAAAACTATGAATGTAGAATTTCATTTTACACATCAATGCAACTTTTGAGAGCTATTAGAATTAAAATTTTTTTTTAAAATAATTTTGTCCGGTTTTTGCATGTACATATGTATGTATGTATTACTATGTACGATGTATTGCTGGAAACTAGAGTTCGTGCGAATAAGTTTTTTTTTGATTTTGTTTGTTTGGCTATCAAGTCTGATAACCCGAATATGTTCCCCCAGATTAATAAAATATTTCGGAGGAACGATGTCAACGATCTTCCGTGTCTGAAGATTCCTCGAACTACTCACAATGAACAGTTACTTACAGCAGCAGGAATAGATCCAAGGGGCGCCATCGATGATGACGAGTTTTTTATGATCGAAGATCCGCAACAGAAGGTAGAGGCTATAGGAACTATTTTCGAGGAGGACGTGTATAAGGTTAATGCTTGCATTCGCCCGAACCACGACCTGGAGAATAGAGTCCTTGGGCACAACTTCCGCTTTCGATATGATTTGAAGCATTGGCAAGCAGAGAATACTGGCTTCACCAGGTTCAATGATGAAAATCTTGCAAACAATGTCAATGCCACTGAAGGGATCCATTCCCCTTACATATCGAAGGTAGAACTTCAAGCGATCTTCGAATCACTGAGATAGAAGAAATCAGTGGGAATCGATGGGATATCGAACATTGTGCATCGATATCTTTCTCTAGTAGCGGTAGACATTTACGCCACCCTGTTCAACAATGCACTGAATAATGCCCATTATCCAGAGCATTGGAAAACAGCCGATCCCAAAAAGGGGAAAAGACAGTTCCAATCCGGCAAATTTCCGGTCCATAAGTCTCCTTCCGAACATCAGCAAGGTATTCGAGAAAGTGCTACATAGAGCAATGATAATGTGGGTTGAGGAAAATAAAATTGGCGAAAGTTCTCTATTGTTGGAGAGCACGGTCGTCCACTTGCATGTCAAAATGTAGTCAGATACCTGGGGATTTGGCTATACCAATATCTATATTTTAATAAACATGTAGATATTGCTCTAACCAGAGCCCGAGGCGTTGGAATATAATAAAATTATATTCCAACGAGATCCTTTAGAACAAAGCGAGTCTGATAAGAGTGGACAATTTCCTAATCAAGATGACTCGAAGGCACATTGCGAGTGCAATGACCTCAATAAAAAACCTGATCTCCGGGGCTTTCTACCCCAATAACATGCACCATGAGAGCGTAAACCTTAACGGCTTTGTTCCCCCAGAGGCATTCCTCTATTATGGTCAGGCAGGTTTGATCCAGGATAGAGCAGCAGTTCCGATAATCTTCCATGTAGCCCGGAAAACTGTGGATAGGCGGCTCAACTATGAGCAAGACGTCGTACGGAGCGTCTCCGGTCGGTTTCCACCCGAGATATCAAAGACGTCGAGCGACAGCACCAACAATTCTGGTGGCTTGAGGGAGCTCCCTCGTCGATCCCTATAGATCCCGGATAGAGACAGTACGGCTATATGGCCACCATGTATTTTTGCCTTGGCCGACTTACATAGCTTTAGGTGTTCTTTAGTTCTAAGGTAGGGTAAAATTACGACAAAAAAAAAAATGCCCGTTGGCAAAAAAATAAAAAACAATTAGCCGGTAAGTTTATTTTAAGGTAGTATGTAAGCTTATTTAGGTTTTCAGTGTTATAGGTCTTTTTTACATAATAAATGTCCTTGTCACTAAGTCTTTCTTCATCACTTCTTCTTAGTTCCTTAATTTGTTTATATTCATTCTATAATTACATTAGTTAGATTAGGTCGAAAGACATAGAATGCTTAAGTTTAGCTTAGAGCGCTCGCACAGAGCCAGTAAGTTATTATAAAATAGTTAAGCTATTTAAGCTAGTTTTAAGCGTTTTTGTCTAGCATTTAAGTTTTCTAGATTCATATTAATAAAAACCTTTAGAAAAAAAAAAATAAATTGTAAATCCTACTATACAGATGCATACTAACATTGCAAGTATCTGTGTTACCTGTTTTTTTGAAGAAAGTAACTAGTATGGGAAAATTTTAAATTTGTGACTTCGGGGCCTTCTTCGTGCAAGACGAATAGTAGGCTAGCTTTGTTTTTTTTTTTTTATAATTGTGATAACAAAAAGTTGTATCTCCTCGACTTAAATACCTTTTTTTTGTAATAGGCATTTGTTTTTTTTACTTGATATCTTTAAGCTTTTAATTGGCTGATGCAGCTTTTATTTAGATCCCATGGTAGAAGTAAAAAAACCAATCGTCTTGGACTGCCATATTCGTAATCAGGAAGACTGGCTCTACATTTAGGTGTGTTTCTCCAATAATGAAATTTCACCCAAGTGTTTGAAATAGTTTGTATAATCATATAATTAAACGTATGTTGTAATATGATGTTAGACTATGAAGATGGTGTAAAGCGTCTTTCGGATATAGGGTTAGGTTAGGTGAGAACGGCTGGTTGCAGTGTGTGCAGCCACACTTAAGGCCCATTGTGATACCGATGCGATCAAGTATCCTCAGTCTATCCATTTAAAACCAACATGAGCTTATAATAAAGCGGTGGATACGATTGATGTCTGATTCAGCGAGTTCGCCTAAATTGTCGAAGAAGTATTCACCTAAATGCAATCTCTTTCCGATTGAGAGCGTTAGGCAGCTGCACAGAAGATGGGGAATAGTCACTTCCTCCTCTTCGTCCATGCAGCTCCTGCAGAAGTCGTTAGAAGGGAGGCCAGTCTTGCTGCGTGCCTCCCAATAATGCAGTGTCCCGTGATGACACCTACCATAGTACTAATATGAGACCTATTTAGCTTTACTAGGTTGTGGGAACGCTTTGGATCCAGCTTGGGTCAGATCTGCTTTGCAATGGAGCAAGTAGTACTGTTCGACCACCTGCGATTAGTAGCGTTGATCGCGTTTAGTTTAATTCAAAGTGCACATGTAGCAAGAGGCATATTGAGGCATATTCCCCTTTTCTGGTAGAATTTGAAGAGTTGTGCCATGCCTGACGTGTTCATCAGCCATACAGTTTTCTTCGATGTCATAATGTCCCGGCACCGATATAAGGTGGATTTGAAATTGTTCAGCCATCTCGTTAAAAGATAGGCCGCAATTGAGGGCAATTTTGGAGTTGAAAGTGACCGAATGTGACCGGCCGTGTTGAAAGGCTGACCAGAGTTGAGGATTTACTCTGCAGCGAATGTGGACGCCGAGTACTTTCTCTAGGGTTTTTAGAAGAAAGGATGACAAACTAGTGGGTCTCAGATCTTGGGGTTGACATGTGAGCTTTTACCTGCCTTGGGTATGAACACCAGGTTGACTTCAATGCTCTTAGTAAAAAGATAGGGGGCTGCTTGATGCCGAACTTGTCGAGATTTTAATTGAACCCGCGAGGAATATCCATCAGAAGATGGAGTGATGCCTTACTTGATGTGGTCCACGAGCCATCTGCCCTTTTAAGATAACTGGGTGTTCAAGGCGTGGCTACGAGGATCTTTCTGAGCCTGAAGGCTTCAGAGATCTGTTCTATATTGCTCCAGAAAAGTCTCCATGAACTCCTTTTGGCTTTCATAACTGTTGCTTTGAAGGATTTTAGGGCCTCCTTAAAGGAGATCCAGTCGTTAGTTTCGCGAGAACGCTTGGCTTGATTAAAAAGCTTTCTACACTCTTTGCGAAGAAATGGGTGACGGTCGGAGACGGGTGTGCTGTTAATTAAGGATGATTCTACAGAAGGGAGACCAAAGCAGTTATGGAGTGATGAAGGTTAGTTTGAAGTAACCGCAGCATCATCATCCAATCTACTTTTGGAATCCACCTCCTCTACCTTATCTATCAGAGACGCCTGTGAATCACTAGCTACTTCAGTATCGGTAGAGGTGGAGGGTTGCGCTCCATCTTTGGCCATGTCCTCCTCATCCTTCTTATAGACTCGAAGAGTTATGGCACCAAAGCCAAAACTTATCAAACATTCTTGAGCCTTCTGAAGGTGAGGATTGCTGGCTTGTATTATTTTTAGGATCGTAGAGGGGTCGGAGGGCTAAACAGGAATCCAGGAGCGAGTTCTCGTTCTGCTAGGAATTTTTTAACTGCTTACGACCTCAAGCTGCGCACCTTCCCAAACTTCGCCCACCGACGAAAATGCGATCTTAAATAGATCAGCAAATCTCTGGTCAGCGCAAGCGATCAGCTTCACATGGCCCTAATGCCATCCGCCATCGCGACAAGAGGGTGGAGGACCTGGATGCTGTTCCAGGACGTGGAGGAAGTTGACTGCCAAAACAAGTTGCACCTTCCTCAGTTTTCCTCGGTTCCTCGACAGATCTCTGTCTTTTGGACGTGGAATCCCTGCTGGATGATGGCATGTCCAATGCAACTTCCGTTTGCCAGGATAACGCTTTGTTCATCCTGTGAGAATTTTTTTCCGCAGGGACGCTGCTATATTTTTCCAGAACTCTGGAAGCGGCATGTCGTTCTCTGCAATCTCGTTTTGACAGACTGATATATATGCCGCGAGCTCGAGGTAGTACGTCAGAGATCCGCATTACACAGTCAAGGATAGTTAATCCGGAGGTCGCCAGGTTTCCGGATACTCCGTTCGAGATATTTTTGAAATGGGCCCTCAGCCAGGCTGATCTTCGGCATGGGTTGTATTACACACTTGATCCAGCCCACCAGAGGGGAGAGAGGAGGGGAGAAGAAGGGAGGTGCAAGGAGGGAGAGAGATGTGAAAGGTAGGAGGTAGAGGAATAATAATCTCTCGGATATAAGGAAGATATCAATCTTTTTATCAACAAGAAATATTTCTATTTCTGCTAAGTGTTTTTTTAGCCCATCCGCATTCCAGCTTGCTATTTTTAAGTTTTGCTGGTCATTACTTTTGATTATTTTTGTTAACTTTTGCTACAAAATTTGTTAAATTACTAAAGATCTTTTTACTGATTTCATGCTGTTTTTTAATTTTGTTCGATCGAGCTCAAAATTCAAAGTTATTGCTTTAACGAGGGCTTTGGCCCTCGGGTTATTTCTACCGAAAAGGTTTGGGCGCTCCAGTTAGTAACCTGATGTAATATGTATTGTATGTAATATGAGCATCTAATTACATAAAAACAAAAACGATTGTACCTTATAGAAAGGGTATATTAAGTTTAAAACATGTAATTAAATTTGTAATTAAATTTGTAACATTAATATTTTCATATTTAGTACAACGTTATCAGAATATATAAGCTTTAAATAGTAAATGAACAATCTACCTATTATCATTGAAAAAACGTAATAATTGTCTGTTCATTTGTGGCAGCCTTACTTAGTGTTTGAAGAGGTCGAACGTCTGCATTCAGTCAAATACATGTTTAAATGGAAAAGTCATTAGTACTTTGTAAAATGCCACCCTAAATGATTGATGAACCCCTTATCGCATTTTCATAAGCCATTTATCAAACACATTCGAAGTTGGTGGGGTTATACTGGGGAGCAAACGAAAGGACTTTATGAGTTAATGATGGAAATCTTCTAGTTAATCCCTTGTGGGTTGTGTTAAAAACAAAGAAGGAAAAATATCTTAGAGACATCCATCGAGTGTCAAGATGAGTTAGCACTTTTTTTTAAGTAGGTAGATAATGTACGTATGTGTGTAGAGAAAATAGGTACATATATACAGAGTGTTAGCGAAAAGTTTAGCGTGATACACCGATGGAAACATTTCTATTCCTATGGACCTATGTATATCTATACGTTTTGTGTGCAGTAGATATCCACAAGTTAGTTTCATCTAGCGAAATATTTTTGATAGGTGTAGACCTGAATTCCAGCCATAGAAATTGGGGCTGCATACGAGCGAATTCATGGGATAACATGCTAGCTGATTTGCATTCTAGGCACCCATTTGCATTCATGTTTCCAGCACATCTTACATATATCCCGGCCAATAGTCAATTTAATCCATCTAGGCTGGATTTATTTTTAACAAATACGCCTGAACTTTTTAATAACCCTGTCGTGGTAAATGAACTCAGTTCAGATCCTCTACCAGTTCACTGTAGTGCTCTCTTGACACCCATTTACAATCGAAATCTGGTTTATGACTTTAAAAAAGCTAATTGGGCTAGATTGAGAAATAATATGTCCCTTAAGTTGAGAGACACTAAAGAAGTTGTCCTTAGTGATGTTAATTATGTCTAAATTGATCAAGCTGTCTGCTCTTTTACTTCTGCCGTACATGAAAGCATAGACTTATTAGTGCCCAAAATTAATAAATTTCGCGAAAATGGTAACGCTCTTCTAAGACATATAATGGAATTCATTCAAGTCAGAGACAGCCACAGGAGAAGATTGATAAGAACAGGAGATATCTATCACTTCCCAGAAATCAAAATTCTTAACAGAGTGATTAAAGATTTAATTAATCCATTTAGAAACCAAGCTTGGAATCGCAAACTCAACAGCTTAGACAAATCTAGCAAACCCTTCTGGAATATTGTAAAGGTGATTAAAAAGCGTAAAGCTTACATTCCAGCTTTTAAGATGGCTAATGGCGTATTACTGTCTAATACTAAGCGCCTTTTGCGCAAATCACTCAATAACTAGTAATGTTCCCAGTAGTAGCGATGTAGAATTTGATGTCAATCAATCACTATCTCTACTTGGTACTTACTCAACTAATGTTAACAATAATTTTATATCCTTGAGTGATGTACAAAATACATTACGGTCCTTCAGGCCATTTAAGTCAGCTGGTAGTAATAACATTAAAAACATCTTTTAAAAAAAATCTACCCTTAACTGGCATTAAATTTCTTCGAAACATCTTAAACGGATGTCTTACTTTGGGATACTTTCCCAATGCTTGGAAAAGTGCTATTGTTCATAGACAAACTAACATAGACGGTCGTCTTCGGCCGATTTGACCGTTGGTTCCCACAAGAGCAAAAGTACCACGGATTTTGAATGTATTCTGACGTTTCCGTCAAAATCGAATCGGAGCTCACGCACACATGCTTAATCCGCGGTACATTTGATGGGCGCAGCCATTTTCCTGTACATTTTGTTGTTGTTAATTGAATGACAGTCAGCTGAAAATGTGGTGTGCAAAAGGAAAAAAGAGACACCACGATTGTTTTTATAGTTACATCTTGTTCGCACGTTCGGTCACATGTATTCACAGATAGGAAAATTCAAATCGGCGTACTTTACAAAATTTTCGGCAGAGGAGGGAGAAGACGACCGTCTATATAAGTTTGTCTATGCTATTGTTGAACCCATCCTTAAACCGGGAAAGAACGCTAGTATGCTTAGCAGCTATAGGCCTATGAGTTTGTTAAGCTCTTTAAGCAAATGCCAAAAAAGTTAATAAAAAATAAATTAGTTGCACATATTGATAGAAATGACATCCTTCCAACTGAACAATTTGGATCTAGGTCTCACCATAAGGTCTTAAAGCTATTTTTATACCCTATCCTAAGGGTATATTAAGTTTGATACATAGTTTGTAACATAGAGAAATATTGAAGATAGACCACATAAAGTATATATATAAATGATCAGCATCACTAGCCGAGTCGATTAAGCCATGTCCGTCCGTCCGTCCGTCTGTCCGTCCGTCTGTCCGTCCGTCTGTCCGTCTGTGTGTCACCAGTTTTTGGGCCTTAAATTTTGAGCTAGGTTGATGAAATTTTGTACACGAGGTCCTTGGAAAAGTAAGCAATACAAGTGTAAAAAATTTTAAAATCCGCCCACTGACACGCCCACTTTTTAAAAAAATCACTTTTTTTCACTATTTTCATATGAAACTCGAAAAAACTTACTTGGGCAAATATGTAGATATCCACTCAGTCTACAAATCGCCCACTTTTTAGGGGCGTTTACTTCAAAAATTAATTTTCGAGTAAAAATATTAGTTTATAGGGCAAAATAGAAAATTTTGTGAATAATTTTTCCACCGCCCACTGAAACCACCAAATAAGATAGGGATAGGGTATCATACGATTCGCTCCAGGCGGATTGCAGCATTTTTTCTACTGGAAATAACATAGGTCTTGTCTTACTAGATGTGGGAAAAGCTTTTGACACTGTATGGCATGATGGCACAAACTTATACGCTTTAACTTTCCCTTATACCTAATCAAGCTAAGACACTTCTTTTGATGCAGGGGTACCGCAAGGATCGGTTCTTGGTTCAATCTTATATATATCTTATCAATATCTTTCTGATATTGAAACTAATCTGCAATCTGACTTAGATGCAATCCAAAATTATTTAAGCAAGTGAAAGATAAAAATTAAGTGAAAGATCAGAGAATTATGTGATACCCTATCCCTTTCCTATATAGTACCTAATGTATGTAGCTTTTTCCACAAAAAAAAATTGCCTAAATTTATATATAATTTTTTTTATAAAATTATTCCAAAAGAATTTTGTTTCAAAAAGTGGGCAGATTTTTTCAAATATTTTAACATATACTCAAGTCTGCTTCTAAGGATTGACATTATTTGATTGAAATCTACGAAAGGTGTTTTTTTAGAAAACCACCCCTAAGTTATGGGCGTACAATATATGGAAGATTTGTAGAGTAAGTGAATATCTACATATTTGCTCAAATAAGTTTTTTTGAGTTTCATATGAAAGTACAAAAAAAATTGATTTTTTCGTCCCCTTCTATGTCATGCTCTTTTTCATTGTCTGCCACTATCATACTAACAAGTCATCTATATAAATAATCAATCCCTTAATACCATAAAAAACTTGCATATTCCATTAGCATTTGATAAGTTTCAGGAGCTATCCTTATACCAAAAGGTAATATTTTAAAACGAAAGCACCCATTTTTTTTTTCAAATGTTTTTCCCTTCCAATAAGGTGGCGCTAAAGGGCCCGTAAAATGAAATTCATTCCCTCCATCTTGTGCGGGGTCCCACATAATGTATACATAGCGAAAGTTTCAGCTCTCTATGTTTAGCGGTTCAAAAGTTACAGGGCTGTGACAGACTGAAGGATAGATGGACAGACGGACAGACGGACAGACGGACAGACAGACACCGTATCAAACCCATAAGTGTTCCGTCTTTCCTTTTAAGATCCGGAACACTAAAAAGGTTTTTTTTTTTTTTAATGTGGTTTTAATGATATTAATAACATTTCATATTTAAGTTAGTTTTGATAAATACTATCAAATGGCGTACCAAGTTTTTGGCTAAAAATGTATATAGCAGTACTTTACTTGTAAACTGGTTTTACAAAAATGGCTGTATCTCGGTTGAATCCATACATACATATGAATTTCGATCAAAATCAACACACTAGCAGTACTTGACATACGACAGAGTATGAATATGACATTCGTTGGTCTCAACACTCACTGCAACGAAAAATGAAAAAAGTTGAGTAACGCGTTGAACAGAAAATCCGCAGCACATTATTTCGAAATCGTTCCACAACAACTCATAAGTACTTACTACAATTTGCTCATCGGAGATCAGCTCTAAATCAATTCTTGACGTCCCTTCAATTTGCGTTTACTGATCTCTCAGGAAATCTAGTTGGTGGAAATATCACAATGCTGGTACGTAAACATCATCTGCCCCCGCTCCAGAACACTCACTTTTTATACCCTATCCTAAGGGTATATTAAGTTTGATACATAGTTTGTAACATAAAGAAATATTACATATAGACCCAATAAAGTATATATATAAATGATCAGCATCACTAGCCGAGTCGATTGAGCTATGTCCGTCCGTCCGTCCGTCTGTCCGTCTGTCCGTCCGTCCGTCCGTCTGTGTGTCACCACTTTTTGGGCCTTAAATTTTGAGCTAGGTTGATGAAATTTTGTATACGAGGTCTTTGGAAAAGTAAGCAATACAATTTAGCAATTTAGCAATTTTTTCACTATTTTCATATGAAACTCGAAAAAACTTACTTGAGCAAATATGTATATCTCCACTTAATCTACAAATCGTCTATTCATTGTATATGACCACGCCCACTTTTTACGGGTGTTTACTTCAAAAATTAATTTTCGAGTAAAAATATTCGTTTATAGGGCAAAATAGAAAATTTTGTGAATACATTTTCCACCGCCCACTGACACGACCAAATAAGATAGGGATAGGGTATCATACGATCCGCTCCAGGCGGATTGTAGCATTTTTTCACTGGTTTATTTTCAGTAGCTCACGATTATATGAACAGAGAAGAGATGTTATTTTTCTCTTAACTATGTCTATCGTTGCATGGCTTCGGTGTTCTTTATATTTCTTTAGCATACATTCCCATGCTTTTTTCCTCTTATCCTTATTCTTAAAATCATTGCATTTAACCTGCCAAAGATCAGGTAGAGATCTGTATACATCAATCAATGATTTCCAAAAGTCGCACTCACGTATAGTAATTTTTCCTCGTTGTTGACAGCACAACGATCCAACCGCAACATTTTGGGGAAATTATCATTGGATGGGGAATATGGGGAAAAGGGGTCTGAAAATGGGGAAAAAAGTAAATATGACTGAACATTAATATTTTACTTAGTCCAAAAAATGGTAAACTCATCTTATACGACTTCAAATGTATAACCACCGAATATCAACTTTAAATTTCGCATATTCACCACGGTCTTCAAACTGTATTTAAAAGCTGAAACAAATTTTCACTGTTACGTTTCTGTCCCTTAAAAAAGTGAGAAGAAGTGTTCAGTGAAAACCGTTTTATGTAGAAAACTGAAACCTTTAGTAAGTGCGTTGGGAATGTAACAATTATGGTTCCTCAGTTGTTTTTCGACATAAGAACAGCAACACATTTCGTACATAAATAATGACGACCAAACAATGGCATTCTATCAGAAAAGAATGAACTGACATTTACTGTTATAAATACTGACAGATGTGTCACCCCATTAAAATGGGAAAAACCGACTACGAAATGGGGATTTTTTTTTAAATTTCCCCAAAAATGGGGAATTAGACAAATAAAAATCTGGCATCACTGGTGCACACAAAGCCCTACGTGTGTGGCACCGACATATCGGTGCGCACACCAGCCCATACACACCACACTTCTTAGCACACCGACACAAGTGTGCACACAATTGTTGTGTGTATGGGCCGCTTATAGATCCTGTCCGTACACTTGTTGAGATTCTCGTTCTTTGCAGTTGAATATGCTGAATTGGAAATTGATGGGTTTCGCAGATATTGAGGCAACGGAAATGAAACTTTTTGCATTCAATCGAGGAATGGTGTACATACCTATTACCTACATAATGCATATAGGGTATACCGAAACTATCAAACCCGTGCTGGGAACAATAAGAAAAATAAATTATAAAAATTTAATAAATGTTTCACAAAGCGTCCAGACGAGCGAAACATTTCAGAAATGTTTATGAAGTCTTTCATGAAACAGTGTTCCAGAAATGTTTCGCTCGGACTGGACGCACCTTAAGGATTGATATTATTTGA
The DNA here is from genome assembly GCA_949716465.1 of Chalcosyrphus nemorum. NCBI lineage: Eukaryota > Metazoa > Arthropoda > Insecta > Diptera > Syrphidae > Chalcosyrphus > Chalcosyrphus nemorum. The sequence goes on from OX454334.1 coordinate 42,404,505, forward strand.
AAACAAAAAAACAATTTTTTTTTAATAGCCCCTATACAATGTATGGAGAATATCTACATATTTGCTTAAGTAAGTTTTTTCGAGTTTCATATAAAGATACTGAAAAAGTGAAGTGCAAAGTGGGCTTGTCAGTGAGCGGATTTTAAAAGTGTTTAAACTTGTATTTGCAAGGACCTCGTATACAAAATTTCGTCGACTTAGCCCAAAACTTAAGGCTATTTAGCCCTAAATTTAAGAATTTTAATATATTTTTTTCGGATATTCTTCTTGTTTGGCCAGAGACCAGTCCCAATTGAAGCGAATCATTAAAATCGGTCCAGGCTTTCTTGAATTATATGCCTAGTAATTAACGTCACTCTTTTATATACATATGTATATATATTAAGAATTGAATTTTATAATGTTTTGTCCTTTATTTTGAACAGTGTTTATAAAGCTAATAAATTTATTAGAAGGAATTTGAATACTTTTCTTTTTATTTTTTTATCATGCGCCCAAACGTAAAATTCGTTTTGGTTTCCTTAGTTTTGTCCGATACTGTATACTGTATGTATATTTTTTATTTCTCCATTCGCGCCTGGCTTTACATATGTATTATATTATTTTCAAAAATTTGTTTAGGGTAGGTATCAAAAGATCATGTTAAGAAAGCATTTTACATAACAAAAGTCTGGAGAATATTATAATCATCTTAAACATAAAAATAAGAAAGTTGGGAACCATTAAATTAACGTTTCGGTATTTCGTAGCACCATAATCTTTGATTGCATTTGACAGGGTACCCTCTTTGCTTGCCAATATGGCTTTCACCTGAGGTAATTTAGAAGTTTTTAATCCCTTCGAAAAGCATTCTACTTAAAACTTTGAATATGCAAATGTTCGTCGAACAGTGACTGGGGTGATGAAGGAAAGTTTTTTGTGTTAAAAATCCTACGGATGGATTACAATTTGGGAAGCAAATTTGAGTTATTATACAAAAGTTTTACACTTATTCTCGTCCATATGACACTACAATTGTTTGTAGGTGAGCGCAGTAAAATTAAAGCATTTAAGTGCCGGTTGGTTTTTTGATAAAGTGGCTGAACTCTGAAGTACCAATGTTATTAAAAATTCCAACGAACAAGGACACATGTACATTTCAATATAAGGTATTGTGGTTAAACATAGTTTACATATGTATGTATAAAATATGTTAGTATAAAATCTGCGGATAGGCACGGATAGGTCTTAATCGTGTGAGGTGAAGAATATTATGTATGTACGAATAAATTGTCCCGGAATAAATGGGGGGGATTTCCGATATTGTCACATATGTAAGTTTTTCTATGTTAAGAATACATGTATATGATTAATAAACTTTCGAAAAAAATATTCTACAATATTTTTTTTTTATTAAGTATAATTTAAGAAATTATCGTTTATACTATTATGTGTTTTTTTGATACTAAAAGTAAATCAAAGAGATAGTTTTCAAAGTCAATACCAACTAGGAGAATAAGCGGTTTTCGAAACTCAGAGAGAACATTTTTATATCCTATCCTAAGGGTATATTAAGTTTGACACATAGTTTGTAACATAGAGAAGTATTGCAGCCAGACCCAATAAAGTATATATGTATATAAATGATCAGTATCAATAACCGATTCGATTGAGTCATGTCCGTCCGTCCGTCCTTCTGTCACCAGTTTTTGGCCCTTAAATTTTGAACTATGGGAGCTTTATCGGGGCAGAACAAGTGTAAACATTTTCAAAATCCACTGACATGCCCACTTTTCGAAAAATTCACTTTCTTCAGTATTTTTATATGAAACTCGAAAAATTAACTTGAAAAAATTTGTAGACATTTCTTTACTCTACAAATCCTCCATACATTGTATATGGTCACGCCCACTTTTAAGGGGTGGTTTTCTACAAAAACTGTTTTTGGCGTTTTCATTAGGATAATATCATTTCTTAGGAACAAAATTTAATATGTATTGTCACATTTTCAAAATCCGTCCACTACCACTTTTTGAAAAACTCCGGTTTTGGCATAATTTTAAGAGATTTGGAAAAAATACACTTAGCTTAGGATTATAGCATTCTCATATGTTTCTATGTCTGAATATCGTGAACTAAAATCTTCCACGCTAAAATTTCTCGGTTTATATTCTGGGTAAGTCTTGAAAAATTATCTTACAAAATGCAATGGTACTCAGCAAATAGTCTAGAAATGTTTACTTTTTCCTTCCTAACAGTTAGATGGTATATCCCTATAATATGATTTTTTTTTTTTTTTTTTTACAAAATATTGCAAGTTCTGTATAAAAAACCATTTTGAATTTGGACAGTATTACACTTTTTTCAACGAGAATGAAATTCAAAAATCTATATGGAACAGTACTTAGATTCGTTCATTACCTTTCCAAGAACACCAATAACGTATCAAATTTATACTGTTTACTGAGTAAAGTTTTGTTTTGAAAATTGCATTTCCTCGCAAAAAAACTAAAGTTTTCCGAGTATATTTTGAATAAAACAGCAATAAAACAATTTTGCAAAAACTTCAACTTCTGGGTGGATGCCTTTCAATAACAGGGCTAGAACGAAAATTCCAATTTCCACTCTGGCGAATACACAACAGACACCAGATATAAAGTTTCAAGCGTAGCTTACATACATACAGAGTGAAGGAGATACTGACAAACAGAATCGGCAGACCCGTTTTTTCGAGCTTCTCTATCAACGTAATGTCAGAATTCATTGGTATCTCGAATTCGAATTTTTGCACGAATCCAATACTTGCCCTATATTATAGGTGCAAGTAAAAATACAATTGGAGGGAACTTCTTCGACAACCTAAGCTAAAAAGCGAGATTTTGTATACGAGGTCCTTGCAAAAGGTACCAGTACAAGTGAAAAAAAATTTAAAATCCGTCCACTTTTCGAAAAAAACAGTTTTTCCAGTATTTTACATACATTGTCATCGAAGCCTAATTTTTAGGGGCGGCTTTCTCAGAAAATTGTTTTTCTATGGTTTCTTTACAATAATATCATTTCTTAGGAACAAAATACAATATTTATTGAAATTTTTTTTAAAACCTTCCTACCACCATGCCCACTTTTTTGAAAAAGTCAGTTCTTCGAGTAAATTTGTGAGTAATTTAATAAAAACCAGTGAAAAATGCTACAATCCGCCTGGAGCGGATCGTATGATACCCTATCCCTATCTTATTTGGTCGTTTCAGTGTGCGGTGGAAAATGTATTAACCAAATTTTCTATTATAAACTAATATTTTTACTCGAAAATGAATTTTTGAAGTAAACGCCCTTAAAAAGTGGGCGTGGCTATATACAATGTATGGACAATTTGTAGATTAAGTGGATATCTACATATTTGCTTAAGTAAGTTTTTTCGGGTTTCATATTAAAATAGTGAAAAAAGTAATTTTTTTTTAAAGTGGGCGTGTCAGTGGGCAGATTTTAAAAAATTTTACACTTGTATTGCTTACTTTTCCAAGGACCTCGTATACAAAATTTCATCAACCTAGCTCAAAATTTAAGGCCCAAAAACTGGTGACACACGGACGGACAGACGGACGGACGGACGGACGGACATGACTTAATCGGCTCGGCTACTGATGCTGATCATTTATATATATACTTTGTTGGGTCTATCTTTAATATTTCTCTATGTTACAAACTATGTATCAAACTTAATATACCCTTAGGATAGGGTATAAAAAAACTTGTTCAAGCAGGTATAATGGTGGAAGAAGAAGATACATATCTGTAGGATAGGGTATCATACAATCCGCTCCAGATGCATTGTAGCGTTTTCATATGTTTTCGTATTATTCAAAAGCACCTTCTCTTTTTAAGCTCCGGAGAATTAATAAGATTTTAGTGTTCCAGACCTTAAAAGGAAAGACGGAACACATACTTATGGGTTTGATACGGTGACTGTCTGTTCGTCAATCTTTCACGGCCATGTAACATTAAAGATAGAGAGCTGAAACGTTTGCTGTTATTATTTTGTATTCCGCACTAGATGGGGGCAATGAATTTCAATTCGGGGGCACTTTTTTGGCTACCTTGTATGAAGGCAAAAAAAAAATGTTGCTTCCCATCATGTGGCATATCAAATTAAAGAGATTATTGCAAAGGCTCCATACATTCAAGAAATATTTTTTTTCGACAAAATTTGTTGAATAAAAAAGCTTTCCAAACATTTGAAAAATGTTGTCTATTATACAATAATACCTTTTTTTTGTTAAATTTTAAATCTCTGAATGCTATATTCTTTCGCTCGTGTTTTACTTTACTTAAAGCATTTAGAACAAGTAAAGTACCACTACATGCGGTCTTAGCCAAGAACTTGGTAGACTACTTTTACAGAAACCTTCTTTTTGTGAAAATTGCCCTACTTGAAGTAACTCTAATAGTAGGGCTAGAAAAAAAATTGCATCGTCCCCTTTAGAGGCCATGTCATAGCTCCCAAGTATGAAGTTTGAAGTATCATAAATCAGTTCTGTTTAGCGATACAGACAGACAGAATCGGCAGACCTAATTTTTCTAGTTTTCTGTGATCGTAAAATCAGAATTGTTTAATATATCGAGTTCCAATTTTTTCACGAATTCAATAGATGAACTTATGTACATATACATATGTACTGAACAGTATTACTAGCTCATACGTAATTACTTTTAGATTTATCATTTGGTAGAGTTGCTTTCAACTTTTACTCCAATCATTACACTGTTCATATCGAAACCAAATTAAGGTAGGTATTACTATACAGGATATGAATAATATTTCCTTCTATTTAATGACAATATAAAACGTCCGGAACACTATTGCAGGATGCACTTCTCGCACTTGCCTAATTTTTTTAATTTTTATCGAAGACTGAGCAATATACGCCAAAATAGTTATGGTATATGACGAACTGAGTTTGATATAAGAACTAACTATTTTTATATGATTATATGATACAACAATTTTAAATGTTGCCATATAAATATGGCTATTCAACTTGTATGACGCTTGTGTTCCTCATTTTTTGCCAAAATTGCCATATTTATATACTAGTGTAATACCACCTTTATCTACTGGGATGTAGTTTTATAATTTATTATTAGATTATTAGACTTATTTTATAAAGTGGATTTGTGAGATTCCATAATTCCTGATGGGCTTCGTAAGCTTCTATGAAGCTACACAGGAATTCATTATCTTAACCACTAACAATTTGAAATTCCTCGTTATAAGTCACGATAACGTGTTACTGCACTGGCTGCATAAAACGAATGATGAGGTATTGACGTAAATACCTTACACCGTCATTACTAATGAAAACAATGAAGTAATGATGGCTTGAAATAAGAAATTCCGGACTTACGTCAATCCTATCCATCATTCCAAGTAATGACAATACATACTTACTTACTTAAAGGGCTCCCGATCCTTGTAGAGTCCCTGCCTGAGACATCGTTGCCTTCCATCCTCTGCGGTCCCGAGCACGCTGCTTCCAGTTGTGAAGACCAAGTTTTCTGGCATCCGCGACAGCTTGGTCTTTGTACCGGAGGTTCGGTCTTCTTCGCCGTCTCGAACCTGGGGGCTGGGATTCGAAGATCCTCTTGGCTGGAGCATTGTTGTCCATTCGCTCGATGTGGCCGAGCCAATGAAGTCTGCGTATCTTGGCTTTTTGGACTACATCCACAACCTGGTACAGCTCATAGAGTTCGCGGTTGTACCTTCTCCTCCATTCGCCCTCCTCGCATAAGGGACCTTATATCCGACGGAGTATTTTTCGCTCGAAGGTGCCCAATATTTACTCAGCTTTCTTACTTATCGTCCAACACTCGGCTCCATAGAGCAGGACTGGTTAGATGAGCGTTCTGTAGAGCATTAATTTGGTCAGTCGAGTAAGGAGTTTTGAACGCAGTTGATTCGCCAAACCGAAGTAGCAGCGGTTTGCTAGGGTTATTCTTCGTCGGATCTCTACAAAGGTGTCATTTGTAGGATTGATATTTGTTCCGAGGTAGGTGAACTCCTTAACTACCTCGAAATTATAGCTATCAACAGTGACGTTGTGCCCACTGTTTTGGACAGATAAAATTTTGTTTGTTGATAACATATACTTCGTCCTGTCCTCATTCACTTCAAGACCAACTCGTTTCGTCTGCTCATTGCCTCTACGACGGCTTGCCGGGATCTTCCGATAATGTCAATATCGTCTGCGTATCCCAGCAGTTGGACGGATTTGTAAAACATAGTGCCTTCCGTGTTGACACCTGCCCTGCTCACTATCTGCTCCAACACGATATTGAAGAAATCACATGACAGCCCATCTCCTTGCCTGAATCCGGTGCACGTTTGGAAGAGCTCCGAAGAGTTGTTTCCATATAGCACAGAGCATCGCGTGTTTTCCAGCGTTACGCGACACATCTGGATAAGTTTTGTCGGTGTCCTGAATTGGGCCATCGCCTGGTAGAGCTCAAGACGATGAATGCTGTCATAGGCGGCTTTAAAGTCGATGAAAAGGTGGTGGGTTTCGACTTGAAATTCGTTGGTCTTTTCCAGGATTTGTCTGAGTGTGAAAATTTGGTCTATTGTCGATCTGTCGGGCCGGAAGCCACACTGGTACGTGCCGATTAGTGTGTTGCAGATATGCCTCGGTAGTTCTTACAAGACATAGGATCACCTTTTTTGAAGATGAGGCATATAGAGCTGATACTCCAGTCATCGGGCATGCGTTCCTCCACCCATACTTGGTTGATGACTTGATGCATGCACCCCACCAAGACATAACCTCCGTAATTAAAGAGTTCAGCTGGAAGCCCATCAGAGCCAGCGGCTTTGTTGTTCCTCAACTTTCTGATGGCTACATTAACTTCTTCAATACTGGGTGGAGGCGTTGGTTCTTCATTGACTGGAGGTGGGCTCTCGTCTTGCCCTATCACTCTCTCTATTTGCTGCCCATTAAGCAACTGCTGGAAGTGACTAGGTTGCCTTCGCTATTTCGAAGAGCCTGCGTTCCGGACTTGTAGCCAGTTGCCAGCTGCTTGGCTTTTCGATAAAACTGCCGGATGTTGTTGCGCTCGCGAAACTCCTCAATATCCTTGAGCTGGGAAACTGCGTGGTCCCTTTTCTTTTTACGCAGAATTCTCTTTTCTTCCCTTCTTCTGGTCCGATACTCCTCTCTCGCTGCTCTTGTTTTGCGCTGCAGCGCTTTCTTGTGTGCATCTTCTGTCACTCTCTTCCGCTATACGCTCTCATCATCATACCAAGGGCTCCTCCTTGAAGGTGGTTGGTAGCCAAGGGTGGTCACGGCTACCTCTTTGATGATGTTGCGGTATTCGGTCTACTGATTGTTAGCGTTTGTGGTGGGTGAATGCACCGCAGAGAGTTTCTCGTCCATGTGCTCTTTGTAGGCTCTGGCTCCTTCTGGCGTGCTAAGGTGTCCAACGTTAAGCTTGTTTTTCTTGACGGCTCGCAGCTTCTTCTCGTTGGACAGTCGGGCTCTGAATTTAGCTGCAACAAGATAGTGGTCAGAGTCAACGTTTGCCGCTCGAAAGGTACGCACATCCAAGATGTTGGATGCGTGCCTTGCGTCGATTAGCACGTGGTCGATCTGGTTGCGTGTTCGACCGTCAAAGGAAAGCCAGGTTGCTGTGTAGATTCTTAGCCTAGGAAACCTAGTGCCACTTATCACCGTATTACGAGCTGCTGCAAAGTCGATTAGTCGGAAACCGTTGTCTGTTGTATGACAATACGTACACATTCATTATTAATATCAATATTTTGCAGTATTGACATTACTATTCATTGTGTAAGGTCCGCTAAATAAACAGAGCTTATTAATTGTTAGTCCGATCTCCAAATCTGTGGTTTAAAGGTGAACGTTTCTTAGTAAGTATAAGTACATAAAAATCAAAATTTTGGTTAGGTTATCAGATCCAGTATTGCGGCTTCCAAAATACATATATGATTCTATGAAAATTAATAAAATTTCTCTTTTCTTCAATACTCCGGGGATAGTTCTTTGCAAATAAGGCAAATTAGCTAATGTGATATCCAAAAAAAAATGTAACATTTTTTCTTCGCGTTTTTCAGAGAGTCGGAATTAAACCTTCGGCTGAATACACCAACACGTAGAGTGGTGTGCGTGTGGCCTGACGCTCGAGGATACTTTTTCCTCCGTTGGTTATCACTTCTTTGTTGACCAGTGATTTGTAAAGTGCGTTTAGAAATTTTTGAAAAAGCGATACAGAATCGCTAGTGTTTTGATTTTCATTAAAAGAGTAAAAGAAAAGGATTTAGGTCCTAGTAAAGAACGAGAATTCAATTGTGAAAGTACGAGTGCTGAGGATTTGCTTTGGTAATTTTTTTTCCGTTTAGTTTTCTCGGTGAAAGCGGGACACGTGACATATAAAATTTCTCACCAAAATTGTTAGCAACAGTACTTTACTTATAATTTTCTTGCAAAAATTCGTTTTATGCGAAAACGGCTCAAATGATTTCCCTTAAATTCCACACTGAGACTAGTCCAAACGCATGTCAAAAGATGCCTTACCTCATTTTGGCCAAAATTGGTTAGAATCGTAGTTATGGCCAATTTGGCTAAAAGACGATTTTATTGAAAACGGATCAAACGATTTTATTAAAGTTCCCACATTAGATTAGAAATCGCAAATGCTATAAAATGGCTTAAACAAATTTTGGCCAAAAGTAGTTATAACGGTAATTTTTTAAGGATTTATGGGGTTTAGACAAATTTCTCGAAAACGGCTTCAAGGACTAGATTCATAACATTATTTATCGCTTTTTCACGTCACGCTTTGAATGCGCATTAGTTTACCCTTAAGCCCAACTTCGGACGTACTGTCAAGTAAAGAGATTCATTTATTAGCCGAACGACGCGCCTGTGGAATGAACTCCTATCACTACAGCCTTCAAACATTTAAATCCAACGTGCATAGGTACTTCCTCTGTTTCTTTTCCCAATTTTCCCAAACGCCCGCGCCTTGAATCGTCAGTATAAGGGTATTCATACCCCCTTGGGTGCTCGGGAATTATAAAAAAAAAAAAAATCATAGAAGACTGCATTCCACATATTCGGCCAAAAAGGCTAATAACGGGACCTTACTTATAGCCAACTTAACAATATGTAATTTTCTAATAAACGCCCAAGACACTGTTGATCTAAACCTATAGATATACATAGGTGCAAGTTTGTACAACCCAGTCGTGCACTTTATTTATAATTGATTAGCAACACCTCCCAATAAATAGTGCAACAGTGTGCTTTTTTACTTTCAAATCATCTTTATTGTGCAAATTATTGAAGTAATAATATGCAATCCCAAAGTGTTTAAGAAAAATAACTTACATGTTTGAAGTATTTGTGCTTTTACCTTAAGATTATTAGTGAAAGATCTTTTCTTTGTAGCATTCGGCAAATTTTTATTCTTGTTGCGTCTGTTGTTTCACACCTTTGCTTTCACGAAATCATTGTAAAATCATGCTTTTCCTTTTCACTGGGCATCCAGAATTACAGATCTATTTCTGGTACGTATGAAGATAGAAACACTCATGCTGCACCAATTTTTATGGAAACCATTTCCTTGCATCTGTACAATCCCGGCCTACGTTGTTTCTTTTTAGGCGGTGATACTATTTTACTCGCATTCTCAAATAGATAATACATATGTATGTAAGTACTTTTTGTACATAATTCCGTAGCTTTAATATGGATGGTTTCTGTTCCTTAAGGGTACCTAGATTTGAATAGAAATACAAGATTGCATGTGACATTCGGCTGGAGAACCACCCAGACTCGCATAACATATTGTATTGGTTAGTATAAAATTGTGCATAATCATTGAATAGTGCTTTAAGGGTGTTTCAAAATTAACCATTAAATTTTAACTACATACAAGCAGAAAGGAAAAGAAACAGCTTGCCGATGCCCTTTGGCAATAAACGTATGTATGTCTATACAGCGGTTTTTCCATAATAATCCTTTGGTATAATTTAATGAGTTTGTTTCACCACCATTCATTGGTATGGCAAGCATACCGTACCTACATATGTGTTCTCGAGTGGATCCTTTTCGGCAAAACATAGTAAGATGTTGAAACTCGGCATATTACGTACATCTTGTGCCACATATTACGAAAATTGCTAGTAAGAAATATTTCCCTTAGAAATGTGCAATTAACAAAATATTTTAAGGCCATCCCCTGTGGGCACCCAAGCCATTGTTATTCTTTCAAGACAAAGTGTGGAATATTAATTATCGTTAAGCTCGTGAGTAAAAGATGGTGTGGTGTCAAATTCGATATCTTTCCCTCCATCTCCGTCTGCTTCCGAAATGGGCTTTTAACACAATGAAGGAAGCTGCGAACCAACTTGTACCATCATCGGTGTTATGAAATTTTCACTGGAATTTTGTGGGAAGGGACTTAATAACGGTACGCATTATAATGAATTTAACCCTGATATGAATTTTATGTAAGATAAGAAATATTTTCCATCACAATTTATTAATATGAATTCTCTTATACTCAAATAACCAAGTTACTTAAGGTATTTAAAAATGAGTAAAAGTTATGTACATACATACATACATAGATAGGTGCCATATATGATTAAAATTTCATGATGTCTCCTGTCAGTTAAGCACAGTGTTATGCAGTGTCTTAATTAATTAATATACATGTGCATACTGTCGGCATTTTTTTGTTTCTGGAATGTATGTTTACATATGTTTGTATATACATACATACATCTATAAAAGACTTGAATAGTCATGACATGAATATAGGCATTTTTTCGTACCCATCACAATACTGCTAAGGAAATTTGCACCTACATACATATAACATGGGGCAAGGGTTAATACAGGTTTCGTGTTTTGATCTATAGATTTTGATGAATTTCGTCAATACCATTAAAGACAAATTGAATAAAGTGGATTCGGCAATGCTGTCTGCACACAAAGCTATATAAACATATATCTGGGGTATGTGGCAATAAATCCCTATTGGCTAATTAAAAATGTTTCTTCTAGTCCTAATGATTGTAATTAAAATTCATATTTAGATTATCTTTGAGATAAATAACCTCTCAATCTTTTAGCCAGAATGTCTTGTAAGCGTCTTATAACGCATTGTTCAAAATGGTCTCATTGATTTAGTTAAAAGTCTGAATTTAATTTATTTTAGGCATACCACACTTTAGGTTAAACTTTATACACAAAAAAATGGTCTGCTTTCAGCTCCGCTTTGCACAAAGAAATGACCCTCGTCCCAAACGATAAACGCTTGGATTTAACACTCACCAGCCTAATGCCTGTATAGGACTCTACAGGTGCGAACCTTATGCTTTTCGCCTTACTCCAACTTATGGATAACAAAATAAAAACATATTTGCCCAAGTAAGTTTTTTCGAGTTTCATATGAAAATAGTGAAAAAAGGTGATTTTTTTGAAAAGTGGGCGTGTCAGTGGGCGGATTTTAAAAATGTTTACACTTGTATTGCTTACTTTTCCAAAGACCTCGTATACAAAATTTCATCAACCTAGCTCAGGCCTTGGACCTCTATGGTCTGAATCGATTTTTTTTCCACCTTCTTAAATCTCCTTAACCTTTTTTATAAGGGCTGTGGTTGGTTAAGCTGGAACACTGTGTTGCATAAAATACTATGATATCAGTGATTCTTTTATTATGTAATTACAAATCGAATTAGGAAGGTTACATGTATTTGCGTTGATATGTTCTTAAGAACGTGCTGAGAAATATTGCCAAATTGCGTTCAAAAGTATTTAAACAATTCATTTGAAGAAACTGATTTCGAGTCAACATTAACGCATTTAGCTTAAAAAAATATTTTGAATGCTTTCCAATTGTATCTTATATAAATCGGTCAGATTTTCGAGCTTGTATGATTTTTCTATCACGTGCAAGAATTCTTAATTTAAAAATTCAATCAGAAAGGGTCTTGATCCCCTGACTGAAAATAAGGGTGGTAAAGAAGAAAATAAACCCCAGTGATGTAAAAGTGTGTACACGGCAAAGAAACCCCTCACAAAGTGATTGTTTTCATATCGAGGGGGTTGATAACATTTACATATTGTATTTTCAATTTCAAGTCCCGAGTCTTAAGTTATTGGGGATGAATAGGCTTATCTAGTATTTACCAGAGTGGGAATATGTTCTCGCTAACAGCACTCAGATGTGGGGTAATTTCATGTTTTCCAAGAGATGGGGTCGGCTTTAAACAAGGTGAAGGTAATTGCTTTAGATTGTTTCATAATCCTTTGGGTTTGTGGGTGATGTCGATTCCAATGTTTTCTTATCCGCCAAACAAAATTATGTTTAATGGGTTTATTTGAATTTAAATTTTGAGATTTCACAAGAGTATTCTCTTCTTCTTCTTTAACAAAATCAGCTACATTCAAAGAGATATAAACTGAAGCATTCACTTTGCTTACATAAAATCCGCTTAATTAAATTAATTTCTTTACTAGGAGGAAGAAAGTTCCTCTTTAATCCTGTACTTGGTTAGCGGTATTATCAGTGAATGCTTTCCAGAATATGTAGATTATTATTCACGCGTGCTACTCTGTAACTGTTCGTATTAATTCGCGTGTTTTATTCATTTTATTTTTATATGCATATGTATATATAAAAGCGACATTGTTTTCGACATTTTGACCATTGGGAAACAAAAACTCAATGTACACTTTTATACTCTGTGACATAGACTCAAGTTCTTCCATTCAGGTGAAAAGATACAATCACACCCACTTTCTGGGTTTATATTAATATGCATACATACATACACCCAATTTTTACTCTGCCCAAAATAATGCACACTCCACGAACGTTCAGTAATTGAAATCACCCAAAACATTTTTTTTACTGCCTTGATTTCGCCTTGGATTACTTTTAAGCATATTCATTTATAATATTTATAATTTCTTAATCCGCTATGTACATATTTCTTTACTTTTCTTCGTTTATAAAAAAATAAGTTCGTACATATGTATATTTATACTAATTTTCAGTCGTATAAAATTAAGATTTTTATTCTTCGATTTCTATGCGATGCGCATCGCAACATCATTTTTTAACCGTTAGTTGTTATGCTTCGACCAAAGACCTAGTGTACAAAGTTCATTTACCTATCTCAAATTTAAAAACCCAATGACGTAACTGACTTGGCTAGTAGTGCTGATAAACATAACCCGTATACTTTGTATGGTCACTCTTTAATTTTACCCTATGCTACAAATTAAATATTAGACAAACTTAATATACATACCCTTAGGATAGGGTGTAAACAAATAAAGACGACTGTTACGCCTGTAACTTTCAAAGAAAAAAACAACAAAAATCTATTTTCAATAGCGAAATACTTGAAAAATTACGTTTTTATTTTCTGTCAAATTACAGAGAAAATCCAATAAATGCAAAAATAAGAAAATGGCTTCCACAAAGGGAAACTAATTAATATTTCGCCTGTTAAGAAATGATGCCACATTTTTATACCCTATCCTAAGGGTATATTAAGTTTGACACATAGTTTGTAACATAGAGAAATATTAAGATAGACCACGTAAAGTATATGTATATATAAATGATCAGCATCAGTAGCCGAGTCGATTGAGCCATTCGCGTCCGTCCGTCCGTCTATCACCAGTTTTTGAGCTAGATCGATGAAACTTTGTATCAGAGATCATTGGAAAAGGAAGCAGTACAAGGTTAAAAATTTAAAATCCGCCCACTGCACACTTTTGGAAAAATGCCTTTTTTTCAGTATTTTACATGAAACTCGATAGAATTTACTTAAGCGAATATTAAGATATTCTTTTATTCAACATCCATAAGATACAGTATATGTTGAAAATTTTTTGAAATCTGCCCACTACCATGCCCACTTATTGGGAAAATTCGTGTTTTGGAGTCATCTATGTATACGATATTTGAGAAAAGTATGTATTTTGTAGGAAGAAGAGCTAAGTGTATAGGAAAACGATAGGGTATCAAACGATCCGCTCCAGACGGATTGTAGCATTTTTCACTGGTTTTACCTAAGAAATAAAGAATTATAGGAAAAAACATGAAAGGAGGCATTAAAATGGATACAACAGCGGCTGATAGAAGATTAGTATTACGATGTGGATCCAACTCTTCGGACTCAGTTGGGAAAATAAGGCAAAAAGCAGGTGTTAATGCTAGTGTTTCGACTATCAGAAGAGTATTTAACAGTTCCATTCATTTAAAACGACTGAAACTTAAAAAGAATTCACAGTTAGACCGTAAACGGAAGTATAAGCGTTTGGATTTTCTAGCTTGGTAAGAAGAATGGCGTTATGTGGTGTTCTCAGATGAAAAAAAATCAATTTTGATTGGACCGATAGTTTCAATTTTTACTTTCACTGTATGAAAAAAGAAAAGCTATTTTAAGCCCGGCATCTTAGTCGAGAAGGTGGTGTTATGGTATGGGGAGTGGAACTTGAATTCCAATCAACAAAAACTACCGTAGCGAGTTACAAGGGAATACTGGAAAGATTTTTTTTCTTAATTTAGTAATTTCTTTCGACACTTATCTATACGGCATGGGCAGGCAGACAGAACATCTTATATTGCAATGTTTAAATTAGCCTGGATGGTAATATCGCTGGATCTCTTTACGATTTCATGCCAGATAGAATTTCTGAAGTAATAATGAACAAAGGGGGCAACACCCACTACTAGACAGAATAAAATTAAATATTCTTATAAATAAAATTGTTTTATGTAAAAAAAAACTACATTTTATCATTCGGGATTCTCTCCTAGACAGCTGGAGAAAAGATAACGATGCTTTTGAAATTATTACTTATCATTTCTTTTCACAACATCATAGGTTGCCAGCATTTAAGCATGATCTAATATACCTATGAAAAATGTGGAAAAACATGTGAAAGTGCTACAGTTTGATACAATACTTTTTTTTTTAAGTGGGTGTGGGAGTGTTAATGGACGGGTTTGGAATTTTTTCAAATATAAACTGTATTTTGTTCCTAGGA